>OZ014522.1:194158871-195445359 GCA_963966055.1 Lathyrus aphaca | reverse complement strand
CAAATACACACTCCTTGTGGCACCCGTCTGTGTTATATCCCCAGCAGAAAGCCAAAGACATCCCCTTTGCACTCATATATACATTTCCTTGACATCCGTCCATGTCGTTTTCCCGGTACAGTAATGTAAACACTTTGTATATCAGATACTTGTTTATACTGTACTCTTGACACTCGTCCGTGTCACACTCTCCCCAGCAGATTGAACACTCATCACTCATACTTTCTACTCATACTTATACAGATACTCGTCCGTATCTTATATACATCATTTATGTCCCCGCAGATTCAGCACTAGTCCGTGTTCTTTGTTAACCCGTTGGTACTCGTTCGTATCATCATCTCAGAACATGCGTCAAGCGTTTGTTTCTACATGATACTCGCCCGTATCATAGCCTTAAGGATGCTCGTCCGCATCTTTATCCATACACTGTGTCTTCTTGAATATAGATACTCGTCTGTGTCTACTATTCCCCAGAAGAATCCCTTCAGATTCAACACTCGTCCGTGTTCTTTGTTAACCAGTTGATACCCGTCCGTATCATCATCTCTGAACATGTGTCAGTATTTGTTTCTACTTGATACTCGTCCGTATCATAGTCTTAAGGATGTTTGTCCGCATCTTTAATCTATACACATCTAAACACTAATACCTTTTATTTCTTGAATATAGATACTCGTCTGTGTCTACTATTCCCCAGTAAAACAATTTTCTTTTTATCTGACATTCGTCCTATGTCATGATAAACCCTGAGAGCAGCCGTACCCTGCTAGGTGGTCGTCCTCCACCTCTTGATGGTCGTCCTCCATCATGCTCATCCGATGGCCGTCCCCATCGTTTACCCTTTTATCCGACATTCGTCCTATGTCGTGATATATTTAGCAGCCGTCCCCTACTAGGTGATCGTCCTTCACCCTTTTGATGATCGTCCTTCATCATTTTATCCAATGGCCGTCCCCATTGTTGATTTTGGTTATCTGACATTCGTCCTATGTCATGATAAACCTTGAGAGCAGTCGTCCCCTGCTAGGTGGTCATCCTCCACCTCTTGATGGTCGTCCTCCATCATGCTCGTCCGATGGCCGTCCCCATCGTTGACCTTTTATCCGGCATTCGTCCTATGTCGCGATATTTTCGGCAGCCGTACCCTGCCAGGTGGTCGTCCTCCACCTTAGATGACCGTCCCTCATCTTATCCCCAACAGAGCAGCCGTCCCCATTGTTGATTTTGGTTATCTGACATTCGTCCTATGTCATGATAAACCTTGAGAGCAGTCGTCCCCTGCTAGGTGGTCATCCTCCACCTCTTGATGGTCGTCCTCCATCATGCTCGTCCGATGGCCGTCCCCATCGTTGACCTTTTATCCGGCATTCGTCCTATGTCGCGATATTTTCGGCAGCCGTACCCTGCCAGGTGGTCGTCCTCCACCTTAGATGACCGTCCCTCATCTTATTTCATTTATTCTTTAACCCGATGGCCGTCCCCGTCGTGGTCCCTTTTCTTTTTAGCCTGATGGCCGTCCCCATCGTTGGTTACTTTACTTTATGAACCTGATGGCCGTCCCCATCATTTTTCATTAATCCCCAGAGAATCTTACAGCCGAACTTGATGGCCGTCCCCATCATAACCCCTTTTATCCCCAGCATGTCGGCCGTCCCCGTCATTGCTCGTTACCCAGCAGTCGTCCTCTGCTTGACGGTCGTCCTCCGTCGCCCATACTTTACAATATACGTTACTTTCTTTTATAATCTATATCCCTTTTCTTCTTCATTCTGTGAGTGCAAATTTTGGACTGTCTTTGGTATTCAACCACAAGTTATCTTGTTTGCCTGATAAGCCATCGCTTACATCCTGCACAGCTAACTCATGATTGAATAGGGGCAGCTGTAAACACCCCAAATTTGCCCTCACCCATTTACACCATGGCTTGTGATCATTTCATATGCATAAACACAATCATACCATCTCATATCACATTGTTGATTCACTGCATAGATTCTGAGTCATCTGCATCTAGGGTTTGTGATCTGAGCAATCCAAAAGCTTCTTGAGCCACTCCAAAGGCCATCAATCACTTCAAAGAGGTCCATGTGTGTTCAAGTATCATATTACATCCTCTCAAAGTCAAGAATGTCAAAGAATCACAAGAACTGGGATTGGTATGGAAGCAGAGCCAGGTTTGACTGCACAGATGACCTAAAATTAGGGTTTTGGTTTCAGAGGCCATAACTCCAAATTTTTTGGTCATTCTTGTTTCTATTGGTCTCTATATGGTATAGGGAGTATGCACATCAATTTTCATGAAGAAATTCCATGGGGAAGTCATCTAATCAAGAGTTGACTTTTCAGACAAGTCAGTGCAAAATCAGGGCATCTGAGACCCCCAATGACCCAACCAAGGGGTGATCTTCATCATTTTGAGTATGTATGATCTTTATTTGATCATAGAAGAGGTTGGAAGTTCACAAAATTGAAGGATTTGAAGTTTTTGCAAAGTTGACTTTTTGGGCAAGTTTGACTTTTAATGGAAATGTCATTTTATGCAACTTTTTAACCCTTACTTTTTGATCCAAAAAAGCTTCAAATGGAAAAACTTTGGTCATGAAAGTTGTAGAATAGATCTTTCCCTTTTCAAAAAGTACAAGAACATGACCTAATTCATTTTTGATCAAAAGTTATGGTTCATCAAAGTTGGCAAAAATCACTAAAATTCAAGTTATGCACCAAATGGAAAACTTGCAAAATCTTGTATCAAGGCAATTTGTGACTTCTAATTGATGTCAAACCATTACACAAACCTCACACAAGTCTTAAAAATCAGAATGGGCCAAGGGTTTCTCACATTGTTTGGTCTTTGGAGCAAGATATTTCCATGAGAACCAAAGTGAACCAAGTTGCAAAATCCATCATAACATCTCACCCACTTGCTGCCTTGGTTGCTGAACCACACTAGCCTTCTCCTCACCTCATGCTGCGCAGCCCACACCCCTTGTACTTGGCTAGAACATGACCCATGCTTTCTCTTACACAAAGTTGACAATTTGCAAAAGTAGCCATACCTATCACAAAAGGACATGTCACATCTTCTGACCAATAGGATTAGTTTATACAAACCAAATGCAAGCTAAACATCACAACACACAAGCCTGAAACAAGCAAGAACTCAGCATCCTCATTTTCCACCCTTGGAGCAAAAGCATTCGAAACTCTTCATACAACTCACAAACACACAAACAAATTTCATAAACCTTCTCAACACATCACCCTGATCACAAAGCACCCCTAAAATCAACCTGAAACTCAAAGAACCAAGAACACGATTCTCACCTGAGCTTGAACAGAACTTGTTCAAACTCTCAAACCAGCCAGCACAAACCTTCTCTAAGCATCAAGAGTTCATAAGGGAGGTCATAGGAGTGGATTGCACAAAGGAAAGAGGCCAGAAGGTTGCAAAACTGAAAGCTTCAAAACTCAGGTAGCTCAAGAACATTTTTTCCAGAAACGTGTTTTTTAGTTCTTAATAGCTTCTTCATGCTTCCCTGATCATGAATATGTGTTTGTTTTCGAAAATGAGTGAAAAATGAGTATGTATGCAGTCTCTGAAACTTTTTGCCCTAGAAATTGTTTGCTTCGATTTTCTCTGATTATGAATGATAAATGATGTTTGAGTGAGGGGTTTGATTCGTTTTAGGGTGGGGATGATTTCTGGATAGTTGGTTTTCATTTTCATTGCGTGTAGAGTGATTTAGCATTTGAGCTCGCCGGAGAAGATGACCGGAACCACTGTTCCGGTCATCTGAATGTCATTAAGGCTGGATTAGGGCTAATTAATTAGGGTTAGCAAGTTTAAATGTGAGCCGTCCAAACCCGCGCGCAGTCAACTCCCGCCCTTGCCAGTTTGAATTTCGTCCATTGGATCTGATTACTTTCTTATTTTTCATTTAATTCATTTTATTTTTTCCATTTAATTACATTGTTTTCTATATTTTATTTAAAATAGCAAAACTTATTTAAAAATTCTGAAATTTTTTATACAAGTTATTATTTAATTTCAGAACACAAAAATATTTTTATTTTTATTTTTTGCATTCAAAAAGTATTTTTAAATATTTAAAAGTTTATTTTTAATTAATTAATAAGAATTAATTAATTAAAAATGCTTTTAGGTATTTAAAAATCACCAAAAAATTCATGAAACATTTAAAAACATTTAGAAACATTGTCCAACCCTCAAACCAAATTTCTTTTTTGATCTTAATGCATTTTGGGAATTTTTCATGGGATTAAAATCATTTTAATGCATTGTTTTGATCCAAACTTCAAAAAATCATTTCTGCCTAACCCTTGAGAGTTGGAACTTGATTCTTTTTGCATTGCATTGTGTTTAGCATGTAGTTTGTGAGATTAAATGGCCATGATTTGATCCTTCATTTTCATTTTGTTTGGTAATTTTCTTGTTAAGGAACCCTAAAACCCTAGAAATTTTAGGAAATTCATAACTTTTATTAGGTTAAGAGTTAGAACCCCTCCTTTGGGCAGTGAGTTTGTGTAGGATTAGGGTTCCTTTGAATGCATTTTCAATTTTTTATCTTGAGGTTTGCTTCTGATTTTGGTTTTTGTTTGATGTATTGATCATAAACCCTAATTTGGGCTTCCTTTTGCATCCATCTTGCATTTGCATTCATACCTTGACTTGCCATAGCATTTTGTGCATCCATTTGATTCATTTGACATCTTAAGACATATTGAAAGCATGTTTGATCATTGCATCTTTCATTTGCCATGTTGTATGTCATTTGCATTCCATAACTTTTCATGTATGATCATGGTTCTTAACTTGCTTCATTTGCACCCATAAGTTTGTATGATCATCCCTATGCTTTGTTGCATGTTTGCATCATCTCATAGCATCATTAACATCATGTATATGCTTCTGGTTTTGGTTTGCATCATGCCATTTCATCACATGTTGCATTGCATTGCATTTCTTTCACTAACTTTTCAGGTGGTAAGTCACTTTGAGAAGTGAATTTGCCTTCACTTCTCACAATTTCTTTTCATCCCTCTTATGCATCATTGCTGCATTTTGTTTTGTGTTTGAGATTGAGCTTGCTCATTCTTCTTTATCTTACTTTCTTTCCTCAAGTTACTTGACTTCTTGAATGAAGCAAGTTACTTTGCTTCTCTTTGCTCCTTTCATCTGCTTCCTGGTGGTTCCTTTGAAGATCTTTCTTGTAAACCTCACAAACTTTAGGAACAACCAAGCATGACAATGATTAGGGTTTTGATTAGTCCCCCTTTTAGATTTTACATTTGTGTCTCATTGAGTCTTCTCTTCTCACCTCATAATCAGGGACTAAACCCTAAAGGCTTTAAGGCTTTGTGATTAAGCTTATGCCTGCATCCTTCTATTAGGATGGAGTGTATAACTTTAATCCTAAGTGTTAAACCCTTAATGTGTTTAAATCCTCTAATCAATCCACTTAATAATCATCAAGACATCAAACTTGTAACTTGGGCCTTGCATTAGGGTTCTAATTCTTCCTTAATTGGTTAAGAAGGACTAACCCTAGTGTTAATGGACAAGTCCCCCTCAAGTTGTCTTACAAACCCTAAAACTCACTTCATCATCTTATCATTAATTAAAATCCATTTAATAAGGGCTTTGTTTTGTCATGAAGTTAATCCCTAATCATGGATTAGGTTGAGGAGCTTTCCTCAGCTTAAACACCCTCATCTATTATCCTTCTATTAGGATGGTGTAATGAGTCTGTTTAATCCCTGATTATGGCTTAATCTCATTACCTAACACTAAACAAAAACACCAAAAAACATCTAAATAATCACAAGTAGGTTAATGATCTTAATCATACACCATGGTGATTAAGTGTGAGATGCTGACTTCACACTTAAGGTATTCTCATTACCTCTAATCAGAGGGAAGATGTGATGAGTTTACTAACCCATTGGTTTAGGCTTAAGCTCATTTTCTTATGACAAATACCAAAAAGCAATAAAAGACTGAAAACACAAAAACAAACAATAATCGTCTCCTCCGGGATTCTTTTCTCATCTCATTCACTCACAAACGAGAACTTGCTTCTTCCGTCTAATGCAAGACAGTCTGCACCTGAGCCAGACAGGTCATACACTTGAGCATAGACAAGCAAGCAATTCACAGTCAATTTATCTTCAGTCTCTTTGGGTCGAACTACGGTGTTCTGACTTCCTCATTGCACGAGAGGATACGTAGGCATAACTTAACAGTTATCGAACAAAAGTCTTTGTATATTCCCCCTCCTTCTAGCCTTATTCTTTAGCCTCATTATCTTGAGCAATTCATTTTCATTCCTACACTGACACTGTATATACCACACTTCACTTTCTTTTACACTGACACCTGTACATCCTTTTTCAGTTCTTTTATGCACAGATTGCACTGACACTACCCCTTTAAAACACAAATCTTTTTGAGCGTGGATCCCGTCGAGTACGACGGACAATCTGGGTGCTAATACCTTCCCAGGTTGTAACCAACCCCCTTTCTCAGTCTCTCTGGTTCGCAACCGTCTTATCCATATCTTTTCCTAGGTTTATGCAGCATTACCTTTCCCCCCGGGATAAAAATGCCTAGCTGGCGACTCTATTCATTCCCTGTGAGTTCACTCCTGTGTGTCCTCGCATCTCCTTTCGCCGACCGTTTGCGTCTGTACCCCTTTTGACCCGGCTTCATTTGGTGGGAGCGACAACGTTTAGCTCATATCAACTTTGACTTGCTAAATAAGGTTGTGTCCAAAAACTTAGTAGTCGGTTTGCCTAACATAAAGTTCACAAGAGATCATCTTTGTGATGCTTGCCAAATGGGTAAGCAAACTAAGATATCTTTTAAATCAAAACATTTAGTCTCTACTTCTAGACCTCTTGAACTTCTACACATGGATCTTTTTGGTCCTTCTAGAATCAAAAGTATAAGAGGGAACTATTATGGTTTTGTTATTATTGACCACTACTCTCGATTTTGTTGGACAATCTTCTTAGCTAGTAAAAGTGATACCTTTTCGGCCTTTGAAACTTTTGCCAAATTATCTCAAAACAAACTTGGCACAAACATTGTAATTATTAGAAGTGACCATGGAGGTGAGTTTTAAAATCATCTCTTTGAAATTGTTTGTGAAAATAATGGCATTGATCATAACTTCTCCACTCCTAGAACACCACAACAAAATGGTGTTGTGGAACGTAAAAATCGTGTGTTGGAGGAATTGGGAAGAACTATGATTAATGATAGCGGTCTTCCTAAATATTTTTGGGCCGATGCTATTAGCACCGCTTGCTATGTTTTGAACAGGATCACTATTCGACCTATTCTAAACAAAACGCCCTATGAACTATTAAAAGGAAGAAAGCCTAATGTTTCACATCTTAATGTTTTTGGTTGCAAATGCTTTGTGCTTAATAATGGAAAAGAAAATCTTGGTAAATTTGATTCAAAGGCGGATGAAGGCATCTTCCTTGGATACTCTAATTCAAGAAAAGAATATAGAATATTCAATAAAAGGTTGCTTATAGTTGAATAATCTATACATGTATCTTTTGATGAAGCTTATCCAAATGTTGTCGAAAAAGGTAGTGGTGTTATTGGTGCAGGTGCCTCCTCTAGTGAGATTGTTAAAGACATTGATGTTTCTCGTGTTGAACCCTTTCCGGATGTTGTTAATAAGGAGTCGGTTGATGTGTCTAGTCTCAAAGATGAAGGTCAAGCATCCCTTCAAAATGATCTACCATTGGAATGGAAGACATCAAAAGATCATCCTATCCATAACATCACTGGAGATATCTCAAAGGGTGTCATTACTAGATCAAGGCTAAGTAACTTTTGTTTTTATCATGCCTTCATATCTCAAATTGAGCCTAAGAATGCCAAAGAAGCCTTACTTGATGAAAATTGGTTCCTAGCCATGCAAGAGGAACTAAATCAATTTAAAAGAAATGAGGTTTGGGACCTTCTTCCACCTCCATTAAATCATCGAGTAATTGGCACCAAATGGGTTTTTAGGAACAAATTGGATGAAAACGGAACTATCATTCGCAACAAGGCTCGTCTTGTTGCTCAAGGGTATAACCAAGAGAAAGGCATAGACTATGAGGAAACTTATGCTCCTGTTGCCCGTCTTGAAGCTATACGCCTTTTACTTGCATTTGCTTGTTCACAAAACTTTAAACTATATCAAATGGATGTTAAGAGTGCCTTCCTTAACAGATATATAAATGAAGAGGTTTATGTGTGTCAACCTCCTGGGTTTGAAATCTTTGAAAAACCAAATCATGTTTACAAACTAAAACGTGCTTTATATGGTCTCAAACAAGCTCATAGAGCTTGGTATGAGCGCCTAAGCAAATTTTTAATCAATCAAGGATTTTCAAGAGGAAAGGTTGACACTACTCTCTTTATTAAACATGAAGGAAAACATTCTATATTAGTTCAAGTATATGTAGATGACATTATCTTTGGATCTACTAATATGAAGTTGGTTAAAGAATTTTCAAGTTCTATGCAAGGTGAGTTTGAGATGAGTATGATGGGGGAATTAAATTTCTTCCTCGGACTTCAAATTAGACAACTTTAAGATGGAACCTTCATAAGTCAAAATAAATATTACAATGAGTTGCTCAAGAGGTTTGATATGACAAACTCTAAGTCTATTGATACACCAATGCCTACGGTGGCAAGTCTTGATCGTGATGAAAAAGGTAAGGATGTAGATATAAAAAGGTATCGAGGTATGATTGGTTATCTTCTTTATCTTACCGCATCGCGTCCCGATATTATGTTCAGTGTATGTATGTGCGCTAGGTTTCAATCTTGCCCTAAGGAATCACATTTAAAATCAGTTAAACGCATACTTAGGTATCTTTGTGGTACGTCTAAGTTTGGTTTATGGTATCCTAAGGGTAGTGATTCTTCCTTGGTAGGTTTTTCCGATTACGACTTTGCCGGTTGCAAAGTGGATAGGAAAAGCACTAGTGGAACTTGTCATTTCTTTTCAAACTCTCTTGTCAGTTGGCATAGCAAAAAGCAAGTTTCTGTTGCCTTATCAACTGCAGAGGCGAAGTATATTGCAGCCGGAAATTGTTGTGCCCAAATATTATGGCTAAAACAACAATTGCTCGACTTCAATATCTCTCTCAAACAAATTCCAATCTATTGTGACAATACTAGTGCAATTAATCTTACCAAGAATCCTATTCTTCATTCACGCACTAATCATATTGAAATCAGGCATCATTTTCTTAGGGAACATGTAGAGAAAGTTGATGTGGTGTTTGAGCATGTTGATAGTGTAAATCAACTAGCCAATATTTTTACAAAACCACTCGCTACCGATCCTTTCTTCTTTATCCGTAGGGAACTTGGTGTTCTTGACATATCGGATAGATCTTAGTAATCATTGTTTTGATTATATATTATTCTTTAAGTTAACTTCTCTTGTCTCTAACATCTTGTTATCAAGTGTTATCTTTCATCCATCTCTCATATACTCGAGGTAATATCACTCTTTACTTAGTTACCTTAATTCATTTTTGATATATGTATTTAGTAAGAGTGTGGTGCATGTATTTTGTTTGTAAATTAATCTATTTCTTCTATTCTAGTGGATTATGAGTGATTGCTTGTCAAATAATTTGCATACATGATGATGTTTTCATATTTTGAGGTATTTTAAGTGGTTTTTGGTGAAATGTGGTGTTGAAAATTGCCGGGTCCCAACAGGCCGACTCATGAGTCGGCTCATGGATTCTTCTGCGTAGACCTATATGCTCCTTTGAGCCGACTCATTTCAAATTCAAATTGAGTCGACTCATTGATGAATTTGAGTCGGCTCACTGTCGCCTTGACTGACGTGTGGTTGTCTTGAAAAGACGCGCTGCCTGTCTTTTCGCCTCCCTAGGTCGGCACATCAATGCACCCATCCACTTTTCACTTTCCATTTATGATTTCTTTAATTTTTTTTATTAAAAACTCATTATCATTTCATATTATCATTACCAACACATAACATTCTCATATTCTCTCAAGTTTCCATCATCTTCCTCCAACCCTCAAATCTCTCTCAAAGCTTCATTTTCTTTCAAAAATGGCATCAAAAACTACAGGGAAAAGGTCCCGTGGCTCCTCTTCTCAATCATCACTTCCTGTTAGTGCCCTGTCTCTTCTTCCATCTGATTTAGTTGAAGTCTACAACAAGAAATTCAAGAACAAGAAGGTAATTCCTCAATATGTCTACTCAAGAACAACTGCTACTCAAATGCACATTCCCCATATTATTGAACTTATGGACTTCTAAGGTATCAATCCTTTTCTATCATGTCACGTTGAATACAATGAGGATTTGGTTAAGATGTTCTATGCTGGGTTGGTTGGCACTTTTAAGGGTTTCGAATTCAATTTCCGTATGGGCTCTAGAATGTTTGCGGTCAATGCTCAAGTGTGGAAAGATCTATTTCGCATTGATCCTGAAGAAGCGAGTATTTTTATGACAGATACTTCTCAAGTTGACAACTACATCTTCCGTACTGAACTCAATGGTATGCTTAAAGAACCTTTTGTTGATTTCGTTGTTAATTCTGAATTGTTTCCGAATACCATTACTACTGGAAAAGTTAAGCCGATGGATCATATCCTTCGTTGGATTGTTGCCCAAAACTTACGGCCCAAGAAAGGTGGCTTCTCTCGTATTGATATGAGTGAAATGCATTTGGTTTATATTCTTCGAAACAAGGTCAAAGTCAACTGGCCTCACTATTTTGCGAGTCGTATTTTTGCCCTAAAGGAAAAGAAAGGCGTTGCTCTTGCTTATCCTTCCATTATTTAGAAGATTATCGACAAAGCTGAGATTGTTGGTTTTGATGTACCTTTGGTGTCCGTTCCGGATACAAATTGGTTCCAGCAAAAGACCCTAAGCCTTATGGGTCACATATGGGACTCTCAAGAACACCGGTATCGGTATGTGGGAAGAGGTGATCAAAATCAACCACTTGAAGATAATTCTGATGGAGATGATCCTGAAGATCAACATGAACCAAATGAGATTCCGAATGAAGACTTGCCTGCTGACAATGAAGAGTGGCATGGCATACCATCAAATGACTCCTATGAAAATCAAGGCTGGGGTGAATGGAAAAACACCGGGTGGACTAACACCACTACTCGCTTTGCTCCTCCCTCTCCTCCTCCATCTCAACCGCAATAAGATGATCCGTCGAGAATAATGGTGATGCTCCAAAATATGCAACTTCAACAGCAGGCTTACTACAACATTCAGGCTGAGAGATACACCGAGATAAAGCGGCATTTAACTGAGCAAGACACCGCCTTTGCTGAGTATGTGTCTGTTCAAGACACTAGGTATACTGCATTGCAGGATCACTTGGTTGCTCATGACACTGCCTTTAACTCGCTCAACAGTAGTTTTCTTCAGTTCACAGAAAATGACATGGATGATTCACAACCCATCACCTATCATCGCCGCTACCCTTCCACTAGAGATCGTTATCCACACCCTTGAGAGAATAGTTGCATCATATGTAATTGTCATGACTATGATTTTGGTTTATGTAATGTTTGCTTTGTTTGTTTGAATGAACTTTTATTTCTCCTTAATCCCATTGTTTTGTTTATTCTTATTTTTACTCGCCTTTCCAAATTGTGTGTTTGTGAATGCGTGGTTCTATTGCAATTGGCTTCTCAATTGACATTTGTTTCAGCTTGCTATCTTTATTGTTCAATTCACTCATATGGTTTCTCTTCTTTTTGATGTTGTCAAAGGGGGAGATGATATTGAGATCGATGTATATAAGATCGGGTCACATAATCTGGGGGAGTTTGGCGATTGATTCATCAAGTTTTTGCCATCATCAAAAAGGGGGAGTTTGTGTGACATGGTATGGTTTTAATGTGCCAAAAACTTGGCATGTTTCGAAAGCTTGACAAGTTCAAAATGAAAAAGCAAGGATTGACATTTTTGGAAAAACAACTGAATGAGCCGACTCAAATTCATCAATGAGCCAACTCATTCAGTGTTAAATTGATGACAAACGCACGGGTCCAAACAGGATGCCTGATGCATCATTTTGGTCGACTCATAAGTGTAGATGAGTTGACTCAAAACCCTTTATGAGCCGACTCATTCAATTGCAAAATGGTGCCAAACGCACGAGTCTAAACAGGCTTCCTGGGGCATGATTTTGGTCGACTCATGAGTATGGATGAGCCGACTCAAAATCTCTCATGATTCGACCCATCAAGAAGTGTTTTCTTCTCATTTTCCACGGGTCTCAACAGGCTGCCTGTCTGTTGATTTTGGTCGACTCATCTGTAAGTTTGAGCCGACTCATTTAATGATTTGAGTCAGCTCATTACTGTGCTGACTCATTTTTTCATTTATTTTTCCCTCTCTTATGTTCATTTTCTCTAACCAATATAAATAGCTGCTTAATTTCTTTTGAGGCTTTTTTTCATCAAGGAAAGTGAAAGATATACACATAGCTCTCTTCATCTTCTTCATTCTTGCATCAATCAAACAATTACACACAACAATCTTTGTTCGATCTTGGTGTACGTTTTGAAGATAACGTTCAATTGTGAATCATAATTTCAGATTGGGTTTAGAGTGTGTGGGTTTTCCTTGGAAAAATCCGTAGGGTTTTATCCTCCAAGATCATTGAAGATTTGGGGGTTTTGCACACATCGATCGGTCGTAGATTCAGCCAAGGTAGATTTAAGATCAAGTGGATCGTTCTCTCATATCACAGTAGACGGAGGATTGCGAAGGTCTTTGTGGGTTCACAAGTGTGGGAGAAACTCAGCCGTGCTCAAAGTTTGAAGAATCGTATATTCTTGCAATAAGGGAGCAATTAATCGGAGGCTTTCTCGACACGCGTGGAAGACTTGATTCTACTTTGGATCAAGGGAAAAGAAGAAGATTTGACAGCACATTCAACGTGGTTTGGTCTGTTGATTAATTCATTTCTATTCTTGTAAAACAATTGCGATTTAATAAAATTGTGCAATTCAATTTCGAATTGGGGGCAGAGTACTTCGAGCGAGGACAAAGAAGGAACTGCCTCAACAAATTCCTTGTGTTCTTATTATTTCTCGCATTTTACTTTTGTTCATATTGATATTGTGTGCTTGAAAATTCTGGTGTATTAATTTAGTGCAAACAAGGTGTTTGATAAATTGCTTCACTCAAAAGTGTTAATTAGAGTGAGTAAAATTCTGCACTAGTTGATACAACAAAATTCCCTTTGGAGTGTGCACTCCAAGTGTTTGATAAAAAGCTCAATCACACAAAATCAATATCTTTGTGCTTGATTTCATTTTCAATCATTGTTAAGAATAGTTTTATCAAGTGCTGAATATTCAAGTGTATCATTTGTGAAATATTAATTCATCTAGTCATCATTTCATTCCAATTGAGTTTTACGCATATCCGATCTCCGGTGACTTCTAATTTGAACTAGACGATTTTCCGGGAAACTTCCGCTATTCTCTTTCAACTTAATTTTGAAAGGATAATTTTTAAAAAGGGATCTATTCAACCCCCCCTTCTAGATCCGCGCTTTCGTCTAACAGGATGGAGGTTGAGAAGAATCTGTGGTACATGTCAGAATGAGGGGTAAAAATCGATAATAGTGTATAACATGTGAATGTTGGAACTTGTACTTAAGAAAATACAATCAAAACTTGAATAAATACACAAGGCCTGTTTTTCTTTCTCCAAATCGAGTTAGAAGAAAATATGGCATTTCTAAAGATCTGGATGAGCTTGGCGTGGATCTGGATTAATCTGGAAAATGTTTTTCAAATTTCAACTAAAAAGGGGGAGAGAAGGATTGTTCTGCTAATCATAAGTTTTGAAGTTGGAATCTTCAAAGATGTTCTAACATTATTTCTCAACATATCAATGATCTTAGATACTTTTTTGTCTTGTGATATGAGTTATAAACATAGTTATATCCTGTGATCTGAGTTACTCAGGTTAGGTATTTGTCACTAAAATTATTGCCACTGCTTTTCTTCGTGACAAGTATCGGTTCTTGGTTTGAGAGGGAGGATCTTACATCTTTTCCCTCATGTACATGGTCAGCAATATAGACTGGGTCTAGAAATTATCTTCTCACTCCTCTATAATCACAAGGGTGTTCATTCCGTACACCATTGATCTAGAGTTCCTCTGTACATGATTGTTTTAGCCAAAATTTGCCAAAAGGGGAAGATTGAAAGCTCTTCAAATTTGGAAAAATTATGGTAAAACATAATGTTGGAAGAATTGGTTCAACATGGAGTTCAAAGCTAAGGAATTATGCTAAAGACAAAGATGTTAAAGGAGATGTCGTAATAGAAATATTGGACATCTTGATTTCTCAACAATTAAACATGTATCAAATTTGTTCCAAGATTCTCGACACTTTTAGCAGTGGATCAAGAAAAGGTTTGAAACCCAACATAAGACTATATAAGGAGACTTATACCTAGGATTAAATTAACCTTGGTAACTTTGTATCACTTGTAACATTGTAACCTAAATACTTTGTGAAATAAGGGTTTAGGGTTTGAGATTCGTTGGCTCTCTTAGGAGTTAGAAGTCTCCCCTCTGTAGTATGGCATGCATGGAGGAAGACAGAGATACAAGAGGCACAACCATAAGCCTTTAGGTAATAGATTGTGTAATGTTCTTGGACGAAGCTTTGAAGCAAAACCAAGATAACTTGTAGGTCAAGAAACCGTAACGGATTATGGAGATCAGCAGAAGACAAAGACATCACAAGGGGTGATGAAGGATGTGAGAATGAGTCTCATATCAAAGGTTGTAAACGACTATAATTTAGCCTTAGATAAAGATGTTCATTGAAGGTAGTGATTAGGATAAAGTTTTAAACTGTGAGTTTAGCTTTAGGGTAATACTACAAGATAGTGAAGTCGTCATCCTGGATTGGTATCCCCTAGATATAGATTTTTTATAACACCAAAATGGGTCACAGTTATTGTGTTCTTTATATTCTATAGATTTACAGTTTTTCTGTATACATGTTCTTGACTGAGATGTCCCTACATGTTGTTTTGACATTTGTTGGTAGTTGTGTTGCACTACTTCAAAACAGCAGCTAGGTAATTATCTTATTCACTAAAGTGCAGTAATCATTGTCTTAACATTAAGATAAGAAATTGGAGTATCTGCATAACTAGAATTTCACTCCTTGTTCTAGCTCTTCGACAACATCATCAGTTTTATTGAAAGTCATCTCAACTTCATTGAAAACTACATCTCAACTGGTGATAAACCTTATGTGACATAGCTCTAGGCACCATATACTATAAGCTTTGACTCATTCAGGGTATCCCATGAACATGCATTTCAGAGCTCTAGGTTCGACCTTGTCTTGCCTAATGTGAACATAGGCCACACAGCCAAATACACTCAGTTTGTCGAGATCTGGTGAATGTCCCAACCAAACTTCTTCAGGTGTTTTCATATCTAACACAGTCAAAGGACATCTGTTTATCAGTTATGTTGTTGTCGAAACAACCTCAGCCTAAAACACCTTCTTCAATTCAGCACTAACTAACCTCCTTTCATACATTGCATTCAAATCAAAATAAAAATAATATAATAATAATAATAATACTAAATAAAGAATACATCATCGTTTGAGGCATGAGACATGTGATCAAGGGTTATTCGGTAATAATATCAATTGTCGGGTCTCAGAAGGAAAATAATCTCAGAACGAATGAATGAAGCCGGATATCCAAGGTGTACCATTAAAAAGGCAAAAATTTCAATTTTTTGTTAAGTAACCGGTTACCATCCTGGTAGTAACTGGTTACCACATGCAAATTTGGGAAAAAAATCAATTTTTTAGCTTGGAGGGGTTTTCCACACTTTTTCATTCCAACTTTGCCTTTCATTATACCACTTTCCAAAGGAATATTCTAGAATATTCTACCATTTTCCAAGGGAAGGTTCTAGAATTTTTTATAACCAACTCTTAACTAACTCCAAAGCAAATCCCAAACATAATTCCTAAGCTAATTCCCAAGCCACATTCCAAACCCAAAGCACACCCCAAGCCTAGCATCTATATAAACATATTTCTCTCCAAACCTTACAACAACAATTCATTTTTCACATTTTTCTCTCATCCCTCCCATTTTTCTCTCACTTTTATCTCATTTTCCAAAAACCCACACAAAGCTTCATCTTCCAAAATTCTTCAAGTTTTGCATTGAAACTTAAATAATTTGAAGCTAAACCTCCATCATTACATTGATTTCATGGATTATTGAAGGATTTGCTACTGTTTTGGTGTTGATTTCACATCTTGGAAGTGATTCTTGGAAGAGTTCATCAAGGTTTCGTCAAATCGCATTTATTTTGCATTTTCTTAAGGAAGAGCTTCAGATCTACGAATTTCTCATCAATAGTGTGTTGATCTCTCTTTGCAATAATTGCCAAAGCAAACCTCAGCTTTTTAGGTTGGTGAAAATCATAATCACTTATGTTTTAAGTTATTTCGCATTTTCTCGACATGTGTGTTCTTCTCATTTTATTGATTTTTGATGCTTTAATTGATTGGATCGTCAGGGTTTAGAATCTTGATGTGTTTATGGTTCCAATTGGTGTTGAATTGGTGCATTTAGGTGTAAATATCGTGTTGAATTTATAGGCATTACATTAGAGCTTATTTGAATAAGTTGTTGCTCAATTTTCCAAGAAATGGTAGAGTTTTTGATTCCGGTCCCAGAGTAACAGGTTACTACCAGAATGCTAACCGGTTACTTGTTGTATATTTTAGTAGAAAACAATCTTTTTTGAAATGGTAACCGGTTACCACACTGGTAGTAACCGGTTACCACTGAACTAGAAAGAAAAATACTTGTTTTTTCTTGCGTTATTATTATCCATTCCCCTTCCAATCATCATGGATCTTTAGTATATAATTTTAGGGAGTTTTTAGGAGTTGTTTTGGTGCAGGTGCATGTAGCTTCGACATCTTTCGACACACGTGTAGTTCATTTTGATTTTTGGCATAATTGTGAATTTGTGTTCATGGTGTGTTGTGAATATTGTTCCCATGTTTGAACCTCATTGTTGGCATGATAATGATTGTTTAAAGTTCTATTTTGCATTACTTTCATGATCAATGCACGTTTTGGACACTCACGCGCATAATTGAAAATATTGCATATTACTTGATAAAAGTACATGATCCATGTATGCTTGCAAACATTCTTGATTTCATGTTTGCTTCATGTTTGCATTTCATTGTTAATATTTGCATAGGTTAGGATGCATTGTGATGCATGCTCACGCTTTGAGGTTGCTTGTTTGCATTAACTGCTAACATTTTGAATATGCACATTATTGTGTTTGTGAAAATCCATTGATGTAAAATGATTGAAGTGTTTGCATTTACATATCCATGTTCATATCACTCATGTTGCATTCTTGGATGTTGTTATGTGGTGCATATTCTTGTATTGTTACTCATGTATTTACATGTTAAATGATTTAATTTTGCCATGCATTTCACTGCTGCATTTCTTAACAAAAGTTGTTAAATGTATGTTGCCTTGCATTGTTTTTGCACATTTTAAATTTGTTGCCATGTTGTTAGGTAGTTGTAGTAAGTTGTTTATATGTAATTTGCATGTGATAGATGATTGTGTGCTGAAGCACTGTCGTAGCTGCTGAGTTTGAGTTTTGTCTAGCTTTTAGGTACCCTTAGCTTTAGGTTTGAGTCTAGTTTGAACACTATTCATTTTAGGAGATGTTTTGTACTTAATTGTCTTCTTCTTTATCATTTTTTATTTCATAAATCATTGATTTTACTAATCTTTTCAGGGGCTAATGGTGTAAACACCCCAAATTTTCCCTCACTAAGTTCACACCATGGCTTGTGATCTTCTATATTTGCATTAGTTTAAGCATACCACATCATATTGCATTTTGTTTCATCTGCATAGTCCAAGTTCATCTGCATCTAGGGTTTGTGATCTGAGCAATCCAAGGATCCATCTGAGCCACTCCAAAGGTCTCCAATCATTCCAAGAGGGTCCATGTATGTTCTATCATCATATTATATCCCTCAAAGATTAAGGAAGTCAATAAATAACAAGAACTTGGAAAGCATGGAAGCAGAGTTAGGGTTTCACTACACAGATGACCTGAAATTAGGGTTTTGGTTTCAGAGGCCATAACTCCAAATGTTTTGGTCATTTTCTTGTTTCTAATAGTCTCAATATGTTATAAGGATCATGTGTACCAAGTTTGATGAAGAAATTCATTGTGAAAGTCATCTGTTCACTGGGTAAATTCTTGAGCAAGTCAGAGCAAAATCAAGGCATCTGAGGCCCCCAACAATGGAACCAAAGTGGAGTTTTCATCAAATTGAAGTTATATGATCTTTATTTGATCATTGAAGTGCTTGGAAGTTCAAAAATTTGAAGAAAATTGAGCTAAACCAAAAGTTGCCAAAAATGGAAATGACTTGTAATGGAAACATTCCATTTTGGGAAAGTTTTTCAACCTCCTCTTTCTCAACCAAAAATGCTTCAAATGAAAAATTGTTGGTCATGAAAGTTGTAGATTGGATCATTCCCTTTTCAAAAAGTACAAGAACAAGTTCTAATTCATTATGGAACTCAAGTTATGGCCTTGCAAAGTTTGCAAAAATCACATAATTTTCACTTTCACACCAAAGAGGATTTTTTGCAAATTCACAAACCAAGTCATTTTGTGACCTCTAATCACTCTCTAAGCATCATACAAACATAATAAAATGCATTGTGACCAAAATTTCCCAAAGAATCATTCCATTTCATGCCTTAAACTTCAAGAAATTCAAAAAGGGCCAAACTTCTTCAAATTTGCAAAAGGGGATGAAACTTCTCATACACTTGCTGCATCACCCCAAAACATTTTCCATGGTTCTCCTTGATCTTTGCTGAGCCAAGACATGCCCTAAAACAGCTGCAACATGAGCCCATACCTCAAGTACACCTAATGTTGACATTTTGGCAACTTGCCCATACTAATCACCACAGGCCACCACCCACTTTCTGACCTATCAAACAATGTTATGTGGACCAAAGGCAACTCATAACATACATCACACAAGCCTGAAACCAGAGAATCACCAAGCTTTACAAAAATCACCTTCAAGCAAAAACCTTTGAAACTTTCTGTCCAACCATCAAACTTCAAAACAAACTTCACCATTCATTCAGAAATGATCCATAGAGCATAAACCAACCATCAAACAAGCCTCAAAGCCCCTCTACACAAAACACGATTTTGGTGCAGCAAGAGTGCAAGCTCTCATTCCAGCCATTCTAAACTCCATCAAAGCATTTCAACATCATCAGGAGGTCAAAAGGAGTAGATTTGCACAAGAGAAGAGGTCCAAAAGCTCCAAACTGAGAAAGCTCAAGCTCAGGTAACCTCAAGAACATTTTTTTCAGAAATGAAATTTTAAGTTCCTAAATGATTCCTTATGCTCCACTGATCATTGGGATGTGTTTAGTTTTGAAAATGATTGAGAAATGAGTATGTATGGTTGTTCTGAAATTTTTGACCTAGAACTTGTTTTCTTCGATTCAGCTTTAATATGCATGATAAATGATTTTTGTTTGTGGATTCATGTTCTTGGATGTTAGAGGAGTGATTCTGGGCAAGAAATTAGGAGATTTGATGCGTGTCTGAGTTTCTGAAATTTTGGATGGCCGGAGAAGATGACCGAAACACTGTTCCGGTCACCTGAAAATGTTTAGGGCTAATTTTAGGGTTTAGTGAGCCAGATGCATTCTGGGGCCTTGGATCAGGATTAGTTTAAAATGAGTGGCCATGATTAGTTCAGATTAGGGTTAATTCGAATTAATTAAATTAATTAATTAGATTTAGTCAGTTTGAATTTGAACCATTGGATAACGCGCGCAGTTTTTCCCTCCAACCCCAGGTTTAAACCTCAGCCCTTGGATGCGTTGACCAGCCCTTTGATTCATTTTTATTTTCATTTTATTCCATTTTCTTTGTCATTTTATTAAAAATAGTAAAAATCATCCAAAAAAATATTTTCTTCTGCATTTTTACTTCAAATATTTTTCTTCACCCAAAAACATTTTTATTTTTATTTTTTGCATTAAAAAATAATTTTAAAAATATTTAAATGTTTATTTTAATTAATTAATGGAAATTAATTAATTAAAATATCATTTAGGTTTCCAAAACCTCCAAAAAAATTCACATTGCATCTTAGGACATTTAGAAACATTGTCAAACCATTCATACAAATTGCTTTTTGGTTTTGATTCAACTTTGACATTTTTCTTGAATTTAGGGTTCATAAAATCCCTTTTTTAGAACCCTAACTTTGAAAATTCTTTTCTGCCTAACCATGAAGGGTTTGACAATGATTCTTTTTGTGTTGTTTTCCGTATAGCATGTAGTATCTAGCATATTTTTGTCACAAATGTATCTTGCATTTTCCATTTGATTTGCATTTTTCCTCTTAAGGTACCCAAAAACCCTAGTTTACTTAGAAAAATCACAACTTTTTTAGGTTAAGAGTTAGACCTTCTCCTTGGGGGTGTGATATCATATGGGGTTAGGGTTCCTTTGAGTTCATTTGCAATTTTTTATCTTGTGATTTGCTTCTGTTTTTGACATTTGCATCTCATCCTTTCATGTAACCCTAATTTTGCATCCATACTTGCATCTTACATTGCATTGCATGAACATGTGAACTTGCCATGACATTCTAAGCACTTGTATGCAATCTTATACATCTTAAGACATTGCTTGAACATTGCTTGGTCATTTCTTCATGCATTTTCTATGCTTTGCATCCATTTCATTTCATAAACATCCATGTGTTTTCATACTTCCTACATGCTTCATTTGCATTCCAACCTCTTATATGAACATTAATAGCACTTGGTATGCCTTTGCATCTTCTCATAGCATCATTTGCATCATGTGTTTGCTTCTGGTTTTGGTTTTTACCTTTGCATATGTTTCATTTTCATCTCTTTCCTTTCCTTATGCTAACCTTTTCAGGTGGTAAGTAACTTGAGAAGTGAATTTGCCTTCACTTCTCATTCCTCTTCATCTTTTTCTTATGCATCCTTGCTGCATTTTTCTTTGTCTTAGAGTGAGCTTGCTCATTCATGTTCATATCTGACTTTCTTTCTCCAAGTCACTTATCTTCTTCATTGAAGTAAGTAACTTGTTTCTTTTGCTTCTCCTCCTTTCATCTGCTTCTTCCATTGGTGGCTTCTCTGAAGATCTCTTCCAAGCCTTACAAACCATAGGAACATCCAAGCATGACAATAATTAGGGTTGTGATTAGTCCCCCTTTAGCTTTTACCTTTGAGTCTTCTTTGTGTCTCTCTTCTCATCTCATCATTAGGGACTAAACCTTTAAGGCTTTAAGACTTTGTGATTAAGGTTATGCCTGCATCCTTCCCTTAGGATGGAGTGTATAACTTTAATCCTAAGTGTTAAACCCTTAATTTGTTTAAATCTCTTAATCAAATCCATCTTAATAATCACTAAGACATTAACTTGTAACTTGGACCTTCCATTAGGGTTCTAATTCTTCCTTTATTGGTTAAGAAGGACTAACCCTAGTGTTAATGGACAAGTCCCTCTCAAGTTGTCTTACAAATTATAAAATTCACTTCTTAATCTCACCCTTAATTAAAAACCACTTCAATAAAAGTTTGTTTTATCATGAGGTTAATCCCTAATCATGGATTAAGTTGAGGTATCTTCCTCAGCTTAAGTGTGCTTATCTATTATCCTTCTATTAGGATGGTGTAATGGGTTCAATAATCCTTGATTATGGCTTAAACTCATTACTTAACACTAAACAAAAACTATAAAAAAAATCATCTAAATAATCACAAGTAGGTTAATGATCTTAATCCTACACCATCATGGTAATTAAGTTGAGGTGCTTATCTCATACTTAAGGTATTCTCATTATCCCTAATCAAAGGGAGGATATGATGAGTTTACCAATCCTTGGTTGAGGCTTAAGCTCATTAATTTATGACAAACACCAAAAACAATAACAAAACTTAAAACACAAAAACAAACAATAATCGTCTCCTTCGGGATTCTTTTCTCATCATCTTCACTCACAAACGAGAACTCGCTTCTTCCGTCTAATGCAAGACAGTTAGCACTCGAGCCAGACGAGTCACACACTTGAGCATAGACAAGCAAGCAGTTCACAGTCAATTTATCTTTCAGTCTCTTTGAGTCGAACTACGGTGTTCTGACTTCCTCATTGCACGAGAGGATACGTAGGCATAACTTAACAGTTATCGAACAAAAGTCTTTGTCTCTTTCCCCCCTCTTCCAGCATTATCTTTTGAGCCTCATTCCTGAGCATCTCACCTCACTTCATTTTCTTGCACTAACACTTGTATATTCTCTTCAGGCTTTTGCACACAGATAGCACAGACACTACCCATTTAAACACAAACTTTCAAGCACGGATCCCGTCTAGCACGACGGACAATCTGGGTGCTAATACCTTCCCAGGTTGTAACCAACCCCCTTTCTCAGTTTCTCTGGTTCGCAACCGTCTTATCCATATCTTTCTAGGTTTATGAAGCATTACCTTTCCTTCGGGATAAAAATGCCTAGCTGGCGACTCTATTCATCTTCATCTCATTTCTCCTCTCGCCGATCGTTTGCGCTTTTACCGGGATGCAAATCTTTGGGAGCGACAAATGGTAAGTATGAAGAATGTGGATGTGCATCCATATTCTAACTTTTTCCTTTCCTTTTTTAAGCTTTCTCTAGTGTGATCGCGACAAGAATTTTATTCTTCTTTGACATTTCATCTCCTTTAATCCCTTTGAGTTCTTATCTCATCTTCAATCTTTGAAGTGAGGTAGAACTTGTTTTTCTCCTCTCTTTATCTAGGTTTAGAGTTCTTCATACCTCATTATCCATAGGATCTCCATTGAACATAATAACCTAGGGTGAGTCTTAGTTTCCCTTTCTCAACTTGAGTATTCTCTTCTCATCTCTAAACAACTCAAAATACCTAATAAAGGTTGAAGTGACTTCTTGTGTTATGGACTTATCCCATGGGGCATTTGCATTTATCCCATCTTGGGGGTAATGTAAACTTTTCTAGAATGATGTACAAGTCTAAACATGAAATCATTCTCACAAAGAAAAGCTTAAAATGCACTTCTTCACTTCCAAATACAAAAACACTCTCCTATGCAAACACAAATAAAAATCTTCTAAAAGCTACACACCAACAATAAGTGTCTTTCCTGCGGGAATTCTCTTCTCATCTCCTTCACTTATAACGAAAGAACTCACCTAGACTTGTCTCTTTGCAAGACGGTAAACACACTCGTTCAAGGCGAGCCTGCAACACATGAGCATAGACATAAGCAGTTCAATCATAAAAAAACACAAAGAAACAAAATTCCATCCCTAGTTAGGGGAATTACGTTGACTCTGATTCTCATTTCGCATAAGATACGTAGGCAGTGGTGTAGGGCCCATTCGAGCACACTCTATATTTCCCCTACATTTTCCCATTCCTTTTCTTTCTCCTTCCAGCAGCAGTTCCAGTTCAGCAACAATTTATTTTTACCCTTTGAAACAATTCAAGCAAGTGTGGATCCCGTCGGGTACGGTAGACGATCTGGAGTGCTAATACCTTCCCAATTAGTAACCGACTCCCAAACCCAATCTATTTGGTTTGCAAGACCTTGTTCTTTCCTTTTCCTCAGTTTGTGCAACATTACCTTTCCCTTTCCTTGGGATAAAAATGTCTGGTTGGCGACTCTGTTTCTTTTCCGCGCCACATTCGCGTTTGTACCAGGATGAAAATCCCGGGAGCGACAGCTGGCGACTCTGCTGGGGAATCGAACCCAGAATCTCCAGTTCTCTATGCGATTCATTCCAAGAGCTTGTCTGTTTTTGTTGCTTTGGGTGTTTATCTCTTTGTTGTTGTGTGTTTAGTTTACTGTTTTTATTTACAATCATACTTTACAACTTTATTTACTGCATTCAGTATTTACTTATCATGCGTCATTATTATACTGTCTGGACTGCCTGGTTTCTTTGGTGGGATGGGGGTTACTGTGAGATGAGCCTAGTACCCAGGCTCGAGTGCACCCTAGGGTTTTTAGCATGGAAAATCACTTTGGCTTCATGATATCTAGTCATGCGGGTAGTAGTGAGTTCCACACCCATATTGCGACCGTCTTGAAAATGTTCTAATATAGGGATCTTCCCTACTTCATTACGCGACCTCGATAATTATGTGCATTTGGGGACCGATCATTGAAGACCTTTATGGAAACATCCCTCTCCAGTGGTGACAGTGGCAGACCATATTTTTTGGAAAACTCACTCGCACTCGAGGGCCTATTGGGAACTCGCATAGGATGACCTGGTTCTCTCATAGGAACTCAGTCAAAGCACTTTTTGTATTACAATAGTATTGTACCCTTTGGGAGGACTGTACTATTGTTTCTTGATCCCAATGCTTGAAGCAGGAAACTTATGAGGGATGCTTGTTTTTCAGGAATCAGCTGAGACCTCCTCTTTTAGTGTATAATACCAAACTGTTTCTCGGAGACGGTGAATGTATTATCGTTACTCGACCTGAGTGTCAGTGATGTTGACCCGTAGTAGCACACCTGTGAGATGGGGGATCGTTTACAAGTTTTCAGGAACCTAGACCTTCAGCATACCCACTTCATCAATGTTATTCTATGATGTGATCCAGTTCTATATGGTTCTTTGGTTCTTAATTTTGGGGTTCTACACAGAGATAATATTGTTATTATGACTTTCCATATACACTTGGCTCACTACTCAACACCAAAACCGACATATATCATTGATCACATGCATGCTGCATACTTGACATCATAACATTTCTGCATACATGTTCAGTTATTTCTGAGGATCGCTAATTTGAATCGTGCCGTTGGATTTTTTCTGTATTAAAACTTGAATCTAAGCAGACATATTCCTCGGAAATAATGGAACATGGCATTTGCATACATCCTTGCATTCATGACAGGTGTTTGGAGACAAATTCTTATCCTGACTTGGTTTCTCTTCAGAATGGCCAACTTGAATCACAATTATCAGGGTATGGACATGGAACAACTCCGAGCGGAAGTGACTGAGATGAAAGCCCATTTGAGGCATTTTATGGTGGACATTCGAGCATTGTCCTAGGATCAGAAACTGCTGAGAAAAGAGGTCAAATGGATGAAGACTCAAATGGGTCGGATTACAATTTTTTTGGATGATGTATTAAAGAAAAAAATAATCAGTTGTCTGCTTCTGCAACCGAAGTTCTGACTACTCCCACTTCTTTGGGACCTTTAATGGAACATCGATTTCCTTTCAAATCTCCTTCATTATCATAGTTTTCTCATCAGCCACCATCCCCTGAGGAGTGCAAGACAAAAAAGTCTGAGAGGAAGTTCGATCCAATCCTGATGCCATATGCGCAGCTACTTCAACTTTTGTTGGAATTGAAGTTGATTAAGTTGATTGATGTGGGACCTCAGCACACAAGATACCCTATGGGTTCTAATGTCAATGCTAGGTGCGAATTCCATTTAGGAGCATTTGGCCATAATATTGAAAATTGTAAGATGCTCAAGCATAAGGTCCAAGAACTCGTCGAATCAGGGGAAATCAGGTTTGCACTTGTCCAAGAGGCCAAGAAAAGGGATGTTCCTCTACCTTCTGCAAAGGAGCTAGGTATTCCTCCCCTTGTTCAGGGATATTCCTTACGTCGTAAGCCTTGCATTCTGAAACTACCACATCAGCAGATTATAACTAGGACTCCCCCGCTTGTACCACCTCATCAGCAGAATCAAGAAAGGGTTTTTGATCCTTTACCAATGTCCCTTTCCAATCTACTTCAGTGCTTGCTACATTTGAGACTAGTTAAGCTTCGCAAGTTGTCGCCACCACCTTATACACTTCCAAATGGATGGGATGCCAATGCTTGTTGTGATTTTCACTCGGGGGAATAGGTCATGATATTGAAGGGTGTAAATTATTCCAGCACAAAGTGCAAGACTTGATTGATTCTAAAGTAGTCGAGTTTGAACTAGCTGATGTGAAGGTAGTTGGTAATCCTACTTTAATGGCCGCCAAAGAAGTGAATGTTCATTCCCTTTCTCTGGGACTTACCTCAGGTCATGAGCATGCTCCTCAGCTTTGGTTTTCAAAGTCATCACATCAATAGTCTTTACCAAATACGGGAAGAAAGGTACAGAGGTAGTTTGGGCGCCTTGATCAACATTATCAGTGGAATCGTCAACAACAGAAACAGGGACCTAAGAAAACCAAAAGAGTGCTTGCTCAAGTTTGAGTTCCTCGAAGCCAACTGCTTGTGCGCCTTCTTCATGGCTCTTTGATTAAGTTAAGCCATTTTATGCCAGTGCCATATCCTTTTCCTCTAGACTAAGACATGATAGCTCGATGCAAGTTTCACTCAGGGACATTCTGACATACACTTGACAATTGTAAAGACTTCGAACATAAGGTGCAAGGTTTGATTGATGAAAAAGTCATTACACCATACGGTCTTCCTTTAAGATGAAGTCTTCAAATTAACTACCCAGTTTGCAAGGGCATCTTCAGAAGCAATAAAGCCAGAAGTATTCCAATACTCTTAGTAATGGCAATTATTTGTTTCCTTCAATGCATTTTCATCACTAGTAAGGGGAAATACATCGCTCTGATTCTTCGTTGGTCTTGGGTCAATGGAGATACATAGGTAGAAGATCGTCAAGTCTTTGCAAGCAGCCTTATGGGACAACTTTATTTCTCAACTTTACTCTTTCCTTCAGACGTCTCGTGTTAGTGTTCAACTCCGAAGCCTTGAGGACAAAATAATTGGAAGAGGAGGTATGATTGCAATGTTGGGCATATGGCCATTTAATTGAAGATTGCAAGTCCAGGGAAAAGCTATTGATCACCGAAAGTATCCAAGACAGATTAGTCTAGACGAAGTCCAATCTCCTCAATTTCGGCAATGTTCAATTTCTTTACTGCATTTTCATTTGTAGTTTCTTTTGTTTGTTTAAATATATGTATGCATGCATGAAACTTGTTTGTTTTGAATGTCAGTCGTAATAAAACACACATGTTTTTTTCTTGAAGTAATCCATTTGTATTTACTCATGATTTTGTGTGTGTGCATTACAATTCCAACTGTTATGCTTAAACTCTATGAGGGAGCATGACGGGAAAAAAAACACAAAAATCTCTAATTGTGTGCTCTTGAATAAGACCTTGTTGACGATGTACAAGCATTGTTTCAAATCCCAATAGTTGGAGATATAAGGAATATATCCCTTCTCTAACCCCTTTGATCTTCGAAGTAGGAGTTTCTTTTTGCATGAAAACCCCTTTCGTTTAACCCAGGGACAGGGTAGGTGTCATCTAGTTTGGACCGAGCATTCAGACTTCCATAAAGGAATGTGCATTTGAGGATCTATTACATTTCATTGTACCAAATCAAGAGGTCAAAAGACCGGAAACCACAAGGGTTATCCATCATCAACTAAGAAGTGAGACAACCATGGCCCTTTCAAAGCAATCAAGACAACCAGTGTCACACAATTTTATAAAAAAAGAAGAAATGAAAAAGACCGCTAAGTCAAAACTTGAAAACAAGCGACTTAGGTAAAAATTAGGGTATCCCGCTAGACTTCACAATCAAATATTCACAAGAATCACTCCAAGCAAAAGTTAGGGATAAGCGAAAGAACACAAATTTGAAAGACGAAAAGGATTACACAAGAAAGATCCTTAAACAAGAACAAAGTCGTGTGGCGTAGACACAAAAGGCAATAAGGGTGACTGACTCCCAACGTCAATATGATTGGTGCTTAAATTGCTAGTGTCACTGGTTCCTCAACCATCACAAAACCCTTTTGAGAGGAGAGCGATCGTTTCGAATTGGCTGAACATAGGAATGAAGAACATCATGAAGGATGGGTACACATAAACTTCGAGCCTATATCCATTGTTTCTATAACTGTGAACCAAGCCACGATACAACCCTCAAAATTCCTAACTGAAATAGGGTTATTTTGAGAGCGTACTACCACCAGACCGTGTTCCTGACTCATATGAGTTGTGCTAAGAAAGATCTTTGTTGGTGTTGCATGTACATGCTTTCATAAAAAATCAATTTCGTATCTTAACCAGTGATTCTCTCACAAAGGTTTGCGACATCTTTTTCAGTAAAACTTCAAGATTAACATGAGTTTTGCATTAGAATTTTCATTATTAGAATAAACATTTTCTGCTTGTATACATTTGTTTGACATCAAAAACGTTCACGTATGGAATCTCAATCCAGAAGCTTAATCTTGCTGAGTTGAGGAGTCTGAAAGTCCCGAAGGACCAACATATGAAGGTGCACGTTTCCAAGAAACTCCATTGGATAGGGACTTTGCCAACCTTTTGTGTTCAGGTGTAGCCAATCCGGGGAAGTTACATTGGTCAATCTCTTCAAATTTCAGCCAAACTAGGGCAATTACTTTGATATTCAAATCTCTCCAAGAGCATTTAGTCTGGGTATTCACTCATAGATCATTTAATCAGGGGAAATTACTCAAAGGCTCGTACTGGGGCAGCCCACCCCAAGAGCACTAGAAGTTACTCTCTCCGAAAGACGGTTAATTAGAGGCACTTACCCAAGGTTCAAAATACTGGGGGGCAGAATACCTCATGATGGTGTGAAATCTTAGGGCAAATTCCTTCAATGACCGTACAGTCTGATGTAGTTAACTCGAGATCCAGCGAATCTCTTCAAGAGTATGAAGAAACTAAAGCATTTCGGATGCTAGGTTTTTTGTAAAATCCTCCTGAGACAATTTATTTTGATAGATCTTACAATAGGCAAGGCATTTCTCAGAATGAACATTCGGTGATTGATTCCAATGGGGTACGGGAAGAGGGCTTCCCTGATCAGAGAATTTCTCCTTAGCCATCATAGTTTCTTCATGGTTAAAGTCCAATCTTTGTTGGCATCTCCTCAACTAGGGCCACTGGCATCTATATGGGTCCAGTCTCTCACTTCAAGTTGATTGCAACAATCCTCGCTTTGAGTTTCTTCGACCTTGAGTTGATATCATTTCCTTCATTTCCTTGACCCTTGAGTCGATATTATTGCTTCATTTCCTCGACCCTTGAGTCGATATTATCATTTCATTTTCTTGACCCGTGTGTCAACATTGTTGCTTTCTTCAACCCTTGAGTCGATATTATGGTTTTCTTCGACCCTTGAGTCGATATCATCGTTTCCTCAGCCCTAGAGTTGATGTTGTCGCTTTGTTTCCTCGACTCTTGAGTCGATGTTGTCACTTTATTCTCCGACCCTTGTGTCGATGTTGTCACTTTGTTGCCTCGACTCTTGAGTCAATATTGTCGTTTCTTATGACCTTCGAGTCGATACCATAGTCTTCACTTATTCAACCCTTGAGTTGATACCCACTGACTCCATCATAAAAAAAAAATCATATCATCTTGGCCCTATTCCTAATCAATGCCCAACCATACTTGGTTCATTTCTACCCGGGGCATGTATGCATATCCTTTTTCTTACAGGTAATAGTCTCATTCTAAGCTCAAAAGAAAGATCGAAGCTATTTCAGAAGCAAGATACGTTAATCCCTCTCGACCATTCATTAGCCTATCCAAAGTTCAGAATATAGGGGCAGTCGTACCCGGGAAGGGTTTCTGTGTCACCCTTTTGTCACAACTTTTACTGATTGAGTCCATTACGCATCTAGTGGTCGCTCGCCAAGTCAATTCTCTCATTTAACACTTCTAACAGCTACAAGCTCATCTATGTTGACAATGGCTACCTCCTTAGTAAGGTTACTATGATAATTCGTATAATTTCTACGATACCCAGTGAAAATCTTCAAGAGTTTAAAGACACCAGGTCTTTTATAAAATCCTCTTGAAGTAAAGTCCGGGCAAAAAACAAGTGATTCACCGCATGAGACACCTTGAAATATTTCCTCCCCAATAGGATGTGTTTCGGTTTTGTTATTCCCAGCAGGTGGATGGAGGTCATTGTCAGCACGAGGCATCAAGTAGCTTTTTCCTCAGCAGGCTTCATTGATCATGATTCCTCAGCAAGTCTCATCAGACTATCTTTTCTCCGGAAGAGCAATAAAAAGGGTTGGTACTCCCTGAGCAAAGGTTATCATTATTAAGAGAGACATTTTATATTTCTCATCCCCAGCATGAGGCACTTTATATCTCTTATCCCCTGCAAGAAGTGACTTAAGACTCTTATCCTCAACAAAAATAATTATCATTGATGTTCTCCATCATCCCAAGTAGAGTCGAAGATTGAGTTCATTCCCCAGCGGAGCAACATAAGGTCGATATCCCCAAGCAGAGAGTCTTCCTTCAACTGAGGAATATCATTCACAAGAGTCTTCTTATCCCCAGCAGTACATGAGGATTCCTTATTCCCTAAAAGTGGGAAAGATAGTAGAAGTCAGATGGTTTTCCTTCTTGCATGGTGTTGTGTACAGTCTTCCCCAATCAAAGTCCAATCCTCATTGGCGTCTCTCTTCCAACAAAAGAATTTGTGTCTGAGTGATTCCCCAGCAGAAGTTATCCCTCAACAGAGTATCAACAAATCCTTTCCTCAACCAGGTCAAAATGTTATTACTTCCCCAACGGAGTTCCATGGGTGGCGTACCTCTCAATCGATTTCAGGCTAATTAGGATCTCCCCCAGCAAGGTCTTCATTCTCCAGCTTCCCAAAGTCCAATTTATTTTTGGCAATGGTGACAACTTAGAGCCAGTATATCATCAACATCCTCCCCAGCAGTGATGTTATTCCCCAATAGAGATGTTATTCCCCACAGGGATGTGTCATACCCTAAATTTTGACCATACTTTTTTAAATTTTTTCATTCTTTTGACGCATTTTTATCAAAGATATCGATAGTCATCCATTCCTACATTTTAAAGTTAAAACATTTCATTAATCATGCATTTTCCCATTTCAAATGTCATCTTTATTGATTTTAGAATTTGTTTCGATTTTAAATTAGAATGTTTTTCAATATTTTATTCACTTTAATCTATATTTTAGAATTTTGATTCAATTCTAGAATTTATTTAGAATATTTTGTCTCATTTTGTAATTTATTTATTTTATTTTATTTTCTAGTTAAATATTTATTTTAGATTATTTTTAGAATTTAATTTAGTTCAGTTTTAATTTTAATCTAACTTTCAAATTAATTTAATTTATAAAAAAAAATAAGAGTTTAGTTTATATTAGACTATTTAAAACTAGTTTTTTAATTCAATTTTAATTTAGGTTAAGTTCAATTTAGTTAATTGGCTTAATTTAATTATTTTAATTTCTTTGTTTTTTATTTTAGTTTAAATAATTCGATTTAATTCAATTGCAATTTATTTTAGACTTAATTAACTTTTAGTTTTAAAAGTTAGTTCTTTTTTTTAAATAGTTAATTTTTTAATTGATTATTTTCTTTAGTTTATTTATTTATTTATTTTTATTTACCGATGGGCCTAACGGCCCACCCACACAAAACAAGACAAAAACCTATTAGTTTTTCATAAGCCATGTACTATGACTCTTCATTTTCAAAACAATCTCCTTAGTCGCCGCATGAGCTCCTCTGTTCCACCTTTTGCTTCTATGTTGAAACCACGCATGCTTGAAACCCTTCACTTCCATCTTCATAACACGGCAAAACACACCCATCTCCGTCCTAGGACATTCTTCTTCCACAATGTTCATTGTGTTTGCTAGATCCATATTATCAGTAACAAACGTTACCTTCGCCTTTTGATTAGCAATGGCGTTCCTCATCGCAAATTACATTATCGCCGCCTCAGCTTCCTCCACGTTGTTGTTTCACCATCGTGGTCGTCGTTCTATACAAAACTTCATCCTTTGTGTTTCTGACCTCAACTCAAAGACCCCAACATCGTTCAGCCTTCAATGATGTATCTGATGCATAAATCCAGGTATTAGCAGTCTTCTCACACTCTTGCTTGTGCACTATAGTTATGATTGAGTTCATGCTTATTGTCCTTTGTTTTTTCATGAAATTCGAGCCCCCCACTATTATGATGCCTCTCCTGATTCAAATTGTGTGCACCCTCCTGCTGACTACTACTTGTATTTCGCTCTCCGGGTTTGTCTCTTATAACTATGCCCCCTGGATGCTTTCTATTGATTTGTTGAACTCTCTTCATTTCTATGATCTTTGCCTTACCCTTGTCCTGTTTTCTTATTTGATGTGTCATCCGTTTTTGTTGATAACTTTCCCCAACTCCCTCTGTAACGCCCCGATTCGATTTTCCCAATTTTTGTGGAATCTTTTCTTTTATTTGTATGATAATTGTTTTATTTGTGAAATTATCATGATGATATGATATGTTGAGGAATTAATGTGATATGTTGGTGTGATATGTGATTTTACCGTTTTGTGAATTTTTGGGTAAAATTGGTTTGGAGGGTATTTTAGTTATTTGTTAATTAGTAATAAGTTAGAAATTAGTAGAATTGGTATTTTGTGAGAGAATGATATTTGGTTGGAAAGAGTAGAAAATAGAAATAAAAAGAAAAAGAATATAAGAGAGTGAGAAAGAGTGAAATAGAAAGTTGGTAAGAAGAGAAAGAAAAAGAGAAGAAAGAAAAGGAGAGAAGAGAAAAAGAAGAGAAAAGAAGGAAAGTTGGAAAAAGCTTCAAGATTGCTCCTAGGAATCGGTATAATCGGGTAAGGGTGATAAGCATTGTTATCTTAATATTGTGTATGATTATGTATGTGTTTGATTGATTGAGTTTTGGTTTTGATGGAAGTTTAGAGAAGATGAATAGTTAGGGTTTTAGAGAAAATGTGAGAAATCGGTAGATTAATCGGTTAGGAATCGTTATAATCGAACTATGATGTTAGATATATGATTTAGATCATGTTTATGGAAGTATTTTGGAGATTTGGGGTGTTTGGAGTTGACTGTTCGCAACTGAGAAATTCTGGAATTCGCAGTGGTCGCTCAGTAAGCTATCCCTCGCTCAGTGAAAGTTCCAGGGAGATTCTCGCTCAGCGAGCAAGAGGGCGCTCAGCGAGCCTGTAGGTTTATGAGAAAATTGTGTTTTAATCCGTAGCTTTAGTTTCGGGTATCCATTTTTAGTGTTCCTTATATCGATTCGAAGCTAGAAACGTGTAGAAACTAATGATGCTAATAAATGTAATTTTTAGCCGACTTTCACCCGACTTTTCCGATAAAACGTAAATGAATTAATTATGGAAATGTGGGTTGATGTGATGTTGTGGCCGTTTGACAAATGAATACATTGTTTGAATTGAATATCAATGTATGTTAATTGAATGAGATGAATGCATAATTATGTAGTGAATAACGTATGCATTTTCAAGAATGTTGTGTGTCATTTTGCATGTAAAGCATAATGTGTGCATTCTTGTGCTGTGGGATTCTTTGTGAATATGTTGTAGCATCGTGTGCTCATGTGGAGTGTGAGTGATGACTACAACAAGATCGTGTGCCCATGTGGGGTGTGAACGATTGGATTGTGTGCCCGTGTGGGGTGTGAGCAATCCAGAAACATCGTGTGCCTGTGTGGGGTGTGAGCGATGGGTGATTTATTCACATTGATTGTGTGCCCGTGTGGGGTGTGAGCAATCAGATTGTGTGCCCATGTGGGGTGTGAGCAATCCATGAACATTGTGTGCCCATGTGGGGTGTGAGCAATGGGGAACATCGTGTGCCAGACAGGGAGTTACTTTAGGTAACAAGCGATGATTACTTTAGGTACCGCATTACATCTGCATAGAGTCGTGTGTCGGTCTCTATGAGTTGCATTTTATCATTTTAATTATGATATGCAGAAATAAACATGAATGTGCATATGTTTATTTGGAGTATTATGGAGATGATAGTATGTGTGATGAAACATACTTGTTTGTAGATATGCATGTTTGATATATGTATATGAATGTGATTTATACATTTGTAATGTATATGTGTGATTAAACATAAATAGACGTATGTTTATACGGAATGAATAGAGTTGAGGAATAAACATAAATAATATAAGTTTATGTGAATTGGTGAATTGTGCGTAATTAATATGTTTGATTGGTGTTGATGTACACGTTGTGATGTGTATAAGTGATAAGGAATGATTCGTGGTGAGAATACGCTTTATGTGCATTTTATATGATGAGATATATAATTATATGCAATATTATTATGATAATGTTTCTCACCCTTCTGCTGTTTTATGATGCTCTACGAGGCATTGCAGAGTAGGTTGCTGGATGATATTTTTGTGAAGCTCGTCTTCATCTTTTGGTCGGTCGGCTCTGATATGTAGCACCGAGTAGCTAGGGTTGGCTTGATGCCTTTTTGTGAATGCATTTGTATATGTATTTTTATGATAGATGTTTTATGTAAACATGGATTTATTTTGGTGATTCAAACTTGTGGATATATTTATGATAAGTATATAAGTTTGAAATTGTTATGTGGTTTCCGTTGTTATTTGAATTGAATGAATACGGGTGTAAGGATGAAATCCTTGTGTGTACAAGTTACCCCGTTTGTTGCATATCTTTATTGAGCAGGTGTTGTATGATCTCAATTTCAAGTATAATGTGGCATTGCTCCTTTTATACCATGTTTCAAATATTACTCTGATGGAATTTTTAATATGTGCCTAAATGATTTAATTGCTTATTTGGGGTATAGAAAGGGGGTGTTACATTAAGTGGTATCAGAGCCAGTGTTCGAGTATGTTGTGTATGTCTTGATGTTATTATGATTGAACTTTTGTTTAATCTTGTTGTTGTCTTTGGGAACAATCATAATATGGCTGGTAGAAACGAAAATGCTATGATTGCTGCTTTGGAAGCAATGGCTAGGGCGGTGCATGGAGCGCCGAATGTGAATTCTAACGATGAGTTCAGAAAGAATCAATCGCCGGTCTTTAAAGGAAGATTCGATCCTGATGGTGCTCAGAATTGGTTGAAGGAGATTGAAAGAATATTTAGAGTCATGGACTGTGCTGAAGAGAGTAAGGTGAGGCTTGGTTCTCACATGCTGAAGGAAGAAGCCGATGATTGGTGGGTCGGTAGAAGTCAAGCCCTTGAGGAAGATGATGAAGAGATAACTTGGGAAGTTTTTCGTACTGAGTTCTTAGGGAAGTACTACCCTGAGAGTGTGAAGGGAAAGAAGGAGATGGAATTCCTTGAGCTTAAGCAAGGTAGTATGTCAGTGGTTGACTATACTACTAAGTTTGTGGAATTGGTTCAGTTTCATCCTCATTATGTTGCTGCTACTACTGAGTTTTCTAAGTGCATTAAGTATGAGAATGGCTTGCGTCCTGAGATTAAGAAATCTGTGGGATATCAGAGAATTAGAAGGTTTTCATATTTGACTGAATGTTGTAGAATCTTTGAAGAAGATAGCAAAGCTTGTTCTACGCATTACAAGTGTGTGAATGAGAGGAAAGGTAAGCAACAAGCTAGAAGTGGACCTTATGTGACACCCGCTGATAAGGGCAAACATAGGGGAAACTTTGATATGAGATCTGGTGGAGGGAGATCTGGTCCCGTTAAGTGTTACAAGTGTGGTGATTTAGGCCACAAGTCTTTTGAGTGTGGGAAGAATATTGTGAAATGTTCAAACTGTGGAGGTCTTGGACATGCTACTACCGAGTGTAGGAGAAATGTTGTGAAGTGCTTCAATTGTGGAGAAGTTGGTCACATTAGTACTAAGTGTACTAAGCCAAAGCAAGCTCAGGCGGGCGGAAAGGTGTTTGCATTAGCAGAAAGACACTACTAGTCCAGACTGTTTGATTAAAGGTATATGCTTTATTAATAGTACGCCTTTAGTTACTATTATTGATATGGGAGTGACTTATTCGTTTATTTCTCTTGAGTGCAGTAAGCGTTTGAATTTGTTTATGTCTTCTTGGGGTGGTGAGAGGGTTATTGAGACTCCTGCTTCAGGGTCGGTAACTACTTCTTTGGTGTGCGTAAGTTGTTCTTTGACCATGTATGGTAAGGATTTTGTTATGGATTTAGTTTTTTTGCCGTTGGAAGGTTTGGACGTGAACTTGGGTATGAACTGGTTTCAATTTAATCGAGTTCATATAGATTGTTATCATAAGTTAGTAAGGTTTCCTTTTTTGGATGATGATGAAGAAGAGAGTTTCCTATCCACGAAAGAGTTGAAGAAACTTTTAATGGACGAAGTTCAATTGTTTGGTTTATTTGCATCATTGTCTATGGAAGGCGGAGTGGAGATAAGTAGGTTTCCAGTGGTGTGTGATTTTCCAGAAGTGTTTCCGGATGATATTAAGGATGTACCGCCAGAAAGAGAAGTTGAACTTTCTATTGATATAGTACCGAGTACTAGACCGATTTCGATGGCACCGCATCATATGTCAGCTTCAGAGTTGGTCGAATTAAAGAAGCAGTTGAATTACTTGTTGGATAAGAGGTTTGTTAGGCCGAGTGTTTCTCCTTGGGGTGCACCGGTATTGTTGGTAAAGAAGAAGGATGGAAGTATGCAGTTATGTATTGATTATCGACAGTTGAACAAGGTGACAATTAAGAACAAGTATTCGCTTCCGAGGATCGATGATTTGATGGACCAATTGGTTGGTGCGCGTGTTTTTAGTAAGATTGATTTGAGCTCAAGATATCACCATATTCGTGTGAAAGAGGAGGATATTCAAAAGACGGCTTTTAGGACACGGTATGGTCATTACGAGTATTCTGTGATGCCATTCGGAGTTTCTAATGCGTTAGGTGTGTTTATGGAATACATGAATCATATTTTTCATGAACAGTTGGATCGTTTTGTGGTTGTGTTCATCGACGACATTTTGATTTATTCTAAGTATCAAGAAGAGCATGCAGAGCATTTAAGGATTGTGTTACAAAGTTTGAAAGAGAAGCAATTGTATGCTAAGTTGTCAAAGTGCGAGTTTTGGTTGTCGAAGGTAAGTTTTCTTGGGCGTGTTATTTCTGATGGTGGTATTAGTGTTGATCCATTCAAGATTGATGCGGTAATGCAATGGGAAGTTCCTAGATCGGTTACGGAGATTCGAAGCTTTTTAGACTTGGCGGGTTATTATCGGAGGTTTATTGAAGGATTTTCAAAGTTGGCACTTCCGTTAACGCAATTGACTTGTAAAGGAAAGGCTTTCATTTGGGATATTCAGTGTGAAGAGAGTTTCATGGAACTTAAGAGAAGGTTAACAACGGCTCCGATCTTGATTTTGCCGAATCCGATGGAACCATTTGTGGTGTTTTGTGATGCTTCATTGTTTGGGTTAGGTGGTGTTTTGATGCAAGATGGAAACGTTGTAGCTTATTCTTCGAGACAATTGAGGGTGCATGAAAAGAATTATCCTACGCATGATTTGGAATTAGCGGCTGTGGTTTTTGCTCTAAAAATTTGGAGGCATTATCTTTATGGTGCAAGATTTGAAGTCTTTAGTGACCACATAAGTTTGAAGTATTTATTTGATCAAAAGGAATTGAACATGAGACAAAGAAGATGGTTAGAACTTTATAAGGATTATGATTTTGGTTTGAATTACCATCCGGGTAAAGCGAATGTGGTGGCCGATGCCTTGAGCCGTAAGTTGTTACATATGTCCGCATTGATGATAAGAGAATGGGGACTTTTGGAGAATTTTAGAGACTTGAGTTTGGTTTGCGAGATGACGCTGAGAAGCGTGAGACTTGGTATGCTACGTGTTACAAATGATTTTCTTGCAACCGTTTGTGAAAAGCAAAAGTTGGATTTGAAATTTGTTGATTTGATGATGAATGAGAATGAGGATTTCAAGGTTGATAATTTTGGAGTTTTGAGATTCCGTGGTCGTATTTGTATTCCCGATGATGAGGAGTTGAAAAAGATGATATTGGAAGAGGGACACCGGAGTAATTTAAGTATACATCCGAGAGCGAATAAGATGTACCAAAATTTGAAGAAGATCTTTTGGTGGTCCGGAATGAAGAAAGATGTAGCTCATTTTGTGTATGCATGTTTGACTTGTCAGAAGTCTAAGGTGGAACATCAGAAGCCTAGTGGTTTGATGCAACCGTTGGATATTCCAGAATGGAAATGGGATAGTATATCGATGGATTTTGTTACGGGTTTACCGAATACGCAAAGAGGTCATAATTCTATTTGAGTAATTATGGATAGGCTTACTAAATCTGCTCACTTTATTCTGATTGATATTAGTTATTCTTTGGAGAAGCTAGCCGAGATTTATGTTTTTGTGATTGTGAAGTTGCATGGAGTTCCTAAGAGTATTGTATCAGATAGAGATCCTAGATTTACATCGAGGTTTTGGGAAAGTTTGCAAAAGGCTTTGGGTTCTAAGCTAAGATTGAGTTCGGCTTACCATCCGCAAACGGAAGGTCAAACCGAGAGGACAATTCAATCGTTGGAGGATTTGTTGTGTGCTTGTGTGCTAGAGCAAGGTGGTGTTTGGGATAGTTATTTAGCGTTGATTCAGTTCACTTATAATAATAGTTTTCATTCGAGTATTGGTATGGCACCATTTGAGGCTTTGTATGGTCGGAGATGTCGAACACCTTTGTGTTAGCATGAAACCGGAGAGAGAAAGGTAGTTAGACCGGTGGTGGTACAACAAACGACGAAAAAAGTAAAGTTTATTCGGGAGAAGATGAGAGCTTCTCAGAGTAGACAAAAGAGTTATCATGACAAGAGAAGGAAGGATCTTGAGTTTCAGGAAGGCGACCATGTGTTCTTGAGAGTTAAACCGATTACGGGTGTGGGTCGTGCTTTGAAGTCGAAGAAGTTGACTTCTCGTTTTATTGGACCATATCAGATTACTGCACGAGTGAGTGTTGTGGCTTATCGTGAGACGTTGCCTCCGAATCTTTCGAATTTGCATGATGTGTTCCATGTTTCGCAACTTCGGAAGTATGTTCCGGATCCGTCATATGTTATTCCTATGGACGAGGTTGAAGTAAGAGATAACCTTACGGTGGAAGCTTTGCCGGTTAGGATTTTGGATCGTGAAATTAAGAAGCTAAGAGGCAAGGATATTGTGCTTGTGAAAGTGGCGTGGGGACGCGCTGCGGAAGGCAATATGAATTGGGAATTAGAGAGTAGGATGCGCTAGTCATATCCGGGGTTGTTTGGATCAGGTAATATTTTCGAGGACGAAAATTTCTAAAGTGGGGGAGAGTTGTAACGCCCCGATTCGATTTTCCCAATTTTTGTGGAGTCTTTTATTTTATTTGTATGATAATTGTTTTATTTGTGAAATTATCATGATGATATGATATGTTGAGGAATTAATGTGATATGTTGGTGTGATATGTGATTTTACCGTTTTGTGAATTTTCGGGTAAAATTGGTTTGGAGGGTATTTTAGATATTTGTTAATTAGTAATAAGTTAGAAATTAGTTGAATTGGTATTTTTGTGAGAGAATGATATTTGGTTGGAAAGAGTAGAAATTAGAAATAGAAAGAAAAATAATATAAGAGAGTGAGAAAGAGTGAAAAAGAAAGTTGGTAAGAAGAGAAAGAAAAAGAGAAGAAAGAAAAGGAGAGAAGAGAAAAAGAAGAGAAAATAATTGTTATCCTAATATTGTGTATGATTATGTATGTGTTTGAATGGTTGAGTTTTGGTTTTGATGGAAGTTTAGAGAAGATGAATAGTTAGGGTTTTAGAGAAAATGTGAGAAATCGGTAGATTAATCGGTTAGAAATCGTTATAATCGAAGTATGTGTTAGATATATGCTTTAGATCATGTTTATGGAAGTATTTTGGAGATTTGGGGTGTTTGGAGTTGACGTTACGCAGCTGAGAAATTCTGGAATTCGCAGTGGTCGCTCAGTGAGCTATCCCTCGCTCTACGAATGTTCCTGGGAGATTCTCGCTCAGCGAGCCTGTAAGTTTTTGAGAAAATTGTGTTTTAATCCGTAAATTTAGTTTCCGGTATCCGTTTTTAGTGTTCCTTATATCGATTCGAAGCTAGAAACGCGTAGAAACTAATGATGCTAAGAAATGTAATTTTTAGCCGACTTTCACCTGACTTTTTTGATAAAACGTAAATGAATTAATTATGGAAATGTGGGTTGATGTGATGTTGTGGTCGTTTGGCAAATGAATACATTGTTTGAATTGAATGTCAATGTATGTTAATTGAATGAGATGAATGCATAATTATGTTGTGAATAACGTATGCATTTTCAAGAATGTTGTGTGTTATTTTGCATGTAAAGCATAATATATGCATTCTCGTGCTGTGGGATTCTTTGTGAATCTGTTGTAACATCGTGTGCTCATGTGGAGTGTGAGCGATGACTACAACAAGATCGTGTGCCCATGTGGGGTGTGAGCGATCAGATTGTGTGCCCGTGTGGGGTGTGAGCAATCCATAAACATCGTGTGCCCGTGTGGGGTGTGAGCGATGGGTGATTTATTCACATTGATTGTGTGCCCGTGTGGGGTGTGAGCAATCAGATTGTGTGCCCGTGTGGGGTGTGAGCAATCCATAAACATTGTGTGCCCATGTGAGGTGTGAGCAATGGGGAACATCGTGTGCCCGACGGGGAGTTACTTTAGGTAACAAGCGATGATTCCATATGGTTCCTGAGTGAACCTGCTAAAATGTTGAGTCGGTACCGCATTGCATCTCCATAGAGTCGTGTGTTGGTCTCTATGAGTTGCATTTTATCATTTTAATTAAGATATGCAGAAATAAACATGAATGTGCATATGTTTATTTGGAGTATTATGGAGATGATAGTATGTGTGATGAAACATACTTGTTTGTAGATATGCATGTTTGATATATGTATATGAATGTGATTTATACATTTGTAATGTATATGTGTGATTAAACATAGCTAGACGTATGTTTATGCGGAGTGAATAGAGTTGAGGAATAAACATAAATAATATAAGTTTATGTGAATTGGTGAATTGTGCGTAATTAATATGTTTAATTGGTATTGATGTACACGTTGCGATGTGTATAGGTGATAAGGAATTATTTTAGGTGAGAATACGCTTTATGTGCATTTTATATGATGCGATATATAATTATATGCAATGTTATTATGATAATGTTTCTCACCCTTCTGCTGTTTTATGATGCTCTACGAGGCATTGCAGAGTAGGTTGCTGGATGATATTTTTGTGAAGCTCGTCTTCATCTTTTGATCGGTCGGCTCTGATATGTAGCACTAGGTAGCTAGGGTTGGCTTGATGCCTTTTTATGAATCCATTTGTATATGTATTTTTATGATAGATGTTTTATGTAAACATGGCATTATTTTGGTGATTCAAACTTGTGGATATATTTATGATAAGTATATAAGTTTGAAATTGTTATGTGGTTTCCGTTGTTATTTGAATTGAATGAATACGGGTGTAAGGATGAAATCCTTGTGTGTATAAGTTACCCCATTTGTTGCATATCTTTATTGAGTAGGTGTTGTATGATCTCAATTTCAAGTATAATGTGGCATTGCTCCTTTTATACCATGTTTCAAATATTACTCTGATGGAATTTTTAATATGTGCCTAAATGATTTAATTGCTTATTTGGGGTATAGAAAGGGGGTGTTACACCCTCCATTCCTTGGTGTTTCTCCCCACTCCCCTTATCCTCTTTGATAACGTTATTACTACTCTGCTGTTGGGTCATTTTCTCGTTTTCCTTCTGCTTATATACCTAGGCTTTATATTAAATAGCCATATGATCTTGAATATTCCTCTCAGCTATAATGGGATGGCTCTCCTGCTGAGCCACCAAAGCCTTGTTTCTATTAAACCATATGCAATCAATCGTTTGAATTAGCATAGCAATCTGATCCTCATCCTTGCCCCTAATAAGGTTTCTGCACCAGTCGTCGAATTCAAGGTTAGTACATTCAAAATCTTTGAAATTGATAGTGAGAGGATTACCCAGCCACAAACATCTGGTCCGATCACATTACATGAAACACTGGTTGAGAGTTTTAGTAGCTATCCCACATCTAGGACATTAGTAGTCCGTTTGTAAATGTCTCTTTCCCAAATTACTCTTGATGGGCAAAATTTGTTGCAATAGTCTCCACATGAGAGTTTTTTTCTAGGAGGAACCTTACTCCCCCACACTTTCTTCCATATCAAGCTTTCCTGTTTATTATTGGAATGATCCTCCACCCTATTATTCCAGTTCTCGAATAGCTTCTATCCAGTTTTAACCGTGTAATGCCCATTTTTTGTATGCTCCCAACACAACATGTCCTCGACATTCATATTAGTGATACACATTTTTGTTATACAATTCACATCCACATCCCATAGTTGATCTTTAAGCTTGCCTCTGTCCCATCCACCCTCATGCCTATTAATCAAAGAACTAACAGAAGGTTCCCTACACATGGTTGGCCTGGATGTTATAATTTTATAATTTCCATCATTTTGAATCCATCTGTTCTCCCCAATATCTATACTTTTTCCATTTCCCACCACCCAATAAATGCCCTTATTTATGAGATTAACATTGTGAAGCAGGCTTCTCCATATATAGCTAGCTTGGGTGCCTGCTTTGGCTTTCAGAATTCCCCCCTTAGGGTAGTATCTGGCCTTTAACACTCCTGCCACTAGAGAATCCGATTGTGTGTAAAACCTGCACACTTGCTTAACAAGGAGAGCTTCGTTGAACTCCTTCGACTTTCTAAATCCCAAACCTCAATCCCTTTGGTGCCTACACAAGGCATCCCGTTTGAGCCAATGCATTTGCCTTTCTCCCCACCAGTAAGAAGCCATCAAACTCTTCATCTTCTTTAGCAAAAGAGTAGGAAGAAGAAATGAACTCATCACATAAGTTGGTATGGCTTGAGCAACATCTTGTAAGAGAGTGATCTTTCCCCCTTTGGATATGTGCTTGCTATTCCAACTGTCCAATCTGCTCCTGAGTCTGTCCAAAATGTACCTAAAGCTAGCCTCCTTAGATCTCCCAATTTTAGTAGGTAGTCCCAAATAGTTGGTGATATTAGCAGCTTTTGGTATGTTGAGGGCCTTGATGAAGTGATCCATGTTCTATTGAGGAGTGCCTTTTGAGAAGATAATATGGGATTTACTATTATTAATCTTTTGGCCCAAGCAATACTGGAACCAATCTATCATACTCTTTATCTTATCAGCTTCCATTTTCCCTGCTTGACAAAAAATTAAGCTATCATCAACAAAGAAAAGATGATTAATAGGAGGAGCATTATTGTCTATTCTAATGCCTTTAAAAAGGTTTTGTGCCTTAGCAATATTTATAGCATTAGAAAATATATCAGCATATAAGATAAATATATAAGGAGATAGAGGATCCCCCTACTGAATCCCTCTAGTAGGTTTGAAAAACTTAGTAGGCATGCCATTAATAAGAATAGCCATTTGAATAGTGGTAATGGTCCTCATAATAATGCCAATGATATTTTCAGGAAAGTTGAAATTTTGAAGAGTCTACTTTATAAAATCCCAAACAAGCCTATCATAAGCCTTTTCCATATCCAATTTAATTCCAACCACCCCCTTCCTCTTTCTCTTGCTATTTTCTATATGATGAAAAGTTTCATAGGCAAGCATAATGTTGTCAGTTATAAGTCTCTTCTCCACAAAAGAAGATTGGTTTTCACTAATGAGGTGGGGAAGGACACGCTTCAATCTGTTAGCAATAGTTTTTGTGATAATTTTCAGTATCACATTACACAGAGCAATAGGCCTAAATTCAGAGGGTTTTATAGGGGTTTTAACTTTAGGTATTAAAGCCAGATAAGTAGTGTTCAAGTTTCTAGGATCAGCTCGCTGGTTAAGGACTCTAATAATAAATTTGGTTGTTTCTACCCCAATGGTATCCCAAAAGTGATGATAAAAACTAGCAGGGAGCCCATCAGGCCCAGGAGCTGCACTCCCTTTTAGTTGAAACAGTGCTATATTAACCTCTTCCAAACTGAAGAGAGAATCTAAATGCCTCTGTATCTCAACAATGCACCCCCTAGGATTATTGGTAAGGTCTTCATGGTTGTTAATAGTCATGTCTTTAGAGAATTGGGATTTGAAAAAACTTTCCAGAATTCTGGTTATATGCTCCATATACTCAGAAATCACCCCCTTATCATCCACCATAGCAGAAATCATGTTATTCCTAGCTCTTTGTGATGCTTTCTAGTGAAAAAACCTGGTATTTATGTCCCCTCCTTCAACTAATGGATCTTGGCTCTCTGAGCCCACCACTTTTCTTCTTGCAGGAGAAGAAATTCCAATTCTTTTTTAGTCTTGTTATCCTGCAAGTCCTTCAGCCTTTTACTAAGAAACTTTATGCTTTTTGCAGGGTGACTAAACTTATGGTCCCCCCAATTCTTCAAGTTAACAAGGGTAATCTTCATCCTAGAAGAAATATCACTCTGGGTAGTATTGGTCCAAGAATTAGAAATAATTGAATGATTATCTTCATTTCAAGCCATATGTTCTCAAGTCTTATAGTCTTTGTTCCATTTCTATTCTTGTTGAATCCTTTGTTGCTGAATTGAATGAGAATAGGATTATGGTCAGAGTCAAATCTAGGAAGGTGCTTCATAGTTTGATAGTTGAACTTAGATATCCACCCCCTTGAGGCTAAGGCCATATCCAATCTAGCTTCAATGTGATGGATACCCTCTTAATTATTACTCCAAGTGATAAAAGAACTTGCAAAACCAAGATCATTGAGAGCACAAGTTTTAAGACAGTCCTGAACAGAATCATACAAGTTATGGTTAATAGGCTTCCCTCCCCTCTTCTCCTTATCATAAAAGTAAGGTTAAGATCACCAAAGATCAGCCAATCCTCCCCTTGATTTCTTTGGGCCAGATTTTTAATGAGATTGCAAGTTAATTTTTTTTATTAGAGTTGGGATAGCCATACATAGCAGTACCCCTCCACTTCTTAATATTCATGTCATAGAGAGTCAAATTAGTAGTGTGGTCCAAAACATAAAAATCAATGTAATTTTTATTCATGTCAAAACACTCAAGAGCTACATCAGAGTTCCAAAATAAGGCTAATCCCCTAGCCCTACCCCTACCCATGCCAATACAATTAACTATTTAGAATTGGTTAAGTTGCTAATTTTTTGAAAAAACCATCAGTATAACATTTCCTAGTTTCACACAAAAACAAAAGAGTAAGAGAGTGCTTCCTTATGAGGTGACAAAGAGCACGTTGAGTGTGCGGATTGCCCAACCCCCAACAATTCCAACCCATGATCTTCGTGTATGCTCCTTTGCCTTTTGAGGAAGGCCAACCTTTATGTTGTATTCAATCATCGTTCCTTCACTTCTTTGTTGTTCAACATTTGACTCATTCCATTCCATGCATCGTTGTTTCCTTATAGCCATTGTTTGCACTGCATTAGTTTCAGGGAATGTGGTCTCATCAATGCACACATTAGTAGGGATCTTTTCATGAAGAGAGAGGGCTTCCATCCTTTCCACCATAGCCTTAGGAATAGGGTTGTATTGACTCAGCACGGGTTTTTGGGTATTGTTCTTAGGATTCAGTTTTTCCTCCAAACTCAATTGTTTTCTACCAGGGTGAGTAGCCTTTAGCCAAGGACCCAAAAGGTTAATTTATGTGATACCATGCTCAGGGGGCTTGTCCTTCTTGCAAAATTATTCTCCATGCCCCATTTTACCACAGTAAAAACAAAACAAAGGGAGTTTTTCGTATTTAAAATCAATCCACGAAGCTCCATTGATTTTACTGCCTATGTACATTCCAGGGATGATAGATTTCTTGATGTCATACAAGACTTGCCTTTTCAATCAGATTTCTATCAGGTATGTTGAACAAACCTGGTTCCAACACCTCCCCAATTTTACTACCAATTTTCTGTGCCATGAAAAGAGTCTTGACATTTGCAGGTAATCCTCAGAACTGTATCCAAACTTGAGTCTTATTAAAATCCAGATTTTGAATATGTATTTTCCCATCCTATTCTTGTAAAACGAACCAAGAATTTCTGAATAACCAAGGGCTAACTTTTAGTATCCTTTTGTAATCCTCTTCTTTGTCCATAGTGATCTTGAACATAGCAGTTTCAATCTCCTGAATTTGAAGGTTTGAAGGGTGACACTAGATTCCATCTAAGGCTGAGAGAAGGGACAACTTGTGTATAGGCTTTTCAGTAGCCAATCTACCAACTAAACACTTTTCCTCCATCGTATTGGGCAAAATTTCATCTTCGTGGTAAAGGAAATCTTGATCTTGCCCTAATTGTTTCTGTTTTGATTGATCATGACATTTTGAGTTATTATGTTGCAGATTACCAGCAACTCTCGTATGAGGTTCAAGATCCCTCTGTTTCTCCAAAGAGGGTCCTCTATATTGATGCTGATGCACTCCTTTTGCAACAATGCCTTGATACTGCGCCAATTCCACAGAGGTGTTTGCACAAACACCTTCAGCGCTTGTGCCAATGTGTTCCATGGCAGTCATACTAACCCAACATCAATCAATATATACCAACACGATAAACTAAAACCACCACCAGAATGCCACCAGAACAAGATTACAACCGAAAAAACGGGAAACAACCAATAAATTGGAAAGGACGAGCAGAAGCCAACATGGAACCAGTGAAAACCGGCAAAACACGCAAAACCAGAGGGACTAGAGAGAAAGTGACCGCAAAACCATAGGGACTAGAGAGAAAGAGACCACACTCACGATTGAGGAAAGAGATAGTGCCCAATAGGGTAAGATACACAAGAAGTGGAAACAGGAAGGAGGATCAAAATGAAGAAGAAAGAATCTTTACACTACATGGTTTACTCTAATTTAAATTTAGTTTTATTTATTTATTTAAAATAGTTTATGTAATTAGTTTTTGATTTAGTTTGTTTATTTGACTTAAGTAATTTGTTATCACAAACCATGGACCAATATACCATACTCCCACCAGAAAGTGACAGTTCTTCTTTTTTTCCATTGACCAATACAACTCACACCTACATACATGCCAACACCTGCAATCCAAAAGCAAAACTCCTGCGGACATAGCATTGCTCCAGATGTTTTACCAAATAATACATAACACAAAATCCGCAAAAATAAAGCTCTCCAAGCAATACCCCAAATATAACCAAAAAGCCTGCATTGAAAGAGACTCGTCAATATAACAAGACAAAGGGAAAAAAGATATGGAGAAAATTTTGTTTGAGTCTAGGGGGAGGGCCAAAAAAATAGAGGGGGAAGGAATTGGACAAATGAAAAAAAGGGGTAAAGAAAAAGCTTGAACAATTCTAAAAAGCCCACTGCAGAAACAACAACCATAAATTTGGCCATCGTCTCCTTACAACAACAAAATAGACCTCACATCCTTCACCAAATAAGAAAACCTTTCACACCTTCCCACACGAACTTGTATACTCCCTATGATGTGCAATCTCCACTCCTGATAACCATCACCGATCGCGACTCTCTCCATCGTAATACTCTGACCCGCAACTAGCATGCGAAAACTCCATTGCACGGACGCTGTCAAAGCAACATCACCATTTACCGCCCTACAAACAACGACAATAGCTTTCAAACCACTCAACACCATAGACAAAAATCCCTTCCAAACCGTCAACAGAATTGAGAAATCACACAACAATCAAACCTGAAACGAATCAAATAAGGAACAGAAAGAGAAGAAGAAAGATATTGAGGGAGAGGATAACCTGAACAAAAATACTCTCTGAACTCAGAACTACCTTCGATCTCTTCCTCCATCAAAAATTGCATAAACCTCAAATCAACCACCACCCACCTTAACTGAGTCACAAAACCTGAGAGAACCTTCGAATCTGAGCAAGCATAGAGAAACCCATGACAAGATTTCGAGAAAACCGAACCCAGAAACAGACTGAAACACGATGAAAAACGTGAGATAGATTGGACGGAGACGAATCGGTGACGAAGTCGGCGCCGTGAGTGTTGATGAAGAATCACGAATTTGTTCACGGATGGTGGTGTTCCATCATTAACCTTCGTTTTTTTCCTTTTAATCACAAACCCTTCACTATTTGTTTTATATTTTTATTTATTTATTTTATTTTATCTTAACTTTTGTTTATTTTTGTTTATTTGTTTTTTTAAAGGTTTTTATGTGTTTTTGCAGCTGGGCTTAGCCCATTTGATTTTACTGATCATCACCTCACATTCATGCAACTCACCCTCCATTATTTTATTTTTATTTATGTATTTTCTTTGATGTTAATTTTCTCATTTGTTTCTTTATTTAGTTAATTGTTAATAAGTTATTAATACTTTTTATGGGTTTAATTTATAATTTATTAGAATTTGGATATAATTTTGATATAATTAATATAACTTTGATCTTAGTTTCGACTAATTTGGTTTGATAGGATTGTATTTGATCTTTGTTTTAGCCTGTTGTTTGATATTTTGTAGACTTATTTAATTTTGATGTTGGCGGATGTAGCATGGTGATGGCATTGTAGTAGATTATTTCTTGGGCTTGGTGACTGATCTTGATGGATGTTCTGTCTGATTGATAATCTTGGGGCACACCTCGAGTTTGATATTCTGATAAGCATTTTTTAGTTCATTTGCGCGTATTGAAGAGGCAACGGACCTTCTATGTTAGGTACCACTAAAAAAATTCGATTTTATCTCTTTTGTGCCTCATCATAGTCTTGATGCCATGATCGTGTTTGGTTGTTTACTCGTACCTCACCATCGATCTTAAACCCTAAATCTCTTAAAACAAACACGATTTCTATAAAAATCTTCCAAAATTAAATAACAAAAGAACTGAGTTCTAGAGTCCCGCATTCCATGAATTCTTGGATGGTCACTCTTGAGTCTATCCCTTGGGTTGCGATTTATCCAACCTGTCTCTCCTAAAATACTCAACTTATCAAATTATTTTCGTAAGCAAATAACAAAAGAACTGAATTCTGGAATCTCGCATTCCTTGGGTTTTTGAATGACCACTCTTGAGGCTAGCCCTCGGGTTGTGTCTCATTCACTCTCTCGTTTCTAAAACATTTAAACCCTCAAACTCTTAATTCCCATATCAAACAAAGAAAGAACCGGACTTTTGGAATCTAGCATTCCTTGGGTTCTTGGATTATTTATCTTGAGGCTAGCCCTCGGGTTGTGATTTATCCAATCCTTCGCTCCTAAAATACCTAACTTATCAAGTTCTTTTCGTAAGAAAATAATGAAAGAACTGAGTTCTCGGGTCTCGCACTCCTTGAATTCTTGAATGGTCGCTCTTGAGGATAGCCCTTGGGTTATGATTCATTAAACCCTTTCGTCCTCAAAACACTTAAAACATCCCAAAAAGATAGACATGGTTCAGATCCATAGGAGAGATATTTCTTATACTCCACACAAATATAAATCAAATCTTTCAAACAATTATTCTCAAAGGAAGAATGTGGCATTGCTTGTTGATCCCTATATCCAAGTTTAAAGCTTCTTCCAATTTTATTTTCTTTCACAAAGGAAGAATGTGGCATTGCTTGTCGATCTTTATATCCAAGTTTAAAGCTTCTTCAGCTTTTACTTTTTTTCTCAAATGTTTGTGGTGGAATAGGTGAGATATCTCCCTTAAAGATGACGACTTGTATTTTTATTTAAATACAACTTAAAAATCTCCAACAAATACAAATAAACCATTTTTGTAATTAATTAACGAAAGAACTGAGTTCTGGAGTCGTGCATTCCATGAATTCTTGAATAAATGCTCTTGAGGCTAGCCCTTAGGTTGTGATTTATCCAACCTTTTGTCTCAAAACACCTCAATTAACATCAAACATTTTTTTCCAAAAGAACTTTGTATAGATCCTTGCTAACACGCATATAAACTAGTGCTTAAGCCTCTTCGAGAGTGGACAAGCCAACATTTAGCATTTAGCACGCGAACTAATTACTTGTTCTTTAAAAGACACAAACAAACCGTAGTTGCACGAACTACGAAGCTCTGACTTTCCCATTGCACAAGTGAATACGTAGGCACAAGGATTTCAATCTTTGGCGAGCACAATAATAAAAAATTAACCATTTCTGCATAACAAATAATAATAATTCATTTTCCCTTTAACAAACGATCAAAGCGAACCTTTACCATTAGAAGAAGACAAAGATATAAGTTAGCATTCAAGCACATATTAGAGTAACAGGTTCTCGTTGAGTACAACGGACGTAAGGGGTGTTAATACCTTCCTCTTGCGTAATTGACTCCCGAACTTAGAATTTTGATTTTCGACGAACATTTCTTATCCCTTAGTTTTTATCGATATTTACCTTTTCCATACACTTAGGATTAAAATTAAATTCGGTGGCGACTCTGTTGTTTTTTCTGCGTCCATCGCGAGGATCGTATTTTTCGAGGTACGACAAGATGCATGGAATCAGATCAACGATTATTTCTCCCCATAAAAGTCACCAGAGATACCTGTCACCTCCTAATCAAGATGTCACCATTGCATTTGAATTTAGTAATCATCATTATATTATCATCCTCTAAAGTATAGCATTTCCATCATTATGGAGCATTACTCCATTGAAAAATTCAAACATATGCATACAAAGCATAAGCTAGCTTTAGTACCTTGCACAAAAGCCCGAAACATTCTTTCTTCAATCAGACCAAACATATCCCCACAGAAAACACCAAGTTCATTCCTCATCATTATTACTCTTGCCAATTAATAGTTAATCTCCCCAATCGAGTTTTCATCTAAGTATGATGAGCTCGTTCCTTTCGATTTTGTCTGAGGTCAGTTTCCTATTTTGAGTTATCATTCGAGGATGACATTCTCTTCTTCAAGTCCTTCTGAGGTTGGTCTTGTTGTTGTAGTGGCTATCATTAGAGGATGATAGATCATTTTGAGTCTATTGATCGAAGTCAGTATGTCTCTTTTGCAAAGCCTGTCAGAGGTCAGTCTTTGTGTTTCTGGTTATCGAGTGAGGTCGGTATACCATTGCGATCCCATTCGAGGATGGTTTCGTGTTAGATCTAAGGAACCGATTTTGAGTTGTCATTCGAGGATGACATTCTCTTCTTCAAGTCCTTCAGAGTTCGGTCTTGTTGTTGTGGCTATTATTCGAGGATGATAGAGCATTTTGAGTCTATTGGTTGAGGTCAGTATGTCTTTTTTGCAAATCCTATTTGAGGCCAGTCTTTGTGTTTCTGGTTATCGACTGAGGCCGGTATACCATTGTGATCCCATTAGAGAATTGTCTCGTGTTAGATATGAGGATCCTATTTTGAGTTGTTATCCGATGATGACATTCTCTTCTTTAAGTCCTTCTGAGGTTTGTCTTATTGTTGTGGCTATCATTCGAGGATGGTAGACCATTTTGAGTCTATGGATTGAGGACAATATGTCTCTTTTGCAAAGCTTGTCTGAGGTCAGTCTTTGTGTTTCTGGTTATCAAATGAGGTCGGTATACCATTGCGATCCCATTCGAGGATGGTTTTATGTTAGATCTGAGGATCCTATTTTGAGTTGTCATTCGAGGATGACATTTTCTTCTTCAAGTCCTTCTGAGGTTGTTCTTGTTGTTGTTGTGGCTATCATTCGAGGATGGTGGACCATTTTGAGTCTATTGATTGAGATCGGTATGTCTCTTTTGCAAAACCTGTTCGAGGTCAGCCTCTGTGTTTCTACTTATCAACTGAGGCCGGTTTACCATTGTGATCGAATTCGAGGTTTGTTTAGTGTTAGATCTGAGGATCCTATTTTGAGTTGTCATTCGAGGATGACATTCTCTTCTTTAAGTCCTTCAGAGGTTGGTCTTGTTGTTGTTGTGGCTATCATTCGAGGATGATAGACCATTTTGAGTCTATTGATTGAGGTCAGTTTGTCTCTTTTGCAAATCCTCTATGAGGTTAGTCTTTGTATTTTTGGTTATCGACTGAGGCCGGTATACCATTGTGATCCCATTCGAGGATGGTTTCGTGTTAGATTTGAGGATCCTATTTTGAGTTGTCATTTGAGGATGCCATTCTCTTCTTCAAGTCCTTCCGAGGTTGGTCTTGTTGTTGTTGTTGTTGTGGCTATCATTCGAGGATGATAGACCATGTTGAGTCTATTGATTGATGTCAGTATGTCTCTTTTGCAAAGCCTGTCTGAGGTCAGTCTTTGTGTTTATGGTTATTGACCGAGGCTGGTATACCATTGCAATCCCATTCGAGGATGGTTTCGAGTTAGATCCGAGGATCCTATTTTGAGTTGTCATTCAAGGATGATATTCTCTTCTTCAAGTCCTTCTAAGGTTAGCCTTCTTTGTTGCGGCTATCATTTGAGTATGATAGACCATGTTTCATTTATTTCAAATTATCACTCGATAATGGTATTCTTTTCCAACCGTCTGAGGTCGGTTTGGTTGCTTTTGTGTTCCCTTGGGTGTTACTCGAAGTCAGCATTCATTTCACCATATATTCTTTTTCCCACGGAGTATAAATTTTCCAGTTTATTCGGGTATTCAATCCCTCCATACCTTGAACATCTGAAAGCCATTGTTATCATCCATTCAGGTCTACAGTCGATTGAATAGGGGCAGCTGTAACACCCTAAAATTTGCCCTCTTATTTATTACCAATTTCAAGTAGTCTATGCTTCCTTTCCATATCATTTAGCACATCCTTTCATACATTTAATTCAAATCAAAATCAAAATAAATAATAATAAAAATAATAATAAAATAAAATAAAAATAAAGCATACATCATCGATTGAGGCATGGGGCATATGATCAAGGGTTATTCGGTAAAAATATCAATTGTTGGGTCTCAGAAGGAAAATAATCTCAGAACGAATGATTGAAGCCGGATATCCAAGGTGTACCATTAAAAAGGAAACAATTTCAAATTTTATGTTAAGTAACTGGTTACCATCCTGGTAGTAACCGGTTACCACATGCAAATTTGGGAAATATTCAATTTTTTAGCTTGGAGGGGTTTTCCACACTTTTTCATTCCAACTTTGCCTTTCATTCTACCACTTTCCAAAGGAATATTCTAGAATATTCTACCATTTTACAAGGGAAGGTTCTAGAATTTTTCATAACCAACTCTTAACTAAATCCTAAGCTAATCCCAAACATAGTCCAAGCCCCATTCCTAACCCAAAGCACAACCCAAGCCTAGCATGTATATAAGCATTTTTCTCTCCGAACCACACAACAACAATTTATTTTTCACATTTTTCTCTCATCACTCCCAATTTTCTCTCACTTTTCTCTCATTTTCTAAAACCCCACACAAAGCTTCATATTCCAAAATTCTTCAAGTTTTGCATTGAAACTTGAAGAATTTGAAGCTAAACCTCCATCATTGCATTGATTTCTTGGATTTTTGAAGGATTTTCTACTGTTTTGGTGTTGATTTCACATCTTGGAAGTGATTCTTGGAAGATTTCATCAAGGTTTTGTCAAATCACATTTATTTTACGTATTCTTGCGGAAGAGTTTCAAATCTACGGATTTCTCGTCAATAGTGTGTTGATCTCTCTTTGCAAAAATTGCCAAGGCAAACCTCAGCTTTGTAGGTTGGTGAAACTCATAATCACTTCTGTTTTAAGTTATTTCACATTTTCTCGACAGGTGTGTTCTTCGTGTTTTGTTAATTTTTTATACTTTAATTGGTTGGATCGTTAGGCTTTAGAATCTTGATGTGTTTGTGTTTCCAATTGGTGTTGAATTGGTTCATTTTTGTGTAAATTTCGTGTTCAATTGACAGGCATTACATTAGAGCTTATTTGAATAAATTGTTGCTGAATTTTCCAAGAAATTGCAGAATTTTTTATTCTGGTCCTAGAGTAACAGGTTACTACCAGAACGGTAACAGGTTGCCTGTTGTATTTTTGAGTAGAAAACAATCTTTTTTGAATTAGTAATCGTTTAACACCCTGGTAGTAACCGGTTACCACTGAACCAGAATGAAAAATTCTTGTTATTCTTGTGTTTTTGTTATCCATTCCCCCTCCAATCATCATGGATCTTTAGTATATGATTTTAGGGAGTTTTTAGGAGTTGTTTTGGTGCAGGTGCACGTAGCTTCGACATCTTTCGAAACTGTTGCACCCCAAAATTTTCCCTCACCAAGACAAGACATTGTGTACTGAGGTTCACAAGGTTCACAATTAGTCAGCAAGTTTGACAATTCCCTCAGACAATGCATCCTCCTAAGAAATGCATCTTAAACTAAGGTTTTGACTTTCATCATGCTAAATGGACTTCCAAGACTTCAAGTGAGCTTCATAGAATCCTATATGTGTTCAAGAATCCCCATGTCAAGTTTCAAGACTTTCCCAAAAGGTTTGCTCAGTCAGATGATCAGATAGTTTAAAATCAGTCAAAGTAGTCAAAAAGTCAAACTGAGGTCAAATATGGTCAAACCAAAGTCAAACTTCATGATTTTTTTTCCAACATAAATTATATGAAGTAAAATTCATCATTGGATAAAGGGTTGATCATGATTCATCAAGGAAGTTTCAGATCATCAAGAATCAGGAGTTTCTAAATTAGGGTTTTCACAGGAAAAGTCAACTAAACTTTGACCAGCCATAACTTTCACATGTTTCATAAAAAATTCCCCATCCAAAGCTCATTTTGAAGGAAATTGAATTCTCTACAACTTTGCGTCTCACAAGCCAAGCCCAAAAATGCTTCATTTGGAAGGTATGAGCTAAGACATTATAGGTCCTTTTAAAAGTCAACAAAAAGTCAACAACTTCCAAAGAGCATAACTTGAGAATGGTAAAAGATATGGACATGAGACCAAAGAGGCTGGTTAGAGGACTCTTAAAGCTTTCCAAAATTTCCAAGAACACATTCATAGAATTAAAATTTAGGGATTTGTGCCCTTGCAAAGTTGGGAAATTTTTTAGAGGTTTATGAAGCAAATGGGGTCTTAAAACCAAATTTCACCAAATGGGCTTGCTTTTTTATGATCCAAACACTTCCATGACATCATGCACGAATTAAAAATTATTTATTCATATTTTTATTCATTTTATTTTATTTATTATGATTTTTTACATTAAAAGTCATTTTAAATTAAAATAAAATATAAAAGTGTGGATATTTGATTTGATTTTGGTTCTAGAAAGTCTTAAAGGCTATTTAGAAGTGATTGATATTATGCAAATTCAGATCATACAAATATAGCAAGTTTAGATCAAAAAATTTCAATCTTTAAAGTTGAATCTTTTTAAATCTCCATGGATCCAAAAGTCCAAAGGATGGACTATTTTTTTGACCTAATTCTATTATATAATATATAAACAACATAAGACAATCAGAAGACACGAATTAGGCAGCCTCAAGAACAACTCTCAAACTTCAAAATTCACCCAAAAATTCAAAATTCGGATTCACCTTGAGAGGGAAGTAAAAGGTATTTTGAACACATAGAGATGATCCTTGGACATCACTGAATCTATCCCAACCCTCAAAAGCATCAGAATCATGCTCATATGCCTTACCCGAAGCACTTTTGTTCTTGATTTACTTTTTTTCGATTCAATGGATTTACATGTTTATAATGTATTTTGATCATATATTGATGTTTGTATGTTCCTACAGATGATTTCTGGATAGTTTGTGTGAAGAATCATAGCCTAATCGTGAAATTGCCATTGTTAGGGTTTTGCTTGCCGTTTAGGGTTTTCCAATTAAACAAATATAAATGAATTCTAACAACACTAATGAAATGTATAAAACATAAGGATCACAATGATATGATCAATTTGGTGAAATTTTACAGTTTTCATGGTGTTTCAAAAATCTAGGTTTTTTTGTAAAATTCGTGTGCAGGTAAATTCGCAGGAATTCTGTGGATAATTTCGCAGCAAAATTCGTAAGTCTCAAGGAAGAAGATGGAGTTTTGGCGCCAACTGAAGATTTGAAATTTGGACTTAATATTTTTAGAATTTGTTTATGTTATATTTCAATTAACATTGCTTGGTTCAGTTGGCAAAGATGCGCGTGTGGGAAGCAAATGATCATTGTTCGAATTCTGGCTTGGTGTATTCTTTTTGGCAATTTTCTTTTGTTTTTTCAGGTTTACCATATGGTGATCTTGGGCCATCACCTATCAAGCTGCGCAGGCACAGCCCAGTGGTTTTGACTCCCTACTGGTAAAGGGGAGGTCCTGGGTTCAAATTCAGGCCTCCCCCATTTTTTTAACCTAATTTCTTCTCTTTTTTTTCTTATTTATTTAATTATATACATTATATTATTATATAAATTAATTTCTTTTAAAATAATAGAATATTTCTTATATAATAAAAAATAAAAAAACATTATATTTTATTTTTCAAATATAATTTGTTTATGTTTATATTATTATGTATATTTTATTTTTGTAAGTAAATCAATTAATATTTCAATTAAAACCTTAATTTTGCTTAAATAATTTCTAACCCTAACTTTCTTTCTTAATACAAAACCCTAATTTTTATTTACCCTAATTTTCATTAACTTTCACCTTTAATATAATTTATTTATTTATTCTAATTAAATAATTAATCTTGTTTTGTGAATTATTATTATATTTGTTTATTATTATTCTAATTACTTTATTTTCTCTTAAAAATTCTTCAAAATTATTTGTTTAACTTAAAAATGTCCTCTTAAACTTTATGTATTTTTGTATATTTGTGCTAACCTCTTCTTCTTATGATTATTTTTATTAATAACCCTTTTAATTATAGTTTATTTATTATATATCTATTATTTAATTATTTCTATTATTATGTAAATGCGAAAGCCTTGTAATAGTCGTAGGTTTATTTTTGTCTTTATTTTATTGTTTATAAATATTTTTATTGCCATGGTTAGTAATAATAGGGTGTGAACAACTATGTGTAATTTAAAAATAATTTAGACAATTAATTTAAACAAGATAAATACATGAATATAAACACTCACACACGTAAGTCGATCTTTGATCGCCATCTCACACTTTCTAGGGTTACTCCTCATGTTGCCTAATTCTAAGGTCAAGTAAGGTGTCTTAAAGCAAAGTCCCTTCATAAAATATCATCAAGTCCCTTTAAGTTCATAAGATCAAGTCCCTTCGAGGTTGCCTACGGAATAATGATCTTGTCCCTTTGAAATAAAAAAGATGATAAGTCCCTACGAATTGCTAAAGACACCTTACAGTTTCCTAAATACAGATGTCCCTTCACATGTCCCTTACACATCCAAGGTAATGACTACTTATTCCTTAATAATAGGGATAGTCTTACCATTGAAAGAATATATAAGAATAGTAAAGACTTAGCATAGGGTAGGTTCCTCTTAAGTACTTGCTCACTTTTCTTCAAATACTTCATTACACTTCACATTTCAAACAAATTTTCAAAACAAAGTCTTTATATATATCCATACGAGGATTATTATAAAGTGCTTAGAAAATTTTTAAACACACACTACACCTTTCTCAAAACAGTTTAAAGTGAGCTAAGTAACTAAGAGCCCATGGATAACCATGGATATAAAGGGTGCTAACAGCTTCCCTTTATATAACCTACCCCCTGAACTCAAAATCTTTTTAAGGTCTTTCCTGTTCTTTTATGTCCTTTCCTTATGGATAAAATAAAAGTCGGTGGCGACTCTTGTTATCCGCAACATTTAACTAAAGTCAGTTCTCCCACTGTGTTACAGAACTTGTTGTGCTTTGGCATGGGCTGCTCGCCGACTAAGACAGTATATGTTGACTCATACTACCTTGTTGATTTCAAAGATGGATCCAATCAAGTACATATTCGAGAAACCTGCTCTCTCCGGACGAATAGCAAGATGACAAATGATCTTAATAGAATATGATATACAGTACACTACTCAGAAGGCCATTAAAGGAAGTGTTGTAGCTGATCATTTGGCTCATCAGGAAATGGATGATTATCAGTCAATGAGTTTTGAGTTCCCTGATGAAGACATTATGATTATTACCAAAGAACCTGGACAATATGACGGACCTGAACAAGGATCCCGATGGACTATGGTTTTTGACGGAGCTTCTAATGCACTCGGTAATGGTGTTGGTGTTGTGATCATTTCCCCTGAAGGTTGTCATACCCCGATTACTGCAAGACTTTGTTTTTATTGTACCAATAACATGGCTGAGTATGAGGCATGTATCATGGGCATCAAAGCTGCCATTGATATGAAGATTCAGTTCCTGGACGTATATGGAGATTCAGCCCTGGTAGTGAGTCAGATTAAAGGAGATTGGGATACCAAACATGAAAATCTTATTCCTTACCAAGAGCATGTTTTGTCTTTGATCCCATATTTTGAAGAGATTACCTTTGGACATATTCCACGAGGAGAGAATCAGTTGGCAGATGCACTAGCCACCATGACATCTATGTTTGAGATTAGTTGGGATGATGAAGCTCCCAAGATTACTATTGATAGATTTGAGAAGCCTGCATACTGCAATGAGATTGATACTGAAAGAGGAGAGGAGAAGCCTTGGTTCTATGAAGTGAAAATATATCTTGAAACTCAGGAGTTCCCTGAAGGGGCATCTGTCAAAGATAAGAAGTTTCCGAGGAGGTTTTCTGCTAAGTTCTTCTTAAGTAATGGAATTTTGTACAAGCGCAATCACAATTCAACTTTACTTCGTTGTGTGGATAAGAAGGAAGCAACAGAGATTATGGAAGACATGCATGATGGGATCTTTGGCACTCATTCTAGTGGTCATACCATGGCAAAGAAGATACTGAGATCAGGGTACTATTGGTCTACCATGGAAGCTGACTGCTATCAACATTCCAGAACATGTCACAAGTGTCAAATCTATGTTGATAAAGTGCATATACCTCCAGCTCCATTGAATGTGTTGACTGCTCCTTAGCCCTTTGCCATGTGGGGCATTGATATGATTGGTGAGATCAAGCCTACTGCTTCTAATGGGCATCGTTTCATCCTGGTTGCTATTGATTACTTTACAAAGTGGGTGGAGGAAGCTTCATTTGCATTTGTTACCAAGAATGTTGTGGCTCGATTCATTAAGAATAATCTTATATGTAGGTATGGCATCCCTGAAAGGATTATCATAGACTGTAGATGTTTAGAATTGGAAGAATTTTTGACCAACAAGAAATGTTGAATTCAGTTCAAGATGTCCTATCAGATGTTGGGACATTATCAAACAGAGTATAAGTAAATGAACTTAATTCAGGATGTCACACCAGATGTTGGGACATTGTATCAGTTAATGAAGTAAGTTCAGTTTACAGGATGTCACATCAGATGTTGTGACATTGTATCAGTAAATGAAGTAAGTTCAGTTTTTCAGGATGTCCCAACAGATGTTGTGACATCTCAAACCTGCTACCAGAATTAATTAATGACTAACAGAACTGAGTAAATTAAGGAAAGTTATCTGGAATTAATTATGGATGGATAAAACAGAATAAGGCGCATCTGTAGGGAGTGTTGTTATATGTCTTCAGCATAATCAGAACAACTGAATCACCTAGAATCTAGGAAGTAACAAACTCTAATTCAAGGTGGAAGCAGCATGCGTTTTAGGATTGGATGAACCTACAAAAAGCCCAAAATCCAAACACCTACTTAAGCAACAGAAACTCTCAGAATAGAGTACGAATTTCAGAAGACAAAATAGGGTGTTTTGTGTTTAATAGCAGGTTGTTTTTATTGTACCACTTTATGAGCTTTTAAGCAAAAGTGTATTTGTGTCTTGATTGAAACTGTGAAGTAAGATCAAGCTGTTTTTGTTTGAAGTATGACTTCAATTTTATTAAACTTGTAAACAAGATCACTGTGTGATTAAGGGGGAGTGAGTTGGTACTCATATCTAAGTTGTGTCTTAGGTAGAAATTGCATTGGGTAGATATTAAGTGAAAGATTAAACTGGGTGGTTTAAGTCTAGAATTAATATTACTTATAGTGGATTTCCTCCTGGCTTGGTAGCCTCCAGATGTAAGTGTGGTTATACACTGAACTAGGTTAAAAAATTCATGTGTTGTTTAATTTTCTTGCACTTTAAGTTTTAGTTAAGTCTTCAAGTGTTTAAACATCTCATTCGACATCTCATACCTGATCACAGAATTTCAATTGGCATTAGAGCAGGCACCCTGCCTGTTTATACTGGGTGAGATCTAGGGACTGCAAATTCTGGAAATATGGACAGAGATGTAGGATCAGTAAATAGACCACCTATATTGGATGGATCTAATTATGACTACTGGAAGCCAAGAATGGTTGCATTCTTAAGGTCACTTGACAATAGGGCCTGGAAGGCAGTCAACAATGGATGGGAGTACCCTGTCCAAGACACCAAAGATGGAGCAAAAGTGTTGAAACCTGAAGAAGAATGGAGTAAGGAGGAAGAAGATTCAGCACTTGGCAACTCCAAAGCCTTAAATGCTTTATTCAATGGCATTGATAGGAACATCTTTAGACTTGTGCATCACTGTGAGCTGGCCAAAGATGTTTGGGACACTCTTAAAACAACTCATGAAGGAACATCAAAAGTAAAGATGTCAAGACTTCAACTTCTCACCACCAAGTTTGAAAACTTGAGAATGAAGGAAGATGAGACAATTCATGAATTCTACATGAACATCTTAGAAATAGCCAATACTTCTGGAGCTTTGGGAGAAAAGATGACTGATGAAAAGCTTGTAAGAAAGATTCTCAGATCTTTGCCAAAAAGATTTGACATGAAGGTCACAGCAATAGAAGAAGCTCAAGACATATGCACAATGAAAGTTGAAGAGCTCATTGGTTCCCTTCAAACATTTGAGATGGGAATGAATGACACAATTGTAAAGAAGAACAAAAGCATAGCCTTGGTGTCAAATACTGATAAAGTAGAAGAAAATGATGAATCAGAAACTGAAGAAAATTTATCAGAAAACATTGCTATGCTTGGAAGACAATTCAAAAAGATTCTCAGAAAGATGGAAGACAAGTCCAGACCAAGTGGAAGATACACAAACTTTTCTGAGAACAAAAGACCTTATGATGCTAATAGAAGGTCAAATTATGATGAAAAAATCAGTCAAGAAAAAGGGATTAAATGCCATGGATGTGAAGGATATGGACACATCAGAAATGAATGTCCTACCTATTTAAAAAGGCAAAAGAAAGGTCTCTCTGTAACCTGGTCTGATGAAGACTCAGGATGTGATTCAGAAGAAGAATCAGCTAAACATATCACTGCTCTAGCTGGATTATGTGAATCTGAAAGTGAATCCAGTGATGGGGAGCTTACTTTTGAAGAGCTTGAGCAATCATACAGAGAACTGGTTAAAAGGAGCACTGAAGTATGCATGGAGAATATAAAGCAGAAGAAGCAGATTAAGGCACTAAAGGATGAAAAAACAAGTGATCTAGAGATCATTGACACCTTGAAAAGTGAAGTAAGCCTTCTCAATTCCAAGTTGGAGCATATGTCTAAATCTGTTAGAATGCTGAACAGTAGCTCAAACACACTGGATGTTATTCTCAACAACAATAAACATTCAGGGGATAGAAGTGGACTGGGATTTAACAAAGCTTATAAGGCTGAAGCTAGCACCAGCAAACCCACTTCAAATTCCATACAGTCAAACAAGATGTCCCAACAGATGCTTCAACATCATGAAAAGAACACAAAGTCAAACATAATGTTCCAACAGATGTCTCAACATCATGAAAAGAACATAATGAAGAAGAAGTATCAAAGATGGAGATGTCATCATTGTGGAAGGTTTGGACACATCAAACCTCATTGTTACAAGTTGCATGGATATCCAAATCAGATGTATCAGCAACCCCCCTAAGCAGAAGAAAGAGGACATCAAGAAAGTATGGGTTCCTAAAGCTAGTCTTCATGCTGATCAAAGCTACATGTCCAAGAACAAGTTCAACAAACAACCTGGGAGCTCTTCTAAGGGACACTACATAGGGCAGAGGCATAAAAAGAAACCTCAATACAAATGGTCAAAGAAGAATGTTGCATATATAGCTCATACATCTCTAAGAGTATCAGCTAAAGAAGACTGGTACTTTGACAGTGGATGTTCAAGACACATGACTGGATTGAAGAATCTGCTAGTAGACTTAAAGTCATATTCATCCAGATATGTAACATTTGGAGATGGAGCTAAAGGAGAAATCAAGGGTGTTGGGACCTTGGACTGTCCAGATGTACCAAGACTGGATGATGTGCTGCTAGTAAAAGGATTGACTGCTAACTTGATCAGCATAAGTCAATTATGTGATCAAGGTTACAGTGTAAACTTTACCAAAACTGAATGCATAGTGTCAAATAAAGAACAGGAGGTTGTCATGAGAGGAGCCAGATCTAAAGACAACTGTTATATGTGGGAACCTCAAAATTTCAGTCCCACTTCAACTTGCTCTTTAGCCAAAGAAGAAGAAATGAAACTATGGCACCAAAGACTGGGTCACCTTCACTTCAGAGGCATAAAGAAAATCATATCTATGGAAGCTGTGAGAGGTATTCCTAAACTGAAGATTGATGATGGCAAAATATGTGGTGAATGTCAAATAGGCAAGCAAACCAAGATGTCCCATCCAAAGCTTCAACATCTGACAACTTCCAAAGTTTTTGAATTATTGCATATGGATCTTATGGGACCTATGCAGGTTGAGAGCCTTGGTGGTAAGAGGTATGCCTATGTGGTGGTTGATGAATTTTCAAGGTATACATGGATAAATTTTATCAAAGAGAAGTCTGATGTATTTGATGTATTCAAAGATTTATGCCAAAGAATACAAAGAGAAAAAGCCAGCTGTGTGGTCAGAATAAGAAGTGACCATGGAAAGGAGTTTGAGAATCAAAAATTCTTAGATTTCTGTTCTTCAGAAGGAATAAATCATGAATACTCTTCACCAATCACTCCTCAACAGAATGGTATTGTTGAAAGAAAGAATAGAACTATTCAAGAATCAGCAAGAGCTATGATCCATGCTAAAAAGTTACCTTTGTACTTCTGGGCTGAAGCTATGAACACAGCTTGTTACATCCATAATAGAGTCACTCTAAGGAAAGGAACTTTGACCACAATCTATGAAGTCTGGAAGGGCAGAAAACCCACAGTCAAGTATTTCCATGTGTTTGGAAGTAATTGATATATTCTAGCTGATAGGGAACAAAGAAGAAAAATGGATCCTAAAAGTGATGAAGGGATTTTTCTTGGATACACCATAAACAACAGAGCTTATAGAGTATTTAACTCTAGAACCAAAGTTATCATGGAATCCATAAATGTGATAATTGATGATGCCCCTGCAGATGTTACAGAAGATGTTGGAACATCTGCTGACAGTCAAACTGAAGCTGAAGAAAAGAATGATCATTCTGATTTCACTCAAACTAATGCAAGGACAGAACCATCCAGCAAACCTCCCTCCATAAGAATCCAGAAGGATCATCCCAAAGATTTGATAATTGGGGATCGCAACAGAGGTGTAAGCACTAGATCAAGAGAGGTGATTTCAGGTTCCTGTTTTGTCTCAAAAATAGAACCTAAAAACATCAAGGAAGCTCTTACTGATGAGTACTGGATTTGTGCAATGCAAGAAGAATTAGGTCAATTTACAAGGAATTAAGTGTGGGATCTTGTTCCTAGACCTGATGACATAAATGTGATTGGCACTAAATGGGTGTATAAGAACAAGTCAAATGAGCAGGGAGTTGTTACAAAGAACAAAGCTAGACTTGTAGCTCAAGGATACACACAAATTGAGGGAGTGGACTTTGATGAAACCTTTGCACCAGTAGCAAGGCTTGAATCAATCAGACTACTGTTAGGAATTGCTTGTATCTTGAAGTTCAAGCTATTTCAAATGGATGTGAAAAGTGCCTTTCTAAATGGATATCTTAATGAAGAAGTATATGTAGAACAGCCTAAAGGATTTGTTGATCCAAGCTGTCCAAATCATGTGTACAAACTAAGGAAAGCTCTTTATGGACTGAAGCAAGCCCCAAGAGCATGGTATGAAAGGCTGACTACTTTTCTTATCAAGCAAGGATACAGGAAAGGTGGAATAGACAAAACCTTGTTTGTGAAGGATGATGAAGGTAATGTCATGATTGCTCAAATATATGTAGATGACATTGTCTTTGGTGGGATGTCAGATAGGATGGTTAAACATTTTGTCACTCAAATGGAATCTGAATTTGAGATGAGCCTAGTAGGAGAACTAACCTACTTCCTTGGATTGCAAATAAAGCAAATGGAGGATTCCATGTTCATTTCCCAAAGTAAGTATGCTAAGAACATTGTCAAGAAATTTGGGATGGACAATGCTACTCATAAAAGAACTCCTGCCCCCACACATTTAAAGCTGACTAAAGATGACAAGGGTGAGAATGTAGATCAAAGTCTATACAGAAGTATGATTAGAAGCTTATTATATCTGACTGCTAGCAGACCAGACATATCCTTTGCAGTAGGTGTTTGTGCAAGATATCAAGCTGATCCAAAAGTCAGTCATCTAAACCAAGTCAAGAGAATTCTGAAATATGTCAATGGTACTTGTGACTATGGCATAATGTACTTTCATGGGTGCAAACCAATTCTCACTGGCTTATGTGATGCTGATTGGGCTGGAAGTGCTGATGACAGAAAAAGCACTTCAAGAGGATGCTTCTTTTTAGGAAACAATTTGATTTCTTGGTTCAGTAAGTAACAAAATTGTGTATCCTTATCTACTGCTGAAGCTGAATATATTGCAGCTGGAAGCAGTTGTTCACAATTGGTTTGGATGAAGCAAATGCTCACTGAGTACAATGTCCCACAAGATGTCATGACATTGTACTGTGACAACTTAAGTGCTATTAACATATCAAAGAATCCTATCCAACATAGCAGGACCAAGCATATTGATATCAGACATCATTTCATCAGAGATCTTGTGGAAGAGAAAGTGATTTCATTGGAACATGTAGCTACAAATCTGCAGTTGGCTGATATATTCACTAAAGCCTTGGATGTTACTCAATTTGAAAACCTAAGGGGTAAATTGGGAATCTGTTTATGTGAAATATAACAGTTATGGAGATGTGCCAACATGTCATTAGACATCGTGTGGCATGATCACCAGATGGCATCATCAGTCTGGTCAAGGACTCTGGGTATTCCACTCCTAAAATTTCTCAAAGTAACGGCTACTTATAAAAATATCAGCTTGATCTCAGCTATCCATCTTCTCATCATTCTCTCAAAACGAATTGCATTCTCTAACTGCTTGTTCAGAACTCATCAAAATCAATCAATCTTAATCTCTTTCTTCTCCTCATTCTAAAATGGCTCAACACCAAAACCCTAACATCTCTGAAGAAATCCTCAACAAGGAAGATGTGGTGCATGCAACCCCCATTTCTGTGGTACCCATGGATTCTACTCCAATGGACGAAATCAGAGGAAGTGTTCCTCTTGCTCAAAAGCCAAGAACCCCTACTGTGAAAAGGGCAAAGGACCCTGTTTTCAGCAAGGCCAAAGGCATGCCTTCATCATCAAACACCACTCCAAAAGCTTCTGTATATGTGGATGATTCCATAAAGGAGCTGGTAAACAGGATATTATCTGAGCAAAGAGTGGTAAGTGGCATATCTATCCCTCTGAACACAATTCCAGCTCCACAAGAAGATCAACAAACTCAGGCTGAAAAGGACACTCCTGCTCAACAGGATGTCCCAATAGATGTTGAAACATCTGAGGACCAGCAAAAGGCCTCATCTGATGCTGCTGATGAAACATCTGAGAACCAGAAAAAGGCCTCCAATGATAGTGATGAAGAAACATCTGAGGACCAGCACAAGGCCTCCACTGAAGATCAAATCTTTGTTGATCCACCTGCTGAAGAGGAGACTGCTCAACCCCCTCCTGTTGTGAACATAGAGCATGATTCTGATACAGAAATCATTGCTTCTGTCAACCCTAGCATAGCCAAAAGGCTTAGAACTAGAAAGGAAAAGAAGAATGCAGGACATGCAACTCCTGAGAAGAAGCAAGCTACACCAAAGAAGGACAAAGCTAAAGTTGTCTTTGGTCCTACAAAACAATGGAGCAAGGTGCAAACACAAAAGAGGAAAGCTGTCACTCCTCCAGATTCAGATGTTGAAGAGGATGTCCCAACATCTCCACCAAAGAAGAAACCAGCAACCTCAAGGTCATCAACTGCTGTTCCAGAAGCTCCTCTGGACAACATTTCCTTCCATCATGTTTCAAGTGTGAATAAATGGAAGTTTGTTTATCAAAGAAGGGTAGCACTTGAAAGAGAGCTGAGCAGTAATGCACTTGAGTGCACAGAGGTAATTGATCTCATCTCTTCTGCTGGCCTTTTCAAAACTGTCTCCAATTTCTCTCCTTGCTATGAGCTGCTAGTCAAGGAATTCATAGTCAACCTCCAAGAAGATTGTGCTGATGGTAAGTCTGCTGACTTCAGAAAGGTATATGTAAGAGGGAGGTGTGTGGAATTCTCTCCAAGGGTTATCAACCACTACCTTGGAAGAGAATCTGATGGTCCAAATGAGTTAGGAAAGACTGATAACCAGGTTTGCAAGGTTATCACTGCTAATCAGGTCAAGACTTGGCCAGTCAAGGGGAAGCTCTCTGTTAGCATGCTGACAAGGAAATATGCCATGTTGCATAGGATTGGCACTGCAAACTGGGTCCCTACCAACCATACCTCCTCAATAGCAACTGGATTGGGCAGGTTCATATATGCTGTGGGCACCCAAACAAAGCTGGATTATGGGGCTTATATATTTGATCAGACATTGAAGCATGCTGGATCATCTGCAACTAAGCTGCCAATTGCCTTCCCTTCACTGCTGTGTGGAATTATGCTTAGTCAATATCCAGGTATCCTCACTGAGAAGGACTCCATTTGCAAAAGAGAAAACCCTCTGGCCTTCCACTACAAGCTGTTCTTGAGTCATCATGCAGCTGATGTTGAAGCTCCCTCTGGGACATCTGCTGGTCCTTCAAAGGAAAAGTCTCCAATCTCCAAAGCTGCCTTGATTGCTGAGCTGAAGATCACTTGCAAAGAACTGGATGCAAGGAAGCAGAAGCTTGAGGAGATTATCCAAAGGCTGGAGAGTGAAGAAAGTGCTCAGAAAACTGCTGCTTCTGATGAGGAGACTGAGGAAGAGGAAGAAACTGATTATGAGGAGTCTGAGTGAAACCTGTATGTGAGGAATATGAAATGACTGCTTCTGCATTGTAATTTTGAATTAGTAACTTTGGCCCCAAATTTATGTCTAACAAGGGGGAGAACTGAACAACAACAACAATGTATGATGCTGATTACTGATTAATGAAAAACTTTTGTTTGCTTCTGAACTAAAATTGTGATTTTAATGAAAAATTTCTGTTGCAACAAGTCTAAACAAATGTAGAATTGAGGGGGAGTAAACTCTCACATGACTCAACAGAAAAGAACTTCTGCTGCACTCTGATAACCAGAAAAGTATGTTAGCCAAAAATTAGCCAAAGGGGGAGTTTGTAGATGTTTAGAATTGGCAGAATTTTTGACCAACAAGAAATGTTGAATTCAGTTCAAGATGTCCTATCAGATGTTGGGACATTATCAAACAGAGTATAATTAAATGAACTTAATTCAGGATGTCACACCAGATGTTGGGACATTGTATCAGTTAATGAAGTAAGTTCAGTTTACAGGATGTCACATCAGATGTTGTGACATTGTATCAGTAAATGAAGTAAGTTCAGTTTTTCAGGATGTCCCAACAGATGTTGTGACATCTCAAACCTGCTACCAGAATTAATTAATGACTAACAAAACTGAGTAAATTAAGGAAAGTTATCTGGAATTAATTATGGATGGATAAAACAGAATAAGGCGCATCTGTAGGGAGTATTGTTATATGTCTTCAGCATAATCAGAACAACCGAATCACCTAGAATCTAGGAAGTAACAAACCCTAATTCAAGGTGGAAGCAGCATGCGTTTTAGGATTGGATAAACCTACAGAAAGCCCAAAATCCAAACACCTATTTAAGCAACAGAAACTCTCAGAATAGAGCACGAATTTCAGAAGACAAAATAGGGTGTTTTGTGTTTAATAGCAGGTTGTTTTTATTGTACCACTTTATGAGCTTTTAAGCAAAAGTGTATTTGTGTCTTGATTGAAACTGTGAAGTAAGATCAAGCTGTTTTTGTTTGAAGTATGACTTCAATTTTATTAAACTTGTAAACAAGATCACTGTGTGATTAAGGGGGAGTGAGTTGGTACTCATATCTAAGTTGTGTCTTAGGTAGAAATTGCATTGGGTAGATATTAAGTGAAAGATTAAACTGGGTGGTTTAAGTCTAGAATTAATATTACTTATAGTGGATTTCCTCCTGGCTTGGTAGCCTCCAGATGTAAGTGTGGTTATACACTGAACTGGGTTAACAAATTCCTGTGTTGTTTAATTTTCTTGCACTTTAAGTTTTAGTTAAGTCTTCAAGTGTTTAAACATCTCATTCGACATCTCATACCTGATCACAGAATTTCATAGACAATGGCTCTAATCTGAATAACACTATGATTACTAATCTCTGCATGCAGTTCAAGATTAAGCATCATAACTCTTCTCCGTATCGACCAAAGACGAATGGGGCAGTAGAAGCTGCTAATAAGAACATTAAGAAGATTCTACAGAAGATTACTATTACTTATAAAGATAGGCATGAGATGTTACCATTTGCTCTTCATGGTTATCGTACTACAATACATACTTCAACAGGGGCAACCCCATTCTCCTTAGTCTATGGTATGGAAGCAGTTCTGCCCATTGAAGTTCAGATCCCCTCCTTAAGAATTGTGAAGGATACAGGCTTGGATGAAGATGAGTGGATTCAGACTCGACTTGACCAGATAAATTTGATTGATGAGAAAAGGCTGGCAGCTGTTTGTCATGGCCAGATGTACCAAAAACGGATGATCAAAGCTTTTAATAAGAAGGTTAAGCAAAAGGTATATCAGGTTGGTGACTTGGTAATCAAACGTATCATATTACCACAGGGTGATCCTAGGGGCAAGTGGACTCCTACATATGAAGGACCATTTATGGTCAAAAGAGTATTCTCATGAGGTGCCATGATGCTTACTACTATGGAGGGTGAAGACTTCCTACAGCCTGTAAACGCAGACATAGTTAAAAAATACTACGCATAAAAAGAAACCCGCTAGGTTGACTGGCCAAGGCAAAAATAAGGGCATCCCGGCGAACCAAAAGGGTTCGGGCAAATATTAGGGATATATATATAAAAATGTACACCCGGCAAGTCGAAAACCTGAAAAGGCGGCTTGGGCAAAAAAGGGTATCCCGGTGGATTGAAAACCTAAAAGGGCAATCCAGGAAAAAGTTAGGGATTAAAGTGTATGACTATGTCTCGTTTGGATCACTCATGTAGCCCCAACTAGTTGTACTACTTCACTCAAGTTCGAAAAGATAAAGCTCAATCCAATCGTTTCCGTCTCAACTGCAGAAGATGAGATACTTGAAGATAATGGAAATAGTGGAATTGAAACTCAATAGGATTATTTCTCACATAGCTGTTTTCTTTGTTTTGTAAAAATTTTACGACGAATTCCTCTTACTAGGATTTCTGTCTCCTTGTACAAACTTGCCTGTGTATAGGTCACTTTCTAATATAAATAAAATTTCATCTTTGAATCCAGATTTACTTTTACCCTATTTACATAAGCGAAAACGTTTGTTGGTTATGTTTGAATGTATATATACTTTGAATATGATTGATGCTTACCAGAAATGCATGAAATGCAGTAATAGTATTTACTAAGGACGAACAAGGGTAGAAGTTCAACAAAGTTTCGCCGGTTCATCCCCACAAGACAACTACAAATCCCTAGTAGAGCAAATCTATCTTTATAGATACTTCAAGTTACGTCTCCCCTTGAATTTATGTCCATCTCTTTTATCCTAAGCCAGGATACTCGAGAACTTATTCCTTCAATAGAAGTACAACGAATGAAGACGAGAGGTTATAAATACTATACTATCAAACAAGACGGGAATGAGTTCCTCATATTCTTCAGCAACGAAGCAGGATTTATTTTCCCTAGCCAGCAGTTGTTATACAAAGATATTCAGATGCTTCAGGCTGCATGAGTCATACATACATCATTTACATCATACCATAGCATATCCATAAATGCATAATACATTTTCTTAGGTGCACCATGCCATGCATGCATGCATATTGCATAAACTAACCTTTTCCTTGCAGGATGGTTATATGCAGATAAAATACTATCAACAATTCACAACAGATCAGAAACGATCTATACGAAGGTCTAGTGCTGATACTTAATCATTACTCAAGATGTCCTTGGATAGTAGGCAAACGGTCTATACGAAGATCTGTTCCCTAATCCAGGATATTTTCAAAGGAAGTAATCGCCACGAAGATTTAAACCTGATACTCTTTTGTCCTTGGATAGTAGGCAAACGGTCTATGTGAAGATCTATTCCCTAGTCCAGGATATTTTCCGAAGATTTAATCTTGATACTCTTTTGTCCTTGGATAGTAGGCAAACGGTCTATACGAAGATCTATTCCCTAGTCCAGGATATTTTCAGAAGATTTAATCCTGATATTCTTCTGTCCTTGGATAGTAGGCAAATGGTCTATACGAAGATCTATTCCCTAATCCAGGATATTTTCAGAAGAGATAATCGTCACGAAGATTTATTTCTACTGGTCTATTCAACAATTCAAAACAGTTCAGAGACGATCTATACGAAGGTCTAGTGCTGATACTTAATTCAGAAAGAAATCGCCACGAAGATTTGGTTCTGACACTTAAATTAAGAGTATGTTCATAGATACGATTCAGAGACGGCCTATACGAAGACCTAGTACAGATATCCAGTATCAACATTAAGATATTATCACCTCTTGATAGTATGGATGGCATCTATAAGCCCATCTCCAGTTCTTCCAAGTGGCATCTTCAAGCCCACTCAAGCATATACAACTAATCATCAGTGTTACTTTACGCACCGGCGAGTGCAAATTTTTGGGCTTTTGTGTTCAATCCCCTTCAACCTTCCAGGTCACGAATGGCATATATACCAATCTAACCCCTCAGGTTTCAGAAAATTGAACAGGGGCAGCTGATGCACCACAAAATTTGCCCTCACCAAGACAATACATTGTGTACTGAGGTTCACAAGGTTCACAAGGTTCACAATTAGTCAGAAAGTTTGACAATTCCCTCAGACAATGCATCCTCCTAAGCAATGCATCTTAAACTAGGGTTTTGACTTTCATCAGGCTAAATGGACTTCCAAGACTTTAAGTGAGCTTCATAGCATCCTATATGTGTTCAAGAATCCCCATGTCAAGTTTCAAGACTTTCCCAAAAGGTTTGCTCAGTCAGATGATCAGAAAGTTTAAAATCAGTCAAAGCAGTCAAAAATTCAAACTGAGGTCAACTGTGGTCAAACCAAAGTCAAACTTCATGATTTTTTGCCAACATCAAGTATATGAAGTAAAATTCATCATTGTATCAAGGGTTGATCATGATTCATTAAGGAAGTTTCAGATCATCAAGAATCAGGAGTTTCTAAATTAGGGTTTTCAAAGGAAAAGTCAACTAAACTTTGACCAGCCATAACTTTCACATGCTTCATCAAATATTTCCCATCCAAAGCTCATTTTGAATGAAATTGAATTCTCTACAACTTTGTGTCTCACAAGCCAAGCCCAAAAATGCTTCATTTGGAAGGTATGAGCTAAGACATTATAGGTCTTTTTAAAAGTCAACAAAAAGTCAACAACTTCCAAAGAGCATAACTTGAGAATGGTAAAAGATATGGACATGAGTCCAAAGATATTGGTTAGAGGACTCTTCAAGCTTTCCAAAATGTCCAAGAACACCTTCATAGAATTAAAATTGAGGGATTTGTGCCCTTGCAAAGTTGGGAAATTTTTGAGAGGTTTATGAAGCAAATGGGGTCTTAAAACCAAATTTCACCAAATGGGCTTGCTTTTTTATGATCCAAACACTTCCATGACATCATGCACGAATTAAAAATTATTTATTCATATTTTTATTCATTTTATTTTATTTATTATGATTTTTTACATTAAAAGTCATTTAAATTAAAATAAAATATAAAAGTGTGGATATTTGATTTGATTTTGGTTCTAGAAAGTCTTAAAGGCTATTTAGAAGTGATTGATATTATGCAAATTCAGATCATACAAATATAGCAAGGTTAGATCAAAAAATTTCAATCTTTAAAGTTGAATCTTTTTCAATCTCCATGGACCCAAAAGTCCAAAGGATGGACTATTTTTTTGACCTAATTCTATTCTATAATATATAAACAACATAAGACAATCAGAAGACATGGATTAGGCAGCCTCAAGAACAACTCTCAAACTTCAAAATTCACCCAAAAATTCAAAATTCGGATTCACCTTGAGAGGGCAGTAAAAGGTATTTTGAACACATAGAGATGATCCTTGGACATCACTGAATCTATCCCAACCCTCAAAAGCATCAGAATCATGCTCATATGCCTTACCCGAAGCACTTTTGTTCTTGATTTACTTTTTTTCGATTCAATGGATTTACATGTTTATAATGCATTTTGATCATATATTGATGTTTGTATGTTCCTACAGATGATTTCTGGATAGTTTGTGTGAAGAATCATAGCCTAATCGTGAAACTGCCATTGTTAGGGTTTTGCTTGCCGTTTAGGGTTTTCCAATTAAACAAATATAAATGAATTCTAACAACACTAATGAACTGTATAAAACATAAGGATCACAATGATATGATCAATTTGGTGAAATTTTACAGTTTTCATGGTGTTTCAAAAATCTAGGTTTTTTTGTAAAATTCGTGTGCAGGTAAATTCGCAGGAAATTCTGTGGATAATTTCGCAGCAAAATTCGTAAGTCTCAAGGAAGAAGATGGAGTCTTGGCGCCAACTTAAGATTTGAAATTTGGACTTAATATTTTTAGAATTTGTTTCTGTTATATTTTAATTAACATTGCTTGGTTCAGTTGGTAAAGATGCGCGTGTGGGAAGCAAAGGACCATGGTTCGAATCCTGGCTTGGTGTATTCGTTTTGGCAATTTTCTTTTGTTTTTTCAGGTTTACATATGGTGATCTTGGGCCATCACCTATCAAGCTGCACAGGCACAACCCAGTGGTTTTGACTCCCTGCTGGTAAAAGGGAGGTCCTGGGTTCAACTCCAGGCCTCCCCCATTTTTTTAAACCTAATTTCTTCTATTTTCTTTTTTTTATTTATTTAATTATATACATTATATTATTATATAAATTAATTTCTTTTAAAATAATAGAATATTTCTTATATAATAAAAAATAAAAAAACTTTATATTTTATTTTTCAAATATAATTTGTTTATGTTTATATTATTATATATATTTTATTTTTGTAAATAAATCAATTAATATTTCAATTAAAACCCTAATTTTGCTTAAATAATTTCTAACCCTAACTTTCTTTCTTAATACAAAACCCTAATTTTTATTTACCCTAATTTTCATTAACTTTCACCTTTAATCTAATTAATTTATTTATTCTAATTAAATAATTAATCTTGTTTTGTGAATTATTATTATATTTGTTTATTATTATTCTAATTACTTTATTTTCTCTTAAAAATTCTCCAAAATTATTTGTTTAACTTAAAAATGTCCTCTTAAATTTTATGTATTTTGGTATATTTGTGCTAACCTCTTCTTCTTATGATTATTTTTATTACTAACCCCTTTAATTATAGTTTATTTATTATATATCTATTATTTAATTATTTCTATTATTATGTAAATGCGAAAGCCTTGTAATAGTCGTAGGTTTATTTTTGACTTTATTTTATTGTTTATAAATATTTTTATTGCCATGGTTAGTAATAATTGGGTGTGAACAACTATGTGTAATTTAAAAATAATTTAGACAATTAATTTCAATAAGATAAATACATGAATATGAACACTCACACACGTAAGTCGATCTTTGATCGCCATCTCACACTTTCTAGGGTTACTCCTCATGTTGCCTAATTCTAAGGTCAAGTAAGGTGTCTTAAAGCAAAGTCCCTTCATAAAATATCATCAAGTCCCTTTAAGTTCATAAGATCAAGTCCCTTCGAGGTTGCCTACGGAATAATGATTTTGTCCCTTCGAAATAAAAAGATGATAAGTCCCTACGAATTGCTAAAGACACCTTACAGTTACCTAAATACAGATGTCCCTTCACATGTCCCTTACACATCCAAGGTAATGACTATCTATTCCTTAATAATAGGGATAGTCTTACCATTGAAAGAATATATAAGAACAGTAAAGACTTAGCATAGGGTAGGTTCCTCTTAAGTACTTGCTCACGTTTCTTCAAATACTTCATTACACTTCACATTTCAAACAAATTTTCAAAACAAAGTCTTTATATACATCCATACGAGGATGATTATAAAGTACTTAGAAAATTTTTAAACACACACTACACCTTTCTCAAAACAGTTTAAAGTGAGCTAAGTAACTAAGAGCCCATGGATAACCATGGATATAAAGGGTGTTAACACCTTCCCTTTATATAACCTACCCCCCGAACTCAAAATCTTTTTAAGGTCTTTCCTGTTCTTTTATGTCCTTTCCTTATGGATAAAATAAAAGTCGGTGGCGACTCTTACTATCCGCAACATTTAACTAAAGTCAGTTCTCCCACCGTGTTACAGACACGCGTATTGTTCATTTCTGATTTTTGGTATAATTGTGAATTTGTGTTCGTGGTGTGTTGTGAATGTTGTTCCCATGTTTGAACCTCATTGTTGGCATGATAATGATTGTTTAAAGTTCTGTTTTGCATTACTTTCGTGAACGATGCATGTTTTAGACACTCACACGTATAATTGAAAATGTTGCATATTATTTGATAAAAATGCATGATCCATGTATGCTTGCACACATTCTTGAGGTTGCTTGTTTGCATTAAGTGCTATCTTTTTGAATATGCACATAATTGTGTTTGTGAAAATCCATTGATGTAAAATGATTGAAGTCTTTGTGTTTACATATCCATGTTCTTATCACTCATGTTGCATTCTTGGATGTTGTTATGTGGTGCATATTCATGTATTGTTACTCATGCATTTACATGTTAAATGAATTAATTTTGCCATGTATTTCACTGTTGCATTTCTGAACAAAAGTTGTAAAATGTATGTTGCCTTGCATTGTTTTTGCACTTTTTACACATGTTGCCACACTGTTAGGTAGTTATAGTAAGTTGTTTATATGTCATTTGCATGTGATAGATGTTTGTGTGCTGAAGCACTGTTGTAGCTGCTGACTTTGGGTTTTGTCTAGCTTTTAGGTACCCTTAGCTTTAGTTTTTAATCTAGTTTGAACATTATTCATTTTAGGAGATGTTTTGTACTTAATTGTCTTCTTCTTTATTATTTTTGATTTCATAAATCATTGATTTTACTAACCTTTTAAAGGTCTAATGGTAAGTATGAATAATGTGGATGTGCATCCACATTCTAACTTCTTCCTTTCCTTTTTAAGCTTTCTCTTATGTGATTGCGACAAGAATTTTATGCTTCTTTGACATTTCATCTCCTTTCATCCCTTTGAGTTCTTATCTCATCTTCAATCTTTGAAGTGAGGTAGAACTTGTTCTTCTTCTCTCTTTCTCTAGGTTTAGAGTTTTTCAAACCTCATTAATCGTAGGATCTCCATTGAATATAATAACCTAGGGTGAGTCTTAGTTTCCCTAAGTGTTTTCCCTTTCTCAACTTGAGTATTCTCTCTCATCTCTAAACAACTCAAAAATACCTAATAAATGTTGAAGTGACTTCTTATGTTATGGACTTATTCCACGGGGCATTTACATCTATCCCATCTTGGGGTAATGTAAACTTGTCTAGCATGATGTACAAGTCTAAACATGAAATCATTCTCACAAAGAAAAGCTTAAAAAACACTTCTTCACTTCAAAATACAAAAACACTCTCCTATGCAAAAACAAATAATAAGCTTCTAAAAGCTACAAACCAACAATATACGTCTTTCCTGCAGGAATTCTCTTCTCATCTCCTTTACTCATAACGAAAGAACTCGCCTCGACTTGTCTCTTTGCAAGATGGTAAACGCACTCGTTCAAGGCGAGTCGGAAACACATGAGCATAGACATAACCAATTCAATAATAAAAAACACAAACAAACAAAATTACATCCATAGTTAGGGGAACTGCGTTGACTCTGATTCTCATTTCCCATGAGATACGTAGGCAGTGGGGTAAGGCCCATTCGAGCACACTCTTTATTTTCCCTACATTTTTCCCATTCCTTTTCTTTCTCTTTCCAGTAGCAGTTCCAGTTCAGCAACAGTTTATTCTCACCCTTTGAAACAATTTAAGCAAGCGTGGATCCCGTCGGGTACGACAGACGATCTCGAGTGCTAATACCTTCCCAGTTTGTAACCGACTCCCGAACCCAGTCTCTTTGGTTCGCAAGACCTTGTTCTTTCCTTTTCCTCAGTTTGTGTAACATTACATTTCCCTTTCATTGGGATAAAAATGCCTGGCTGGCGACTATGTTTCTTTTCCGCGCCACTTTTGCGTTTTTACTAGGATAATATCTCGGGAGCGACACTAAGTTTTCTGAATGAATACCCATAAGAGAAGGAAAGAGACCGACTACTACTGGTAATTCTTCAGTTGAGGAAAGAAATTCTTGTATGGCTAATCCACCACAACACCAGGAGTGTAGAAGACAGTTCACCCGATTCAACACGCCAATGTCACAAGCTTTGCAATGCTTATTAGAAATGAAGTTGATTATATTGAAAGACGCTCCTCGAAAACCCAATACTTCTTCTCCTCGCTATAATCCCAATGCCAGATGTGTGTATCACTCCAATTGTCCTAGACATAATACTAATAGTTGTTGGGCATTGAAGAATAATATTAAAGACCTGATTGATGAAGGAATCCTTGAGGTTACGCCAGAAGATCGGATTGAATTCTCTTATCATCCGTTAAACATTGAAACCACCAGACAAATCACCCGAGGGATCCAGAAAGAAAGCTCACCAACCCCTGCTAAAGTTTGGGACACCTTGGGACAACCCAGTGGCATGTTTAATTTCATGGTGAAATATACTGCTCCCGAAAGTTCACAGATTGCAATCGAAGACATTCAGCCAACTGGATGGGATATCATTTGATTTATTCAGTTGTAATTTCTTTTGTTTGTCCAAGCATTTACTATTATGTTAAACTTGGTTTTCACATTAATGCATTGCGTATGTTTGTCTTGAATTAATCCATTCGTTTCACTATATTTAAAACTATGTTTCTTATTTCTATTTTGTGATATTTAAATCTTAATAAAGCAGTAAGCCTTTAGAGGGAGGATGATGAAAATAATACCATAATCTTATGCAGTGTGCTTTTGAATAGACTATGCTGACGATGTACAGGCATTGTTTCAATTCCTAAATAGTGGAGATATAAGGAATTTAATCCCTAGTAAACCCTTTTGAGCCTATGAAGTAGGAGTTTTCATTCTCACGCAAATTAAAACCCTTAATCATAACCTGGGGCAGGGTAGTTCCTCGGTTAACTCAATTATGTCGGTTGTCTTTTTGTGCACAACTAATTATGGTTCCCTGTAATCATTAAGTCTAACAGTCAATATCTAGCAAAAGAAAAGCTAACTAAGTCAAAACCTATGGAGGAGACTTAGTATAAAGTGAGATATCCTGCTGACTGTAATCTTGAAACAAACAGTTCAGGAAAAAGGAAGGGATAATAAAGTCAAAAGAAAAAAAAGAGGTCACTACAAATCCTCAACAAAGAAAAAGAGGTGACTTTTCAAATAAAGTTATGGTTTCTGAACCATCACAAGTGTCAATATTACAAGTCTAAACTCCTTTTGAGCCTCAAAGCATAAGTTAACCGAATATAGGACTAGAGAACATCACGAATAATGGTTTGGGTACAAATTAATTTGAGACTTTTATCCTTTGTTTCTTAAAACCGTGAACCAGACCACGTTACAACCCTTTAAAAGTCCTAACGGAAGTATGGTTAGTTCGAAAGCGTACTGCTACAAAAAGGTATACTGACTCCTTTAGGGCTTATTATAAATCTTGAGTTAATATCATAGTTGTTTACAAACATTGTTTTATTAAAATAATTCTTTTCCAAAACTACAAGACAGCCATAAACATTGCATTTCGAAAAACATTGTTTGCATATGACTAAGTGTCTGACAACAAAGAAACTTATATGATGAACAATCAATGAATCAAAGTCCTCTTGATGGACAAAGTTGCTTCCTGGATCAAAGCTAATATATACAAAGAGGAATTGTCACTATTTTCCACTAAAGGGGGCATGCCATGTTACTGTCCAATTCATTTGGGGCAATCAGGTCAAGATTCAACTAAGCTTAAGAGCCAGGGGCAACGCTCTCTTTCCAAATCTAATACCCGGAGTGTATATGGTCCATTACAATTGTATTACCTTGATATTGGATTCTCATAAGAAGTCATTATGGAAATTAACTGTCTACACCAGTAGTATTAGATGGTGTCAGTATTATGTCTTCGGATCCAGCCATGAGAATTTCTAGGAAATTATTCAGGGAAGTCAAGAACCTCAGAAGCTCTAAATCCAATTGGGTATACATTTTCAAAATAGATATAATCCTATTTTCTGATTCAGGTTTACTTTTCCCTCTTTAATCGAGTAGGAAATGCTTTCCGAATTCAGGTTTACTTTTCACCTTTTACTAAAGCGAGAAACGTCCATTGATTATGCTTCAACGTATATATGATTTTGAATATGATTGATGTTTACCAGAAATGCATGAAATACAATAATAGCATTTACTAAGAACGAACGGAGGTAGGAATTCAACGAATCTTCCCCAGTTCATCCCCACAGAGTAATCTTTACGGATATTCTTACGGAATACTTCAAGTAATATCTTGTATTTCCAACACTACGAAGTCCTCAAGCAATTCATATCCTCCGAAGAATTGATACTTAACTACATAAGTCTCCCAGATCTATGTCCATCTCTTTTATCATCAGTCAAGATATTCAAGAACTTAATCTGTCAATAAGAAATACGACGAACGAAAACGGAGTGTTCTAAGTACGATATTCTTAAACAAGACGGGAACGAAGTCTTCATACTCCTCAGCAACGAATCGGGATTTATTTTCCCCAGCCAACAATTGTTTTACGAAGCTACTTATACGCTTTAAACTACATAATTCATACATACATCATATCATATCATATCATACGCATACAACATTATCATGAAATATTATTTTACAAAGTGTTATATATGTCATGATATTTGCATAGAACTAACCTTGTTTTTCTGGTTAATTCTCCAGCAGAAAAACATCATCAACAATTTATACCTTGGGCCGTTGTTTATCTTCCCAAGTACCCTTTTATGACTTTGGGCCGTTGTTTATCTTCCCAAAATTTATACCCTTACCTTGGAACGTTGTTTATCTTCCCAAGTACCCTTTTATGACTTTGGGCCGTTGTTTATCTTCCCAAAAGTTATACCCTTACCTTGGGCCGTTGTTTATCTTCCCAAGTACATTATTATGACTTTGGGTCGTCGTTTATCTTCCCAAAAGTTATACCCTTACCTTGGGCTGTTGTTTATTTTCCCAAGTACCCTTTTATGACTTTCGCCCGTCGTTTATCTTCCCAAAAGTTATACCCTTACCTTAGGCTGTTGTTTATCTTCCGAAGTACCCTATTATGACTTTGGGCCATTGTTTATCTTCCCAAAAGTTATACCCTTACCTTGGGTCATTGTTTATCTTCCCAAGTACCCTATTATGACTTTGGGTCATCGTTTATCTTCCCAAAAGTTATACCTTTACCTTGGGTTGTTGTTTATCTTCCCAAGTACCATATTATGACTTTGGGCCATTGTTTATCTTTCTAAAAGTTATACCCTTACCTTGGGTCGTTATTTATCTTCCCAAGTACCCTATTATGACTTTGGGCCGTCGTTTATCTTCCCAAAAGTTATACCCTTACCTTGGGTCGTTTTTTATCTTCTCGAGTACCCTATTATGACTTTGGGCCGTCGTTTATCTTCCCAAAAGTTATACCCTTACCTTGGGCTATTTTTTATCTTCCCAAGTACCCTATTATGACTTTGGGCCATCGTTTATCTTCCCAAAAGTTATACCCTTACCTTGGGACGTTGTTTATCTTCCCAAGTACCCTATTATGACTTTGGGCCGTCGTTTATCTTCCCAAAAGTTATACCATTACCTTGGGCCGTTATTTATCTTCCCAAGTACCTTATTATGACGTTGGGTCGTTGTTTATCTTCCCAAAAGCTATATCATCACCTTGGGCCGTTGTTATCTTCCCAAGTACCCTATTATGACTTTGGGTCGTTGTTTATCTTCCCAAAATATATACCCTTATCTTGGGTCGTTGTTTATCTTCCCAAGTAGATATTTCATTACACTTTGGGTTTTATTTTCCCAGAAGCTATATCATTACCTTGTGTCGTCGTTTATCTTCCCAAAGGTTGTATCTTCATATTTTGGACTACCTTATGCTCAAAGAAGTGTATTTGAAGAACTTTTCTCTGAATGGCATCTTTAAGCCCATTCAAGCAATACAATCTTCTCTCCGAATGGCATCTTGAAGCCCATTCAAGCAATACAACCAACCAACAGTATCATTCTACGCATCGGCGAGTGTAAATATTTGGTTTTTGTGTTCAATCCCCTTCAACCTTCCAGTCACGAATGGCGTGCATGCCAATCTAATTCCTCAAGTTTCAGAAAATTGAACAGGAGTATCTTTTGTACCCCAAAATTTTCCCTCCCACAATCAAGGCAATGTCTCTCAAGATTTCTCAATGATCATAAGGTTCACAAAGTTCACAATTGGTCAAATGGATTGAAGGTTTCATCAGACAAAGCCTCCTCCTGAACAATGGATCCAAAACAAGGGTTTTTGAGTTTATCTAAGCTAAATGGACTTCCAAGACTCCAAGTGAGCTTCATAACATCCCACATGTATTCAAGAATCCCCATGTCAAGTTTCAGGGCTTTCCCAATAAGTTTGACCAGTCAGATGATCAGATGTTCAAAAATAGTCAATTTGATTAAAAAGTCAAATTGATGTCAACTATGGTCAAACTAAAGTCAAACTTCAAGATTTTTTGCCAAAATCAATATTATGAAGTAAAATTCATCATTTTATCAAGGGTTGATCATGATTCATCAAGGAGATATCAGATCATCAAGAATCAGGAAGTTTCTAAATTAGGGTTTCCTAGGAAAAGTCAACTGAACTTTGACCAGCCATAACTTTCACATGCTTCATCAAACATTTCCCATACAAAACTCATTTTTAAGGAAATTGAATTCTCTACAACTTTGTGTCTCACAAGCCAAGCCTAAAAATGCTTCATTTGGAAGGTATGAGCTAAAACATTACAGGTCATTTCAAAAGTCAACAAAAAGTCAACTTTTTCCAAAGAGCATAATTTGAAAATGGTAAACGATATTGACATGAGACCAAAGTGGTTTGTTAGAGGACTCTTTAAGCTTTCCAAAATGTCCAAGAACACCTTCATAGCCTTAAAATTGAGGAATTTATACCTTGGCAAAGTTGGGAAATTTTCAAGGGGTGCATGAAGCAAATAAGGTCTTAAATCCAATTTTTTTCCAAATGTGCCTATCAATTTGCAACCCAATCTTCTCAATAACATCAAGCACGACCCAATTCAAACTATTTCTGATTTTTATGATTTATTTATTATTTATTTGGATTTTATTCATTAAAATTTAATTTAAATCAAAATAAAATATAAAAACTCAAATATTTGATTTGATCCTTGTTCTAGAATCTCATAAACATCATTTAAGTTGATTGAATGCTCTCCAATTTCGTGCAAAGCCTTAGAAGTATGAAAAGATTTGATTTTTTATCACAATTATGGATGGGATTTCTTCACCATCAAGTAACCACAAAAGCCCAATAATCCACTAGTTTTTTTGACCTAGACTGACTCTATTACATATACACAATTGAACCAATACATAAGGACACAAATTTTTGCAGCCAAGAACACAAAAGCAATCTCAAAATTTTCATCAAAAACTATTTTTCGGTTTTGCAATTTCAGGTGGTTTCAAGGAGTTTTAAAGGTCTCAATGCCTTCCCTAGCATGTCCTGAACATGAACCAAGCATCATCATCATCATCATCAAAACACCATGATATAGCATAACCCGCATGCGTTTTTTGCCCTCTTTTATTTTTTTTCGATTCTGATTATTGGTGTGAAATAAATGCGTTTTGATCATATATTCATGTTTATGTGAAGGTATAAATGATATCTGGATACTTTAATTGGAGGTTCATGACCTGAATCGTAAAACGCCATTGTTAGGTCTTGAGCTCTCAAATTAGGGCTTTGTGAAATAACAAATATAAATGAATTCTAAACATGTAAATGATTTGGCTTTGTTGTGGGGATTGCAATGGTGCTCCCAATTTGATGAATTATTACAGGTTTGATGATAGTTGTGAAAAGCTAGGAAATCCTACAAAACCAGGTTTGCATGAAATATCGCAGGAAAAATCAAATGAAAATTCGCAGGAAATTCAAAGGAAAAAGACCAAGTCTTGGCGCCAATCAGAATTTCAAAATTTAAGTATTCTTTTATTATTTTGTTTCTATTTATTTACAAGCAACGCTGGATGGTCTGGTGGTTAAGTCACGCGTGTATTGGATGCAATAACCTGGGTTTGATCCCAGATTTTCTTCTTTTTGTTATTTTTTTTTGTTGATCTTGCTAACATAATATTTTATGTGTTTTGTTTCAGGAATATAACAAACTGCGCGCGCAGCCTGGTGGCCAGAAAGGAGGCTGAGGTGCCTTAGGTCAGGGGTTCAAACCCTGATCTCCAACTTTTTTTCTTAGTATTTTCTAAACTTTTCATTTTATTTTCAAATTATATATTATATTAATTAACTAAAACTAATTATAATTAATCCTAATATAACCAAAAATTAACATTAAAAAAATAATTCACTTTCTTTTCTTAAAATAATTTCTTTTTGAAATCAAGTTAATATTTTTTTTATTTAATTTGAAAATAATTAACAATTTTTCTTAATAAATACATAATTCTTCTTCTTGTAAAATATTCAGTATTTATCCTAATATATTTATGGCTTAATTGCAATTTTGGTCCCCCTATTTTCATTATTTTTTACTTTTTGTCCCCTATTTTAAAATCTGGAATTTTTGGTCCCTCTATTTTCATTTTTTCTTAGTTTTGGTCCCCTATTTTAAAATCCTGAATTTTTGTCCCTCTACTTTCTTTTTTATTGAGTTTTGGTCCCCTTATTTTTAATTTTTAAAATTTTTGGTCCCCCTATTAAATTAATTCCAAATTGGAAAGGGGACTAAAATCCAAAACAAAACATAAAATAAGGGACCAAAACTCAAACAAAATGAAAATAAAGGGACCAAAATTTCGGATTTTAAAATAGGGGGACCAAAACTATAAAAAATGAAAATAGAGGGACCAAAAATTCCGGATTTTAAAATAGGGGGATCAAAACTAAATAAATATGAAAATATGGGGACTAAAATTGCAATTAAGCCTATATTTAATTTGTAAGTATAATAATCATTTAATTAATATGGTTCTAAAAAGAAATCTTTAATAATTTTATAACAATAGTATGTTTTATGTATATAATTAAAACCAATTAAGTAAAGTTAAATGTTCCTAATAACTTTTTGTTTACCCTAAACCTAATTTTTCTTAATTAGAACTTTAACTTAATTTCTAGCCCTAAATTTTAATTTTAATTATTTTCTTTTATGTTTGCTTTATTATTTTCTTTATTTAAATTTTGCTTTATTTATTTAATTATTAGAAAAGTGTATAGACCATTATATTGTAATTTATTCTTCGCTTATTATCTTGTATATGCCCCAAAGCCTTGTAATAGCTTAGATTTACTTTTCCGTCCTTTTAATTATTATTATTTAAATGTGTGGTTAGTAAATAGGGAGTGATAACCTAATTGAAATTAATCGGACTTAGAAAATTAATTATATAAAATAAATATTTGAAAATAATCATTCACACACGTAAGTTGATCGTCCTACGGTCTCCGTCTGCACTTCCTAGGGTTACCCTTCTCAGTTGCCTTTATACGGTCAAGTCCCTCAAAAGTAGGGTGTCTTAAGCAAAGTCCCTCCAAGAAAATAAATCATCTTGGCCCTCCCAAATTCCAAAAGATCAAGTCCTTACGAGGTTGCCTACAATAAATGATCTTGTCCCTTCGGTTTAAAAGATGATAGTCCATCCCAATTGCTAAAGACACCCTATAGTTGCCTTCATTGACCGTACAATGACCCTACGCTCGTCCCTTAACAAATCCAAGGTAATGACTACCTATTCCTTAATAATAGGGATAGTCTTACCCTTGAAAGAATATAAAAGAACATGAATGAATTAGCCTAGGGTAGGTACCTTATAGTTACTTGCTCACTCTTCAAAAATAAAATACTTTTCACACCTCACTATTTTCAAACGTTTTCAAACAAGGCTTTGTATACATCCATACGAGGATCATTACAGAGTACTTAGAAAAATTTTTAATCACACACTACACTTTTAAAAAAAAATTAAAGTGAGCTAAGTAACTAAGAGTCCATGGATAACCATGGATATAAAGGGCGCTAACACCTTCCCTTTATATAACCTACCCCCCCCCCCCCCCCCCCGAACTCAAGTCTTTTAAAAATAGATCTTTCCTGTTCTTTTATGTCCTTTCCGCTTGGATAAAATAAAAGTCGGTGGAGAATCTTGCTATCCGTAACATTTATAGAAAGTCAGTTCTCCCACCGTGTTACAAATGGTAATATGTTTATTGAAATGCTTACTGACGGTCCAGTTACGACTAACTGTGTGTCTTTGAAGTGTCCTTTAACCATATATGGTAAGGATTTCTTGATGGATTTGGTGTGTCTACCGTTACGCTATATGGATGTTGTGCTTGGTATGAACTGGTTGGAATTCAACTTTGTGCATATCAATTCTTATGAGAAGACAGTGTAATTTTCAAAGTTTGATGGTGGTGGGGAAATGATGTTTCTATCTGCGAAGCAACTGGATGAACTTCTAGAAGATGAAGCCCAAATATTTGCTTTGTTTGCGGCGTTACAAGTGAATCGTGAACAATTGGGTGTTGAGTTACCTGTTGTCCGATAATTTCTCGATGTGTTTCCGGATGACATCAGTGATTTACCACCAGAGCATGAAGTAGAGTTTGTCGTGGATTTAGTATCGGGTACTAGTCCAGTGTCTATGGCTCCTTATCGGATGTCAGCTTCAGAGTTGAGTGAGTGAAGAAACAACTCAAAGAACTTCTTAGGAAGAAATTTGTTCGTCCAAGTGTTTCTCTGTGGGATGCTCTTGTGTTGTTGGTTAAGAAAAAGGATGGTAGCATGAGGTTGTGTGTCGACTATCGACAATTGAATAAGGTGACTATCAAGAATAAATATCCACTTCCGAGGATTGATGATTTGATGGATCAGTTGGTGGGAGCTTGTGTTTTCAGTAAGATTAATTTGAGGTCGGGTTATCATCACATTCGAGTTAAAACAAATGATATTCCGAAGACAGCTTTCCAGACGAGGTATAGTCACTATGAGTATACTGTGATGCCTTTTGGTGTATCCAATGCACCTGGTGTATTCATGGAATATATGAATCGGACTTTTCATGAGTATTTGGATAAGTTTGTGGTGGTTTTTATTGATGACATTCTGATTTATTCAAAGTCATAAGAAGAACATGAAGGACATTTGAGGATTATATTACAAGTGTTAAGAAAGAAGAAGCTTTATGCTAAGTTGTCGAAGTGTTAGTTCTGGTTGAAGGAGGTGAGTTTCCTTGGCCATGTGATTTCTAGTGGTGGAATTTCAGTGGATCATTCGAAGATTGAAGTTGTGTTGAATTGGGATACTCCGAAGTCTGCTACGAAGATTAGAAGTTTCCTTTGTTTGGCCGGTTATTACCGAAAGTTTATAGAGGGTTTTTCTAAGTTTGCATTTCCTCTGACTCGGGTTTCTTGAAAGGGTCAGGCTTATGTATGAAATGTTGCTTGCAAGAAGAGTTTTATGGAATTGAAGAAGAGGTTAACTACTGCTCCAGTTTTGATTCTGTTGAATCCGAATGAATCTTTTGTGGTGTATTGTGATGCTTCGAAGATGGGTCTTGGTGGTGTGTTGATGTAGAATGGTCAATTAGTTTCCTATGCTTCTAGAAAGCTACGTGTTCATGAGAGGAACTATCCTACCCATGACTTAGAGTTAGCAGCCGTGGTTTTTGTGTTAAAGATTTGGAGACACTATCTGTTTGGATCGAGATTTGACGTGTTCAGCGATCATAAGAGTTTGAAATACTTGTTTGATCAAAAAGAACTAAACATGAGACAAAGAAGATGGCTGAAGATGTTGAAAGATTTTGATTTTGATTTGAGTTACCACCCTATTAAAGCTAATGTGGTTGCATACACATTGAGTAGAAAGACTTTGCATATTTCGATGATGATGGTGAAAGAACTTGAGATGATTGAGAAATTCAGAGACATGAGTTTGTTGTGTGAGACTACATCTGAGTGTGTGAAGATGGGTATGCTGAACTTGACTAATGATATTGTGGAAGAGATCCACTTAGGACAACAATCAGATTTGTAGTTGGTTGATCAAAAGATTTTAATTAACCAGGGTAAAGGAGAAGAATTCTGAATTAATGAAAAGGGTATGATGAGGTTTCGGGATCGCGTATGTGTTCCTGATATTCTAGAGTTGAGGAAGAGTATTTTTGAAGAAGGACACTGAAGTAGATTGAGTATTTATCCTGGCGCAACTAAGATGTATCATAATTTGCATAAGCTATTCTGGTGGTCGGGTATGAAGAGTGATGTTGAAGAGTTTGTGTATGCGTATTTGATCTTCCAGAAATCGAAGGTTGAACATCAAAAGCATTTAGGTTTGATGCAACCGTTGAGTATTCTGGAATGGAAATGAGATAGAATTTATATGTATTTTTGACAAGGTTGCTGAAGACGGTGATGGGAAATGATTCCATTTGGGTGATTGTTGACCGATTAACTAAGTCAGCGCATTTCTTGCCAATGAAGATTAGTCATTGCATGTCGAAGCTAGCAGAGATGTATATTGAAGAGATTGTGAAGTTTCATGGGATACCTTCGAGTATCGTGTCAAATAGAGATCTGCGGTTTACATCGAGATTTTGGAAGAGTTTACAAGATGCTTTAGGAACCAAGTTGAGGATGAGTTCTGCTTATCATCTACAAATGGACAGTCTGACAAAAAGGACTATCCAATCTTTAGAAGATTTACTGAGGGCTTGTGTGTTGGATCATGGAGGTGCGTGGGATAGTCATTTGCCGTTGATTGAGTTTACTTATAACAATAGTTTTCATGTGAGCATTGGTATGGCTCTGTATTAAGCATTGTATGGGAGGCGGTGTAGGACTCCATTGTGTTGGAATGGGTCAGGCGTGAGTGATGTTCTCGGACCTGAGATTGTGCAGGAGACGACAGAAAAGATTAAGATGATTCAAGAGAGAATGAAGACTTCGCAAAGTTGTCAAAATAGTTATCATGATAAGAGGAGGAAGGCACTTGAATTTCAAGAGGGAGATCATGTGTTCTTGAGGGTTACTCCCGTGACTGGTGTCGGACGGGCTCTGAAGTCTAGAAAGCTCACTCCGTGTTTCATTGGACCGTAACAAATTTTGCAAAGGATCAGAGAGGTGGCATATCATTTTGCATTACTGTAAACACCCCAAATTTGCCCTCACCCATTAACACCATGGCTTCTGATCATTTCATATGCATAAATCCAATCATAGCATCTCATATCACATTTTTAATTCACTGCATAGATTCAAAGTCATCTGCATCTAGGGTTTGTGATTTGAGCAATCCAAGAGCTTCTTGAGTCACTCCAAAGGTCATCAATCACTTCAAAGGGATCCATGTATGTTCAAGCATCATATTATATCCTCTCAAAGTCAAGAATGTCAAAAATCACAAGAACTGAGAATGGCATGGAAGCAGAGCCAGGGTTGACTGCACAGATGACCTAGAATTAGGGTTTTGGTTTCAGAGGCCATAACTCCAATTCTTTTGGTCATTCTTGTTTCTATTGGTCTCTATATGGTATAGGGAGCATGCATATCAATTTTCATGAAGAAATTCCTTGGGGAAGTCATCTGATCAAGAGTTGACTTTTCAAGCAAGTCAGTGCAAAATCAGGGCATCTGAGACCCCCAATGACCCAACCAAAGGGTGTTCTTCATCATTTTGATTGTATATGATCTTTATTTGATCATGGAAGATGTTGGAAGTTCACAAAATTGAAGAATCTCAAGTCTTTTGCAAAAGTTGACTTTTTGGGAAAGTTTGACTTTTAATGAAATTGCCATTTTAGGAAACTTTTTCAACCTTTACTTTTTGATTCAAAAATGCTTCAAATGGAAAAACTTTGGTCATGAAAGTTGTAGAATGGATCATTCCCTTTTCAAAAAGTACAAGAACATGACCTAATTCATTTTGGATCAAAAGTTATGGCTTGTCAAAGTTGGCTAAAATCACAAAATTTCAAGGTTTCTACCAAAGAGGCAAAGTTGCAAATTCACTTGTCAAGGCAAATTGAGCTATCAAATGGACTTCTAAACTTCACAACATGATCATACAACATCTAAAAATCATAATTGGCCCAAGAATCATCTCATTTCATGCCTTGAACTTCAAGAAATCACAAAGGGGCCAAACTTTATGGAATTTGCAAAACACTACACAAACCATAAACCATTTGCTGAATCATCTCATAAACAATTCCATGGACCTCCTTAAACTCAGCTGAGCAAAAGCAAGCCAAGAAGCAAGTGGTACCATAGCCCATACCTCAAGTACACATCAAGTTGACATTTTGGCCAAAGACCCATACCAATCACCATAGGCCACCAACAACTTTCTGACCTATCCCCTTTTGATACATGGACCAAAGCCAGCATAACACACCACACATTGCAAGCTGAAACACACCCAAGCCATAGTTATCACTTCTTGCTCCAAATTGCAAAAGCCTTCGAAACTGATTGCACAAGCCTCAAACACAAAAACCAACTTCACAAATCAACTCAACACACTTTCCTGATCACAAAGCACCCATCACCATTGCCTTAAACTCCCTGAATCACAAATACGATTCCCACCCCACTTTGAGCAGAACCTCTGCCATCTCATAAACCAGCCACCACAAACTTCTTCTAAGCATCAAGACTTCATCAGGGGCCTAAGAGGAGTGGTTTGCACAAAGAGAGAAGGTCAGAAAGTTGCAAACTGAGAAAGCTCAAAGCTCAGGTATATCAAGAACTTTTTTTCCAGAAATGAATTTTTAAGTTTCTAAATTGTTCCTCATGCTTTGCTGATCACTCTGATGCTTTTACTTTTTGAAATGGTTGAGAAATAAGCATTTAATCATGTTCTGAAACTTTTCTGACCTAAACATGTTTGGCTTTGATTCGCATGATTGATGAATGAAAAATGATTTTTGTTTAGGGGTTTTGATTTAGTTTCGAATAGGGATGATTTCTGGGTGATTAGTTTTCATTTTCATGGAGTTTTGAGGATTTTAGCAACTTTCAGGTGAGGGTCCTGCCGGAGAAGACGACCGGAAGTCTTCTCCGGCCACCTGAAAGTGATTAGTGCATTAATGAGGATTAGGGCTCAGTTTGAATAAGAAGCGTATGATAGGTTGACTGGGGTTGACTCCCGCGTGAATGAACGCACCAGATCTTCCATTAAACCCTAATCCAGCCATTTGTGTAATTAATCAGGATTAATTAAATTCAATTTTTAGAGTGAATCCCAGCCATTCAAACGCGCGCCAGTCAATTCCCGCGTGCCAAATTTAAATTCTGGCCATTGGATCAGCATACTTTTCATTTAATTCAGTTTTTATTTCATTTAATTGCATTTGTTTTGTTCAATTTATTTAAAATAGCAAAAATCATTTAAAAATTCTGAAAATTTTTATACAAACTTTTATTAATTTTAGAAACCAAAAACATTTTTATTTTTATTTTTTGCATTAAAAAATATTTTTAAATCATTTAAAAGTTTATTTTTAATTAGTTAATGAGAATTAATTAATTAAAAATACTTTTAGGTATTTAACAATCACAAAAAAATTCATGAAACCTTTAAAATCATTTAGAAACATTGTCCAACCCTAAAACCAAATTTCTTTTTTGATCTTAAGGCATTTTGATAATTTTTCATGGAATTAATTTCATTTCAAAGCATTATTTTGATCCAATGTTCAAAAATTCATTTCTGCCTAGTCTTTGAGAGTTGGACTTTGATTCTTTTTGCATTGTATCTTGCATATCATGTAGTTTGTAGGATTAAATTGGCATGATTTGATCTTGCATTTACTATTTGTTTGGCATTTTTCTTGACAAGGTACCTTAAAACCCTAGCATACTTAAGAAATTCATAACCCTCATTAGGTTAAGAGTTAGAACCCCTCCTTTGGGCAGTGACTTTGTATAGATTTAGGGTTCCCTTGGATGCATTTTCAATTTTTTATCTTGATGTTTGCTTCTGATTTTGGTTTTTGTTTGGAGCATTGATCATAAACCCTAATTTGGGCTTCCTTTTGCATTCATCTTGCATTTGCTTGCATACCATGACTTGCCATAGCATTTTATGCACCCATGTGATTCATTAGACATCTTAAGACATATTATAAGCATGTTTGATCATTGCATCTTTCATTTGCCATGTTGTATGTCATTTGCATTTCATAACTTTTCATGTATGATCATGGTTCTAAGCATGCTTCTCTTGCATCCATTTGTTTGTATGATCATTCTAGTGCCTTGCCTCATGTTTTCATCATCTCATAGCATCATTAGCATCATACTTATGCTCCTGGTTTTGATTTGCATCATGCCATTTCATCTCATTTTGCATTGCATTGCATTTCTTTCATTAACTTTTCAGGTGGTAAGTAACCTTGAGAAGTGAATTTGCCTTCACTTCCCACATTTTCTCTTCATATCTCTTATGCATCATTGCTGCATTTTGAATTGTGTTTGAGCTTGTTCATCCTTCTTCTTCTTACTTTCTTTCCTCAAGCAACTTGACTTCTTAAATGAAGCAAGTTGTTTTGCTTCTCTTTGCTCCTTTCATCTGCTTCCTGGTGGTTCCTCTGAAGATGTCTCTTGTAAACCTCACAAACCTTAGGAACAACCAAGCATGACAATGATTAGGATTTTGATTAGTCCCCCCACTTAGTTTTACCTTTGTGTCTCATTGAGTCTTCTCTTCTCACCTCATAATCAGGGACTAAACCCTAAAGGCTTTAAGGCTTTGTGATTAAGTTTATGCCTGCATCCTTCTATTAGGATGGAGTGTATAACTTTAATCCTAAGTGTTAAACCCTTAATGTGTTTAAATCCTTTAATCAATCCATCTAATAACCATCAAGACATCAAGCTTGTAACTTGGGCCTTGCATTAGGGTTCTAATTCTTCCTTAATTGGTTAAGAAGGACTAACCCTAGTGTTAATGGACAAGTCCCCCTCAAGTTGTCTTACAAATCATAAAATCCCCTTCATCATCTTATCATTAATTAAAATCCATTTAATAAAGGCTTTGTTTTGTCATGGGTTTAATCCCTAATCATGGATTAAGTTGAGGAGCTTTCCTCAGCTTAAACATTCTCATCTATTATCCTTCTATTAGGATGGTGTAATGAGTCTGTTTAATCCTTGATTATGGCTTAATCTCATTACTCAACACTAAACAAAAACACCAAAAACATCTAAATAATCACAAGTAGGTTAATGATCTTAATCCTATATCAGGGTGATTAAGTGTGAGAAGCTGACTTCACACTTAAGGTATTCTCATTACCCCTAATCAGAGGGAAGATGTGATGAGTTTACTAAATCCATTGGTTTAGGCTTAAGCTCATTAGTTTATGACAAACTTTCAAAAGCAATAAAAGATTGAAAACTCAAAAACAAACAATAATCGTCTCCTCCGGGATTCTTTTCTCATCTCATTCACTCATAAACGAGAACTTGCTTCTTCCGTCTAATGCAAGACAGTTTGCACCTGAGCCAGACAGGTCATACACTTGAGCATAGATAAGTAAGCAGTCCACAAGTCAATTTATCTTTCAGTCTCTTTGGGTCGAACTACGGTGTTCTGACTTCCTCATTGCACGAGAGGATACGTAGGCATAACTTAACAGTTATCGAACAAAAGTCTCCGTATATTCCCCCTCTTTCCAGCATTATTCTTTAATCCTCATTCTTGAGCATTTCATCTTTGTTCTTACACTGACACTTCACTTATACACTTCACTTTTCTTACACTGACACCTGTACATCCTTTTCCAGCTCTTTTATACACAAATGGCACTGACACTACCCCTTTAAAACACAAATCTTTTAAGCGTGGATCCCGTCGAGTACGACGGACAATCTGGGTGCTAATACCTTCCCAGGTTGTAACCAACCCCCTTTCTCAGTCTCTCTGGTTCGCAACCGTCTTATCCATATCTTTCTAGGTCTATGCAGCATTACCTCTCCTTCGGGATAAAAATGCCTAGCTGGCGACTCTATTCATTCCCTGTGAGTTCACTCATGTGTGTTCTCACATCCTCCTTTCGCCGACCGTTCGCGTCTGTACCTTTATTTGGGCCAGTCCCATTTATCGGGAGCGACAGCTTGGCGACTCTGCTGGGGAATCTGATACTGTAACCAGGGCTTCTGGTTCTTTTTGTGGGTTCCTCCTAGCGCTTGTTTGATTTGTGTTTACTGGAGTGTTATGTGCTATTTGTGTTTGTATATTTTGTTTTATTTATTGCCTTATGTACAGTTGTTTTACTGCTTTCTTTATAGCTTTACATATATCATACTGTCATATTATTCTGGCTGGATCTGGTTTTGTTGCTTTGATGGGTGGGTGGTTCTATTTAGAGTTTAAGGTCCTATACCTGGGACCTGAGTGACACCTAGGCTAGAGTGGTTCATGTTCTTTCCCATTCCATTTCGGTCTGGTGCGGGAATATGAAACACGGTTCAGATATGGGTTTCTTCTTGAGAACTCTGTGCTACAGATTTCCTGTAGTGCTAGGGCTATCTGGGAAGCCTGCTAAGTCTGGATGACCTTTAGTATTGACCTTCAGAAACTGAGGTGAATCAGAGGAGGATCTTTTATGGTTATTGTAAACACTGTACCTCCGGGTTAGAAGTGTTTACACTTCTCATAACTGATCCAAGTCTGAGGATCCTTGTTTTAGAACACCACCTATGAGGGGGTTGGGTTGTTTACAGGTTTGCAGGTACCCTTGACCTCAGCATACCCTGTTACTTTGTTTTGATTAAGAGTACTCCATCTTGGATAGTTCTTGTGATTTAACCCAGGACATGTGACTCTTTATTTGAGTCCCCCACCTTGGTTACTGGACTTATGAACCTCCATCTGGATTTCTTGAACATACATGGACTTATATCAAAGCAGTAATCGGATCCAGCTTGATCACAAACCCTTGCATATCATTTGCATACATCATCATTGCATCATTTGACATTTGCTTATTTGTTTTTCAAGGTATCCATAATGTATTTTGGCTTGGTTTTGACCCCTTCATCTGCATAGACCTATCTTCACCAGCACCTGCTTCAGCTATTCCTCATCAGCTACCTACTTCAGTCACCTGCATCACCAGTCTCAGCCTGTCAGTGGCCCATCTTCTAGTATCAGTCATCATCATCAGCATCAGTTTCAGCTTTTCTTCAGCAACATGGCACCCAAGAAGAGCAACATCTCCTATCATTTCTTTGAGCCTGAGCTAGCTGGCATCAGGAAGGTCCAGGCCTTGATTACTCCAGACCATATACCACTATTCAGAGAATATTATGGAGGCATCCTTGATGTGGTTATGGATTTGGACCCTTCCCAGAGGAGCTTGATTCATACTTGCCTGCAGTTCTATGATCCCCCTCTGAGGTGCTTCACCTTCCAGAATTTTCAGTTGGGACCCTTGTTGGAAGAGTATTCATCACTGATTGGTGTACCTATCAGGGGTGGAGTCCCCTTCAACCCTGAGATGGCTTTCCCTAGTAATGAAGAGGTGGCAAAGGCATTGTATCTGGAACCAGTTCTGATTGGGTAGAACATGACAGCAAAGGCTGGAATCTCTGGTCTCCACTTGGATTTCTTGACCTCTTAGGCTATTCTGAAGGCCTCCTTGGGGGAGTGGAAGGCAGTCTGTGCATTATTAGCCCTTAGCATATATGGGGTTATATTATTTGCAGATGAGCCTAAGTTTATTAGCAAGAATGCAATCCATCTTTTCATTCTGAGAAACCCAGTGCCCACCTTACTGGGAGATTTCTACTACTCTGTTCACCAAAGGAATGAAAAGAAAAGGGGAAGATTGGTGAGATGCTGTGCTCCCCTGTTCCATACCTGGCTGCTCAAACATTTGCCAAAGACTGATGCATTCTTGAACCCTCACCAGCAGAAGAACTGGGCTAGGAGGCTTGTTGCTTTAACCTCAGATGATATCAGATGGTGCACTCAGAGCACTAAGGGCAGAGACATCATTACCAGTTGTGGGAAGTTCCCCAATGTGCCGCTGATAGGAGTGAAGGGTTGCATCAACTACAACCCTCTACTATTCAAAAGACAACTGGGCTATGCATTGGTCCACCCTCCTAGAGTACAAGATCTAGCAGAGACCCTTTATTGTGAGAACAAGCCTAATCTGGCTATTGTCAGACAAGCATCCTGGGCTTGGGACAATGTCCAGACTAAAGGGGTAACCATTCTTGGGAGATGCAACAATGTGGCCTCAGCTCAGTACTATGAGTGGTCTCATACCAGAGCACAAATTTCTGGGATGCCCTTCACCATTGAAGATGTGCCTGGACCATCCTCAGCACTACCTCCTGCCACTGTCAATTTAGAGGAGTTTGAGAAACTGAAAGAGAGGAATGAGAATCTGACTCAGGCTCTACAGAAGACCCTCTGGGAGAGGAGTGAAAGTCGGCTGGACATTGAGAGGTTAGAAAAGCTAAAGGTGGAGCATCTAGCCAGGATTGAAAAGTCAGAAGACTACATCAAGAAGTTAAGGGCTGGAGAACAGATTTTGAAGAATGCCTGCAAAGAGGCTCAGTTTCAGAAGGCCAGGACTGATCTCTATCTGAAAGAGAGCCAAGCTAGGTGGGTCAGAATCACTGAAGCTCGCACTCAGGAGGATAAGAGGACTCAGGACAAGATTGAACAGTTGGAGGCTAGTGCAAAGGAGCAACAGGAAGCCCTGGTAGCAGCCCAGAGGGAGATCTCAGAATTGAAACTCAGAGCTGGTGTGAAGAGGTCAAAGGACCAGGGCAGACACAAGAAGCTAACTACAGCTATTGCCACCAGGAATCTTCTCATCAGGAACCTCACAGAGCATCCAGCTAATCCTGTGACTGAAGCACTCTTGAAGGAAGTCCAGGAGGATGAGTTTGGTCTTGGTGTCTGACTTTTTGCTTGTTGTTGCTTTCATTTCATTGTACTTTTCCTTTTTATGTTGTATTTTTGACCCCTCAGAGGGCAAGTATTGTAAAAAAACAAGCTATGTATGTTTTTCCTTTTGTAATATATTTACTAGTTTGTTTTTATCTGAATTCTTTCAAGCAACATCAAACAGCATCTTCCTCGGGGTCTGGAAAGGTCAAAACCAAAAGCCAAGCCGGATGCCTTGGAAACAAATAAGCATACTGCATTGCATACTAACTTTTGTTTTGTTTTGTAGGTTTTTCTTGTTTTGTCGTTACTAACTCTGTTGTGATTCAGGAACTATTGCTCGACGTCGGGTGTTCCCACTCAATCGTCCACACAGATATCCCACCCGCAACAACCTTCCGGGCATACAAATGGACCAAGTACAGCAGGACCTTACAGAGGTCAGGACTCAAATGGCCAATGAGAGACTGGAAATGAGAAATCAGATGACCCAGTTTATGGAGGTGATGAATGGATTGGCACAAAGCCAAGAGAGATTAAGGGCACTAGTAGAAAGGCAGACCCAGGAGGAACCCCATCTAGGGACTGGGGGAACGAGCAACAATGAGAGGGTTCAGCCTCATGTTAATCCTCCAGTGTATGGACCCCACCTTCATCCAGAGATCAACATCCCTGCTAATGTGCAAGGGAATGCCACTGCAGGCAGAGTACTACAAGAAGACCCCCAGGAAGATCAATTTACTGTGATGGGAGCTGGGGATGAAGCCTATGACAGGAGGCTAGATGAAATTGCTGAAAAATTGAGATCCCTGGAGTCTCAGAATTCCTTGGGCTTTGATGTTATGGACATGGGTCTAGTGGACGGGGTCAGGATTCCCCACAAGTTTAAACCTCCGTGCTTTGAAAAGTACAACGGAACTTCCTGTCCCCGAACCCATTTACAATCCTTTCTGGGGAGGCTGAAGGCATATACCATGGATGAAAAGCTATGGATGTTTTATTTTGAAGATAGCTTAACAGGAGCTTCAAGGGAATGGTACTCTCACTTGACTAGAGCAACCATTAGATGCTGGAAGGACCTGGCTGAGGCCTTTATCAGACAATACCAGTACAACTTGGATATGGCTCCCAACAGGACCCTCCTGATGGGAATGTCTCAATCATCCAGGGAAAGCTTCCGGGAGTACGCCCAGAGGTGGAGACAGCTTGCTGCTGCTGTCCAGCCACCCATGTCAGAGAGGGAAATGGCTGATATGTTTATGAACACCCTCCAAGGGACATACATTGACAGGCTAGCTGCCTTTTCTTCCACTAGCTTTGCTGACGTGGTCATAGTCGGGGAAAGAATTGAGAGCCTATTAAAGATGGGCAAGATTTCTGACAACGGTGCAAGCTCGTCCAGCAACCCCAGAAAACCTTTTGTAGGTCCAAGAAGAACTGGTGAGACCAATGCTATTCAGGCCAGCAGGGGCAGACCACAATATGTTCATAGGTCAGTGGCAGCAGTCACCATTCCCTCTCCAATGCCTCAGCAACCAGCTTATCAACCACAACAACAAACCCATTACCAGCAACAAACTCAGTATCCTCCTCAGAGAAACTACAACAACAACAACAACAGTCAGCAAAGACCATTCCAGCAGAGACCATCTCAGGCTAATAGGGTGATCGATCTGATCCCTATGCCTTATGCCGCTTTACTGCCACAGCTCCTGAAGCTCAACCTAGTTGAGTTAAGGACGTTGGCACCACCAGATCCTTCCAGTTTGCCAAGAAATTATGACGCCAACGCCAGATGCGCTTTTCATTCCAACGCACCTGGCCACAGTACAGAGAAGTGTAGAGCTTTACAAATGAAAGTACAAGACTTGGTAGATTCTAAAGCTCTAAACTTTGCACCCCCGCCAAATGTTAACAAAAACCCCATGCCCAACCATGGAGGGCCCAAAATTAATGCTATTGAGGAAGATATGCCGTCTTTCTTAATAACCAGTGTTGGGCAGATCCGGACACCCCTGCTAGAGATTAAAGCTCAACTCCTTGAATGCCAGATATTCCCTGGGTGTGAGCTCGGGTGCGGTTATTGCAACATTTCGGTAAATGGGTGTGACAATCTGAGAAGCGGCATAGACAGTCTTATCCAGAATGGTCTACTTCAAATCACAACATCAATACCTTCAAATCCGGCAATTTCTCCAACAACAGTTCCGGAGTCTCCTACAACTGCAACAACAATTATTCCAAACAATTCTTCAGTTTCATCAACAAACACTTCAAATATCACTTCAACAAGTCAGATATCAACAAACATCACTTCTACAACGTCAGCACCCCTCTATTCAGAATCTTCTTCTACAACACCAGCAAACATCTCAGCAGTCACTATTTATTATGATCCGTCAAGTATTCCTCCGAACAGCAATTTTCAACAGCAAGCAGTGGCATCCCCTGCCATATCACCGGTCACTATCTACTATGATCCACATACTATTGCAACACCCTCCTCTGCTGCAGTCAGCCCGGTCACCATCACGGTACCTGGGCCCGTTCCATATGAAAGCAGTAATGCCATTCCTTGGCATTATGGCTCTGACTTATACTGCGAGGGGCAGAAAATCACTCTTGAATCATCAACTTCTTCACCACAAATAGACAATGTGGGGGGAGGCGGAGGCTTCACTCGAAGCGGACGTCTTTTTGCCCCGCAAATTCCAAGACCCATTGCTGAAGCAGAAGCTGCTGCCAAGGCAAAAGGGAAGAGCATGGTGCAAAAAGAACAAGTTGCTAAAGAAGATTTAAAGACCCCTTTTGATCAAGAGGTTGATGAATTCATGAGAATCATCAAGAAAAGTGATTACAAGATAGTGGACCAGCTTCACCAGACACCTTCCAAGATCTCCATTTTATCATTGCTAATGTGCTCCGAGGCTCATCGGAACGCACTATTAAAAGTCTTGCACGCAGCTTATGTGCCAGAGGAGATTACCGTCAATCAGTTGGAAGCTGTAGTTGGAAATGTTAACGCTAGTCATGGACTAGGATTTACCAACACTGATTTGACAACGGAAGGCCGCAATCACAACAAGGCTTTGCACATTACCTTAGAGTGTAAAGGTGCAGTTCTTTCTCATGTATTGGTGGACACAGGGTCATCCCTCAATGTCCTACCTAAGAAAGCCCTTGTGAAGCTGGAATATGAAGGATTGGCATTACGCCCCAGCAACTTGGTAGTAAGAGCCTTTGACGGTTCTAAGAGATCAGTTCTGGGAGAAATTGAGTTGCCTATAACGATTGGCCCGCAGACTTTCAAAACGACCTTCTTCATGATGGATATACAGCCTGCCTACAGCTGTCTATTGGGTAGGCCATGGATACACGCCGCTGGCGCCGTGACCTCAACCCTTCACCAGAAGTTAAAATTCGAGTGGGAGGGCCAAGTCGTTACTATTTGTGGAGAGGAAGATATTTTTGTTAGCCATCTGGCTACATACAAATATATTGAGATGGATGGGGAGATCCATGAAACCATGAGTCAGGGATTTGAAGCCCTAAACATTAACGAAGCATCTGCTGTACTTGGGACTTCCATGACATCCTACCAGCAAGCCAGGAAGGTTGTTGAAGAGGGGAATGCTCAAGGCTGGGGCAAGTTGTTGCCTGTGGAGAAGAAAGAAGACAGATTTGGGTTGGGTTACAAACCAACTCAACAAGATCAAGCAGAGGCTGCTAAGAAGCCCAGTTTTGTCAGTGGGGGGATGCTCACCCCTGATGCTGTAAACAACTTGGAAGATGAGTCGGAAGATGAGCGCAACCTGGAGAGCTGGATACGTCCAAAGATCCCGGGGAGCCGTATCTCAAACTGGTCTTCCCAGGAAATTATAAGGGTTACTCCTGCAGAGTAATTATTATTTCCTGTATATTTTAAGCATGCATCAAGTCTTGCATCTTGCCCAAGATGACAAGACTCATTTTGTAATCGGGCCATCTATAATTTTGTGCAAACAGATCAATCAATGATAATTAGACATCTTTTGCAAATGGGTCTTTTCTTTTCCGCTCACTGTTTTTCCATTTTTCTTTTTGTACAAAAATAAATGGCAATGTTTTCAAAATGATAACTTCATTTCACTTTTTCTAAACAAGATTAAAATCAATCACTAAAATGAACAAACTGAACCCTTGCAGAGAATGCCTTCCAGACCGCACCGACAACAGCACAACTATGGCTTCGTATGACTTTGACAATCCAAGCAATCAAGCCGATGAAGGGGTTGAAGAAGATTACGAGCTACCTGAAGAGCTAGTCAGGTTGTTAAGGAAAGAGGAGAAGGTTATCACTCCTCATCAGGAGGAGATTGAAACAGTTAATCTTGGTACGGATGAAGACGTGAAAGAGGTTAAGATCGGGGCCTGCCTACAAAACTCAGTGAAAGAACAACTGATTGATCTGCTTCGGGAATATGCGGATGTGTTTGCTTGGTCTTACCAAGACATGCCAGGGTTGGACACCGATATCGTCATGCACAAGCTGCCATTGAAAGAAGACTGCCCGCCAATAAAACAGAAGTTGCGCCGTACTCGCCCAGATATGGCAATGAAGATAAAGGAAGAGGTACAAAAGCAGTGGGACGCCGGTTTCCTTGCTGTAACTAGCTATCCGCCGTGGGTTGCTAATATAGTACCTATGCCTAAGAAAGACAGCAAAGTGAGGATGTGTGTTGACTACCGGGATCTGAACAGAGCCAGCCCGAAAGATGACTTCCCATTACCTCACATTGATGTATTGGTTGATAATACGGCTCAGTTCTCGGTATTCTCCTTCATGGACGGATTTTCAGGATACAATCAGATCAAAATGTCACCTGAAGACATGGAGAAGACAACTTTCATCACACCTTGGGGCACGTTCTGTTACAAGGTGATGCCATTCGGACTGAAGAATGTTGGTGCAACATATCAACGGGCTATGGTAACATTATTCCACGATATGATCCATAAGGAAATCGAGTGTTATGTGGATGACATGATTGCCAAGTCCCTCACAGAAGAAGACCACCTGGTAAAACTGCTGAAACTGTTCTAGCGCCTGAGGAAGTACCAACTAAAGCTGAACCCCAACAAATGCACATTCGGGGTGCGATCCGGCAAGCTGCTGGGATTTATCGTAAGTGAGAAAGGGATTGAAGTTGACCCTGACAAAGTCAAAGCCATTCAAGAAATGCCTGCACCAAAGTCTGAAAAAGAAGTTCGAGGGTTTCTAGGTAGATTGAACTACATTTCCAGGTTCATATCTCACCTTACAGCAACCTGTGAACCCTTGTTCAAGCTGTTAAGAAAAGAACAAACGGTCAGGTGGAACAAAGACTGCCAGAGGGCTTTTGACAAGATCAAAGAATACCTGCAAGAACCACCAATCCTTATGCCTCCAGTTGAAGGAAGACCTCTGATAATGTACTTGACAGTATTAGAAGAGTCAATGGGGTGTGTGCTGGGCCAGCATGACGAGTCTGGTCGAAAAGAGTATGCAATATACTACCTGAGCAAAAAGTTTACCGACTGTGAACAACGTTATTCACTGCTCGAGAAAACTTGCTGTGCTTTAGCGTGGGCTGCTCGCCGACTGAGACAGTATATGTTGACCCACACTACTCTATTGATATCCAAAATGGACCCAGTTAAGTACATTTTCGAGAAGCCAGCTCTTACCGGACGGGTTGCAAGATGGCAAATGATTCTCACGGAATATGACATCCAGTACACATCTCAAAAAGCCATCAAGGGCAGTGTATTGTCTGATTATCTTGCTGAGCAAACTATTGATGATTACCAGCCCATGAGATTTGACTTCCCTGATGAAGACATCATGTTCATAAAAGCGAAAGATCATGAAGAGCCTGTTCACACTGAAGGGCCTGACCCGGAAGAAGAATGGACTATGATGTTTGATGGGGCTGTTAATATGAATTGTCGTGGTGTTGGTGCAGTACTCATTACACCTAAGGGAGTTCACATGCCTTTCTCGGCAAAGCTCACCTTCAACTGCACTAACAACGAAGCTGAATACGAAGCTTGCATTATGGGTCTTGAGGAAGCCATTGACCTCAGGATCAAGACATTGACTGTATTCGGAGATTCAGCTCTGGTAGTTAATCAAACCAACGGCAAATGGTACACCCACCAGGATCATCTGATACCTTACAGGGATTATACAAGGAGGCTACTGACTTTCTTCACAACGGTCAAGCTTGAGTATATCCCTCGGGACGAGAATCAGTTTGCAGATGCTCTGGCTACCATTTCATCCATGATCAAAGTTCAAGCTGCCAACTTTGTACCTCAGATTTCATTATCCAGACTTGACAGACCAGCATATGTGTTCGCAGCAGATGTTGTCAAAGATGATAAGCCTTGGTTCCATGACATTAAGTGCTTCTTGGAGGATCAAACATACCCACCTGGGGCATCCTCCAATGATAAGAAGACTTTGAGAAGGCTTGCTGGTAGTTTCTTCCTGAATACTGACGGTTCCCTGTACAAGAGAAACTTTGATATGGTACTCCTCAGATGCGTTGATAGAACAGAAGCAGACTTGTTGATGCACGAGGTGCACGAAGGATCCTTTGGTACCCATGCAGGAGGGCATGCCATGGCTAAGAAATTGCTAAGATCAGGTTATTATTGGATCACAATGGATGTCGACTGTTGTGCCTATGCCAGAAAATGCCATAAATGCCAGATCTATGCGGATAAGGTGCATGTGCCTCCCAATCCTCTGAATGTGATGTCTTCACCCTGGCCCTTTGCTATGTGGGGCATTGATATGATTGGCAAGATTGAACCGACTGCTTCGAATGGCCACAGATTCATCCTGGTTGCCATTGACTATTTCACCAAGTGGGTCGAAGCAGCTTCCTATGCCAATGTTACAAGGCAAGTGGTAGCCAGATTTCTGAAGAGAGATATCATCTGTCGATACGGAGTTCCCGAGCGAATCATTACTGATAATGGTTCCAATCTAAACAACAAAATGATGGCAGAGCTATGCCGGGACTTCAAGATCCAACACCAAAATTCTTCTCCTTACAGGCCAAAGATGAATGGCGCTGTTGAGGTGGCTAACAAGAATATCAAGAAGATTGTGCAGAAGATGGTAGTCACCTACAAAGACTGGCATGAAATGCTACCATTTGCCTTGCATGGGTACCGCACGTCAATCAGAACATCCACTGGGGCAACGCCGTATCAGCTTGTATATGGTATGGAAGCAGTCCTACCTGTTGAAGTTGAATTACCCTCCCTACGGGTACTGATGGATGTTAAGCTGACCGAAGCAGAATGGGTCCGATCCCGATACGAACAACTGAGTCTGATTGAAGAGAAGAGATTGGCTGCGATCTGTCATGGGTAGCTGTATCAGAAAAGAATGAAGAAAGCCTTCGATCAGAAAGTTAGGCTCCGAGAGTACCAAGTAGGAGATCTTGTGCTGAAAAGAATCCTCCCTCCTCATACAGACCACAGGGGCAAGTGGACTCCAAACTATGAAGGACCATTCGTGGTAAAGAAAGTTTTCTCTGGTGGAGCACTGATGCTCAGCACCATGGATGGTGAAGACTTCTCGTCCCCTATGAATTCAGATGCAGTTAAAAAATACTTCGCATAAAAAATGACCCGCTGGACATAAAAACAGAATGTAAGTCTAGGCAAAAATAGGGCATCCCGGCGAGTCAAAAACAGAATAAAAGACTCGGGCAAAAATAAGGGAAAATAAGCAAAAAAAATGTACACCCGCTGAGTTGAAAAGCCGCATTGGACAACTCAGGAAAAAAAGGGTATCCCGATGGATTGAAAACCCGAAAGGGCGATCCATGCAAAATAAGGGGATAAGCGAACAACTGCATTCTGAATTCGTCTGTATCACTTACAACTTGGTTAGCTTCAAAAGGATCAAGCGCCAGTCAGAATCAACCTTCTTCAGAAAGCAAGACGAGAAGAACGCCAAAAGTCATACGAGTCATAGCAAAAGGGGAAGCTCCTTGAAGCGTCGTCAACATTGCCAACATTTTGTTTCTCAATTTGTAACAATCTCCTCATTTTAGGGGATCTGTTTCTCTGACTGTATCTCGCCAATTCAGGGTGTATAAATCAATAAAATCAGATTTTCAGTCATGTTTTGTCTCGTACATTTTATTTTCATTTGCAAAATGTCCGATGTCCTTAAGATACTGATTGCATAAATACAGATGCTTCTCTTAAAACACGTGCTTGCAGGAAATATGTTTACTCCCGGGAGTGTCTAGACTCCTATGATGGAATCCAGTAAGGGATACCTCGGTATTACTTGTACGTTTCTCTATCTTTTCAGGATTGCAGGCATTCAAAGCACAACATGAGGCATGAAAGTTTCATCCCAGCAAGCTGGCAAATCAACACTCAGTCTTAGCACCCAAAGTGTTTTCTCCCCAGCTAAGTTGCCACTTGTTATTTTCTCCCCAGCCGAGGTGCCAATATTTCTTCCTCAGCTAAGCACAAAAGCCAGGGAACCACTTCCCCACAGGGTCTCAGCCTCTATCCAGAAGAGCAGCACACGAAAGGATCACAACAGAGTGACGAAAGCTTCTACAAACCCCAGCTGGGTCCTTCATTTACGGGAATAGGTCTATCAGTGACTTATTTCCCCAAGAAGAGTCATATATACTAGATCTACCAACGATCTTATCCCCAGCTGGGATGCTCATTTCAAACAGATCGACCAGAGATCTTCGCGGCAACGGGATCCGAATCCCGGATCGGTATCTGTTGCATAAATCATAGCATTCGCATCATATTCACCCCACAAAGCGTAGCATTCCGTCTAATACGGAGCATTACGGCAAGAATCAAACATGTTTCATAATCATAAGTCATGGTCTGAATCAAACACTTCTGAATAATAGCAACCCATCAACAATATACAGAAATGCTCCCCAGATTCCCCAGCGGAGAGCTAGAGCTAAAGCAGTTGCCTTACACCCACAAACACCAGTACATACTCCTTGTGGCACCCGTCCGTGTCATATCCCCAGCAGAAAGCCAAAGCGTCCCCTTTGCACTCACAGATACTTATATATAACTTTCTTGACACCCGTCCGTGTCACCACCCCCAGCATATTTACCTAAACACTTTGTAAAGCATATACTTGCTTATGATATACCTCTTGACACTCGTCCGTGTCACTCTCTCCAGCAAGTTGAACACTCAAACATACACTACTCATACTGTTTACTCTTATTTTACTTATACAGATACCCGTCCGTATCTTGTATACATCACTTATATCACCTCAGATTCGACACTCGTCCGTGTTCTTTATTAACCAGTTGGTACTCGTCCGTACCATCATCTCAGAACACGCGTCTAGCGTTTGTTTCTACCTGATACTCGTCTGTGTCATAGTCTTAAGGATGCTCGTCCGCATCTTTAATCCATACACTGTGTCAAACATTCTTGTCTTCTCGAATTTAGATACTCGTATGTGCCTACTATTCCCCAGGAGAGTCCCCTCAGAATCAACACTCGTCCGTGTTCCTTGTTAACCAGTTGATACTCGTCCGTATCATCATCTCTGAACACGTGTCAGTATTTGTTTCTACCTGATACTCGTCCGTATCATAGTCTTAAGGATGCTCGTCCGCATCTTCAATCTATACACAACGCCAAACACTTATACCTTTTATTTCTTGGATATAAACACTCGTCCGTGTTTTCTATTCCCCAGTAGAGTAAATTTTCTTTTTTATCTGACATTCGTCCTATGTCATGATAAACCCTGAGAGCAGCCGTACCCTGCTAGGTGATCGTCCTTCACCTCTTGATGATCATCCTTCATCATGCTCATCCGATGGTCGTCCCCATCGTCGACCTTTTATCCGACATTCGTCCTATGTCGTGATATTTAGCAGCCGTCCCCTGCTAGGTGATCGTCCTTCACCTCTTGATGATCGTCCTTCATCATTTTATCCGATGGCCGTCCCCATCGTTGATCTTGTTATCTGACATTCGTCCTATGTCATGATAAACCTTGAGAGCAGCCGTCCCCTGCTAGGTGATCGTCCTTCACCTCTTGATGATCGTCATTCATCATGCTCGTCCGATGGTCGTCCCCATCATTGACCCTGTATCCGGCATTCGTCCTATGTCGCGATATTTTTGGCAGCCGTACCCTGCCAGGTGATCGTCCTTCACCTTAGATGACCGTCCCTCATCTTATCCCTTTTCGGCAGCCGTACCCTGCCAGGTGATCGTCCTTCACCTTTGATGACCGTCCCTCATCATTATTTCATTTATTCTTTAACCCGATGGCCGTCCCCGTCCCCGTCGTGGTCCCTTTTCCTTTTCCTGATGATCGTCCTTCATCAGTTTAGCCCGATGGCCGTCCCCATCGTTGTTTGCATTACTTTATGAACTTGATGGTCGTCCCCATCATTTTTCATTAATCCCCAGAGAATCTTATAACTTTACTTGATGGCCGTCCCCATCATAATCCTTTTTATCCCCAGCATGTCGGCCGTCCCCGTCATTGCTTTATTTTCCACACATTCTCCCAGCATGTCGGCCGTCCCCGTCATTGCCCTTTCCCCAGCAGTCGTCCTCTGCTCGACGGTCGTCCTCCGTCGCCCACACTTTATACTATACTTTATTTTCTTTTACAATCTATATCCCTTTTCTTCTTCATTCTGTGAGTGCAAATTTTGGACTGTCTTTGGTATTCAACCACAAGTTATCTTGTTTGCCTGATAAGCCGTCGCTTACATCCTGCACAGCTAACTCATGTTTGAATAGGGGCAGCTGTAAACACCCCAAATTTGCCCTCACCCATTCACACCATGGCTTGTGATATTTCATATGCATAAATCCAATCATAGCATCTCATATCACATTTTTAATTCACTGCATAGATTCAAAGTCATCTGCATCTAGGGTTTGTGATCTGAGCAATCCAAGAGCTTCTTGAGTCACTCCAAAGGTCATCAATCACTTCAAAGGGATCCATGTATGTTCAAGCATCATATTATATCCTCTCAAAGTCAAGAATGTCAAAAATCACAAGAACTGAGAATGGCATGGAAGCAGAGCCAGGGTTGACTGCACAGATGACCTAGAATTAGGGTTTTGGTTTCAGAGGCCATAACTCCAATTCTTTTGGTCATTCTTGTTTCTATTGGTCTCTATATGGTATAGGGAGCATGCATATCAATTTTCATGAAGAAATTCCTTGGGGAAGTCATCTGATCAAGAGTTGACTTTTCAAGCAAGTCAGTGCAAAATCAGGGCATCTGAGACCCCCAATGACCCAACCAAAGGGTGTTCTTCATCATTTTGATTATATATGATCTTTATTTGATCATGTAAGATGTTGGAAGTTCACAAAATTGAAGAATCTCAAGTCTTTTGCAAAAGTTGACTTTTTGGGAAAGTTTGACTTTTAATGAAATTGCCATTTTAGGAAACTTTTTCAACCTTTACTTTTTGATTCAAAAATGCTTCAAATGGAAAAACTTTGGTCATGAAAGTTGTAGAATGGATCATTCCCTTTTCAAAAAGTATAAGAACATGACCTAATTCATTTTGGATCAAAAGTTATGGCTTGTCAAAGTTGGCTAAAATCACAAAATTTCAAGGTTTCTACCAAAGAGGCAAAGTTGCAAATTCACTTGTCAAGGCAAATTGAGCTATCAAATGGACTTCTAAACTTCACAACATGATCATACAACATCTAAAAATCAGAATTGGCCCAAGAATCATCTCATTTCATGCCTTGAACTTCAAGAAATCACAAAGGGGCCAAACTTTATGGAATTTGCAAAACACTACACAAACCATAAACCATTTGCTGAATCATCTCATAAACAATTCCATGGACCTCCTTAAACTCAGCTGAGCAAAAGCAAGCCAAGAAGCAAGTGGTACCATAGCCCATACCTCAAGTACACATCAAGTTGACATTTTGGCCAAAGACCCATACCAATCACCATAGGCCACCAACAACTTTCTGACCTATCCCCTTTTGATACATGGACCAAAGCCAGCATAACACACCACACATTGCAAGCTGAAACACACCCAAGCCATAGTTATCACTTCTTGCTCCAAATTGCAAAAGCCTTCGAAACTGATTGCACAAGCCTCAAACACAAAAACCAACTTCACAAATCAACTCAACACACTTTCCTGATCACAAAGCACCCATCACCATTGCCTTAAACTCCCTGAATCACAAATACGATTCCCACCCCACTTTGAGCAGAACCTCTGCCATCTCATAAACCAGCCACCACAAACTTCTTCTAAGCATCAAGACTTCATCAGGGGCCTAAGAGGAGTGGTTTGCACAAAGAGAGAAGGTCAGAAAGTTGCAAACTGAGAAAGCTCAAAGCTCAGGTATATCAAGAACTTTTTTTCCAGAAATGAATTTTTAAGTTTCTAAATTGTTCCTCATGCTTTGCTGATCACTCTGATGCTTTTACTTTTTGAAATGGTTGAGAAATAAGCATTTAATCATGTTCTGAAACTTTTCTGACCTAAACATGTTTGGCTTCGATTCGCATGATTGATGAATGAAAAATGATTTTTGTTTAGGGGTTTTGATTTAGTTTCGAATAGGGATGATTTATGGGTGATTAGTTTTCATTTTCATGGAGTTTTGAGGATTTTAGCAACTTTCAGGTGAGGGTCCTGCCGGAGAAGACGACCGGAAGTCTTCTCCGGCCACCTGAAAGTGATTAGTGCATTAATGAGGATTAGGGCTCAGTTTGAATAAGGAGCGTAGGATAGGTTGACTGGGGTTGACTCCCACGTGAATGAACGCACCAGATCTTCCATTAAACCCTAATCCAGCCATTTGTGTAATTAATCAGGATTAATTAAATTCAAATTTTAGAGTGAATCCCAGCCATTCAAACGCGCGCCAGTCAATTCCCGCGTGCCAAATTTAAATCCTGGCCATTGGATCAGCATACTTTTCCTTTAATTCAGTTTTTATTTCATTTAATTGCATTTGTTTTGTTCAATTTATTTAAAATAGCAAAAATCATTTAAAAATTCTAAAAACTTTTATACAAACTTTTATTAATTTTCAGAAACTAAAACCATTTTTATTTTTATTTTTTGCATTAAAAAATATTTTTAAATCATTTAAAAGTTTATTTTTAATTAGTTAATGAGAATTAATTAATTAAAAATACTTTTAGGTATTTAAAAATCACAAAAAAATTCATGAAACCTTTAAAATCATTTAGAAACATTGTCCAACCCTAAAACCAAATTTCTTTTTTGATCTTAAGGCATTTTGATAATTTTTCATGGAATTAATTTCATTTCAAAGCATTATTTTGATCCAATGTTCAAAAATTCATTTCTGCCTAGTCTTTGAGAGTTGGACTTTTATTCTTTTTGCATTGTATCTTGCATATTATGTAGTTTGTAGGATTAAATTGGCATGATTTGATATTGCATTTCCTATTTGTTTGGCATTTTTCTTGACAAGGTACCTTAAAACCCTAGCATACTTAAGAAATTCATAACCCTCATTAGGTTAAGAGTTAGAACCCCTCCTTTGGGCAGTGAGTTTGTATAGATTTAGGGTTCCCTTGGATGGATTTTCAATTTTTTATCTTGATGTTTGCTTCTGGTTTTGGTTTTTGTTTGGAGCATTGATCATAAACCCTAATTTGGGCTTCCTTTTGCATTCATCTTGCATTTGCTTGCATACCATGACTTGCCATAGCATTTTATGCACCCATGTGATTCATTAGACATCTTAAGACATATTAGAAGCATGTTTGATCATTGCATCTTTCATTTGCCATGTTGTATGTCATTTGCATTTCATAACTTTTCATGTATGATCATGGTTCTAAGCATGCTTCTCTTGCATCCATTTGTTTGTATGATCATTCTAGTGCCTTGCCTCATGTTTGCATCATCTCATAGCATCATTAGCATCATACTTATGCTCCTGGTTTTGATTTGCATCATGCCATTTCATCTCATTTTGCATTGCATTGCATTTCTTTCATTAACTTTTCAGGTGGTAAGTAACCTTGAGAAGTGAATTTGCCTTCACTTCCCACATTTTCTCTTCATCTCTCTTATGCATCATTGCTTCATTTTGACTTGTGTTTGAGCTTGTTCATCCTTCTTCTTCTTACTTTCTTTCCTCAAGCAACTTGACTTCTTAAATGAAGCAAGTTGTTTTGCTTCTCTTTGCTCCTTTCATCTGCTTCCTGGTGGTTCCTCTGAAGATGTCTCTTGTAAACCTCACAAACCTTAGGAACAACCAAGCATGACAATGATTAGGATTTTGATTAGTCCCCCCACTTAGTTTTACCTTTGTGTCTCATTGAGTCTTCTCTTCTCACCTCATAATCAGGGACTAAACCCTAAAGGCTTTAAGGCTTTGTGATTAAGTTTATGCCTGCATCCTTCTATTAGGATGGAGTGTATAACTTTAATCCTAAGTGTTAAACCCTTAATGTGTTTAAATCCTTTAATCAATCCATCTAATAACCATCAAGACATCAAGCTTGTAACTTGGGCCTTGCATTAGGGTTCTAATTCTTCCTTAATTGGTTAAGAAGGACTAACCCTAGTGTTAATGGACAAGTCCCCCTCAAGTTGTCTTACAAATCATAAAATCCACTTCACCATCTTATCATTAATTAAAATCCATTTAATAAAGGCTTTGTTTTGTCATGGGTTTAATCCCTAATCATGGATTAAGTTGAGGAGCTTTCCTCAGCTTAAACATTCTCATCTATTATCCTTCTATTAGGATGGTGTAATGAGTCTGTTTAATCCTTGATTATGGCTTAATCTCATTACTCAACACTAAACAAAAACACCAAAAACATCTAAATAATCACAAGTAGGTTAATGATCTTAATCCTATATCAGGGTGATTAAGTGTGAGAAGCTGACTTCACACTTAAGGTATTCTCATTACCCCTAATCAGAGGGAAGATGTGATGAGTTTACTAAATCCATTGGTTTAGGCTTAAGCTCATTAGTTTATGACAAACTTTCAAAAGCAATAAAAGATTGAAAACTCAAAAACAAACAATAATCGTCTCCTCCGGGATTCTTTTCTCATCTCATTCACTCATAAACGAGAACTTGCTTCTTCCGTCTAATGCAAGACAGTTTGCACCTGAGCCAGACAGGTCATACACTTGAGCATAGATAAGTAAGCAGTCCACAAGTCAATTTATCTTTCAGTCTCTTTGGGTCGAACTACGGTGTTCTGACTTCCTCATTGCACGAGAGGATACGTAGGCATAACTTAACAGTTATCGAACAAAAGTCTCCGTATATTCCCCCTCTTTCCAGCATTATTCTTTAATCCTCATTCTTGAGCATTTCATCTTTGTTCTTACACTGACACTTCACTTATACACTTCACTTTTCTTACACTGACACCTGTACATCCTTTTCCAGCTCTTTTATACACAAATGGCACTGACACTACCCCTTTAAAACACAAATCTTTTAAGCGTGGATCCCGTCGAGTACGACGGACAATCTGGGTGCTAATACCTTCCCAGGTTGTAACCAACCCCCTTTCTCAGTCTCTCTGGTTCGCAACCGTCTTATCCATATCTTTCTAGGTCTATGCAGCATTACCTCTCCTTCGGGATAAAAATGCCTAGCTGGCGACTCTATTCATTCCCTGTGAGTTCACTCCTGTGTGTTCTCACATCCTCCTTTCGCCGACCGTTCGCGTATGTACCTTTATTTGGGCCAGTCCCATTTATCGGGAGCGACAATTACCACCATCACTTGCAAATTTGCATGATGTGTTTCATGTGTCTCAGCTGAGGAAATGCGTTGCAGATCTATCGCATGTGATTTAGATGGATGATGTTCGAGTAAGAGATAATTTGACTATGGAGGTTTCACCAGTACGAATAGATGGTAGAGAAATGAAGCGATTAAGAGGAAAAGAGATTGTCTTGGTGAAGGTATTGTGGGTGGACCAGCTAGAGATAGTTGGACTTGGGAGCAAGAGGATCAGATGAAAGAGTCGTATCTGATGATGTTTGCATCAGGTACATTTTCGAGGAGGAAAATTCTTAAGTGGGGGAGAGTTGTAACACCCCGAAGTAGATTTTAAATTAATTGATCTGTTTTCTTGTGAATTTTGATGTTTACGATGTTATTTGGTGTTTTGTGGAGTGTTGAGGAAGGCTTAATATTTCAATAATATTAGAATATTAAGTATATGGGGTTTGGTTTATTATTTGAGATTAAATAAAATAAAAGGAATTAGAGGAATAAGGGTAATGTGTTCATTTGATGAAGTATTAGTGAGGGTATTTTGTAGAAGGTCTATTGGGGGTCTTAGGGGCAAGAGTGACAAAAAGAGTAAAGGGGGATTTATGAACGATCAATTGGAAAAGATCGCATTTTGAGAGAAGAGCTCTGAAGAAGAGGAGAAGTTAGGACTTAAAGGTTAGAGAGGCTTTCATGAAGATCATCAGAAAGATTACAGAACCTAAGGTATGAGGAGTATTTTTCCGTTTGGTATTATAATGTAGGAATAGAATTGGGGGTTTTGTGGTATAATTTTAGGGTATAGGGTTTTGATTGATGATTTTGTGTTTTGATGATGATTACATGATGATTTGATGAATATAATGATGTTAGATGAGGTATTTGATGTTATTGTGAGAACTGCTGAGGTTGAGGATGTTTTTCTAGTGTATTGTTGTCAATTGTTGTGTTTTGATGGGTTTTATCGCAGAAGAGGATGCTGAAAATTGCAGAAAAATTTGCAGAATTCGTGAATCTCGCTTAGCGAGCTACAACTCGCTTAGCAAGCACAACCAGGGAGATGGGCTCTTAGCAAGCAAGATTCCTCGCTTAGCAAGCGCTGGAGTGTTTTGAAAAATGATTTTTTATTGTTCTGAAAACTATTTTCTCGAGGCGTTTTATGTCTTAGGTTGTTATGGTGCTAGACAATGATTGTATAATGCGTTTTAGAGGCTATATGAGTAGAATTAGCAATTAAATGATGTATGATAATTTACTTGATTTTCCTTGAGTTATGAAGTATGAGTATATGTTGTAGGAGTATGATGTTGGATGAGTATATAATATGATTGAATGAGTGAGTATGAGGAATGATGGTTAATGATGAATGCGGATGCAATATGTGATGTTTTTGAGGATGATGTATGTATAATTGCGTCTTGCATTCATGGCATTGAATTATGAGGGGACTTAGGTCCATTGGTAGCTTCAATCCCATTGTGTGGATTGGAGTGATATGATGTTATGATGTGCTCCCTTAGGGGAGGGTTGATGGACCAGTGTCCATCCATGAGGATGTTTCGGAACCACATGCATTATTAAGAGGTTGCATATCATTCTAAATGATATAGCATGATTTGTGTTGATTTTGTGTGATGATAAGATGTAATTGATGTTGTGTATAAGAGGGTATGATGATTGTTGTTGTGATGTGACGTAATTGACGTTGTGTATGATTGAGCTATTGATGATAAGTTGTTATTGTTGTTATGTTTTTAAAATTCTCATTTCTACATTATTTTATTGAATGTGAATTTTACTCACCATGCATGCCTTTTGGTGATGGTCTATTATGTCATCCTGCAGATAATCAAGGTTAGCTCGGTACGTGCTTAACTCAGAGGTAGTGAGTCGTCGAGTTAGTTAGAAGTGGAGTCTTGTTATGTGTCCAATAACATCGGGATGGGTTTTTTTTCTTGAGTTATTATGTTTTACTTGAATTTTAAGATGTTATTTCTTTTGATTACTTTACGTTTAGACGATGTTTGGATCAAAAAAATGAGGTTCTATTTTAATGAAAAAGAAAGATGATGTTTTGTTTTCCGTTGCGTAATTTTTTAAAAGAGTTTTTGAAACATTATCATGATTTTTATAACCCGTTTTACGGGACAGGACTCAATGTGATGTACTAATGATTTTGTTTTGAGTTATTTGAAGAATGTGATACCCTTTTATGAGGGAAACTCTAATTTATCTGATTAGAATGCATGTTATATGTGATGGGATGAAAAGTGTGTTACACTGACTGCCAATCTAATTAGCGTCAGTTAACTATGTGATCAAGGACTGAAAGTTAATTTCTCCAAATCTAAATGTCTTGTTACATATGAGAAAGGTGAATTGATCATGAAGGGAGTCAGATCTAAGGACAATTGTTATCTATGGGTGCCTCAAGATTGAAGTTATGTCTCCTCTTGTTTGCTTGCCAAAGAAGATGAAATTAAACTTTTGCATCAGAAACTTGGACACTTGCATTTAAAAGGCACGAAGAGAATCATATCCATGGAAGCTGTCAGAGAAATTCCAAATCTCAAAATTGAAGAAGGAAGAGTATGTGGTGAATGCCAAGCAGGAAAGCAGACTAAGTTGTCACATTAGAAGATCCAACATCTTACCACTTCAAATGTCTTAGAACTTATTCACATGCATTTTATGGGACCTATGCAGGTAAAAATCTTGGTGGAAAGAAATATGCTTATGTTGTTGTGGATGACTACTCAAGATACACTTGGATAAATTTCATCAGAGAAGAGTCAAATGCTTTTGAAGTTTCCAGAGATCTCTGTCAAAAACTTCAAAGAGAAAAGGAAAGCAATGTTATTAGAATCAGAAGTGATCATAGGAAGGAATTTGAGAATACCAAGTTTGTTGAATTTTACTCCTCTGAAGGAATTAGTCATGAATTCTTATCTCCCATTACTCCTCAGCAAAATGGAATTGTAGAATGCAAGAACAAGACTATACATGAATCTTCTAGAGCCATGATACATGCAAAACAATTACCTTATCTTGTTTGGGTTGAAGCAATGGACATTACATGCTACATTCACAATAGAGTCACCTTGACGAAAGATACTTCAGCTACACTGTATGAATTATGGAAAGGAAGAAAACCTACTATGAAATACTTCCATGTCTTTGGAAGTAAATGCTACATTCTGGCAGATCGTGAACAAAGAAGAAAATTAGATCCAAAGAGTGATGAAGGGATATTTCTAGGATACTCTACCAACAACAGACCCTATAGAGTTTACAACTCCAGAACTAAAATAACGATAGAGTCTATAAATGTTGTTGTTGATGATCAATACTTGAACAAAGAATCTAATATTCTGGATGATGTTGAAACATTTCAGAATGCAACTCCAACAGAAAATGAAGACAAAAGTATTGATGAATAACCCTCTGGTTCTGAGCCTGAAGCTAGTCAGACCAACAAGGGTCCATCTATCAGGATTCCGAAAGATCATCCTAAAGATCTTATCATAGGAGAGATGGATAAATGAGTCACTACCAGATCAAGGGAAATAATCTCTAACTCTTGTTTTGTGTCAAAGAGAGAGCCAAAGAATGTTAAAGAAGTATTAACTGATGAGTTCTCGATCAATGCTATGCAAGAGGAGTTAACTCAATTCAATAGGAATGAAGTTTGGTATCTTGTCGCAAGGCTTGAAGATCAAATGTGATATAAACCAAGTGGGTGTACAAGAACAAATCTAATGAACAATGAGTAATTACAAGTAATAAAGCAAGACTGGTTGCTCAGGGATACACTCAAGTTGAGGGAATTGATTTCTATGAGACATTTGCTCATGTTGCTAGACTTGAATCTATTAGATTACCCATTGGTGTTGCTTGCATTTTAAAGTTCAAACTGTATCAAATGGATGCCAAGAATGCTTTCTTGGAAGCCTATGTGGAACGACCCAAAGGATTCATTGATCCTAATTTATCTAATCATGTATACAAGTTAAGGAAATATCTATATGGATTAAAACAAGCTACAAGAGCTTGGTATGAGAGACTTACAAAATTTCTATTTGAAAATGGCTACAGAAAAGGTAGCATAGACAAGACTCTCTTTGTTGAAGAAGAAGGTGTTAAGTTAATTATTTTAATTATGTCAAAACCATTTTATTTTGTAAATTGTTTACTTTATGTTTTTGTCACTTAAAAATCAAAAGTATAATACATGGCATATGAAGTATCATTAAGCACCAAGGAGAAATGGAAAATTGTAATATTATTCATTGTTTAAGTTTGTAATGGCAAAGTTGTAAAAATATTACTTGGAGCACCAAATTTTGGTTATGGCATTATGGTAATTCTTTTGAGACGTGTGGAACAAGTATTTTACATCAAGCTAACGTCATTTGTGTAAAGGCAATGAAGAGGATCGATTAAACATGAAAAGAGTATCAACGTTGAAAAATGGCACTTTTGTAATAAGGCTCATTCTCCTCCATTGCTCTTAATGGCACAATCGTAAATACAAGTGGCAGGCTTGTAATTAAAGGATCATACTCAGGACATCTTTGGTACTCAACATTCAAGAGGATCAACTTTTCTATAAATAACACTTGTTCTTCTATTCAAGATATTTCATTAAAAAGCAAGCATTGAAAAAAACATTTATCACTTGCCTACTAAAACCCCTCTCACTAAAATCATCACCTTAGAATCAGGAAAGCTTCTAAGAGTATCAAGCTAAAAGTCATATCTTCCTTACTTGTCCATTAAGGAGTTGTGAAAACCATTATCACAAAGTCATTCATACTTTTTATGTGTATTCTAAAGATAGTTCTTAGAGAAATTGTGTAAGCTAGCTGAAGCTCTAAAATCAGTTTTCTGTAAGCCTGGTGAGGCTAAGAAAATACATCCTATTGTAAAGAAAAAGGTTGAGAAACGTTTATTGGAAAATCTCACAAATTGTGAGGACTGGAGTAGCCAAGTTTGGTGAACCAGGATATATCTGTGTGTTATAATCTCATTATTTTTCAAGTTGATTTGTTATTTTTCTCAAATACACTTTCACTTAAAGTTTCAAATCAAGATTTATTCATAAAATTTTAAAAGGGAAAGTCACTATTCAAACCCCCCTTTCTAGTGAAATTTATATTTACTTCAATTGGCATCAGAGCTAGGCTCTAAGAAAAACATGTAACTAGTGTAAGAGAAAATGATTCAAGGAAAATGTCAGAACAACAAACAAAGTTCATACATGAAGGAGGATCAACACACAGACCACCATATTTTGATGGATCTGACTACTATTACTGGAAAGGAAAAATGAAACTATTTTTACTATCACAAGACAACAACATGTGGTCAGTTGTCGAAAATGGAAATTTTGTCCCAATGACAACACCACCAGATGGAACAACCTCGACACCAAAACCACAAAGTCAATGGACAAAAGAAGAAAATGAAAAGGTACTCTTAAACTCTAAAGCTCAATTATTCTTATCATGTGCATTAAGTAGAGAAGAATATGATAGAATAGAGAATGTACGACAACAAAAGAAATATGGGATGTTCTTAAAATACACCATGAAAGAACCAATCATGTTAAAGAAGAAAGAATAGATATGGGAATTAAAAAATTTGAAACCTTTGAGATGAAAGATGATGAAACAATAGATGAAATGCTTGCTAGACTTACTATTATTACAAATGAACTCCGTTCGTTAGGAAAAACATATTCACCCCATGATAGAATTAGAAAAATACTAAGAAGTCTTCCAAAAATATGGAAACCAATGGTAACTGCAATCACACAATCAAAAAATCTGAAAGAATTACAGGTTGAACAATTAATTGGTTCTTTACATGCAAATGAAGTATTACTGATTGAAGATAAACCACAAAAAAAAGGTAAAATGATAGCACTTAAAACATCACACAATAATGAAATCAAAAGTGAAGATTCACAGGAACTCAAACAAGAAACTATCTCTAATGATGAAGAAGAAATAACCTTAATATCTAGAAAGATTCAACAAATAATTTCAAGAAGAAATCAACTCAGAAGACCTTTTCAAAATAAAAAAGAATCTTCAGGAAATGAAATAAACAAAAGCAAGATCGCATGTTTTGGATGTAAAAAAATAGGACACTTCAAAATTGAGTGTCCTGTGATAAAAAAACACCAGGACGATATACTTTCAAAAAGAAATCAACGTCGGCCACCTGGGAAGAATCAGACAACTCCAATTCAGAAAGTGAAGATGAAGAAGCAAATATATGCTTGATGGCCAGCTCAGAAGAGGTAAACCTTTCTAACTCTTGTGATACTTTCAAAACTATAGAAATTCTTTTTGACAATCTTCTTAAAGACTCAGAAACATTGTCTCAAAAATATATTTATCAAAGAGAAAAGATTATTGAGATAAGTAAAGAAAAATAAAAACTACAAGATTTGAATGAAAATTATCGTAAAATCGTTCAATATGTGGAAGGATTAAAACATAACATACTCAACATCAATCAATTATGTGACAATGGCTTTGAAGTCATGTTTAATTCAAAAACATGTGAAATAAAAGAATCAGTCTCTGGAAAAATTCTCTTTATTGGATCAAGGTTAAAAAATCTTTATGTTATATACTTATATGATCTTCCAATAGAATCATGTCTCATATCCATTGAAAAAGACAAATGGATATGGCATAAGAGAGTTAGTCATGTAAGTATGAAAACAATTTCAAAATTATCTAAGCTTGATCTAGTTAGAGGACTTTCCAAAATTAATTTTGAAAAAGATCAAATTTGTGAATCATGCATAAAAGGAAAACATGTCAAAAGTAGTTTTCATTCCAAGAAGATTATTTCAACAAATAAACCTCCTGAACTACTTCATATTGATCTTTTTGGTCCTGTCAAAACCTTAAGTATGAGTGGAAAGAGATATGGTTTTGTCATTGTAGACTATTTCTCAAGATATACTTGGATCATTTTCTTAAAAAATAAACATGATGCTTTTGAAGCTTTCAAAAAAATTTGTAAAAAGGTACAAAATGAAAAGGACTCCAATATCATCTCTATCAGGAGTGATCGTGGAAGAGAATTTGAAAATTATCATTTTAAAGAATATTTTGATGAAAATGGAATAAGTCATAATTTTCTTGTCCAAGAACTCCTCAACAAAATGGAGTGGTGGAAAGAAAAAATAGAATCTTACAAGAAATGGCAAGAACCATGTTAAATGAGTCAAAAATAGAAAAAATACTTTTGGGCAGAAGCTATAAATACTTCCTGTTACATTTTAAATAGAGCTTCAATCAGAAATGTTTTAAACAAAACCCCTTATGAATTATGGAAAAACAGAAAACCAAACAATTCATACTTTCACATAGTTGGTTGTTATTGCTATATTCTAAATAAGAAAGATAACTTAGGAAAGTTTGATTCCAAATCTGATAAAGGATTATTCCTTGGATATTCTATTTCATCTAAGGGTTTCAGAGTCTATAATCTTAGAACTTTCTATGTTGAGGAAAGTATGCATGTTTTATTTAAAGAAACTAACATGTTTAATGAGACATATCTTGATGAAGATGAAGAAGTATTCTTACAATCTAAAAATAGACAAGATGACCAAGAAAGTTAACCTCAAAAAATACCAAAAGGATGGAAAACCATAACTGACCATCCTCATGAATTGATAATTGGGAACATTGCTGACCAAGTAAGAACTAGACAATTCTTTAAAGAAAAGACAAGCAACATGGAAATTATATCTGAAGTCGATCCAAAACATATACTTGAAGCCATCAAAGATCAACATTGGATAAAAGCCATGAAAGAAGAACTGTCAGAATTTGAAAGAAACAAGGTATGGAATTTAGTTCCTTGTCCTAAAGAAAAAATCATTATTGGAACTAGATGGGTTTTTAGAAATAAATTAGATGAAAATGGAGCTGTAATCAGAAATAAAGCAAGGCTAGTGGCTCAATGGTATAATCAACAAGAAGGTATTGATTATGATGAAACATATGCTCCAGTTGCAAGGTTAGAAGCTATTAGAATTCTTCTTGCATATGTTGCTCATAAATGAATAAAATTATTTCAAATGGACGTAAAAAGTGCTTTCTTAAATGGATTATTAAATGAAGAGGTCTTTGTTCATCAACCTCCTGGTTTTGAAAATAAAGAGAAACCTACTTATGTTTTCAAACTCACTAAAACTCTCTATGGTCTTAAACAGGCTCCTAGAGCTTGGTATGAACAATTAAGTTTATTTCTTATTCAAAATGACTTTTCCAGAGGAAAAATTGATACAACTCTTTTTAGGAAGATACAAAACTCTGATTTGTTAATTGTTCAAGTCTATGTTGATGACATATTCTTTGGATCAACAAATGAAAAAATGTGTGAAGAGTTTTCTAAACTTATGCAAAGTGAATTTGAAATGAGTATGATGAGAGAACTTAGATTCTTTCTCGGGCTACAAATAAAACAAAACAAGGATGGAATATTCATCTATCGAGAAAAATATACAAAAGATCTCTTGAAAAGGTACAAGATGAATGAAGCCAAATTAATGCTCACTCCTATGCATCCCTCTTCAGTTTTAGATAAAGATGAATTAGGAAAAGAAGTATCTGAGAAAGAATATAGAGGTATGATAGGTTCTCTCTTGTATCTAACTTCTAGTAGACCAAATATTGTGTTTTCTGAAGGACTTTGTGCAAGATTTCAAACCTCTCCAAAAGAATATGTCATACCCTATATTTTGACCAGAAATTTTCAATTTTTTGTTCATTTGACGCATTTTCGTCGATATACCGAAAATCAATCATTTTTGTATTTAGCATCTCATTAACCATTAATCATGCATATTCGATCGATTTTATTATTCAATGTCTTTTTAATCCTTAAATTTTAGAATTCTTGTTTTAAATGTTTAAATCTTTTTCATATTATATAGATAATTATTTTTGTTTATTTATATACTAATTTAAGTTTATTTTACTTAGTAAATATTTTAATCTAAGTTTTAATTTAATTTAGGAATTACCCTAGTCTAATTTTTGATTTTTAGTTTAGTTTATAACTTTTATTCTAATTTTATTCTAATTTTGTTTTTTATTTTTCTTATATTTCTAATTATTTAATTTTTATATTTTTAATTTTAATTTATTTAGTTTTTATTTTTAACTTAATTGTTTAATTTTAAACTTAGATTTAATTATAATTTAGATAGTTCATATTCAGAATTTAGTTAATTAATGATTTAGTTATTTTTAAAATTTGTACATTTTGACCAAGTCCTTTTTACACATACAACACTCCAACTCCTGCAGACTTCACAAACAGACCAAATCCAGCCTGACCACTTAACATGCTCTATGGAAAAAACCTGCACTGATTCGTACAACCTACACCGTTACTTGCTGCTACACAACAAAAAAACCTGCTATCATCCTGCTCCAGCAAACCAAGATTATGACTCATCAGCATGTTGCAGACCCCTGCAACACCAGGACAAAAAACTTGCCTGCATATTTACACAAAGATGAACAAAAAATCAGAAAAAACTGCATCAAAGACCAGCAAAAGGGGGTTGTTCAGAAGACAAAAAAGAAAGAAGAAAAAGTGGAAATTGAAAGGAGACCCTCTCCACGATAAAAACAGAAGCCACCTCCATTACTGAGGGACCCTTCATTTTCCAAATAAATAGGAGGGACCCTTCATTTTCCAAATAAATAGGGGGATCCGGAAACAACAGGGGAGAAAAAAAACAACGACATCTTCCACCATGAAAATAGTCGAACCATACTCCTCCATCACTTCATAACCACACAAATCACTGACCCACTTCCGCTAGACCCTTCCTTCTTCAATCACCACCTCTCATACCTCACCACTTCCACACAACCCATTCCCTCATCCGACGACTTTCGCTTCCACTACAACTTCCCTGAATTCCGACACCTCGTTGAAGAAATCGCCAGAAAAATCGCAATCAATGTTAAACCAAATCGGTTCCGCAGAGAACCCTGGGGCCTAGGTTTATGAAGGAGCAAGATATGGAAGAAGAGAGAAAAATCCATCACGCCAAAACCGACGCAAATCGTTTGAAACCGACATCCAAAGACACCTTGAATCCACCACTAAGACCGATTGAACCAAACTCTTCAAAACCTTTTCTTCGCTAACCAACACATAAAACCTGAGAACAAAAAATCAACTGCGCAAACTGAAATCAGATCCAAATCCTTAAAATCACCGTGAGATTTACCAACCAGCACCCATCTGAATCCACTGAAACAACCGATCCAAATGCATGAACACGAACCAGACGTGAACCGCCGCAAATAGAGATGAGAGACGCGATACCACATGGTCTGAAATCGTAATCGCCGACGGCGGTAGCAAAAGACCGTCGAAAGTCGTCGTAAAAAACCCGCAAATAATTTGAGTGTGAGAGAGCCGTGAGTGAGGACTGGGGAAATAAGGAAACTACCGTCACCGCCGTGGGTTATGGTCGGTGGATCTTCCTTTCCGTTTTTGCGTTCAGCGTAACCAAATACCTTGCTTATGTTTTTTTCTTGTTTTTTTTTCTGTATTATGTGCTTTATTTAATTTAATATATGCTGAGATTTTGAGAGTTGGGCTTGTAGGCACATTGAACTTGCTATCAACACCTTGTTTTTTTTCCTTTCTAACCACACCTCATGGGTTTGATATTGAAGAACCAGTAGGCTTAGAGACAAGGCCCGAACACGTTTTTTTAAGCTGCAGTCTCTATTTTCTAACTTCACCCCAAGAATTTCTCACTTACCTCTCACTAGTTCTTGTTATTTTTTTAGGGAATTAATTATTTATTGCTAATTTCTAATTGAATTACTTGTTAAATTTTAATTAGTTTTTTAATTTAGAATTAGTAAACATTTGTTAGAGTTTCAATTAATTGTTTAAAATTCTAGTTTGTTTTTTTTATTTAGATTTTAATATAAAACTTTTATGTATATAACCTTGTTGATCCTTGCTTAAGGGTTGTTTAGTTTTGGTGTTTTGACATGTTTGGAGCTTTAAGTTTGATGTTGTCGCTCCCGGGATTTTCATCCTAGTACAAACGCGAAAATGGCGCAGAAAAGGTAGAGTCGACAACCATGTATTTTTATCCCGAATGAATGAGAAAGGTAATGTTGCACAAACCTGAGGAAGAATGAAAGGACAAGGTCCTGCGAACCAAAGATCTGGGTTCGGGAGTCGGTTATGACCTGGGAAGGTATTAGCACCCCAGACCGTCCGCCGTACCCGACGGGATCCATGCTTGTTTGTTTGTTTCAAAGGGTGAGAAATAAGATGTTTCTGAACAAAGAACTGCTACTAGAACTGGAACCGAAATGAGAAAGGGACTGGAAAAGAGAGAATGAAAAGAAAGAATGGGGAAAATGTAGGGAAAATAAAGAATGTGCTCGAACGGGCCCTACCCCGCTGCCTACGTACCTCGTCGGAAAAATGAGGATCAGAGTCGACGTAGTTCGCCTAACTAAGGCGAGAACTATTTGTTTGTGTTTTTTATGATTGGAAATGCGCATGCCTATGCTCAGATGTTGCAAGCTTGTCTGGTACGAGTGCATTTACCGTCTTGCATGCGAGACAAGTCATCGCAAGTTCACGCTGTGAGTGAAGGAGATGAGAAGAGAAGTTCCCGCAGGATAGTCGCTTATTGTTTGCTTTGTATTTTATAAGGAGTGTTTTGAATTTGTTTGTGAACATTCTCATAATAAGACCTATCCATCGTGGTAAATACTTAAACCTCTCCCCGAAACAGGACGCATATAAGTACTCCGCAACAAAGTCTCATGGCGTATAAGAACATTCAACCTTTATTAAGTATTTTATTATTTTCTTTATGAGGTGAGAAAGAAAGACTAAAGTGGAAGAAGGTCAAAGCTAATGGGGGACTAAGACACAACCCTAAGTTATTTATTATGTACAAAAGGTGATCCTAATGGTTTGTGAGGTTTTTCTATTCCTAAGGAAGAAAAGAAAAGAAGAAAAGAGAGTTAGAAACTAACTTACTTCCTAAGGAAGTTAAGTTGTCTCTAAAGAAAGGGAAAACCTAAGAGCAAAGAACAAGGTGCTAAGGCAAACACAATTAAAATTCATAAGATATAGGAATTAAGTAATGATTACCTCAATCTCCCCCCTACAAACAAAAGTTAGCGTGACAATGCATATTGAAAGTAAAATCAAAGCGTAAAAACGATTAAGTACCATAAACGTCCTAAAATGTAACTAGGGTTCAAAATAAGACCTAAGTCTAAAGGTGAAGGTACCTAAAGGTTAAATGACTTCTAAAGTCAGTAGCTACATGCTATAGGTCCCTAAGTATGCTAGGATATCTCACAAGATCAAACTATGTCAAACTATGTACAGAAAATTCCCCTAAGTTCACCTAAATGCAAGTTAGGGCTTATGGATGAAGTATGAATGCGTATGGATTACAAGCATGAATTAATACATGAAATGAGTATCAAAGTCAGTAGTTAATTCTTATGAATAAGGATGAATGAATATATCATCATGGATGCAATGGTTTATTCCTATGGAGTAAGGAGAAGAATATGTGAGAAGAAATGAACATGGTGTCGCGTAAGATCACTAAGGATACAAATTAAGAATGAATGACAGGAAAATGTGAATGAGATTATTATGAGTCAGTAGCATACAAGATATGATATGCAATTAGAATTCATGAATAGACATTTATGATTTCCACATAATTCATGTTAACAATTAGAGGAGAAGAGAAGCTAGTTTAGGTTAAACTATTTCACATAAGAATGCACTTAGGAACACAAAAACAAACCAAATGAGTATGATTCAAAAAGTGACCTATAACTGGAATTAGGGGATCTAAAAGTGACCTATAATTAACTCCTAAAAATTACCAAAAGGTTCCTCAATCAAATGGCATGAATGTCTTCCTAACATCTAGGTTATGGAGCAAATAAACACATATTTGGACCTATAATCTAAATGACATAAAAAATAGCAAAAAGGTTTGAAAAATTATGAAATTAAATCCTTGGAATGATAAAGTCATTAAATTACATAGTATTAAAGTATTTCACAAAATTATGCACCAAAGTTCCAAAACAATTACTTGATGATCAAGATAACAAGGAATAATCGCCGAAAAACAACTCCACAAAGTGGATCAAAAAGGGCACCAAAAATTATGAAAAAAATTCCTAAGGAACATAAAAATGTCATAAATCCCAGTGATTAATCATACACAAAAAATATTTCTCACACCTATGGGAAAAAATGGTTTTGGTCTCTTATGTCAATACCATTCCTTTTGGGACAGCTTGGAATGAAAAATCCAAATTAATTACTAAAACCAATCAAACCTGGAATAAAAAAATATGAAAAATTAATTAAGAGGATGAGGATCACTCATGAATATTTCCAGAATTTTATCCCACCTAAAACTATTTTTAATAATTGCGACGAAACAGACAAAAAACGATGTTTTAAGGGAAAGCGAGAGGAAGTGAATTCTACAATCCGTAACCTAATCCCTAAGCTCCAAAATCGACAAATATAATAAAAAATCATAAATAAATCCAGTGCCTCAGGTGGGAGGGCTCAATATGCACCTTAAGTTATATGATCCTAAGCCACATATAACTAGAATGGTGCATTAAAGTGGAGAATCGAGATTACTTACTTGATCGAAGTGTCGATTCTTCACATACAAGAAATCCAAAAAAAAATTCAAGCAAGGTTTTGTGATATCCATAAGCAAAATAAATGCTTATCTTCCATAATATCTCTGTGAAGATCTATCATAGCCAAAATACATTTAAGTCGATTAAAAACATCATGAACACATTAATTCAAAATTAATCCCACAATTAACTAAAATCACCAACAAAATCATAACTAAAAATTACCAAGAAATGTATTAAGATAATCCACAAAAATTTAATTGACAAAGAAATTAATTAACAATTTTCTTAAGAAATAAACACAAATTTATATAAACATAAAGAGAAATAAACAGGGGTAATTCAATAGAATAAGAGTGTCAAGAGTAATTTAATGGGCCCAAAGCCCAAATACTTCATTACAATGGAAGATGGGGGTGTATCAATGATTGGAGAGTGCGAATAAGAGTCTGATGGGGTTTGGACCTGAATGAAGCCCGACCCGGTTCCACCTTCTTATTGTTGTTTCTACAAACTCAACCTAAAACCTAAAAGAGGCACACGATACATCTTCAGAATCCATCTCCCTCCTTAATCGCGAAGACGACGGTACCTTCCCTCTCAAACGCGATGCGCGGCTTTCACATCCCCCATGGAGTCTTCGTCGGCTACGTCTTCTTCTTCTTCGCAGTGGAACAAACATAAACCTCTCCAGACAAATCGTCGGAACAAAATCGCCTTCATCACATGTTGACGGCTTAATCTCCCTCGGTTTCTCATCATCTGTATTCATCTTGCCACGCCACGTTACGTTACCTCCTTCTTTCTCTTCAACGGCCGTTGCGAACTCTTCTGGACTACGTCGTCGCCACCATCATCCTTACGTCAGCCTCGTCATTTCAACATCTGAGATTCTCACCATAGAAAACCTTTCCGTCGCGGTTTCCTTTGGATCACCACCACCGTCTATCCTCCGCGACGCACAGATGAAGAGAGGAGTCGTGAATACCTTAGATGGAGATACTCACCGGATCGGTATCAATTTCACAGGTGAGGCTTTGTTTCACTTCTTCTTCTGCAGTTATGAGTTTCTGTTGCGGTGTGTTGATTGTGTTGTAAATCGTGTTCTTGCAGGTTGATGTTGAAATTGATGAATGTTTGAAATCTTGTTGAAACTGAATTGTTACTTTGCACTGAATTTTTGTTGCAGGTGAATGGTGATGAAGGTTGGGAGGCAATGGTGATGATGGATCATGAAATTGCTTCTATTTTTCCATGAGATTGTCAAGATCAGTGAAGGTTGGAGCTAGTTAAAGCATGAAGAGGATAAGGGTTGCAGAGTGTTTCAGATTGAAGATCATTGATGCTGATGTATTGTTGCTGATGACGAATTCATAAGTCTTGAACTACAAATTGTTGATGTCGATACATGAATCCTGCAAGTGTTGATTTGGTGAAGCTTGCTGCAGGTTTTGAAGATGATGATGAAGATCTAAGGCAGGGGATTCGGTGAAGAACGATGAAGGATGAAAGGAGTGATCGATTGAACTGAAGTTAAAGAATGAATCCAGTTTTTGATCCTGAATTGAAGAGTGATGATTTCATAAGAGAAAGATGATTACGTAGATTGATGAAGATGACTGAGTGATGATGAAGAGGTTGCGTTCAGTGATGAAGAGGTTTATTTATTTTCTGAATTCTGTAGTTTTTGCAGTTGTGGTGTGCTTGGTGAAGAGAAATTAGGATCAAGAAAATGGTGTGAAGATTGAGGAAGATTCTGATTCTCAGAGATTGAAGATTCATAATGGATGAAGAAGCTTCGGTTGCAGATAGTATTGAAGATGCCGAGAGATTGAAGGGGTTCTGAGTTTTTCGTTTTGTTGAGTTTTTCTGTTTTTTCAATTTTTGTGTAACTCATTTGTAACTGCTTTTTCTCTCTTTCTTTTGATAAATTTCTGAACTGATCCCTTCCAATAATCCTTGTTTTTTCTATTATATCTTCTTCGTTTATATTATTCTGGTGTAACTATTAATGTTTTATTCATTTTCTGTCATAGAGTTTTTTTTCCACCGTCGGTTTTTTTCCCATTGAAGAGAGGGACCAAGCGAACCAAATTGTGAGGGTGAGTCCCTTTTTAAAGTTATCTCCTTGTTAAACTTCTGACTAATTCTTTTAATCAGTATGGGAAATAATGTATGGGCTACACAAAATGGTAAAGTATTTTTGTGGTAATTAAAAGATGGATCTTAATTGTTGAATGAGTATTTGGGCCTCAGTCAAATATGTTTTTTTTCTTCTTTCTAGGTCAATTTGATATATATAAAAAAAATGAATAATGGGCTTAATTAGAAAAAGAAAGAAAGTGGAAATATATTCTTTGATTTAAATTGGACATTACGGTTTAGAACATGACAATGGTTTGAAATTGAACTAAAACAGATATGGATGCTATTGTGGACTCTATTGAATCTGGTCTAAAATGGGCTCGCCAAATGAAATTGGACACAGAGAAAAAAAAGTTATTTAGTTAGTTGGATATTTGAAATGGGCATCCAAATGTGGGCCTTTGAAATCAAATTGGGAAAGGTGGATAATAATGATGACCCTTAACTCTGTACATTCGAGTTAATTTGTTAAGTTGAAGCAAACCAAACCAAATTGGACGACAAATGATCAAATTAACTCCACAAGAACCCACAACTTCACGCCTTACATTTTTAATCCCCTGTTGAGAACTTGTCTGGATGACCAATAATCTCTAATATGAAACCCTGATTGGCACCGCATACACACCAAAATCTTCAATAGCTTGAGTTTTCCATCATAACGAAATTCCTTGAATGATAAGATTCACTGAAGAAAAACCTTTGCAAGGAAATTTTCTCAAGTATCACATGATCAAGGAAATAAACCTTAACTCATGATCTTAATGATAAAGATGGTCCGAGATGTTGGGAATCACAATCCATAGCGAAACTCCATTATACTTTTGATGAAACCCTAGAACTTGAGATGTGCACTGGTGAAGAAATCAACCCGAGATATTGAAAAGGGGATAAACCCTAGTCCATAACAATAATACCTTGATTCAACGCTTCTAACGAATCCTCTTAAATAAGGAAAACCTCAGAGCTTGATGATCCTATGAATAGGAACACACTCATGATGATGTGATCTTAACCTCTGCCTTAATCTTGAGTGTAATAGTTAGATGGATCACCTATTAATACAAAAATTCATATCACAAGGAAATGCTTTGATCACATGACTTAGGAGTTCAATGCAAATGAGTGAATGCAAGTGTTAATGACCTAATGGGAAATGCGGATGAATGCGGAGCGATAAGCCAATTAAGGTAAAAAAGAATGAGGGCAAATTTTGAGGTATTACAGATGCGAGGAACGTTATGGTCGATTGGTTTAATCTTGCATGCATTGAAGAGGTAACGGACCTCCTCCGTTAGGTATAACTAAAAACTCGATGTTATCTCTTTTACGCCTCACTATAGTCTTGATGTCGCGTTTTCATTTGCTTATTTACTCGTACCTCACCACCGATTCTAAATCCTGGATCTCTTAGAACAAATGATATTTTCATCAAACTTTCAAACTAATTAATTTGTGAAAGAACTGAACCCTGGAGTCTAGCACTCCATGAGTTCTTGAGTGAATCACTCATGGGCTAGCCCCACGTGTTGTGGTTCATTCGCCCTTTCGTATTTAAAACACTCGATTCACATAATCAATTAAACAACTCACACATCTACATTTTGCACACACTTAAGTCAGTCACCTATGTGATCGCCGTCTGCAGGACCTTACACATCTAAATTAATTAACGAGGAATTGAACTTTGGAATCTAGCATTCTGCGGGTTCTTTAATGAACCACTCTTGAGGCTAGCCTTCGAGTTGTGTTTCATTTACTCCTTCGTTACTATAAACATCAAACCCTAAGACATCCAAAACAAAACATCTCAATTCACAAATCAAATAACGGAGGAACTAGATTCTGGAGTCTAGCACTCCACATAATCTTTGAATTAAATCACTCATGGGCTAGCCCCACGCGATGTGGTTCATTCACCCTCTCGTTCCTAAAACACGGAAACCTTTAAATTAATTATACAAAGAATTGAACTCAAGAATCTAGCATTCCTCGGGTTCTTGAACTGAATTACTCTTGAGGCTAGCCTTCAGGTTGTAATTCATTCACTCTCTCGTATTCAAAACAATTCAACAACCTTAAAAGATTAGACATGGTTCATCTCCATAGGAAAGGTATCTTTTCTATCTCCACAAACACAAATCAAACCTTACAAACAATTATTCTCAAAGGAAGAATGTGGCATTGCTTGTCGATCCTCGTATCCAAGTTTAAAGCTTCTTTCGATTTCTCTTCCTCAAATGTTTGTGGTGGAATAGGCGAGATATCTCCCTTAAAGATGGCGAGTTGTCTCTTTCTTTAAAATACAACTTAAAACCTACCAACAAATACAAATCATTTTCATAATTAAACAGCAAAGGAACTGAATTCTGGAGTCTAGCACTCTACATAATTCTTGAATGCAATCACTCCTGGGCTAGCCCCACGTGTTGTTGTTCATTCGCCCTCTCGTTTAAAACACCTTAACAAAGGTCAAACATTTTCTCTAAACTAACATTGTTTAAATCTTTCTATCTCGCAAACAAGCTAGCGCTTCAGCCTCCGCCACGAGTATAAGCCAATGCTTAACAGTTAGAAAGCATTCCAAACAATTGTTCATTAAAAACACAAATCGTAGTTGCACGAACTACGAAGCTCTGACTTTCCCATTGCACAAGGGAATACGTAGGCACGGGAATTTTCATCCTTCACGAGCACAATAATAAAAAATTTAACTATGTCCATGTTATATTCACAATAATAAAAACTTAATCTTTTCCCCATAACAAATAATAACTAAAATATTCCTTTAAAAGCAATCTTAACAAACTTTAATCATTAAAAGAAGACAATAATATAAGTTAACATTTTAAGAGCAAATTAGACTAAGAGGTTCCCGTTGAGTACAACGAACGTGAGGGGTGCTTAATACCTTCCCTTTGCGTAACTGACTCCCGAACTTAGATTAGTGGTTTCGTTGACCATTTCTTGTCCTATTTAGGTTGTGTCTATATCTCCCTTTTCTCTCGTAGAATAAATAGAATTAGGTGGCGACTCTGTTGTTTATTTTCCGCGTCCATAGCGAGGGTCGTATTTTTCGAGGTACGACAACTGGCGACTCTGTTGGGGATGTCCTTGTGCTAGAGAGAGTCGAGCCTAACTTAGCTTTATGTGTTTTTTGTTTGATCTTGTCTTTTGTCTTCTCTATGTTTGTTATTTATGTTTTGCCTATTTGTTCTTTTATTCGCTTTCTCTTACTTCTTATTATTATACTTGTCTGTGGGATCTTAAGGGTGACATCACAAGTAAAATCTGAGTTGTGGAAAAATAAGAGGGAACACCTAGGTTAGATTTGGTAGTTATTAGTGTTAGTCTCCAAGAACTCGCTTCTTGAGGGCCTAGCATGAAAGCTCCCCCAGATAGTTAGACTTTTCGTAGATCTTGTCGTAACGCAGCTAGCCTATCGCGTGACTTGATTCGCGAAAGGGCTGTGACTCTGGGACCCCTAGAACCAATTTCAAAATTGGCAGTTGTGTAGTGTTACTCTTCGAGGGCTCGCCCCTTTGTGGGCCTAACATGAGAACTCCACTCAAGGTAGACCTTATCGTCATTATCGTCATGATGCAGCTAGCTTGCGGCAGGGCCTTAGTATGATAAACGTCTGTGACCTTGAGTTTCATAATACCATCACAGTAGAAGCTATCATGTGAGTGGGCTTTATGGGTAAAAGAACTTAGAACTCTCCTTTTAAGGCCTACCAGTTAGGAGATCCCGAGTTGTTCGTGATACCTTGCCTTCATGCTGGAACTGATTGTATTTGTGATTCTAAGCTTTGCATTCATTCGCATATCATTTGCATCGCATATCATTCTCCCACCAAACAAAAATCTCACTCATCTGTCCTTCTACCAGTTTGTTGACTTTTTGACGTCTCTTTCAAGCCTGAAGTAGTCACTGAAGAACAACAGATATGGCAGAGAATGTTGATTCTATGTCAGGCTTTACTGTAATGACCAACCCAATGTACGATTTTCCTCCTGACAATGATGTTCAACAAGTGGATGTTACCCAATCTCAGTATGTCCATCCTGTGACAAAGGTGAATAATCCTAAGGTTGTGAAAATTGAGGAAGGAATTCGTGATCTCGAGGAACAACTGAAGATGGTGAAAGGACTCAACGCATTTGGTTTAAAAGCTCATGACTTGTGTCTGGTCTCGGGTGTGATTATTCCCCCAGATTTCAAAAGGTCTACTTTTTAAATATACAAGGGAGTAAGTTGTCCAAGATATCATTTGACGGTGTTTTGTCGAAAGATGACTGCTCATACCGATAATGATAAACTGATGATTCATTGCTTTCAAGAAAGTCTATGTGGGGCATCTTTGATGTGGTATATGAAGCTAGAAAGAAACCATATACGGACTTGGGAAGACCTAGATTGTGCTTTTGTGAAGCAATAATTTGGACATGGCTCCAGACAAAGACCAGTTGGTAGGAACGAGTCAGAAAGACGACGAATCTTTCAGGGAGTATGCACAAAGATGGAAAGAATTGGCAGCCCAAGTTCATCTACCACTCTTAGAGAAAGAACTGACCAAAATATTTATTAAAACATTGTCTGACTCTTACTATATCAGGATGATAGGCGTTGTTCCATTAGAGTTCTCCAAAATTGTGGAAGTTGGAGTAAACATTGAAAACGCATTCAAATGTGGAAGAATCCAAGAGGGGTCAGATTGCCAAATTGTTGAAGAGAAGTCTGACTGTGATTCATAAGAGGAAGGAAATTTTGAAATTAATCTAATTAGGGATTCTCCTGAAATCTTGCAAGCTCCAGTGCCTTATAGCCAACGTCAAAATCAGCGTCAGAATCAACAGAGATCTCAGGACAACCCAGGAAGAGAGACTCCTCAGTTCGATCCAATCCCAATGACTTACGGTCAATTGTGGACTTGTTTCTCCCGGAATTCAGTGATGGCACCCAGGAAGACCAGAGCCATGAGATCTCTCCCTCCTTGGTTCAATTCAAATACCAGTTATGAATTTCATGGTGGAGTACTGGGGCATCCGATTGAAGAGTGCAAGGTCTTTCAAGGAAAGGTTCAAGAGATGATCAATGATGAGGTGTTAACCTTCGAATGAGGAAGCCCATTTGTGAATGGAGCAGCTTTATGCTGATGAATATCTAGACTCAAAATGTGTGATCCCAGAGTTCAAAGTCAGTTGATCGTTTGAGTATGGAACAAGTTCCTCTGTGTGCGTATGGTCGTTTGATGCTCTAAAGCTATCCTCTCAGATATTTAGCTCGTTCATTGCTTTTAATATGTATTTTTCTTTGTTTGTCAATGCATTTGCTTTTGGCATGTAAGAACTTATTTGTTTTGAATGATTAATGCAATGAATATGTTTGTCTTGAAGTAGTCCATTCGTATTCACTCATAATTCTTTTTCTACTTTTATAATGCCAACATTATCCCATCTCCTTCTTAGGCAGAGAATTGGAGGGAGGATGATGAAATTAGAAAGCAAATTCTCTAGTTGAATGCTTTTGAACAAAACCCTATTGACGATGTACAGGAATTGTTTCGAATCCCCAAACATTGTAGAAATATGGAGTTAATCCCTAGTCAACCACTTCGAGCTTAGAAGTAGGAGTTTCTTTTGGATAATTCAAAACATTTACACTTAACCTGGGGCAGGGTAGTGTTCAGTTAATCTGGTTACACATTCAAATCATAAGGTGAAACATCCTATCAAGGAATCCACTACAACCAACGACTTGACAGTCACAACTATCAACTTTCCAAAGATAAAAAAAATATATATAAAAAAAAAGAGAAAAAAGAAAAAGAGAATCCTGGCTAAGTCAAACACTTAAATAGAGGCTTAGGGACCGAATATAATAAATCAATAAAAAGAAGTCCTCAAATCCATAAGATTTAGTGACCACCATATCAAAGTCAAAGGGGTCACTAATATCCATAGGGGACAAATAAGATGACTGTCATTTCAAGAGGACCTTGGAGCATCATCTCTATGCTATCAAGACAAATTTATGTGTCAATTTAGCTGGACCTAGGATTGGAGAACATCACGGAGAATGGGAGGGCACCAAATAAACTTTGAGCCTTTATCCTTTGTTTCTAAGAATCGTGAACCAAACCACATTACAACCCTCAAAAGTCCTAATTAAAGTAGGGTTTATTTTGAAAACACACTCGATGAGATAGTGTTTCCTGACTCCTATGAGCTATGCTCAAAATTTATGTTGGCTTTATAAAAATGAATATTACATCCTAGCTAGTGATTCAGTCACAGGCTATTGTGAAAATATTTTCAAAAACAATAAAAAAAAACTTCGTGACAAACATGTGGGTTGCATTAGCAGTCTCAACATTAACATTTTTCTTGTTAGAATTTGCTTGATATCATAGAAGCCTATGTATGAGTACCAGTGATGAGCTTAATATCTTGAGATTTGAAACTCTGATGAGTAGTTGAACAACCATATTAGAGATTGATCATCCCCAGGAGCAGGTTGCTTGAAGACTTTGCTAGACAGGGGCATGTTGCTTGAAGACTTTGCTAAACAGGGGAAAGTTGTTTCCCAATTTATTACTTACACATTCTGATCATCCCTAAAAGGATAAGTATTGAAGACTTATTTGTGCCAAATATAGCTAATCTGGGGCAGTTACGTTGAGATTCGACAAAATCTCTCCAAGAGTTTGAAGACACTGGGGCATTTTGAATGTCAAGTCTTCTATAAAATCCTCTTGAGATGATCTCTTCTCACAACCCATTTCGTGGGTGCATGACCACGTGTTTCCCTAATCAAGACGCTTTCGTGATCTATCTTGCAAGTACCTCCAGATGACAGGGTCCTTATGCCAAATTGCTATAATATAATAGGTACATGCCTCAACATTTTCTGGTGAATTCCATTTACTACTTAGTGCTTACAGTGAGATACTAAGTCTAGTATCCCCAATTTAGCCTTGATTCAAGCTTCTCCAGTTTAATGTAATTTTCTCCCCCAACGGAGTACAAATTTATTTCATCCTAAGCGAACATAGTTTGTATGATTGTTTCCTTCTGATGGATATTGAAGTTAGAAGATTTGCTTGGGTTTATTTCCTGATTGAAGTGTATTCCTCTCCTCGAAGATACTTGACCTTTGAAGCAGGACCTTGTTCCATGGATGGCTATCTACCCTGTTGATTGCTTACCCTTTTGACGAGACTGGTCGAGTATCCGGTTGTTGTGATGTTTATTTCATCACCAATTCATCTCTTGTGTCTGTTTCGTCTGTTAGTCAGCATAAACATAACACATATACATACATGTACATCATAACTTAATTCATATTCATATTCATGTCGCATTCATTGATGCATATCTCCTTCACCTTGGTTGTGTTTATCCCCAAATGATGTGTCTCTCTCCAAATAGAGTTGTCAGCCTTAGGCAGAAATGTACGATCTTTCTAATTCCCCACTGAGTTTTTACCCTCGTGGAAGAATTTTTGTTTTAGTTCTCCTTTCCACACTTGGATAAGATAAATACCCAGTTGAGTTCATTCCTCAGGGGTTAGTGTCTTGCTTGACAATCTCCCTCCAGCTCGTTCCTGGACCGAACTCGGTCTTCAACAATTTTTTACAATTGAATTTCCAGATGGAAAGTGCATTTATTTTGCACCTTTGAATACTTTGTCTCCCAGAAGGAATTTATTGAAGATTCCCCATTGAAGACAAACTTTGTTTTCCAGCAGTGTTATTAGAACATTCTCTTGGATTACTTATACGTGACAACAAGTGGCAGTCTCTTTATTTGAGAAGCTTTTTCTTATCCCTGGACCTCTAGGAGAATCAACGGATGGCAGTCTCTTTTCGAGCAGTTTGTTCATCCCCAACAAAGTTATTGTTCTATCTAATGGCATCTCCCCTGTTCGGCAGAGAAGTTTGGTATGAACTTATTTTTTCTAACAAATGGCATCTCTCCCAGACAAGGTGAGAAGTTTGTTGTGAATTTCCAATTTCCGTCAAATGGCATCTCTCCCAGACAAGGTGAGAAGTTTAAGTGTGAAGTTGTTCTCCATCATATGGCGTCTCTTTCAGAAGAAAGGAAGTATGATGAGGATTATATCAAAGTCAAAGGGGTCACTAATATCCATAGGGGACAAATAAGATGACTGTCATTTCAAGAGGACCTTGGAGCATCATCTCTATGCTATCAAGACAAATTTATGTGTCAATTTAGCTGGACCTAGGATTGGAGAACATCACGGAGAATGGGTGGGCGTCAAATAAACTTTGAGCCTTTATCCTTTGTTTCTAAGAATCGTGAACCAAACCACATTACAACCCTCAAAATTCATATTTAAAGTAGGGTTTATTTTGTAAACACACTCGATGAGATAGTGTTTCCTGACTCCTATGAGCTATGCTCAAAATTTGTGTTGGCTTTATAAAAATGAATATTACATCCTAGCTAGTGATTCGGTCACAGGCTATTGTGAAAATATTTTCAAAAACAATAAAAAAAAACTTCGTGACAAACATGTGGGTTGCATTAGCAATCTCAACATTAACATTTTTCTTGTTAGCATTTTCTTGATATCATAGAAGCCTATGTATGAGTACCAGTGATGAGCTTAATATCTTGAGATTTGAAACTCTGATGAGTAGTTGAACAACCATATTAGAGATTGATCATCCCCAGGAGCAGGTTGCTTGAAACTTTGCTAGACAGGGGCAGGTTGCTTGAAGACTTTGCTAAACAGGGGAAAGTTGTTTCCCAATTTATTACTTACACATTCTGATCATCCCTAAAAGGATAAGTATTGAAGACTTATTTGTGCCAAATATAGCTAATCTGGGGCAGTTACGTTGAGATTCGACAAAATCTCTCCAAGAGTTTGAAGACACTGGGGCATTTTGAATGTCAAGTCTTCTATAAAATCCTCTTGAGATGATCTCTTCTCACAACCCATTTCGTGGGTGCATGACCACGTGTTTCCCTAATCAAGACGCTTTCGTGATCTATCTTGCAAGTACCTCCAGATGACGGGGTCCTTATGCCAAATTGCTATAATATAATAGGTACATGCCTCAACATTTTCTGGTGAATTCCATTTACTACTTAGTGCTTACAGTGAGATACTAAGTCTAGTATCCCCAATTTAGCCTTGATTCAAGCTTCTCCAGTTTAATGTAATTTTCTCCCCCAACGGAGTACAAATTTATTTCATCCTAAGCGAACATAGTTTGTATGATTGTTTCCTTCTGATGGATATTGAAGTTAGAAGATTTGCTTGGGTTTATTTCCTGATTGAAGTGTATTCCTCTCCTCGAAGATACTTGACCTTTGAAGCAGGACCTTGTTCCATGGATGGCTATCTACCCTGTTGATTGCTTACCCTTTTGACGAGACTGGTCGAGTATCCGGTTGTTGTGATGTTTATTTCATCACCAATTCATCTCTTGTGTCTGTTTCGTCTGTTAGTCAGCATAAACATAACACATATACATACATGTACATCATAACTTAATTCATATTCATATTCATGTCGCATTCATTGATGCATATCTCCTTCACCTTGGTTGTGTTTATCCCCAAATGACGTGTCTCTCTCCAAATAGAGTTGTCAGCCTTAGGCAGAAATGTACGATCTTTCTAATTCCCCACTGAGTTTTTACCCTCGTGGAAGAATTTTTGTTTTAGTTCTCCTTTCCACACTTGGATAAGATAAATCCCCAGTTGAGTTCATTCCTCAGGGGTTAGTGTCTTGCTTGACAATCTCCCTCCAGCTCGTTCCTGGACCGAACTCGGTCTTCAACAATTTTTTACAATTGAATTTCCAGATGGAAAGTGCATTTATTTTGCACCTTTGAATACTTTGTCTCCCAGAAGGAATTTTATTGAAGATTCCCCATTGAAGACAAACTTTGTTTTCCAGCAGTGTTATTAGAACATTCTCTTGGATTACTTATACGTGACAACAAGTGGCAGTCTCTTTATTTGAGAAGCTTTTTCTTATCCCTGGACCTCTAGGAGAATCAACGGATGGCAGTCTCTTTTCGAGCAGTTTGTTCATCCCCAACAAAGTTATTGTTCTATCTAATGGCATCTCCCCTGTTCGGCAGAGAAGTTTGGTATGAACTTATTTTTTCTAACAAATGGCATCTCTCCCAGACAAGGTGAGAAGTTTGTTGTGAATTTCCAATTTCCGTCAAATGGCATCTCTCCCAGACAAGGTGAGAAGTTTAAGTGTGAAGTTGTTCTCCATCATATGGCGTCTCTTTCAGAAGAAAGGAAGTATGATGAGGATTATATCAAAGTCAAAGGGGTCACTAATATCCATAGGGGACAAATAAGATGACTGTCATTTCAAGAGGACCTTGGAGCATCATCTCTATGCTATCAAGACAAATTTATGTGTCAATTTAGCTGGAACTAGGATTGGAGAACATCACAGAGAATGGGTGGGCGTCAAATAAACTTTGAACCTTTATCCTTTGTTTCTAAGAATCGTGAACCAAACCACATTACAACCCTCAAAAGTCCTAATTAAAGTAGGGTTTATTTTGTAAACACACTCAATGAGATAGTGTTTCCTGACTCCTATGAGCTATGCTCAAAATTTGTGTTGGCTTTATAAAAATGAATATTACATCCTAGCTACTGATTCGGTCACAGGCTATTGTGAAAATATTTTCAAAAACAATAAAAAAAAACTTCATGACAAACATGTGGGTTGCATTAGCAGTCTCAACATTAACATTTTTCTTGTTAGCATTTGCTTGATATCATAGAAGCCTATGTATGAGTACCAGTGATGAGCTTAATATCTTGAGATTTGAAACTCTGATGAGTAATTGAACAACCATATTAGAGATTGATCATCCCCAGGAGCAGGTTGCTTGAAACTTTGCTAGACAGGGGCAGGTTGCTTGAAGACTTTGCTAAACAGGGGAAAGTTGTTTCCCAATTTATTACTTACACATTCTGATCATCCCTAAAAGGATAAGTATTGAAGACTTATTTGTGCCAAATATAGCTAATCTGGGGCAGTTACGTTGAGATTCGACAAAATCTCTCCAAGAGTTTGAAGACACTGGGGCATTTTTAATGTCAAGTCTTCTATAAAATCCTCTTGAGATGATCTCTTCTCACAAACCATTTCGTGGGTGCATGACCACGTGTTTCCCTAATCAAGACGCTTTCGTGATCTATCTTGCAAGTACCTCCAGATGACGGGGTCCTTACGCCAAATTGCTATAATATAGTAGGTACATGCCTCAACATTTTCTGGTGAATTCCATTTACTACTTAGTGCTTACAGTGAGATACTAAGTCTAGTATCCCCAATTTAGCCTTGATTCAAGCTTCTCCAGTTGAATGTAATTTTCTCCCTCAACGGAGTACAAATTTATTTCATCCTAAGCGAACATAGTTTGTATGATTGTTTCCTTCTGATGGATATTGAAGTTAGAAGATTTGCTTGGGTTTATTTCCTGATTGAAGTGTATTCCTCTCCTCGAAGATACTTGACCTTTGAAGCAGGACCCTGTTCCATGGATGGCTATCTACCCTATTGATAGCTTACCCTTTTGACGAGACTGGTCGAGTATCCGGTTGTTGTGATGTTTATTTCATCACTAATTCATCTCTTGTGTCTGTTTCGTCTGTTAGTCAGCATAAACATAACACATATACATACATGTACATCATAACTTAATTCATATTCATATTCATGTCGCATTCGTTGATGCATACCTCCTTCACCTTGGTTGTGTTTATCCCCAAATGATGTGTCACTCTCCAAATAGAGTTGTCAGCCTTAGGCAGAAATGTACGATCTTTCTAATTCCCCACTGAGTTTTTACCCTCGTGGAAGAATTTTTGTTTTAGTTCTCCTTTCCACACTTGGATAGGATAAATCCCCAGTTGAGTTCATTCCTCAGGGGTTAGTGTCTTGCTTGACAATTTCTCTCTAGCTCGTTCCTGGACCGAACTCGGTCTTCAACAATTTTTTACAATTGAATTTCCAGATGGAAAGTGCATTTATTTTGCACCTTTGAATACTTTGTCTCCCAGAAGGAATTTATTGAAGATTCCCCATTGAAGACAAACTTTGTTTTCCAACAGTGTTATTACAACATTCTCTTGGATTACTTATACCTAACAACAAGTGGCAGTCTCTTTATTTGAGAAGCTTTTTCTTATCCCCGGGCCTCTAGGAGAATCAACAGATGGCAGTCTCTTTTCGAGCAGTTTGTTCATCCCCAGCAAAGTTATTGTTCTATCAAATAGCATCTCCCCTGTTCGGCAGAGAAGTTTGGTATGAACTTATTTTTTCTAACAAATGGCATCTCTCCCAGACAAGGTGAGAAGTTTGTTGTGAATTTCCAATTTCCGTCAAATGGCATCTCTCCCAGAAAATGTGAGAAGTTTGAGTGTGAAGTTGTTCTCCATCATATGGCGTCTCTTTCAGAAGAAGGGAAACATGATGAGGATTATATCAAAGTCAAAGGGGTCACTAATATCCATAGGGGACAAATAAGATGACTGTCATTTCAAGAGGACCTTGGAGCATCATCTCTATGCTATCAAGACAAATTTATGTGTCAATTTAGCTGGACCTAGGATTGGAGAACATCACGGAGAATGGGTGGGCACCAAATAAACTTTGAGCCATTATCCTTTGTTTCTAAGAATCGTGAACCAAACCACATTACAAACCTCAAAAGTCCTAATAAAAGTAGGGTTTATTTTGAAAACACACTCGATGAGATAGTGTTTCCTGACTCCTATGAGCTATGCTCAAAATTTGTGTTGGCTTTATAAAAATAAATATTACATCCTAGCTAGTGATTCGGTCACAGGCTATTGTGAAAATATTTTCAAAAACAATAAATAAAACTTCGTGACAAACATGTGGGTTGCATTAGCAGTCTCAACATTAACATTTTTCTTGTTAGCATTTGCTTGATATCATAGAAGCCTATGTATGAGTACCAGTGATGATCTTAATATCTTGAGATTTGAAACTCTGATAAGTAGTTGAACAACCATATTAGAGATTGATCATCCCCAGGAGCAGGTTGCTTGAAGACTTTGCTAGACAGGGGCAGGTTGCTTGAAGACTTTGCTAAATAGGGGAAAGTTGTTTCCCAATTTATTACTTACACATTCTGATCATCCCTAAAAGGATAAGTATTGAAGACTTATTTTTGCCAAATATAGCTAATCTGGGGCAGTTACTTTGAGATTCGACAAAATCTCTCCAAGAGTTTGAAGACACTGGGCATTTTGAATGTCAAGTCTTCTATAAAATCCTCTTGAGATGATCTCTTCTCACAAACCATTTCATGGGTGCATGACCACGTGTTTCCCTAATAAAGACGCTTTCGTGATCTATCTTGCAAGTACCTCCAGATGACGGGGTCCTTACGCCAAATTGCTATAATATAATAGGTACATGCCTCAACAGTTTTTGGTGAATTCCATTTACTACTTAGTGCTTACAGTGAGATACTAAGTCTAGTATCCCCAATTTAGCCTTGATTCAAGCTTCTCCAGTGGAATGTAATTTTCTCCCCCAACGGAGTACAAATTTATTTCATCCTAAGCGAACATAGTTTGTATGATTGTTTCCTTCTGATGGATATTGAAGTTAGAAGATTTGCTTGGGTTTATTTCCCGATTGAAGTGTATTCCTCTCCTCGAAGATACTTGACCTTTGAAGCAGGACCTTGTTCCATGGATGGCTATCTACCCTGTTGATTGCTTACCCTTTTGACGAGACTGGTCGAGTATCCGGTTGTTGTGATGTTTATTTCATCACCAATTCATCTCTTATGTCTGTTTCGTCTGTTAGTCAACATAAACATAACACATATACATACATGTACATCATAACTTAATTCATATTCATATTCATGTCGCATTCATTGATGCATACCTCCTTCACCTTGGTTGTGTTTATCCCCAAATGATGTGTCACTCTCCAAATAGAGTTGTCAGCCTTAGGAAGAAATGTACGATCTTTCTAATTCCCCACTGAGTTTTTACCCTCGTGGAAGAATTTTTGTTTTAGTTCTCCTTTCCACACTTGGATAGGATAAATCCCCAGTTGAGTTCATTCCTCAGGGGTTAGTGTCTTGCTTGACAATTTCTCTCTAGCTCGTTCCTGGACCGAACTCGGTCTTCAACAATTTTTTACAATTGAATTTCCAGATGGAAAGTGCATTTATTTTGCACCTTTGAATACTTTGTCTCCCAGAAGGAATTTATTGAAGATTCCCCATTGAAGACAAACTTTGTTTTCCAACAGTGTTATTACAACATTCTCTTGGATTACTTATACCTGACAACAAGTGGCAGTCTCTTTATTTGAGAAGCTTTTTCTTATCCCCGGGCCTCTAGGAGAATCAACAGATGGCAGTCTCTTTTCGAGCAGTTTGTTCATCCCCAGCAAAGTTATTGTTCTATCAAATAGCATCTCCCCTGTTCGGCAGAGAAGTTTGGTATGAACTTATTTTTTCTAACAAATGGCATCTCTCCCAGACAAGGTGAGAAGTTTGTTGTGAATATCCAATTTCCGTCAAATGGCATCTCTCCCAGACAATGTGAGAAGTTTGAGTGTGAAGTTGTTCTCCATCATATGGCGTCTCTTTCAGAAGAAGGGAAGCATGATGATGATTATATCAAAGTCAAAGGGGTCACTAATATTCATAGGGGACAAATAAGATGACTGTCATTTCAAGAGGACCTTGGAGCATCATCTCTATGCTATCAAGACAAATTTATGTGTCAATTTAGCTGGACCTAGGATTGGAGAACATCACGGAGAATGGGTGGGCACCAAATAAACTTTGAGCCTTTATCCTTTGTTTCTAAGAATCGTGAACCAAACCACATTACAACCCTCAAAAGTCCTAATTAAAGTAGGGTTTATTTTGAAAACACACTCGATGAGATAGTGTTTCCTGACTCCTATGAGCTATGCTCAAAATTTGTGTTGGCTTTATAAAAATAAATATTACATCCTAGCCAGTGATTCGGTCACAGGCTATTGTGAAAATATTTTCAAAAACAATAAAAAAAACTTCGTGACAAACATGTGGGTTGCATTAGCAGTCTCAACATTAACATTTTTCTTGTTAGCATTTGCTTGATATCATAGAAGCCTATGTATGAGTACCAGTGATGATCTTAATATCTTGAGATTTGAAACTCTGATAAGTAGTTGAACAACCATATTAGAGATTGATCATCCCCAGGAGCAGGTTGCTTGAAGACTTTGCTAGACAGGGGCAGGTTGCTTGAAGACTTTGCTAAATAGGGGAAAGTTGTTTCCCAATTTATTACTTACACATTCTGATCACCCCTAAAAGGATAAGTATTGAAGACTTATTTGTGCCAAATATAGCTAATCTGGGGCAGTTACTTTGTGATTCGACAAAATCTCTCCAAGAGTTTGAAGACACTGGGCATTTTGAATGTCAAGTCTTCTATAAAATCCTCTTGAGATGATCTCTTCTCACAAACCATTTCATGGGTGCATGACCACGTGTTTCCCTAATAAAGACGCTTTCGTGATCTATCTTGCAAGTACCTCCAGATGACGGGGTCCTTACGCCAAATTGCTATAATATAATAGGTACATGCCTCAACATTTTCTGGTGAATTCCATTTACTACTTAGTGCTTACAGTGAGATACTAAGTCTAGTATCCCCAATTTAGCCTTGATTCAAGCTTCTCCAGTGGAATGTAATTTTCTACCCCAACGGAGTACAAATTTATTTCATCCTAAGCGAACATAGTTTGTATGATTGTTTCCTTCTGATGGATATTGAAGTTAGAAGATTTGCTTGGGTTTATTTCCCGATTGAAGTGTATTCCTCTCCTCGAAGATACTTGACCTTTGAAGCAGGACCCTGTTCCATGGATGGCTATCTACCCTGTTGATTGCTTACCCTTTTGACGAGACTGGTCGAGTATCCGGTTGTTGTGATGTTTATTTCATCACCAATTCATCTCTTATGTCTGTTTCGTCTGTTAGTCAACATAAACATAACACATATACATACATGTACATCATAACTTAATTCATATTCATATTCATGTCGCATTCGTTGATGCATACCTCCTTCACCTTGGTTGTGTTTATCCCCAAATGATGTGTCACTCTCCAAATAGAGTTGTCAGCCTTAGGCAGAAATGTACGATCTTTCTAATTCCCCACTGAGTTTTTACCCTCGTGGAAGAATTTTTGTTTTAGTTCTCCTTTCCACACTTGGATAGGATAAATCCCCAGTTGAGTTCATTCCTCAGGGGTTAGTGTCTTGCTTGACAATTTCTCTCCAGCTCGTTCCTTGACCGAACTCGGTCTTCAACAATTTTTTACAATTGAATTTCCAGATGGAAAGTGCATTTATTTTGCACCTTTGAATACTTTGTCTCCCAGAAGGAATTTATTGAAGATTCCCCATTGAAGACAATCTTTGTTTTCCAACAGTGTTATTACAACATTCTCTTGGATTACTTATACCTGACAACAAGTGGAAGTCTCTTTATTTGAGAAGCTTTTTCTTATCCCCGGGCCTCAAGGAGAATCAACAAATGGCAGTCTCTTTTCGAGCAGTTTGTTCATCCCCAGCAAAGTTATTGTTCTATCAAATAGCATATCCCCTGTTCGGCATAGAAGTTTGGTATGAACTTATTTTTTCTAACAAATGGCATCTCTCCCAGACAAGGTGAGAAGTTTGTTGTGAATTTCCAATTTCCGTCAAATGGCATCTCTCCCAGACAATGTGAGAAGTTTGAGTGTGAAGTTATTCTCCATCATATGGCGTCTCTTTCAGAAGAAGGGAAACATGATGAGGATTATATCAAAGTCAAATGGGTCACTAATATCCATAGGGGACAAATAAGATGACTGTCATTTCAAGAGGACCTTGGAGCATCATCTCTATGCTATCAAGACAAATTTATGTGTCAATTTAGCTGGACCTAGAATTGGAGAACATCACGGAGAATGGGTGGGCACCAAATAAACTTTGAGCCTTTATCCTTTGTTTCTAAGAATCGTGAACCAAACCACATTACAACCCTCAAAAGTCCTAATTAAAGTAGGGTTTATTTTGAAAACACACTCGATGAGATAGTGTTTCCTGACTCCTATGAGCTATGCTCAAAATTTGTGTTGGCTTTATAAAAATAAATATTACATCCTAGCTAGTGATTCGGTCACAGGCTATTGTGAAAATATTATCAAAAACAATAAAAAAAAACTTCGTGACAAACATGTGGGTTGCATTAGCAGTCTCAACATTAACATTTTTCTTGTTAGCATTTGCTTGATATCATAGAAGCCTATGTATGAGTACCAGTGATGAGCTTAATATCTTGAGATTTGAAACTCTGATGAGTAGTTGAACAACCATATTAGAGATTGATCATCCCCAGGAGCAGGTTGCTTGAAGACTTTGCTAGACAGGGGCAGGTTGCTTGAAGACTTTGCTAAACAGGGGAAAGTTGTTTCCCAATTTATTACTTACACATTCTGATCATCCCTAAAAGGATAAGTATTGAAGACTTATTTGTGCCAAATATAGCTAATCTAGGGCAGTTACTTTGAGATTCGACAAAATCTCTCCAAGAGTTTGAAGACACTGGGCATTTTGAATGTCAAGTCTTCTATAAAATCCTCTTGAGATGATCTATTCTCACAAACCATTTCATGGGTGCATGACCACGTGTTTCCCTAATCAAGACGCTTTCGTGATCTATCTTGCAAGTACCTCCAGATGATGGGGTCCTTACGCCAAATTGCTATAATATAATAGGTACATGCCTCAACATTTTCTGGTGAATTCCATTTACTACTTAGTGCTTACAGTGAGATACTAAGTCTAGTATCCCCAATTTAGCCTTGATTCAAGCTTCTCCAGTTGAATGTAATTTTCTCCCCCAACGGAGTACAAATTTATTTCATCCTAAGCGAACATAGTTTGTATGATTGTTTCCTTCTGATGGATATTGAAGTTAGAAGATTTGCTTGGGTTTATTTCCCGATTGAAGTGTATTCCTCTCCTCGAAGATACTTGACATTTGAAGCAGGACCTTGTTCCATGGATGGCTATCTACCCTATTGATAGCTTACCCTTTTGACGAGACTGGTCGAGTATCCGGTTGTTGTGATGTTTATTTCATCACCAATTCATCTCTTGTGTCTGTTTCATCTGTTAGTCAGCATAAACATAACACATATACATACATGTACATCATAACTTAATTCATATTCATATTCATGTCGCATTCATTGATGCATACCTCCTTCACCTTGGTTGTGTTTATCCCCAAATGATGTGTCACTCTCCAAATAGAGTTGTCAGCCTTAGGCAGAAATGTACGATCATTCTAATTCCCCACTGAGTTTTTACCCTCGTGGAAGAATTTTTGTTTTAGTTCTCCTTTCCACACTTGGATAGGATAAATCCCCAGTTGAGTTCATTCCTCAGGGGTTAATGTCTTGCTTGACAATTTCTCTCCAGCTCGTTCCAGGACCGAACTCGGTCTTCAACAATTTTTTACAATTGAATTTCCAGATGGAAAGTGCATTTATTTTGCACCTTTGAATACTTTGTCTCCCAGAAGGAATTTATTGAAGATTCCCCATTGAAGACAAACTTTGTTTTCCAACAGTGTTATTACAACATTCTCTTGGATTACTTATACCTGACAACAAGTGGCAGTCTCTTTATTTGAGAAGCTTTTTCTTATCCCCGGGCCTCTAGGAGAATCAACAGATGGCAGTCTCTTTTCGAGCAGTTTGTTCATCCCCAGCAAAGTTATTGTTCTATCAAATAGCATCTCCCCTGTTCGGCAGAGAAGTTTGGTATGAACTTATTTTTTCTAACAAATGGCATCTCTCCCAGACAAGGTGAGAAGTTTGTTGTGAATTTCCAATTTCCGTCAAATGGCATCTCTCCCAGACAATGTGAGAAGTTTGAGTGTGAAGTTATTCTCCATCATATGGCGTCTCTTTCAGAAGAAGGGAAACATGATGAGGATTATATCAAAGTCAAATGGGTCACTAATATCCATAGGGGACAAATAAGATGACTGTCATTTCAAGAGGACCTTGGAGCATCATCTCTATGCTATCAAGACAAATTTATGTGTCAATTTACCTGGACCTAGGATTGGAGAAAATCACGGAGAATGGGTGGGCACCAAATAAACTTTGAGCCTTTATCCTTTGTTTCTAAGAATCGTGAACCAAACCACATTACAACCCTCAAAATCCTAATTAAAGTAGGGTTTATTTTGAAAACACACTCGATGAGATAGTGTTTCCTGACTCCTATGAGCTATGCTCAAAATTTGTGTTGGCTTTATAAAAATAAATATTACATCCTAGCTAGTGATTCGGTCACAGGCTATTGTGAAAATATTATCAAAAACAATAAAAAAAAACATCGTGACAAACATGTGGGTTGCATTAGCAGTCTCAACAATAACATTTTTCTTGTTAGCATTTGCTTGATATCATAGAAGCCTATGTATGAGTACCAGTGATGAGCTTAATATCTTGAGATTTGAAACTCTGATGAGTAGTTGAACAACCATATTAGAGATTGATCATCCCCAGGAGCAGGTTGCTTGAAGACTTTGCTAGACAGGGACAGGTTGCTTGAAGACTTTGCTAAACAGGGGAAAGTTGTTTCCCAATTTATTACTTACAAATTCTGATCATCCCTAAAAGGATAAGTATTGAAGACTTATTTGTGCCAAATATAGCTAATCTGGGGCAGTTACTTTGAGATTCGACAAAATCTCTCCAAGAGTTTGAAGACACTGGGCATTTTGAATGTCAAGTCTTCTATAAAATCCTCTTGAGATGATCTCTTCTCACAAACCATTTCATGGGTGCATGACCACGTGTTTCCCTAATCAAGACGCTTTCGTGATCTATCTTGCAAGTACCTCCAGATGACGGGGTCCTTACGCCAAATTTCTATAATATAATAGGTACATGCCTCAACATTTTCTGGTGAATTCCATTTACTACTTAGTGCTTACAGTGAGATACTAAGTCTAGTATCCCCAATTTAGCCTTGATTCAAGCTTCTCCAGTTGAATGTAATTTTCTCCCCCAACGGAGTACAAATTTATTTCATCCTAAGCGAACATAGTTTGTATGATTGTTTCCTTCTGATGGATATTGAAGTTAGAAGATTTGCTTGGGTTTATTTCCCGATTGAAGTGTATTCCTCTCCTCGAAGATACTTGACCTTTGAAGCAGGACCTTGTTCCATGGATGGCTATCTACCCTGTTGATAGCTTACCCTTTTGACGAGACTGGTCGAGTATCCGGTTGTTGTGATGTTTATTTCATCACCAATTCATCTCTTATGTTTGTTTCGTCTGTTAGTCAGCATAAACATAACACATATACATACATGTACATCATAACTTAATTCATATTCATATTCATGTCGCATTCGTTGATGCATACCTCCTTCACCTTGGTTGTGTTTATCCCCAAATGATGTGTCACTCTCCAAATATAGTTGTCAGCCTTAGGTAGAAATGTACGATCTTTCTAATTCCCCACTGAGTTTTTACCCTCGTGGAAGAATTTTTGTTTTAGTTCTCCTTTCCACACTTGGATAGGATAAATCCCCAGTTGAGTTCATTCCTCAGGGGTTAGTGTCTTGCTTGACAATTTCTCTCTAGCTCGTTCCAGGACCGAACTCGGTCTTCAACAATTTTTTACAATTGAATTTCCAGATGGAAAGTGCATTTATTTTGCACCTTTGAATACTTTGTCTCCCAGAAGGAATTTATTGAAGATTCCCCATTGAAGACAAACTTTGTTTTCCAACAGTGTTATTACAACATTCTCTTGGATTACTTATACCTGACAACAAGTGGCAGTCTCTTTATTTGAGAAGCTTTTTCTTATCCCCGGGCCTCTAGGAGAATCAACAGATGGCAGTCTCTTTTCGAGCAGTTTGTTCATCCCCAGCAAAGTTATTGTTCTATCAAATAGCATCTCCCCTGTTCGGCAGAGAAGTTTGGTATGAACTTATTTTTTCTAACAAATGGCATCTCTCCCAGACAAGGTGAGAAGTTTGTTGTGAATTTCCAATTTCCGTCAAATGGCATCTCTCCCAGACAATGTGAGAAGTTTGAGTGTGAAGTTATTCTCCATCATATGGCGTCTCTTTCAGAAGAAGGGAAACATGATGAGGATTATATCAAAGTCAAATGGGTCACTAATATCCATAGGGGACAAATAAGATGACTGTCATTTCAAGAGGACCTTGGAGCATCATCTCTATGCTATCAAGACAAATTTATGTGTCAATTTACCTGGACCTAGGATTGGAGAAAATCACGGAGAATGGGTGGGCACCAAATAAACTTTGAGCCTTTATCCTTTGTTTCTAAGAATCGTGAACCAAACCACATTACAACCCTCAAAATCCTAATTAAAGTAGGGTTTATTTTGAAAACACACTCGATGAGATAGTGTTTCCTGACTCCTATGAGCTATGCTCAAAATTTGTGTTGGCTTTATAAAAATAAATATTACATCCTAGCTAGTGATTCGGTCACAGGCTATTGTGAAAATATTATCAAAAACAATAAAAAAAAACATCGTGACAAACATGTGGGTTGCATTAGCAGTCTCAACAATAACATTTTTCTTGTTAGCATTTGCTTGATATCATAGAAGCCTATGTATGAGTACCAGTGATGAGCTTAATATCTTGAGATTTGAAACTCTGATGAGTAGTTGAACAACCATATTAGAGATTGATCATCCCCAGGAGCAGGTTGCTTGAAGACTTTGCTAGACAGGGACAGGTTGCTTGAAGACTTTGCTAAACAGGGGAAAGTTGTTTCCCAATTTATTACTTACAAATTCTGATCATCCCTAAAAGGATAAGTATTGAAGACTTATTTGTGCCAAATATAGCTAATCTGGGGCAGTTACTTTGAGATTCGACAAAATCTCTCCAAGAGTTTGAAGACACTGGGCATTTTGAATGTCAAGTCTTCTATAAAATCCTCTTGAGATGATCTCTTCTCACAAACCATTTCATGGGTGCATGACCACGTGTTTCCCTAATCAAGACGCTTTCGTGATCTATCTTGCAAGTACCTCCAGATGACGGGGTCCTTACGCCAAATTTCTATAATATAATAGGTACATGCCTCAACATTTTCTGGTGAATTCCATTTACTACTTAGTGCTTACAGTGAGATACTAAGTCTAGTATCCCCAATTTAGCCTTGATTCAAGCTTCTCCAGTTGAATGTAATTTTCTCCCCCAACGGAGTACAAATTTATTTCATCCTAAGCGAACATAGTTTGTATGATTGTTTCCTTCTGATGGATATTGAAGTTAGAAGATTTGCTTGGGTTTATTTCCCGATTGAAGTGTATTCCTCTCCTCGAAGATACTTGACCTTTGAAGCAGGACCTTGTTCCATGGATGGCTATCTACCCTGTTGATAGCTTACCCTTTTGACGAGACTGGTCGAGTATCCGGTTGTTGTGATGTTTATTTCATCACCAATTCATCTCTTATGTTTGTTTCGTCTGTTAGTCAGCATAAACATAACACATATACATACATGTACATCATAACTTAATTCATATTCATATTCATGTCGCATTCGTTGATGCATACCTCCTTCACCTTGGTTGTGTTTATCCCCAAATGATGTGTCACTCTCCAAATATAGTTGTCAGCCTTAGGTAGAAATGTACGATCTTTCTAATTCCCCACTGAGTTTTTACCCTCGTGGAAGAATTTTTGTTTTAGTTCTCCTTTCCACACTTGGATAGGATAAATCCCCAGTTGAGTTCATTCCTCAGGGGTTAGTGTCTTGCTTGACAATTTCTCTCCAGCTCGTTCCTGGACCAAACTCGGTCTTCAACAATTTTTTACAATTGAATTTCCAGATGGAAAGTGCATTTATTTTGCACCTTTGAATACTTTGTCTCCCAGAAGGAATTTATTGAAGATTCCCCATTGAAGACAAACTTTGTTTTCCAGCAGTGTTATTACAACATTCTCTTGGATTACTTATACCTGACAACAAGTGGCAGTCTCTTTATTTGAGAAGCTTTTTCTTATCCCTGGGCCTCTAGGAGAATCAACAGATGGCAGTCTCTTTTCGAGCAGTTTGTTCATCCCTAGCAAAGTTATTGTTCTATCAAATAGCATCTCCCCTGATCGGCAGAGAAGTTTGGTATGAACTTATTTTTTCTAACAAATGGCATCTCTCCCAGACAAGGTGAGAAGTTTGTTGTGAATTTCCAATTTCCGCCAAATAGCATCTCTCCCAGACAATGTGAGAAGTTTGAGTGTGAAGTTATTCTCCATCATATGGCGTTTCTTTCAGAAGAAGGGAAACATGATGAGGATTATATCAAAGTCAAAGGGGTCACTAATATCCATAGGGGACAAATAAGATAAATGTCACTTCAAGAGGACCATGGAGCATCATCTCTATGCTATCAAGACAAATTTATGTGTCAATTTAGCTGGACCTAGGATTGGAGAACATAACGGAGAATGGGTGGGCACCAAATAAACTGTGAGCCTTTATCCTTTGTTTCTAATAATCGTGAACCAAACCACATTACAACCCTCAAAAGTCCTAATTAAAGTAGGGTTTATTTTGAAAATACACTCGATGAGATAGTGTTTCCTGACTCCAATTAGCTATGCTCAAAATTTGGGTTGGCTTTATAAAAATAAATATTACATCCTAGCTAGTGATTCAGTCACAGGCTATTGTGAAAATATTTTCAAAAACAATAAAAAAAACTTCGTGACAAACATGTGGGTTGCATTAGCAGTCTCAACATTAACATTTTTCTTGTTAGCATTTGCTTGATATCATAGAAGCCTATGTATGAGTACCAGTGATGAGCTTAATATCTTGAGATTTGAAACTCTGATGAGTAGTTGAACAACCATATTAGAGATTGATCATCCCCAGGAGCAGGTTACTTGAAGACTTTGCTAGACAGGGATAGGTTGCTTGAAGACTTTGCTAAACAGGGGAAAGTTGTTTCCCAATTTATTACTTACACATTCTGATCATCCCTAAAAGGATAAGTATTGAAGACTTATTTGTGCCAAATATAGCTAATCTGGGACAGTTACGTTGAGATTCGACAAAATCTCTCCAAGAGTTTGAAGACACTGGGCATTTTGAATGTCAAGTCTTCTATAAAATCCTCTTGAGATGATCTCTTCTCACAAACCATTTCCTGGGTGCATGACCACGTGTTTCCCTAATCAAGACGCTTTCGTGATCTATCTTGCAAGTACCTCCAGATGACGGGGTCCTTACGCCAAATTGCTATAATATAATAGGTACATGCCTCAACATTTTCTGGTGAATTCGATTTACTACTTAGTGCTTACAGTGAGATACTAAGTCTAGTATCCCCAATTTAGACTTGATTCAAGCTTCTCCAGTTGAATGTAATTTTCTCCCCCAACGGAGTACAAATTTATTTCATCCTAAGCGAACATAGTTTGTATGATTGTTTCCTTCTGATGGATATTAAAGTTAGAAGATTTGCTTGGGTTTATTTCCCGATTGAAGTGTATTCCTCTCCTCGAAGATACTTGACCTTTGAAGCATGACCTTGTTCCATGGATGGCTATCTACCCTGTTGATTGCTTACCCTTTTGACGAGACTGGTCGAGTATCCGGTTGTTGTGATGTTTATTTCATCACCAGTTCATCTCTTGTGTCTGTTTCGTCTGTTAGTCAGCATAAACATAACACATATACATACATGTACATTATAACTTAATTCATATTCATATTCATGTCGCATTCATTGATGCATACCTCCTTCACCTTGGTTGTGTTTATCCCCAAATGATGTGTCTCTCTCCAAATAGAGTTGTCAGCCTTAGGCAGAAATGTACGATCTTTCTAATTCCCCACTGAGTTTTTACCCTCGTGGAAGAATTTTTTTTTAGTTCTCCTTTCCACACTTGGATAGGATAAATCCCCAGTTGAGTTCATTCCTCAGGGGTTAGTGTCTTGCTTGACAATTTCTCTCCAGCTTGTTCCTGGACCGAACTCGGTCTTCAACAATTTTTTACAATTGAATTTCCAGATGGAAAGTGCATTTATTTTGCACCTTTGAATACTTTGTCTCCCAGAAGGAATTTATTGAAGATTCCCCATTGAAGACAAACTTTGTTTTCCAGCAGTGTTATTACAACATTCTCTTGGATTACTTATACCTGACAACAAGTGGCAGTCTCTTTATTTGAGAAGCTTTTTCTTATCCCCGGGCCTCTAGGAGAATCAACGGATGGCAGTCTCTTTTCGAGCAGTTTGTTCATCCCCAGCAAAGTTATTGTTCTATCAAATGGAATCTCCCCTGTTCGGCAGAGATGTTTGGTATGAACTTATTTTTTCTAACAAATGGCATCTCTCCCAGACAAGGTGAGAAGTTTGTTGTGAATTTCCAATTTCCGTCAAATGGCATCTCTCCCAGACAATGTGAGAAGTTTGAGTGTGAAGTTGTTCTCCATCATATGGCGTCTCTTTCAGAAGAAGGGAAACATGATGAGGATTATATCAAAGTCAAAGGGGTCACTAATATCCATAGGGGACAAATAAGATAAATGTCATTTCAAGAGGACCTTGGAGCATCATCTCTATGCTATCAAGACAAATTTATGTGTCAATTTAGCTGGACCTAGGATTGGAGAACATCACGGAGAATGGGTGGGCACCAAATAAACTTTGAGCCTTTATCCTTTGTTTCTAAGAATCGTGAACCAAACCACATTACAACCCTCAAAAGTCCTAATTAAAGTAGGGTTTATTTTGAAAACACACTCGATGAGATAGTGTTTCCTAACTCCTATGAGCTATGCTCAAAATTTTTGTTGGCTTTATAAAAATAAATGTTACATCCTAGCTAGTGATTCGGTCACAGGCTATTGTGAAAATATTTTCAAAAACAATAAAAAAAAACTTCGTGACAAACATGTGGGTTGCATTAGTAGTCTCAACATTAACATTTTTCTTGTTAGCATTTGCTTGATATCATAGAAGCCTATGTATGAGTACCAGTGATGAGCTTAATATCTTGAGATTTGAAACTCTGATGAGTAGTTGAACAACCATATTAGAGATTGATCATTCCCAGGAGCAGGTTGCTTGAAGACTTTGCTAGACAGGGGCAGGTTGCTTGAAGACTTTGCTAAACAGGGGAAAGTTGTTTCCCAATTTATTACTTAGACATTCTGATCATCCCTAAAAGGTAAAATCATGAGTGTAAGCTATTGATTAACTTAACTCGATTAACACAGAGTCGCCACCGCGCTTTTATTTATTTCCGAATGGAAAAAGGTAAAAGAACGAATAAAAACCTAGAATTCTAAAAGCAAAGGCTAAAAGAAATAAACAGAGATTGGGTAAGGGGATTGGTTATGAACCGGGAAGGTTTTAGGCACCTGACTCATCCGTGGTACTCCACGGGAGCCCTTTGAAATACTTATTGCTTTTTGGTCTGAAATTGGTTTGTTTAAAATGATGGAAGAGATAAGGAGAAGAATATTTTTTAATGATTTTGTGTTTGATAAGGTTTTAAAGCCTTATGCCTACATACCCACAAAGTGCAATGCGAGATCAAAACCTCGTAGTTCGTGGTACAAAGTTTGAAAAGAATAAGTGGGTTGAATTGATTTTAAGATGTAGAGATAAGTCGTCATCCCTTAGCGAATAATTCCGCTAAAAGGGATGAATCATATCTAAACATGTGGAAAAGAAGAAAGGTGCACAAGGCACAAAAACAATTGAATGGATTTGTATTTTTTAAAGTATGTACAAAAATGGTTTTAATATATTTACATGAATTAATATTTGGTTAAGAAAATAAAAGGAAAAGGTTAAAAAATCGCTTGACCGAAATCAAGGTTTGTTTATGAAAATGTTTGAAGCTTAGAAAACAAGAAGGTTTTGAAATAGGAAGAAGTTTTGAAAATTAAAGAATGGGGAGGAGATGAAGGGACTAATCCTAATGCTTGAATTAAAAGCTAAGGAAAGAATTTACCAAACTAAAATGCGCACAATTCTTCAAAGATCGGAATTTCCTCTTCAAAGGTTAATGAAGTAACTTGAGGTCGAGGTTTCTAATCCATTCCAACTTGAGCAAAGGGAGATCCTAGGAGTCTAAGTCCATTCTCCAAAAGCAAAGGGATAGTAACCATAGTCCACAATTATAAGTCACAAGTTTTTTAAGAATTTAATCCTTTATTAAGTGTTTTGATATCCAAATGGACAAAATAAAAACAAGCACAATATGAATATAAACAAGCACAATATGAATATAAACAATGATATATGATATAATATGGCAAAATATAATAAGGAGATAAGGGAGCAAGAGATTAAAAATAAAAGGATAAGGTGCAAGAGATTAAATTTAAACAATTATATTCATATTATAATAATATTTACAATATAAGGTTGTATGATGAACTTAATCAAGCACAACCACAACAAGGAAAATAAAATGAGGCAACCGGATCCAAGTGGATCTTTAATCGAATTGGGACGAATGTAGGTCTATGTTAAGCAATCGCCGAGTAATTTACGGAGTAATTACCCTACAAATGAGGCCGGCCACCACTAATTAAAGTGGAAAATATTCGTGTTAATACAAGTTAGAGAAACGATATAATGGATCGATCTCCGAAAACATGCCACACTAAAAGAAGAAGGAAGGTCTAATCTTAATCAAGATTATCGTTGAATTTCTCGAAAAAGCAACCTATCACGATCTCAAAGTATGGAGAATGATCCAAATGATCATTCATCCATAGATTTGAAATAATGAAGATTAAACTTAATCGGAAATCAACAATCCCGAATCGGAAGATTGTCATCGACCAAAATTAAAAAAAAGAGATGAAGAATAATGGATCAAAACAAAAGATCCAAAAAAGAAATAAGAATAATATTTTTAAATCCTTTTCTAAAAAAAATCTCCTTCTAAAATACTTCCAAACTATTTTTAATAAAAATCCTTCTAAAGAAAACCTTTCAAAAGCTTTTCTAAAATATCTTTTAAAAATATTTCATAGAACCTTTTTCTTAAAATGAATTCTAAATAAGCATTATATTAAAAATAAATAATCAAAATCAGAATTAAAAGAAAAGAAATTAAAGTAAAAAAAATGAGAATAGAAAAAGGGAGGGGGAAAAAGAGATCCACGGGTAGGGTATTCACAAAACGGATCCAAGATCCAAGGCCCAGACCAACTCTCTTTTTTACAAAAAATAAATAAATTAATTAATTATCAAAAAGAAAGAAAACAGAAAGCACAAAGAAGTGTTCTTCTTCTTCCTCGCGCGGTACACACACAAACAGGGCAACAAACAACGAATTCACGGCGGAAAAAAAAACAGGGCCATAAACACCAAATTCACGGCGGCTACCTCACAAATCCAACGAAAATGAAGCTTCTTCTTTCTTCTCAAGCGCGGATCCTCTCTTCTCTATTCTTCCTCTCAACACAAATTCGGCTTCTCCCTTCTTTTCTTCTCTCTCAATTCGGTTCCAATTTCTATTGATGGATGATTGGTTGAGGAAATGATATTGAAATTTGAAAAGAGTTTTTGGATTTGAAGATGGGAAAAATAGGATTAGGGATTTTGAGAGCTTGGGAGTGATTCGGCAGAGTTTGTGTATGCTCTCGAAGCTTGAATTTGGAAGGAGTGAAGGCCTGTATTTATAGCGTTAGAAGGCTGAAAATTTGAATTTATTCGGTTGCCGTTTTGTTTCAATTTCAACTGCGTTTAGAGAGTCATGATTTTGCTATGTGTGAGCTGAGTTTTTCAATTCTTACTTCTTGCGTTTGATGTTGTATTGATGTGCGTTTTGTGGTGTGCAGCAAGCGTGTTTTGAATGTATGATTTTGGAGTTGTTGTTGTTCTCGTGCGTGCGGCTTAGCTGAAGCTGCGTTTGATTGAAATTTGTGTGATGCTGCGGCGTGGGGCTTGGGCCTGCGTACGGCTTGCTTTTGGCTTGAGAAATGCTTATGTTTCAGGCTGTTGGCTTATACTTGTTTTTCCCGCGCGGAGAAGCTGGTGATATGAAGATTGGGGCTTTGTTTGGCTAGTACGGATTGCTTGAAGTGTGTAGCGTGTTAAAGACTTGGCAAGCTGCTTGGATGTTGTGACGGGTACGGATGGCTATGACATGAGCTGATGCAGCATATTGTTTGGAGCTGGCTGGGAGTGAATTTTGCTTGAGCTTTTGTTTTGTGGGGCTGGATACGGCTTTGAGCCTGCTGCGGTATGGCTACTTTGTTTTGCTGAGGCAAGTTGTGGTAGCTGGTGTATTGGCTTGTGAATTGGTGGGCCAGGCGTGGCAAGCAAGGCTGTTATTTTGGGCGTGTGAGGATTTCATATGGGAGAGGTGATGAGTGTGTGGGCCAGATGCGAGTGGGAGTATTTACTTGGGAAAAGGCCTTGTGTAAAGTGTGTTTGGCTTAGAAGTAAACAACAAAAGTCAACAATTAAAATAATGAAATTCTAATAAAAATTTTGATTATCAATTGGATTCTAATAATAAAAAAAAGAAACTATGGGCTTAAAAAAAACAGATAGATTTATATTTATTTATGATGGAAATTGAAAAAAATGTGGGTATTGAAGCAAATAAAAAAATGAATTGGATTTTTTAAAATATTTGGGAAAGAGATTATTGGAAATGGATAAGAAAAAAGAAAATTGAAATATGAAATAATCGGAAATTGGATTTGGTTAAGAAAGAAAATGATGATTTGGATAATCGAAAATTCGAGGAAAAAAAAGGAAAAATGGTTATTGGATAAAGGATAATGGATAATCAAACTAAAAAAAAATTAGAAATTGGATGATAATGATCTTTTAGGTTTCACGACCAACTCCCGATTTTTCCCACAAGCCTCTGATGAAAGAATGAACACAGCCAACCAAAGAACCACTGAACAGCTGAATAAATTGCAACTCAAGCCATAACTGTCATCTGAAAATTGCCCTGATGATTCGAAACCGAACTGAGGAAAATAAATCCTCAAATGAATCACTAATGAACTGATGAACCGATGAACTGATGAACTGATGAACACTTGAGGATTCAAACCACACTTCGCACAGAACGCCGTCTGATAATTGATGAACCAAACTTTGCACAGAACATTGTCACACAAACCAACTTGTATTTTGAAGACGCATTGCCTGATAAATGAATTACTGGCACACACAACTGGAAGTCAACACAATCTTTTGATAGTTTGACAATATTAGGTCAAACATCCATTTGAATCGAATTGTGACTGAACAAACACATCTGAATGAAATTAGTGTCTCATCTTCGCAAACCTGCAACACAGAGAAGAAGAAGAACACTGCAACATATTTTTGGTATTTTGGTTAGAAGTCAGTAAATATAAACAAATATAAAACAGTAAAAATAATGGTGATCCCCTGCGAAGCATAGACCCGATCTGAGGAGAAACTCGAAACCAGTGCGATCTTGTTTGATATGCAAAATTCAGATGATATGTGAAACAATCTTAGGGAAAAAATTAGGGTGTTACAGCTGCCCCTATTTAAGTTTCTTCAATCCGGAGATATGAAGATTGACATCTTCGTCTCTACAAGATGGGAGAGACTTAAATACAGAAAACCCAATTTTTGTCCTAAGAGAAAAATGATATGATATGAATATGATATGCAGACCCAAGATCTTTGTGGGAAAATAATGACCACCAGAGAAAAGCACAACTTGGGGGACACAGAAGAAAATCCCGCTGGGGAAACAACAGACAACGAACAAGTTACCAGGAAAATAAATCACTGGATAACAGACTCCACTTGGGAAAAGATATGAAATAATCAAGAACAACATTCAACCAGGGAAATATCCATCAAACACAGTATATGAATCCAAGAAATGGAGAAATACTGAATTGGGAAAGAAATCATCAACTACCTGATTACTGGGTAGGAAATATAACAGACTCGACTATCGGTTTACTGGATAGGAGATATGAAAGGACTCGACTATCAATTTACTGGATAGGAGTATGATCATCTACCTGATTTACTGGGTAGGAACTCAATCAAATTAGAAACAACTTCTATTACCTTTTTACTGGGTAAGAAGAAGAAATATCAGCTACCGGATTTACTGGGTAGGAAATCAATCAAGCTACCTTTTCACTGGGTAAGCAGAAAATGTCTGATTCTATTATCTTTTTTACTGAGTAAGAGGAAAATAATTTGACTACCGGATTTACTGGGTAGAAACTCAACCAAATTACCTTTTTACTGGGTAAGATGAAAATATCTGATTCTGTTACCTTTTTACTAGGTAAGAGGAAAATAACTTGACTACCGGATTTACTGGGTAAAACAATTCTCGACTACCTGATTTACTGGGTAGGAGCTAAAGCAAAGGACAAACTCTATTACCTTTTTAATGGGTAAGAGGATAAAATCTCAACTACCGAATTTACTGGGTAGGAGCACAAGTAAAAGAACTTGATCAAATTGGTAATATCACCCACTATCGATTACTGATAGCTTAATTCCAAGGTAACAATACTCAAGCTGGAGAAAATATTGCCCACTATCAAATACTGACAGCTTAATTCCAAAGCAAATATATCCATAAAAGGGGGACCAAAGTTCAATCCAAGAACAAATTGGAGAGAAACGGTCAAACAATACTCATCCCGAGGAGGAAATATCTCAACTGGGGAAAAATTCCATCCAGATAATGAACTGGGGAGGAAGCTGAATTAACATAATCCACGAGAAACAAACTCAGTGGGGAATTAGAAAGGATTAACACTTTCTGCTTAACGGTCGACACTCTAAACTTGAGAGGAATGCGACACACACACTCTGTGGGGAAAGTTCACACCAAAGAGCAGAGAACAATGATAAACACAAGAATGCAAGCAAACAATGCCATGCTTATGCGTATGAATATGCTTATGAATATGCTGACAGAACAGACATAAAGATAAGAAACAGGTGACATAAACACCACAACAACCGGACACTCGGCTAATCCCAAGGCAAAAATGCAGGGAAACATGCTGGAGATTCATCTTGAAATCTGAAGGGGAATATCACAAGCCATCAAAGGAATAAAATCCTGCTACAAGGCTCAAATCATGAAGAGACAACGTCTGTTAGGAACATCATCCTGCTGAGGAAAAGTAATAATCTGCTGAGGATGGAAGTATTCTTGATAAAAATCAAACTTCACGAGGAATAACTATCATACAACTCCTGCTCCACCTGGGGATAGAGTGCAAGACCTGCTAAAAATCACATAGGAATCTGCTGGAAGTCAACACATGCAGTCCTGCTGGGGATCCATATGGGGATATCAGAAGTTAACATCATAGCCAAAACACAGTCACGAGGGATTTTAAATCAGTACCCAACATCGGGTAAAAGAAAACCTCTAAATTGAATGCTATATCAATACTTCTATATTCAAGGATGCAAACAAATCAAACTGAGGAACATGAGCTCAGCTGGGGATTCCCAATACTTCTCAATTCAAAGATAACATGCTGAGGAAGATAACAAAACTCAGCTAGGGATTCTTAAGAACATCCCTTCCAACAACTCTTCTGGGGAATACATACAATCTCCATTCATGCTTATTGTTGGGGAACAAAACATCACTAACATCAATCTGTCAAGACTATCCAGGAACTTTGCATGGACACAACCGAATCAAACCCTACTTTGGGAGAGACAAGTTACACACATCCAGACTTTACCGTTCTTGGAATCACTATCGACATCCTTTATTTGTTCAGATATCAAAAGAAAAATGTTTTTAAAATCTTCAAAAATTAAATTTATTAAATTTGTTTCAAAAATTATCATCAACAATAAATTGAAATTTTGTAAACAGAAACAATATAAAGAATTGCAAACAATTGGATAAAAGCTCAAATTCATTGATAGAATGGTAGTCAGCAAATGGCATGACTCCATGGATCATTACAAGTTTGAAAAATGGTAAGTACATGGAAAAGGGCTACATTGAAATACAATGATCACTATTCTCCCTATCAACTTTGAACTCCACTGTGTCCGAAACTTCAGTCAAGGATGAGTGAATAAGAATCTTTGATGAATAATTCTTTCTGAATGATAGACTCTGAAATCCTCGGTTACTACAAGTGATTCAGTCTGTCGACGCAGTTACTTGCCATGATCCCTAACTTTTGCCTAGATTGCCCTTTCGGGTTTTCAATCTACCGGGATAATTATTTCTGTTTTTGTCCCTAATTTTTGCCTGGACCGCCCTTTAGGGTTTTCAATCCACCGAGACGCTCATTTTTGCCTAAGCCACCCTTTCGGGTTTTCAACTTAGCGATCTCCTCACCATCCATAGTTGCAAGAATTAATGAACCGCCAAAGAAGGCTTTCTTAACAACATATGGGCCATCATAGTTCGGAGTCCACTTGCCCCGAGAATCTTTAAGGAAAAACTGAATCTTTTTGAGCACGAGGTCGCCTTCTCTGAATACACGAGGTTTGACCTTCTTATCGAAAGCTTTCTTCATTCTTTGTTGGTACAACCGACCATGACACAAAGCTGTTATTCTCTTTTCTTCAATCAAATTCAACTGATCAAATCTACTCTGACACCATTCAGCCTCAGTCAACTTGGCTTCCATCAGAACTCTCATTGATGGGATCTCAACTTCGACAGGGAGCACTGCTTCCAAACCATAAACAAGTGAGAAAGGGGTTGCCCCTGTTGAAGTGCGGACAGATGTACGATACCCATGCAAAGCAAACGGGAGCATCTCATGCCAGTCCTTGTACGTCACAACCATCTTCTGAATGATCTTCTTAATATTTTTATTCGCAGCTTCAACAACCCCATTCATCTTCGGTCTATAAGGAGAGGAATTATGGTGTTGAATCTTGAAATCTTCACAAAGCTCTTTCATCATCTTATTATTCAAATTCGAACCATTATCAGTAATGATTCTATTCGGAACACCATATCTGCAAATAAGATTATTCTTGATAAACCGAACCACAACTTGTCTGGTCACATTCACATACGATGCCGCTTCAACCCACTTGGTGAAGTAATCAATTGCCACGAGAATAAAACGATGTCCATTCGAAGCCTTGGGTTCAATCATGCCAATCATATCAATTCCCCACATAGAGAAAGGCCATGGGGGAAGAAATCACATTGAGATAAGCTGGTGGCACATGTATCTTATCAGCATACACCTGACACTTATGGCACTTTTTCACATACTTGCAACAATCAGATTCCATTGTCAGCCAATAGTAACCTGCTCTCAACATCTTTTTAGCCATTGCATGCCCATTGGCATGAGTGCCAAAAGATCCTTCATGAATTTCTTTCATCAACATGTCTGCTTCGTGTCTATCTACGCATCTGAGCAAGACCATGTCGAAATTTCTCTTATAAAGCACATTTCCATTCAGGAAGAAATTGCCTGCCAATCTCCTCAAAGTCCTCTTATCTTTATCAGATGCCCCAAGCGGGTATTCTTGACTCTGGAGAAAACATTTAATATCATGATACCAAGGCTTGTCATCATGGACCTCCTCAACTGCAAACACATGAGCTGGTCTTTCCAGTCGATTCACACTGATCATGGGAACATCATTCCACTGGTGCACTTTTATCATGGAAGCTATAGTTGCTAAAGCATCCGCCATCTGATTCTCATCACGAGGAATATAATGAAACTCAACTTCAGTGAAGAAAGTTGATATCTTCCTGGCATAATCTCTATAGGGGATCAAGTGAGGTTGATGAGTTACCCATGTGCCCTGAATCTGATTAATTACCAAGGCAGAATCTCCATACACATCAAGATATTTAATCCTCAAATCAACCGCTTCTTCAAGACCCATAATGCAGGCTTCATACTCAGCTTCATTATTGGTACAAGGAAAAGTCAATCTTGCGGCAAAAGGAATATGTGAACCATCGGGCGTAATGATCATTGCCCCAATTCCTCTTCCACGTGCATTCACAGCACCATCAAAAACTAAACCCCATCGAGATCCAGGCTCCGGCCCTTCCTCAATCAAAGGTTCATCATTATCTTTCACTTTCAAGAACATCACGTCTTCATCTGGAAAATCAAACTTGACAGGTTGGTAATCATCGATCGGTTGATGTGCCAAATAGTCAGCCAAGATACTACTTTTTATAGCTTTTTGAGTTCGGTACTCGATATCATATTCTGATAAAAACATTTGCCAACGAGCAATCCTCCCAGTTAAAGCAGGCTTTTCAAATATATACTTGATTGGATCCATTTTAGAGATCAACCAAGTTGTATGATTCAGCATATACTGGCGAAGACGCTTTGCAGCCCAAGCTAAGGCACAACAAGTTTTTTCGAGCATGGAATACCGAGACTCACAATCAGTGAATTTCTTAATCAAGTAGTAAATTGCATGTTCTTTTCTTCCATTTTCATCTTGCTGACCAAGCACACAACCCATGGAATATTCCAACACAGTCAAGTACATGATCATCGGTCTACCTTCCACCGGAGGGGACAAAATAGGAGGTTCAAGAAGATATTCTTTAATACTTTCAAACGCCTTCTGGCAATCATCAGTCCAGACACAACCTTTATCTTTCCGAAGCAGTTTGAAAATCGGAGCACATGTGGCAGTCATGTGAGAGATAAACCTCGAAATATAGTTCAATCGGCCCAAGAATCCTCTGACTTGCTTTTCGGTTCTTGGAGCAGGCATTTCCTGAATAGCTTTCACTTTATCAGGATCAACTTCAATACCTCTTTGGCTAACAATGAAACCTAGCAACTTTCCAGAACGTACACCAAAAGTGCACTTGTTCGGATTCAGACAAAGCTTAAACTTCCTTAATCTCTGAAACAACTTCAGCAAATGTTCCACATGATCCTCTTCAGTCCTCGACTTGGCGATCATATCATCAACATATACTTCGATCTCTTTATGCATCATATCATGGAAAAGTGTGGTCATAGCTCTTTCGTACGTCGCACCAGCATTCCTCAATCCAAAGGGCATCACTCTGTAACAGAATGTTCCCCACGGTGTAATAAATGTGGTCTTTTCCATATCCTCAGGTGCCATCTTTATTTGATTATAACCGGAAAATCCGTCCATAAAAGAGAACACATCAAACTTAGCCGTATTATCTACCAACATATCAATGTGTGGCAATGGGAAATCATCTTTCGGACTGGCTTTGTTCAAATCTCTGTAATCTACGCACATTCGGACTTTTCCGTCTTTCTTCGGAACAGGAACGATATTGGCCACCCATTCAGGATAAGTTGACGTCACAAGAAAACCTGCATCAATCTGCTTTTGAACCTCCTCTTTGATTTTTACTGCCATGTCTGGATGCGTTCTTCTTAGTTTCTGCTTCACAGGTGGACATTCAGGCTTCAACGGCAATCTATGCTCCACAATATTAGTATCAAGACCTGGCATGTCTTGATAAGACCAAGCAAATACATCAACAAATTCTCTGAGAAGCTCTATAATCCTCTTCTTAACATCAGGATCCAGCAATGCTCCAACTTTGACTTCTTTCTTTTCATCATCAGAACCCAAGTTGACCATCTCTATAGACTCTCCATGAGGCTGAATAATCTTCTCCTCGTGCTCAAGCAACCGAGAAATTTCATCTGGAATCTCTTCATCATCCTCTTCCTCAGCTTCAAACACAGGGAATTCAAAGTTGGGAGAGGGCATAGGATCATTGTTTTCAATGGGTTTATCAATCAATCTGCACAATGATTTTATTTTTATTTTAGAAGATGAGCAAAAGTGCAAACAATATGCAGATACACAATTATTATATTTTGGTTTTTTATGTTACCATTTTTCAGAATAAAGCAAAAAATGAAAAACACATATGGAAATAACAAAATAACATTTTATTGATGATGATAAAATTTGAAACAAAGCCCAACAAGCATCACTTTCACCTTGGGCAGAGTGAAAGGATTTTTTGAAAGAAATAAAAAAAACAAATTACTTTGAAGAATGAACGATAAAAGGAACATCAACAGCGATCCAATTCTGGCAAATCTTTCCATGCGTCACAAAGTCTAGCATTTCTTCGTCTTCATCATCGTCATCAATGATGGCAGCAGCAGAATGGTCGTTGATAAATCCAGCACTTCGGAAGCCTTCTTGAATAGTCTTTGGATTTTTGATAACTGCACCTGGCGCAAAGCCAATACCAAAACCCTCCTTGTTGTCGACAACATCAATAATTCTTCCCCAACCATCATACTGACCAACTTCAATCACTCGCAGAGCATCTTTGAAAGAGGACATGGGCATGGCATTCTTCTTAGCAACATTATCCACAACAGAAAGAGCTTGAAACGACGTTCCCACCTCTTCCTCGGCATCAATATAAGAGAAAGAAGACAAATTACTCACAAGCATCGCCCTCTCACCTTCAATGGTCACCAATTTACCTTCTCTCACAAACTTCAGTTTCTGATGAAGAGTGGATGTTACAGCTCCAGCTTCGTGGATCCATGGTCTTCCGAGGAGACAACTATATGCGGGACGTATATCCATTACTTGAAAAGTAATCTTGAATATAAACGGTCCAATAAGAATAGGAAGATCCACCTCTCCAATCACCGTCTTCTTCGACCCATCAAACACTTTCACTATAATCCCACTGTGCCTCATGGGAGCACCTTGAAACGCAAGCTTTGACAAAGTCGACTTTGGCATAACATTCAAAGACGAGCCGATATCAACCAGCACCTTAGATAAAGCATCTTCTTGACAATTCACCGAGATGTGTAGAGCCAAGTTATGATTTCTTCCTTCTTCAGGCAGATCGTCATCACAGAAGCTCAAATTGTTGCATGACGTGATATTCGCTACAATACTATCAAATTGATCAACCGTCACGTCATGGTCAACATATGCTTGATCCAGAATCTTCTGTAATGACTGCCTATGAGCCTCAGAACTCATCAAAAGAGACAACACTGATATCTTCGAGGGAGTCTGCAATAACTGCTCAAAAATATTATACTCACTCTTTTTTATCAACTTTAGCACCTCATCATCACTATTACCAGATTGACTCGATTGGACCACAGCATTCATAATCTGCTTGCTCGCACTGGTATCCTCAACACTCTTCGGAGGATCTGAAGCATACACTCTACCACTTTGGGTAACCTTCGTCACATCAGCAATGCTAACTACAGACTTTGGAGTAGGAAGAGGAACTTCCCTACCATTCTCTATCATCGTAGCATTATACCGGTACGGAACAGCTTTATCAGACTCATATGGCATTGGACCAGGTACATTAATCACCAATGGAGTAACAGCAGCCTTGCGACTATCAAAAGAAAACACCACCCTTTCAGGAGCAGCTCTCTCAGGAAGATTGAACTGAGGCATAATGACATTCACTTCATTCTCATATTCATCTCTCTTCGCTGTTACTTCAATCAGCTTATCGTCCATCATCTTCTGGATATCTCTTTTCACAATCACGCAACCACGAGGATTCACCGAGCAGATATAACATCCAGCATAGTCATGATCGATATCGTGATATTCACTCAAGAAAGCGTGCATTTCCACCAAAGATCTTCGGATATGACTGACTTCATAGATTTTGAACAACCCAGGACAATCAGCAACCATATTCACAGACGCGTTACCATGCTTAGGCAACGGATTCTTTTGCACATTAGGATTAACATCATTAAAATACAGAACATTGTTCCTCATCAATTTCTGTACTTCAAACTTCAGTGGATAACAGTTCTCAACATCATGCCCCGGGGCACCTTGATGAAAAGCACATCGAGCTTCTGGCTTATACCACCATGGAATAGTCTCTGGAACTGGAGGTGGAGGACGAGTTTGCACAAGATTCTTTGCAATTAAAGACAGAAGCAAGTCTGCATACGGCACAGGAATAGGATCAAAACTGGGCTTAGCCCGAGCTTGTTGATTACCACCTTGTTGCACAGAAGGTTGCTGATAACGAGGTTGGAACTTTGGAACAGCTGGCACAGTTGGAGCCATGTTAATCATCGGTGTAACAGAAGCCACATGCTGCGAATGGTGATTCACACGACTGTGAGGTCTTCTATAACTTTCACGGGATACTGCATTAGTCTCATTTTCTTTCTTTTTCCCGAAGTTAAACCTTCTGGAGCTTGAACCATTACCATTCTCTTGAGTCAACCGTCCCTCACGGACACCTTCTTCTAAACGCATCCCCATGCTCACCATTTCAGTGAAGTCGGAAGGAGCGCTTGCTATCATCCTCTCATAATAAAAAGAACCCAACGTCTTCAAGAAGATCTTCGTCATTTCTTTTTCTTCCAGTGGAGGAACAATCTGGGCTGCCAGCTCTCTCCATCTCTGCGCATATTCTTTAAAAGTCTCTTTGTCCTTCTGGGACATAGCACGAAGTTGATCTCTATCAGGAGCCATATCAACGTTGTACTTGTACTGCTTCACAAAAGCTTCTCCCAAATCATTGAAGGTCTTGATTTGGCTATTATCCAGACTCATATACCACCTCATGGGTGCACCAGTCAAACTGTCCTGGAAATAGTGAATCAGCAGCTTATCATTATCAGTCTGAGCAGACATCTTCCTTGCATACATAGTCAAATGGCTCAACGGACAAGTATTGCCTTTGTACTTCTCAAACTCAGGAAGCTTGAATTTGTAAGGAACTTTAACATTCGGGACCAGACAAAGGTCATAAGCATCTTTCCCAAACAAATCCTTGTGCTTCAAAGCTCTCATCTCCCTCTGGATCTCAACAAATCGTCCTTGGAAGTCATCAAGTCTTTCAGCAACTCCAGCGCCTTCACTAGACTCAGCATGGTAAATCATTTCATCATGATGCGGAATATTGCGCACCCCAGACGGTACAGTAGTCACAATTGGAGGAAGAGTAGTCCAAACTGGCTGTGGGAGATTATTAAATGCAGCATTCTCCGGACGATGAGGAGGACGGTAACCAGCAGGAAAAAAGTCAACAGGCATGCCCCAGGGCGTGCTAGCAGGTATACGATGGTGAGGAGAAATAACAGTCTCAATAGGAATGGATGCGGTAACAACCTCTGAGATGACAGTATTCTGAGCAGGAGGACTAGGAGGTGGCTGATTCTGAGCAGCCATCAAATTTTCCATCATAGCAGTCACTCTTTCCAAGCTTTCCCTCAGATAAGTAACCTCTTCGCGCAGCTCGCGATTCTCTTGTTGCAAAGTATCCATCACTCTTTTCCGATTAGCTCGAGTATCAAAGCGATGAGTCAGCTTGACAGGAACACTGGATGAAGATCAAGAAACAACAATAAGATCCCTGGAGAACACTCAAAAAGCAAGACAAAATGCAAGTATGATGCATGATATGCATATGTAAATGCAAAGATTTCAAAGGATTATAAGTTAACTTGCAATATTCATAAAGAAACATTTTTGAAATACTGAAAAACTCATTCTCATTAATATCAAAGTGAGGATTACAAATGAAGTACAAAACATCAATAATCCTAATACATAAGAGAAAGAGTAAACTAAGCCTATGGAATCATATCCGAAGAAGTCCCGAATCCTGGCTGATACTTCATACGAATCCTCTTGATCTCATTCTTGTACCGCTCTTCCATATCTTCCTTATCCTTCACTAACTTGTCGACAATGGCCTTCCAAGCACCGGAAGTATGAGGAATAGTAGATGGAGTACTAGAGGAAAATAAATCCTCTCTAGGCCTCTTCGTGACACGCCGCTCAAGTAGCTCAATAAGATCATCCTTCTCCTTAAGCTGCTCCTGCATAGTAGTCCTCTCAAGTAACCATTCTTCTTTTTCTTTCTTCATCTTCTCTAACTCTTCTTGAAGAACCAACTCCTCATCAACAGGAGGTAGAAAAGCAGACAAAGGCAATATGGGAAACATAGGCTCCTCAGGTGGATAAGGCATCTTGAGCTTGGAAGCTCTAGATCGAACCCACTGAATATAACAATCGGAAGGAGGAAGATGTTGTCTACCCAATTGACCTTTCTCTTTCCGGTGAACAGCATGCCAAGAATGATCAATTCTTTTCTTCATCTCTATATGATCATCACCATTAAGAAAGAAGAAACTGGATAAGGCAAGATTGTTTGGAACATCCTTCAAACAATACCCGAACTGTCGTCTAGCCAAAATGGGGTTGTAGCTAATTCCCCCACGTGTACCAAGAAGAGGTACATTAGGAAATTCTCCACAACTATCAATGAGAACTCCAGTATCATAATGAGAACTATACCATGTCATGTCCTTATGAGAAAGCGACATCAACCTCTGAGACCATCTTCGATTCTCTCTATTATCCTTGAAAACATCCGACTTCGGTAGGTGTGAAATAAACCACCTATAAAGAAGAGGTGCACAACAAACAATCTCTCCGTCACCTTTGGAAGTCCTATAATGAAAAGCATGGTACATATCTCTAAGCAAAGTAGGAATCGGGTTCTTCTTCAAGAAGATCTGAATAGCATTCTCATCCACAATACCATCCAAGTTCGGAAACAAAACAATCTCGTAAATGAGCAAAACAAGAATAGCCTCAAATGCCTCTCTATGACCCAAAGTAAGTGAAGTAGAAGCCTTTCCCATTAAGAACTTAGCATTAATTCCACGAACACTCCCCTTTGGAAGAAACTTCCCATTAAGCTCAGATTCCTTAAGAAACAATGCTTTAGCGATGACCTTGATAGTAAGCTCCTTCTCTAAACCAGTGAAAAGAAACTCCTTGTCCAGAATAGGCAAACCTAACCAATGAGAATATTCCTCCAAAGTCGGCACAAGCTGATAATCCGGAAAGGTGAAACAATGGTGCAACGAGTCATAAAACTGAGCCAAAGTAGGGAGAATCCCCTCAGGTACATCAAGATCCAACATATACAACAGCTTTCCATGACATCTTCGGAACTCTTGGGTATCAACAACCAAAGCTCCTAGCTTTCTCAACTCTACAACATTAGGATTCTTGAAAGTGTACTTCTTTGTGTTCCTCCTTTCAAAAGTCATAGCCATGGACATCTGAAATTTTGCAAAATTTCCTTATAAATCCTTTGAAATCTTACGAACCATGCTCATGAATGTTATGATGGCATGTATGCAACAAACACAAACAAGATCACACAAGGCACACGGGCTTAGGTTCCGAGTCACGAGCATGAAGTCAAGGTAACAGAACACCGACCCAACAGGTAAGTACTAAGGTTTTGTCTTCATTGTACCTGCAAGAAACCAAAAGGGTGCTAACAGAGGTGCCCGGAGTTAACAACCATCTTTAGAATATCACCGGTACGTTGGATTACTCCCCAACCGATAACATTCTTAAAATAGACCTCGTCCGAGTGTAGTATCGCGTGACAACCGCCTTAGATTTACATCCAGACAGCTTCCGCACTACGTTCCTAAATTGGCTTAGATGGGTTAAGGGTTCTAAGGTCCTCAGTATGATCAGCTCAAGGTCGGAAAATAATGCCACGTACGATTACTCGTCATGACATTGATAGTCCAAGAGAGCCTAACCGAGTGGAGATTATCAAATTGATATTGCTTTGGACTACTCCATCACATATCGCTTCGAATATCGCCGTCCTATCATAAGTGTCACTCAGATCCGGGTTAGAATCTATCTCACACAGAGGATCACCAAAACCAAAACGGAACAAACAAATAAAAAACAAGTCAAACCAAAGCAATAAATAAATCAAAGTAGGCTAAATCCGCTTAGAGATTACTCCCCAGCAGAGTCGCCACTTTTCTGTAGCGGTAAAATCGTGAGTGTAAGCTATTGATTAACTTAACTCGATTAACACAGAGTCGCCACCGCGCTTTTATTTATTTCCGAATGGAAAAAGGTAAAAGAACGAATAAAAACCTAGAATTCTAAAAGCAAAGGCTAAAAGAAATAAACAGAGATTGGGTAAGGGGATTGGTTATGAATCGGGAAGGTTTTAGGCACCCGACTCATCCGTGGTACTCCACGGGAGCCCTTTGAAATACTTATTGCTTTTTGGTCTGAAATTGGTTTGTTTAAAATGATGGAAGAGATAAGGAGAAGAATATTTTTTAATGATTTTGTGTTTGATAAGGTTTTAAAGCCTTATGCCTACGTACCCACAAAGTGCAATGCGAGATCAAAACCTCGTAGTTCGTGGTACAAAGTTTGAAAAGAATAAGTGGGTTAAATTGATTTTAAGATGTAGAGATAAGTCGTCATCCCTTAGCGAATAATTCCGCTAAAAGGGATGAATCATATCTAAACATGTGGAAAAGAAGAAAGGTGCACAAGGCACAAAAACAATTGAATGGATTTGTATTTTTTAAAGTATGTACAAAAATGGTTTTAATATATTTACATGAATTAATATTTGGTTAAGAAAATAAAAGGAAAAGGTTAAAAAATCGCTTGACCGAAATCAAGGTTTGTTTATGAAAATGTTTGTAGCTTAGAAAACAAGAAGGTTTTGAAATAGGAAGAAGTTTTGAAAATTAAAGAATGGGGAGGAGATGAAGGGACTAATCCTAATGCTTGAATTAAAAGCTAAGGAAAGAATTTACCAAACTAAAATGCGCACAATTCTTCAAAGATCGGAATTTCCTCTTCAAAGGTTAATGAAGTAACTTGAGGTCGAGGTTTCTAATCCATTCCAACTTGAGCAAAGGGAGATCCTAGGAGTCTAAGTCCATTCTCCAAAAGCAAAGGGATAGTAACCATAGTCCACAATTATAAGTCACAAGTTTTTTAAGAATTTAATCCTTTATTAAGTGTTTTGATATCCAAATGGACAAAATAAAAACAAGCACAATATGAATATAAACAAGCACAATATGAATATAAACAATGATATATGATATAATATGGCAAAATATAATAAGGAGATAAGGGAGCAAGAGATTAAAAATAAAAGGATAAGGTGCAAGAGATTAAATTTAAACAATTATATTCATATTATAATAATATTTACAATATAAGGTGGTATGATGAACTTAATCAAGCACAACCACAACAAGGAAAATAAAATGAGGCAACCGGATCCAAGTGGATCTTTAATCGAATCGGGACGAATGTAGGTCTATGTTAAGAAATCGCCGAGTAATTTACGGAGTAATTACCCTACAAATGAGGCCGGCCACCACTAATTAAAGTGGAAAATATTCGTGTTAATACATGTTAGAGAAACGATATAATGGATCGTTCTCCGAAAACATGCCACACTAAAAGAAGAAGGAAGGTCTAATCTTAATCGAGATTATCGTTGAATTTCTCGAAAAAGAAATCTATCACGATCTCAAAGTATGGAGAATGATCCAAATGATCATTCATCCATAGATTTGAAATAATGAAGATTAAACTTAATCGGAAATCAACAATCCCGAATCGGAAGATTGTCATCGACCAAAATTAAAAAAAAAGAGATGAAGAATAATGGATCAAAACAAAAGATCCAAAAAAGAAATAAGAATAATATTTTTAAATCCTTTTCTAAAAAAAATCTCCTTCTAAAATACTTCCAAACTATATTTAATAAAATTCCTTCTAAAGAAAACCTTTCAAAAGCTTCTCTAAAATATCTTTTAAAAATATTTCATAGAATCTTTTTCTTAAAATGAATTCTAAATAAGCATTATATTAAAAATAAATAATCAAAATCAGAATTAAAAGAAAAGAAATTAAAGTAAAAAAAATGAGAATAGAAAAAGGGAGGGGGAAAAAGAGATCCACGGGTAGGGTATTCACAAAACGGATCCAAGATCCAAGGCCCAGACCAACTCTCTTTCTTACAAAAAAAAAAAACATTAATTATCAAAAAGAAAGAAAACAGAAAGCACAAAGAAGTGTTCTTCTTCTTCCTCGCGCGGTACACACACAAACAGGGCAACAAACAACGAATTCACGGCGGAAAAAAAAACAGGGCCATAAACACCAAATTCACGGCGGCTACCTCACAAATCCAACGAAAATGAAGCTTCTTCTTTCTTCTCAAGCGCGGATCCTCTCTTCTCTATTCTTCCTCTCAACACAAATTCGGCTTCTCCCTTCTTTTCTTCTCTCTCAATTCGGTTCCAATTTCTATTGATGGATGATTGGTTGAGGAAATGATATTGAAATTTGAAAAGAGTTTTCGGATTTGAAGATGGGAAAAATAGGATTAGGGATTTTGAGAGCTTGGGAGTGATTCGGCAGAGTTTGTGTATGCTCTCGAAGCTTGAATTTGGAAGGAGTGAAGGCCTGTATTTATAGCGTTAGAAGGCTGAAAATTTGAATTTATTCGGTTGCCGTTTTGTTTCAATTTCAACTGCGTTTAGAGAGTCATGATTTTGCTGTGTGTGAGCTGAGTTTTTCAATTCTTACTTCTTGCGTTTGATGTTGTATTGATGTGCATTTTGTGGTGTGCAGCAAGCGTGTTTTGAATGTATGATTTTGGAGTTGTTGTTGTTCTCGTGCGTGCGACTTAGCTGAAGCTGCGTTTGATTGAAATTTGTGTGATGCTGCGGCGTGGGGCTTGGTCCTGCGTACGGCTTGCTTTTGGCTTGAGAAATGCTTGTGTTTCAGGCTGTTGGCTTATACTTGTTTTGTCCGCGCGGAGAAGCTGGTGATATGAAGATTGGGGCTTTGTTTGGCTAGTACGGATTGTTTGAAGTGTGCAGCGTGTTAAAGACTTGGCAAGCTGCTTGGATGTTGTGACGGGTACGGATGGCTATGACATGAGCTGATGCGGCATATTGTTTGGAGCTGGCTGGGAGTGAATTTTGCTTGAGCTTTTGTTTTGTGGGGCTGGATACGGCTTTGAGCCTGCTGCGGTATGGCTACTTTGTTTTGCTGAGGCAAGTTGTGGTAGCTGGTGTATTGGCTTGTGAATTGGTGGGCCAGGCGTGGCAAGCAAGGCTGTTATTTTGGGCGTGTGAGGCTTTCATATGGGAGAGGTGATGAGTGTGTGGGCCAGATGCGAGTGGGAGTATTTACTTGGGAAAAGGCCTTGTGTAAAGTGTGTTTGGCTTAGAAGTAAACAACAAAAGTCAACAATTAAAATAATGAAATTCTAATAAAAATTTTGATTATCAATTGGATTCTAATAATAAAAAAAAAGAAACTATGGGCTTAAAAAAAACAGATAGATTTATATTTATTTATGATGGAAATTGAAAAAAATGTGGGTATTGAAGCAAATAAAAAAATGAATTGGATTTTTTAAAATATTTGGGAAAGAGATTATTGGAAATGGATAAGAAAAAAGAAAATTGAAATATGAAATAATCGGAAATTGGATTTGGTTAAGAAAGAAAATGATGATTTGGATAATCGAAAATTCGAGAGAAAAAAAACGGAAAAATGGTTATTGGATAAAGGATAATGGATAATCAAACTAAAAAAAAATTAGAAATTGGATGATAATGATCTTTTAGGTTTCACGACCAACTCCCGATTTTTCCCACAAGCCTCTGATGAAAGAATGAACACAGCCAACCAAAGAACCACTGAACAGCTGAATAAATTGCAACTCAAGCCATAACTGTCATCTGAAAATTGCCCTGATGATTCGAAACCGAACTGAGGAAAATAAATCCTCAAATGAATCACTAATGAACTGATGAACCGATGAACTGATGAACTGATGAACACTTGAGGATTCAAACCACACTTCGCACAGAACGCCGTCTGATAATTGATGAACCAAACTTTGCACAGAACATTGTCACACAAACCAACTTGTATTTTGAAGACGCATTGTCTGATAAATGAATTACTGGCACACACAACTGGCAGTCAACACAATCTTTTGATAGTTTGACCAATATTAGGTCAAACATCCATTTGAATCGAATTGTGACTGAACAAACACATCTGAATGAAATTACTGTCTCATCTTCGCAAACCTGCAACACAGAGAAGAAGAAGAACACTGCAACATATTTTTGGTATTTTGGTTAGAAGTCAGTAAATATAAACAAATATAAAACAGTAAAAATAATGGTGATCCCCTGCGAAGCATAGACCCGATCTGAGGAGAAACGCGAAACCAGTGCGATCTTGTTTGATATGCAAAATGCAGATGATATGCGAAATAATCTTAGGGCAAAAATTAGGGTGTTACAATAAGTATTGAAGACTTATTTGTGCCAAATATAGCTAATCTGGGGCAGTTACTGTGAGATTCGACAAAATCTCTCCAAGAGTTTGAAGACACTGGGCATTTTGAATGTCAAGTCTTCTATAAAATCCTCTTGAGATGTTCTCTTCTCACAAACCATTTCATGGGTGCATGACCACGTGTTTCCCTAATCAAGACGCTTTCGTGATCTATCTTGCAAGTACCTCCAGATGAAGGGGTCCTTATGCCAAATTGCTATAATATAATAGGTACATGCCTCAACATTTTCTGGTGAATTCCATTTACTACTTAGTGCTTACAGTGAGATACTAAGTCTAGTATCCCCAATTTAGCCTTGATTCAAGCTTCTCCAGTTGAATGTAATTTTCTCCCCTAACGGAGTACAAATTTATTTCATCCTAAGCGAACATAGTTTGTATGATTGTTTCCTTCTGATGGATATTGAAGTTAGAAGATTTGCTTGGGTTTATTTCCCGATTGAAGTATATTCCTCTCCTCGAAGATACTTGTCCTTTGAAGCAGGACCTTGTTCCATGGATGGCTATCTACCCTGTTGATTGCTTACCCTTTTGACGAGACTGGTCGAGTATCCGGTTGTTGTGATGTTTATTTCATCACCAATTCATCTCTTGTGTCTGTTTCATCTGTTAGTCAGCATAAACATAACACATATACATACATGTACATCATAACTTAATTCATATTCATATTCATGTCGCATTCATTGATGCATACCTCCTTCACCTTGGTTGTGTTTATCCCCAAATGATGTGTCACTCTTCAAATAGAGTTGTCAGCCTTAGGCAGAAATGTACGATCTTTCTAATTCCCCACTGAGTTTTTACCCTCGTGGAAGAATTTTTGTTTTAGTTCTCCTTTCCACACTTGGATAGGATAAATCCCCAGTTGAGTTCATTCCTCAGGGGTTAGTGTCTTGCTTGACAATTTCTCTCCAGCTCGTTCCTGGACCGAACTCGGTCTTCAACAATTTTTTACAATTGAATTTCCAGATGGAAAGTGCATTTATTTTGCACCTTTGAATACTTTGTCTCCCAGAAGGAATTTATTGAAGATTCCCCATTGAAGACAAACTTTGTTTTCCAACAGTGTTATTACAACATTCTCTTGGATTACTTATACCTGACAACAAGTGGCAGTCTCTTTATTTGAGAAGCTTTTTCTTATCCCCGGGCCTCTAGGAGAATCAACGGATGGCAGTCTCTTTTCGAGCAGTTTGTTCATCCCCAGCAAAGTTATTGTTCTATCAAATGGCATCTCCCCTGTTCGGCAGAGAAGTTTGGTATGAACTTATTTTTTCTAACAAATGGCATCTCTCCCAGACAAGGTGAGAAGTTTGTTGTGAATTTCCAATTTTCGTCAAATGGCATCTCTCCCAGACAATGTGAGAAGTTTGAGTGTGTAGTTGTTCTCCATCATATGGCGTCTCTTTCAGAAGAAGGGAAACATGATGAGGATTATATCAAAGTCAAAGGGGTCACTAATATCCATAGGGGACAAATAAGATAAATGTAATTTCAAGAGGACCTTGGAGCATCATCTCTATGCTATCAAGACAAATTTATGTGTCAATTTAGCTGGACCTAGGATGGAGAACATCACGGAGAATGGGTGGGCACCAAATAAACTTTGAGCCTTTATCCTTTGTTTCTAAGAATCGTGAACCAAACCACATTACAACCCTCAAAAGTCCTAATTAAAGTAGGGTTTATTTTGAAAACACACTCGATGAGATAGTGTTTCCTGACTCCTATGAGCTATGCTCAAAATTTTTGTTGGCTTTATAAAAATAAATATTACATCCTAGCTAGTGATTCGGTTATAGGCTATTGTGAAAATATTTTCAAAAACAATAAAAAAAAACTTCGTGACAAACATGTGGGTTACATTAGCAGTCTCAACATTAACATTTTTCTTGTTAGCATTTGCTTGATATCATAGAAGCCTATGTATGAGTACCAGTGATGAGCTTAATATCTTGAGATTTGAAACTCTGATGAGTAGTTGAACAACCATATTAGAGATTGATCATCCCCAGGAGCAGGTTGCTTGAAGACTTTGCTAGACAGGGGCCGGTTGCTTGAAGACTTTGCTAAACAGGGGAAAGTTGTTTCCCAATTTATTACTTACACATTCTGATCATCCCTAAAAGGATAAGTATTGAAGACTTATTTGTGCCAAATATAGCTAATCTGGGGCAGTTACGTTGAGATTCGACAAAATCTCTCCAAGAGTTTGAAGACACTGGGCATTTTGAATGTCAAGTCTTCTATAAAATCCTCTTGAGATGATCTCTTCTCACAAACCATTTCGTGGGTGCATGACCACGTGTTTCCCTAATCAAGACGCTTTCGTGAACTATCTTGCAAGTACCTCCAGATGACGGGGTCCTTACGCCAAATTGCTATAATATAATAGGTACATGCCTCAACATTTTCTGGTGAATTCCATTTACTACTTAGTGCTTACAGTGAGATACTAAGTCTAGTATCCCCAATTTAGCCTTGATTCAAGCTTCTCCAGTTGAATGTAATTTTCTCCCCCAACGGAGTACAAATTTATTTCATCCTAAGCGAACATAGTTTGTATGATTGTTTCCTTCTGATGGATATTGAAGTTAGAAGATTTTCTTGGGTTTATTTCCCGATTGAAGTGTATTCCTCTCCTCGAAGATACTTGACCTTTGAAGCATGACCTTGTTCCATGGATGGCTCTCTACCCTGTTGATTGCTTACCCTTTTGACGAGACTGGTCGAGTATCCGGTTGTTGTGATGTTTATTTCATCACCAGTTCATCTCTTGTGTCTGTTTCGTCTGTTAGTCAGCATAAACATAACACATATACATACATGTACATCATAACTTAATTCATATTCATATTCATGTCGCATTCATTGATGCATACCTCATTCACCTTGGTTGTGTTTATCCCCAAATGATGTGTCTCTCTCCAAATAGAGTTGTCAGCCTTAGGCAGAAATATACGATCTTTCTAATACCCCACTGAGTTTTTACCCTCGTGGAAGAATTTTTTTTTTAGTTCTCCTTTCCACACTTGGATAGGATAAATCCCCAGTTGAGTTCATTCCTCAGGGGTTAGTGTCTTGCTTGACAATTTCTCTCCAGCTCGTTCCTGGACCGAACTCGGTCTTCAACAATTTTTTACAATTGAATTTCCAGATGGAAAGTGCATTTATTTTGCACCTTTAAATACTTTGTCTCCCAGAAGGAATTTATTGAAGATTCCCCATTGAAGACAAACTTTGTTTTCCAGCAGTGTTATTACAACATTCTCTTGGATTACTTATACCTGACAACAAGTGGCAGTATCTTTATTTGAGAAGCTTTTTCTTATCCCTGGACCTCTAGGAGAATCAACGGATGGCAGTCTCTTTTCGAGCAGTTTGTTCATCCCCAGCAAAGTTATTTTTCTATCAAATGGCATCTCCCCTGTTCGGCAGAGAAGTTTGGTATGAACTTATTTTTTCTAACAAATGGCATCTCTCCCAGACAAGGTGAGAAGTTTGTTGTGAATTTCCAATTTCCGTCAAATGGCATCTCTCCCAGACAAGGTGAGAAGTTTGAGTGTGAAGTTGTTCTCCATCATATGGCGTCTCTTTCAGAAGAAGGGAAGTATGATGAGGATTATATCAAATGGCATCTCTCCAATACACGTTGAGAAGTTTGGTACGAATCTCCTTTTTCAAGCAAATGACATCTCTCCTAGACAAGGTGGGAAGTTTGTTGTGAATTTCCAACTTCCGTCAAATGGCATCTCTCCCAGACAAGGTGAGAAGTTTGATTGTGAAGTTGTTATCTATCATATGGTGTCTCTTTCAGAGGAAGGGAAGTATGATGAGGATTCTATCAAATGGCATCTCTCCAATACATATTGAGAATTTTGGTATGAATCTCCCTTTTTCAAGTAAACGGCATCTCTCCAAGACATGGTGAGAAGTTTGCTGTGAATCTGTAATTATTATCAAAATAATATCTTTCCAAGCCTCGACAGAAGGTGTTTCCTTTTATTTTTGGCAAGTCTCAACAAAATTTCTTCAGTCTACCTAGGCAGAAAGTATTTACTTTTTATAATCTCAACAGTTGCATCCTTAGTTAAATCACGACAGACGATTTGGCAACGGGTGTGTCCTTAGTTAAATCTCGACAGTAGATCTCCAACAGACTTTAACAGAAGATGGTTTTCCCTCCACGATCTTGACAGTAGATTTCTGGTTCACTTTGATATTTCGACAGAAGGTATTTCCAAATGATGTTTTAAATCTCTGCAGAAGACTTCTCTGATGGGATTTGTCCAAGGACTTCATCTTGGGACCTAATACTTAGTTGGTCGTTTGGTTGTATTTAAACTTTCTCGTGTGGATTGTACTCTAGTCATGTGTGTTTAATCCCCAATAGTGTTAATTTTCTTTCCTAATAGCGTTGTAGCATTTGTCTCGCAATTTACATTGCACATCATATCAATTTCATCTGCATTTTAGGTCAAAATTTTAGGTATTCTGATATTTAATCCTCTTTCACCTTGAATGTCCAAAAAAAATATTTGTTACTCGTACATTCAGGTTAAGGATGATTAAATAGGGGCAGTTGTCATACCCTAAATTTTGACCATAAATTTTCAAAGTTTTGTTCATTTGACGCATTTTCGTCGATATACCGAAAATCAATCATTTTATTTAGCATCTCATTAACCATTAATCATGCATATTCGGTCGATTTTATTATTCAAAATATTTTTAATCCTTAAATTTTAGAATTCTTGTTTTAAATGTTTAAATCTTTTTCATATTACATAGATAATTATTTTTGTTTATTTATATACTAATTAAGTTTATTTTACTTAGTAAATATTTTAATCTAAGTTTTAATTTAATTTAGGAATTACCCTAGTCTAATTTTTTATTTTTAGTTTAGTTTATAACTTTTATTCTAATTTTATTCTAATTTTACTTTTTATTTTTCTAATATTTCTAATTATTTAATTTTTTATAATTCTAATTTTAATTTATATAGTTTTTATTTTTAACTTAATTGTTTAATTTTAAACTTAGATTTAATTATAATTTAGATAGTTCATATTCAGAATTTAGTTAATTAATGATTTAGTTATTTTTAAAATTTGTACATTTTGACCAAGTCCTTTTTACACATACAACACGCCAACTCCTGTAGACTTCACAAATAGTCCAAATCCAGCCTGGCCACTTAACATGCTCTATGGAAAAAACCTGCCCCGATTCGTACAACCTACACCGTAACTTGCTGCTACACAACAAAAAAGCTTGTTATCATCCTGCTCCAGCAAACCAAGATTATGACTCATCAGCATGCTGCGGAACCCTGCAACACTAGGACAAAAAACTTGCCTGCATATTTACACGAAGATGAACAAAAAATCAGAAAAAACTGCATCAAAGACTAGCAAAAGGGGGCTTTTTAAAAGACAAAAAAAGAAAGAAGAAAAAGTGGAAATTGAAAGGAGACCCTCTCCGCGATAAAAACAGAAGCCACCTCCATTACTGAGGGACCCTTCATTTTGCAAATAAATAGGAGGGACCCTTCATTTTCCAAATAAATAGGGGGGATCCAGAAACAACAGGGGAGAAAAAAAACAAACGACATTTTCCACCATGAAAATAGTCAAACCACACTCCTCCATCACTTCATAACCACACAAATCACTGACCCACTTCCGCTAGACCCTTCCTTCTTCAATCACCACCTTTCAGACCTCACCACTTCCACACAATCCATTCCCTCCTCCGGCGACTTCCACTTCCACTACAACTTCCCTGAATTCCGATACCTCATTGAAGAAATCGCCAGAAAAATCACAATCTATGTTAAACCAGATCAGATTCGCAGAGAACCCTGGGGTCTAGGTTTCTGAAGGAGCAAGATATGGAAGAAGGGCGAAAAACCCATCACACCAAAACCGACGCAAACCGTTTGAAACCGACATCCAAATACACCTTGGATCCACCACTGAGATCGATTGAACCAAACTCTTTAAAACCTTTTCTACGCCAACCAACACACAAAACCTGAGAACAAAAAATCAACCGCGCAAACTGAAATCAGATCCAAATCCTTGAAATCACTGTGAGATTAACCAACCAGCACCCATCTGAATCCACTGAAACAACCGATCCAAAGGCATGAACACGAACCAGCCATGAACCACCGCAAACAGAGATGAGAGACGCGAGATCACATGGTCTGAAATCGTAATCGCCGACGGCGGTAGCAAAGATCGTCGGAAGTCGCCGTAAAAAACCTGTAAACGATTTGAGTGTGAGAGAGCCGTGAGTGAGGACTGGGGAAATAAGGAAACTACCGACGCCGCGGCGGCTTGTGGTCAGTGGATCTTCCTTTCCGTTTTTGCGTTCTGCGTAACCAAATACCTTGCTTATGTTTCTTTTTTTGTTTCTTTTTTCTGTATTATGTGCTTTATTTAATTTAATACATGCTGAGATTTTGAGAGTTGGGCTTGTAGGCCCATTGAACTTGCTATCAACACCTTGTTTTTTTTCTATTCTAACCACACCTCCTGGGTTTGATATTGAAGAACCCGTGGGCTTAGAGGCAAGGCCCGAACACATTTGTTTTAGCTGCAGTCTCTATTTTCTAACTGCACCCCAAGAATTTCTCGCTTACCTCTCACTAGTTCTTGTTTTTTTTAGGGAATTAATTATTTCTTGATCATTTCTAATTGAATTACTTGTTAAATTTTAATTAGTTTTTTAAATTTAGAATTAGTAAACATTTGTTAGAGTTTCAATTAATTGTTTAAAATTCTAGTTTGTTTTTTTTATTTAGATTTTAATATAAAACTTTTATGTATATAACCTTGTTGATCCTTGCTTAAGGGTTGTTTAGTTTTGGTGTTTTGACATGTTTGGAGCTTTAAGTTTGATGTGAGGAGCTTTATGGTCGATTGGTTTAATCTTGCATGCATTGAAGAGGCAATAGACCTCCTCCGTTAGGTATAACTAAAAACTCGATGTTATCTCTTTTGCGCCTCAATAAAGTCTTGATGTCACGTTTGCGTTTGCTTATTTACTCGTACCTCACCACCGATTCTAAATCCTAAATCTCTTAGAACAAATGCAATTTTCATCAAACTTTCAAACTAATTAATTTGTGAAAGAACTGAACCCTGGAGTCTAGCACTCCACGAGTTCTTGAGTGAATCACTCTTGGGCTAGCTCCACGTGTTGTGGTTCATTCGCCCTTTCGTATTTAAAACACTCGATTCACATAATCAATTAAACAACTCACACGTCTACATTTTGCACACACGTAAGTCGGTCACATATGTGATCGATGTCTGCACGACCTTACGCATCTAAATTAATTAACGAGGAACTAAACTTCGGAATCTAGCATTCTACGGGTTCTTTAATGAACCACTCTTGAGGCTATCCTTGGAGTTGTGTTTCATTTACTCCTCCGTTACTAAAAATATCAAACCCTAAGACATCCAAAACAAAACATATTAATTCACAAATCAAATAACGGAGGAACTGGATTCTGGAGTCTAGCACTCCACATAATCTTTGAATTAAATCACTCCTGGGCTAGCCCCACGCAACGTGGATCATTCACCCTCTCGTTCCTAAAACACGGAAACCTCGGGTTCTTGAACTGAATTACTCTTGAGGCTAGCCTTCGGGGTGTAATTCATTCACTCTTTCGTATTCAAAACAATTCAATAACCTTAAAAGATTAGACATGGTTCATCTCCATAGGAAAGGTATCTTTTCTATCTCCACAAACACAAATCAAACCTTACAAACAATTATTCTCAAAGGAAGAATGTGGCATTGCTTGTCGATCCTCGTATCCAAGTTTAAAGCTTCTTCCTATTTTTTATTTCTCAAAGAAAGAATGTGGCATTGCTTGTCGATCCTCGTATCCAAGTTTAAAGCTTCTTTTGTTTTCTCTTCCTCAGATGTTTGTGGTGGAATAGGCGAGATATCTCCCTTAAAGATGACGACTTATCTCTTTCTTTAAATACAACTTAAAACCTACCAACAAATATAAATTATTTTCATAGTTAATCAGCGAAGGAACTGAATTATGGAGTCTAGCACTCTACATAATTCTTGAATGCAATCACTCCTGGGCAAGCCCCACGCGTTGTGGTTCATTCGCCCTCTCGTTTAAAACACCTTAACAAAGGTCAAACATTTTCTCTAAACGAACATTGTTTAAATCTTTCTATCTTGCAAACAAGCTAGCGCTTCAGCCTCCGCCGCGAGTATAAGCCAATGCTTAGCAGTTAGAAAGCATTCCAAACAATTGTTCATTAAAAAACACAAATCGTAGTTGCACAAACTACGAAGCTCTGACTTTCCCGTTGCACAAGGGAATACATAGGCACGGGGATTTTCATCCTTCGCGAGCACAATAATAAAAAAATTAACTATGTCCCTGTTATATTCACAATAATAAAAAAATAATCTTTTCCCCATAACAAATAATAACTAAAATATTTCTTTAAAAGCAATCTTAACAAACCTTAATCACTAAAAGAAGACAATAATATAAGTTAACATTTTAAGCGCAAATTAGACTAAGAGGTTCCCGTTGAGTACAACGGACGTGAGGGGTGCTTAATACCTTCCCTTTGCGTAACTGACTCCCGAACTTAGATTAGTGGTTTTGTTGACCATTTCTTGCCCTATTTAGGTTGTGTCTATATCTCCCTTTTCTCTCGTAGAATAAATAGAATTAGGTGGCGACTCTGTTGTTTATTTTTCGCATCCATAGCGAGGATCGTATTTTTCGAGGTACGGCATAATCCAATCTCATAGTTGTAAAAAGGATATTCAGATATCTTGTTGGAACCACAAATCATGGTCTCTGGTACAGAAAAGGATCTCAATTTGGTCTTGTAGAATATTATGATGCTGATTATACTGGAGATAAAATTGAAAGGAAAAGTACTAGTGGAGCATGTCAATTTCTTGGACAAGCATTAGTCAGTTGGTCATGTAGAAAACAAAGCATAATTGCATTATCCACTATAGAAGCTGAATATGTCTCTACAGAAAATTATTGCTCACAGGTTCTTTGGATCAAAAATCAATATGAAGATTTTTATTTAAGGTATGAAAAAGTTTCCATTCTATGTGATAACACTAGTGCAATAAATGTTTCAAAAAATCCGATAAATCACTCAAGATCAAAACACATATAAATCAATTGGCTGACATTTTCACAAAACATCTTGTTGAAGAAAGATTTAATTTTATCAAAAATAATCTAGGCATCACTCACTTGTCTTAATATTTTTTTATGCATTGTTGTTATATCTTTGATCATTAATTTTTTTTTATCAAATTTATTTACGAATATAAAAATGGAGGATCCAAAATCTCTTACTTAAGCTTTTTTTTTTCTTTTTTGTTAAATGTTGAATACCAAGAAACATCATAATTATATTTATTACTAGTGTATATTCTTCTCTTTCCTCTAATATATCACACGCCTCTCCCCTAGTCTGAAAAACCATGCTTCTAGCTAACAAATACTCATATAGTCTACTCTCACTGCCCTCATCTTCAAATCTTGCACTGACATGTATCAAATCAATCTCTTCAACTTGTTCAAAACCCATTATTCCTCTTCTTCAAGATGAACCGAACCTTTCTCAAATCATCTTCTCTTCCCATCCATTTCTTTTTCAAAACTAAAATTTTCTTCTCCAAAATTCACCTATTTATTTCTCCCTCTTCAATTACCCTAAAATCTCATCTTCTTTCAAGATGACTTCTCAAGAAATAGATAAAATCCCAAGAATGGAAAATCAACCCTTACCCTTGAAAACCTTATATCCTACTTCTTCCCAACAAACCCAATAAAATCGCCCAAAACCAGCAAAACCAAGAACTTCTAAAAAGAAAACAACCACTCTCTCTAAAGAATCTCTCGATTCTGAAGACAACATCCCAACCTCAAATTATCCTTCCAAAAGGATACCTCTTGACCCAATGTTTGAAACAGAGTCTGAAAACCAGATATATGTTGATTTATGGAGAAACAAAAACATCATAAATGGGAAAATCATTGATTTATCTAGTATTCTCTCTAGAGGATACAACGTGCAAGAATTTATTTAATTTAAAGGATGGAATGATTGTATAACCTTCTCTGAAGATCAACGCCCTAGGTTAGTCAAGGGATTTTTTTCAAACTCTCACATAACCGATAACACCATCACTTGCACTCTACAAAAATGTCATATTATTCTAACCTCTGAAGTTCTATCACAAATTCTAAATCTTCCTCAACACGAGCACAATTTTTTTTTCCTGATAATTGTTACCCCTCTTGTGGGGTCTCTGTTAAAGAAGTTTCTGTTGAACTATTTGTAGCTTTGAACAAGGGTCGAGTTGCGCCTAATTTAAAACCCATGGCTCATCTTTTTCATAACCTGTGCATCCACATTCTGCTTCCACGTTCTGGGAGTTTAGAAAAGGTCACACATACAGATAAACTCATCATGTGTCACGTCATTACCAAAAGACCTCTTGATTTTGGGTATATCCTTTTACACTTTATGAGAAATGTTGTTTTGGTAAAAAAGATTGCACCTTACGGAATGTTTCTAACTAAGATTTTCAAATATTTCAATGTGCCTCTTGATAATTGTAGATGTTTAGAATTGGCAGAATTTTTGACCAACAAGAAATGTTGAATTCAGTTCAGAATGTCCTATCAGATGTTGGGACATTATCAAACAAAGTATAAGAACTTAATTCAGGATGTTACACCAGATGTTGGGACATTGTGTAAATGACTTAAGTTCAGTTTTTCAGGATGTCCCAACAGATGTTGTGACATCTCAAACCTGCTACCAGATTTAAATTAATGACTAACTGATCTGAGTAATTTAAGTAAAGTTATCTGGAATTAATTATAGATGGACAAAAACAGAATAAGGCGCATATGTAGGGAGTGTTGTTATGAGACATCAGCATAATCAGAAGAACAAAATCACCTAGAATCTAGGAAGTAACAAACCCTAATTCAAGGTGGAAGTTGCATGCGTTTTAGGACTGGATTAACCTACAGAAAGCCCAAAATCCATACACCTATTTAAGCAACAGAATATCTCAGAATTGAGTACGAATTTAAGAAGACAAAATAGGGTGTTGTGTGTTTTAATAGAAGGTTGTTTTATTGTACCACTTTATGAGCTTTTAAGCAAAAGTATATTTGTGTCTTGATTGAAACTGTGAAGTAAGATCAAGCTGTTTTGTTTGAAGTATGACTTCAATTTTATTAAACTTGTAAACAAGATCACTGTGTGATTGAGGGGGAGTGAGTTGGTACTCATATCTAAGTTGTGTCTTAGGTAGAAATTGCATTGGGTAGATATTAAGTGAAAGATTAAACTGGGTTGTTTAAGTCTAGAATTAATATTACTTATAGTGGATTTCCTCCTGGCTTGGTAGCCTCCAGATGTAAGTGTGGTTATACACTGAACTGGGTTAACAAACTACTGTGTTGTTTAATTTTCTTGCACTTTAAGTTTTGGTTAAATCTGTCAAGTGTTGGAACATCTCATTCGACATCTCATACCTGATCACAGAATTTCAATTGGCATCAGAGCAGGCACCCTGCCTGTTTATACTGGGTGAGATCTAGGGAATACAAATTCTGGAAACATGGACAGAGATATAGGATCAATAAATAGACCACCTATACTGGATGGATCTAATTATGACTACTGGAAACCAAGAATGATTGCATTCTTAAGATCACTTGACAACAGGGCCTGGAGAGCAGTCAACATTGGATGGGAACATCCTGTCCAAGACACCAAAGATGGATCAAAAGTGTTGAAACCTGAAGAAGAATGGAGTAAGGAGGAAGAAGATTCAGCACTAGGCAACTCCAAGGCCTTAAATGCTTTATTCAATGGCATTGATAGGAACATCTTTAGACTTGTGCATCACTGTGAGATGGCCAAAGATGTTTGGGACACTCTTAAAACAACTCATGAAGGAACATCAAAGGTAAAGATGTCAAGACTTCAACTTCTCACCACCAAGTTTGAAAACTTGAGAATGAAGGAAGATGAGACAATTCATGAATTCTACATGAACATCTTAGAAATAGCCAATACTTCTGGAGCCTTGGGAGAAAAGATGACTGATGAAAAGCTTGTAAGAAAGATTCTCAGATCTTTGCCAAAAAGATTTGACATGAAAGTCACAGCAATAGAAGAAGCTCAAGACATATGCACAATGAAAGTTGAAGAACTCATTGGTTCCCTTCAAACATTTGAGATGGGAATGAATGACACAAATGTAAAGAAGAACAAAAGCATAGCCTTGGTGACAAATACTGATGAAGAAGAAGATGATGAATCAGAAACTGGTGAAAGCTTATCAGACAACATTGCTATGCTTGGAAGACAATTCAAAATGATTCTCAGAAGGATGGAAGACAAATCCAAACCAAGTGGAAGATACACAAACTCTTCAGAGAATAAAAGATCTTATGATGCTAATAGAAGGTCAAATTATGATGAAAAGACCAGTCAAAAAAAAGGAATTAAATGCCATGGTGTAGCGGTGAAATCGTGAGTGTAAGCTATTGATTAACTTAACTCGATTAACACAGAGTCTCCACCGCGCTTTTCTTTATTTCCGAATGGAAAAAGGTAAAAGAACGAATAAAAACCTAGGATTCTAAAAGCAAAGGCTAAAAGAAATAAACAGAGATTGGGTAAGGGGATTGGTTATGAACCGGGAAGGTTTTAGGCACCCGACTCATCCGTGGTACTCCACGGGAGCCCTTTGAAATACTTATTGATTTTTGGTCTAAAATTGGTTTGTTTAAAATGATGGAAGAGATGAGGAGAAGAATATTTTTTAATGATTTTGTGTTTGATAAGGTTTTAAAGCCTTACGCCTACGTACCCACAAAGTGCAATGCGAGATCAAAACCTCGTAGTTCGTGGTACAAAGTTTGAAAAGAATAAGTGGGTTGAATTGATTTTAAGATGTAGAGATAAGTCGTCATCCCTTAGCGAATAATTCCGCTAAAAGGGATGAATCATATCTAAACATGTAAAAAAGGTGCACAAAGGCACAAAAATATTTGAATGAGTTTTGAGTTTTTTTTAAAAGTATATAAGAAAATGGCTTTGATATATTTACATGAATTAACATTGATTAAGAAAATAAAAGGAAAAGATTAAAAATCGCTTGACCGAAATCAAGGTTTGTTTATGAAAGTGTTTGGAGTTTAGAAAACAAGAAGGTTTTGAAATAGGAAGGAGTTTTGAAAATTAAAGAATGGGGAGGAGATGAAGAGACTAGTCCTAATACTTGAATTAAAAGATGAGGAAAGAAGTTACCAAACTATAATATGCACAATTCTTCAAAGGTCGGAATTTCCTCTTCAAAAGTTAATGACATAATTTGAGGCCAAGGTTTCTAACCCATTCCAACTTGAGCAAAGGGAGATCCTAGAAGTCTAAGTCCATTCTCCAAAAGCAAAGGGATAGTAACCATAAGTCCAATGTTAGAAGTCACAAGTTTTTTAAGAGTTTAATCCTTTATTAAGTATTTTGGTGTCCAAATGGACAAAATAAAAAAACAAGCACAATATGAATATCAACAAACACAATATGAATATAAACAATGATATATGATATAATATGGCAAAATATAATAAGGAGATAAGGGAGCAAGAGATTTAAAATAAAAGGATAAGGTGTAAGAGATTAAATTTAAACAATTATATTCACATTATTATAATATTTACAATATAAGGTGGTATGATGAACTTAATCAAGCACAACCACAACAATGAATAATAAAATTGAGGCAACCGGATCCAAGTGGATCTTTAATCGAATCGGGACGAATGTAGGTCTATGTTAAGCAATCGCCGAGTAATTTACGAAGTAATTACCCTACAAACGAGGCCGGCCACCACTAGTTAAAGTGGAAAATATTCGTGTTAATACATGTTAGAGAAACGATATAATGAATCGTTCTCCGAAAACATGCCACACTAAAAGAAAAGAGAGGGTCTAATCTTAATCGAGATTATCGTTGAATTTCTCGAAAAGCAACCTATCACGATCTCAAAGTATGGAGAATGATCCAACTGATCATTCATCCATAGATTTGAAATAATGAAGATTAAACTTAATCGGAAATCAACAATCCCGAATCGGAAGATTGTCATCGACCAAAATTAAAAAAGAGATGAAGAAAAAAAAATGGATCCAAAAATAGATCCAATAAAAGAATTAGAAACATTTTTTGAAATTCTTTACTAAAGATTCTTTTCCAAATATTTCTTCTAAATTGTTTTTTCTAAACACTTTTCTAAACTTCTTTTTTTTCAAATTGCTTTTCTAAAATAAAATTCTAAAGATATTTTTTCTAAATTTCTCTTAAAGAATTACTTAATAATATTCTAATAATATTATTAAAGTAATTCTTTTCTAAGAAAAAACTTTAACAAAGTTTTAAACAATAACAAAAGAAAACAAATAAACAAGAGGGAGGGGGGAAGATGTTGTCCGCGGGTAGGGTGGTAGAAATGGATCTAAGGATCCAAGGCCCAAACCATATTCCTTTTACCTCTTAAAAAATTGGAAAAAAAATAAGTTACAATAAATAATAAAAAAAACAAAAGAAGTCAAAGACTTCTTCTTCTTCTTCACGGTAAAAGCAACGCAAACAGGGGAGAACGAAAAAAAATCACGGCGGCGGCTAACACCTCACATCCTCACCTTCTCAAAAAAATCAAAATGAAACCGAGCTTCTTCTTCTCTTTCCGCGGAAATCCTTCTTTCTTCTTCTTCGTGAATTCACGAACTCTCTCTTCTCTTCTCTCGGAATCTCAGTCTCTCTCTTCTCTCAATTCGGTTCAAACTGGTTTAGAGTTAGGGATTTGAGAAATAGATTTGAGGATTTTCGGATTTGAAGTGAAATAGAATTAGGGATTTGAAGCTTGAAATGAAGATGGAAAGAGATTTAGGGATTTCGGATTTTTGAAGATTGGTTTTGATTTTGGCAGAGGTTTAGGATGCTATTGAAGCTTGATTATTGAGTGAAGGAGGCTTGCTTTTTATAGGAGAAGAGGTCAAGAACGTGATTGCCGTTTTGTATAGGTTTGTGTGCGTTTCGAAAATCATGAATTTCCCGTGTGAGTCACTTCTGTTCTGCGTTTTAATTCTTTTGCTTTTGCGTTTTGTTCGTGCTTGTTCTCGTGCTCACTGCTTGCGTTTTGTGTATTTTGTGATGCATTTTGTATTGTTAATTTCAGGTGTGTTTGTCGTGATGACTTGGTGTATGTGATGACGCGCGTGCGGCGTGAAGCTGATACGGAATGGCTAGGCAAAGGGTGTGGCTGGGAAGTACTTTGTTGCTTCGGCTTGTGCGTGCGGGATAGGGCCTGCTGCGGCTGAGGCTTTTGTTGTTCAGCTGAGTTCGCGTGATGATGTTTGGTGGCTTCATCTTGTGGACCTGTTGTTTTTGTTGGCAAGCTTGAAATTTTGTTTACGGCGTGCGGGAAATACTTGGAGAAAGGGCTGGGCAGGTACGACTTACGGGATTAATTTGGCATGATGGGCATGCGGCTTGTTGTTTTTTCGTGTGGGCTAGCTGCGCATGCAGGGATTGAAGGAAAGTCAAATGCAAGTGGGCCAGGTTTTGTGTGATTGCAAGTGGGGGCCTTGCTGCGGTACGTATGCGTGAAGAAGTATTGTTTTGTGGCTTGGTGTGTGGTGAATGAGGTGAAGGGCTAGCAAAAGCTGAGGCATTGATGCAAGGCCTTGGATATTGTTGGCTTGCTATTTTTTTTTTTGGTAAACATTGTAATGGGCTTAATAAGAATAACTTCTTTTTTCTATATGCTTTTTTTTGTAAAATTTTGTGGTAAAGAAAGAAAATAATGGGCTCACAAAAAAAATGGGTTATCAATAATTGGTGTAATTATGAATTTATGGGAATGAATAAAAATGATTAAAAAAAATAGAAAATGATGGAAATTGAAATATTAAAAAATAAAAGTGGAATACTAAAAAGATAAAAATGGTTATTGAAAAATGGTTTATAAGATGTCGGAAATGAATAATTGGGTAAAAAATGGATCCAAATGGATTTAAAGGAAATGAAATCTGATCTTAAGCCCAAAGTCAAATCTTGATTTTTCTCAAGCCACTGATAAAGTAAATATATCCACTCACAGAACCACTGAACAACCAAATAAATTGCAAATCGAGCCACAACTGTCATCTGAAAACTGTTTGATTCAAGCCCTGATAATTCGAAACCGAACTGAGGAAAATAAATCCTCAGATGAATCGTTGATGAACTGATAAACACTGAAGATTCAAACCGCAACACACTGCCTGATAACTGATGAACGAACCAAACTTTGCACAGAAAACAAATGTCACACAAACCAACTTATACTTGGAAAACGCATTGCCTGATGAATGAATTACTGGCACACACAATTGACAGTCAACACAATCTTTTAATAGTTTGACCAGATTAGGTCAAACATCCACTTGAAATTGAATTGTGACTGAACAAACGCATCTGAATGAAATTACTGTCTCATCTTCTCAAACCTGCAACACAGAGAAGAAGAAGAACACTACAACATATTTTTTGTATTTTGGTTAGAAGTCAGTAAATATAAACAAATATAAAACAGTAAAAATAATGGTGACCCCCTGCGAAGCATAGACTCACATCTGAGGAGAAACTCGAAACCAGTGCGATCTTGTTTGATATGCAAAATGCAGATGATATGCGAAACAACCTTAGGGCAAAAATTAGGGTGTTACAGCTGCCCCTATTTAATTTCTTCAATCCGGAGATATGAAGATTGACATCTTCGTCTCTACAAGATGGGAGAGACTTAAATACAGAAAACCCAATTTTTGTCCTAAGAGAACAAATGATGTGATATGAATATGCTATGCAAACCCAAGATCTCTGTGGGGGAAATATGACCACCAGAGAACAACACAACTTGGGGACACAGAAGAAAATCCCGCTGGGGAAACAAAAGACAACCAAAGAGTTACCAGGAAAATAAATCACTGGATAACAGACTTCACTTGGGAAAGATATGATATAATCAGGGAACAAAATTCAACCAGGGAAAGATAAACACCCTGCCAGGAATATCAATCGAACACCGTATTTGAATCCAAGAAATGGAGAAATACTGTGTTGGAAAAGAAATCATCAACTACCTGATTTACTGGGTAGGAAATATAACAGACTCGACTATCAATTTACTGGATAGGAGCAAAATACGAAGGGATAACCTCAATTACCTTTTTACTGGGCAAGAAATATTCTCAACTACCTGATTTACTGGGTAGAAACTCAATCAGATTACCTTTTTACTGTGTAAGAAATAAAGGACTCGACTATCGATTTACTGGGTAGGAGTGAAATAAAAGGAATAACCTTCACCACCTTTTTACTGGGTAAGAAAAATTTTCAACTACCTGATTTACTGGGTAGAGAATATAAAGGACTCGACTATCGATTTACTGGATAGGATTATGATCCACTACCTGATTTACTGGGTAGGAACTCAATCAAAGAGAAACAACTTCTATTACCTTTTTACTGGGTAAGAAGAAATATCGCCTACCGGATTTACTGGGTAGGACCTCAATCAAATTACCTTTTTACTGGGTAGAATAAAATTCTCAACTACCTGATTTACTGGGTAGAAAAATAAAGGACTCGACTATCGATTTACTGGATAGGAGCATGATCCACTACCTGATTTACTGGGTAGGAACTCAATCAAAGAGAAACAACTTCTATTACCTTTTTACTGGGTAAGAAGAAGAAATATCGGCTACCGGATTTACTGGGTAGGACCTCAATCAAATTACCTTTTTACTGGGTAGAATAAAATTCTCAACTACCTGATTTACTGGGTAGGAGCTCAAATCAAAGAATAACAAACTCTATTACCTTTTTACTAGGTAAGAGGCAGAAATCTCGACTACCGAATTTACTGGGTAGGAATAATTCTCGACTACCGAATTTACTGGGTAGGAGTACAAGTAAAAGAACTTGATCAAATCTGGTAATATCACCCACTATTGATTTACTGATAGCTAAATTCCAGAGCAATATGCTCAAGCTGGAGAAAATGTTGCCCACTATCAAACAATGATAGCTTAATTCCAAAGCAAATGTATCCACAACAGGGGACCAAAGTTCAATCCAAGAACAAATTGGAAAGAAACGGTCAAACGAGACTCATCCCGAGGAGGAAATATCTCAACTGGGGACAATTCCATCCAGATAATAAACTGGGGAGGAAACTGAATCAATATCTTCCACGAGAAACAAACTCAGTGGGGAATTAGAAAGGAATAACTCTTTCTGCTTAATGGTCGACACTCTAAACTTGAGAGGAAGACAACACACATACTCTGTGGGGAAAATCCACACCAAAGAGCAGATAACAATAATAAACGCAAGAATGCAAGCAAACAATGCTATGCGTATGCGTATGACTATGCTTATGAATATGCTGACAAAACAGACATAAAGATAAGAAACAGGTGACATAAACACCACAACAACCGGATACTCGGCTGATCCCAAGGCAACAGTACAGGGAAACATGCTGGAGATTCAACTTGAAATCTGCAGGGGAATATCATAAGCCATCAAAGGAATAAAATCCTACTACAAGGCTCAAATCATGATAAAACAGCATCTGCTAGGAATATCATCCTGCTGAGGCAAAGGTAATAATCTGCTGAGGATAGAAATATTCTTGATAAAAAATCAAACTTCACGAGGAATAACTGTCATATCACTCCTGCTCCACCTGGGGATAGAGTGCAAGACTTGCTAAAAATCATATAGGAATCTGCTGGAAATCAACACATGCAGACCTATTGGGGATCCACATGGGGATATCAGAAGTTAACATCATAGCCATAACACAGTTGCGAGGGATTTTAAATCTATACCCAACATAGAGTACAAGAAAACCTCTAAACTGACTGCTATATCAATACTTCTATATTCAAAATGCAAATAATCAAACTGAGGAACAAGAGCTCAGCTGGGGATTCCCAATACTTCTCAAATCAAAGATAACATGTTGAGGAAAAGATCAACACTCAGCTAGGGATTCATAAGAACATCCCTTCCAACAACTCTTCTGGGGAATACATACAATCTCCATTCAACATCATGGTTGGGGAACAAAACATCATTAACAACAATCTGTCAAGACTATCCAAGAACTTCACATGGACACAACCGAATCAAACCCTGCTTTGGGAGAGACGAGTTACACACATCCAGACTTTACCATTCTTGGAAGTACTATTGATAACCTTTCTTTGTTCATATATCAAAAGAAAAAAACTTTAGTCAAGGATGAGTAAATAAGAATCTTTGATGAATAATTCTTCTGAGGGATAGAATCTGAAATCCTTGGTTACTACAAGTGATCCAGTCTGTCGACGCAGTTACTTGCCATGATCCCTAACTTTTGCCTAGATTGCCCTTTCGGGTTTTCAATCTACCGGGATACTTATTTCTGTTTTTGTCTCTAATTTTTGCCTGGACCGCCCTTTCGGGTTTTCAATCCACCGAGACGCTCATTTTTGCCTAAGCCGCCCTTTCGGGTTTTCAACTTAGCGAGCTGTTTATTTTTTATTTTTTAGGCGAAGTATTTCTTGACTGCATCCGCATTCACAGGGAGAGTGATCTCCTCACCATCCATAGTTGCAAGAATTAATGAACCGCCAGAGAAGGCTTTCTTAACAACATATGGTCCATCATAGTTCGGAGTCCACTTGCCCCGAGAATCTTTAAGGAAAGACTGAATCTTTTTGAGCACGAGGTCGCCTTCTCTGAATACACGAGGTTTGACCTTTCTTATCAAAAGCTTTCTTCATTCTTTGCTGGTAAAACCGACCATGACACAAAGCTGTTATTCTCTTTTCTTCAATCAAATTCAACTGATCAAACCTACTCTGACACCATTCAGCCTCAGTCAACTTGGCTTCCATCATAACTCTCATTGATGGGATCCCAACTTCGACAGGGAGCACTGCTTCTGTACCATAAACAAGTGAGAAAGGGGTTGCCCCTGTTGAAGTGCGGACAAATGTACGATACCCATGAAAAGCAAAAGGGAGCATCTCATGCCAGTCTGCTCGGAAATTAGAAATGCTACTGTTGAACAAATCTCTGTCCCACCAGTAAACTGCATCAAGTTGAAAATCTTTTGAGAGAAATCATGCAAAGCTGTTTGGAGATTCTTGAAGAAAGTGCCCCAAGTTCAATGACTGATAAAGGTAAACTGATAATGGATTCAATTCTTGATTGCTGCCGAAGAAAATACTCAGATCTTTGGAATAACTGTTGAGAGAATAAACTGATCATGGTTTCAGTTCTTGAAATTATTGTTGAGAAAATAACCCAGAAATGAATCTTGCAGAGAATCTTCTGACTAACCATATCTGAGAATAATTTGCACTGATCAACAACTCTTGAACCATAGGACCTGAGGAGAAATTGCCCTTGATAAGATCACCGACCAAGTTTCTCAACTGTTTGAAAATTCCTTGATGAGGAAAGTTTATTTGCAAATAAAAAATGTTTGTACAAACCTGGTGATTTTAATGCAAAGTTCAATGCAAAGTTTGAAATCAAGAATCATTTTTGGAATGAAATTTATTGATGTAAAGTAATTAAAAAACATTGTCAAAACACGGCGGTTGAGACAACATTGAAGATAAAGCAAAGGTAAGAAAACAAATGATTGGTAAAGAACTTGGGAGTCAGTTTACGCAACCTCGTTGTAGTATGCTTTTCAAAAGAACCCTGAATTCAATTAGGACTTTTGAAGGTTGTAACGTGGTCTGGTTCACAGTTTATGAATCAAAGGATATAGGCTCAAAGTTTATTTATACCCAACCCCTCTTCGTGATGAACTCCAGTCCTACATTCAATTAATTCAGCCTATGCATTCAAGTTCCCGGATATTTAGGATTGCACAGATGAAGATGGTTCATGAGCCAAAGGATTTTGAGATAACAGTCACATCTTTCCTTTTGTTATTTCTAGTGAGGACTTTGGTCAACTCAACTTATTTTTGCTGAGGGTTTTGATGACCTCTGGGTAAATCTTTCTTTTTATTATCCCTAATTTTTGCCTGAACTGCGTCATTTCAACTTACAGCCAGCGGGATGCCTCAGTTTTTACCTAAGTCTCCTTCATAGGTTTTGATTTAGCGGGCTTTGATTTTTTTTATAATAATTTTTCACTATCATTTTTTTTTGAAAGATAATGACTGCATGGCTTAATGATTACGATGAACCATCATTGGCTTTTGAATTGAAACACATCTTCAACACTTCTTGATGTGTGTGAAGGAAAACTTTATATTGCAACCTTTGTTGAAAGGTGTTTTGAACAATTCTCTTGTACTTGAATGCACATTCGAATTAATTGAGAACTACCCATCCCCGGGTTAAAATTAAGGGTTTTTTCGAATAGAAATAAACTCCAACTTCAAGGCTCAAAGGGGTTAACAAAGGATTAACTTCCTTATTTCTCCAGTGTTTAGGATTGAAAATAATGCCTGTATATCATCAACCAAGTCTCAATTGAAAGCATACCAACAACAGTTATGGGTATCTCGTTTTCATCCTCCTCCCTCCAATCATTGTAAAAACTTTGAGAAAAGATAAATGAACTTGAAATGTAAAGCATAAAGATGCAAATAGTAAATGAAGTTGAATCAAAACAAAGCAATTGCTCATTTCATTAAAATCAACATGAAAGTACAAACAATCTTAAAAGCAAACAACTTAATATGATTGAAGAAAAATCGCAAACATAAAGAAACAATAGCCTAGTGATCCATCAGCAACAAAGGATGAGCTGTCCCGTCTGAGATTCTGGCCTTGAAGAAAGTTTGACAGTTGAATTCCTCTAGAAGATTCATTTCTCATGATTCGGAAAAGGATTGTTGACAACATTAGGATTAGTGTCCTCAAAAGTGATCATCCCATTTCTAACAAGCTCTTTTACTTTAGCCTTCAATGCAAAACAGTGTTCTAGGTCATGACCAGTTCCACCTTGATGAAGCTCACAACAAAGATCTGATCTATAACCAACCGGAAGAGGATTTGGAACAGGAGGCGCAGGCCTAGTAGTAATCCAACCATTCTGGACCAAGTAAGGATACAACTCAGCATAAGTCATCGGAATAGGATCAAAGTTTGGCCTACTCCTAGCATTACGATTCTGGTTCTGGCCAACATTCCTTTGAATAGATGGACCATTGATCATCAGAGCGACTGCAGTAGGGTATGATTGTTCATGGTGTTGTTGTCTGCGACGAGTCATCCCAACAACACTTGCTTCACCAGCAAAAACATTGACTTGAGGCATGACAATCCTCTGAAGTTGAGTTTTCCTAATGATCAAAGCCTGTAGCATCTCCATGATCTGACTCACATCGTTTTTCAACTCATCAAGGTCTTCCCTAACTTTCTTGTTATGTTGGGCTTGATTTTCCATTCTCAATCTAATAACTCTCAATCTGTTAGCAGCTCTAGTACCGTATCTGTGGTGAGGAGTCAGTTTGACGGATCAACAGACAACTGAGGAAAGAAACAACCGGGATGAGTTCCCACACAACTCGGATGAACACAAGAATATGCGAGGATGCAATGATATGCAAAATTCACTTCCATTTTCAGAAAAACAACTCGATTATTGCAAACATGGTCAACATCGAGAATACTGTCATGAAAAATCTTGACAAAAAGGAATATTTATTCTTTCTAATATTCGCAATAATCAGAATTGCTTTCCTTGAAAAATGGTTGTGATGATAATCATGATGAATATGTAGATGCAACAACCACAAACAAGATCACACAAGGCACATGGGCTTAGGTTCCGAGTCACGAGCATGAAGTCAAGGTAACAGAACACCAACCCACACAGGTAAGTACTAAGGTTTTGTCTTCATTGTACCTGCAAGAAACCAAAAGGGTGCTAACAGAGGTGCCCGGAGTTAACAGCCATCTTTAGAATATCATCAGTACGTTGGATTACTCCCCAACCGATAACATTCTTAAAATAGACCTCGTCCGAGTGTAGTATCGCGTGACAACCGCCTTAGATTTACATCCAGACAGCTTCCGCATTACGTTCCTAAATTGGCTTAGATGGGTTAAGGGTTCTAAGGTCCTCAGTATGATCAGCTCAAGGTCGGAAAATAATGCCACGTACGATTACTCGTCATGACATTGATAGTCCAAGAGAGCCTAACCGAGTGGAGATTATCAAATTGATATTGCTTTGGACTACTCCATCGCATATCGCTTCGAATATCGCCGTCCTATCATAAGTGTCGCTCAGATCCGGGTTAGAATCTATCTCACACAGAGGATCACCAAAAACCAAAACAGAACAAACAAATAACAAACAATTCAAACCAAAGCAATAAATAAATCAAAGTAGGCTAAATCCGCTTAGAGATTACTCCCCAGCAGAGTCGCCACTTTTCTGTAGCGGTAAAATCGTGAGTGTAAGCTATTGATTAACTTAACTCGATTAACACAGAGTCGCCACCGCGCTTTTCTTTATTTCCGAATGGAAAAAGGTAAAAGAACGAATAAAAACCTAGGATTCTAAAAGCAAAGGCTAAAAGAAATAAACAGAGATTGGGTAAGGGGATTGGTTATGAACCGGGAAGGTTTTAGGCACCCGACTCATCCGTGGTACTCCACGGGAGCCCTTTGAAATACTTATTGCTTTTTGGTCTGAAATTGGTTTGTTTAAAATGATGGAAGAGATGAGGAGAAGAATATTTTTTAATGATTTTGTGTTTGATAAGGTTTTAAAGCCTTATGCCTACGTACCCACAAAGTGAAATGCGAGATCAAAACCTCGTAGTTCGTGGTACAAAGTTTGAAAAGAATAAGTGGGTTGAATTGATTTTAAGATGTAGAGATAAGTCGTCATCCCTTAGCGAATAATTCCGCTAAAAGGGATGAATCATATCTAAACATGTAAAAAAGGTGCACAAAGGCACAAAAATATTTGAATGAGTTTTGAGTTTTTTTTAAAAGTATATAAGAAAATGGCTTTGATATATTTACATGAATTAACATTGATTAAGAAAATAAAAGGAAAAGATTAAAAATCGCTTGACCGAAATCAAGGTTTGTTTATGAAAGTGTTTGGAGTTTAGAAAACAAGAAGGTTTTGAAATAGGAAGGAGTTTTGAAAATTAAAGAATGGGGAGGAGATGAAGAGACTAGTCCTAATACTTGAATTAAAAGATGAGGAAAGAAGTTACCAAACTATAATATGCACAATTCTTCAAAGGTCGGAATTTCCTCTTCAAAAGTTAATGACATAATTTGAGGCCAAGGTTTCTAACCCATTCCAACTTGAGCAAAGGGAGATCCTAGAAGTCTAAGTCCATTCTCCAAAAGCAAAGGGATAGTAACCATAAGTCCAATGTTAGAAGTCACAAGTTTTTTAAGAGTTTAATCCTTTATTAAGTATTTTGGTGTCCAAATGGACAAAATAAAAAAACCAGCACAATATGAATATCAACAAACACAATATGAATATAAACAATGATATATGATATAATATGGCAAAATATAATAAGGAGATAAGGGAGCAAGAGATTTAAAATAAAAGGATAAGGTGCAAGAGATTAAATTTAAACAATTATATTCACATTATTATAATATTTACAATATAAGGTGGTATGATGAACTTAATCAAGCACAACCACAACAATGAATAATAAAATTGAGGCAACCGGATCCAAGTGGATCTTTAATCGAATCGGGACGAATGTAGGTCTATGTTAAGCAATCGCCGAGTAATTTACGAAGTAATTACCCTACAAATGAGGCCGGCCACCACTAGTTAAAGTGGAAAATATTCGTGTTAATACATGTTAGAGAAACGATATAATGAATCGTTCTCCGAAAACATGCCACACTAAAAGAAAAGAGAGGGTCTAATCTTAATCGAGATTATCGTTGAATTTCTCGAAAAGCAACCTATCACGATCTCAAAGTATGGAGAATGATCCAACTGATCATTCATCCATAGATTTGAAATAATGAAGATTAAACTTAATCGGAAATCAACAATCCCGAATCGGAAGATTGTCATCGACCAAAATTAAAAAAGAGATGAAGAAAAAAAAATGGATCCAAAAATAGATCCAATAAAAGAATTAGAAACATTTTTTGAAATTCTTTTCTAAAGATTCTTTTCCAAATATTTCTTCTAAATTGTTTTTTCTAAACACTTTTCTAAACTTCTTTTTTTTCAAATTGCTTTTCTAAAATAAAATTCTAAAGATATTTTTTCTAAATTTCTCTTAAAGAATTACCTAATAATATTCTAATAATATTATTAAAGTAATTCTTTTCTAAGAAAAAACTTTAACAAAGTTTTAAACAATAACCAAAGAAAACAAATAAACAAGAGGGAGGGGGGAAGATGTTGTCCGTGGGTAGGGTGGTAGAAATGGATCTAAGGATCCAAGGCCCAAACCATATTCCTTTTACCTCTTAAAAAATTGGAAAAAAAATAAGTTACAATAAATAATAAAAAAAACAAAAGAAGTCAAAGACTTCTTCTTCTTCTTCACGGTAAAAGCAACGCAAACAGGGGAGAACGAAAAAAAATCACGGCGGCGGCTAACACCTCACATCCTCACCTTCTCAAAAAAATCAAAATGAAACCGAGCTTCTTCTTCTCTTTCCGCGGAAATCCTTCTTTCTTCTTCTTCGTGAATTCACGAACTCTCTCTTCTCTTCTCTCGGAATCTCAGTCTCTCTCTTCTCTCAATTCGGTTCAAACTGGTTTAGAGTTAGGGATTTGAGAAATAGATTTGAGGATTTTCGGATTTGAAGTGAAATAGAATTAGGGATTTGAAGCTTGAAATGAAGATGGAAAGAGATTTAGGGATTTCGGATTTTTGAAGATTGGTTTTGATTTTGGCAGAGGTTTAGGATGCTATTGAAGCTTGATTATTGAGTGAAGGAGGCTTGCTTTTTATAGGAGAAGAGGTCAAGAACGTGATTGCCGTTTTGTACAGGTTTGTGTGCGTTTCGAAAATCATGAATTTCCCGTGTGAGTCACTTCTGTTCTGCGTTTTAATTCTTTTGCTTTTGCGTTTTGTTCGTGCTTGTTCTCGTGCTCACTGCTTGCGTTTTGTGTATTTTGTGATGCGTTTTGTATTGTTAATTTCAGGTGTGTTTGTCGTGATGACTTGGTGTATGTGATGACGCGCGTGCGGCGTGAAGCTGATACGGAATGGCTAGGCAAAGGGTGTGGTTGGGAAGTACTTTGTTGCTTCGGCTTGTGCGTGCGGGATAGGGCCTGCTGCGGCTGAGGCTTTTGTTGTTCAGCTGAGTTCGCGTGATGATGTTTGGTGGCTTCAGCTTGTGGACCTGTTTTTTTTGTTGGCAAGCTTGAAATTTTGTTTACGGCGTGCGGGAAATACTTGGAGAAAGGGATGGGCAGGTACGACTTACGGGATTAATTTGGCATGATGGGCATGCGGCTTGTTGTTTTTTCGTGTGGGCTAGCTGCGCATGCAGGGATTGAAGGAAAGTCAAATGCAAGTGGGCCAGGTTTTGTGTGATTGCAAGTGGGGGCCTTGCTGCGGTACGTATGCGTGAAGAAGTATTGTTTTGTGGCTTGGTGTGTGGTGAATGAGGTGAAGGGCTAGCAAAAGCTGAGGCATTGATGCAAGGCCTTGGATATTGTTGGCTTGCTATTTTTTTTTGTAAACATTGTAATGGGCTTAATAAGAATAACTTCTTTTTTCTATATGCTTTTTTTGTAAAATTTTGTGGTAAAGAAAGAAAATAATGGGCTCACAAAAAAAATGGGTTATCAATAATTGGTGTAATTATGAATTTATGGGAATGAATAAAAATGATTAAAAAAATAAATAGAAAATGATGGAAATTGAAATATTAAAAAATATAAGTGGAATACTAAAAAGATAGAAATGGTTATTGAAAAATGGAATGGTTTAATTGAAAAATGGTTTATAAGATGTCGGAAATGAATAATTGGGTAAAAAATGGATCCAAATGGATTTAAAGGAAATGAAATCTGATCTTAAGCCCAAAGTCAAATCTTGATTTTTCTCAAGCCACTGATAAAGTAAATATATCCACTCACAGAACCACTGAACAACCGAATAAATTGCAAATCGAGCCACAACTGTCATCTGAAAACTGTTTGATTCAAGCCCTGATAATTCGAAACCGAACTGAGGAAAATAAATCCTCAGATGAATCGTTGATGAACTGATGAACTGATAAACACTGAAGATTCAAACCGCAACACACTGCCTGATAACTGATGAACGAACCAAACTTTGCACAGAAAACAAATGTCACACAAACCAACTTATACTTGGAAAACGCATTGCCTGATGAATGAATTACTAGCACACACAATTGACAGTCAACACAATCTTTTAATAGTTTGACCAGATTAGGTCAAACATCCACTTGAAATTGAATTGTGACTGAACAAACGCATCTGAATGAAATTACTGTCTCATCTTCGCAAACCTGCAACACAGAGAAGAAGAAGAACACTGCAACATATTTTTTGTATTTTGGTTAGAAGTCAGTAAATATAAACAAATATAAAACAGTAAAAATAATGGTGATCCCCTGCGAAGCATAGACTCACATCTGAGGAGAAACTCGAAACCAGTGCGATCTTGTTTGATATGCAAAATGCAGATGATATGCGAAACAACCTTAGGGCAAAAATTAGGGTGTTACACATGGATGTGAAGGATATGGACACATCAGGAATGAATGTCCTACCTACTTAAAAAGGCAAAAGAAAGGACTCTCTGTAACCTGGTCTGATGAAGACTCAGGAGGTGATTCAGAAGAAGAATCAGCTAAGCATATCACTGCTCTAGCTGGATTATGTGAATCTGAAAGTGAATCCAGTGATGGGGAGCTTACTTTTGAAGAACTTGAGCAATCATACAGAGAACTATTTAAAAGAAGCACTGAAATATGCAGTGAGAGTATAAAGCTAAAGAAGCAGATTAAGGCACTAAAGGAAGAAAAAGCAAGTGATCTAGAGATCATTGACACCTTGAAAAGTGAAGTAAGTCTCCTCAACTCCAAGTTGGAACACATGTCCAAATCTTTTAGAATGCTGAACAGTAGCTCAAGTACACTGGATGTTATTCTCAACAACAATAAGCATTCAGGGGATAAAAGTGGACTGGGATTTAACAGAGTTCATAAGGATGAAGCTAGCTCTAGCAAAACTACTTCAAAGTCCATACAGTCAAACAAAATGTTCCAACAGATGCCTCAACATCATGAAAAGAACACAAAGTCAAACATAATGTTCCAACAGATGTCTCAACATTCTGAAAAGAACATAATGAAGAAGAAGTATCAAAGATGGAGATGTCATCATTGTGGAAGATTTGGACATATCAAACCTCATTGCTATAAGTTGCATGGATATCCAAATCAGATGTATTAGCATCCTCCTAAGCAGAAGATAGAAGTTACCAAGAAAGTGTTGCATAGACATCAAAGAGATCAGCAACCCCCTAAGCAGAAGACAAAGGTCATCAAGAAGGTATGGAGACCAAAAGCTAGTCTTCATGCTGATCAAAGCTACATACCCAAGAACAAGATCAACAAACAACCTTGGAGCTCTACTGATGAACAATACACAGGGCAGAGGTATCAAAAGAAATCTCAACTCAAATGGTCAAAGAAAGGTGTTTCTAAAGGAGAAATCAAGGGAGTTGGGACCTTGGACTGTCCAGATGTACCAAGACTAGATGATGTGCTGCTGGTTAAAGGTTTAACTGCTAACCTGATCAGCATAAGTCAATTATGTGATCAAGGGTACAGTGTAAACTTTACCAAAACTGAATGCATAGTGTCTAACAAAGAACAAAAGGTTGTCATGAAAGGAGCCAGATCTAAAGACAACTGTTACATGTGGGAACCTCAAGACTTCAGTCTCACTTCAACTTGCTCTTTAGCTAAAGAAGAAGAAGTGAAACTATGGCACCAAAGACTAGGTCATCTTCATTTCAGAGGCATAAAGAAAATCATATCTATGGATGCTGTGAGAGGTATTCCTAAACTGAAGATTGATGATGGAAAAATATGTGGTGAATGTCAAATAGGCAAGCAAACCAAGATGTCCCATCCAAAGCTCCAACATCTGACAACTTCCAAAGTTTTGGAACTATTGCAAATGGATCTTATGGGACCTATGCAGGTTGAGAGTCTTGGTGGTAAGAGGTATGCCTATGTAGTGGTTGATGAATTTTCAAGATATACATGGATAAATTTCATCAAAGAAAAGTCTGATGTATTCGATGTATTCAAAGACTTATGCCAAAGAATACCAAGGGAAAAAGCCAGCTGTGTGATCAGAATAAGAAGTGATCATGGAAAAGAATTTGAGAACCAAAAATTCTTAGATTTCTGTTCTTCAGAAGGAATCAATCATGAATACTCTTCACCAATCACTCCTCAACAGAATGGGATTGTTGAGAGGAAGAATAGAACTATTCAAGAATCAGCAAGAGTTATGATCCATGCCAAAAAGTTACCTTTGTACTTCTGGGCTGAAGCTATGAACACAGCTTGTTACATTCATAACAGAGTTACTCTAAGGAAAGGAACTTTGTCCACAATCTATGAAGTCTGGAAAGGTAGAAAACCCACAGTTAAGTACTTCCATGTGTTTGGAAGTAACTGTTACATTCTGGCAGACAGGGAGCAAAGAAGAAAAATGGATCCTAAAAGTGATGAAGGGATTTTTCTTGGATATTCTATAAACAGCAGAGCATATAGAGTATTTAATTCTAGAACCAAGGTTATCATGGAGTCCATAAATGTGATAATTGATGATGCTCCTACAGATGTTCCAGAAGATGTTGGAACATCTGCTGATATCAAAACTGAAGCTGAAGAAAAGAGTAATCATTCTGACTTCACTCAAACTGATGCAAGGACAGAACAATCCAGCAAACCTCCCTCCATCAGAATCCAGAAATATCATCCAAAAGATTTGATAATTGGTGATCCCAACAGAGGTGTAAGCACTAGATCAAAAGAAGTGATTTCAGGTTCCTGCTTTGTTTCAAAAATAGAACCTAAAAACATCAAGGAAGCTCTTACTGATGAATACTGGATTTGTGCTATGCAAGAGGAATTAGGTCAATTCACAAGGAATGAAGTGTGGAATCTTGTTCCTAGACCTGATGACATAAATGTGATTGGAACTAAATGGGTGTATAAGAACATGTAAAATGAACAAGGAGTTGTTACAAAGAACAAAGCTAGACTTGTAGCTCAAGGATACCCACAAATTGAAGGAGTAGACTTTGATGAAACCTTTGCACCAGTAGCAAGGCTTGAATCAATCAGACTACTTTTGGGAATTGCTTGTATCTTAAAGTTCAAGCTATTTCAAATGGATGTGAAAAGTGCCTTTTTAAATGGATATCTTAATGAAGAGGTATATGTAGAACAGCCTAAAGGATTTGTTGATCCAAGCTGTCCAAATCATGTATACAAACTAAAGAAGGCTCTTTATGGTTTGAAGCAAGCTCCAAGAGCATGGTATGAAAGGCTGACTACTTTTCTTATCAAGCAAGGGTACAGGAAAGGTGGTATTGACAAAACCTTGTTTGTTAAAGATGAAGAAAGAAATGTCATGATTGCTCAAATATATGTAGATGACATAGTCTTTGGTGGAATGTATGACAGGATGGTTAAACATTTTGTCAACCAGATGGAATCTGAATTTTAAATGAGCCTAGTAGGAGAATTAACCTACTTTCTTGGACTGCAAATAAAGCAAATGGAGGACTCCATGTTCATTTCCCAAAGAAAGTATGCTAAGAACATAGTCAAGAAATTTGGGATGGACAGTGCTACTCATAAGAGAACTCCTGCCCCCACACATTTAAAGCTAACTAAAGATGACAAGGGTGAGAATGTAGATCAAAGCCTATACAGAAGTATGATTGGAAGCTTGTTATATCTGACTGCTAGCAGACCAGACATAGCATTTGCAGTAGGTGTATGTGCAAGATATCAAGCTGATCCAAAAGTTAGTCATCTTAACCAAGTCAAGAGAATTCTGAAATATGTTAATGGTACTTGTGACTATGGTATAATGTACCTTCATGGATGCAAACCAATTCTCACTGGCTTCTGTGATGCTGATTGGGCTGGAAGTGCTGATGACAGAAAAAACACTTCAGGAGGATGCTTCTTTCTAGGAAACAATTTGATTTCTTGGTTCAGTAAGAAACAAAATTGTGTATCCTTATCTACTGCTGAAGCTGAATATATAGCAGCTGGAAGCAGCTGTTCACAGTTGGTTTGGATGAAGCAAATGCTCACTGAGTACAATGTCCCACAAGATGTCATGACATTGTACTGTGACAACTTAAGTGCAATTAACATATCAAAGAATCCTATCCAACATAGCAGGACCAAGCATATTGATATCAGACATCATTTCATCAGAGATCTTGTAGAAGAGAAAGTGATTTCACTGGAACATGTAGCTACAAATCTGCAGTTGGCTGATATATTTACCAAAGCCTTGGATGCTACTCAATTTGAAAACTTAAGGGGTAAATTGGGAATCTGCTTATGTGAGATTTAGCAGTTATGGAGATGTGCCAACATGTCATATGACATTGTGTGGCATAAGCACCAGATGGCAACACCAGTCTGGTCAAGCACCTTGGGTATTCCATTCCTAAATATTCTCAAAGTAACGGCTACTTATAAAATATCAGCTTGTTCTCAGCTATCCATATTCTCATCATTCTCTCAAAAACGAATTGCATTCTCTAACTGTTTTTCAGAACTCATCAACCCTAAAACGCTTCATCCACCTCCTTTGAAAATGTCTCAAAACCCTAACATTTCTGAAGAAATCCTCAACAAGGAAGATGTGGTGCATGCAACCCCCATTTCTGTGGTACCCATGGATTCAACTCCAATGGACGAAATCAGAGGAAGTGTTCCTCTTGCTAAAAAGCCAAGAACTCCAAAAAGAACAAAAGATCAAGTTTTCAGCAAGACCAAAGGCATACCCTCACCATTATACAACACTCCAAAAGCTTCTGAATACGTGGATGATTCCATAAAGGAGTTGGTAACCAAGATCCTATCTGATCAAAGAGTGGTAAGTGGCATATCTATCCCTCTGAACACCATGCCAGCCCCACAAGAAGATCAACAAACTCAGGCTGCAAAGGACACTCCTACTCAACAGGATGTCCCAATAGATGTTGAAGCATCTGAAGACCAGCAAAAGGTCTCATCTGATACTGCTGATGATATATCTGAGGACCAGAAAAGGCCTCCACAGATAGTGATGCAGAAGCATCTGAGGACCAGCACAAGGCCTCCACTGAAGAGCACATCTCTGTTGATCAACCAGCTGAAGAGGAGACTGCTCAACCTCCTCCTGTTGTGAACCTAGAGCATGATTCTGATACAGAAATCATTGCTTCTGTAAAACCTAGCATAGCCAAAAGGCTTAGGACTAGGAAAGAAAAGATGAATGCAGGACATGAAATTCCTGAGAAGAAGCAAGCTACACCAAAGAAGGACAAAGCTAAAGTTGTCTTTGGTCCTACAAAACAATAGAGCAAGGTGCAAACACAAAAGAGGAAAGCTGTCACTCCTCCAGATTCAGATGTTGAAGAAGATGTCCCAACATCTCCTCCAAAGAAGAAATCAGCACCCTCAAGGTCATCAACTGCTGTTCCAGAAGCTCCCTTGGACAACATCTCCTTTCATCATGTTTCAAGTGTGAATAGATGGAAGTTTGTTTATCAAAGAAGGGTAGCACTTGAAAGAGAGCTGAGCAGTAATGCACTTGAGTGCACAGAGTTAATTGATCTCATCTCCTTTGTTGGCTTTTTCAAAACTGTCTCAAAATTCTCTCCTTGCTATGAGCTGCTTGTCAAGGAATTCATAGTCAACCTCCAAGAAGATTGTGCCAATGGTAAGTCTGCTGAATTTAGAAAAGTATATGTAAGAGGCAGGTGTGTAGAATTCTCTCCTAGGGTTATCAACCAATACCTTGGAAGAGAATCTGATGGTCCAAATGAGTTAGGGAAGACTGATAACCAGGTTTGCAAGGTTATCACTGCTAATCAGGTCAAGGCTTGGCCAGTTAAAGGAAAGCTCTCAGTTAGCATGCTGACAAGGAAATATGCCATGCTGAACAGGATTGGTACAACAAACTGGGTCCCTAACAACCATACATCCTCAATATCTACTGGATTGGGCAGGTTCATATTTGTTATGGGCACCCAAACAAAGCTGGATTATGGAGCTTATATATTTGATCAGACATTGAAGCATGCTGGATCATCTGCAACAAAGCTGCCAATTGCCTTCCCTTCCTTGCTGTGTGGAATAGTGCTGAGTCAGTACCCTGGGATCCTCACTGAGAAGGACACAATTTGCAAAAGAGAGAGCCCTCTGGCCTTTCACTACAAGCTATTCCTGAATCATCATGCAGCTGATGTTGAAGCACCCTTTGGGACATCTGCTGGTCCTTCAAATGCAAAGTCTCCAATCTCCAAAGCTGCATTGATTGCTGAACTGAAGAACACTTGCAAAGAACTAGATGCAAGGAAGCAGAAGGTTGAGGAGATTATCCAAAGGCTGGAGATTGAAAGTGCTCAGAAAGCTGCTACTTCTGATGAGGAGACTGAGGAAGATGAAGAAACTGACTATGAGGAGTCTGAGTGAAAAATTGTATGTGAGGAAAAATGTAATGACAACTGCATTGTAATTTTGAATTAGTAACTTTGGCCCCAAATTTATGTCTAACAAGGGGGAGAACAACAACAACAACAACAATGTATGATGCTGTTTAGCTTTTAATGAAAAACTTTTGTTTGCTTCTGAACTGAATCAGTGTGTTTTAATGAAAATTTCTGTTGCAACAAATCTGAATACATGTATGTTTGAGGGGGAGTAAACTCACACATGACTCAACAGAAAAGAACTGATATAGATGGATAAAAGAACTTCTGCTGCACTCTGATAACCAGAAAAATATGTTAGCCAAAAATTAGCCAAAGGGGGAGTTTGTAGATGTTTAGAATTGGCAGAATTTTTGACCAACAAGAAATGTTGAATTCAGTTCAGAATGTCCTATCAGATGTTGGGACATTATCAAACAAAGTATAAGAACTTAATTCAGGATGTTACACCAGATGTTGGGACGTTGTGTAAATGACTTAAGTTCAGTTTTTCAGGATGTCCCAACAGATGTTGTGACATCTCAAACCTGCTACCAGATTTAAATTAATGACTAACTGATCTGAGTAATTTAAGGAAAGTTATCTGGAATTAATTATAGATGGACAAAAACAGAATAAGGCGCATATGTAGGGAGTGTTGTTATGAGACTTTAGCATAATCAGAAGAACTAAATCACCTAGAATCTAGGAAGTAACAAACCCTAATTCAAGGTGGAAGCTGCATGCGTTTTAGGACTGGATTAACCTACAGAAAGCCCAAAATCCATACACCTATTTAAGCAACAGAATATCTCAGAATTGAGTACGAATTTAAGAAGACAAAATAGGGTGTTGTGTGTTTTAATAGCAGGTTGTTTTATTGTACCACTTTATGAGCTTTTAAGCAAAAGTATATTTGTGTCTTGATTGAAACTGTGAAGTAAGATCAAGCTGTTTTGTTTGAAGTATGACTTCAATTTTATTAAACTTGTAAACAAGATCACTGTGTGATTGAGGGGGAGTGAGTTGGTACTCATATCTAATTTGTGTCTTAGGTAGAAATTGCATTGGGTAGATATTAAGTGAAAGATTAAACTGGGTTGTTTAAGTCTAGAATTAATATTACTTATAGTGGATTTCCTCCTGGCTTGGTAGCCTCCAGATGTAAGTGTGGTTATACACTGAACTGGGTTAACAAACTACTGTGTTGTTTAATTTTCTTGCACTTTAAGTTTTGGTTAAATCTGTCAAGTGTTGGAACATCTCATTCGAAATCTCATACCTGATCACAGAATTTCAATTGGCATCAGAGCAGGCACCCTGCCTGTTTATACTGGGTGAGATCTAGGGAATACAAATTCTGGAAACATGGACAGAGATATAGGATCAGTAAATAGACCACCTATACTGGATGGATCTAATTATGACTACTGGAAACCAAGAATGATTGCATTCTTAAGATCACTTGACAACAGGGCCTGGAGAGCAGTCAACATTGGATGGGAACATCTTGTCCAAGACACCAAAGATGGATCAAAAGTGTTGAAACCTGAAGAAGAATGGAGTAAGGAGGAAGAAGATTCATCACTAGGCAACTCCAAGGCCTTAAATGCTTTATTCAATGGCATTGATAGGAACATCTTTAGACTTGTGCATCACTGTGAGCTGGCCAAAGATGTTTGGGACACTCTCAAAACAACTCATGAAGGAACATCAAAGGTAAAGATGTCAAGACTTCAACTTCTCACCACCAAGTTTGAAAACTTGAGAATGAAGGAAGATGAGACAATTCATGAATTCTACATGAACATCTTAGAAATAGCCAATACTTCTGGAGCCTTGGGAGAAAAGATGACTGATGAAAAGCTTGTAAGAAAGATTCTCAGATCTTTGCCAAAAAGATTTGACATGAAAGTCACAGCAATAGAAGAAGCTCAAGACATATGCACAATGAAAGTTGAAGAACTCATTGGTTCCCTTCAAACATTTGAGATGGGAATGAATGACACAAATGTAAAGAAGAACAAAAGCATAGCCTTGGTGACAAATACTGATGAAGAAGAAGATGATGAATCAGAAACTGGTGAAAGCTTATCAGACAACATTGCTATGCTTGGAAGACAATTCAAAAAGATTCTCAGAAGGATGGAAGACAAATCCAAACCAAGTGGAAGATACACAAACTCTTCAGAGAATAAAAGATCTTATGATGCTAATAGAAGGTCAAATTATGATGAAAAGACCAGTCAAGAAAAAGGAATTAAATGCCATGGATGTGAAGGATATGGACACATCAGGAATGAATGTCCTACCTACTTAAAAAGGCAAAAGAAAGGACTCTCTGTAACCTGGTCTGATGAAGACTCAGGAGGTGATTCAGAAGAAGAATCATCTAAGCATATCACTGCTCTAGCTGGATTATGTGAATCTGAAAGTGAATCCAGTGATGGGGAGCTTACTTTTGAAGAACTTGAGCAATCATACAGAGAACTATTCAAAAGAAGCACTGAAATATGCAGTGAGAGTATAAAGCTAAAGAAGCAGATTAAGGCACTAAGGGAAGAAAAAGCAAGTGATCTAGAGATCATTGACACCTTGAAAAGTGAAGTAATTCTCCTCAACTCCAAGTTGGAACACATGTCTAAATCTGTTAGAATGCTGAACAGTAGCTCAAGTACACTGGATGTTATTCTCAACAACAATAAGCATTCAGGGGATAAAAGTGGACTGGGATTTAACAGAGTTCATAAGGATGAAGCTAGCTCTAGCAAAACTACTTCAAAGTCCATACAGTCAAACAAAATGTTCCAACAGATGCCTCAACATCATGAAAAGAACACAAAGTCAAACATAATGTTCCAACAGATGTCTCAACATTCTGAAAAGAACATAATGAAGAAGAAGTATCAAAGATGGAGATGTCATCATTGTGGAAGATTTGGACATATCAAACCTCATTGCTATAAGTTGCATGGATATCCAAATCAGATGTATCAGCAACCTCCTAAGCAGAAGATAGAAGTTACCAAGAAAGTGCTGCATAGACATCAAAGAGATCAGCAACCCCCTAAGCAGAAGACAAAGGTCATCAAGAAGGTATGGAGACCAAAAGCTAGTCTTCATGCTGATCAAAGCTACATACCCAAGAACAAGATCAACAAACAACCTTGGAGCTCTACTGATGAACAATACACAGGGCAGAGGTATCAAAAGAAATCTCAACTCAAATGGTCAAAGAAAGGTGTTGCATATATAGCTCATACATCACTAAGAGTATCAGCTAAAGAAGACTGGTACTTTGACAGTGGATGTTCAAGACACATGACTGGATTGAAGAATCTGCTAGTAGACTTAAAGTCATATTCATCCAGATATGTAACCTTTGGAGATGGAGCTAAGGGAGAAATCAAGGGAGTTGGGACCTTGGACTGTCCAGATGTACCAAGACTAGATGATGTGCTGCTGGTTAAAGGTTTAACTACTAACCTGATCAGCATAAGTCAATTATGTGATCAAGGGTACAGTGTAAACTTTACCAAAACTGAATGCATAGTGTCTAACAAAGAACAAAAGGTTGTCATGAAAGGAGCCAGATCTAAAGACAACTATTACATGTGGGAACCTCAAGACTTCAGTCTCACTTCAACTTGCTCTTTAGCTAAAGAAGAAGAAGTGAAACTATGGCACCAAAGACTAGGTCATCTTCATTTCAGAGGCATAAAGAAAATCATATCTATGGATGATGTGAGAGGTATTCCTAAACTGAAGATTGATGATGGCAAAATATGTGGTGAATGTCAAATAGGCAAGCAAACCAAGATGTCCCATCCAAAGCTCCAACATCTGACAACTTCCAAAGTTTTGGAACTATTGCATATGGATCTTATGGGACCTATGCAGGTTGAGAGTCTTGGTGGTAAGAGGTATGCCTATGTAGTGGTTGATGACTTTTCAAGATATACATGGATAAATTTCATCAAAGAAAAGTCTGATGTATTCGATGTATTCAAAGACTTATGCCAAAGAATACAAAGGGAAAAAGCCATCTGTGTGATCAGAATAAGAAGTGATCATGGAAAAGAATTTGAGAACCAAAAATTCTTAGATTTCTGTTCTTCAGAAGGAATCAATCATGAATACTCTTCACCAATCACTCCTCAACAGGATGGTATTGTTGAGAGGAAGAATAGAACTATTCAAGAATCAGCAAGAGTTATGATCCATGCCAAAAAGTTACCTTTGTACTTCTGGGCTGAAGCTATGAACACAGCTTGTTACATTCATAACAGAGTTACTCTAAGGAAAGGAACTTTGTCCACAATCTATGAAGTCTGGAAAGGCAGAAAACCCACAGTTAAGTACTTCCATGTGTTTGGAAGTAACTGTTACATTCTGGCAGACAGGGAGCAAAGAAGAAAAATGGATCCTAAAAGTGATGAAGGGATTTTTCTTGGATATTCTATAAACAGCAGAGCATATAGAGTATTTAATTCTAGAACCAAGGTTATCATGGAGTCCATAAATGTGATAATTGATGATGCTCCTACAGATGTTCCAGAAGATGTTGGAACATCTGCTGATATCAAAACTGAAGCTGAAGAAAAGAGTAATCATTCTGACTTCACTCAAACTGATGCAAGGACAGAACAATCCAGCAAACCTCCCTCCATCAGAATCCAGAAAGATCATCCCAAAGATTTGATAATTGGTGATCCCAACAGAGGTGTAAGCACTAGATCAAAAGAAGTGATTTCAGGTTCCTGCTTTGTTTCAAAAATAGAACCTAAAAACATCAAGGAAGCTCTTACTGATGAATACTGGATTTGTGCTATGCAAGAGGAATTAGGTCAATTCACAAGGAATGAAGTGTGGAATCTTGTTCCTAGACCTGATGACATAAATGTGATTGGAACTAAATGGGTGTATAAGAACAAGTCAAATGAACAAGGAGTTGTTACAAAGAACAAAGCTAGACTTGTAGCTCAAGGATACACACAAATTGAAGGAGTAGACTTTGATGAAACCTTTGCACCAGTAGCAAGGCTTGAATCAATCAGACTACTTTTGGGAATTGCTTGTATCTTAAAGTTCAAGCAATTTCAAATGGATGTGAAAAGTGCCTTTTTAAATGGATATCTTAATGAAGAGGTATATGTAGAACAGCCTAAAGGATTTGTTGATCCAAGCTGTCCAAATCATGTATACAAACTAAAGAAGGCTCTTTATGGTTTGAAGCAAGCTCCAAGAGCATGGTATGAAAGGCTGACTACTTTTCTTATCAAGCAAGGGTACAGGAAAGGTGGTATTGACAAAACCTTGTTTGTTAAAGATGAAGAAGGAAATGTCATGATTGCTCAAATATATGTAGATGACATAGTCTTTGGTGGGATGTCTGACAGGATGGTTAAACATTTTGTCAACCAGATGGAATCTGAATTTTAAATGAGCCTAGTAGGAGAATTAACCTACTTTCTTGGACTGCAAATAAAGCAAATGGAGGACTCCATGTTCATTTCCCAAAGCAAGTATGCTAAGAACATAGTCAAGAAATTTGGGATGGACAGTGCTACTCATAAGAGAACTCCTGCCCCCACACATTTAAAGCTAACTAAAGATGACAAGGGTGAGAATGTAGATCAAAGCCTATACAGAAGTATGATTGGAAGCTTGTTATATCTGACTGCTAGCAGACCAGACATAGCATTTGCAGTAGGTGTATGTGCAAGATATCAAGCTGATCCAAAAGTTAGTCATCTTAACCAAGTCAAGAGAATTCTGAAATATGTTAATGGTACTTGTGACTATGGCATAATGTACCTTCATGGATGCAAACCAATTCTCACTGGCTTCTGTGATGCTGATTGGGCTGGAAGTGCTGATGACAGAAAAAGCACTTCAGGAGGATGCTTCTTTCTAGGAAACAATTTGATTTCTTGGTTCAGTAAGAAACAAAATTGTGTATCCTTATCTACTGCTGAAGCTGAATATATAGCAGCTGGAAGCAGCTGGAAGCAGTTGGTTTGGATGAAGCAAATGCTCACTGAGTACAATGTCCCACAAGATGTCATGACATTGTACTGTGACAACTTAAGTGCAATTAACATATCAAAGAATCCTATCCAACATAGCAGGACCAAGCATATTGATATCAGACATCATTTCATCAGAGATCTTGTAGAAGAGAAAGTGATTTCACTAGAACATGTAGCTACAAATCTGCAGTTGGCTGATATATTTACCAAAGCCTTGGATGCTACTCAATTTGAAAACTTAAGGGGTAAATTGGGAATCTGCTTATGTGAGATTTAGCAGTTATGGAGATGTGCCAACATGTCATATGACATTGTGTGGCATAAGCACCAGATGGAAACACCAGTCTGGTCAAGCACCTTGGGTATTCCATTCCTAAATATTCTCAAAGTAACGGCTACTTATAAAATATCAGCTTGTTCTCAGCTATCCATATTCTCATCATTCTCTCAAAAACGAATTGCATTCTCTAACTGTTTTTCAGAACTCATCAACCCTAAAACGCTTCATCCACCTCCTTTGAAAATGTCTCAAAACCCTAACATTTCTGAAGAAATCCTCAACAAGGAAGATGTGGTGCATGCAACCCCCATTTCTGTGGTACCCATGGATTCAACTCCAATGGACGAAATCAGAGGAAGTGTTCCTCTTGCTAAAAAGCCAAGAACTCCAAAAAGAACAAAAGATCAAGTTTTCAACAAGACCAAAGGCATACACTCACCATTATACAACACTCCAAAAGCTTCTGAATACGTGGATGATTCCATAAAGGAGTTGGTAACCAAGATCCTATCTGATCAAAGAGTGGTAAGTGGCATATCTATCCCTCTAAACACCATGCCAGCCCCACAAGAAGATCAACAAACTCAGGCTGCAAAGGACACTCCTACTTAACAGGATGTCCCAATAGATGTTGAAGCATCTGAAGACCAGCAAAAGGTCTCATCTGATACTGCTGATGATATATCTGAGGACCAGAAAAAGGCCTCCACAGATAGTGATGCAGAAGCATCTGAGGACCAGCACAAGGCCTCCACTGAAGAGCACATCTCTGTTGATCAACCAGCTGAAGAGGAGACTGCTCAACCTCCTCCTGTTGTGAACCTAGAGCATGATTCTGATACAGAAATCATTGCTTCTGTAAAACCTAGCATAGCGAAAAGGCTTAGGACTAGGAAAGAAAAGATGAATGCAGGACATGCAATTCCTGAGAAGAAGCAAGCTACACCAAAGAAGGACAAAGCTAAAGTTGTCTTTGGTCCTACAAAACAATAGAGCAAGGTGCAAACACAAAAGAGGAAAGCTGTCACTCCTCCAGATTCAGATGTTGAAGAAGATGTCCCAACATCTCCTCCAAAGAAGAAATCAGCACCCTCAAGGTCATCAACTGCTGTTCCAGAAGCTCCCTTGGACAACATCTCCTTTCATCATGTTTCAAGTGTGAATAGATGGAAGTTTGTTTATCAAAGAAGGGTAGCACTTGAAAGAGAGCTGAGCAGTAATGCACTTGAATGCACAGAGTTAATTGATCTCATCTCCTCTGCTGGCCTTTTCAAAACTGTCTCAAACTTCTCTCCTTGCTATGAGCTGCTTGTCAAGGAATTCATAGTCAACCTCCAAGAAGATTGTGCCAATGGTAAGTCTGTTGAATTTAGAAAAGTATATGTAAGAGGCAGGTGTGTAGAATTCTCTCCTAGGGTTATCAACCAATACCTTGGAAGAGAATCTGATGGTCCAAATGAGTTAGGGAAGACTGATAACCAGGTTTGCAAGGTTATCACTGCTAATCAGGTCAAGGCTTGGCCAGTTAAAGGAAAGCTCTCAGTTAGCATGCTGACAAGGAAATATGCCATGTTGAACAGGATTGGTACAGCAAACTGGGTCCCTACCAACCATACATCCTCAATATCTACTGGATTGGGCAGGTTCATATTTGTTGTGGGCACCCAAACAAAGCTGGATTATGGAGCTTATATATTTGATCAGACATTGAAGCATGCTGGATCATCTGCAACAAAGCTGCCAATTGCCTTCCCTTCCTTGCTGTGTGGAATAGTTCTGAGTCAGTACCCTGGGATCCTCACTGAGAAGGACACAATTTGCAAAAGAGAGAGCCCTCTGGCCTTTCACTACAAGATGTTCCTGAATCATCATGCAGCTGATGTTGAAGCACCCTATGGGACATCTGCTGGTCCTTCAAATGCAAAGTCTCCAATCTCCAAAGCTGCATTGATTGCTGAACTGAAGAACACTTGCAAAGAACTAGATGCAAGGAAGCAGAAGCTTGAGGAGATTATCCAAAGGCTGGAGATTGAAAGTGCTCAGAAAGCTGCTACTTCTGATGAGGAGACTGAGGAAGATGAAGAAACTGACTATGAGGAGTCTGAGTGAAAAATTGTATGTGAGGAAAAATGTAATGACAACTGCATTGTAATTTTGAATTAGTAACTTTGGCCCCAAATTTATGTCTAACAAGGGGGAGAACAACAACAACAACAATGTATGATGCTGTTTAGCTTTTAATGAAAAACTTTTGTTTGCTTCTGAACTGAATCAGTGTGTTTTAATGAAAATTTCTGTTGCAACAAATCTGAATACATGTATGTTTGAGGGGGAGTAAACTCACACATGACTCAACAGAAAAGAACTGATATAGATGGATAAAAGAACTTCTGCTGCACTCTGATAACCAGAAAAATATGTTAGCCAAAAATTAGCCAAAGGGGGAGTTTGTAGATGTTTAGAATTGGCAGAATTTTTGACCAACAAGAAATGTTGAATTCAGTTCAGAATGTCCTATCAGATGTTGGGACATTATCAAACAAAGTATAAGAACTTAATTCAGGATGTTACACCAGATGTTGGGACATTGTGTAAATGACTTAAGTTCAGTTTTTCAGGATGTCCCAACAGATGTTGTGACATCTCAAACCTGCTACCAGATTTAAATTAATGACTAACTGATCTGAGTAATTTAAGGAAAGTTATCTGGAATTAATTATAGATGGACAAAAACAGAATAAGGCGCATATGTAGGGAGTGTTGTTATGAGACTTTAGCATAATCAGAAGAACTAAATCACCTAGAATCTAGGAAGTAACAAACCCTAATTCAAGGTGGAAGCTGCATGCGTTTTAGGACTGGATTAACCTACAGAAAGCCCAAAATCCATACACCTATTTAAGCAACAGAATATCTCAGAATTGAGTACGAATTTAAGAAGACAAAATAGGGTGTTGTGTGTTTTAATAGCAGGTTGTTTTATTGTACCACTTTATGAGCTTTTAAGCAAAAGTATATTTGTGTCTTGATTGAAACTGTGAAGTAAGATCAAGCTGTTTTGTTTGAAGTATGACTTCAATTTTATTAAACTTGTAAACAAGATCACTGTGTGATTGAGGGGGAGTGAGTTGGTACTCATATCTAATTTGTGTCTTAGGTAGAAATTGCATTGGGTAGATATTAAGTGAAAGATTAAACTGGGTTGTTTAAGTCTAGAATTAATATTACTTATAGTGGATTTCCTCCTGGCTTGGTAGCCTCCAGATGTAAGTGTGGTTATACACTGAACTGGGTTAACAAACTACTGTGTTGTTTAATTTTCTTGCACTTTAAGTTTTGGTTAAATCTGTCAAGTGTTGGAACATCTCATTTGAAATCTCATACCTGATCACAGAATTTCAATTGGCATCAGAGCAGGCACCCTGCCTGTTTATACTGGGTGAGATCTAGGGAATACAAATTCTGGAAACATGGACAGAGATATAGGATCAGTAAATAGACCACCTATACTGATGGATCTAATTATGACTACTGGAAACCAAGAATGATTGCATTCTTAAGATCACTTGACAACAGGGCCTGGAGAGCAGTCAACATTGGATGGGAACATCCTGTCCAAGACACCAAAGATGGATCAAAAGTGTTGAAACCTGAAGAAGAATGGAGTAAGGAGGAAGAAGATTCAGCACTAGGCAACTCCAAGGCCTTAAATGCTTTATTCAATGGCATTGATAGGAACATCTTTAGACTTGTGCATCACTGTGAGCTGGCCAAAGATGTTTGGGACACTCTCAAAACAACTCATGAAGGAACATCAAAGGTAAAGATGTCAAGACTTCAACTTCTCACCACCAAGTTTGAAAACTTGAGAATGAAGGAAGATGAGACAATTCATGAATTCTACATGAACATCTTAGAAATAGCCAATACTTCTGGAGCCTTGGGAGAAAAGATGACTGATGAAAAGCTTGTAAGAAAGATTCTCAGATCTTTGCCAAAAAGATTTGACATGAAAGTCACAGCAATAGAAGAAGCTCAAGACATATGCACAATGAAAGTTGAAGAACTCATTGGTTCCCTTCAAACATTTGAGATGGGAATGAATGACACAAATGTAAAGAAGAACAAAAGCATAGCCTTGGTGACAAATATTGATGAAGAAGAAGATGATGAATCAGAAACTGGTGAAAGCTTATCAGACAACATTGCTATGCTAGGAAGACAATTCAAAAAGATTCTCAGAAGGATGGAAGACAAATCCAAACCAAGTGGAAGATACACAAACTCTTCAGAGAATAAAAGATCTTATGATGCTAATAGAAGGTCAAATTATGATGAAAAGACCAGTCAAGAAAAAGGAATTAAATGCCATGGATGTGAAGGATATGGACACATCAGGAATGAATGTCCTACCTACTTAAAAAGGCAAAAGAAAGGACTCTCTGTAACCTGGTCTGATGAAGACTCAGGAGGTGATTCAGAAGAAGAATCATCTAAGCATATCACTGCTCTAGCTGGATTATGTGAATCTGAAAGTGAATCCAGTGATGGGGAGCTTACTTTTGAAGAACTTGAGCAATCATACAGAGAACTATTCAAAAGAAGCACTGAAATATGCAGTGAGAGTATAAAGCTAAAGAAGCAGATTAAGGCACTAAGGGAAGAAAAAGCAAGTGATCTAGAGATCATTGACACCTTGAAAAGTGAAGTAAGTCTCCTCAACTCCAAGTTGGAACACATGTCTAAATCTGTTAGAATGTTGAACAGTAGCTCAAGTACACTGGATGTTATTCTCAACAACAATAAGCATTCAGGAGATAAAAGTGGACTGGGATTTAACAGAGTTCATAAGGATGAAGCTAGCTCTAGCAAAACTACTTCAAAGTCCATACAGTCAAACAAAATGTTCCAACAGATGCCTCAACATCATGAAAAGAACACAAAGTCAAACATAATGTTCCAACAGATGTCTCAACATTTTGAAAAGAACATAATGAAGAAGAAGTATCAAAGATGGAGATGTCATCATTGTGGAAGATTTGGACATATCAAACCTCATTGCTATAAGTTGCATGGATATCCAAATCAGATGTATCAGCAACCTCCTAAGCAGAAGATAGAAGTTACCAAGAAAGTGCTGCATAGACATCAAAGAGATCAGCAACCCCCTAAGCAGAAGACAGAGGTCATCAAGAAGGTATGGAGACCAAAAGCTAGTCTTCATGCTGATCAAAGCTACATACCCAAGAACAAGATCAACAAACAACCTTGGAGCTCTACTGATGAACAATACACAGGGCAGAGGTATCAAAAGAAATCTCAACTCAAATGGTCAAAGAAAGGTGTTGCATATATAGCTCATACATCACTAAGAGTATCAGTTAAAGAAGACTGGTACTTTGACAGTGGATGTTCAAGACACATGACTGGATTGAAGAATCTGCTAGTAGACTTAAAGTCATATTCATCCAGATATGTAACCTTTGGAGATGGAGCTAAAGGAGAAATCAAGGGAGTTGGGACCTTGGACTGTCCAGATGTACCAAGACTAGATGATGTGCTGCTGGTTAAAGGTTTAATTGCTAACCTGATCAGCATAAGTCAATTATGTGATCAAGGGTACAGTGTAAACTTTACCAAAACTGAATGCATAGTGTCTAACAAAGAACAAAAGGTTGTCATGAAAGGAGCCAGATCTAAAGACAACTGTTACATGTGGGAACCTCAAGACTTCAGTCTCACTTCAACTTGCTCTTTAGCTAAAGAAGAAGAAGTGAAACTATGGCACCAAAGACTAGGTCATCTTCATTTCAGAGGCATAAAGAAAATCATATCTATGGATGCTGTGAGAGGTATTCCTAAACTGAAGATTGATGATGGCAAAATATATGGTGAATGTCAAATAGGCAAGCAAACCAAGATGTCCCATCCAAAGCTCCAACATCTGACAACTTCCAAAGTTTTGGAACTATTGCATATGGATCTTATGGGACCTATGCAGGTTGAGAGTCTTGGTGGTAAGAGGTATGCCTATGTAGTGGTTGATGACTTTTCAAGATATACATGGATAAATTTCATCAAAGAAAAGTCTGATGTATTCGATGTATTCAAAGACTTATGCCAAAGAATACAAAGGGAAAAAGCCATCTGTGTGATCAGAATAAGAAGTGATCATGGAAAAGAATTTGAGAACCAAAAATTCTTAGATTTCTGTTCTTCAGAAGGAATCAATCATGAATACTCTTCACCAATCACTCCTCAACAGAATGGGATTGTTGAGAGGAAGAATAGAACTATTCAAGAATCAGCAAGAGTTATGATCCATGCCAAAAAGTTACCTTTGTACTTCTGGGCTGAAGCTATGAACACAGCTTGTTACATTCATAACAGAGTTACTCTAAGGAAAGGAACTTTGTCCACAATCTATGAAGTCTGGAAAGGCAGAAAACCCACAGTTAAGTACTTCCATGTGTTTGGAAGTAACTGTTACATTCTGGCTGACAGGGAGCAAAGAAGAAAAATGGATCCTAAAAGTGATGAAGGGATTTTTCTTGGATATTCTATAAACAGCAGAGCATATAGAGTATTTAATTCTAGAACCAAGGTTATCATGGAGTCCATAAATGTGATAATTGATGATGCTCCTACAGATGTTCCAGAAGATGTTGGAACATCTGCTGATATCAAAACTGAAGCTGAAGAAAAGAGTAATCATTCTGACTTCACTCAAACTGATGCAAGGACAGAACAATCCAGCAAACCTCCCTCCATCAGAATCCAGAAAGATCATCCCAAAGATTTGATAATTGGTGATCCCAACAGAGGTGTAAGCACTAGATCAAAAGAAGTGATTTCAGGTTCCTGCTTTGTTTCAAAAATAGAACCTAAAAACATCAAGGAAGCTCTTACTGATGAATACTGGATTTGTGCTATGCAAGAGGAATTAGGTCAATTCACAAGGAATGAAGTGTGGAATCTTGTTCCTAGACCTGATGACATAAATGTGATTGGAACTAAATGGGTGTATAAGAACAAGTCAAATGAACAAGGAGTTGTTACAAAGAACAAAGCTAGACTTGTAGCTCAAGGATACACACAAATTGAAGGAGTAGACTTTGATGAAACCTTTGCACCAGTAGCAAGGCTTGAATCAATCAGACTACTTTTGGGAATTGCTTGTATCTTAAAGTTCAAGCTATTTCAAATGGATGTGAAAAGTGCCTTTTTAAATGGATATCTTAATGAAGAGGTATATGTAGAACAGCCTAAAGGATTTGTTGATCCAAGCTGTCCAAATCATGTATACAAACTAAAGAAGGCTCTTTATGGTTTGAAGCAAGCTCCAAGAGCATGGTATGAAAGGCTGACTACTTTTCTTATCAAGCAAGGGTACAGGAAAGGTGGTATTGACAAAACCTTGTTTGTTAAAGATGAAGAAGGAAATGTCATGATTGCTCAAATATATGTAGATGACATAGTCTTTGGTGGGATGTCTGACAGGATGGTTAAACATTTTGTCAACCAGATGGAATCTGAATTTTAAATGAGCCTAGTAGGAGAATTAACCTACTTTCTTGGACTGCAAATAAAGCAAATGGAGGACTCCATGTTCATTTCCCAAAGCAAGTATGCTAAGAACATAGTCAAGAAATTTGGGATGGACAGTGCTACTCATAAGAGAACTCCTGCCCCCACACATTTAAAGCTAACTAAAGATGACAAGGGTGAGAATGTAGATCAAAGCCTATACAGAAGTATGATTGGAAGCTTGTTATATCTGACTGCTAGCAGACCAGACATAGCATTTGCAGTAGGTGTATGTGCAAGATATCAAGCTGATCCAAAAGTTAGTCATCTTAACCAAGTCAAGAGAATTCTGAAATATGTTAATGGTACTTGTGACTATGGCATAATGTACCTTCATGGATGCAAACCAATTCTCACTGGCTTCTGTGATGCTGATTGGGCTGGAAGTGCTGATGACAGAAAAAGCACTTCAGGAGGATGCTTCTTTCTAGGAAACAATTTGATTTCTTGGTTCAGTAAGAAACAAAATTGTGTATCCTTATCTACTGCTGAAGCTGAATATATAGCAGCTGGAAGCAGCTGTTCACAGTTGGTTTGGATGAAGCAAATGCTCACTGAGTACAATGTCCCACAAGATGTCATGACATTGTACTGTGACAACTTAAGTGCAATTAACATATCAAAGAATCCTATCCAACATAGCAGGACCAAGCATATTGATATCAGACATCATTTCATCAGAGATCTTGTAGAAGAGAAAGTGATTTCACTAGAACATGTAGCTACAAATCTGCAGTTGGCTGATATATTTACCAAAGCCTTGGATGCTACTCAATTTGAAAACTTAAGGGGTAAATTGGGAATCTGCTTATGTGAGATTTAGCAGTTATGGAGATGTGCCAACATGTCATATGACATTGTGTGGCATAAGCACCAGATGGAAACACCAGTCTGGTCAAGCACCTTGGGTATTCCATTCCTAAATATTCTCAAAGTAACGGCTACTTATAAAATATCAGCTTGTTCTCAGCTATCCATATTCTCATCATTCTCTCAAAAACGAATTGCATTCTCTAACTGTTTTTCAGAACTCATCAACCCTAAAACGCTTCATCCACCTCCTTTGAAAATGTCTCAAAACCCTAACATTTCTGAAGAAATCCTCAACAAGGAAGATGTGGTGCATGCAACCCCCATTTCTGTGGTACCCATGGATTCAACTCCAATGGACGAAATCAGAGGAAGTGTTCCTCTTGCTAAAAAGCCAAGAACTCCAAAAAGAACAAAAGATCAAGTTTTCAACAAGACCAAAGGCATACCCTCACCATTATACAACACTCCAAAAGCTTCTGAATACGTGGATGATTCCATAAAGGAGTTGGTAACCAAGATCCTATCTGATCAAAGAATGGTAAGTGGCATATCTATCCCTCTAAACACCATGCCAGCCCCACAAGAAGATCAACAAACTCAGGCTGCAAAGGACACTCCTACTCAACAGGATGTCCCAATAGATGTTGAAGCATCTGAAGACCAGCAAAAGGTCTCATCTGATACTGCTGATGATATATCTGAGGACCAGAAAAAGGCCTCCACAGATAGTGATGCAGAAGCATCTGAGGACCAGCACAAGGCCTCCACTGAAGAGCACATCTCTGTTGATCAACCAGCTGAAGAGGAGACTGCTCAACCTCCTCCTGTTGTGAACCTAGAGCATGATTCTGATACAGAAATCATTGCTTCTGTAAAACCTAGCATAGCGAAAAGGCTTAGGACTAGGAAAGAAAAGATGAATGCAGGACATGCAATTCCTGAGAAGAAGCAAGCTACACCAAAGAAGGACAAAGCTAAAGTTGTCTTTGGTCCTACAAAACAATAGAGCAAGGTGCAAACACAAAAGAGGAAAGCTGTCACTCCTCCAGATTCAGATGTTGAAGAAGATGTCCCAACATCTCCTCCAAAGAAGAAATCAGCACCCTCAAGGTCATCAACTGCTGTTCCAGAAGCTCCCTTGGACAACATCTCCTTTCATCATGTTTCAAGTGTGAATAGATGGAAGTTTGTTTATCAAAGAAGGGTAGCACTTGAAAGAGAGCTGAGCAGTAATGCACTTGAGTGCACAGAGTTAATTGATCTCATCTCCTCTGCTGGCCTTTTCAAAACTGTCTCAAACTTCTCTCCTTGCTATGAGCTGCTTGTCAAGGAATTCATAGTCAACCTCCAAGAAGATTGTGCCAATGGTAAGTCTGTTGAATTTAGAAAAGTATATGTAAGAGGCAGGTGTGTAGAATTCTCTCCTAGGGTTATCAACCAATACCTTGGAAGAGAATCTGATGGTCCAAATGAGTTAGGGAAGACTGATAACCAGGTTTGCAAGGTTATCACTGCTAATCAGGTCAAGGCTTGGCCAGTTAAAGGAAAGCTCTCAGTTAGCATGCTGACAAGGAAATATGCCATGCTGAACAGGATTGGTACAGCAAACTGGGTCCCTACCCACCATACATCCTCAATATCTACTGGATTGGGCAGGTTCATATTTGCTGTGGGCACCCAAACAAAGCTGGATTATGGAGCTTATATATTTGATCAGACATTGAAGCATGCTGGATCATCTGCAACAAAGCTGCCAATTGCCTTCCCTTCCTTGCTGTGTGGAATAGTTCTGAGTCAGTACCCTGGGATCCTCACTGAGAAGGACACAATTTGCAAAAGAGAGAGCCCTCTGGCCTTTCACTACAAGCTGTTCCTGAATCATCATTCAGCTGATGTTGAAGCACCCTTTGGGACATCTGCTGGTCCTTCAAATGCAAAGTCTCCAATCTCCAAAGCTGCATTGATTGCTGAACTGAAGAACACTTGCAAAGAACTAGATGCAAGGAAGCAGAAGCTTGAGGAGATTATCCAAAGGCTGGAGATTGAAAGTGCTCAGAAAGCTGCTACTTCTGATGAGGAGACTGAGGAAGATGAAGAAACTGACTATGAGGAGTCTGAGTGAAAAATTGTATGTGAGGAAAAATGTAATGACAGCTGCATTGTAATTTTGAATTAGTAACTTTGGCCCCAAATTTATGTCTAACAAGGGGGAGAACAACAACAACAACAACAATGTATGATGCTATTTAGCTTTTAATGAAAAACTTCTGTTTGCTTCTGAACTGAATCAGTGTGTTTTAATGAAAATTTCTGTTGCAACAAATCTGAATACATGTATGTTTGAGGGGGAGTAAACTCACACATGACTCAACAGAAAAGAACTGATATAGATGGATAAAAGAACTTCTGCTGCACTCTGATAACCAGAAAAATATGTTAGCCAAAAATTAGCCAAAGGGGGAGTTTGTAGATGTTTAGAATTGGCAGAATTTTTGACCAACAAGAAATGTTGAATTCAGTTCAGAATGTCCTATCAGATGTTGGGACATTATCAAACAAAGTATAAGAACTTAATTCAGGATGTTACACCAGATGTTGGGACATTGTGTAAATGACTTAAGTTCAGTTTTTCAGGATGTCCCAACAGATGTTGTGACATCTCAAACCTGCTACCAGATTTAAATTAATGACTAACTGATCTGAGTAATTTAAGGAAAGTTATCTGGAATTAATTATAGATGGACAAAAACAGAATAAGGCGCATATGTAGGGAGTGTTGTTATGAGACTTTAGCATAATCAGAAGAACTAAATCACCTAGAATCTAGGAAGTAACAAACCCTAATTCAAGGTGGAAGCTGCATGCGTTTTAGGACTGGATTAACCTACAGAAAGCCCAAAATCCATACACCTATTTAAGCAACAGAATATCTCAGAATTGAGTACGAATTTAAGAAGACAAAATAGGGTGTTGTGTGTTTTAATAGCAGGTTGTTTTATTGTACCACTTTATGAGCTTTTAAGCAAAAGTATATTTGTGTCTTGATTGAAACTGTGAAGTAAGATCAAGCTGTTTTGTTTGAAGTATGACTTCAATTTTATTAAACTTGTAAACAAGATCACTGTGTGATTGAGGGGGAGTGAGTTGGTACTCATATCTAAGTTGTGTCTTAGGTAGAAATTGCATTGGGTAGATATTAAGTGAAAGATTAAACTGGGTTGTTTAAGTCTAGAATTAATATTACTTATAGTGGATTTCCTCCTGGCTTGGTAGCCTCCAGATGTAAGTGTGGTTATACACTGAACTGGGTTAACAAACTACTGTGTTGTTTAATTTTCTTGCACTTTAAGTTTTGGTTAAATCTGTCAAGTGTTGGAACATCTCATTCGACATCTCATACCTGATCACAGAATTTCAATTGGCATCAGAGCAGGCACCCTGCCTGTTTATACTGGGTGAGATCTAGGGAATACAAATTCTGGAAACATGGACAGAGATATAGGATCAGTAAATAGACCACCTATACTGGATGGATCTAATTATGACTACTGGAAACCAAGAATGATTGCATTCTTAAGATCACTTGACAACAGGGCCTGGAGAGCAGTCAACATTGGATGGGAACATCCTGTCCAAGACACCAAAGATGGATCAAAAGTGTTGAAACCTGAAGAAGAATGGAGTAAGGAGGAAGAAGATTCAGCACTAGGCAACTCCAAGGCCTTAAATGCTTTATTCAATGGCATTGATAGGAACATCTTTAGACTTGTGCATCACTGTGAGCTGACCAAAGATGTTTGGGACACTCTCAAAACAACTCATGAAGGAACATCAAAGGTAAAGATGTCAAGACTTCAACTTCTCACCACCAAGTTTGAAAACTTGAGAATGAAGGAAGATGAGACAATTCATGAATTCTACATGAACATCTTAGAAATAGCCAATACTTCTGGAGCCTTGGGAGAAAAGATGACTGATGAAAAGCTTGTAAGAAAGATTCTCAGATCTTTGCCAAAAAGATTTGACATGAAAGTCACAGCAATAGAAGAAGCTCAAGACATATGCACAATGAAAGTTGAAGAACTCATTGGTTCCCTTCAAACATTTGAGATGGGAATGAATGACACAAATGTAAAGAAGAACAAAAGCATAGCCTTGGTGACAAATACTGATGAAGAAGAAGATGATGAATCAGAAACTGGTGAAAGCTTATCAGACAACATTGCTATGCTTGGAAGACAATTCAAAAAGATTCTCAGAAGGATGGAAGACAAATCCAAACCAAGTGGAAGATACACAAACTCTTCAGAGAATAAAAGATCTTATGATGCTAATAGAAGGTCAAATTATGATGAAAAGACCAGTCAAGAAAAAGGAATTAAATGCCATGGATGTGAAGGATATGGACACATCAGGAATGAATGTCCTACCTACTTAAAAAGGCAAAAGAAAGGACTCTCTGTAACCTGGTCTGATGAAGACTCAGGAGGTGATTCAGAAGAAGAATCATCTAAGCATATCACTGCTCTAGCTGGATTATGTGAATCTGAAAGTGAATCCAGTGATGGGGAGCTTACTTTTGAAGAACTTGAGCAATCATACAGAGAACTATTCAAAAGAAGCACTGAAATATGCAGTGAGAGTATAAAGCTAAAGAAGCAGATTAAGGCACTAAGGGAAGAAAAAGCAAGTGATCTAGAGATCATTGACACCTTGAAAAGTGAAGTAAGTCTCCTCAACTCCAAGTTGGAACACATGTCTAAATCTGTTAGAATGCTGAACAGTAGCTCAAGTACACTGGATGTTATTCTCAACAACAATAAGCATTCAGGAGATAAAAGTGGACTGGGATTTAACAGAGTTCATAAGGATGAAGCTAGCTCTAGCAAAACTACTTCAAAGTCCATACAGTCAAACAAAATGTTCCAACAGATGCCTCAACATCATGAAAAGAACACAAAGTCAAACATAATGTTCCAACAGATGTCTCAACATTCTGAAAAGAACATAATGAAGAAGAAGTATCAAAGATGGAGATGTCATCATTGTGGAAGATTTGGACATATCAAACCTCATTGCTATAAGTTGCATGGATATCCAAATCAGATGTATCAGCAACCTCCTAAGCAGAAGATAGAAGTTACCAAGAAAGTGCTGCATAGACATCAAAGAGATCAGCAACCCCCTAAGCAGAAGACAGAGGTCATCAAGAAGGTATGGAGACCAAAAGCTAGTCTTCATGCTGATCAAAGCTACATACCCAAGAACAAGATCAACAAACAACCTTGGAGCTCTACTGATGAACAATACACAGGGCAGAGGTATCAAAAGAAATCTCAACTCAAATGGTCAAAGAAAGGTGTTGCATATATAGCTCATACATCACTAAGAGTATCAGTTAAAGAAGACTGGTACTTTGACAGTGGATGTTCAAGACACATGACTGGATTGAAGAATCTGCTAGTAGACTTAAAGTCATATTCATCCAGATATGTAACCTTTGGAGATGGAGCTAAAGGAGAAATCAAGGGAGTTGGGACCTTGGACTGTCCAGATGTACCAAGACTAGATGATGTGCTGCTGGTTAAAGGTTTAACTGCTAACCTGATCAGCATAAGTCAATTATGTGATCAAGGGTACAGTGTAAACTTTACCAAAACTAAATGCATAGTGTCTAACAAAGAACAAAAGGTTGTCATGAAAGGAGCCAGATCTAAAGACAACTGTTACATGTGGGAACCTCAAGACTTCAGTCTCACTTCAACTTGCTCTTTAGCTAAAGAAGAAGAAGTGAAACTATGGCACCAAAGACTAGGTCATCTTCATTTCAGAGGCATAAAGAAAATCATATTTATGGATGCTGTGAGAGGTATTCCTAAACTGAAGATTGATGATGGCAAAATATATGGTGAATGTCAAATAGGCAAGCAAACCAAGATGTCCCATCCAAAGCTCCAACATCTGACAACTTCCAAAGTTTTGGAACTATTGCATATGGATCTTATGGGACCTATGCAGGTTGAGAGTCTTGGTGGTAAGAGGTATGCCTATGTAGTGGTTGATGACTTTTCAAGATATACATGGATAAATTTCATCAAAGAAAAGTCTGATGTATTCGATGTATTCAAAGACTTATGCCAAAGAATACAAAGGGAAAAAGCCAGCTGTGTGATCAGAATAAGAAGTGATCATGGAAAAGAATTTGAGAACCAAAAATTCTTAGATTTCTGTTCTTCAGAAGGAATCAATCATGAATACTCTTCACCAATCACTCCTCAACAGAATGGGATTGTTGAGAGGAAGAATAGAACTATTCAAGAATCAGCAAGAGCTATGATCCATGCCAAAAAGTTACCTTTGTACTTCTGGGCTGAAGCTATGAACACAGCTTGTTACATTCATAACAGAGTTACTCTAAGGAAAGGAACTTTGTCCACAATCTATGAAGTCTGGAAAGGCAGAAAACCCACAGTTAAGTACTTCCATGTGTTTGGAAGTAACTGTTACATTCTGGCAGACAGGGAGCAAAGAAGAAAAATGGATCCTAAAAGTGATGAAGGGATTTTTCTTGGATATTCTATAAACAGTAGAGCATATAGAGTATTTAATTCAAGAACCAAGGTTATCATGGAGTCCATAAATGTGATAATTGATGATGCTCCTACAGATGTTCCAGAAGATGTTGGAACATCTGCTGATATCAAAACTGAAGCTGAAGAAAAGAGTAATCATTCTGACTTCACTCAAACTGATGCAAGGACAGAACAATCCAGCAAACCTCCCTCCATCAGAATCCAGAAAGATCATCCCAAAGATTTGATAATTGGTGATCCCAACAGAGGTGTAAGCACTAGATCAAAAGAAGTGATTTCAGGTTCTTGCTTTGTTTCAAAAATAGAACCTAAAAACATCAAGGAAGCTCTTACTGATGAATACTGGATTTGTGTTATGCAAGAGGAATTAGGTCAATTCACAAGGAATGAAGTGTGGAATCTTGTTCCTAGACCTGATGACATAAATGTGATTGGAACTAAATGGGTGTATAAGAACAAGTCAAATGAACAAGGAGTTGTTACAAAGAACAAAGCTAGACTTGTAGCTCAAGGATACACACAAATTGAAGGAGTAGACTTTGATGAAACCTTTGCACCAGTAGCAAGGCTTGAATCAATCAGACTACTTTTGGGAATTGCTTGTATCTTAAAGTTCAAGCTATTTCAAATGGATGTGAAAAGTGCCTTTTTAAATGGATATCTTAATGAAGAGGTATATGTAGAACAGCCTAAATTATTTGTTGATCCAAGCTGTCCAAATCATGTATACAAACTAAAGATGGCTCTTTATGGTTTGAAGCAAGCTCCAAGAGCATGGTATGAAAGGCTGACTACTTTTCTTATCAAGCAAGGGTACAGGAAAGGTGGTATTGACAAAACCTTGTTTGTTAAAGATGAAGAAGGAAATGTCATGATTGCTCAAATATATGTAGATGACATAGTCTTTGGTGGGATGTCTGACAGGATGGTTAAACATTTTGTCAACCAGATGGAATCTGAATTTTAAATGAGCCTAGTAGGAGAATTAACCTACTTTCTTGGACTGCAAATAAAGCAAATGGAGGACTCCATGTTCATTTCCCAAAGCAAGTATGCTAAGAACATAGTCAAGAAATTTGGGATGGACAGTGCTACTCATAAGAGAACTCCTGCCCCCACACATTTAAAGCTAACTAAAGATGACAAGGGTGAGAATGTAGATCAAAGCCTATACAGAAGTATGATTGGAAGCTTGTTATATCTGACTGCTAGCAGACCAGACATAGCATTTGCAGTAGGTGTATGTGCAAGATATCAAGCTGATCCAAAAGTTAGTCATCTTAACCAAGTCAAGAGAATTCTGAAATATGTTAATGGTACTTGTGACTATGGCATAATGTACCTTCATGGATGCAAACCAATTCTCACTGGCTTCTGTGATGCTGATTGGGCTGGAAGTGCTGATGACAGAAAAAGCACTTCAGGAGGATGCTTCTTTCTAGGAAACAATTTGATTTCTTGGTTCAGTAAGAAACAAAATTGTGTATCCTTATCTACTGCTGAAGCTGAATATATAGCAGCTGGAAGCAGCTGTTCACAGTTGGTTTGGATGAAGCAAATGCTCACTGAGTACAATGTCCCACAAGATGTCATGACATTGTACTGTGACAACTTAAGTGCAATTAACATATCAAAGAATCCTATCCAACATAGCAGGACCAAGCATATTGATATCAGACATCATTTCATCAGAGATCTTGTAGAAGAGAAAGTGATTTCACTGGAACATGTAGCTACAAATCTGCAGTTGGCTGATATATTTACCAAAGCCTTGGATGCTACTCAATTTGAAAACTTAAGGGGTAAATTGGGAATCTGCTTATGTGAGATTTAGCAGTTATGGAGATGTGCCAACATGTCATATGACATTGTGTGGCATAAGCACCAGATGGCAACACCAGTCTGGTCAAGCACCTTGGGTATTCCATTCCTATTTATCACATTTTGCTGACTCCTTTCTTGAACCTCCTGTATTTGATGAACCACCTTCCAGATTTGGACAGGTGCCTCCTTCTTCTCTCCCTGATCTTGGACCTTTTCAACCATTCAACAGTCCTTTGGAAAAGGCTTTTACATCTACACCACATCATAAAGTTGGTACCTCAAAAACCAAAAAGCCTTCCAAAGGTACAACTGAGTACTTATTTTCCATACAAAGGACTGTTATTGCTTTTGGCAATCGTCAAAATTCTATGTTTCACTGGATGGCAAAATACTGTTTCCCTAGGGTTGCTCCATCTATCTCTCTGTAAGCACCCCAAATTTTCCCTCACCCTTTATCACACCATGGATTGTGACCTTTCATTTTTGCATTAGCATAAGCATACCATCTCATATTGCATGTTTGCTTCACTGCATAGTTCAAGTTCATCTGCATCTAGGGTTTGTGATCTGAGCAATCCAAAAATTCATCTGAGCCATCCCAATGGTCTTGAAGCTTTCCAAGAGGATCCATGTGTGTTCTATGATCATATTAAGCTCCTCAAAGTTCATGAAAGTCAAGGGATCACAAGAATTGGCAAAGGCATGGAAGCAGAGCTAGGGTTTTCACTACACAGATTACCAAAATTAAAGTTTTGGTTTCAGAGGCCTTAACTCCAAATTTTTGGGTCATTATTGTTTCTAATGATCTTAATATGTTATAAGGATCATGTGTACCAATTTTGATGAAGAAATTCATTGTGGAAGTCATCTGATCATTTGGTAACTTCTTGAGCAAGTTAAGTCAAAATCAGGGCATCTGAGGCCCCCAACAATGGAACCAAAGGGTCATTTTCATCAAATTGAAGTTCTATGATCTTTATTTGATCTTAAAAGTGGTTGAAAGTTCACAATATTGAATAATTTTGAGCCAATTGCAAACTTGCCATTTTTGGAAATGACTTGAAATGCATCTTTTCCTTTTGGGAAAGATTTTCAACCTCCTCTTTCATGACCAAAAATGCTTCAAATGAAAAATTCTTGGACATGAAAGTTATAGATTAGGTATTTCCCTTTTCAAAAAGTACAAAAACATGTCTTGATTCATCCTAGAACTCAAGATATGGCCTTTCAAAGTTGGCAAAAATCACATAATTTCAAGTTTCATGTCAAAGAGGGATTTGCATTTTGGCATGTTCAAGCTTCTAAATGACTTCTAATGTGCACAAATATGTTACAACATGTCAAAACAACTTCAAAGGATCAGAATTGGCCCAAGAATTGAAGCATTTCATGGCTTGAATCACAAGAAACATCAAAGAGGGAAATTTGCATAAACCATGAGAATTCTTCATCCAAGCTTTCCAGCTCATCAAATTCAATCCCATGGTCCTCCATGAATAAAGATGAGGCAGGACAAGCCATAGAAATAGCTCTGACCCGTGCCATGCTTCAAGTACATATAACCTTGACTTTTTGCAACTTGGTTCATCCCAATCAAACTATGCCACACCAACTCTCTGAACCAATCAGCATGACTTATGTGAACCTCATGGACCTCAAACATCAGAACACACAAGGCTGAAACCTCACACAACATCAGATTTCACAAAACTTGCAAAAACCTTCCTCTCTTCGAATTTCATAACACAACCACTCAAACTTCAAATTTTCTTCACCATTCAACTCAACATCACCTAAGGAACAAATCGCAATCATTAGAATGGCCTGAAACATCAAACAAGAAACACAATTTCTGCTTTGTCAAAACTTAAACACACAAACTAGCCACTCTAAGCTTCATTCAAGCTTGCCAATAGCCTCAGGAGGTCAAAGGGGATTGGATTGCACAAGGGAGAGGCCCAGAAAGCTCAAAAATTGCAAAGGTTCGTCTCAGGTATCATGAAGAATAATTTTTCCAGAACTCTTGTTTTAAGTTCCTAAATGATTCTACATGTTTAGCTGATCACTCTGATATGTTTAGAATTGAAAATGGTTGAGAAATGAGTATGTATGTTTGGTCTGAAACCTTTTGATCTGAAAATATTTTTCTTCGATTCGTGCGTTTGATGCATAATAAATGTTGTTTGTGGCCTGATTCTTGTTTAGAATGATTAGGGGGTTGATTCTGGAGAATTTGGATGTTTGGGATAGCCTAGGGAAGAAGTTAGCTTGAGTGACTCACCGGAGAAGATGACCGAAGCTTGCTCCGGTCACCTGAAAGTCATTAGGGTTTGATTAGGGTTTAATCTTGCCAGTTTAAACATGAGCCGTTAGATTATGCTTAGCGCGTTTTTTAAGGGTCCAGATCATTTCAGTTAGCCCTAATTTTCAATTAATTAGATTAATCAGTTAACTAACCCAGACTCAATCCTAGCCTCACATTCACACGCGCAGTCAACCAGCCTTTGAACCTGGGCCACTGGATCAGTTGACTTCTCATTTTATTCATTTTATTTTCATTTCTTTTCATTTCTTTTGTATAATTAATTTAAAATACCAAAAATCATCACAAAAATATGAAACTTTGCATTCTGACTTTAAATATTTTTCTTAACCCAAAAATAATTTTTATTTTATTTTTTTGCATTTAAAAAGTATTTTTAAAATATTTCTAAGCATGCTTTCATGACTTCCCATCTTTGTATGATCATTCATATGCACATTGTATGACATCACATCATCTCATATTTCATTTGCATTGCATAAACACTTCTGACTTTAATCATTTCATCTCATTTAACTTCATTTCCTTTTACCTTATACCTTATGCATTCATACTAACACTTTCAGGTACTTTTGGTAAGTTATTTGGGAGGTGGATTTGCCTTCACCTCTCACTTCTTCTTATCTCATTCATGTGCATGTTAACTTGTCTTTGAAGTGAATTTGATTCACTTGTGTTCAATATCTCTCACTTTATTCCTTTAAGTTACTTATCTTCTTAGGAAGTAAGTAACTTATTCTTCTGCTTCCTCCTCCTTTCATCTGCTTCTTCCATTGGTGGCTTCCTTGAAGATCTTTCTCTAAGCCTCGCAAACCATAGGATATCCAAGCATGATAATGTTTAGGGTTGTGATTAGTCCCCCTTAGATTTTTACCTTTGAGTCTCCTTGAGTCTCTATTCTCATCTCAATAATCAGAGACTAAACTTTGAAAGTTTTAGGACTTTGGAATTAGGGTTATGCCTGCATCCTTCTCTTAGGATGAAGTGTATAAATTTAATCCTAAGTGTTAAACCTTTAATTTGTTTAAATCTCCTAATCATATCACTAATAATCACCAAGACTTTATCTTGTAACTTGGGCCTTACATTAGGGGTTCTATCTCTTCCTTATGGTTAAGAGGGACTAACCCTAGTATTTAATGGACAAGTCCTCCTCAAGTTGTCTTATAAACCATAAAATCCACTTCTTAATCTCACCCCTTAATTAAAATCCACTTAATAAAGGCTTGTAAGCTAATGAATTTAATCCCTAACCATGGATTAAGTTGAGGTATCTTCCTCAGCTTAAGTGTTCTCATCTATTATCCTTCTATTAGGATGGTGTAATGAGTTCACTAATCTGTGATTAGAGATTAAACTCATTACTTAACACTAAACGAAAACCCAAAAACATTTAAATAATCACAAGTAGGTTAATGATCTTAATTCTACATCATTATGGTAATTAATTTGAAATGCTTATCTCATACTTAAGTAGGCTCATTATCCCTAATCAGGGAGGATATAATGAGTTTACAAGCCCTTGATTTAGTATTAAGTTCATTAACTTATGCAAAACACAATAACAATAACAAAACTGAAAACATCAAAAACAAACAATAAACGTCTCCTTCGGGATTCTTTTCTCATCACACTCATTCATAAACGAGAACTTGCTTCTTCCGTCTAATGCAAGACAATTAGCACTCGAGCCAGACGAGTCATACACTTGAGCATAGGCAAGCAAGCAGTTCACAGTCAATTTCTTTTTCAATCTCTTTGAGTCGAACTATGGTGTTCTTACTTCCTCATTGCACGAGAGGATACGTAGGCATAACTTAACAGTTATTGAACAAAAGTGTCTGTGTCTTCCCCCTCTTTCAGCATTCTTTTCTAAGCCTCAGTTCTTGAGCAATTCACCTTTTGCACTGACACCTGTACATTCATTCCTTAGCTTTTGCTCATAGATAGCACATAAACTACCCCTTTAAACACAATATTGTAAGCATGGATCCCGTCGAGTACGACGGACAATCTGAGTGCTAATACCTTCCCAGGTTGTAACCAACCCCCTTTCTCAGTTTCTCTGGTTCGCAACCGTCTTATCCATCTTTTCCTAGGTTTATGCAGCATTACCTTTCCTTCGGGATAAAAATGCCTAGTTGGCGACTCTATTCACTTCACCTTCATTTTCTCCTTTTCGCCGACCGTTCGCGCTTGCATCGGGATATAAATCTTCGGGAGAGACAACTTGGCGACTCTGTTGGGGGCTATATGTACTTGTTGTTTATTTCTTTATTTATTGCTTTCTGTACAGCTTTATTTACTGCTTTCATTTACTGTTTTTATGCATTTCATATTATCAACATATCATGTGTTGGATCTTTTGTTTGTCTTGGTGGGAGGGATATTGAGTGAGTAAGGTTCCATACCGGGAGCCTGAGTGACACATAGGATATAGTGGCTTCATATTCTTTCCCATTCCATTTTGGTCTGGTGCAGGAATATGAAACACGGTTCAGACATGGGTTTCTTCTTGAGAACTCTGTGCTACGTATTTCTTGTAGTACTAGGGCTATTTGGGAAGCCTGCTAAGTCTGTATGACCTTTTTATGACCTTCAGCATCTGAGGTGAATTAGAGGAGGATCCTTTATGATTATTGTAAACAATATACCTCCGGGTTAGAAGTGGTTACACTTCTCATAACTGACCTGAGTCTGAGGATCCTTGTTCTAGAACAACACCTGTGAGGGGGTTGGGATGTTTACAGGTTTGCAGGAACCTTTGGCCTCATCATACCATGTTACTGATATTATTAAGGTCACATCATTTTGGACTGTTCTTGTGAAACCCTAGACTTGTGACTCTTTATTTGAGTCCCCCACCTGGTTACTGGTTCTCTAAGCCTTCATCTGGACTTATGAACACACATGGACCTTATCAAGGCAGAAAACAGATCCAGCACTTGATCACAAACCCTTGAATATCATTCTGCATACATCATTTTGCATCATTTTAACATTTGTCTATTTGTTTTACAGGGTATCCACATCTTATTTGGTTTTGGTTTTGACCTGTTCTACTGCTCAGATTCCTTCAGCTATCTGCATCAGCCATCTTCACCAGTTATCTTCATCAGAGATTCTTATTCGGTACCTTCACCAATTGCCTTCATCAGTACTTCTCCTCAGTCTTCTTCATCAGCATCCATTGTCAGCATGGACCCATCTAGGAAGAGCAGCATTACCTATCATTTCTTTAAGCCCACTCTGGCAGGTATCAGGCAGATTCAGACACTCATCACTCCTGATCATGTCCCTTTATTCAGGGAACATCATGGTGGCATTATGGACATGATCATGGACTTGGATGCATCACAGAGGAGTATGATCCACACCTGCCTTCAGTTCTATGATCCTCCTCTCAGATGTTTCACTTTCCCAGATTTCCAGTTGGGCCCTTTGTTAGAAGAATTTTCCATGTTGTTGGGTGTCCCCATCAGGAGAGGGATTCCTTTCAACCCCGAGATGACTGCTCCCAGGAATGAAGATATAGCCAAGGCTCTGTACTTGGAATCCACCATCATTGATCAGAATATGACCTCCAAGGCTGGAATCCCAGACCTCCATTTGGACTTCTTGGTTACTCAGGCCACCAGTCATGCTACAGCAAGGAGGTGGGACACTGTTTGTGCTCTCTTGGCCCTTAGCATATATGGTATCATCTTGTTTGCAGAAGAGCCTAAGTTTGTAAGCAAGAATTCTATCCATCTTTTCTTGCTGAAGAATCCAGTTCCCACCTTGCTAGGGGATTTCTATTACTCAGTGCATCAGAGAAATGAAAAGCAGAGGGGAAGATTAGTCAGATGTTGTGCACCTCTTTTCTACTGCTAGTTATTGAGACACTTGCCAAAGTCAGAAGCTGTCTTGAATCCTCATCAGTCAAGAAATTGGGCTAAGAGAATGATTGCCCTTACTTCAGAAGACATCAGATGGTGCACTCAGAGCACCAAGGGCAGAGATATCATCACCAGCTGTGGGCAGTATCCCAATGTACCTCTGATTGGAGTGAAGGGTTGCATCAACTACAATCCTTTGCTGTTCAAAAGGCAATTAGGGTATGCCTTGGTACATCCACCAAGAGAGAAAGACTTGTTAGAAACCCTTTACTATGATATTCAGCATAACCTTACCTTTGCCCGACAAGCAGCCTGGGCTTGGGATAACATTCAGACAAAAGGGACTACCATTTTTGGCGAGTGCAACAACATAGCTTCAGCTCAGTATATTGATTGGTCTCGTATCAGAGGACAGATCACCCGCATGCCATTCACCCTGGAGGATGTGCCTGGACCATCAGCAGTAGAGCCAATAGCTATAGTCAGTTTAGAGGAGTTTGAGAAGTTGAAGGAAAGGAATACTCAGCTTTCTAAAGCTCTGAAGAAGACCCTCTGGGAGAGGAATGATAGTCGTCTGGACAATGAGAGGTTAGAGAAACTCCGGATCGAGCATATGACCAAGATTGAGAAGATATATGATTACATCAGAAGAGCTAGAGCAGGGGAGTTAGTATTGACGAATGCTTGCAAGGAAGCCAAGATTCAGAAGGCTAGAGCTAAGCACTACCTGGAGGAGATTCAGGCTAGATGGATCAGAATCACTGAGGCTCGTTCACAGGAAGATCAGAGGACCCAGGCTAGGATAGAGCAACTGGAAGCTAATGAGAAGAAGAATCAGGAGGCCTTGTTAGTAGCACAGAAGGAAATCTCTGAGTTGAAACTCCGGGCGGGGTTGAAGAGATCAAAAGACCAAGACAAGTATAAGAAGTTGACCAGTGCCATTGCCACCAGGAACCTCCTTATCAGGACCATCATAGAGCATCCAGTTGGTCCAGTGACTGATGCTCTCCTAAAGGAAGTCAGAGAGGATGACTATGGGCTAGATGTTTGATTTCTTTGTACTTCATTTTGTTTGTACTTTTGTTTATTTTGTTGTTGTTGTATTTTGACCCATCATGAGGGCTTGTTGTAATCAAAACTATGTGTCTTTACATTTTGTAATATATGGTTTGTGTTATTTTGTAGGCTTCTCTCTCCAATGTCATCATTCCTCGAGGTCTGGAAGGTCAAAACCAAATAACCAAACCGAATACCCTTGGACGACAAATAGACATCATGCATTTCATACTAACCTCATTTCTTTGTTTTGTAGGTATTCGTTTTTGTTGTTGTTTCAGGAAACATTGCTCGTAGGAGGGTTTTCCCCATCAACAGAGTTCACCGGTATCATACAAGAAACAACCTTCCGATCTTACAGATGGACCAGGTTCAACAAGATCTGACTGACGTAAGGACCCAGATGGCTAATGAAATAACTGAAATGAGGGCACAGATGAACCAGTTCATGGCAGTAATTACTGGGTTGGCCCAAAGCCAAGAAAGATTAAGAGATTTGGTCAAGAGGCAAACTCCTGAAGAAAACCACCCGGGTACAGGGGGTACCAGCAACAATGATCATGTACAGCCCCGTATTGATCCCCCAGAGTTTGGACCTCATCTTAACCATGACATTAATGCTATAAGGAATACCTAGGGTAATACTGGAGGGCGTGCCTTGCAAGAGGACCCTCAGGAGGAACAATTCACTGTAGTTAGGGCAGGAGATGAAGTCTAGGATCGTCGCCTGTACGAGATAGCAGAAACGCTGAGGTCTTTGGAGTCTCAAAACTCCTTAGGTTTTGATGTTATGGATATGGGGCTGGTAGAGGGAGTTAGAATTCCTCACAAATACAAACCTCCCTGCTTCGAAAGATATAATGGAACATCTTGCCCTCGCACCCATCTTCAATCTTTCGTGGGAAGATTAAAAGCTTACACCATGGATGAAAAGCTATGGATGTTCTATTTTGAGGATAGCTTGACAGGGGGATCCCGTGAGTGGTACTCTCATTTGACCAAGGCCACAGTAAGAAATTGGAAAGATTTGGCCGAGGCTTTCATTCGCCAATATCAATACAATCTAGACATGGCTCCTAACAGAACCCTTCTAATGGGTATGTCACAGTCCTCCAGGGAAAGCTTCAGAGAGTATGCTCAGAGATGGAGGCAATTAGTTGTTGTCGTTCAACCTCCAATGTCAGAAAGAGAAATGGCAGATATTTTTATGAACACCCTCCAGGGGACGTACATTGATAGGTTGGCTGCCTTCTCTTCCACTAGCTTTGCAGACGTGGTCATAGCTGGAGAAAGGATTGAGAGTTTATTGAAAATGGGAAAGATTTCTGATAACGACGCCAGCTCAAGCAGCACAAGGAAACCATTTACAGGGCCTCGAAGGTCGGGTGAATCCAATTCTGTACACATGGGCAGAGGAAGACCACAGTATATGCCGAGATCAATTGCCATTGTCACAATTCCTACTCCACCTCCTCAACAACAATACACTCCGCAACCATAACAGTTCCCTCAACAACATTTTCCTCAACAAAGGTCCTATAACAACAACAACAACAACAACAACAACCAACAACAACGTCCTTTCCAGCAAAGGCCATCTCAAGTCAATAGGGTAATTGAGCTTATACCAATGCCCTATGCCACTTTGTTACCTCAACTTTTGAAGCTTAATCTTGTTGAATTAAGGATTGTGACTCCACCAAATCCTCAGAACCTTCCGAGAAATTATGACGTCAATGCCAGATGTGCCTTCCATTCTAATGCACCTGGTCACACCACAGAAAAGTGCAGAGCTTTGCACATGAAGTTCCAGGATCTAGTTGATTCAAAGGCCTTAAACTTTGCACCACCTCCTAATGTCACAAAGAATCCTATGTCCATCCATGGTGGGCCCAGGATAAATGCAATTGAGGAGGATCAAACCATGAATTTAATTGAAGATACTGCAAGCATTCAAACACCTCTGGCAGAGGTTAAAGCTCAGCTTTTAAAATGCCAGTTGTTTCTAGGTTGTGAGGCCTGCTGTGAATCTTGCAATGTTTCCGTCAATGGGTGTGCAAGCTTGAGAAATGGCATCAATGGCCTTAACAGAGAAGGTATCCTGCATATAACATTAATGGTTTCTACAACATCAGTGATTCCTCTTACAGCAACAACAAGTACTTCTCCTACAACATCAAAGACAATTGTTCCGACAGACTCGTCTACAAAATCAACAATCATTTCTTCCATCACTTCAAAAAACAGTAGTTCAACCGCATCCGCTTCTACAACTACATCAACCATTAACAACGACGTCTCCATAGTCACCATATACTACGACCCTGCAATGGTCCCTGATTCCAACAATTTTAAGCAACAATCTCAGCAACAATCTCAACAACAAACCAAATTCATTCATTCACCACCACCACCAGTCAGAAGTCCTGTCACCATATATTATGATCCATAGACAATCACAGTTCCTACCTCCGCTACAATCATTCCAATCACCATCACGGTAGCTGGACCCATTCCATATGAAAAAGATAATGATGTGCCATGTTACTATGGTTCAGACCTCTACTGCAACGAGGAGAGAGTCCTTCTTGATGCTTCAGCTCTTACACCATAGGTGGATAATGTCGAGGTAGGCGGAGGCTTCACTAGAAGCGGACGTCTCTACGCGTCACAAGTTCCAAGGGTTAATACTGAGGTAGAGGTTGCTGCCAAAGCTAAAGGTAAAAATGTGGTGCTGGAAGAACCAGTACCAAAAGAAGCTCATAAAACATCCTTTGATCAAGATGTGGATGAATTTATGAGGATAATCAAGAGAAGCGACTACAAGGTTGTGTATCAGCTCCACCAGACTCCTTCCAAGATCTCCATCTTATCATTGTTGTTGTGTTCCAAAGCTCATCGGGATGCATTACTTATAGTCTTGTACGCAACCTACGTGCCTGAGGAGATCACGGTAAATCAGCTTGAGACAGTGGTGTCTAATGTTAATACTAGCCATGGGCTAGGCTTCACCAATGCTGATTTGACTACGGAAGGTCGTCATCACAACAAAGCTTTACACATCACTCTAGAGTGTAAAGGGGTTGTGTTTTCACATGTTCTAGTTGACATTGGGTTTTCGCTCAATGTCTTGCCAAAGAAAGCCCTTGTAAAGCTTGAATATGATGATATTTCTCTCCGACCAAGAAATCTGGTGGTTAAAGCCTTTGATGGTTCCAAGAGGTCTGTTCTTGGAGAAGTGGAGCTTCCTGTGATAATTGGCCCGCAGGTCTTTCAAACTACTTTCTACGTGATGGACATCCAGCCGGCCTACAGTTGTTTGTTGGGTCGACCATGGATTCACGCCGCTGGCGCAGTTACGTCGACCCTTCACCAGAAATTGAAATATGAGTGGGAAGGGAAGATTATCACAATCTGTGGTGAAGAAGATATTTTTGTTAGCTATCTGGCCACCTACAAATACATTGAGATGGATGATGAAATCCACGAGACCATGAGCCAAGGTTTCGAAGCACTAAACGTCGATGAGGCAACAACAGAAGTATTTGCTGCATCCCAGGAGGATAGGATGGGTACTTCAATTGTCTGCTACCAACAAGCTCAGAAGGTTGTTGAATATGGAAACGCCCGAGGCTGGGGCAAGCTGCTACCGGTGGAGAAGAAGGAAGACAGATTCGGTTTGGGTTACAAACCATTCTGACAAGATCAAGGGGAGGCTGCTAAGGAGCCCAAATTCATAAGTGGGGGGATGCTAACCCCAGATGCTGTCAATAACGTGGAAGACGAGGCAGAAAGCGACCTCAACCCGGAGAGCTGGATTCGTCCAAGGATCCCGGGCCAACAAGTCCTTAACTGGTCTTCCTAGGAAATTATAAGGGTTACTCCTGCAAAGTAATTATTATTTCCTGCTATTTAGCATGCATCAAGTCCTGCATCTTGCCCAAGGTGTCAGGACTCATTTTGTAATAGGGCCATATTTTTATTTTTGTGAAAATGGAATATCAATGAATATCAGACATCTTTTGCAAATAATTTTCTCTTTCTCTCACTGTCTTTTCAGTTTTGTTATTTTTTCGCACAAAACAGTAAAATGGCAATGTTTTCAAAATAAATAATTTCATTTTTTCCAAACAAGATTAAAATTGATCACTAAAAAGAACAAATCTCAACCCTTGCAGAAATAATCCTCCAGATTGCACCGACAACAACACTGCTATGACCTTGTATGACTTCGACAATCCAATTAATCAAGTCGATGAAGGGGTTGAAGAAGACTATGAGTTGCCCGAAGAGCTAGCCAGGTTGTTGAGGCAAGAAGAGACAGTTATCACTCCTCATCAGGAGGAAATTGAAACTGTTAATCTTGGTATTGAGGAAGATGTAAAAGAGGTGAAGATTGATGCCAGTCTGCAAGCTCCAGTAAAAGAACAGTTTATCAGCATGCTTCGAGAGTATGTCGACATCTTCGCTTGGTCCTATCAAGACATGCCAGGTCTAGATACGGATATTGTCATGCACAAGCTACCATTGAAAGAATATTGCCCTCCAGTCAAGCAGAAGTTGCGTCGTACTCGCCCAGATATGGCCATGAAGATTAAGGAAGAAGTACAAAAACAGTGGGATGTCGGTTTCCTTGCTGTGACTAGTTACCCTCCGTGGGTTGCTAATATTGTACCCGTGCCTAAGAAGGATGGCGAGGTGCGTATGTGTGTGGATTACCAGGACCTGAATAGAGCTAGCCCGAAGGATGATTTCCCACTACCTCACATTGATGTATTGGTCGATAACACAGCTCAGTTCTCGGTATTTTCTTTCATGGACGGATTTTCTGGGTATAATCAGATCAAGATGTCACCCGAAGACATGGAGAAAACAACCTTCATCACACCTTGGGGCACATTTTGTTACAAGGTAATGCCTTTTGGACTGAAGAACGCCGGTGCAACTTATCAACAGGCTATGGTAACGTTATTCCACGACATGATCAACAAAGAAATTGAATGCTACATGGATGATATGATTGCCACTTCCCTTACTGAAGAAGACCATCTGGTGAATCTGCTGAAGTTGTTTAAGCGTCTGAGGAAGTATCAGCTGAAGTTGAATCCCAACAAATGCACATTCGGGGTACACTCTGGTAAGCTTCTGGGATTTATCGTAAGTGAAAAGGGAATTGAGGTTGATCCCGACAAAGTCAAAGCCATTCAAGACATGCCTGCACCTAGGACTGAAAAAGAAGTTCGGGGGTTCTTAGGTAGATTGAACTACATATCAAGGTTCATATCTCACCTCACTACAACCTGTGAGCCCCTGTTCAAACTGTTAAGAAAGGAACACACAGTCAGGTGGAACGACGATTGTCAGAAAGCTTTTGACAAGATCAAGGAGTACCTGCAAGAACCTCCAATTCTCATGCCTCTAATTGAAGGAAGACCTCTGATAATGTACCTGACAGTATTAGCAGGGTCAATGGGGTATGTGTTGGGCCAGCATGACGAGTCTGGTCGAAAAGAGTATGCAATATATTACCTGAGCAAAAAGTTTACCGACTGTGAACAACGTTATTCACTGCTCGAGAAAACTTCCGGTGCTTTAACGTGGACTGCTCGCCGACTAAGACAGTATATAATGACTCACACTACCTTGTTGATCTCAAAAATGGACCCTGTAAAGTACATATCTGAGAAGCCAGCACTTACCGGAAGGGTTGCAAGATGGCAAATGATCCTAACAGAGTATGACATTCAGTATACCTCTCAAAAGGCCATCAAGGGCAGTGTACTGTCTGATTATCTGGCTGAGTAACCCATTGATGATTACCAGCCTATGAGATTTGATTTCCCTGATGAAGACATTATGTACTTAAAAGAAAAAGATTGTGAAGAGCCAGTTCACACTGAAGGGCCTGACCTAGAAGAAGAATGGACTATGATGTTTGACGGGGTTGTCAATATGAATGGTCGTGGAGTTGTGCAGTGCTCATTACACCTAAAGGAGTTCATATGCCTTTCTCGGCAAAACTCACCTTTGCCTGCACTAACAACAAAGCAGAATACGAAGCATGTATCATGGGTCTTGAGGAAGCCATTGACGTCAGGATCAAAACATTGAATGTATTCGGAGATTCAGCTTTGGTAATCAATCAGACCAACGGCAAATGGTACACTCATCAGGAGCATCTGATTCCATACCGTGACTATACGAGGAGATTACTGACTTCCTTCACAACGGTCAAACTTGAATACATCCCTCGAGACAAAAATCAGTTTGCAGACGCTTTAGCTACCATTTACTCCATGATCAAGGGACAAACTGCCAATTATGTGCCTCGGATTTTGGTATCTAGACTAGACAGACCGGTATATGTTTTCTCTGTGGAGACTGCTAGTGATGGCAAGCCTTAGTTCCATGACATCAAATGCTTCTTGGAGGATCAAACATACCCGCCTGGGGCATCATCCAATGATAAGAAGACATTGAGAAGGCTGACCGGTAGCTTCTTCCTCAATGCTGATGGTTCATTATACAAGCGAAACTTCGACATGGTTCTGCTCAGATGTGTTGACAAGAAAGAAGCAGACCTGCTGATGCACGAGGTGCACGACGGTTCTTTCGGTACCCATGTCAGAGGACATGCAATGGCAAAGAAGTTATTAAGATCAGGTTACTACTGGATCAAAATGGATGCAGACTGTTGTGCCTATGCCAGAAAGTGCCACAAATGCCAGATCTACGCGGACAAAGTGCATGTGCCTCCGAATCCTTTGAACGTAATGTCTTCACCTTGGCCCTTTGCCATGTGGGGCATTGACATGATTGGAAAGATTGAACCGACTGCTTCAAATGGACACAGATTCATCCTGGTAGCCATCGATTACTTCACCAAATGGGTTGAGGCAGCATCATATGCAAACATCACCAGACAAGTGGTAGCTAGATTTCTAAAAAGAGACATCATCTGTCGGTATGGAGTTCCCGAGCGAATCATCACTGATAATGGTTCCAATTTGAATAACAAAATGATGGCAGAACTGTGTGGGGACTTCAAAATCCAACATCACAACTCTTCTCCTTACAGGCCAAAAATCAACGGCGTTGTTGACGCCGCTAACAAGAACATCAAGAAGATTGTGCAGAAGATAGTGTTTACCTATAAAGACTGGCACGAAATTCTACCATTTGCTTTGCATGGATACCAAACTTCAATCAGAACATCTACTGGGGCAACGCCTTATCAGCTTGTGTACGGTATGCAAGTTGTCCTACCTGTTGAAGTTGAGCTACCCTCCTTACGGGTAATGATGGATGTAAGACTGGATGAAGCAGAATGGGTCCCGTCTCGGTACAATCAACTAAATCTGATCGAGGAGAAAAGGCTAGCTGCCATCTGTCATGGGAAGATATATCAGAAGCGGATGAAGAAAGCCTTCGATCAGAAAGTCAAACTTCGGGAATACCAAGTGGGAGAGCTTGTGCTGAAAAAGACTTCTTCCTCCTCATACAAACCACAGGGGAAAATGGACGCCAAACTACGAGGGCCCATTCATAGTAAAGAAAGTTTTCTCTGGTGGAGCATTGATGCTCACTACTATGGATGGGCGAGGATTTCTTATCCCCTGTGAATTCAGATGCAGTTAAAAAACACTTCGCATAAAATGACCCGCTGGATATAAAAACAGAATGTGAGTCCAGGCAAAAAATAGGGCATCCCGGCGAGTCAAAAACAGAATAAAAGACTCGGGCAAAAATAAGGGAAAAAATGTACACCCTCTGAGTTGAAAGGTCGCATTAGACAGCTCAAGCAAAAATGGGTATCCCGGTGGATTGAAAACCCGAAAGGGCAATCCACGCAAAATCAGGGAATAAGCGAACAACAGCATTCTGAATTCGTCTGTATCACTCACGACATGACAAGCTTCGAAAGGACAAAGCAGCGGTCAGAATCAGCCTTCTTCAGAATGCAAGATAAGAAGAACGTCAAGGTCATACGGGTCATATCAAAGGAAGCTCACTGGAGCGTCATCTTCAAACATTGCCAAAACTTTTATATTCTCAATTTACAACAATCTCCTCCTTACAGGGGATTCGCTTCCTTGACTATAATTGCCAATTCAGGGCACACAAATTAATGAAATCAAAATTTTCAGTCACACCTTGTTTTGTACATTTTTGTTTCGTTTTGCAAAATGTCCAATGTTCATAATACAACACTTGCATAAAACAAATGAGCCAGTTTTAATAAATGCTTGCAGGAAATGTATTACTTTCACATAAGTTTAACTCCTATGACGGAATCTGGTTAGGGATGCCTCAGGATACTTGTGCGTTTTCCTTTGTCTTAACAGGTTGCAGGTATTCAATACGCAACATGGGGCATGTCAAACAGTGAATCCCCAGCATGCTACTTCCCAGAAGTTATCTCCTCCCCAAGAGGGACCTCCCGAGCAGAGCCTGACAACTATTTCATAGCAAAGTGGTCAAAGAATTTCCTATTCTCCACCAGGATGCCAGACTCTCTCATCCTCAGTAAAGTTGGTGGAACTGGTTCCCTACAGAGTTTCCATTCTCTCCCTAGTAGAGCAATGCCTGAAACCCCTCCCTAAGGAGTGGCTAAAACTTCATTATCCCCGGCTGAGTTCTCCCTTCGAATAGATCTACCAATGATTTATTCCCCCAAGCAGAGTTCTTCCTCCGGACAGATCTAGCAAGGATCTCTTCCCTAGCCGGGTTATTCCTCCAAGCAGATAAGCCAGAGATCTTTACCCCCGCAGGATCCAAGTTTCGGATCAAGCTTCTCATTTGCATAAACATAGAATTTGCATCATATCCACCGAAATAAGCATAGCATTCCATATAATACGGAGCATTACGGTAAAAGTCAAACATTTGCATGATCACAAGCTAGGTTCGAGCTAGTCACCTGCAATCACTATCAATATTTCATCATCAATATACATCCCCTGCACATAAAAGCTAAAGTTTCCCTTTGCACTCCCAAATACAGATACCTATACATGCTCTTTTTGACACTCGTCTGTGTCATCCTTCCCCAGTAAGGTTGCCAGAACACTTTCTGCAAGCAGATACTTGTTCTTAACATGCTCTTCTCGACACTCGTCTGTGTCATCTTATCTCCCCACAGAAAGCCAAAGCATCTCCTTTGCACTCTCAAAACAAATGCCTGTTTATATCTAGTACGTATTTGACACCCGTCCGTATCATACTTCCCCAGCAAGTCAAACACTCGTTCGTGTCTTGCACATACTTCACCAACAAATCAATACTTGTACACACTTATACAGAAGGTCTTTGATACTTGTCTGTATCACTGTATATATTACTCCTGAGCAGATTCGACACTCGTCCATGTTCCGTGTTAACCAGTTGATACTCGTTTGTATCATCATCTTTGAACATGCGTCAGTGTCTGTTTCTACCGATACTGAGGCAGGACAAGCCATAGAAACAACTCTGACTCGTGCCATGCTTCAAGAACACATAACCTTGACTTTTTGCAACTTGGCCCATATCAATCAAACTATGGCACACCAACTCTCTAAACCAATCAACATGACTTATGTGAACCTCATGGACCTCAAACATCAGAACACACAAGGCTGAAACTTCACACAACATCATATTTCACAAAACTTGCAAAAACCTTCCTCTCTTCGAATTTCATAACACAACCACTCAAACTTCAAATTTTCTTCACCATTCAACTCAACATCACCTAAGGAACAAATCCCAATCATTATAATGGCCTGAAACACATCACACAAGAAACACGATTTTTGCTTTGTTAAAACTGAAACACACAAACTAGCCACTCTAAGCTTCATTCAAGCTTGCCAATAGCCTCAGGAGGTCAAATGGGACTGGATTTCACAAGGGAGAGGCCGAGAAAGCTCAAAAATTGCAAAGCTTCATCTCAGGTATCATGAAGAACAATTTTTCCAGAACTCTTGTTTTAAGTTCCTAAATGATTCTACATGTTTAGCTGATCACTCTGATATATTTAGAATTGAAAATGGTTGAGAAATGAGTATATATGTTTGTTCTGAAACTTTTTGATCTGAAAATATTTTTCTTCGATTCGTGCGTTTGATGCAAAATAAATGTTGTTTGTGGCCTGATTCTTGTTTAGAATGATTAGGGGTTTTATTCTGGAGAGTTTGGAGATTTTGGATAGCCTGGGGAAGAAGTTAGCTTGAGTGACTCGCCGGAGAAGATGACTGGAGCTTGCTCCGGTCACCTGAAAGTCATTAGGGTTTGATTAGGGTTTAATCTTGCCAGTTTAAACGTGAGTCGTTAGATTATGCTTAACTCTTTTTTTAAGGGTCCATATCATTTCAGTTAGCCCTATATTTCAATTAATTAGATTAATCTGTTAATTAACCCATACTGAATCCTAGCCTCACATTCACGCGCGCAGTCAACCAGCCTTTGAACCTGGGCCACTGGATCAATTGACTTCTCATTTTATTCATTTTATTTTCATTTCTTTTGTATAATTAATTTAAAATACCAACAATCATCACAAAAATATGAAACTTTACATTCGGACTTTAAATATTTTAAAATATTTAAATGTTATTTTTAATTAATTAAAGTATTTTAATTAATTAAAAATGCATTTAAGTTTCTAAAAATCACCAAAAAAATCATGAAACATTTCAATGCATTTAGAAACATTTTCAAACTCTTCACACAAATTTCTTTTTAGGTTTGATCATAGATTCCCAATTTTCTTTGAATTAAGGGTCTTTAAAATCACATTTTTTAACCCTAACTTTGAAAAATCGTTTCTGCCTAACCAAGAAGAGTTTGAACTTGATTAATTTTGCATTGTTTCACATATTGCATGTAGTTTATAGGTCATTTTTCTCATGAATTTATCTTGCATTTTCAAATTGATTTGCATTTTCTCTTTTGAATCACCCAAAAACCCTAGAAAACTTACGAAAATCATAACTTTCAATAGGTTAGGCTTCTGACCTTCTCCTTTGGGGCTTGACCTAATATGGGATTAGGGTTTGTTTGAGCTTGAATTCAAATTTTATCATGTTGCATGCTTCTGTTTTGTTCATTTGCATCTCACATGTCCATAAAACCCTAATTTCTCATGTTCATTTGCATTCACTTTGCATATTCACCAACACATGAACTTGCCATGAAATTTCATGCATTCATATGTCATCTTAGACACCTTAGGACATGTTAGAACATTGTTTGATCATTTCTTCATTCATTTTACATTTCTTGCTTTCATTTCATTTCATAAACATCCATGTGTTTTCAAACTTCTAAGCATGCTTTCATGACTTCCCATCTTTGTATGATCATTCATATGCACATTTTATGACATTGCATCATCTCATTTTCCATTTTCATTACATAAACACTTCTGACTTTGATCATTGCATCTCATTTCACTTCATTTCCTTTTACCTTATACCTTATGCATTCATACTAACACTTTCAGGTACTTTTGGTAAGTTATTTGGGAGGTGGATTTGCCTTCACCTCTCACTTCTTGTTATCTCAATCATGTGCATGTTAACTTGTCTTTGAAGTGAATTTGATTCACTTGTGTTCAATATCTCTCACTTTCTTCCTTTAAGTTACTTATCTTAGGAAGTAAGTAACTTATTCTTCTGCTTCCTCCTCCTTTCATCTGCTTCTTCCATTGGTGGATTCCTTGAAGATCTTTCTCTAAGCCTCACAAACCACAGGATATCCAAGAATGATAATGTTTAGGGTTGTGATTAGTCCCCCTTAGCTTTTTACCTTTGATTCTCCTTGAGTCTCTCTTCTCATCTCAATAATCAGAGACTAAACTCTGAAAGTTTTAGGACTTTGGAATTAGGGTTATGCTTGCATCCTTCTCTTAGGATGGAGTGCATAACTTTAATCTTAAGTGTTAAACCTTTAATTTGTTTAAACCTCCTAATCAAATCACTAATAATCACCAAGACTTTATCTTGTGACTTGGGCCTTACATTAGGGTTCTATCTCTTCCTTATGGTTAAGAGGGACTAACCCTAATATTTAATGGACAAGTCCTCCTCAAGTTGTCTTACAAACCATAAAATCTACTTCTTAATCTCATCCCTTAATTAAAATCCAATTAATAAAGGCTTGTTAGCTAATGAATTTAATCCCTAACCATGGATTAAGTTGAGGTATCTTCCTCAGCTTAAGTGTTCTCATCTATTATCCTTCTATTAGGATGGTGTAATGAGTTCACTAATCTGTGATTAGAGATTAAACTCATTACTTAACACTAAACAAAAACCTAAAAACATCTAAATAATCACAAGTAGGTTAATGATCTTAATCCTACATCATTATGGTAATTAAGTTGAGATGCTTATCTCATACTTAAGTAGGCTCATTATCCCTAATCAGGGAGGATATAATGAGTTTACAAGCCCTTGATTTAGTATTAAGCTCATTAACTTATGCAAAACACCAAAAACAATAACAAAACTGAAAACATCAAAAACAAACAATAAATGTCTCCTTCGGGATTCTTTTATCATCACACTCATTCATAAACAAGAACTTGCTTCTTGTGTCTAATGCAAGACAGTTAGCACTCGAGCCAGACGAGTCATACACTTGAGCATAGGCAAGCAAGTAGTTCACGGTCAATTTCTTTTTCAGTCTCTTTGAGTCAAACTACGGTGTTCTTACTTCCTCATTGCATGAGAGGATATGTAGGAATAACTTAAAAGTTATCGAACAAAAGTCTCTGTGTCTTCCCCCTCTTTCAGCATTCCTTTCTAAGCCTCAGTTCCTGAGCAATTCACCTTTTGCACTGACACCTGTACATTCATTCCTTAGCTTTTGCACACAGATAACACATACACTACCCCTTTAAACACAATCTTGTAAGCGTGGATCCCGTCGAGTACGACAGACAATCTGGGTGCTAATACCTTCCCAGGTTGTAACCAACCCCCTTTCTCAGTTTCTCTGGTTCACAACCATCTTATCCATCTTTTCCTAGGTTTATGTAGCATTACCTTTCATTCGGGATAAAAATGCCTAGCTGGAGACTCTATTCACTTCACCTTCATTTTCTCCTTTTTGCCGACCTTTCACACTTGCACCGGGATGCAAATCATCGGGAGTGACACTCTCCACCAATCCTTCCTAAAGTTTCTTGTCCTCTCATTCCATTAACTGACTCTTCAACAGAGGATTCATCCTCTACACGCTGAAGCTGTTTATCTCTATTTTCTTCACTTTTTGTTGTTGCTAAAATGGGGGAGAATTATTCTGAAATTCTGAAATTCAAGCTGCTTTTGATCTCACCCACTTTGTCTTTTGACTATCCACAAATATGTCTATGTTTTTTTAACTTGCCATTTTGTTAAAAATGAGCTTATATGATAGGTATTGAGATTGAAAAATCTTGCAACATGGCAAATCATATTTTGTAATGGATCTACTTATTAATGTAAATTATATTATTAAAACTATTTTGGAAAAAACAAGCATGCATTTTCTAAGGGGGATCTTTCTTTAAAAAAATTAAAATAAGCTAAAATTTAGGGGGAGCTTATTATTATTTTCAAAATAAAATTTGTTTTGACAACATCAAAAAGGGGGAGAATGTTAAGTTAATTATTTTAATTATGTCAAAACCATTTTATTTTGTAAATTGTTTACTTTATGTTTCAGTCACTTAAAAATCAAAAGTATAATACATGGCATATGTGTCGCTCCCTGGATTTTCATCCCGGTGCAAACGTGAACCGTCGGTGATGTTGGAGGTTAAGGTTGAATAGAGTCGCCAGCTAGGCATTGTTATCCCAAAGGAAAGGTAATGCTTCATAAACCTAGAAAGATATGGATAAGACGGTTGCGAACCAAAGAAACCGAGTAAGGGGGTAGGTTACGACCTGGGAAGGTATTAGAACCCAGATCGTCCGTCGTACTCGACGGGATCCACGCTTACTTGATTGTGTTAAAAAGGGGATAGTGTATGTGCTAAACTGTGTATAAAAGAGATGGATGAATGGATGTACAGAGTGTCAGTGCAAAAATAAAGTGGATGCTCAAAAATGAGGTTAAAGAAAGAGAAGCTGGGAGGAGGAGAGGGGGAAGACAAAGAGACTTTTGTTCGATAACTGTTAAGTTATGCCTACATATCCTCTCGTGCAATGGGGAAGTCAAAACACCATAGTTCGACTCAAAGAGACTGAGATTTTTTTGCTGTGAACTGCTTGCTTGCCTATGCTCAAGTGTATGACTCTTCTTGCTCGAGTGCTAACTATCTTGCATTAGACGGAAGAAGCGAGTTCTCGTTTTCAGAGTGAATGTGATGAGAAAAGAATCCCGGAGGAGACGTTTATTGTTTGTTTTTTGTGTTTTTCAGTTTTTTATTGTTTTTGATGTTTTGCACAGGATAATGAGCTTAAGCCTTAATCAAGGGTTTGCAAACTCATTATATCACCCCTGATTAAGGATAATGAGTCTACTTAAGTATGAGATGAAAATATCAACTTAATTACCCTAATGATGCAGGATTAAGATCACTAACCTACTTGTGATTATTAAGTGTTTTTGGATTTTTGTTTTGTGTTAAGTAATGAGTTTAATCTCTAGTCAGGGATTAGTGAACTCATTACACCATCCTAAGAGAAGAATAATAGATGAGAACACTTAAGATGAGGAAGATACCTCAACTTAACCCATGGTTAAGGATTAAAATAATTATATAACAAGCCTTTATTAAAGTGGATTTTAATTAGAGGTGGGATTAATAAATGGATTTTATGTTTGTAAGACTAAACCTGAGGGGGACTTGTCCATTAAACACTAGGGTTAGTCCCTCTGAACCAATAGGCAGAGATGTAACCCTAATATAAGGCCCAAGTTACAAGCATAAGTCTTAATGATTATTAGGTGTTTTTATTAGGAGGTGTAAACAACTTAAAGGTTTAACACTAAGTAATAAAGTTATACACTCTATCCTAAGATAAGGATACATGCATAACCCTAATTCAGAGTCTTAAAACTTTAACTATTTAGCCTTGATTATGAGATGAGAAGTAGAGACTCAAGGAGACTCAAAGGTAAGAAACTAGGGGGGACTATGTACAACCCTAAAGTTATCATGCTTGGATATTCCTATGGTTTGTGAGGCTTAAGAAAGATCTTCTGAAAGCCACCAAGGAAGAAGAAGCAGATGAAAAGAGAAGAGAAAGGATAATAGGTTACTTACTTCCTGAAGAAGTTAAGTAACCTAAGAGAAAGAAAAGGAGCAAGAGAGAGCACAAGTGATTCAAACTCACTTCAAAGACAAATAAATATGCAAATGAAGAGATAAGAAGAGGTTGGATATGGAGGCAAATCCACATCCTGATCAACTTACCAGAAACCCCTGAAATGGTTAGTATGTATGCATAAGGTGAAACAAGATGCAATGAAGCAAAGATGAAGATGCAATGATGCCAACCAGAAGTGAATACATGATTACAATGTGTTATGAAATGATGCAAAGACATGTACAATGCATATGTATGATCATACAAGTGATGGATGCAAAGGAAAGCATGTTAGAAGCTTAAGAACACATGAACATACATAAGATGTAATGGATGCAAAACATACCAAATGAATGCAACAATGATCAACCAATTTTCACACATGTCCTAAGGTATCTAAGATGACATACAAATGCATGAGATGTCATGACAAGTTCATATGATGAAGGTATGCAAAGATGAATGCAAATGAACATGTCAAATTAGGGTTTTAAGAAAGTATGAGATGCATATGATCAAAACAGAAGAAAAACACATGATAAAAAATTGAAATTGCAACAAAATGAACCCAAACGCACATAAGATCGCTCCCCAAAGATGGAAGTCAGAAGCTAGACCAAAGTCAAGTTATGATTTTTCTAAGTTAAGCTAGGGTTTTGGGTACTTCTTCATGAAAAATGTGAAACAAATAGAAAATACAATGTTAAAAATATGAGTTAAATTCCCTAGATACTATATTCAAAGTATGAAAGAATGCAAAAAGAACCATGCACAAACTCATCTTGGTTGATCAGATATGAATTTTTGAAGTTAGGGTTTGAAAAATAGGAAATTTGGAAACCCTAATTCATGGTTAATTGTCAAAACATGACCAAACCTTAAAAGAAATTTGTAAAATGAGTTTGTAAATTGTTCTAAATGTGTAAGAATTCTTCATGATTGTTTTGGTGAATTTTAAATACCTAAAAGTATTTTTTTTTGGGTTTTTAAAATTATTTAAAGTAAGAATGCAAAAAATCAGATTTTTAGAAAATGTTTTACTATTTTAAATAAATAAAGGAAACAAATGCAAAATAAATAAAAAGAAAATGAAAAGTAATTACAAAGAAAGGCCAGGATTGCGTGGAGGATGGATCACGGGTCAGGATGAGAGGTCATCTTGACTTGGGGTAGGCTGATTTAAGGGCCTAGGTTTAAAAATGAGATTTGTGTGTGATCTAAGGGCTGAGGTTCATCCTGAGTTAATTAATTATATTTAACTTAATTAATTAAAATTAGGTTTTAATGATAAATCTGGACCATTTGATGCTTAACCTAAACATGATCCAAGGGCTGGTATTCAATCTGGCAACTTAAACCCTAATTAACCCTAAACACTTTCAGGTGACCGAAGATAAGCTTCGGTCATCTTCTCTGGCGAGCTCCAACCCTAGTTTCTTCTACAGGTCACCCCAAGCCAAAATAACTGCCCAGAAACACTCCCCATGCATCATACAATCAAAATCAATCATCAAACATCATTTAAACTTCATGAATCAAGCAAATCGAAGCAAACATTTTTCACGGGCAAAATTTCAGAACATCAATACATACTCATTTCTCAACCATTTTCAATTCCAAACGCATCAGAATGATCAGCAAAGCATATATATTCATTTAATAACAAGAAAAAGAGGTTCTGGAAAAATTATTCTTGATGAATACCTGAACTGAAGTTCTTCAAACTGGAGCTTTCAGGGCCTCCCTCTTGTGCAAAATGACTCCTCTGGTCCCCCTTGTGCTAATGGCAAGCTTGAATGGAGTTTATAATGGCTATTTTGAAGTGTTCAGTTCTGATATGGCAGAAATAGTATTTTTGTTGTAGGGTGTTTCAGGCCATGGTGATGGGTGGCAAATGTTCCTTAGGTCATGTGGAGTTGATTGGTGAAAGAAAATGTGAAGTTTGATGATTGTATAATGAGATTCGAAGAGATGAAGTTTTGAGGGATTTTTTGCAATATGAGTGTGTGTGTCGTTTCAAGGCTTGATGTGTTCTGTTTTATGATCCTTAGGGTTTCTATAAACAAATGAGATCATTCAGAGGAGTGGATATGCACTGTGGGATTGGTATGGTGCCATTGGCCAAAAAGTCAATAGTTTGTGTACTTGAGGTATGGCATGGTGCAGAAGTGATTTAAGGTCTTGGGCTGCCTCAACTGGCTTCAAGGAGGGCCTTTGGATCGAAAGTGGTGAGCTGTATAGCTTGATTCATGAGTTTTCAAAGGTTTTGCATTTTCATAACTTTGACATTTCTTGAGAAGCAAGTCATGAAAACCCTTGGTTCTTGGCCCAATTCTAATCTTTAGAAGTTTTTTGATCATGGCATGATGTATTTGAGTGGATTAGAGGTCACATAAAGGCCTGAAATACCATTTTGCACATTTCCCTCTTTGACATGAACTTGAAAATTACAAGATTTTTCCCAACTTTAACTTGCCATATCTTGAGTTCTAAGATGAATCAAGAGGAGTTCTTGTACTTTTTGAAAATGGGAAGATCAAATCTACAACTTTCATGTTTGAAGAAAATTCATTTGAAACATTTTTGATCAAGAAAGAGGAGGTTGAAGATCTTTCCCAAAATGGAAAGTTTTCATTACAAGTCATGTCCAAAAATGGAAAGTTTTCAAATGGCTCAAAATTCTTCAATCTTGTGAACTTCCAAGCCTTACTAAGATCAAATAAAGATCATAGGACCTCAAATTGATGATAATAACCCTTTGGAACCCTTGTTGGTGGCCTCAAATGCCTTGATTCTGACTTTTCTTGCACAACAAGTTACCATTTGATCAGATGACTTCCACAAGGAATATTTGCTTCAAATTTGATACACATGCTTCTTATATCATATATAGACCAAGAGAATCAAGAATGACCAAACATTTTGAGTGTAAAGGCATCAAACCCAAAACCCTAATTTTTGGTCATCTGTGCAGGAGCCCTGAGCCTGCCTGGGTAACTGTGCAATCCTCTGAGATTTTGTGACTTCAAAGCACACTTGGAGGTATAATATGATCATAAAACACTCATGGACCCTCTTGGCATGCTTCATGGCCTCTGAGATAGCTCAAACCACTTCTAAGATTCATCTGATCACAAACCCCGGCTATGCAACTTATGCAGTGAAATAACTATGCAGTGTGAGATGGTATGCTTATGCAATGCAATATGAAGGATCACAAGCCAAGGTGTGAGTAAAAGAGAGGGAAAATTTGGGGTTTTTACAGCTGCCCCTATTCAAGCATGAGTTAGCTGTGTAGGATGTAAGCGCCTGGCTTAACAGACAAACAAGATAACTCGTGGTTGAATACCCAGACAGTCCAAAATTTGCACTCCTTATTATAAGAAGAAAAGAGATATAAATTGTAATAGACAGTATAGACTGAATATCAAAATAGCGACGGAGGACGACTGCTTGGGGATAAAAACGGTGAGAAATGCACTGACGGGGATGGCCATCATTTTGCGGAATAAAGAATCTGCGACGGGGACGGCCATCGGGAAAAGAAAAACGACTTTACTGGGGATTTAAAAGCACTAACAGGGACGATCGTCAGGCTGAAGAATAAAGAAACCGCGACGGGGACGGCCATCGGGTGAAGAGTAAATAAATCAATGATGAGGGACGGTCATCAAAAGGTGAAGGACGATCACCTAGCAGGGTACGGCTGCCGAGGATTATCGCGACATAGGACGAATGCCAGATAAAAAGGTCGACGTCGGGGACGGCCATCAGATGAATGATGCGGTACGATCATCAAAAGGTGAAGGACGATCACCTAGCAGGGTACGGCTACCAAAAGATATCAAGACATAGGATGAATGTCGGATAGAAAGATCAACAATGGGGATGGCCATCAGATAAAATGATGAGGGACGGTCATCAAAAGGTGAAGGACAATCACCTAGCCGGGGATGGCTGCTCTGTTGGGGATTACCTCGACATAGGACGAATGTCGGATAAAAAGATCAACGATGGGGATGACCATCGGATAAAATGATGAGGGAAGGTCATCAAAAGGTGAAGGACGATCACCTAGCAGGGTACGGCTGCCGAGGATTATCGCGACATATGACAAATGTCGGATAGAAAGTTGTTTTGTTGGTGACTTTTGAGGATAGATAAACACGGACGAGTGTTTAAGCCCTAAATAAAATGGTATAAGTGTTTCGACAGTGTGTATTGATTAAAAATACGGATAAGTATCCTTAGAACCACGATACGGACGAGTATCGATAGAAACAAACGCCGACGCGTGTTTAAGGAGTGATGATATGGACGAGTATCAACTGTTTGAACAAGGAACACAGACGAGTGTTGATCTGCTGGGGAGATATGCAAGATACGGACGAGTATCAAATACTTATGTATAAGTAGGACACGGGCGAGTATCAGAAGGATTGTGTATAAGTATGTACAAGGATTCGTATTGAGAGTGCATAAGGATATTTTGGCTTCTATCTGCAGGGTATAAGTTTTTTTGCGTATTGCTGGAGGAGTGATTTTGGTATTTGCAGGTGACTGGCTCGAACTTGGCTTGTGATCATGCAAATGTTTTATTTTTGCCGTAATACTCCGTATTAGACGGAATGCTACGCTCTATTTGAGGAGAGATGATGCGAATGCTATGATTATGCAAATGAGAGAAGCGAGATCCGAGATCTGAAATCTGCGGGGAGAAAGGATCACTGCATGATCTTCCTAGAGAATTCTAGGAAAAGAACTATGTGGGGATCCAATGCTGGGGATAAGAAGATCTGGCAATTTGTTGGGGAGTAGTGATTTAGGCATTGCTTTGGAGATCCCTCTTGGGGAGGAGAGAACTTCTGGGAAGTAATCTGTCGGAGGATCAGCTTTGCGGGGGATACTCTTAGGGGATAAAAAGCTCCGTGGGGGAATACTCTCGTCAAGTAATCCTTCTGATGATGTAACTGCCGGCTTGGCTGGGGATATAGTGTCTGATATGCCCCATACTGTGAAAAGTTGTCCGCCTTGAGTACCTGCAACCTGTTAAACAAAGAAAACTCACAAGTGTCCTGAGGCATCCTCAACCGAATTCCATCATAGGAGTTAGATTTGCTTAAGAGTACATATTTTTTGCAAACATTTATCGAAAATGGCTTTATATTTTCATGCAAATGTTGTATTTACGAACTTTGGACATTTTGCAAACGAAATAAAAAGGTACAAAACAAAGTGTGAATAAATATTTGATTTTATTGATTTGTGTGCCTTGAATAGGCAAGTACAGTGAGGAAGCTAATCCCTGATATGAGGAGATTGCTATAAAATTGAGAAAATAAAAGTCCTATTTGGCAATGTTGAAGTTGATGCTTCAATCTTCCTTTTGCTATGACCTGTATGACTTTGAACGCTCTTCTTATCTTGCTTTCTGAAGAAAGTTGATTCTGATCGATGATTTGTCCTTTAGAAGCTTGCCATGTCATGTGAGTGATACAGAAGAATTCAGAATGTAGTTGTTCGCTTATTCCCTGATTTTGCGTGGACCGCCCTTTCGGGTTTTCAATCCACCGGAATACCCATTTTTGCCTGAGTTGTCCGATGTGGCTTTTCAACTCAGCGGGTGTACATTTTGTTTTCAATTTTTCCCTTATTTTTTCCCTAGTCTTTTATTTCATTTTTGACTCACCGGGATGCCCTATTTTTTCCTGTACTTACATTCTGTTTTTATGTCCAGCAGGTCATTTATGCAAAGTATTTTTTAACTGCATCTGAATTCACAGGAGATGGAAAATTTTCGCCATCCATGGTCGCGAGTATCAGTGCTCCGCCTGAGAAGACTTTAGTTATCACATAGGGACCTTCATAGTTTGGTGTCCACTTGCCCTTGTGGTCTGTATGAGGATGAAGGATTATTTCTAGTACAAGCTCGCCCACTTGATATTCCCGAGGTCTAACTTTTTGATCGAAGGCTTTCTTCATTCGTTTTTGATATAAATGACCATGACAGATAGCTGCTAATCTCTTTTCTTCAACCAAGCTCAGTTAGTTATAACGGGATCGGACCCATTCTGCTTCTTCCAATTTTACATCCATCATTACCAGCAAGGAGGGTAATTCAACTTCAATAGGTAGGACTGCTTCCATACCATACACAAGCTGATAAGGTTTTGCCCGGGTAGATGTCCTGATGGAAGTTCGGTACCCATGCAAGGCGAATGGTAACATTTCATGCCAGTCTTTGTACGTGACTACCATCTTTTGCACAATCTTCTTAATGTTCTTGTTAGTCGCCTCAACAGCACCATTAATCTTTGGCCTGTAAGGAGAAGAGTTATGATGTTGAATTTTGAAGTCTCGACACAGTTCTGCCATCATCTTGTTGTTAAGGTTTGAATCATTATCAGTAAGATTCGCTCGGGAACTCCATATCGACAAATGATATCCCTTTTCAGGAATCGGGCTACCATTTGCCTGGTGACATTTGCATACGAAGCTGCTTCAACCCATTTGGTGAAGTAATCAATGGCTACCAGGATGAATTTGTGGCCATTTGAAGTAGTCGGATCGATATTTCCAATCATATCAATGCCCCACATGGAAAAGGGCCAGGGTGAAGACAATATATTCAAAGGATTGGGAGGCACATACACTTTGTCTGCGTAGATCTAGCATTTGTGGCATTTTCTGGCATAGGCACAACAGTCTACATCCATTGTGATCCAATAGTAACCTGATCTCAACAATTTCTTCACCATTGCATGTCCTCCGGCATGGGTACCGAAAGAACCTTCATGTACTTCATGCATTAGTAGGTCTGCTTCTTTCTTGTCAACACATCTGAGCAAGACCATGTCAAAGTTTCGCTTGTATAAGGAGCCATCAGTATTGAGGAAGAAACTACCGGCTAGCGTTCTCAATGTTTTATTATCATTGGACGATGCCCCAGGTGGGTATGTCTGAGTCTCTAAGAAGCATTTGATATCGTGGAACCAGGGTTTGTTGTCAGTAACAGTGTCTACAGAGAAGACATATATCGGTCGGTTCAGTCTGGATACTAAAATCTGAGGTACATAGTTAGCAGTCTGTACTTTGATCATAGATGAAATAGTGGCTAAGGCGTATGTAAACTGATTCTCATCTCGAGGGATGTATTCAAGCTTTTCTGTTGTGAAGAAAGTCAACAATCTCCTCATATAGTCACGGTAAGGAACCAGATGCTCTTGATGAGTATACCACTTGCCATTAGTTTGGTTGATCACCAAAGCTGAATCTCCGAATACATTCAAGGTTTTGATCCTGAGGTCAATGGCTTCCTCGAGACCCATGATACAAGCTTCGTACTCTGATTCATTGCTAGTGCAGGCAAAGGTAAGCCTTGCTGAGAAAGTCATATGGACTCCTTTGGGTGTAATAGCACTGCACAAACTCCACGACCATTACAATTAACTGCCCCGTCGAACATCATAGTCCATGCTTCTTCTGGATCAGGCCCTTCAGTGTGAATAGGCTCTTCACAATCTTTTGACTTTAAGAACATGATGTCTTCATCAGGGAAATCAAATCTCATAGGCTAGTAGTCATCAATGGGTTTCTCAGCCAGATAGTCAGACAATACACTGTCCTTGATGGCTTTCTTAGAGGTGTACTGAATATCATATTCTGTTAGAATCATTTGCCCCCTTGCAACCCTTCTGGTAAGTGTTGGCTTCTCAAATATGTACTTGACGGTGTCCATCTTTGAGATCAACAAGTTAGTATGAGTCAACATATATTGTCTTAGTCGGCGAGCAGCCCACGCTAAAGCACAACATGTTTTCTCGAGCAGTGAATAACGTTGTTCACAGTCGGTAAACTTTTTGCTTAGGCAGTATATTGCATACTCTTTTCGACCAGACTTGTCATGCTGGCCCAACACACACCCCATTGATTCATCTAATACTGTCAGGTACATTATTAGAGTTCTTCCTTCGACTAGAGGCATGAGAATTGGAGGTTTTTGCAAATACTCTTTGATCTTGTCAAAAGCTCTTTGACAATCATTGTTCCACTTGACTGTTTGTTCCTTTCTTAGAAGTTTGAACAAGGGCTCGCAGGTTGTAGTGAGATGAGATATGAACCTTCAAATTTAGTTCAATCTACCTAAGAACCCTCGAACTTCTTTCTCAGTCTTAGGTGCAGGCATTTCCTGAATTGCTTTGACTTTGTCGGGATCAACCTCAATTCCTTTTCCGCTTACAATAAAACCCAGCAGCTTACCAGAACGTACCCCGAATGTGCATTTGTTGGGGTTCAACCTTAACTGATACTTCCTCAGACGCTTGAATAGTTTCAGTAGATTTACCAAATGCTCTTCCTCTGTTTGGGACTTGGCAATCATGTCATCCACGTAGCACTCAATTTCTTTGTGGATCATGTCGTGGAATAATGTTACCATAGCCCGTTGATATGTTGCACCAGCGTTCTTCAAACCAAATGGCATTACTTTGTAGAAGAACGTGCTCCATGGTGTGATGAAGGTTGTCTTCTCCATGTCTTCAGGTGACATCTTGATCTGATTGTATCCAGAAAATCTGTCCATGAAGGAAAATACCGAGAATTGAGATGTGTTATCCACCAATACGTCAATGTGAGGTAATGGGAAGTCATCTTTTGGGCTTACTCTGTATAGATCCCAGTAATCAACACACATACGCACCTTTCCATCCTTCTTAGGTACGGGTACAATGTTAGCAACCCACGGAGGGTAACTAGTCACAACAAGAAAACCGGCGTCCCACTACTTTTGTACTTCTTCTTTGATTTTCATGGCCATGTCTGGGTGAGTACGGCGCAACTTCTGTTTAACTGGCGGGAAATCCTCTTTCAATGGCAGCTTGTGCATGACAATATATGTGTCCAAACCCGACATATCTTGATAGGACCAAGCGAACACATCGACATATTCTCGCAGCATACCAATAAGTTGTTCTTTTACTGGAGCTTGCAGACTTGCCCCAATCTTAACCTCTTTCACATCTTCCTCGGTACCAAGATTGATAGTCTCAACCTCCTCCTGATGAGGAGCAATCACCTTTTCCTCTTGTCTCAATAACCTGGCTAACTCTTCAGGTAAATCGTTGTCTTCTTCAACCCCTTCATCTGCTTGATTAATCGGATTGTCGAAGTCATACGAGGTCATAGCAGTGTCGTTGTCGGTGCAATCTGGAGGGCTATCTCTGCAAGGGTTGAGATTTTGTTTATTTTAGTGATTGGTTTTATCTTATTTAGAAAAAGTGAATGAAGTTATTATTGAGAAAAACATTGTCATTTATTGCTTTGTGCGAAAATAACAAAAAATAAAAGACAGTGAGCGAAAAAGATTGTTTGCAAAAAGATGTCCATTGTTCATTAATATTCAATTTGCACAAAATACATATGGCCCTATTACAAAATGAGTCCAAACATCTTGGGCAAGACGCATGACTTTGATGCATGCTTAAAACAGGAAATAATAATTACTCTGCAGCAGTAATCCTTATAATTTCCTGGGAAGACCAGTTGAGGACTTGTTGACCTGGGACTCTTGGACGGATCTAACTTTCCAGGTTGTAGTCGCTCTCAGCCTCGTCTTTCCAAAGTGTTGACATCATCCGGGGTCAGCATTCCCCCACTTATGAACTTGGGAGCTTCAGCAGCCTCCTCTGGAACTTGTCGGGATGGTCTGTAACCCAAATTGAATTTGTCTTCTTTCATCTGAATCATCAGCAGCTTGCCCCAGCCTTGGGCATTCCCTTCTTCCACAACCTTTCGAGCCTGTTTGTAGGAAGTAATCGAGGTGCCCATCATTTCCTCTTGGGATGTAGCAAACACCTCAGTTGTAGCTTCATTGATGTTCAAAGCTTCGAAACCCTGACTCATGGTTTCATGGATCTCCCCATCCATCTCTATGTACTTGTATGTAGCTAGGTGACTGACAAAGATGTCTTCTTCTCTACAAATGGTGAGAATTTGGCCCTCCTACTCATATTTTAACTTCTGGTGAAGGGTCGATGTTACCGCACCAGCGACATGGATCCAGGGTCGACCCAACAGACAACTGTAGGCAGGCTGTATGTCCATCACATAGAAGGTAGTTTTGAAAACTTGTGGGCCAATTACCACAGGCAGCTCAATCTCTCCGAGAACCGATCTCTTAGAACCATCAAAAGCTCTGACAACTAGGTTTCTCGGTAGGAGTGCAAGACCATCATACTCCAGCTTAACTAAAGCTTTCTTTGGCAACACATTGAGTGATGATCCGGTATCAACAAGGACATGAGAAAGTACAACACCTTTACATTCCAAAGTGATTTGTAAAGCTTTGTTGTGATTACGCCCCTCCGTAGTCAAATCAGCATTGGTGAAACCTAATCCATGACTAGTATTGACATTTGCGACCACCGTTTCTAACTGATTGACCGTGATTTCTTCCGGCACATAATCTGCGTGCAGGACCTTGAGTAGTGCATTCCGGTGAGCCTCGGAACACACGAGCAGAGATAGTATGGAGATCTTGGAAGGTGTTTGGTGGAGCTTATCCACAACTTTGTAGTCACTTCTTTTGATAATCCTCATAAACTCCTCTACATCCTGATCAAAGGGTGTCTTCTGAGTTTCTTTTGCAGCTGGTTCTTCTGGCACCACATTTTTTCCTTTTGCTTTGGCAGCAGTTTCTGCTTCAGCATTGACTCTAGGAAACTATGAAGCGAAAAGACGTCAGCTCCGAGTGAAGCCTCCGCCTCCCCCGACATTGTCAATTTGTGGTGCAGATGTTGAGAAGTCAATAGTGATCTTCCTTCCGTGGCAGTAAAGATCTGAACCATAATGCCAAGGCACGACATTGTTGTTATCATAAGGAATTGGTCCAGGCACTATGATGCTCACTGGACTAATTACAACAGAAGAAGGAGTTGTGATAGTATGTGGATCATAGTATATGGTGACAGGAGGTCTGATCGAAGATGGTGCAGGTGCAGGAAGTTGTTGATGTTGAGGAGGGTGTTGTTGAAAGTTGTTGTTGAGAGAATTCAAAACATGGATGGTTGCTGGATCATTATAGATGGTAACCATTAAGATGTCGTCACCGGTGTTTGTTGTTGTTGTAGTCGATTCTGTTGGAATAACTTTTGCTGGTGTTGTAGGAGAGATTTTTGTTGTAGTTGTAGAAGCTTGAATTGTTGATGTGATTTGTAGGATGCCTTCTTTGATAAGACTGTTGATACCGTACTTCACATTTGCACAACCATTGGTAGAAATTTTGCAAGCTTCACAACGGGCCTCACAACCCGGAAACACTTGGCACTTCAATAATTGAGCTTTCACTTCGGCCAGTGGTGTTTGAATACTTGCAATGTCATTGATCAAGATTGCTGGTTGGTCTTCCTCAATGGCATTAATCATCGGCCCACCGTGATTCGGTATTGGATTCTTTGTGACATTTGGTGGAGGTGAAAAATTCAAAGCTTTGGAGTCAATCAGATCTTGGACTTTCATGTGCAAGGCCTTACACTTCTCTGTTGAATGACCAGGTGCATTGGAATGAAACACACATCTGGCATTGACATCATAATTCCTTGGAAGATTCAGAGGATCTGGTGGAGCCAAAGTCCTTAGTTCAGTCAGGTTAAGCTTCAATAGTTGCGGGAGTAAGACTGCATAGGGCATCGGGATGGGATCGATCACCCTATTAATCTGAGAAGGCCTTTGTTGGAAAGGACGTTGTTGTTGGTTGCTGTAAGATCTTTGTTGCTGTTGAGGAAACTGTTGTTGCTGAGGGCTGGAGTAGGGATGGTGACAGCAACCACTGATCTTTGCAAGTACTGGGGGATACCTCTATTAACATGTATTGCATTGGTCTCCATTGTCGTTTGAGGTCCTGAGAAGGGTTTCTTTACATTGCTAGAGCTAGCACCATTATCAGAAATCTTGCCCATCTTCAACAAACTTTCAATTCTCTCTCCCGCTATGACCACGTCAGTAAAGCTAGTGGAAGAGAAAGCAGCAATTCTATCAATGTAGGTCCCTTGCAAGGTGTTCATAAACATATCAGCCATCTCTCTTTCAGACATAAGTGGCTGGACAACAGCAGCAAGTTGTCTCCACCTTTGAGCGTATTCACGGAAACTTTCCCTTGAAGATTGAGACATTCCCATTAGGAGAGTCATGTTAGGTGCCATATACAGGTTGTACTGATATTGGCGTATAAAGGCCTCAGCTAAATCTTTCCAGTTCCTGACAGTAGCCCTTGACAAGTGTGAGTACCATTCTCTGGATTCCCCGGTTAAACTGTCCTCAAAGTAAAACATCCACAGTTTCTCGTCCATGGTATATGCTTTTAATCTTCCCAGAAAAGATTGCAAATGGGAACGAGGACAGGAGGTACCGTTATACTTTTCAAAGCATGGGGGTTTAAACTTATGAGGAATCCTTACCCCTTCCACTAAGCACATATCCATCACATCAAATCCCAAAGAGTTCTGGGATTCTAGGGATCTCAGCTTCTCAGATATCTCGTCCAGACGACGATCATAAGCTTCATCTGCCCCAGCACCCAACACTATAAATTGTACATCTTAGGGATCTTCTTGTAGAATGCGATCTCCAGTGTTCCTTTGGCCATGTCCAAGGATATTAGCTTCAGGATTGTTGTAAGGTCCAAACACCATCGGAGTCGTTTGCGGCTGATCTCGTGCATTGTTACTTGTACCCCCACTACCAGCGTGGTTATCTTCTGGAGTTTGCCGCTCGACCAACTCCCTCAATCTTTCATGGGTCTGTGCCAATCCAGTTATTATAGCCATGAATTGATTCATCTGAGTCCTCACTTTTGTCCTTACATCAGTCATCTGAGTCCTCACATCTGTCAGTTCCTCCTGTAGCTGATCCATTTGTAGACTCAGAAGGTTGTGTCGAGTTGGATATCTGTGGATGCGATTGACAAGAAAGACCCTCCTGCGAGCAATATTTCCTAAAACAATCAATAGAGTGAGAAGACAACAACAAAATCACCTGCAAAACAAGGGATGTGAAGTTAGCATGCAATGCAGTATGTCTATTTGTTTTCAGAGGGTATTTGATTTGGTTCTTGGTTTTAACCTTCCAGACCCCTTGATGAAGATGTTGAAGCAAACGAAGTCCATAAGAAAATCCAATTCATAACCAAAAAAATACAAGTGGCAATGCCAAAATACAAATAGTTCATGAATACAATAAAAACAAACACTCCCATGGTGAGTTGAAGTAAAACAAATTTAAGAATACAACAAACAAAATCACCTTGGTGAATTAAAGTACAAAAACAAGTACAAAGAGAAAATCAAACATCCAACCCATATGCATCCTCCCTGACTTCCTTTAGGAGAGCATCAGTTACCGGTCCAACTGGGTGCTCTGTAATGGTTCTGATGAGAAGGTTTATGGTTACAATGTCGTTTGTCATCTTCTGATACTTGTCCTGTTCTTTGGATCTCTTTAACCCCGCCCGGAGTTTCAACTCTGAGATCTCCTTCTGAGCTGCTAGCAGTGCTTCTTGGTTTCTTTTCTCATTAGACTCTAACTGCTCTATCTTGGCTTGCATCTTCTGGTCTTCTTTCAGACGAGCCTCAGTTATCCTGACTCTCTTCCAGATAATGCTCAGCTCTTGCCCTTTGAATCTTTGCATCCTTACATGCATTATTCAACACAAGTTCTCCTGCTTGGGATTTTCTGATGAAGTATTCAGTCTTCTCAATCTTGGTTACATGCTCGATGCGCAGCTTCTCTAACCTCTCAATGACTAGATGACTATCATTCTTTTCCCAAAGGGTCTTCTTCAAAGCTTCAGCCAACTGGGTGTTTCTTTCTTTCATCTTCTCAAATTATTCCAGACTGGCTGTGGCTATGGGCTCAACTGCTGATGGCCCTGGCATATCTTCCGGGGTGAATGGCATACGAGTAATTTGTCCTCTGATGCACTATTCAGTGTACTGAGCAGAGGCTATGTTGTTGCACTTTCCCATAATAGTAGTCCCTTTAGTCTGTATATGGTCCCAAGCCCAGGATGCTTGTCGGACAATGGCATGATTGTTCATAGTCGCACAATAAAGGGACTCTGCTAAGTCCTGCTCCCTAGGTGGATGTATCAAGGCATACCCCAACTGTCTCTTGAAAAGTAAAGGATTGTAATTGATGCAACCCTTTACTCCAATAAGTGGCACATTTGGGTATTGCCCACAGCTTGTTATTATGTCTCGACCTTTGGTGTTCTGAGTACACCATCTGATATCTTCTGAAGTAAGGGCAATCATTATCTTAGCCGTGTTTCTTGACTGGTGTGGATTTAGGAAAGCTTACGTCTTTGGCATATGCTTCGTCAACCAACTGTAGAAAAGAGGTGCACAACATCTTACCAGTCTTCCTCTCTGTTTCTCATTCCTCTGATGAACTGAGTAGTAGAGGTCTCCCAATAAGGTAGGAACCGAGTTCTTTAGCATGAAGATGTGGATAACATTCTTGCTTACAAACTTAGGCTCGTCTGTAAACAAAATGATACCATAAATGCTGAGAGCCAGGAGAGCACACACAGTTTCCCAATTCCCTACTGCAGCATGCTTTATAGCCTGAGTGATCAAGAAATCTAGATGAAGGCATGGGATTCCAGCTTTGGAAGTCATGTGCTCATTAATGACAGTATCCTCCAGATGTAATTCCTTGGCTATGTCTTCATTCTTTGGAGGAGTCATTTTAGGATTGAAAGAAATTCCTCTTCTGATAAGGACTCCCAATAGCATAGAGTTTCTTCCAGCAAAGGACCTATCTGAAAATCTGGGAAAGTGAAGCAACGGAGAGGAGAGTCATAAAACTGAAGATAGGTGTGAATCATACTCCTCTGTGATGCATCCAAGTCCATGATCATGTCCAGGATTCCACCATAATGCTCTCTGAATAAGGGAACATGATCAGGAGTGATAAGGGCTTGCATTTGCCTGATGCCTGCTAGAGGATACTCAAAGAAGTGGTAGGTGATGTTGCTTTTCCTTGTTGAATCCATGCTGAAAATGTGTGTTGAAGGAGACAACTGAAGAAGATAGCTGAAGGAGTGTTGAAGTAGATAAGCTGAGCAGAAGAACGGTCAAAACCAAACCAAATAAAGATGGATACCCTGTAAAACAAATAGACAAAATGTTAAATGATGCAATATGATGTATGCTTATGATATGCAAGGGTTTGTGATCAAGTGTTGGATTATCAGTCGCTCTTGATAGGGTCCATGAGTGTTTAGAGTTTCGGATTGAGGTCTGAGAACCAGTAACCGGGTTGGGAACTCAAATAAAGAGTCAATAATCCAGGGTTTCAAAGAACTAGTCCAAAATAGTACAACCTTAAGAACAAATTCTAGTAGCAAGGTATGTTGAGTTCAAGGGTTCCTGCAAACCTGTAAACAACCCAACCCACTCGCAGGTATTGTTCTAGAACAAGGATCCTCAGATTCGGATCTATTATGAGAAGTGTAAACACTTTTTGTGTTTTCAGTTTTTTATTGTTTTTGATGTTTTGCATAGGATAATGAGCTTAAGCCTTAATCAAGGGTTTGCAAACTCATTATATCACCCCTGATTAGGGATAATGAGTCTACTTAAGTATGAGATGAAAATATCAACTTAATTACCGTAATGATGCAGGATTAAGATCATTAACCTACTTGTGATTATTAAGTGTTTTTGGATTTTTTTTTTGTGTTAAGTAATGAGTTTAATCTCTAATCAGGGATTAGTGAACTCATTACACCATCCTAAGAGTAGGATAATAGATGAGAACACTTAAGATGAGGAAGATACCTCAACTTAATCCATGGTTAGGGATTAAAATCATTATATAACAAGCCTTTATTAAAGTGGATTTTAATTAGAGGTGGGATTAAGAAATGGATTTTATGTTTGTAAGACTAAACCTGAGGGGGTCTTGTCCATTAAACACTAGGGTTAGTCCCTCTGAACCAATAGGCAGAGATGTAACCCTAATATAAGGCCCAAGTTACAAGCTTAACTCTTAATGATTATTAGGTGTTTTTATTAGGAGGTGTAAACAACTTAAAGGTTTAACACTAAGTAATAAAGTTATACACTCCATCCTAAGATAAGGATACAAGAATACCCCTAATTCAGAGTCTTAAAACTTTAATTGTTTAGCCTTGATTATGAGATGAGAAGTAGAGACTCAAGGAGACTCAAAGGTAAGAAACTAGGTGGGACTATGTACAACCCTAAATTTATCATGCTTGGATATTCCTATGGTTTGTGAGGCTTAAGAAAGATCTTCAGAAAGCCCCCAAGGAAGAAGAAGCAGATGAAAAGAGAAGAGAAAGGAGAATAGGTTACTTACTTCCTGAAGAAGTTAAGTAACCTAAGAGAAAGAAAAGGAGCAAGAGAGAGCACAAGTGAGTCAAACTCACTTCAAAGACAAATAAATATGCAAATGAAGAGATAAGAAGAGGTTGGATGTGGAGGCAAATCCACATCCTGATCAACTTACCAGAAACCCCTGAAATGGTTAGTATGTATGCATAAGGTGAAACAAGATGCAATGAAGCAAAGATGAAGATGCAATGATGCCAAAAAAAAGCGAATACATGATGCCAATGTGTTATGAAATGATGTAAAGACATGTCCAATGCATATGTATGATCATACAAGTGATGGATACAAAGGAAAGCATGTTAGAAACTTAAGAACACATGAACATACATAAGATGTAATGGATGAAAAACATAACAAATGAATGCAACAATGATCAACCAATGTTCACACATGTACTAAGGTATCTAAGATGACATACAAATGCATGAGATGTCATGACAAGTTCATATGATGAAGGTATGCAAATATGAATGCAAATGAACATGGAAAATTAGGGTTTTAAGAAAGTATGAGATGCATATGATCAAAACAGAAGCAAACACACATGATAAAAAAATTGAAATTGCAACCAAATGAACCCTAAACACACATAAGATAACTCCCCAAAGATGGAAGTCAGAAGCTAGACCAAAGTCAAGTTATGTTTTTTCTAAGTTAAGCTAGGGTTTTGGGTACTTCTTCATGAAAAATGCCAAACAAATAGAAAATGCAATGCAAAAAATATGAGTTAAATTCCCTAGATACTATATGCAAAGTATGAAAGAAAGCAAAAAGAACCATGCACAAACTCATCTTGGTTGATCATAAATGAATTTTTGAAGTTAGGGTTTGAAAAATAGGAAATTTGGAAACCCTAATTCATGGTTAATTGTCCAAACATGATCAAACCTTAAAAGAAATTTGTAAAATGAGTTTGTAAATTGTTCTAAATGTGTAAGAATGCTTCATGATTTTTTTTGGTGATTTTTAAATACCTAAAAGTATTTTTAATTAATTAAAATGAATTAATTAATTAAATAATACAATTAAATGATTTTAAAATATATTTTTAATGCAAAAATTAAAAATAAAAATGTTTTTTGGGTTTTTAAAATTATTTAAAGTAAGAATGCAAAAAATCATATTTTTAGAAAATGTTTTACTATTTTAAATAAATAAAGGAAACAAATGAAAAATAAATAAAAATAAAATGAAAGGTAATTACAAAGAAGGGCCAGGATTGCATGGAGGATGGATCAAGGGTTAGGATGAGAGATCAGCTTGACTTGGGGTAGGCTGATCTAAGGGCCTAGGTTTAAAAATGAGATTCACGCGTGATCTAAGGGCTGAGGTTCATCCTGAGTTAATTACTTATATTTAACTTAATTAATTAAAATTAGGTTTGAATGATAAATTTGGACCATTTGTTGCTTTACCTAAACATGATCCATGGGCTGGTATTCAATCTGGCAACTTAAACCCTAATTAACCCTAAACACTTTCAGGTGACCGGAGATAATCTCCGATCATCTTCTCGGGCGAGCTCCAACCCTAGTTTCTTCTACAGGTTACCCCCAAGCCAAAATAACTGCCCAGAAACACTCCTCATGCATCATACAATCAAAATCAATCATCAAACATCATTTAAACTTCATGAATCAAGCAAATCGAAGCAAACATTTTTCACGGGCAAAGTTTTAGAACATCTATACATACTCATTTCTCAACAATTTTCAATTCCAAACACATCAGAATAATCAGCAAAGCATATAGATTCATTTTATAACAAGAAAAAAAGGTTCTAGAAAAATTGTTCTTGATGAATACCTGAACTGAAGTTCTTCAAACTGGAGCTTTCAGGGCCTCCCTCTTGTGCAAAATGACTTCTCTGGTCCCCCTTGTGCTAATGGCAAGCTTGAATGGAGTTGATAATGGCTATTTTGAAGTGTTCAGTTCTGATATGGCAGAAATCGTATTTTTGTTTTAGGGTGTTTCAGGCCATGGTGATGGGTGGAAAATGTTCCTTAGGTCATGTGGAGTTGATTGGTGAAAGAAAATGTGAAGTTTGATGGTTGTATAATGAGATTCGAAGAGATGAAGTTTTGAGGGATTTTTTGCAATTTGAGTGTGTGTGTTGTTTCAAGGCTTGATGTGTTTTGTTTTATGATCCTTAGGGTTTTTATAAACAAATGAGATCAATCAGAGGAGTGGATATGCACTATGGGATTGGTATGGTGTCATTGGCCAAAAAGTCAAAAGTTTGTGTACTTGAGGTATGGCATGATGCATAAGTGATTTGAGGTCTTGGGCTGCTTCAGCTGGCTTCAAGGAGGGCCTTTGGATCGAAAGTGGTGAGCTGTATGGCTTGATTCATGAGTTTTCAAAGGTTTTGCATTTTCACAACTTTGACATTTCTTGAGAAGCAAGTCATGAAAACCCTAGGTTCTTGGCCCAATTCTGATCTTTAGAAGTTGTTTGATCATGGCATGATGTATTTGAGTGGATTAGAGGTCACATAAAGGCCTGAAATACCATTTTGCACATTTCCCTCTTTGACATGAACTTGAAAATTACATGATTTTTCCCAACTTTGACTTACCATATCTCTAGTTCTAGGATGAATCAAGAGGAGTTCTTGTACTTTTTGAAAATGGGAAGATCAAATTTACAACTTTCATGTTTGAATAAAATTCATTTGAAACATTTTTGATCAAGAAAGAGGAGGTTGAAGATCTTTCCCAAAATGGAAAGTTTTCATTACAAGTCATGTCCAAAAATGGCAAGTTTTCAAATGGCTCAAAATTCTTCAATCTTGTGAATTTCCAAGCCTTCCTAAGATCAAATAAAGATCATAGGACCTCAAATTGATGATGATGACCCTTTGGAACCCTTGTTGGTGGCCTCAGATGCCCTGATTCTGACTTTTCTTGCACAACAAGTTACCATTTGATCAGATAACTTCCACAAGGAATATTTGCTACAAATTTGATACACATGCTCCTTATATCATATATAGACCAATAGAATCAAGAATGACAAAAAAATTTGAGTGTAAATGCCTCAAACCCAAAACCCTAATTTCTGGTCATCTGTGTAGGAGCCCTGAGCCTGCCTGGGTAACTGTGCAATCCTCTGAGATTTTGTGACTTCAAAGCACCCTTGGAGGTATAATATGATCATAAAACACTCATGGACCCTCTTAGCATGCTTCATGGCCTCTGAGATAGCTCAAACCATTTCTAAGATTCATCTGATCACAAACCCTGGCTATGCAACTTATGCAGTGAAATAACTATGCAGTGTGAGATGGTATGCTTATGCAATGCAATATGAAGGATCACAAGCCAAGGTGTAAGAAAAAGAGAGGGCAAATTTGGGGTGTTTACAATATGAAGTATCATTAAGTACCAAGGATAAATGGAAAATTGTAATATTATTCATTATTTAAGTTTGTAACGGCAAAGTTGTAAAAATATTACTTGGAGCACAAGATTTTGGTTATGGCATTATGATAATTCTTGTGAGACGTGTGGAACAAGCATTTCACATCAAGATAACGTTATTTGTGTAAATACAAGGAAGAGGTTCAATTAAACATGAAAAGAGTATCATCGTTGAAAAATGGCACTTTCGTAATAAGGCGCATTCTCCTCCCTTGCTCTTAGTGGCACAATCATAAATATAAGTGGCAAACTTGTAATTAAAAGATCATACTCAGGACATCTTTGGTACTCAACATTCAAGAGGATCAACTTTTCTATAAATAGCACTTGTTCTTCTCTTCAAGATATCTCATTAAAAAGCAATCATTCAAAAGAAACATTTATCACTTGCCTACTTTAAAATCCCTCTCACTAAAATCATCATCTTAGAATCAGGAAAGCTTCTAAGAGTATCAAGCTAAAAGTCATATCTTCCTTACTTGTCCATTAAGGAGTTGTGAAAACAATTATCACAAAGTCATTCATGCTTTTTATGTTTATTCTCAAGATAGATCTTAGAGAAATTGTGTAAGCTAGCTGAAGCTCTAAAATCAGTTTTCTGTAAGACTGGTGAGGCTAAAAAAATACATCATGTTGTAAAGAAAAAGGCTGAGAAACGTTTATTGGAAAATCTCACAAATTGCAAGGACTAGAGAAGCCAAGTTTGGTGAACCAGGATATATCTGTGTGTTATAATCTCATTACTTTTCAAGTTGATTTTTTATTTTTCTCAAATATACTTTCACTTACAGTTTCAAATCAAGATTTATTCATAAAATTTTTAAAAGGGAAAGTCACTATATAAACCCCCCATTTCTAGTGACATTTATATTTACTTCAGAAGGAAAGAAGCTTATGATTGCTCAAATATATGTTGATGATATTGTGTTTGGTGGGATGTCTGAGGAGACGGTTCAACATTTTGTCAAACAAATGCAGTATGAATTTGAGATGAGCCTTGTTGGTGAATTAACTTATTTTCTTGGTCTTCAAGTCAAACAAATGGAAGACTCTACATTTATATCTCAGAGTAAATATGCCAAGAATATTGTTAAGAATTTTGGAATGGAGAATTCTAGCCACAAAAGGACACGTGCTTCTACTCATCTGAAGTTGTCTAAAGATGAAAAGGGTGTGAATATGGATCAAAATCTTTATAGAAGTATGATTGGAAGCTTATTATATCTCACAACAAGCAGGCCTAACATTGCTTTTGTTGTAGGTTTTTGTGCCAGATATCAAGTTGATGCCAAAATAATTCACATCAACCAAGTAAAGAGAATTTTAAAATATGTCAATGGCACATGTGATTATGGTATGTTATATTCACATGGATCAAATTCTTTGTTGTGTGGTTTCTGTGATGCTGATTGGGCAAGTTGTGCTGATGAGAGAAAAACCACATTTGGAGGATGCTTATTCTTGGTAAATAATTTGATATCTTGGTTCAATATGAAACAAAATTGTGTGTCTCTATCTACAACTGAGGCTGAGTACATAGCAGCTGGAAGCAGCTATTCTCAGTTGGTATGGATGAAGCATATGTTGACTTAATATAATGTTCCACAAGATGTTATGACATTATATTCTGACAACCCAAGTGCTATAAACATCTCCAATAATCCTATTCAACATAACGGAACCAAGCATATTGATATTCGTCATCATTTCATTAGAGAGCTGGTTGAAGAAGAGATTGTTGATTTAGAACATGTAGCCATTGATTTACAACTAGCTGACATTTTCACTAAAGCCTTGGATGCCAATCAATTTTAAATATGAAAGGGTAAGTTAGGGATTTGCATTAATGAGGATCTATAGCTGACATGTTATATCTTGTGCAACCAAAAATGTTTTTTCTACTACTATGATATTTGTGTTTTGTGTTTTAGTTTGGTTCCTTCTAGTTGACTGGTTCTGATAATGTTTTAGCCACAATTTGCCAAAGGGGAGATTGTAGGTTCTTGGTTTGGATGGATGTGTAGGAAAACATTATCATGTGTTCTAATATCTTATAAGATGTCTCTGACATGCTTGAAGAACATTTGTGCAGGTTTTATTTGTGATGTCTGATCAGATGTTGTAACATCTGTTTTGTCTGATCTGGAACATCCTAATGCAAAAAGTTTTGATTTAATTTCTGTATTTTTTAGCAAGTGTTTATTTATGTGATTTGCTCTAGTTTCTGGGAAAATCAAGGAAGTTTTGTTGTCCAATACAGAAGTTGTTCTGTGTTAAGTTTTTAGAGATTTTGAAGATCCTTTTATCCTTGATTTGGAGTATATCATGGTATCGTATCTTTGGAATTTTCCGATATGATCCAGGACCATTCATAATTCTCTATATACAAGATGTTTAACCCAATTGTAAAACATGGAATGATTGTGTATTGTGAAGCATAGTGCTTTTGAGATTTAGGGTTTCCTTGTGTGTGTTATTGTGAGCCACTCTACTATCATTCTGATATTAGGATTGGACTGTGTTTTTGAGTTGTAATTTGTTAATCATCCATAAGCTTTTAAGTAACGATGGTTATGTGTCTTTGAAGGGTGTCTTCGTTTCTTGTTTGCTTATCAGTGTGTGTGATTGAGGGGGAGTGAGAGGTATCTCTTATCTAAGTGTTCTTAGATATGAATTGCATTGGGTAGTGATTAAGTGAAGAGTGTAAACTGATTGGTTTAACTCTGAGTTGATACTACTGATAGTGGATTTCCTTCCTGGCTCGGTATCCCCCCAGAGTAGGTGTGTTTGCACCAAGCTGGGTTAACAATTTCTTGTGTTACTGTCCTTTTACTTTATGTTTTATTTACCTTGTTAATGTTTCAGATATTAATGTCATGACATCTCATTCAACATCTCATATCTGATACCAAAATTTCAGAATTGATCATGAAGGGAGTCAGGTCTAAGGATAATTGTTACTTATGGGTTCCTAGAGATTCTAGTTACTCATCCATATATTCTTTAGCCAAAGAAGATGAAGTGAAACTATGGCACCAAAAACTTGGTCATCTGCACCTAAAAGGGATGAAAAGAATCATCTCTACAGAAGCTATCAGAGGAATTCCAAAACTGAAGATTGAAGAAGGAATGGTATATGGTGAATGTCAAGTTGGGAAGCAAACTAAGATGTCACATCAAAAGGTTAAACATCTCATAACTTTAAAAGTGTTAGAACTTTTACTCATGGACTTGATGGGTCATATGCAAGTTGAGAGTCTTGGAGTAAAGAAGTTTGCTTATGTGGTGGTGGATGACTATTCCAGATACACTTGGGTGAAATTTATAAGGGAAAAGTCTGAAGTTTTTGATGTGTTCAAAGATCTTTGTAAAATAATTCAAAGAGAAAAGGAGAGCAATGTTATCAGAATCAGAAGTGACCATGCGAAGGAATTTGAGAACTAGAAATTTAATGATTTTTGCTCATCTGAAAGGATTGGTCAAGAATTTTCATCTCCTATTACTCTACAGCAAAATGGAGTTGTTGAAAGAAAAAATAGAACCATTCAAGAATCTGCTAGGTCTATGATTCATGCTACAAAAATGCCCTATCATTTTCGGGTTGACGCAATCACCACAAGAAAATTGGAAAATTGCAACGGTTCATTTTGGCAGGTTACGACCGTTAGAACTGTCGCAATTTTCATGTTACGATGGTTGCAGCTCCGCCCTAGAATCGTGCGTCGCGAGGCTACATTACGAAGGTTTTTAAAACTGACGTTCCAACAGCCGTAATATTCCGCGACGGTTCGGAAACTGCCTCCAATATATTATTGTGATGGTTTTAACCGCCATAATTGTATAATATATATTTTATTAAAAATAACGACGATTGAAACGGCCATAATTGTATAATATATATTTTGTTAAAAATTACGACGGTTCAAAACCGCCTTAAATTGTATTGTTTATAAAAAATAAAATAAAATTATATAATCTCCTTTATTCATGTTAGTAGAATACCAATACTATAAAAATTAATCATGCATATATAACTCTTTTCTTGATAAAACTCGGGCAAAAATGATACTATCAGTGGACTTTCCAGAAAATAATTAAATGTTACAGTTCAAGCCAATGCTCGTCATGTTCAACTACATAACTTTGACAATAATCTAAATATATGAAAAGAAACAATAGTTTGGTACCCTTGTGTGCATGTGACCTTAAAAGATACATATACAGTTAACACACAAGTGAGCATGGTCACTACATCATATGCTTGCAGAAGGGCAAGATTCAGCGCCATCTTCTAAGAGTGTCCAAGGATCAAAATCTGATTCACTTTCCTATTGTTTTAACTTTGTGGGTGCATTACCTGCAACCCTTAATAGAACCGGGTTTCTAAGAGAGGTAGTTGAACTACTTAAGTTAACACCAGGAACTATATTGCAGCAGGCTTGAAGAGAAACAAGAGCAGAGGTTGGAATAGGTGGAGATTGGCAGGAGAAAGAGGACTATTTCGCAGGAAAAAGCACCGACATTGCAGCTTGGATACGCCACCGAATAGTATCAGGCAGCTGCATACGGTCCAAGTCATTCTGCAACAATAATTATATCATTAGATAATCATGCAAATAGGAGATTTAATTTGAATTATTATCATGGAATTATTTAACCACAACACTATGCAATAATTGGTTTGGAGTGTAATCCAAAGGAGAGGTGATAGAGATAAACTAGAAATTATTGTGTTTACAAGAGATTGGAAATTGCAGTGGGTAGTAGAATTTTTATTTTTATCAGAATCCTCTCTCTAGTTCAATTCCAACTCAAAACCTAAATGCCACCATGTCCATTCATTTCCTCTAACTTGAGAATCATTGCACTCTAGGACGTAGCTTCTTTCCTGATCCTCTTCGAGCATAAAGTCGAGAAACACAACATATTCGACCACACCTTCACGCCGTCGACGGATTTCACTGGTGGCTACCGTATCCGTGCACAGTTAGACACGACTGAACCAATCCTTCTCAAATGAATTTCCGGATCGCAAGGCAACACATTACCTCTGCAGTAGAGTCAAACCTTGAGGATAGTACAAACCAAATCAGCAATTTCTCATTAGAACCATTACTAATTGATTCTCCTAACCTACTAACAGATTTGTTTCAATAACAAAATTTTAAGTAAACTTGATTTGACGCTAATAGCAACAATTTTGTTTCCTAAGCTCAGTTCAAAAATATTCAATTAACTTTCAATTTCAGGTTACTACATGTCAGACCATTTTAATTAATTTCACCATTCGACACAAACAAACATTAGCTAACTGCATAACAGCACAAGAAAAACTAATTTATCAGCAACAAATTTTGAAGACTCTACATCAGCATCGAAACCGTAATTTTGACCGCTTGGTCTCATTTACCAGCAAGCCTCCATACCTGGTACAAACAAAAATGTGAAAGAAGAAATAGAGAAACATGACATGAATTTAAGAAAATAGCAGTTTTAACACAACACATGAAACTACCAATTTTAACAGAACATATGAAACTAGCAGCATCTTCTGAAAACATAACTAATTGTTAACTGAAAACAAAAAACATCCACAAAAAAGTATATCTTAAACATATAATGAGGGTGTACATAAGTTTTATCAAAAAATATGAATGTATAAGGCCTTATACCAAGCAAGTAAGAAGTACTTAAATATCAAATAATGAGAATCGTCACCTTAAATGATGAGAAGAGTAATATGCCACCAATAGAAGGTTGACTGCCTGAAACCTCTAAACATCAGAATATTAATGAAACAAGACAATCAATAAAAAGTATACATACTTTATTGAAAAAGAAGAAGGAAAAATAAAAACCTTTATGAGAAATATATCCATCTTGAAAACACACCTGGATGGTGGTTGTTCCAAGAAGTATCAAAATCTACCTCTATAGATTGATCCCTGCCTTTAGTACAGTTTTTCTTTGATCATAACAATTCAAGTCTACTCAATTTTATTAATACCGGATCGTAGAAAGTTAACTTTGTAGCTTTCAAAGTTAATTATGTAACTCCAAAATAATATAACCCATATTTTGATTGATGAAACGTATGAGCTTTAGCAATAGTGATGTTAATTGTCTCCTGTACACAATTAAAAAAGGTAACAGGTATAAGCTTGTTTGTCAATGATCATCATAAAATAATACACCATGTAAGCTTGTTTGTCTAGGATAGTGAATACATCATAAAATAATATCACTAACGTTATCAAACAATAGTGAATACACATTGTTTGTCTATGATAAAAACTAGTGAATCAAGTATACACCATGTGATAAAACAAAATGAAAAGAGTATACATTTAATGTCCAACAATCACAATGATTCTAAAAAATCATATTCAAGTGGAATAATAAAGTAATAAGTTATCATCATCAACACGTGCTCCAAGAAAAAACACATACTATTTATTCAAATGAAATCGATAACTTTAATGCAGCAACATTCCAGGAAGAAGAAAATATTAAGAAAGTAACCTTGTGAGAATTATTTGAATGAAATTGTTCTCATTCTCAGAAGAAGCAGGCTTCTCATACCTCGGTGAAGACAATTGTATAACATTAGCCAGTTTTCCAATGAGAGCCAGTTCATCCAAAAGCAACCTAAGTTCAACCCATTTCCAGTGGAATTTTGATACGCTTAATCTCTAATTATGATTAGCTTAACATTTCATAAAACCCTTTCAAATATGTAGAGGTGAGGTGATAGTTGAAGCAACCAACTCCAATTTGAACAAACCATTAAACCCCCCAAATGCAAAATCAAAACAAAAAAATATGAAAAATTGATTATAAAAAAAAAGATGAAGGGAATATAAGTGATACTAAGTAATAGGCATGGTTTTGCCGCTGAGTTAATTGTCAAACAGATGAACACTATAAGTCCGATTAAGCAGTTAATATACAGTTTGATTTGGGACAGTGGAAGGTTAGTTAAAACAATGTAGGTGGCACATTTTTACCTATATCGCCAAAATCTTTTGTAGGTCAAAACTTAAGATTCCTCTGAATACTGAAAATTCTATCCTTTGAAGCCTAACAAATCAAATCAAATGAAGAGATTTTCTATGACAGTTGAATGAACTAAAATTCTAAATTCTGGAAAAAAAACAGACCAGAAAAGACAGAAATTGAAGCTTACAACATCATACACATCACAGTTGAGCTTAGTCACTAAATCACCGCGTCCAAGCTCTTTAACATACATCCAAAAGCAACATATGTTCTTGGCCCCATGTCTGGCTTTACACAATGATCCAACAATTTCACATAAAGGTTGAGAGCCCCTCAAAAGTGATCTGTATATTCTTTAAAAGGAAAGGAAGATGTGAACTCGGCATGATGACGAGGTAAAAGTTCTTGAAATAAATCAAAGGGAGGCCAATATTTCAATTTCAACATCTCAGGCCAATTAAGCCAACCCTTCCGACCATTTGTGTAGCCAATAATGAACTGGTGGATATTAATATCTCCCTGCATTCAATAAACAAGTCAAATAAAAATGTGCACATTACCAGCAACATAATAGACTACCATATAAGAGAAGAAAAAAATCAATAACATAAGGCAGGTCAATTTACCCAAGGCTGTTTGATAGTACAACTAGAAAAAATATTCTGAACAAGAAAACATTAAAAAGAAAACAATAAGTCCAACCTAACTCCATGAACATGTGGTAAGTCTAGCATAATAAGTTATTTTTTAAACATCATTTTCAAGCAGCCATTCTAGTAACAAAAACGTTTCATAAAAGTTTTGCATCATATGAGATATAGCCTGAAATTATGTTTAATAAGTGAGAGATGTCACTTGTGTTTCAAAGTCTAGTTTTGCAAAGTTATGCCCAATCCAAACGTTAAGAATGTCGATTAAAGAAATTAGTAAAAAGTTTCACGACAATGATAATAAATATGAATTTCAGCAAGAATCCTTCCATGATAAAGATTGAGAAATCAAACAAACCTCACACCAATCTAACACATTTAATTGTCTTCACATCTAAAAGTACATCGAACTTGGAATTAGTTATTTGACGAAATGCACGCCACATGACTAGTGGCTCCTAACTTAAGCCCGATGTACATTCAAGTACAATACTCACAATTACAGGCTCCCCTTTTCTCCAGTGCCATTGAAAATACCTTAAATATTCTTGATGTAGACCTACAGCCCTAGGACACTACAAAAAGTTGTCACTGGAATATTTACGAAAAGCTGCTTATCTTAGGTTACTTAAGATACCATTTATGCTCCTAACAAACTTCCAACACAAACACCTATCATCAAGAATGTGAATCATTAAACCTAGCAGCAACATAAACAAAAGCAGGGGATGAATTAGAAGGAAAACAATGAGAAATTGATTTAGGGTTTTTGAATTGAAATCTATCATGAATGAGAAAGAGAGAGAAATTGATTTAGAGTTTAATAATACAAACCTGACAAGATTTATTTGGGACTGGTGGTGTGAGGTTATTGCAACAACGTTTAGACAGAGACAAATACCAATACATCGTCGCCGACGGAGTTTGGGTTTTTGCAGTGGTGTGGTGGTGGTTGTTTCAAGCTTTTAAGTTATAAAAAGAAGAAGCTGGAAGTGAAGAACTTTTCATTTCGACTATTTCAAAGCGTGGATTCTTTTAATATATGGGCGATGACAATTCTAGTATTGTCGTAGCTTAATTTATTTTTTATCTATTGTGATTAATTCCCCTAAATTTATCCAAGAAGTATTGTTTTTTAAATTTATTTGGGGGCGACGCTCACTAAAACGTCGCAGACGTCATTTTAAGGCAGTTAGACCTACAACCGTCGTAAAATATTTAAAAAATTTAACGACGGTTGTCCAAAACCGTCGTGGTAACCGTCACAAATTACAAAGGAGGACGGTTTTTATGGAACCGTCGCAATCTATGTGTCGCAAAACACTGTTTTTCTTGTAGTGAATGAACATTTCTTGTTATGTTCATTATAGAGTGACCTTAAGAAAAGGAACCATGACTACTTTATATGAAATATGGAAGGGAAGAAAGCCTACAGTCAAATACTTCCATGTGTTTGGTAGCAAAAACTATATCTTGGTAGATCGGGAACAAAGAAGAAAAATGGATCCTAAAAGTGATGAAGGAATATTTCTGGGCTATTCTACAAATAGAAAAGCTTATAGAGTCTTCAATTCTAGAACCAAAGTTATGATGTAACCCATAAATGTAGTTATTGGTGATTTGCGTAAGGAAGTTGATGTTCCAGAAGATGTTGGAAGATACTTTGATATCCCTGCTGAAGCTCCATATAGAAGTGTTGATCTTAATCCTACAAGTATTAAATCTGAATCTGATCCTATAAATAAGGGACCCTCTATCAGAATCCAAAAGGACCATCCTAATAATCTTATCATAGGAGATCCTAACAAATGTGTCACTACCATATCTAGAGAATTCATCTCAAGTTCTTTCTTTGTGTCAAAGATTGAACCAAAGAATGTTAAGGAAGCTTTGACTGATGAATTATGGATTAATGTTATGCAAGAAGAGTTGGGACAATTCAAGAGGAATGAAGTGTGGGAACATGTTCCGAGACATGAAGGAACAAATTTGATTGGTACTAAATGGATATAAAAATTGGGGTGGTCACCAGAAATAGAGGTGGTCACCAGAAATAAAGCTAGGTTAATTGCTCAATGATACACTCAAATTTAAGGGATTGACTTTGATGAAAAATTTTCTCTTGTTGCTCGTCTAGAATCTATCAGATTGCTCCTAGGAGTGGCATGTATTATGAGATTCAAATTATTTCATATGGATATCAAAAGTGCCTTCTTAAATGGATACCTAAATGAAGAAGTTTATGTGGAAAAACCTAAGGGATTCATTGATCCAACTTTTCTCAATCATGTGTATAAGTTGAGAAAAGTTATTTATGATTTGAAGCAAGCTCCTAGAGCTTTGTATGAGAGACTAACATAATTTCTTGTTAATCATAGATACATGAAAGGTGGTATTTACAAGATTCTATTTGTAAAAGAAAATGAAGGAAATCGCATGGTTGCTCAAATCAATGTTGATGATATTGTGTTTGGAGGGATGTTTGATGATATGGTTCAACATTTTGTCAAGCAAATGCAATATGAGTTTGAGATGAGCCTAGTTGGTAAATTAACTTATTTTATTGGGCTGCAAGTCAAACATATGGAAGGTTCCATATTTATGTCTTAAAGTAAATATGCCAAGAACATAGTTAAGAAGTTTGGTATGTAGAATGCTAGTCACAAAAGAACACCTATTCCTACTCATCTGAAATTGTCCAAAGATGAACAGGGTGTTGATGTGGACCAGAGTCTCTATAGAAGTACGATTGGGAGTCTGTTGTATCTTACAGCAAGCAGGCCTGACATTGCTTTTGTTGTAGGTGTATGTGTTAGATATCAAGTTGAGCCTAAAATGAGCCACATCAATCAAGTTAAAAGGATTTTGAAGTATGTTAATGGAACAAGTGATTATGGAATGCTTTACACTCATGGATCCGGCTATGTATTATTTGGATATTATGATGTTGATTAGGCAGGAAGTGCTGATGATAGAAAGAGAACATCAGAAGGGTGTTTCTTTCTGGGGAACAACATTATTTCTTGGTTCAATAAGAAGCAAAATTGTGTTTCTCTATCTACTGTTGAAGCTGAGTATATAGCAGCTGGAAGCATTTGTTCTCAACTGTTGTGGACGAAACAAATGTTGATTATATAAAATGTCACACAAGATGTCATGACATTATATTATGATAATTTGAGTGCTATAAACATTTCAAATAATCTCATTCAACACATCAGAACCAAGCACATTGATATTTGTCATCACTTTATAAGGGAGCTTGTAGAAGACAAAGTGATTGCCTTAGAACATGTGGCTACAAAGCAACAGTTGGCTGATATTTTTACTAAAACATTGGATGTTAATCAATTTGAAAATTTGAGGAGTAGGTTGGTAATTTTCATTTATGAGGGACTATAGCAATTAACAACGTGTGAAAAGAACATTAAGGGTCCTTTTTTTTTCTGAAAATTTGAAAATTCCATTGATGTTGCATGGATACGTCTTTAAACTTTCCTTATGTTTTCAACAAATATTTCACCACTGCAAGAGCAATCATGTCAAGATTCCTTGTGTTTTTCTCCCACACACTACCCTAATAACATAGGTGCTCATTCAAACTGCTATTTCACATTCCATACCTCCAAAATTCTTCTGCGTACCTCAACATTTCTCACTCCCAACCATTTCACAATGTCTCAACAACAAAACCATTCTCCTTCCAAATCATCTGAGTCTCCTTGAAGGGATGAGACTCATCATATGATCATTTATCTTGGTGATGCTCTGGACATTTCTCCACTTGTAATGGCTTTATGTGTTGAAACTGAAGAGACGGTTCCTGAAAGCCCGTCCAAAGGTAATCCTTCTGAAACTTCTCACGATTTTCCTTTAGAATATAACTACAAAGAAGGTAGAATTTATGTGGATATGTCTATTAGACGACTTGTTGGTAGGATTTTGTCTGAAGGACATAATGTTCATCGTATATCAACTCATATTTCTCAAATAGTTGTTGGTCCACCTTCTAAGGTGATCATTCTAGTGGAAAAATTGTTGATTCCTCTTACTTTAAGAAGAATCATGATGTTGAGAACCTACACAAGTTGGCTGACTATGATTGGAAAAGAGAATACTGAGGTTGGTTTAGATATTGGTGATTCTAGTTTGAAGAAGGATATTGGTTCCAGTGAGAAAAGGACTGAAGATGTTATTGATCTGGTTAATGTTCCCTCTGATGATGAGCTGATTATCAATGTAACTCCTGGTGTTACCAAGAGGTTGAATTCTAGACAAGGCAGAGCTATTATTGAGAACACTCCCTATAGGAGTGGAAAGAAGAAAACTGTGATTGGACCCTCTAGATCCTGGTCCAAAGTTGTTATCTCTACCATAAAGAGAAATATTAGGCCAGATTCTGAGTCTAAGGAAGATGTTGATGATGAAGTTTAGGACATCTCACATGTTAAGACATCCCTTGTCAAGAAATCTTCTGTCAAGGTTCCTGAGGCACCCTTGGACAATATCTCATTTCATATTATTGATAATGTGAAGAAGTGGAAATTTATGTACCAAAGAATAGTGACTTTGGAGAGAGAGAGCTAGGGAATTATGCTTTTGAAATCAATGAGGTAATGGACTTAATCACTGTTGATGGCTTACTAAAGATTGTGTCAAATTTTCCTAAGCATTATGAAGTGTTGGTCAAGGAATTTATTATGACCATACCCACTAATATTGCTGACAGAATAAGTGTTGATTTTAGAAAAGTTGTTGTGAGAGAGGAAAGTGTGTTGACTTTTCTACTGATGTTATCAACAAATATTTTGGGAGAAGTGGAATAAAAGAAAGTGAGCTTGAGGTAACAGACAATCAAGTTTGCAAAGTGATAACTGCCAATCAAATCCTTGTCTGGCCTTTGAAAGAAAAACTTTATGTTGGTTTGCTCAGTGTGAAATATACCATCCTTCATTGGATTGGTGTTGCTAACTGGGTTGCAACTAATTATACCTCCACCATTGTTGTTGGCCTGGGAAAATTCATTTTTGTTGTAGGATCAAAAGCTAATTTTGATTATGGGAGCTATATTTTTGAACAAATTGTGAAACATGCAACCACTAGGGCTATCAAAATGCATATTGCCTTTCCATCCTTGATTTGTGACATAATTCTAGATCAATACCCTGGTATACTTACAAGTACTGATGTGGCTAGTAAAAGAGAATATTTGTTATCTGTTTACTACAAACTATTTGTTGGCAGACATGTCTCAGACATTGTTATGACATATGAGGAGAAGAAACCTACAACTAAGACTGGAGTCATAGATGCTCTAATGAATACCTACAGGGAGCTTGGTGATGTTATTCAGATCAATACTGAAAGAACAATAGATCTGGAAAAATTGATCAGGAATTTAGAACAAACTGAAGGGAATATCATTGAAGTTAGTGGTGAAAACGAAGAAGTTGGTGATAATCAAACTTCTGTTGAGAAGGCTGAAGACAATGATGGTGATGGTGATGAGGACAAATCTGAATCTGATGTTGGTGGTGACAAAGGGGATTTTGAATATGCTACTAGTGATTATGGTGGGACATCATATTCTGATGAAGACAATTGATGTTGATGATGGTGTTCTTGTTTGGATGATAATTATCTTTTTGTTTCTTTTATTTTGTTTTGTTTCTCTTTTGACACTTTATGTGCTTGGGTGGTACTTTTTGATGTTACTATTGACTCAGATGGATCTTATGATATTTGGTTGTGTTTCTACTTGCTCGGGTTTATTATGGCTCTCCTTAGTGTAGTCTTACTAATTATGGCTAAAAAGGGGGAGAGATGACTGCTCTCTTTTGTTTTGGTTTCTCTGCATGTTGGTTATGGGGTGAGGGGGAATAGTGTGTTCTTGAAATTTGTTGTATGGCTCTATGGCTTGAGGGGGAGTACTAATTGTTTGTGTGTTTGTTGGTTGTTTGTATTTTTTCTGCTACTATGGTGTTCTCTGATTGGATATGTTTGTGTAATTATGTGCTCTATTTTGTTTTAGCCAAAATTTGCCGAAGGGGGAGTTTGTTAGTTATTAATTGGCATAAATTTTGGTAAAACAAGTTATTACCTCATAATGTTATGATTGATGTCTTGACATGTGTGTTAAGCATTATGCAGGTGTTAGTTGTGTTGTTGTAGTAGTCTGTTCATGAAGTCAAACATGATGTTCTAACATATAATGACAGAACATTCTGGTCAGCATGTTATGGTTTTTTTGTTGCGTGTTTATTTCACAATTTATTGTGTGTTTATGTTGAGTGATTGTCTGTGCATTAATTTATGGTACTTTTAGAGAAGACTATCACATTTTTGGAAGAATCAATTGTTTCATTTTTCATGGTTCTTGAAGATTTGAAGGTCAATTATGCCTGTTTCCATAGCCCAAGCCCATGAAGATCATTCTGTTTTTAATGAGGTGTTAACCCTAATTACAGTACAGAGAAAATAGAGAGTGAAAGTTGTGTATTCAAAAATTAGGGTTGTGTCTTTTGTTTTTATTAATTGTGAGCCATTCACACATCACCTAGATGTTTGAATTGGACTGAGTTTTTATTGAGTTGTAAGTTATTCACTCTAATCTTTTAAGCAAGAGTGTATTGGTCTTTATTGAATATTTTAAGTAAGATCAAGTTGTAAACACCCCAAATTTTCCCTCACTAAGTTCACACCATGGCTTGTGATCTTTCATCTTTGCATTAGTTTAAGCATATCATTTCATATTGCATTTTTGTTTCATCTACACAGTTCAAGTTCATATGCATCTAGGGTTTGTGATCTGAGCAATCCAATGATCCATCTGAGCCACTCCAAAGGTCTTCAATCATTCCAAGAGGGCCCATGTATGTTCAATCATCATTTTATATCCCTCAAAGATCAAGGAAGTCAAAAAATCACAAGAACTTGGAAAGCATGGAGGCAGAGTTAGGGTTTCACTACACAGATGACCTGAAATTAGGGTTTTGGTTTCAGAGGCCATAACTTCATATTTTTTGGTCATTCTTGTTTTGAATGGTCTCAATATGTTATAAGGATAATGTATACCAAGTTTGATGAAGAGATTCATTGTGGAAGTCATTTGTTCATTGGGTAACTTCTTGAGCAAGTCAGAGCAAAATCAGGGCATCTGAGGCCCCCACCAATGGATCCAAAGTGGATTTTTCATCAAATTGAAGTTATATAATCTTTATTTGATCATTTAAGTGTTTATAAGTTCACAAAATTGAAGGAAAGTGAGCTAAACCAAAAGTTGCCAAAAATGGAAATGACTTGTAATGTAAACTTTCCATTTTGGGAAAGTTTTTCAACCTCCTCTTTCTCAACCAAAAATGCTTCAAATGAAAAATTGTTGGTCATGAAAGTTGTAGATTGGATCATTCCCTTTTCAAAAAGTACAAGAACTAGTTCTAATTCATTATGGAACTCAAGTTATGACCTTTCAAAGGTGGCAAAAATCCTATAATTTTCAAGAATACACCAAAGAGGGATTTTTGCAAAACCACTTGCCAAGCCATTTTGTAACCTCTAATACACTTCTATGCATCATATAAACATAGTGCATTGCCTTAAAATCAGAATTGGCCCAAGAATCTCAAGTTTTTATGCCTTGCACATCAAGAAATCACAAAAGGGGGGAAATGAACCAAACTTGCAAAAACTCATACAACCATACATCCATTTGTTACAGCACCTCAACTTCAATTCTATGGCTCTCCTTGATCAAAGCTGAGACCAGACATTCCTTTGTACAACCTCTGAACCAGCCCATACCTCAAGTACAAGTTTCATTGACTTTGTGCAAAAGAGCCCATACCAATCACCATAGGCCACAACCACTTCTCTGACCTATCACAACTTGTTATGTGGATCAAACACAAGCCATAACACACAACAAGCAAGCCTGAAACCTCAGACTCCTCAAGCTCTCAAAAATCCCCTCATTTGCAAAATCCTTCGAAACACACAGCACACTCACTCAAACTCTAAACTTCTTTCACCAAACAACTCAGCATCACAAGAGGATCATTTCCCACCCTTCATTGCAACCAAAAAGCCTATCTACACAAAACACGATTCCTGACCAGCAAGAGTGAAAGCTCTCAAACCAGCCATAACAAACTTCTTCCAAGCATCAAAGCTTCATCAGGAGGTCAAAAGGAGTCGTTTTGAACCAAAGAGGAGGCCAAACAGCTCAGTTTAAGAAAGCTTCACTTCAGGTAACCTCAAGAACAAATTTTCCAAAAATGTGATTTCTTGTTATAGAAATGTTCTGTATGCTTTGCTAATCATCATGATCTATTTGGTTTTGAAAATGAGTTGAAAACAAGCATGTATGAAGCTTCTGAAATTTCTGTGTAATTTTCCGTTTTGCTTCGAATCTTGGTGTTCATGTGAAATAAATAATTTTTGTTGGCTGAATCTTGTTTAGAATGTTATAATGATCATTTTTGGAGAGTTTGGTGAGTTTATTTTACGTTTTGAGAGAAATAGAAAGTTTGAGTGGCTGGAGAAGATGAACGGAACACTGTTCCGGTCACCTGAAAAAGATTAGGGTTTAATTTAGGGTTAGCGTGAGTTTGAATGTGGGTCGTTTGATGGAGGCTTCCCGCGTGTAAGGAAAGGTCCAGATTAGTTCATTAACTTAAAATCAGGATTAATTAATTGATTAATTAGGGTTTAATAAGTTTAAATGAGAGCCGTCCAGATACGCGCGTAGTCTTTCCCTCCATCCTCAGTTCAAATGTGAACCACTGGATCAGTTGACTTTTGTTTTAATTCATTTTTATTTCATATTTTCTCATTTGTTTTGCACAATTTATTTAAAATATCTAGAAATTTCCAAAAATATTTTCCTTCTGCATTTTTAATTCAAATATTTTTCTTCACCCAAAAACATTTTTATTTTTATTTTTTGCATTAAAAAATCATTTTAAAAACATTTAAATGTTTATTTTAATTAATTAATGGAAATTAATTAATTAAAATATCATTTAGGTTTCTGAAAATTCCAAAAAAAATCACATTGCATCTTAGGACATTTAGAAACATTGTCAAACCATTCATACAAATTTCTTTTTGGTTTTGAACATTCTTTGACATTTTTCTTTGAATTTAGGGTTCATAAAATCCTATTTTTTGAACCCTAACTTCAAGATTTCTTTTCTGCCTAACCATGAAGAGTTTGACATTGGTTCTTTTTGCATTGATCTTCATATAGCATGTAGTATCTAGCATATTTTTGTCAGAAATGTATCTTGCATTTTCCATTTGATTTGCATTTTTCCTCTTAAGGTACCTTAAAACCCTAGCAAACCTAGAAAATTCACAACTTTCTTTAGTTTAAGAGTTAGACCTCCTCCTTTGGGGTGTGATATCATATGGGATTAGGGTTCCTTTGAGTTAATTTGCAACTTTTTATCTTATGATTTGCTTCTGTTTTTGACTTTTACATCTCATGTTGCTTTAAAACCCTAATTCCTCATGTACATTTGCATTCATCTTGCATATGCATCCACATGAACTTGCCATGACATTTCATGCATTCACATGTCATCTTAGGCATAATAGGACACATTAGAATCATGCTTGATCATTTATTCATCCATTTTCCATGATATGCATTCATTTCATTCCATGAACTTTCATGTGCTTTCATGCTTCCTACATGCTTCATTTGCATTCTCATCTCTTGTATGACCATTCATAGCACTTGACATGTCTTTGCATCATCTCTTAACATCATTTACATCATGTTTATGCTTCTGTTTTTGGTTTGCATCTTTGCATTTGCTTCATTTCCATTTCATTCCTTTCTTTATGCTAACATTTTCAGGTGGTAAGTAATTTGAGAAGTGAGTTTGCCTTCATTTCTCATCTCTCTTCTCACTCTTCTCATACATCATTGCTGCATTTCCTTTTGCTTTAGAGTGAGCTTGCTCATTCATGTTCATCATTCACTTTCTTTCTTCAAGTAAATTACCTTCTTCATTGAATTAAGTTAATTTTTTTCTTCGGCTTCTCCTCCTTTCATCTGCTTCTTCCATTGGTGGCTTCTCTGAAGATATCTTGTTTGCCTGTTAAGCCGTTGCTTACATCCTACACAGCTAACTCATGATTGAATAGGGGCAGCTGTAAACACCCCAAATTTGCCCTCACCCATTCACACCATGGCTTGTGATCTCTTCATATGCATAAGTTCAATCATAGCATCTCATATTGCATTCTAATTCACTGCATTGCTACTAAGTCATCTGCATCTAGGGTTTGTGATCTGAGCTATCCCTGAGCCATTTGAGCCACTCCAAAGGTCATCAATCATTTAAAGAGGGTCAATGTATGTTCAAGAATCATATTATATCCCCCACAAAGTCAAGAAAGTCAAAAGAATCACAAGAACTGAGGATGGCATGGAAGCAGAGCCAAGTTTAACTGCACAGATGACCTAGAATTAGGGTTTTGGTTTCAAAGGCCATAACTCCAAATTTTTTGGTCATTCTTGTTTCTATTGGTCTCTATATGTTATAAGGATCATGCATACCAAGTTTCATGAAGAAATTCCATGGGGAAGGCATCTAATCAAGAGTTGACTTCTTGAGCAAGTCAGCGCAAAATCAGGGCATCTGAGGCCCCCAATGACCCAACCAAGGGGTATTCTTCATCATTTTGAATGTTTATGATCTTTATTTGATCATAGAAGATGTTAGAAGTTCACAAAGTTGAAGAATTTCAAGCCATTTGCAAAGTTGCCTTTTTGGGAAAGTGACTTGTAATGTAAACTTGCCATTTTGGGAAAGTTTTTCAACCTCCTCAAATTGATTCAAAAATGCTTCAAATAAAAAAAACTTTGGTCATGAAAGTTGTAGAATGGATCATTCCCTTTTCAAAAAGTACAAGAACTTGTCCTAATTCATTTTGGATCAAAAGTTATGGCTTGTCAAAGTTGGGAAAAATCACATAATTTCAAGTTTTGTACCAAAGAGGCAAGGTTGCAAAACCACTTGCCAAGGCAAAATGAGACCTCAAAGTGACTTATAACCTTTGCACAAACATAAACCAATGCCTAAAGACCAGAATGCATCAAAGATTTGTCAATTTTCATGACTTATGTTTCAAGTAATCAAAAAAGGGCCAAAAGATCATAAAGTTGCAAAACCTCTCACAAACCCTAATCCACTTGCTAATTGGCCTCAAGACTGATTCTATGTCTCTCCTCAATCCTTGCTGCGCAGGACACCCCTTTGTCCTTGGCCTGCCGTTGACCCATACCTCTCTTACACCTAGACTTGACTTTTTGCAAAAAGGGCCATACCAATCAAGATAGGCCACACCAACTCCACAGACCTATCACAGTGTGATAAGTGGATAAAGAGCAACTCAAAGCATAACACACACAAGCTTGATCTCTTTCATAAGCCATAGTTTCAAGATTTCACCTCTTATGCACTTTCCTTTGAATCTGATCACACAAGCATCAAACCTCAAAACCAACTTCACCATTCATTCAGAAAGACTTCATAGAGCAAAAACCACCCTTCACCTTGCCTTGAAAGTCCCTGAAACTCAAACACGATTTTTCCCCTCTCTGAACAGAATTCCATCAAACTCACAAATCAGCCACTATCCAATCCAACTAAACCTCAAAACATCTTCAGGAGGCCCATTGGAGAAGCTTTGAAGCAAGGAGGCAGGCTGAAAGCTCCAAACTGAAAGCTTCACTTCAGGTAGCTTCAAAAATTATTTTTTCCAGAGACCTTGTTTTAAGTTACTAAAATGATCTACATGCTCCCCTGAATGCAATGAGCTTTGAATTTTTGAAAATGATGAAGAGATGAGGATGTATGGTCTGTCTGAAACTTTGCCCGTGAAATTGATTTTTGCTTGTTCTTCTTGATTCATGAAAAATAAATAGGTTTTGGTGTTGGATTCTTGTTTAGGATGTTTGGTTGAGTGAATCTGGAGATTTTGGCACGTTGTAGTGAGGTTTTGAGAGAGATAGGTTGAAGGTCTCGCCGGAGAAGACGACCGGAAGTCTTCTCCGGCCACCTGAGGGTCATTAACCCTAATCTGAGTAATTAATGAGGGTTTAAATTTGGACCGTAGATGAGGTGGACTGGGGTTGACTCCCGCGTGTATGGATGGTCAGGATCAGTCATTAAACCCTAATCTTTAATTAATTAGTTTAATTAAAATTAATTAGTCAGAAGCAATCTGGACCACTCAATTACGCGCCAGTCAACTCCCTCCAAATAACTTTGAATCTCAGCCTTGGATCCTGCATACTTTCCATTTAAATTCATTTTTATTTCATTTTTATTCATTTATATTTCATATTTATTTTAAAATAGTTAGAAAAATCCTAAAAATATTTCCCTCTGCATTTTTGTTTCAAATATTTTTCTTAATCAGAAAATGATTTTTATTTTATTTTTTGCACATAAAAAGTATTTTTAAAATATTTAAATGTATATTTTAATTAATTAATGGAAATTAATTAATTAAAATAGAATTTATGTTTTTAAAAATCACCAAAAAATTCACATTGCATTTAGAAACATTTAGAAACATTATCAAACCCTGAAACCAAATTTCTTTTTTGTTCTTGATGCATTTTGATCATTTTCTTTGGAATTAAATTCATTTTAAGGCAATATTTTTATGCAAACTTTGAAAAATCCTTTCTGCCTAACCATTGAGAGTTTGATGATGAATATTCTTGCATTGCATCCTTCATGGCATGTAGTTTATAGGGTAAATTTGGTTTGAATTGATCTTGCATTTTCAATTTGTTTGGTGTTTTTCTTGATGAGGTACCCAAAAACCCTAGCCAACTTAGGAAATTCATAACTTTCACTAGGTTAGGAGTTAAGTCCCCTCCTTTGGGCAGTGAACTTGTATAGGTTTAGGGTATCTTTGATTGCATTTTCAATTTTTTGTCATGTCATTTGCTTCTGGTTTTGAGTTTTTGCTTTGCATGTTGTATGTAACCCTAATTTGCACCTTCCTTTGCATCCATATTCCATTTGCTTGCATCCAATGACTTGCCATGACATTTTGTGCATCTACATGATTCATAATACATCTTAGGACATATTAGAATCATGTTTGATCATTGCATCTTTCATTTTCCATGTTGTATGACCATTGCATTTCATAAACATTTCATGAACTTTCATGGTTCAAAGCATGCCTCATTTGTATCCTTATGCTTGTATGATCATTCTCATATTTTGTCATGTGTTTGCATCATCTCTTAGCATCATTAACATCATACTTATGCTTCTGGTTTTGGTTTGCACCATGGCATTTCATCCCATTCTCATTGCATTTCATTTTCTTGTGCTAACTTTTCAGGTGGTAAGTTGTTTGAGAGGTGAATTTGCCTTCACTTCTCACAATCTCTTTTCATCTCTTTCATACTTTCTTTGCTGCATTTTGTATGTGTTTTAGAGTGAGCTTGCTCATTCATGTTCATCTCTTACTTTCTTCCTTCAAGAAACTTGTCTTCTTAAGTGAAGCAAGTTGTTTTGCTTCTCTTTGCTCCTTTCATCTGCTTCCTTCCTGGTGGTTTCTCTGAAGATCTTCTTGCAAACCTCATTAACCCTAGGAATACCCAAGCATGATAAAAATTAGGGTTTGATTAGTCTCCCCATTTAGTTTTACCTTTGTGTCATCATTGAGTCTTCTCTTCTCACCTCATAATCAGGGACTAAACCCTAAAGGCTTTAAGGCTTTGTGATTAAGCTTATGCTTGCATCCTTCTATTAGGATGGAGTGTATAACTTTAATCCTAAGTGTTAAACCCTTAATGTGTTTAAATCCTTTAATCAATTCACCTAATAATCATCAAGACATCAAGCTTGTAACTTGGGCCTTGCATTAGGGTTCTAATTCTTCCTTAATTGGTTAAGAAGGACTAACCCTAGTGTTAATGGACAAGTCCCCCTCAAGCTGTCTTACAAACCATAAAAATCACTTCTTCATCTTACCATTAACTAAAATCCATTTAATAAAGGCTTTGTTTTGTCATGAGTTTAATCCCTAATCATGGATTAAGTTAAGGAGTCTTTCTCAGCTTAAATGTTCTCATCTATTATCCTTCTATTAGGATAGTGTAATGGGTCCATTAAATCCCTGATTATGGCTTAAACTCATTACTTAACACTAAACAAAAACAACAAAAACATCTAATAAATTCAAGTAGGTTAATGATCTTAATCCTACATCATGGTGATTAAGTGTGAGGTGCTTACTTCACACTTAAGGTATTCTCATTACCCCTAATCAGAGGGAGGATGTGATGAGTTTACTAACCCTTGGTTTAGGCTTAAGCTCATTCTCCTATGACAAACTCCCAAAAAGCAATAAAAGATTGAAAACATCAAAAACAAACAATAATCGTCTCCTTCGGGATTCTTTTCTCATCATATTCATTAACAAGCGAGAACTTGCTTCTCCCGTCTAATGCAAGACAGTTTGCACCTGAGCCAGACAGGTCATACACTTGAGCATAGGAAAGTAAGCAGTTCATCAGTCAATTTACCTTTCAGTCTCTTTGGGTCGAACTACGGTGTTCTGACTTCCTCATTGCACGAGAGGATACGTAGGCATAACTTAACAGTTATCGAACAAAAGTCTCTATATATTCCCCCTCTTTCCAGCATTATTCTTTAAGCCTCATGATCTTGAGCATTTCACTCCTGTTCTTACACTGACACTGTACATATTACACTTCACACTTCTTTTACACCGACACTTGCATTCTTTCCAGCTTTGATACACAGATTGCACTGACACTACCCCTTTAAAACACTGAAGGGCCTGACCCAGAAGAGGAATGGACTATGATGTTTGATGGGGCTGTTAACATGAATGGTCGTGGTGTTGGTGCAGTACTCATTACACCTAAGGGAGTTCACATGCCTTTCTCGGCAAAGCTCACCTTCAACTGCACTAACAACGAAGCTGAATATGAAGCTTGTATTATGGGTCTTGAGGAAGCCATTGACCTCAGGATCAAGACTTTGACTGTGTTCGGGGATTCAGCTCTGGTAATTAATCAAACCAACGGCAAATGGTACACCCACCAAGATCATCTGATACCTTACAGGGATTATACAAGAAGGTTATTGACTTTCTTCACTACAGTCAAGCTTGAGTATATCCCTCGGGATGAGAATCAGTTTGCAGATGCTCTGGCTACCATTTCATCCATGATCAAAGTTCAAGCTGCCAACTTCGTACCTCGGATTTCAGTGTCCAGACTTGACAGACCAGCATATGTATTTGCAGCAGACGTGGTAAAAGATGATAAGCCTTGGTTCCATGACATTAAGTGCTTCTTGGAGGATCAAACATACCCATATGGGGCATCTTCCAATGACAAGAAGACATTAAGAAGGCTAGCTGGTAGTTTCTTTCTGAATACTGACGGTTCCCTGTACAAGAGAAATTTTGATATGGTACTCCTCAGATGTGTTGGTAAGGCAGAAGCAGACTTGTTAATGCATGAGGTGCACGAAGGATCCTTTGGTACCCATGCAGGAGGGCATGCCATGGCCAAGAAATTGCTAAGATCAGGTTATTACTGGATCACAATGGATGCAGACTATTGTGCCTATGCCAGGAAATGTAATAAATGCCAGATCTATGCGGATAAGGTGCATGTGCCTCCCAATCCTCTGAATGTGATGTCTTCACCCTGGCCTTTTTCCATGTGCGGCATTGATATGATTGGCAAGATTGAGCCGACTGCTTCAAATGGCCACAGATTCATCCTGGTTGCCATCGACTATTTTACCAAGTGGGTTGAAGCAGCTTCATATGCAAATGTTACCAGGCAAGTGGTAGCCCGATTTCTGAAGAGAGATATCATCTGTCGGTATGGAGTGCCCGAGCGAATCATTACTGATAATGGTTCCAACTTGAACAACAAAATGATGGCAGAGCTATGCCGGGACTTCAAGATACAACACCACAATTCTTCTCCTTACAGGCCAAAGATGAATGGCGTTGTTGAGGCAGCTAACAAGAATATCAAGAAGATTGTGCAAAAGATGGTAGTCACCTACAAAGACTGGCATGAAATGTTACCATTTGCCTTGCATGGGTACCGTACGTCAATCAGAACGTCCACTGGTGCAACACCGTATCAGCTTGTGTATGGTATGGAGGCAGTCCTACCTGTTGAAGTTGAGCTACCCTCTCTGCGGGTATTGATGGATGTTAAACTGAATGAAGCAGAATGGGTCCGATCCCGATACGAACAACTGAATCTGATTGAAGAGAAGAGACTAGCTGCAATTTGTTATGGGCAGCTATATCAGAAAAGGATGAAGAAAGCCTTCGATCAGAAAGTCAGGCTCCGAGAATACCAAGTAGGAGATCTTGTGCTGAAAAGACTCCTCCCTCCTCATACAGACCACAGGGGCAAGTGGACTCCGAACTATGAAGGGCCATTCGTAGTAAAGAAAGTTTTCTCCGGTGGAGCACTGATGCTCAGTACTATGGATGGTGAAGACTTCCCGTCCCCTGTGAATTCAGATGCAGTTAAAAAATACTTCGCATAAAATGACCCGCTGGACATAAAAACAGAATGTAAGTCCAGGCAAAAATAGGGCATCCCGGCGAGTCAAAAACAGAATAAAAGACTCGGGCAAAAATAAGGGAAAATAAACAAAAAAATGTACACCCGCTGAGTTGAAAATCCGCATTGGACAACTCAGGCAGAAATGGGTATCCCGGTGGATTGAAAACCCGAAAGGGCGATCCACGCAAAATAAGGGAATAAGCGAACAGCTGCATTCTGAATTCATCTGTATCACTTACGACTTGGTAAGCATCAAAAGGATCAAGCTTCTTTCAAAATCAGCCTTCTTCAGAAAGCAAGACGAGAAGAGCGTCAATGTCATACGATTCATAGCAAGAGGGAAGCTTCTTGAAGCGTCATCAACATTGCCAGCATCTTTTGTTTCTCAATTTATAACAATCTCCTCATTTTAGGGGATTTGTTTCTATGACTGTATCTTGCCGATTCAGGGCACATAAATTAATAAAATCAGATTTTCAGTCACACACTGTCTCGTACTTTTTTATTTGCAAAAATGTCTGATGTCATTAATTTGTCGATCGCATAAATACGGATGCGTCTTTCTGAAACTACATGCTTACAGGAAATATACTTACTCCCGGGAGTGTCTAAACTCTTATGATGGAATCCAGTAGGGGATACCTCGGGGTACTTGTGCGTTCTCTGTCTTTACAGGATTGTAGGTATTCAAAGCACAACGTGAGGCATGAAAGCTTCTCCCCAGCAAGCTGTCAAATCATTATCTACTCAGTCCGTCTTCGAGATTATCACTGGAGTTGTTTCCTCCCCAGCTGAGTTGTCAAGTATCATCCTCAGCAGGATCCCTACAAAAAATCTCTAGGAAGATCTTCCAGTGATCTTTCTTCTTCCCCAGCCTAGTGCTGACCAGGGAACTACCTCCCCATAGAGTTTCAACCTCTATCCAGAAGAGCAGCGCATGAAGAAATTACAACAGAGTGAAGAAAGCTTATGCAAACCCCAGCTGGGTCCCCCATTACTGAGATGGGTCTATCAGTGATCTGTTTCCCCATGCAGATACATCTTGTCAGATCTACCAATGATCTTATCCCCAGCTGGGATGTCCACTTCAAGCAGATCAGCTAGAGATCCCTTCGGCAACGGGATCCGAATCCCAGATCGGTATCTTTGCATAATCATAGCATTCGCATCATATTCTCCCCGCAGAGCGTAGCATTCCGTCTAATACGGAGCATTACGGAAAAAGTCAAACATGCTGCATGAACATAAGCCATGTTCCGAATCAAACACTTATAAATACTGACAATCCATCAATGAGGTACAGAAAACTCCCCAGATTCCCCGGCAGAGAGCCAGAGCACTTTCCCTAAAGATACAGATACTTCCTGACACCCGTCCATGTCATATCCCCAGTAGAAAGCCAAAGCACCCCCTTTGCACTCACAGATACTTATACACAACTCCCTTGGTACACATACACTCGTTTATATTACACTTTTCTCTTTTTTGACACTCGTCCGTGTCACTCTCCCCAGCAAGATAGACACTCGTCCGTGTCTTACTCATACTTGTTACTCATACAGATACTCGTCCGTATCTTGTATACACCACTTATCTTCCTCAGATTCGACACTCGTCCGTGTTCTTTGTTAACTAGTTGATACTCGTCCGTATCATCATCTCTGAACATGTGTCAGCGTTTGTTTCTACTGATACTCGTCCGTATCATAGTCTTAGGGATGCTCGTTCGCATTTTTAATCCATACGCAATGTCGGTTACTTTTACCTCTTTTAGAATTTAGACACTCATCTGTGTCTATTACTCCCCAGAAGAGTCCCCTCGGAATCAACAACCGTCCGTGTTCTTTGTTAACTAGTTGATACTCGTCCGTATCATCATCTTTGAGCATGCGTCAAGCGTTTGTTTCTACCCGATACTCGTCTGTATCATAGTCTTAAGGATGCTCGTCCGCATCTTTAATCTATACACAGTGCCAAATACTTATACCTTTCATTTCTTGGATGTAAACACTCGTCTGTGTTTACTATTCCCCAGCGAAGTCCCCAATAAAACTTGTTAAACTATTTCCTTTCTATCGGACATTCGTCCTATGTCGTGATACCTTTGCGGCAGCCGTACCCTGCTAGGTGATCGTCCTTCACCTTTTTGATGATCGTCCTTCATCACCCCCAGTGGAGTCTCTATTCATTAGAACCCCTTCCTATCCGACATTCGTCCTATGTCGTGATTTTTTAGCAGCCGTCCCCTGCTAGGTGATCGTCCTTCGCCTCCTGATGATCGTCCTTCATCGTTTTTATCCGATGGCCGTCCCCATCGTTGATCTTGTTATCTGACATTCGTCCTGTAGATGTTTAGAATTGGCAGAATTTTTGACCAACAAGAAATGTTGAATTCAGTTCAGAATGTCCTATCAGGTGTTGGGACATTATCAAACAGAGTATAAGTAAATGAACTTAATTCAGGATGTCACACCAGATGTTGGGACATTGTATCTGTTAATGAAATAAGTTCAGTTTACAGGATGTCACATCAGATGTTGTGACATTGTATCAGTAAATGAAGTAAGTTCAGTTTTTCAGGATGTCCCAACAGATGTTGTGACATCTCAAACCTGCTACCAGAATTAATTAATGACTAACAGAACTGAGTAAATTAAGGAAAGTTATATGGAATTAATTATGGATGGATAAAACAGAATAAGGCGCATCTGTAGGTAGTGTTGTTATATGTCTTCAGCATAATCAGAAGAACTGAATCACCTAGAATCTAGGAAGTAACAAACCCTAATTCAAGGTGGAAGCAGCATGCGTTTCAGGATTGGATAAACCTACAGAAAGCCCAAAATCCAAACACCTATTTAAGCACCAGAAACTCTCAGAATAGAGTACGAATTTCAGAAGACAAAATAGGGTGTTTTGTGTTTTAATAGCAGGTTGTTTTTATTGTACCACTTTATGAGCTTTTAAGCAAAAGTGTATTTGTGTCTTGATTGAAACTGTGAAGTAAGATCAAGCTGTTTTGTTTGAAGTATGACTTCAATTTTATTAAACTTGTAAACAAGATCACTGTGTGATTGAGGGGGAGTGAGTTGGTACTCATATCTAAGTTGTGTCTTAGGTAGAAATTGCATTGGGTAGATATTAAGTGAAAGATTAAACTGGGTGGTTTAAGTCTAGAATTAATATTACTTATAGTGGATTTCCTCCTGGCTTGGTAGCCTCCAGATGTAAGTGTGGTTATACACTGAACTGGGTTAACAAATTCCTGTGTTGTTTAATTTTCTTGCACTTTAAGTTTTAGTTAAGTCTTCAAGTGTTTAAACATCTCATTCGACATCTCGTACCTGATCACAGAATTTCAATTGGCATCAGAGCAGGCACCCTGCCTGTTTATACTGGGTGAGATCTAGGGACTGCAAATTCTGGAAATATGGACAGAGATGTAGGATCAGTAAATAGACCACCTATATTGGATGGATCTAATTATGACTACTGGAAGCCAAGAATGGTTGCATTCTTAAGGTCACTTGACAATAGGGCTTGGAAGGCAGTTAACAATGGATGGGAGCACCCTGTCCAAGACACCAAAGATGGAACAAAAGTGTTGAAACCTGAAGAAGAATGGAGTAAGGAGGAAGAAGATTCAGCACTTGGCAACTCCAAGGCCTTAAATGCTTTATTCAATGGCATTGATAGGAACAACTTTAGACTTGTGCATCATTGTGAGCTGGCCAAAGATGTTTGGGACACTCTTAAAACAACTCATGAAGGAACATCAAAGGTAAAGATGTCAAGACTTCAACTTCTCACCAGCAAGTTTGAAAACTTGAGAATGAAGGAAGATGAGACAATTCATGAATTCTACATGAACATCTTAGAAATAGCCAATACTTCTCGAGCTTTGGGAGAAAAGATGACTGATGAAAAGCTTGTAAGAAAGATTCTCAGATCTTTGCCAAAAAGATTTGACATGAAGGTCACAGCAATAGAAGAAGCTCAAGACATATGCACAATGAAAGTTGAAGAGCTCATTGGTTCCCTTCAAACATTTGAGATGGGAATGAATGACACAATTGTAAAGAAGAACAAAAGCATAGCCTTGGTGTCAAATACTGATAAAGAAGAAGAAAATGATGAATCAGAAACTGAAGAAAATTTATCAGAAAACATTGCTATGTTTGGAAGACAATTCAAAAAGATTCTCAAAAAGATGGAAGACAAGTCCAGACCAAGTGGAAGATACACAAACTCTTCTGAGAATAAAAGACCTTATGATGCTAATAGAAGGTCAAATTATGATGAAAAAACCAGTCAAGACAAAGGGATTAAATGCCATGGATGTGAAGGATATGGACACATCAGAAATGAATGTCCTACCTATTTAAAAAGGCAAAAGAAAGGTCTCTCTATAACCTGGTATGATGAAGACTCAGGATGTGATTCAGAAGAAGAATCAGCTAAGCATATCACTGCTCTAACTGGATTATGTGAATTTGAAAGTGAATCCAGTGATGGGGAGCTTACTTTTGAAGAGCTTGAGCAATCATACAGAGAACTGGTTAAAAGGAGCACTGAAGTATGCATGGAGAATATAAAGCAGAAGAAGCAGATTAAGGCACTAAAGGATGAAAAAACAAGTGATCTAGAGATCATTGACACCTTGAAAAGTGAAGTAAGCCTTCTCAATTCCAAGTTGGAGCATATGTCCAAATCAGTTAGAATACTGAACAGTAGTTCAAACACACTGGATGTTATTCTCAACAACAATAAACATTCAGGGGATAGAAGTGGACTGGGATTTAACAAAGCTTATAAGGCTGAAGCTAGCACCAACAAATCTACTTCAAATTCCATACAGTCAAACAAGATGTCCCAACAGATGCTTCAACATCATGAAAAGAATACAAAGTCAAACATAATGTTCCAACAGATGTCTCAACATCATGAAAAGAACATAATGAAAAAGAAGTATCAAAGATGGAGATGTCATCATTGTGGAAGGTTTGGACACATCAAACCTCATTGTTACAAGTTGCATGGATATCCAAATCAGATGTATCAGCAACCCCCTAAGCAGAAGATAGAGGACATCAAGAAAGTATGGGTTCCTAAAGCTAGTCTTCATGCTGATCAAAGCTACATGTTCAAGAACAAGTTCAACAAACAACCTGAGAGCTCTTCTAATGGACACTACACAGGGCAGAGGCATCAAAAGAAACTTCAATACAAATGGTCAAAGAAGAATGTTGCATATATAGCTCATACATCTCTAAGAGTATCAGCTAAAGAAGACTGGTACTTTGACAGTGGATGTTCAAGACACATGACTGGATTGAAGAATCTACTAGTAGACTTAAAGTCATATTCATCCAGATATGTAACATTTGGAGATGGAGCTAAAGGAGAAATCAAGGGTGTTGGGACCTTGGACTGTCCAGATGTACCAAGACTGGATGATGTGCTGCTAGTAAAAGGATTGACTGCTAACTTGATCAGCATAAGTCAATTATGTGATCAAGGTTACAGTGTAAACTTTACCAAAACTGAATGCATAGTGTCAAATAAAGAACAGGAGGTTGTCATGAGAGGAGCCAGATCTAAAGACAACTGTTATATGTGGGAACCTCAAGGTTTCAATCCCACTTCAACTTGCTCTTTAGCCAAAGAAGAAGAAATGAAACTATGGCACCAAAGACTGGGTCACCTTCACTTCAGAGGCATAAAGAAAATCATATCCATGGAAGCTGTGAGAGGTATTCCTAAACTGAAGATTGATGATGGCAAAATATGTGGTGAATGTCAAATAGGCAAGCAAACCAAGATGTCCCATCCAAAGCTTCAACATCTGACAACTTCCAAAGTTTTGGAATTATTGCATATGGATCTTATGGGACCTATGCAGGTTGAGAGCCTTGGTGGTAAGAGGTATGCCTATGTGGTGGTTGATGACTTTTCAAGGTATACATGGATAAATTTTATCAAAGAGAAGTCTGATGTATTTGATGTATTCAAAGATTTATGCCAAAGAATACAAAGAGAAAAAGCCAGCTGTGTGGTCAGAATAAGAAGTGACCATGGAAAGGAGTTTGAGAATCAAAAATTCTTAGATTTCTGTTCTTCAGAAGGAATAAATCATGAATACTCTTCACCAATCACTCCTCAACAGAATGGTATTGTTGAAAGAAAGAATAGAACTATTCAAGAATCAGCAAGAGCTATGATCCATGCTAAAAAATTACCTTTGTACTTCTGGGCTGAAGCTATGAACACAGCTTGTTACATCCATAATAGAGTCACTCTAAGGAAAGGAACTTTGACCACAATCTATGAAGTCTGGAAGGGCAGAAAACCCACAGTTAAGTATTTCCATGTGTTTGGAAGTAATTGTTATATTCTGGATGATAGGGAACAAAGAAGAAAAATGGATCCTAAAAGTGATGTAGGGATTTTTCTTGGATACTCCATAAACAGCAGAGCCTATAGAGTATTTAACTCTAGAACCAAAGTTATCATGGAATCCATAAATGTGATAATTGATGATGCCCCTGCAGATGTTACAGAAGATGTTGGAACATCTGCTGACAGTCAAACTGAAGCTGAAGAAAAGAATGATCATTCTGATTTCACTCAAACTAATGCAAGGACAGAACCATCCAGCAAACCTCACTCCATAAGAATCCAGAAGGATCATCCCAAAGATTTGATAATTGGGGATCCCAACAGAGGTGTAAGCACTAGATCAAGAGAGGTGATTTCAGGTTCCTGTTTTGTCTCAAAAATAGAACCTAAAAACATCAAGGAAGCTCTTATTGATGAGTACTGGATTTGTGCAATGCAAGAAGAATTAGGTCAATTTACAAGGAATGAAGTGTGGGATCTTGTTCCTAGACCTGATGACATAAATGTGATTGGCACTAAATGGGTGTATAAGAACAAGTCAAATGAGCAGGGAGTTGTTACAAAGAACAAAGCTAGACTTGTAGCTCAAGGATACACACAAATTGAAGGAGTAGAATTTGATGAAACCTTTGCACCAATAGCAAGGCTTGAATCAATCAGACTACTGTTAGGAATTGCTTGTATCTTGAAGTTCAAGCTATTTCAAATGGATGTGAAAAGTGCCTTTCTAAATGGATATCTTAATGAAGAAGTATATGTAGAACAGCCTAAAGGATTTGTTGATCCAAGCTGTCCAAATCATGTGTACAAACTAAGGAAAGCTCTTTATGGACTGAAGCAAGCCCCAAGAGCATGGTATGAAAGGCTGACTACTTTTCTTATCAAGCAAGGGTACAGGAAAGGGGGAATAGACAAAACCTTGTTTGTGAAGGATGATGAAGGTAATGTCATGATTGCTCAAATATATGTAGATGACATTGTCTTTGGTGGGATGTCAGACAGGATGGTTAAACATTTTGTCACTCAGATGGAATCTGAATTTGAGATGAGCCTAGTAGGAGAATTAACCTACTTTCTTGGACTGCAAATAAAGCAAATGGAAGGCTCCATGTTCATTTTCCAAAGCAAGTATGCTAAGAACATTGTCAAGAAATTTGGGATGGACAATGCTACTCATAAAAGAACTCCTGCCCCCACACATTTAAAGCTTACTAAAGATGACAAGGGTAAGAATGTAGATCAAAGTCTATACATAAGTATGATTGGAAGCTTATTATATTTGACTGCTAGCAAACCAGACATATCCTTTGCAGTAGGTGTTTGTGTAAGATATCAAGCTGATCCAAAAGTCAGTCATCTAAACCAAGTCAAGAGAATTCTGAAATATGTCAATGGTACTTGTGACTATGGCATAATGTACTTTCATGGGTGCAAACCAATTCTCACTGGCTTCTGTGATGCTGATTGGGCTGGAAGTGCTGACGACAGAAAAAGCACTTCAGGAGGATGCTTCTTTTTAGGAAACAATTTGATTTCTTGGTTCAGTAAGAAAAAAATTGTGTATCCTTATCTACTGCTGAAGCTGAATATATTGCAGCTGGAAGCAGTTGTTCACAATTGGTTTGGATGAAGCAAATGCTCACTGAGTACAATGTCCCACAAGATGTCATGACATTGTACTGTGACAACTTAAGTGCTATTAACATATCAAAGAATCCTATCCAACATAGCAGGACCAAGCATATTGATATCAGACATCATTTCATCAGAGATCTTGTGGAAGAGAAAGTGATTTCATTGGAACATGTAGCTACAAATCTGCAGTTGGCTGATATATTTACTAAAGCCTTGGATGCTACTCAATTTGAAAACCTAAGGGGTAAATTGGGAATCTGTTTATGTGAAATATAACAATTATGGAGATGTGCCAACATGTCATTAGACATCGTGTGGCATGATCACCAGATGGCATCATCAGTCTGGTCAAGGACTCTGGGTATTCCACTCCTAAAATTTCTCAAAGTAACGGCTACTTATAAAATATCAGCTTGCTCTCAGCTATCCATCTTCTCATCATTCTCTCAAAACGAATTGCATTCTCTAACTTCTTGTTCAGAACTCATCAAAATCAGTCAATCTTAATCTCTTCTCCTAATTCTAAAATGGCTCAACACCAAAACCCTAACGTCTCTGAAGAAATCCTCAACAAGGAAGATGTGGTGCATGCAACCCCCATCTTTGTGGTACCCATGGATTCAACTCCAATGGACGAAATCAGAGGAAGTGTTCCTCTTACTCAAAAGCCAAGAACCCCTACTGTGAAAAGGGCAAAGGATCCTGTATTCAGCAAGGCCAAAGGCATGCCTTCATCATCAAACACCACTCCAAAAGCTTCTGTATATGTGGATGATTCCATAAAGGAGCTGGTAAACAGGATCTTATCTGAGCAAAGAGTGGTAAGTGGCATATCTATCCCTCTGAACACCATGCCAGCTCCACAAGAAGATCAACAAACTCAGGCTGAAAAGGACACTCCTGCTCAACAGGATGTCCCAATAGATGTCGAAACATCTGAAGACCAACAAAAGGCCTCATCTGGTACTGCTGATGAAACAACTGAGGACCAGCAAAAGGCCTCCACTGATAGTGATGAAGAAACATCTGAGGACCAGCACAAGGCCTCCACTGAAGATCAAACCTCTGTTGATCCACCAGCTGAAGAGGAGATTGCTCAACCTCCTCCTGTTGTGAACATAGATCATGATTCTGTTACAGAAATCATTGCTTCTGTCAACCCTAGCATAGCCAAAAGGCTTAGAACTAGGAAGGAAAAGAAGAATGCAGGACATGCAACTCCTGAGAAGAAGCAAGCTACACCAAAGAAGGACAAAGCTAAAGTTGTCTTTGGTCCTACAAAACAATGGAGCAAGGTGCAAACACAAAAGAGAAAAGCTGTCACTCCTCCAGATTCAGATGTTGAAGAGGATGTCCCAACATCTCCACCAAAGAAGAAACCAGCACCCTCATGGTCATCAACTGCTGTTCCAGAAGCTCCTCTAGACAACATCTCCTTCCATCATGTTTCAAGTGTGAATAGATGGAAGTTTGTTTATCAAAGAAGGGTAGCACTTGAAAGAGAGCTGAGCAGTAATGCACTTGAGTGCACAGAAGTAATTGATCTCATCTCTTCTGCTGGCCTTTTCAAAACTGTCTCCAACTTCTCTCCTTGCTATGAGCTGCTAGTCAAGGAATTCATAGTCAATCTCCAAGAAGATTGTGCTGATGGTAAGTCTGCTGACTTTAGAAAAGTATATGTAAGAGGGAGGTGTGTAGAATTCTCTCCTAGGGTTATCAATCACTACCTTGGAAGAGAATTTGATGGTCCAAATGAGTTAGGGAAGACTGATAACCAGGTCTGCAAGGTTATCACTGCTAATCAGGTCAAGTCTTGGCCAGTCAAGGGGAAGCTCTCTGTTAGCATGCTGACAAGGAAGTATGCCATGCTGAATAGGATTGGTACTGCAAACTGGGTCCCTACCAACCATACCTCCTCAATATCAACTGGATTGGGCAGGTTCATATATGCTGTGGGCACCCAAACAAAGCTGGATTATGGGGCTTATATATTTGATCAGACATTGAAGCATGCTGGATCATCTGCAACTAAGCTGCCAATTGCCTTCCCTTCCCTGCTGTGTGGAATCATGCTTAATCAATATCCAGGCATCCTCACTGAGAAGGACTCCATTTGCAAAAGAGAAAGCCCTTTGGCCTTCCACTACAAGCTGTTCTTGAGTCATCATGCAGTTGATGTTGAAGCTCCCTCTAGGACAGCTGCTGGTCCTTCAAAGGCAAAGTCTCCAATCTCCAAAGCTGCCTTGATTGCTGAGCTGAAGATCACTTGCAAAGAACTGGATGCAAGGAAGCAGAAGCTTGAGGAAATTATCCAAAGGCTGGAGAGTGAAGAAAGTGCTCAGAAAACTGCTGCTTCTGATGAGGAGACTGAGGAAGAGGAAGAAACTGATGATGAGGAGTCTGAGTGAAACCTGTTTGTGAGGAATATGTAATGACTGCTTCTGCATTGTAATTTTGAATTAGTAACTTTGGCCCCAAATTTATGTCTAACAAGGGGGAGAACTGAAGAACAATAACAATGTATGATGCTGATTACTGATTAATGAAAACTTCTGTTTGCTTCTGAACTAAAATTGTGATTTTAAATGAAAAATTTCTGTTGCAACAAGTCTGAACAAATGTAGAATTGAGGGGGAGTAAAACTCTCACATGACTCAACAGAAAAGAACTTCTGCTGCACTCTGATAACCAGAAAAGTATGTTAGCCAAAAATTAGCCAAAGGGGGAGTTTGTAGATGTTTAGAATTGGCAGAATTTTTGACCAACAAGAAATGTGGAATTCAGTTCAGAATGTCCTATCAGATGTTGGGACATTATCAAACAGAGTATAAGTAAATGAACTTAATTCAGGATGTCACACCAGATGTTGGGACATTGTATCTGTTAATGAAATAAGTTCATTTTACAGGATGTCACATCAGATGTTGTGACATTGTATCAGTAAATGAAGTAAGTTCAGTTTTTCAGGATGTCCCAACAGATGTTGTGACATCTCAAACCTGCTACCAGAATTAATTAATGACTAACAGAACTGAGTAAATTAAGGAAAGTTATCTGGAATTAATTATGGATGGATAAAACAGAATAAGGCGCATCTGTAGGTAGTGTTGTTATATGTCTTCAGCATAATCAGAAGAACTGAATCACCTAGAATCTAGGAAGTAACAAACCCTAATTCAAGGTGGAAGCAGCATGTGTTTCAGGATTGGATAAACCTAAAGAAAGCCCAAAATCCAAACACCTATTTAAGCAACAGAAACTCTCAGAATAGAGTACGAATTTCAGAAGACAAAATAGGGTGTTTTGTGTTTTAATAGCGGGTTATTTTTATTGTACCACTTTATGAGCTTTTAAGCAAAAGTGTATTTGTGTCTTGATTGAAACTGTGAAGTAAGATCAAGCTGTTTTGTTTGAAGTATGACTTCAATTTTATTAAACTTGTAAACAAGATCACTGTGTGATTGAGGGGGAGTGAGTTGGTACTCATATCTAAGTTGTGTCTTAGGTAGAAATTGCATTGGGTAGATATTAAGTGAAAGATTAAACTGGGTGGTTTAAGTCTAGAATTAATATTACTTATAGTGGATTTCCTCCTGGCTTGGTAGCCTCCAAATGTAAGTGTGGTTATACACTGAATTGGGTTAACAAATTCCTGTGTTGTTTAATTTTCTTGCACTTTAAGTTTTAGTTAAGTCTTCAAGTGTTTAAACATTCATTCGACATCTCGTACCTGATCACAGAATTTCACGTCCTATGTCATGATAAGCCCTGAGAGCAGTCGTACCCTGCTAGGTGATCGTCCTTCACCTCTTGATGATCGTCCTTCATCATGCTTATCTGATGGCCGTCCCCATCGTCGACCTTTTCGTCCGACATTCGTCCTATGTCGTGATACTTTTGGCAACCGTACCTTGCCAGGTGATCGTCCTTCACCTTAGATGATCGTCCCTCATCTTATCCCCAACAGAGCAGCCGTCCCCTGCTAGGTGATCGTCATTCACCTTTGATAATCGTACCTCATCATTTATTTCATTTACCTATAATCCCCAGAGAGTCTTATAGCTTTACTTGATGGCCGTCCCCATCATAATCTCTTATATCCCAAGCATGTCGGTCGTCCCCGTCATTGCCCTTTCCCCGGCAGTCGTCCTCTGCTCGACGGTCGTCCTCCGTCGCCCGCACTTTATAATTATACTTTATTTTCTTTTACAATCTATATCCCTTTTCTTCTTCATCCTGTGAGTGCAAATTTTGGACTGTCTTTGGTATTCAACCACAAGTTATCTTGTTTGCCTGTTAAGTCGTTGCTTACATCCTACACAGCTAACTCATGATTGAATAGGGGCAGCTGTAAACACCCCAAATTTGACCTCACTCATTCACACCATGGCTTGTGATCTCTTCACATGCATAAGTTCAATCATAGCATCTCATATTGCATTCTAATTCACTGCATTGCTACTAAGTCATCTGCATCTAGGCTTTATGATCTGAGCTATCCCTGAGCCATTTGAGCCACTCCAAAGGTCATCAATCATTTCAAGAGGTTCCATGTATGTTCAAGCATCATATTATATCCCCACAAAGTCAAGAAAGTCAAAAGAATCACAAGAACTGAGGATGGCATGGAAGCAGAGCCAGGTTTAACTGCACATATGACCTAGAATTAGGGTTTTGGTTTCAAAGGCCATAACTCCAAATTTTTTGGTCATTCTTGTTTCTATTGGTCTCTATATGTTATAAGGATCATGCATACCAAGTTTCATGAAGAAATTCCATGGGGAAGGCATCTAATCAAGAGTTGACTTCTTGAGCAAGTCAGTGCAAAATCAGGGCATCTGAGGCCCCCAATGACCCAACCAAGGGGTGTTCTTCATCATTTTGAATGTGTATGATCTTTATTTGATCATAGAAGATGTTAGAAGTTCACAAAGTTGAAGAATTTCAAGTCATTTGCAAAGTTGCCTTTTTGGGAAAGTGACTTGTAATGTAAACTTGCCATTTTGGGAAAGTTTTTCAACCTCCTCAAATTGATTCAAAAATGCTTCAAATAAAAAAACTTTGGTTATGAAAGTTGTAGAATGGATCATTCCCTTTTCAAAAAGTACAAGAACTTGTCCTAATTCATTTTGGATCAAAAGTTATGGCTTGTCAAAGTTGGGAAAAATCACATAATTTCAAGTTTTGTACCAAAGAGGCAGAGTTGCAAAACCACTTGCCAAGGCAAAATGAGACCTTAAAGTGACTTCTAACCTTTGCACAAACATAAACCAATGCCTAAATACCAGAATGCATCAAAGATTTGTCCAATTTCATGACTTATGTTTCAAGTAATCACAAAAGGGTCAAAAGATCATAAAGTTGCAAAACCTCTCACAAACCCTAATTCACTTGCTAATTGGCCTCAAGACTGATTCTATGGATCTCCTCAATCCTTGCTGCGCAGGACACCCCTTTGTCCTTGGCCTGCCATTGACCCATACCTCTCTTACACCTAGACTTGACTTTTTGCAAAAAGGGTCATACCAATCAAGATAGGCCACACCAACTCCACAGACCTATCACAATGTGATAAGTGGACAAAGAGCAACTCAAAGCATAACACGCACAAGCCTGATCTCTTTCATAAGCCATAGTTTCAAGATTTCACCTCTTATGCACTTTCCTTCGAATCTGATCACACAAGCATCAAACCTCAAAACCAACTTCACCATTCATTCAGAAAGACTTCATAGAGCAAAAACCACCCTTCACCTTGCCTTGAAAGTCCCTGAAACTCAAACACGATTTTTCCCCTCTCTGAAAAGGACTCCATCAAACTCACAAATCAACCACTATCCAATCCAACTAAACCTCAAAACATCTTCAAGAGGTCCATTGGAGAAGCTTTGAAGCAAGGAGGCAGGCTGAAAGCTCCAAACTGAAAGCTTCACTTCAGGTAGCTTCAAAAATTATTTTTTCCAGAAACCTTGTTTTAAGTTACTAAAATGATCTACATGCTCCCCTGAATGCAATGAGCTTTGAATTTTTGAAAATGATGAAGAGATGAGGATGTATGGTCTGTCTGAAACTTTGCCCGTGAAATTGATTTTTGCTTGTTCTTCTTGATTCATGAAAAATAAATAGGTTTTGGTGTTGGATTCTTGTTTAGGATGTTTGGTTGAGTGAATCTGGAGATTTTGGCACGTTGTAGTGAGGTTTTGAGAGAGATAGGTTGAAGGTCTCGCAGGAGAAGACGACCGGAAGTCTTCTCCGGCCACCTGAGGGTCATTAACCCTAATCTGAGTAATTAATGAGGGTTTAAATTTGGACCGTAGATGAGGTGGACTGGGGTTGACTCCCGCGTGTATGGATGGTCAGGATCAGTCATTAAACCCTAATCTTTAATTAATTAGTTTAATTAAAATTAATTAGTCAGAAGCAATCTGGACCACTCATTTACGCGCCAGTCAACTCCCTCCAAATAACTTTGAATCTCAGCCTTGGATCCTACATACTTTCCATTTAAATTCATTTTTATTTCATTTTTATTCATTTATCTTTCATATTTATTTTAAAATAGTTAGAAAAATCCTAAAAATATTTCCCTCTGCATTTTTGTTTCAAATATTTTTCTTAATCAGAAAATGATTTTTATTTTATTTTTTGCACATAAAAAGTATTTTTAAAATATTTAAATGTATATTTTAATTAATTAATGGAAATTAATTAATTAAAATAGCATTTATGTTTTTAAAAATCACCAAAAAATTCACATTGCATTTAGAAACATTTAGAAACATTATAAAACCCTCAAACGAAATTTCTTTTTTGTTCTTGATGCATTTTGATCATTTTCTTTGGAATTAAATTCATTTTAAGGCAATATTTTTATGCAAACTTTGAAAAATCCTTTCTGCCTAATCATTGAGAGTTTGATGATGAATCTTCTTGCATTGCATCCTTCATGGCATGTAGTTTATAGGGTAAATTTGGTTTGAACTTGTATAGGTTTAGGGTATCTTTGATTGCATTTTCAATTTTTTGTCATGTCATTTGCTTCTGGTTTTGAGTTTTTGCTTTGCATGTTGTATGTAACCCTAATTTGCACCTTCCTTTGCATCCATATTCCATTTACTTGCATCCAATGACTTGCCATGACATTTTGTGCATCTACATAATTCATAATACATCTTAGGACATATTAGAATCATGTTTGATCATTGCATCTTTCATTTGCCATGTTGTATGACCATTGCATTTCATAAACATTTCATGAACTTTCATGGTTCAAAGCATGCCTCATTTGTATCCTTATGCTTGTATGATCATTCTCATATTTTGTCATGTGTTTGCATCATCTCTTAGCATCATTAACATCATACTTATGCTTCTGGTTTTGGTTTGCACCATGGCATTTCATCCCATTCTCATTGCATTTCATTTTCTTGTGCTAACTTTTCAGGTGGTAAGTTGTTTGAGAGGTGAATTTGCCTTCACTTCTCACAATCTCTTTTCATCTCTTTCATACTTTATTTGCTGCATTTTGTATGTGTTTTAGAGTGAGCTTGCTCATTCATGTTCATCTCTTACTTTCTTCCTTCAAGCAACTTGTCTTCTTAAGTGAAGCAAGTTGTTTTGCTTCTCTTTGCTCCTTTCATCTGCTTCCTTCCTGGTGGTTTCTCTGAAGATCTTCTTGCAAACCTCATTAACCCTAGGAATACCCAAGCATGATAACAATTAGGTTTTGATTAGTCTCCCCATTTAGTTTTACCTTTGTGTCATCATTGAGTCTACTCTTCTCACCTCATAATCAGGGACTAAACCCTAAAGGCTTTAAGGCTTTGTGATTAAGCTTATGCCTGCATCCTTCTATTAGGATGGAGTGTATAACTTTAATCCTAAGTGTTAAACCCTTAATGTGTTTAAATCCTTTAATCAATTCACCTAATAATCATCAAGACATCAAGCTTGTAACTTGGGCCTTGCATTAGGGTTCTAATTCTTCCTTAATTGGTTAAGAAGGACTAACCCTAGTGTTAATGGACAAGTCCCCCTCAAGCTGTCTTACAAACCATAAAAATCACTTCTTCATCTTACCATTAACTAAAATCCATTTAATAAAGGCTTTGTTTTGTCATGAGGTTAATCCCTAATCATGGATTAAGTTGAGGAGTCTTTCTCAGCTTAAATGTTCTCATCTATTATCCTTCTATTAGGATAGTGTAATGGGTCCATTAAATCCCTGATTATGGCTTAAACTCATTACTTAACACTAAACAAAAACAACAAAAACATCTAATAAATTCAAGTAGGTTAATGATCTTAATCCTACATCATGGTGATTAAGTGTGAGGTGCTTACTTCACACTTAAGGTATTCTCATTACCCCTAATCAGAGGGAGGATGTGATGAGTTTACTAACCCTTGGTTTAGGCTTAAGCTCATTCTCCTATTTTAAACTCCCAAAAAGAAATAAAAGATTGAAAACATCAAAAACAAACAATAATCGTCTTCTTCGGGATTCTTTTCTCATCATATTCATTCACAAGCGAGAACTTGCTTCTCCCGTCTAATGCAAGACAGTTTGCACCTGATCCAGACAGGTCATACACTTGAGCATAGGAAAGTAAACAGTTCATCAGTCAATTTACCTTTCAGTCTCTTTGGGTCGAACTACGGTGTTCTGACTTCCTCATTGCACGAGAGGATACGTAGGCATAACTTAACAGTTATCGAACAAAAGTCTCTATATATTCCTCCTCTTTCCAGCATTATTCTTTAAGCCTCATGATCTTGAGCATTTCACTCCTGTTCTTACACTGACACTGTACATATTACACTTCACACTTCTTTTACACCGACACTTGCATTCTTTCCAGCTTTGATACACAGATTGCACTGACACTACCCCTTTAAAACACAAATATTTCAAGCGTGGATCCCGTCGAGTACGACGGACAATCTGGGTGCTAATACCTTCCCAGGTTGTAACCAACCCCCTTTCTCAGTCTCTCTGGTTCGCAACCGTCTTATCCATCTTTTCCTAGGTCTATGCAGCATTACCTTTCCTCCGGGATAAAAATGCCTAGCTGGCGACTCTTGTCTTTCTGAGTTCACCCTTGTGTGTTCTCATCCCTTTCACCGACCGTTCGCGTCTGTACCCCTCTTGGCCCCGTGTCATTTGGTGGGAGCGACACCAGTGTCTATGTATCTCATCGGGAATGAGAATCAGATCACCGTAGTTCAACTAACTATGGATTACCTTGCTTGTTTGTGTTTTTTAAGCTGACAATGCCAATGTTTGCGTCCCAGCAGTTAGGTGTTGTCACTAATTGAATAGAGACTCATGCGTTACCTGTTTATGATAGAACAGACTTGACATGTTGTATCATTTCCAATAGAAGTTAGATAATAATAGAAGAGACGGGTGATTTGAGTATTGTCTTTTATGAGAAGTGTCTTTATTGCTTTTGTTTACGGTATGTACGGTGTTAAAGACTATGACATAAGAGTGAGTACTTCACACATCTCCCTGAGTTGGGACATGCGTAAAGCATCTCTCAAATGTACTTAAGTCTAATGGCACATCATACACACTTTAGTCTTCATGTGTATTTGCTCTTTGATTTGAAGAAGAGAAGAGAAAGACTCAAAGTTTGAAAAGAAAAACTAAGGGAGACTAACATTGTCCTAGTGTTAACATGAAAATGTATTCCTGTAGTTATGGTTTCTATCCTACCAAACTTAATCAAAGATCAAGTTAGAATATGCATCTAAGATCTATCTTACTTCAAACTTGATTGGAAATCAAGTTAAAGTAAGTATCTCCCAAGAAAGCATAAAGAAGAAGTGAAATAAGAGATGAAAGAGAAAGAAGGTGAAAGAGAGAATTGCATGGAAGTGAATACCAAAAAAAAGTATTTTAACTCACACACAAGCTCAACCCATGTAGGATTGAAAATTTATGCAAACAAGCTCAACTAAATAGATAGTTGAAGGTTTATGCAAACTAGCTCCTAAAACTAGTGCAAATGACCTATCATGGCTCTAAATGTCACACCAATCAAGCATGCGAGATGAAATGGTTTCTAAGAGTCTAACTTACAATACAAGTCATTACATAACCTAAGTTGCATCATATACATTTTAAACTCTTAAAGAAGTTCAAACAAATTCGAACTAGTTCCTAAGTTAGCACACAAACAAAGTTATTCACAAACCATGCACACATTTACCTCTAATGGTCTTATGAAATGAATTAAGACAAACAAATGATTAAAATCAATATCATACAATATGTAACATGAATTTTCAATGTACCTAAGTGATCATCACATTCAAACTAAAGTACACTCAAGAGATTAGGTAACTTGCACAAAGTAATGACTTATGATTCAACAATCATTCCAAGAAGTTTTGATGCACAAGTAAGAGTGAAATAGAAATACAAGTGACATGGATGGGAAATTAAAGCATGTTTTCAAATTACAAGAATGAACGTAAAGTAACTTATATGTCTCATGTTAAGGTATCCTTGAGTTTTACACAACTTCATTCACAAATAGTTCACTTAGGAATTAACATGTCTTGATCATACAAGTTATGATTAATCATGAAGGTATGCTTACGGAATGGCATGGATCAGAATTAGATGCATATTCAAAGGTGTATTAATGACCTATAATTGTAATTAGTATGTTATGTTAATGCACAATTAAAACTTACAACACACAATTCACAAAGTAAGTTCAAAACATCTCCTAAGAGTTTAAGACTTCTAAGGCAAACAACTGTGAAGCACATCGAACACATAAACAAGTGAATTAACATTCAAGGTAGTACCTAATGGGTTACAACATGTCATATTCAAGACCTATAAGTGATAGAAAAAAGTTGAACTCAAAGGACCTACTCAAGGTAAACAAGTAATGATGCATTTGGATGATGTTAATCAAGATCATGTCACATGAGTTATGAAATGCAATTAAGGGATATAAAATCAGGTTCAAATGAATGTACACATATGAACTCCATTTGGAACGCACTCATAAGTGTCTAAACGTTAGCACAACAAGTCATATTTGAATAACATGGAAGTAAGGATCAATCCTAACCCTAATTCATCTTCTATAAGCAAACAAAGTTCAAGCATGCAAAAAGAAATTAGAGGTCAAGTTGACATGAACCAAAATATTATAGGTCAGTACCTATTCCACATAGAATTGCACTTTAAATTTTCAAAAAGGAATGATCAAAATAAATGCCTCAAAGGCCTAAGAATAATACACAAGGTTGATGTACAAAATTGTTCAAGTTCAACGATTTTTGAGTCATTTACAAGTCTTCAAAAGTAACTTAAGAAATGAGTTAATAGACCTACAAAACATGTCATACTACACGTACATGGATGCACTACAAGTACTCAAACTATGTCATAAATGCCTTACCTCAATCACCTAGGAATCAAATATACGTCCAAGCATGGTAGCACACAATGAAAAATGCATGAAATATTATTTCAAGTCTAAACAATTAATGGGATTTTAACTAAGAAAGATGAAATCAGTAGCTACATAAACCAAAAGGGTTGGACATGGAATCACTCATACAAGCCACAACAATTTCACAAACATGTAATGAAAGGGTTTAAAGCCTCTTTTTAACTCAATCAAAAGGCTTACTTAAAAAAAACAAAGATCAAAGTGTATGCACAATTTAAACATCACAAGATCATCTATTCACATTACTATCCTCATGCAAAACATTAGAGCCAAACAATTTCCAAAAGACCATTTTTAAGACCTATGAACACAATTAGGTCAAACTTTTCACATGTATGAAGGGAAATTCACCCAAAAAAATCCAAAATGATATAAAATCATCTAAAAAAATTACTAAAAATCAAATAACATGTTAAAGAACCTACATGAATTAATTTGGGATTTTTGAAGGGCATTTGGTATTTTTACAAATCAAAACTGAAAAATAAAATGAAATGCAAAAATGAATAAAAGGCCAAGGGGTGCCACGAAAGTAGTTTCCTAGTTCAAAATATCACATGGGATCAAAAGGAGGGTGCACTTATCAAAAGAGGACCAAATCCGTTGTAAAATCAATTCATCAAACAAAATAAAAATGAAACGTATCGCTTCATTTATACAACAGATTCCACACATTTTCAAAATTCCACACAATCACAGTCAAACGGATTTAGGCCAATCAAGGTGCCACACATACATTGACTAGGGTTTTAAGAATCGGCAGAAACGTCTGGAGACATCCTCTTCACATTAGCTATAAGGGTCGCAAGATCAGGAATATGGGTAGAAGTGATTACATCGTCCCTTATGTGGGTTCGGACATAATACATTAAAAATTTATTGTTATGTTTTAAGAGGAAATATGACAAATTTATCATTACGATACGCAAACTACCGTGATAGGAGTTAGCTTTTCAAATGGTATATCCTCATCAACACTCTGCAAGATTTGTTGCAAATAAAAGGAATATGTGGAATTTAAAATCTTAGGCATTGTTTTAAATACAGCAGAAGCGCTTTAAAACCAATTAGAACCTTTGGGTTTCCAAAAAGTATTGCTAACTTGAATTGACACAGCGAGAGTGCTCAATTGAACTTAGGAATATAGTAATAGGCAAGACCACAAGAGTGTGAGTTAAAAACTTTTAAACGGAGAGTTTCTATGGATAGATAACTTAATAAAACTTAATAAGCTGACCCTCTATTGAATTCGCGAAGGTGAATCAATTACATATCGATATTTTTATTATTAATTTAACTTAATTAATTTCTTATCTTCTAAAACTAATATTTTCACTCGCCTTAGCTAAACATAGTAACACCCGAAACCACTAGGTTGATTACCGAGTCTCTGTGGGATCGATATATTTTATTACTACGCGATAGAATGTGCACTTGCAGTTAATAACCGTTAGATTCAGAAAGTTGTGAAGTTTTTGGCGCCATTGTTGGGGACTTAGATTTAGTCAATAGTGCAATTCGTTGTTGCGCCATCTAGACTAAGGAAAAAAATTTTACCTATCCTTTGTCGATTGTAAGCCCAGTACTCGCTCCCGAGGCGAACACTTAAAACCCTGTATCGACGAAGTAGAACGTTTCATGAGTTCGAGAGGCCGAACCGAACCCAAAGAAACCCTTATTCCTGTAGATATTATACCAGAACCAACTGAAGAACCTAACATGGCTGAAAACGGAGGATCAAAACATTCACTCAAGTCCTATGCGACTTCAAATCAACAAGAACTGCACAACAGTATCGCCGCACCAGCCATAACCCGAAACGATTTTGAACTGAAACCTTCACTGCTGCAAACTATACAACTGAACCAGTTTTTCGGGAATCCTACGGATGATCCTAATGAGCATCTGACAAAGTTCATACAATATGCAGATACAGTGAAAGCGAATGGTGTAACCCAAGACACAATAAGACTAAGACTCTTTCTATTCTCCTTAAGGGATAGAGCTTGGGCATGGTTACAATCGTTGCCAGCCAACTCCGTCACAACATGGGTAGAACTGAAGAAATTGTTTTTATCTCGATATTTCCCGCCAAGCAAGACGGCCACGCTGAGAGCTCAAATTAACAGATTTCAACAAAAAGATGTCGAATCACTTTATGAAGCGTGGGAAAGATACAAGGATCTGTTAAGATTATGTCCACACCATGGGTTTGAAAACTGGGTAACCATCATAACCTTCTGTAATGGACTTCTATACAACACTAGGATGACAATAGACGCTGTCGTGGGCGGTGCTCTTATGGATAAACCATACGAAGAAGCCTACAACCTCATTGAGAACATGGCTCAAAATCATTGCCAATGGGGAGGAGAAATAACACATGTAGAGAAGAACCAAACTAAAGGAGGAATGTACAAAGTGAACAGTTTCGATCACGTAAATGCCATAGCTCAGAAAATTGATAACTTGACCATAACACCACCAGCCACTATGGCTGCAGTAACTCCAAATTGTGAAATCTGTGGAATCCCAGGACACGCATCACCTGAATGTCAACTTCTTGCCGAATTAACCCAGGATGGAAGAATCACCCAAATTTCTCTTACAAGAACAACAATGCCTTGTATGCGCCTAACCAAGCACCAGTTGTACCTCTAGGATACCAAAACGTTGTCACACCCAATTCGAACGCTCCTAGAAAATCAAACCTTGAACTGATGATGGAAAACTTCATTGCTACACAAACTCAAACAAACAAGGATTTCCTGAACCAGAACATCCATACTAGTGAGCAAATCAAACAATTAGTGACCAAAGTAGCGGAAAAGAATTGGACGGACCTTCCGATCCTAGAACCGAAAACCCAGCCATCTATCAATAGCCTGAGACATCAACTGCGAAAAATGATAAACCACAGGAAAAGGAAACCAACGAACAAGAGGCCGAGAAAAAGGAAAGACCTTATATACCTCCGCCACCGTATAAACCACCGATTTCGTACCCCCAACAGTTAACAAATTCTAAAACTATGGGACAATTCAAGAAATTTGTAGAGCTTCTGAAATAGTTAAACATCACCATACCCTTCACATAAGCTATTACTTAGATGCCCTCATACTCTAAATTTCTAAAAGAGATCTTATCTAACAAAAAGAAAATCGAAGAGAATGAAACAGTTACACTTACTGCTTAGTGTAGCGCGATTATTCAAAATAACATGCCTCCTAAACTGAAGGATCCAGGAAGTTTCTCTATTCCTTGTGTAATAGGAAAATTTGTCATAGACAAAGCCCTATGTGATTTAGGAGCAAGTACAAGTGTTGTGCCATTATCAATTTGCAAGAAACTGGATACGGGATAATTGAGACCAACCAAAATGTCAGTTCAACTAGCCGATCATTCAATTAAATTCCAGGTTGGCATTCCAGAGAATGTTCCTGTACGAATAGGTCAGTTCTACATCCCAACTGATTTCATAATCATGGACATCAAGGAAGATGCTACAACCCCTATTATACTAGGAAGATCGTTCTTAGCTAGTGTCGGAGCTATCATCGATGTAAACAAAGGCAGGTTGACATTCGAAGTAGGAGAGGAGAAAGTCGAATTTATTCTAACCCAATTCCTACAAGCTCCAGCCATAGACAATACATGTTACCTTATTGACATCATTGACGAATGCAGACGAGAATGGAAAAATAAGAGACTACCTACTCCGACATAATGAAATCCCATCTCTTGAGATCCTCGAAGATGATATTTTGAAAGAACCTTATCAGGACGAAAATAAAATTGAATGCTTAGCTCTTACATCTAACCAAATTCCATGCCCGAAGAAACCCGATGTTGAACTTAAGGCATTACCTAACAACCTTAGATATGAATTCCTCTACTCAGAGCTTAAAAGACTAATTATAGTGAATGCGGACTTAGGACAGCTCGAAACCGAAAAACTTTTAGACTTCTTAAGAAAATACCCAACTGCGTTAGGCTATAACATATCTGATTTAAAAGGAATAAGTCCTTCAATATGCATGCACCGCATTATGCTAGAGGAAGACTGTAAGACCTCTAGAGAACCTTAGAGAAGGATTAATCCAATTTTAAGTACTGTAGTCAGGAACGAAGTAAAGAAGTTATTAGACGTCGGAATTATATATCCATTATCCGACAGTCAATGGGTCAGCCCAGTGCATGTCGTACCAATGAAGGGAGGCATTACAGTCACTAAGAACGCAAAAGGTGAGTCTATACCACAAAGAGTAGTAACCGGGAGTAGAATGTGCATCGATTACCGAAAACTAAACAAAGCTATCCGAAAAGATCATTTTCCTTTGCCTTTCATCGATCAAATGTTGGAAATACTAGCCAAATATTCTTACTTTTGCTACCTAGATGGTTACTCGGGATTTTTCCAAATTCTTATTCATCATGATGACCAAGAAAAGACAACATTCACAAGCCCCTACGCAACATTCACTTACCGTCGTATGCCATTCGGTTTATGTAACGCTCCAGCAACATTTCAACGATGTATGATGGCGATTTTTGTTGATTTCATAGATGACGTCATGGAAGTTTTCATGGATCACTTCTCTGTATGCGGATAAAGCGTTGAAGGATGTCTATCTAACTTAGAGATGGTACTCGAGAGATGTGTAAAAGTGAATCTTGTACTAAATTGGAAGAAGTGCCACTTTACGGTCAGACAAGGGATATTTTTAGTACATGTGATATATAACAGGGGAATTGAGGTAGATAAATCAAAAATAGAAGTAATAAAAGACCTTCAACCGCCTAAAATCGTGAAAGAAATCAGAAGTTTCTTAGGACACGTCGGTTTTTATCGACGATTCATTAAGGACTTTTGCAAAATCATTAAGTCGTTGACTGGTTTACTAATGAAAAACGTTGAGTTTGTCTTTGACGAAGACTGTTTAAAAGCATTTGAAACACTCAAAACGACCCTCATCACTGCACCCATCATGCAACCACCCGATTGGATGCCATCATTCGAGATTATGTGCGATGCTAGTGATTATGATATAGGCGCAGTCCTAGGCCAAAGAAAAGATAAGAAACTTCATGCAATATATTACGCAAGTAGAACTTTAGACCCTACTCAAATAAATTACGCCATAACAGAAAAAGAGCTCTTGGAAGTCGTGTTCACACTTAATAAACTTCGTTCTTACCTAGTGGGAGCTAAAATAATCATATATACCTATCACGCAGCCATTAGATACCTTCTAAGTAAAAAATAAATGAAGCCTAGATTACTAAGATGGATATTATTGCTACAAGAGTTTGATTTGGAAATCAAGGATAAGAAAGAATTGACAACATAGTAGCAGACCACTTATCACGTATTGAAGGGATTAAACCAGACCCGATACCGATTAACGATGATTTCCCTGATGAACGTCTTATAGCTCAATTTGAGAGTGAGATATATTCCTTGACTCTAGACGAACAAATCCAAGAAGAAACAGTGGAAGAGATTTATGCACAAACCATTCTACCATGGTACGCGGACATAGTCAACTATTTAGCTGTCAGGGTACTTCCACCGGATCTCACATATCCACAAAAGAAGAAATTTTTTCATGATTTAAAATAATACTACTAGGATGAACCATTGCGTTTTAAGCACGGATCCGATAGTATTTATCTTCGATGTGTCCCAGAAGAATAAATGGATAATATAATTTCTCGTTGTCACTCCGCTCCTTACGGAGGTGTAACACGGTGGGAGAACTGACTTTAGTTAAATGTTGCGGATAGCAAGAGTTGCCACCGACTTTTATTTTATCCAAAGGAAAGGGCATAAAAGAACAGGAAATACCTTAAAATATTTTTGGGTTCGGGGGGTAGGTTATGTAAAGGGAAGGTGTTAGCACCCTTTACATCCATGGTTATCCATGGGCTCTTAGTTACTTAGCTCACTTTAAACTGTTTTGAGAAGTGTAGTGTGTGATTAAAAATTTTCTTAAGTACTTTATAATGATCCTTGTATGGATATATATAAAGACTTTGTTTTGAAAATTGTTTAAAATGTGAAGTGTTTATGAAATGTTTTTGAATGAGTGAGCAAGTACATAAGAGGAACCTACCCTAATTTGAATCTTTTATGTTCTTAAATGTCCTTTAAATGGTAAGACTATCCCTATTATTAAGGAACAGGTAGTCATTACCTTGGATGTTATGAGGGACAAGTGAAGGGACATCTGTGATTAGGCAATTGTAAGGTGTATTAGCAATTTCGAAGGGACTTATCATCTTTTATTCGAAGGGACAAGATCATTTACCGTAGCCAACATCGAAGGGACTTGATCTTATAATCTTTAAAGGGACAAGATGATATTAATGAGAGAAGGGACTTTGCTTTATACACCTTACTTGACCTTTTATTTAGGCAACATGAGAGGTAACCCTTAAGAAGTGAGATGGCGATCCAAGATCGACTTACGTGTGTGCGTGTACAAGTTCATATATTTATCTTAAAATTAGTGATCTAAATTCAATTTTAAACACAAACATGTTTTCACACCCTATTTTACTAACCATGGCATTTTAAATAAATAATAAAAATTCTACCACTATTACATAATTTGCACAATTACATTATAATAACAATTTAAATAATAAGCATTAATTAAATAAATAAATGAAAGGTTAGTAATAATAAATAAAATAAATATAAAAGAGGTTAGCATAATAATATAATATAGAAAACAAATTAAAAGTTCAAATTTAAATAAATAATCATTTTTTAAGAATTTTTAAGAAAATGAAATAAATAATAATAATTATATACTAATAAATATGATTAATAGTTTAATAAATTAATTATATATACATATTAGAAATATTTAATAATTATAATTATACAAGCATAATAAAAATAAGAAATTAAAATCATAAAAAAAAATTAGGGTTTTGAATTGTTTAGAAAAAATAAATTAGGATGTATATAATTAGGGTTTTAAAATAAATTAGGGTTTATAAAGAAAATAATTAGGTTTTATATAAACATATTAGAATTTTTAATATACAAAATTATTAAATAATATACAACTATAAAAAAATAAAATATAATATAAGTTTTAAAAGAAAAATAATTTACATATATTGTTTAGAAAATTATTTAAATTAGTTTAGAAAATAATATAAAGAAATAATAAAAGAAAATAAAACAAGAAAAATTAAAACAAAAAAAAACAGGACCTGGGATTTGAACCCAGGTCCTTTACCTGGAAAATCAACAGCATTACCACTGGGCTAGCACGCGCTGGCTGTCAACATATTGCCTTCATGTGCTTTTGTTCGTATCCTGGAAAAATGTTGAAAAATAAAACAAAACCAAAAATGGCCTGGGGAGGTTTCGATCCCAGGACCATTCCTTTACCAACAAAAGCGCATGCCAACTGAGCCGAGTTGTTCTTCTGAAATAATAACAACAACAATATCATAAAATACAATACCCAATTTTTAAATACGAATTTTGGCGCGCTGGACATCTTCTTCTTCCTCATACCTGCGAATTTTGATTCAAATATACCTGCGAATTTTCCTGCGTTTTTTCACACCATCAAGAACCTACGAATTTGGATCTTGCTCAATACATAAAATTTCAACAAATTAATCATATAAACATGATCCTCACATCATTCCTGATTCATTGATGTTCTTAAAACTCATTTATATTTGGTCTATTGATAAACCCTAATCGGCTACCTCAAACCCTAACAATGGTGAATCACTCATCCTGTACCAAAACTCAAATCAAAGTATCCAGAAACGATTGTTAGCTCATCATAAACAAGAATCAACAGTCAAATACAATTTATTTTACACCAATGTATGAAAACGAAAAATTCATGAATGTCTAAAAACTTTGATTCGGTTTGGCGAATTCGTGGGCTTTTAGATGCATATGATCATTGGTATATGTTCAGTGATATGTAAGGAAGAGATTGGCATGCTCCATTCACCTGAAAAACTACAAAATGTTAGAATCCGAATCTCAAAAATTGGATGAATTTTGAAAGTTTGAAAGTGGTATTAGAGGCTGCAAAAATTCGTGTCTTTGGCTGCTAAAGGTTCTATGTATATATGTGAATGAAATTAGGTCAAGAAAAGTTATCATTCTTTGGACTTTTTGGATAATTGAAGATTGAAAGAGATTTGCCTTAAAATTTGAATATTCTTTGATATGAACTTGCTATTTTAAGACAATCCTCATAATTTTTGTATCAATTAAATCCAATTAACTTTTATGACATTCTAGAAGCAAAATATTTTTAAATCTTCACCATTTTATATTTTATTTGAATTTAAAATGATTTTTAATATAAAAAATCATAATAAATAAAACTAAAATTATGAAAATATTAAATAAATTTCGTGCATGATGTCATGGAACACATTGGGTCACAAAAAAGTCAGCCCATTTGAAGAATTATGGTTTTAAGACCCCATTTACTTCATAAACCACTCAAAAATTTCCCAACTTTGCAAGGGCAAAAATCCTTCAATTTTAATGCTATGAGGGTGTTCTTGGACATTTTGGAAATCTTAAAGAGTCCTCTAACCAACCTCATTGGTCTCATGTCCATATCTTTTACCATTCTCAAGTTATGCTCTTCTGAAGTTGTTGACTTTTTGTTGACTTTTGAAAAAGACCTATAATGTCTTAGCTCATACCTTCCAAATGAAGCAATTTTGGGCTTGGCTTGTGAGACACAAAGTTGTAGAGAATTCAATTTCCTTCAAAATGAGCTTTGGATGGAAAATTTTTGATGAAGCATGTGAAAGTTATGGCTGGTCAAAGTTCAGTTGACTTTTCCTATGAAAACCCTAATTTAGAAACTCCTGATTCTTGATGATCTGAAATCTCCTTGATGAATCATGATCAACCCTTGATAAAATGATGAATTTTACTTCATATACTTGATGTTGGCAAAAAATCATGAAGTTTGACTTTGGTTTGACCACAGTTGACCTTAGTTTGACTTTTTGACTGCCTTGACTGATTTTAACCTATCTGATCATCTGACTGAGCAAATCTTTTGGGAAAGTCTTGAAACTTGACATGGGGATTCTTGAACACATATAGGATGCTATGAAGCTCACTTTAAGTCTTGTAAGTCCATTTAGCTTGATGAAAGTCAAAACCCTAGTTTAGGAGGCATTGCTTAGGAGGATGCATTGTCTGAGGGAATTGTCAAACTTTCTGACTAATTGTGAACTTTGTGAACCTTGTGAACCTCATGAGATGTCTTGTGAACCTTGTGAGCCTCTTAGTACACAATGACGTGTCTTGTGGATGGAAAATTTTGGGGTGCAACAGCTGTCCCTATTCAATTTTCTAAAACCTGAGGGGTTAGCTTGGTATATGTGTCAGTCGTGACCTGGAAGGTTGAAGGGGATTGAACACCAAAGCCCAAAAATTTGCACTCACCGGTACGTAAAATAACAGTGATGATTAATTGTATATGCTTGAGTGGGCTTAAATATGCCACTTGGAAGAATTGGAGATGGGCTTAGAGATGCCATCTGAAGTATCAGGGTGTGATGATGTCTTTATGTTGATACTGGATATCAGTACTAGGTCTTTGTATAGGCCGTCTCTGAATCATTTATGCAATATGATTTGAGTTGTTGAATGGACCAGTAGAAATAAATCTTGTGATGATAATCTCTTCCGGAAGTATTTTGGATTAGGGAATGGATCTTCGTATAGACCGTTTGCCTACTCTCCAAGGTCAAAAGAACGTCAGGATTTGTTCCTTTGAAAATTATCTTGAACCAGGGAATGGATCTTTTTACAGACCGTTTGCCTGCTATTCAAGGGTCAAAAGAACGTCAGGATTTGTTCTTCTGAATAATGTCTTGAACCAGGGAATGGATCTTTTTACAGACCGTTTGCCTGCTATTCAAGGGCCAAAAGAACGTCAGGATTTGTTCTTCTGAATAATGTCTTGAACAAGGGAATGGATCTTTTTACAGACCGTTTGCCTGCTATTCAAGGGCCAAAAGAACGTCAGGATTTGTTCTTCATAATAATGTCTTGAACCAGGGAATGGATCTTTTTACAGACCATTTGCCTGCTATTCAAGGGCCAAAAGAACGTCAGGATTTGTTCTTCTGAATAATGTCTTGAACCAGGGAATGGATCTTTTTACAGACCGTTTGCCTGCTATTCAAGGGCCAAAAGAACGTTAGGATTTGTTCTTCTGAATAATGTCTTGAACCAGGGAATGGATCTTTTTACAGACCGTTTTCCTGATATTCAGGGACAACTTGAGCAAATGTATGGATCATTTCTGACCCGTTGTAAGTTGTCGATATTGTTTTACCTGCATATAACTATCCTGCAAGGAGAATGTTAGTTTATGCAATATATATGCATGCATAGTATGATGCACCTAAGTAAATGTATTATGCATTTATGGATATGTATGTTATGGTATGATGTAAATGATATATGTATGAATCATGCAGCCTGAAGCGTCTGAATATCTTCGTATAACAACTGCTGGCTAGGGAAAATAAATCCCGATTCGTTGCTGAAGAACATGAGGAACTCGTTCCCGTTTCGTTTGATAATATAGTGAATAATATGAGGAACTCGTTCCCGTCTCGTTTAATAATATAGTATTCATAACTTCCCGTCTTCGTTTGGTAGTATAGTATTCATAACCTCCCATCTTCGTTTGGTAGTATAGTATTCATAACCTCCCGTCTTCGTTCGTCGTACTTCTATTGAAGGAATAAATTCCTGAGTATCCCGACTGAGGATAAAAGAGATGGACATAAATTCAAGGGGAGATGTAACTTGAGGTATCTATGATGATAGATTTGCCCTACTGGGGGATTTGTAGCTGTCTTGTGTGGATGAACCGGCGAAGCTTCGTTGAATTCCTTCCCTCGTTCGTCCTTAGTAAATACTATTACTGCATTTTCATGAATTTCTGGTAAACATCAATCATATTAAGCATTTTATGCATTTCTGGTAAACATCAATCATATTCAAAAGCATACATACATTCAAACACAACCAATGGACGTTTCGCTTATGTAAATAGGGTAAAAGTAAATCTGGATTCAAAGATAAAATTTTATTTATATCACAAAGTGACCTATACATAGGCAAGTTTGTACAAGGAGACAAAAATCCTAGTAAGAGGAATTTGTCGTAAAATTTTTACAAAACAAGGAAAGTCAGCTATGTGGGAAATAATCCTATTGAGTTTCAATCCTACTATTGCCATTATCTTCAAGTATCTCATCTTCTGCTATTAAGACGGAAACAATTGGATTGATCTTTATCTGTTCGAGCTTGGTTAAGTAGCACAACTGGTTGTAGTTACATGGGTGATCCAAACGAGACATAGTCATACGCTTTAATCCCTAACTTTTGCCTGGATTGCCCTTTCAGGTTTTCAATCCACCGGGATACCCTTTTTTGCCTAAGCCGCCTTTTCAGGTTTTCGACTTGCCGGGTGTACATTTTTTTATATATATCCCTAATTTTTGCCCGAACCCTTTTGGTTCGCTGGGATGCCCTTATTTTTGCCTAGGCCAGTCAACCTAGCGGGTCTCTTTTTATGCGTAGTATTTTTTAACTATGTCTGTGTTTACAGGCTGTGGAAAGTCTTCACCATCCAGAGTAGTAAGCATCATGGCACCTCCTGAGAATACTGTTTTGACTACAAATGGTCCTTCATATGTAGGAGTCCACTTGCCCCTAGGATCACCCTGTGGTAATATGATACGCTTGATTACTAAGTCACCAATTTGATATACCTTTGGCTTAACCTTCTTATTAAAAGCCTTGATCATCCGTTTCTGGTACATCTGACCATGACACACAGCTGCTAACCTCTTCTCATCAATCAAATTTATCTGGTCAAGTCGAGTCTGAATCCACTCATCTTCATCCAAGCCTGCATCCTTCATGATTCTCAAGGAAGAGATCTGAACTTCAATGGGCAGAACTGCTTCCATGCCATAGACTAAGGAGAATGGGGTTGCCCCTGTTGAAGTACGTATTGTAGTACGATAACCATGAAGAGCAAATGGTAACATCTCATGCCAATCCTTATAAGTAACAGTCATCTTCTGTAGAATCTTCTTAATGTTCTTGTTAGCAGCTTCTACTGCCCCATTCATCTTTGGACGATACGGAGAAGAGTTGTGATGCTTAATCTTGAACTGCGTGCAGAGATTAGTAATCATAGTGTTGTTCAGATTAATGCCATTGTCAGTAATAATCCTTTCAGGGATGCCATACCTACATATGAAATTATTCTTAATGAATCGAGCCACAACATTCTTGGTAACAGATGCAAATGAAGCTTCCTCCACCCAATTTGTAAAGTAATCAATAGCAACCAGGATGAAACGATGACCATTAGAAGCAGTAGGTTTGATTTCACCAATCATATCAATGCCCCACATGGAAAAAGGCCAAGGAGCAGTCAACACATTCAATGGTGATGGAGGTATATGTACTTTATCAGCATAGATTTGACATTTGTGACATGTTCTGGAATGTTGATAGCAGTTAGCTTCCATAGTAGACCAATAGTAACCTGCTCTCAATATCTTATTTGCCATGGTATGACCACAAGAATGAGTGCCAAAGATCCCATCATGCATATCTTCCATAATCTCTGTTGCTTCCTTCTTATCCACACAACGAAGCAAAGTTGAATCATGCTTGCGTTTGTACAAAATCCCATTACTCAAGAAGAACTTAGCAGAAAACCTCCTCAGAAACTTCTTATCTTTGACAGATGCCCCTTCAGGGAACTCCTGAGCTTCAAGATATCTTTTCACTTCATAAAACCAAGGCTTCTCCTCTGCTTCTTCAGTGTCAATCTCATTGCAGTATGCTGGCTTTTCAAATCTATCAATAGTAATCTTGGGAGCTTCATCATCCCAGCTGATCTCAAACATGGATGACATGGTGGCTAATGCATATGCCAACTGATTTTCTCTTCGTGGAATGTGTCCAAAGGTAATCTCTTTAAAATATGGGATCAAAGACAACACATGCTCTCTGTAAGGAATGAGATTATCATGCTTGGTATCCCAATCTCCTTTAATCTGACTTACTACCAGGGCTGAATCTCCATACACGTCCAGGAACTGAATCTTCATATCAATGGCAGCTTTGATACCCAGGATACATGCCTCATACTCAGCCATGTTATTGGTACAGTAGAAACAAAGTCTTGCATTAATCGGGGTATGACAACCTTCAGGGGAACTGATCACAACACCAACACCATTACCAAGTGCATTAGAAGCTCCATCAAAAACCATAGTCCATAGGGATCCTTGTTCAGGTCCGTCATATTGTCCAGGTTCTTTGGTAATAATCATAATGTCTTCATCAGGGAACTCAAAACTCATTGACTGATAATCATCCACTGCTTGATGAGCCAAATGATCAGCCACAACACTTCCTTTAATAGCCTTCTGAGTAGTGTACTGTATATCTTATTCTGTTAGGATCATTTGCCATCTTGCTATTCTTCCGAAGAGAGCAGGTTTCTCGAATATGTACTTGATTGGATCCATCTTCGAAATCAACAAGGTAGTATGAGTCAACATATAATGTCTTAGTCGGCGAGCAGCCCATGCCAAAGCGCAGCAAGTTTTCTTGAGCAGTGAGTATCTTGTTTCACAGTTGGTAAACTTTTTGCTAAGGTAGTATATTGCCTGCTCTTTTCGACCAGACTCGTCATGTTGCCCCAACACACACCCCATTGAGTTGTCTAACACTGTTAAGTACATAATCAAGGGTCTTCCATCAACTGGTGGCATCAAGATAGGAGGTTTTAGAAGATATCTCTTGATTTCATCAAATGCTGTCTGACACTCATCATTCCATTCCATTACCTGATCTTTCTTCAACAACTTAAAGATTGGCTCACAGGTAGCAGTTAATTGGGAAATAAATCTTGCAATGTAATTCAATCGTCCCAAGAAACCTCTAACTTCCTTCTCCGTACGGGGAGCTGGAATCTCTTGTATAGCTTTCAATTTTGCAGGATCCACTTCAATACCTTTTCCACTGACGATGAAACCCAGGAGTTTACCAGATCTAACTCCAAAAGTACATTTGTTTGGGTTCAGTCTCAACTTGTATTTCTTCAACCTTTCAAACAGCTTATGCAGATGATCAAGGTGTTGCTTTTCATTCTGGGACCTGGCTATCATATCATCCACATACACCTCTATCTCATGATGAATCATATCATGAAACAAAGCCACCATAGCACGCTGATATGTTGCCCCGACATTCTTCAAACCAAATGGCATCACTTTATAGCAAAAGGTGCCCCACTGTGTAACAAATGTTGTCTTCTCCATATCTTCAGGCGCCATCTTGATTTGATTGTAACCAGAGAAACCATCCATGAAAGAGAATACTTTATGCTGAGCAGTGTTGTCTACTAGAACATCAATATGAGGAAGTGGAAAGTCATCTTTGGGGCTGGCCTTATTCAAATCTCTGTAATCCACGCACATACGTACCTTACCATCTTTCTTAGGATCCGGCACCACATTTGCAACCCACTGAGGATAAGAAGTCACAGCTAAGAACCCTGCATCAAACTGTTTCATTACCTCTACTTTAATCTTCTCTGACATTTCAGGACACATGCGACGAACCTTCTGCTTCTTTGGACGACAATCTTCTTTTACTGGTAAACGATGAACCACAATGTCTGTATCCAACCCTGGCATATCCTCATAGGACCAAGCAAAGATCTCCACATAATCATGTAACATCTGAATCAATATGCTCTTAACACCATCTTCTAATTCAGCCCCTATCTTGACCTCTTTCTTGTTTTCTTCAGTCCCCAGATTCACAACTTCGATTGGCTCTTCATGTGGCTGTATGGATTTCTCTTCTTGTTGTAACAACCTAGCAAGCTCTACAGGTACTTCACAATCGTCCTCATTTCCATCTTCATCTTGATAGATCGGATTCTCGAAATTATAATTGGCAATAGTAGAACTGTTATCAACAGGATCCAGAGTGGATGAGGATCTGCATTTTAGTGATGTGGGTGTGTGTAAGAACACATAGCTGATAAAAGAAAAATAATAAAAGAAAAACAAGGAACACAATATTTACGAAAACGAAACGTCCACTGATTTTTATTGAATGAAGTATGCAAATGAAATGACATCCCGAAACAAGCATACCATTGTGCCCCGGGTAAGGCACACGGCTTAAGAGTTTAATTGTTCAAAAAATTTCAAACTTAAAAGTAACAACACAGTAATAATATTTACTCCTGACTAAAGGAGATAGGAATAACATCTTCAGCTTTCCAATTGTTGAGCCCATCACCCACAGTAGGAAAAATCCAAGTTGTATTCTTCATCATAGTCACCCACAATATTGATCTGATCTTTCATAATCCCTTGACTGGTGATACGAACAGCACGAGCACGACGAACAGCCTTCTGGGACTCTGCAGTGAAACCCAAACCAAATTTGTCAGACTTGTAAGGAATGTCAGGAAGCTGACCCCAAATAGTACAACCACCTTCGTCCACCACAGCTCTAGCATCCTTGAGGGAAGCCATTGTAGGAGGTACTCTGGTGACCACAGGAACTTTCTTGACACAGGAGGAGCTTCAGTATTAGGAACAACCCAAGGAACTATTTCAAACGTCTGGCACGGAGTTTCAACATATTCACCTTCCACTTCAAGATATTTAAATGTGTTCACATGGATAATCATATATCCTTCCTCTCCGTAAACAGTGACAACCTTTCCCTCTACTGGATATCTCAGCTTCTGATGCAAAGTAGAAGTCACAGCACCTGCCCCATGGATCCAGGGGCGCCCAAGCAAACAAGAATACGAAGGACGAATATCCATTACATAAAAGGTAGCATTGAAGACCTGAGAACCTACTTTGATTGGGAGATCTATTTCTCCATGCACCACTCTTCTCGAACCATCAAAAGCCTTCACCACTATATTATTGGGCCTCAACACAGCATCTCCAGGACTAAGCTTATTCAGAACTTCTTTGGGCAACACATTCAGCGAGGAACCATTGTCTATTAACACATGTGACAGGGTAGTGCCCCTGCATTCAATAGAAATATGTAGAGCCCTGTTATGATCCCTCTTGGCAGGAGTCAAATCAGCATCAGAGAAACCTAACCCATTATCATAAGTCAAGTGTGCAACACAATTTTCAAACTGGTCTACAGAAATCTCATTTGGTACGTGAGCAGTCTTCAAAAATTTAATCAAGGCTTTAGCATGAGCCTCAAAACACAACAATAAAGACAACATAGAAATCTTGGAGGGAGTATGCCCCAATTGATCAACAATGTCATAATCACTCTTGCGAATGATCTTCAATACTTCTTCCATCTGCTTAGAAAGATCATCAACAGCTGGTACATCAGTTTGTATAGGTTCAATAACAGGACCTTTGCCCCGAGCATCAGTAGTGGAGGTAGTATCTGGAGTAGATGTATTCTTGGAGGTAACCGGAGGAGAGAAAACTCTTCCACTTCGTGTGATCTTACTAGATCCAGCAATATTATCAACATCAAGATTTTCATCAACAACAGGTGTATCAGCTAAGGGTTCCTGCTTAACACCATGAATATAAACATCGGAACCATAATGCCAAGGCACAGCTTTATCAGAAGTATACGGCATAGGACCAGGAGTGGTAATGATCATAGGAGCCACTCTAGCTTCAGCAACAATCTTCACAGGGCCTTCAGCAGTAATCTTAATTGGACCCTTATGAGTGATTTTGACAGGGCCCTTGGAAGTGATCCTTACTGGTACCTTATCAACCATATCCACCTCTTCAACCTTCGCACCTTGAGTTATATGTTCAACCATGCTCTCCACAGAAGGTGTCCTCTCAAACAATATGGTGTAATTGTCCATGAGGCGTTGAATACCGTCCTTTAACTTCCAGCAACTATCCGGTTTATAAGCACAATAGAAACAATCCTCGTTACAACCTGGAAAGAACCCAGCTTGTACCAACTTCTTCTTAATAACAGACAATGGTGTAGTCACGTCTGCAACTGAGGAAATATGTGAAACTTCATCAATGGCATTGACAGTCTTCTCATGATTTGGCATGGGAGCAGTAATCACATTTGGAGTACCTGGAGGATCAAACTCAATCTCTCCAGCATCAATCATATCCTGAATTTTATTCTTCAATATCCAGCAATTATTGGTATCATGTCCCTGACAATTAGAATGATATGCACATCGTGCATTAGGATTGTACTTGGGAGAGGTAACATTGGGGTTCTGAGGAGGGTCCTTCAAAGTGATGAGTTCACCCTTCAACAAGTGTTGCAAGGCTTGGGCCATTGACATGTTGAGTTTGGTGAACTGTCTTCTAGGCCTCTGTTGATTGCCCTGTGTTGGTTCTGGTGTTGCAGGAGTAGGATTGGAGATATGAACTGCACTCACAGATTGATGCCTCCTATTACGATCAGGTTGACCATAAACAGCATTTGATTCTTTCTTCCCACTAGGAGGATTCTTTGTAGTACTTGATGAAGAAGCACCCACTTGTATCTTGCCACTCTTTATACCGCTTTCTACACGCTCTCCTGTCATTATCAACTCAGTGAAGCCAGATGATGAGCTTCCAATGAGATGACTATAAAAAGGACCATTCAACGTACACATGAACATATTCACTAACTCCCTGTCAGTTAGAGGAGGTTGTACCCTACCAGCCAAATCTCTCCACTTCTGGGCATACTCCTTGAAATTTTCTTTAGCACCCATAGACATGCTTTGTAGTTGCATGCGAGTAGGGGCTAGATCAGCATTGTATTGATATTGCTTATAAAAGGCCTCAGTAAGATCATTCCAATCACAGATGTTGACACTCTCCAACTGATAGTACCATTCCAATTGAGCTCCAGATAAGCTCTCTTGGAAGAAATGGATCCATAACTTCTTATCAGCAGTATGGGGTTGGATTCTCCGGACATAAGACCTCAGATGCAATTTGGGACAAGAAACACCATCATATACTACAAAAGCAGGGACCTTGAAACCAATGGGTATAACTACCCCAGATATCAAACTCAGGTCTTCAAAATCCAGCCCAGAAGACTTTTGCAATTCCATAGCATCCATTCTATCCACCAGCATCTTGAACTTATCTTCATTAGGATCATGATAGTAGTTAGCTTCAGAATCAGAATCCCCCATTGTATTATGGAGACTGCCTCCCTCTTTCTCAGACTCATAATCTTCAACCTGTTCTTTGGTCTTGACAGGACCTCTGAACCTTCTTCCCATGTTGATTAGGCCTCCTGACCTTCTAGTCTTCTTGGTCTTCTTGGCCAGTAGTGTCTTCAATTCATCCTGCCCCTCGGACAAGTTCAGGATCAGCTCTTGGAACTGTTCATTTTGTGCCTGGAGATCTTTGACTGTTTGTTCAAGAGCCATTTCTGCTGAAATAAACAGCGAGAAGATAAGATACATGTATACAAGAAACCTGTGATGCAATGATATGGTGTATAAATGCGTATGCAATGTTTTCAAGGACCGCGGGATTTAAATTTGCTTAAACAATCAAGAAAGTAAACTTTTATTAGTAATAAATTGGTTTGCCCCTTGGGCTTACTGAAATTCTGTGATCAGGTACGTGATGTCGAATGAGATGTTTAAACACTTGACAACTTGACCAAAACTTAAAGTGCAGGAAAATTAAACAACACAGGAAATTGTTAACCCAGTTCAGTGTATAACCACACTTACATCTGGGGGCTACCAAGCCAGGAAGGAAATCCAATATAAGTAATATTAATTCTAGACTTAAACCACTCAGTTTAATCTTTCACTTAATATCTACCCAAGGAAATTTCTACCTAAGACACAACTTAGATATGAGTACCAACTCACTCCCCCTCAATCACACAGTGATATGTTTACAAGTTTAATAAAATTGAAGTCATACTTCAAACAAAACAGCTTGATCTTACTTCACAGTTTCAATCAAGACACAAATACACTTTTGCTTAAAAGCTCATAAAGTGGTACACATAAAACAACCTGCTATTAAAAACATAAACACCCTATTTAGTCTTCTTAATTTCGTACTCTATTCTGAGAGTTTCTGTTGCTTAAATAGGTGTTTGGATTTTGGGCTTTCTGTAGTTTTATCCAATCCTGATACGCATGCAGCCATCACCTTGAATTAGGGTTTGTTACTTCCTAGATTCTAGGTGATTCAGTTCTTCTGATTATACTGAAGTCATATAACAAAACTCCCTACAGATGCGCCTTCTTCTGTTTTATCCATTCATAATTAATTCCAAATATCTTCCCTTAACTTGCTCAGTTTTGTTAGTCATTAATTAATTCTGGTAGCAGGTTTGTAATGTCACAACATCTGGTGTGACATCCTGAAAACTGAACTTACTTCATTTACTGATACAATGTCACAACATCTGGTGTGACATCCTGTAAACTGAACTTACTTCATTAACTGATACAATGTCACAACATCTGGTGTGACATCCTGAATTAAGTTCATTTACTTATATTCTGTTTGATAATGTCACAACATCTGATGTGACATCCTGAACTAAATTCAACACTTCTTGTTGGTCAAAAATTTTGCCAATTCAAAACATCTACACTTACAATAAAAATGAAATGAAATAAATACAAAAGATGGGGTTTTAAGTCTCCCAGGGACGTTTCCTCTTTGTGTTGAGGTATGAGTTGAGATTCCGCTCCTCGTGAAGTTGCTTTGTTAGCTCCAGGATTCTTTCTTGACTTGCTTTGTAACGAGCCTCGAAAGTATCCCTTTGCTCCTTCAACTGGATCCAGGACCTCTGTAAGTCTTCCATGTCAGTGGGCATGTCTGGGTGAAGGATGGTATAAGAAGTATCTCCTTCGGCAACAGGTTCCATAGTAACTGGCAGGATGGCAGGATATGGCATCATGAGAGTCTGAGCACGAGATCGCACCCATCTGAGGTAAGCTTCCATAGGAATAGTGTACTTGGGCTCCAGAGTCTTGCTGTCAACCTTGTTCACTTTCCCCCATGCTCGTATGAACCTTTGACGGTAACCTTGCAGATCGTTGTCGTAGTCAAACACAATACCCTGAATCAACATGTCATGAGGACCATCACTCCGAGCATAACCAAACTGACGTAGAGCTAAGGAAGGATTGTAGATAATGCCTCATCTTATTCCTAGAAGTGGCACATTAGGAAACTCCCCACAACGGTCAATGATAGTAACATTCTCCATAGATCTGGAGCACCAATGAATATCTGAATGAGAGAGTGACATAATCCTCTTGGACCACCTGAACCCTTATTCATTCTTCATCACTGATCGAGGAAGGTGAGAAATAAACCACCTAGATAGCAAAGGTATGCAGCACATCAGATTTCCTCGTGCCTTCGTAGTACGGGTATGAAGAGAGTGTAAGATGTCTCCAAGTAATGTAGGCACTGGATTGTGACTCAGAAATATGTTGATGGCGTGAACGTCTATGAACTGATCTGGATTGGGGAACAACACTAAGCCATAAATCAACAAGGCTAAGATCTCCTCAAAAGCATCATAACTCATAGCCTTCAAGAACACTTGAGCCTTCTCTATTAATTCCTTAGCAAGAATACCCTTAACTCCACTCCTTGTTTCCAAGACAATGTCTGACTTCTTCAGATGTAGGGCGGCAGCAATGACTTCGGGTTTAGGTTCTTTTTCTAAGCCTGTGAATGGTTTCTGATCAAGTACAGGTATACCCAGAAGTTTGGAGAACTCTTCCATTGTAGTAACAAGTTGATAGTCGGGGAATGTGAAACAATGATGCTTAGGATCAAAGAACTGAAACAGAACACTCATTATGTCTTCATTGAACCCTGAAGTGACTAGATCTAGTAGGTGACCATGCCTCTTGACAAACTGGGAGTTTCCAGACACTTGAGAAACCAACTCTTTAAGCTTATGAGGTATTCCTACAAAGTTGATCCGGATAGTGTTCCTACGAGCAGAAGCCATGACCTGAAACAAAGAACAAAGATAAATCCTTTGGTCCTTGAAATGGTTAGTGAAAATGCTATGCTTATGATGCATGATGATGCTATGATGTTATGCTCAATCACAAACATGTGGCACACACAAATAAGTCACACAATAGCCCTAGGTTTGAAGGCTTGCATGAGGTTTAAAGGTAAGTACCCTCCCCTGAAGTTAGTTGGTTCATCCTGTCCTATAAAGTATCCAGGTTCTAAGGGATCTCAATATCATTGATCCTTCACAAGGGTGGTTGTTCAGTAGGCAACTTACTTGCCAACCAAAACCCTCCATGTTTAGGATCTCAATGAGCGTAGCATCGAGTATCAACCAACTTCAGTCTTCACCAAAGCCGGTTATCTCACTACTTTCTAAAGGCCAAGATGGGATGACTAGGGTTCTAAAAGTCAGTTAGTGTATTGACAACATATGGCAGCCTCATATTATCCTCAACTTTACTTGAGGAACATAAGCACCAACCAAGAAGTCACACTAACTATGGCCACCACATCAACCATATCGGTATACGCCGTACAGTTTCCTTGGTCTATTGCCATTTTCCTAAGGTACACTAGATCCGGGTTAGGATCTTTCACACATAAGAGCCCAACAAGTAATATAAAGCAAACAAAGCAAACAAGTTTAAAGTGATCTAATTCCTAAGGGTACCCCTCTTTTATTAAATCCCCAACAGAGTCGCCAGTTCTGTAACACGGTGGGAGAACTGACTTTAGTTAAATGTTGCGGATAGCAAGAGTCGCCACCGACTTTTATTTTATCCAAAGGAAAGGGCATAAAAGAACAGGAAAGACCTTAAAAGATTTTTGGGTTCGGGGGGTAGGTTATGTAAAGGGAAGGTGTTAGCACCCTTTACATCCATGGTTATCCATGGGCTCTTAGTTACTTACCTCACTTTAAACTGTTTTAAGAAGTGTAGTGTGTGATTAAAAATTTTCTTAAGTACTTTATAATGATCCTTGTATGGATATATATATAAAGACTTTGTTTTGAAAATTGTTTAAAATGTGAAGTGTTTATGAAATGTTTTTGAATGAGTGAGCAAGTACATAAGAGGAACCTACCCTAATTTGAATCTTTTATGTTCTTAAATGTCCTTTAAATGGTAAGACTATCCCTATTATTAAGGAACAGGTAGTCATTATCTTGGATGTTATGAGGGACAAGTGAAGGGACATCTGTGATTAGGCAATTGTAAGGTGTATTAGCAATTTCGAAGGGACTTATCATCTTTTATTCGAAGGGACAAGATCATTTACCGTAGCCAACATCGAAGGGACTTGATCTTATAATCTTTAAAGGGACAAGATGATATTAATGAGAGAAGTGACTTTGCTTTATACACCTTACTTGACCTTTTATTTAGGCAACATGAGAGGTAACCCTTAAGAAGTGAGATGGCGATCCAAGATCGACTTACGTGTGTGCGTGTACAAGTTCATATATTTATCTTAAAATTAGTGATCTAAATTCAATTTTAAACATAAACATGTTTTCACACCCTATTTTACTAACCATGGCATTTTAAATAAATAATAAAAATTCTACCACTATTACATAATTTGCACAATTACATTATAATAACAATTTAAATAATAAGCATTAATTAAATAAATAAATGAAAGGTTAGTAATAATAAATAAAATAAATATAAAAGAGGTTAGCATAATAATATAATATAGAAAACAAATTAAAAGTTCAAATTTAAATAAATAATCATTTTTTAAGAATTTTTAAGAAAAAGAAATAAATAATTATTATTATATACTAATAAATATGATTAATAGTTTAATAAATTAATTATATATACATATTAGAAATATTTAATAATTATAATTATACAAGCATAATAAAAATAAGAAATTAAAATCATAAAAAAAAATTAGGGTTTTGAATTGTTTAGAAAAAATAAATTAGGATGTATATAATTAGGGTTTTAAAGTAAATTAGGGTTTATAAAGAAAATAATTAGGTTTTATATAAACATATTAGAATTTTTAATATACAAAATTATTAAATAATATACAACTATAAAAAAATATAATATAATATAAGTTTTAAAAGAAAAATAATTTACATATATTGTTTAGAAAATTATTTAAATTAGTTTAGAAAATAATATAAAGAAATAATAAAAGAAAATAAAACAAGAAAAATTAAAACAAAAAAAAACAGGACCTGGGATTTGAACCCAGGTCCTTTACCTGGAAAATCAACAGCATTACCATTGGGCTAGCACGCGCTGGCTGTCAACATATTGCCTTCATGTGCTTTTGTTCGTATCCTGGAAAAATGTTGAAAAATAAAACAAAACCAAAAATGGCCTGGGGAGGTTTCGATACCAGGACCATTCCTTTACCAACAAACGCGCATGCCAACTGAGCCGAGTTGCTCTTCTGAAATAATAACAACAACAATATCATAAAATACAATACCCAATTTTTAAATACGAATTTTGGCACGCTGGACATCTTCTTCTTCCTCATACCTGCGAATTTTGATTCAAATATACCTGCGAATTTTCCTGTGTTTTTTCACACCATCAAGAACCTACGAATTTGGATCTTGCTCAATACATAAAATTTCAACAAATTAATCATATAAACATGATCCTCACATCATTCCTGATTCATTGATGTTCTTAAAACTCATTTATATTTGGTCTATTGATAAACCCTAATCGGCTACCTCAAACCCTAACAATGGTGAATCACTCATCCTGTACCAAAACTCAAATCAAAGTATCCAGAAACGATTGTTAGCTCATCATAAACAAGAATCAACAGTCAAATACAATTTATTTTACACCAATGTATGAAAACGAAAAATTCATGAATGTCTAAAAACTTTGATTCGGTTTGGCCAATTCGTGGGCTTTTAGATGCATATGATCATTGGTATATGTTCAGTGATATGTAAGGAAGAGATTGGCATGCTCCATTCACCTGAAAAACTACAAAATGTTAGAATCCGAATCTCAAAAATTGGATGAATTTTGAAAGTTTGAAAGTGGTATTAGAGGCTGCAAAAATCCGTGTCTTTGGCTGCTAAAGGTTCTATGTATATATGTGAATGAAATTAGGTCAAGAAAAGTTATCATTCTTTGGACTTTTTGGATAATTGAAGATTGAAAGAGATTTGCCTTACAATTTGAATATTCTTTGATATGAACTTGCTATTTTAAGACAATCCTCATAATTTTTGTATCAATTAAATCCAATTAACTTTTATGACATTCTAGAAGCAAAATATTTTTAAATCTTCACCATTTTATATTTTATTTGAATTTAAAATGATTTTTAATATAAAAAATCATAATAAATAAAAATAAAATGAATAAAATTATGAAAATATTAAATAAATTTCGTGCATGATGTCATGGAACACATTGGGTCACAAAAAAGTAAGCCCATTTGAAGAATTATGGTTTTAAGACCCCATTTACTTCATAAACCACTCAAATATTTCCCAACTTTGCAAGGGCACAAATCCTTCAATTTTAATGCTATGAGGGTGTTCTTGGACATTTTGGAAAGCTTAAAGAGTCCTCTAACCAACCTCATTGGTCTCATGTCCATATCTTTTACCATTCTCAAGTTATGCTCTTCTGAAGTTGTTGACTTTTTGTTGACTTTTGAAAAGACCTATAATGTCTTAGTTCATACCTTCCAAATGAAGCATTTTTGGGCTTGGCTTGTGAGACACAAAGTTGTAGAGAATTCAATTTCCTTCAAAATGAGCTTTGAATGGAAAATTTTTGATGAAGCATGTGAAAGTTATGGCTGGTCAAAGTTCAGTTGACTTTTCCTGTGAAAACCCTAATTTAGAAACTCCTGATTCTTTATGATCTGAAATCTCCTTGATGAATCATGATAAACCCTTGATAAAATGATGAATTTTACTTCATATACTTGATGTTGGAAAAAAATAATGAAGTTTGACTTTGGTTTGACCACAGTTGACCTTAGTTTGACTTTTTGACTGCCTTGACTGATTTTAACCTATCTGATCATCTGACTGAGAAAATCTTTTGGGAAAGTCTTGAAACTTGACATGGGGATTATTGAACACATATATGATTCTATGAAGCTCACTTGAAGTCTTGTAAGTCCATTTAGCTTGATGAAAGTCAAAACCCTAGTTTATGAGGCATTGCTTAGGAGGATGCATTGTCTGAGGGAATTGTCAAACTTTCTGACTAATTGTGAACTTTGTGAACCTTGTGAACCTCATGAGATGTCTTGTGAACCTTGTGAACCTTGTGATCCTCTTAGTACACAATGACTTGTCTTGTGGAGGGCAAATTTTGGGGTGCAACAGGAGGACATGCAAGCACTTCAAAGACTTGTGCGAAGATCCTTCAGTCAGACCTATTTTGGCCCACTCTATGGAAAGATGTTCACCTCTCCATTCTAAATTACGATCGACGCCAACGCCCTGGTAACATCTCGAGGCGTGATGAGATTTCCCAAAAAGGCATTCTTAAATTGGAAGTCTTCGATGTTTGGGGAATAGACTTTATGGGACCATTCCCATCTTCTTTTGGAAATAAATTTATACTCGTCGCTGTCGATTATGTTTCGAAATAGATCGAAGCCATAGCTTCCCCCAACAAATGACACACGAGTATTTATGAAGCTTTTCAAAAACATTATCTTCCCAAGATTCGGTGTACCAAGACTGGTCATAAGTGACGTAGGTTCCCATTTCATATCTAAAATATTTGATAAACTCTTATTAAAATATGGAGTAAGACACTGAGTAGCAACATCGTATCATCCGCAAACTAGTGGACAAGTAGAGGTCTCGAATAGAGAAATAAAACAAATTCTAGAGAAAATCGTTGCTACATCAAGGAAAGATTGGTCTACTAAGCTACCCGAAGGTTTATGGGCCTACATAACAGCTTTTAAGACACCTATCGGAACCACAACTTTCAAATTAGTCTATGGAAAATCATGCCACTTGCCAGTAGAATTAGAGCATAAAGCCTATTGGGCGATTAAAAATATTAACTTTAACTATACTGACACAGGTGAGAAACGTATTTTAGACTTACATGAATTGGAAAAACTAAGACTAGACGCTTACGAGAATGCCCGCATATATAAGGAGAGAACCAAGAAATGGCATGACAAACAAATTTCTAGAAATGAATTCAGTGTGGGAGACATCATCCTTTTATTCAACTTTAGACTTAGGTTGTTTCTTGGAAAATTATGATCCAGATGGTCCGGTCCTTTCGAAGTAACAAAGGTTTTAATTAGTGGCGCTATTGAAATTAAGGGTAGATCTAGTGCACCACTTATAGTAAATGGGCAACGCCTTAAACATTATAACTGTGTGGAAGACAAAGAATTTTTGACAGGTTTGAAATTGGTAGGATTACCATTAGAAACCTTATATTAATCTCCCTTAAGTCGTGTCGAGCCCCAACATTAAACGAAGAGCTTTATGGGAGGAAACCCATAATTTTTCGATTTTAGTTTCATTTTTTGTTTTTCAAAAATTCTATTTTCCCAAAATGCATTTAATTCATTGATTGTTGTGTTTGTTTTTGTTTTACTATGTGATTCCAGGATCTTCAAAGTTTCCACTCCTTCTTTATTTTCATTCTCACTAACTCTTAAAATGACTACCAATCTGATTGTGGACTTTAGAGATGGCACCCAGAGGCTCCATTATGAAGCTTTAGCCAAGAGACCTATGGCCTTGACCAAATTTGCCCATGGACCTACCATGAAAGCTTTAGGAATAGGTGCTAGCATTGACTATTTGTTTAACCAACTAGGTTGGGAAGAGTTTGCACTTAGGAAACATAAGACCTATTATGAGCTAACCTTAGAATTTCTAAGTTCACTATTTTACGATCCCAACTATGGAAAAGGCTTTACAAGAGGAAATATAGAATTTAGTATCTTTGGATACCCTTGCGAGTTTAACATCCATGATATGGCTAACCTTCTAGGTTTCCCAAATGACTCTACCATTTTCTCAGAACCACGGGATGTCGCTCCCCCGATTTCCATCCTGGTACAAACGCGAAAGTGGCGCAGAAAGAGGTAGAGCCGCCAGCCAGGCATTTTTATCCCGAAGGAACTGGAATGGTAATGCTGCACAAACCAGAAAAAAAGAAAAGGAAGGAAACGGGTCCTGCGAACCAAAGAGACTGGGTTCGGGAGTCGGTTACGACCTGGGAAGGTATTAGCACCCCAGATCATCCGTCGTACCCGACGGGATCCACGCTTGCAAAGAAACTGTTTCAAAGGGTGAAAGAATGACACTGCTGCAAAGAAAAGGAACTGAACTGGATAAGAAAAGAAAAAAGGGGGAAAATGTAGAGAAAATAAAAGAGTGTGCTCGAACGGGCCCTACCCCGCTGCCTACGTACCTCATATGGACAATGAGGATCAGAGTCGTCGTAGTTCCCCTAACTAGGGGTGGAAAAGATTGCTTGTGAATTAAGGCTTGAACTTCCTATGTCAATGCTCAGGTGTTGCAGGCTCGGACGACGGCTGTGTAACCGTCTTTCAAAGTGACAAGTAGGAGCAAGTTTGCGGACGGAGCGAAGGTGATGAGAAAAGAAGTCCCGAAGGAGAGACGCTTATTGTTTGTTTGTGTTTTTTAGAGCTTTTTCATTGGTGTGGCACAAGAGAATGAACTCAAACTCTTTTCCATGGAATGTGTACTTGTTACTATATTCCAAGATGGAATAATAGAACAAGCACACCAAGTAAGGAGAATTTATCTAAGACTTGTTTCCAAGGGCAAGGGCCCAAATTCATTGACTTGTTGAATTTATTAGGTGTTTTAGTGATTAAAAATGAAGAAGTATTTTTTAGGATTTTTCTTGATGAAGGTGACTTCATGATCCGACTTGTGCATCATGCTAGACAAATGCACTATTCCAAGATGGAATGAATACATATGCCCCATGGAATAAGGCTATTACACAAGAAGTCACTTATTTCTTTATTAATGTTTTTTTAGGATTTTTGTTTTGAGATGAGAAGATAAAGAACCAAAGGAGCAAAAGGCAAAAGTCTAAAATGGGGAAAGACTAAACCTAAAGTTGTCATTCAAGAGTGGTCCTAAGGTTAGTGAGGTTTCAACTATCCTAAGAGAAAAGAAGAACCGAAGAGGAGCAAGAAGAGAGGAGAAGAAAAATCTAGCAAGCAACTTACTCCTCTAAAGAAGATAAGTTGCTCCTAAAGGGGGAAGAAAAGAGTTGCAACACATTATGGCATAAGGCACATCCAAACACAAAGAGAAAGAAACTTAAAAAAGGAAAGATGAAGAGTTGAAATGTGGATAAACATCCACATTTCACTTACCATGAGCCCCTACAAGGTTAGCAAAAATCCAACATATGTTCATCAACACAATCATGGAATTGACATGCTCAAAGTTCTAAAAAACCAAGATCAAACAAACATGCCAAACTTTTCACATACAAGCATTTACGTGTCGAGAACATGAAGACATGCATCAACTAGCAAGAAAATCACCCTAAACTAGCATATCCAATGATCATATAATGATCCATGGTATTTAAAACAAGTAAGGGGATCAAACAAGCCCACAACAACTCAAATATGGCACTCTGCATCAGTGTTAACCAGTTAACCAAAGTGTTAACCGGTTAACCAGTTTGAACCTGCAGAAAAACATCACAGAAACAGGTGTGTTAACCGGTTAACCAAAGCGTTAACCGGTTAACACTGAAAAAACAGCAACAATTCCCTGCAGAAAATCAGCTCAAACCAGCTTATTCAAATAATTCCACACCAGACCAGCCATCAATTAGGCATGAAATAAATGGATTAATTCACATTAATTAGCATCCTCAAGCTCATGAACATTAATACATAGATCCGGTTACAAATCAACCATCAATTCAAGCAACACAAGCAAATACACAAGCACATGGTGGATCTAAAGCACAAGCATGCAAATAAGCTAAAACAGAGCTAGATCTGAAATTAACCAACCTAAAAAGTTGAGGTATGCTTTGGTAGTTGTTGATTGAGCTGGAAATGAGAGATCTCGCGGAAAACTTTGAAGATTCGGTGCTAAGATTCACACTCCATGCAAAATAAATGCAAGAACAAGGTCTTGATGCAGAATTTTGGATCCAAAAGCACTTCCAATTCCCAAACTGGATCTGAATCACCAATTAAACCAGCAAAATGATGAAAAAAAGCTATGAATGGAGGTCTAGTTCCAAGATCTACACACCTTAAGGCAAGGTTGTGTGATCTTCAAAGAGGAACTCTTGTGAATTTGGAAAATGTGGGAGAGAAAATGAGAGAAAAGTGAGAGAGAAGAGTGAAAATTCAGAATGGAGAATGAAAAATGAGAGAGCTCCCCCTTGGTTTGGAGAGAAATGGATTAAATATGGTTTAGGTTTGGGGCCCAAAATTTAGGCTTGGGATCCAAAAAATATGGTTTGGTAAAGTGATTAGGATTTAGCAATGGAATTAGGCTTGGATAAATGCTCTAGATCCTTCTCTTTAATTCAAATGAATAAAAAATCAGAAATTTGGAAATTTGGAGCCAAAGCACATGCCAAATTTGCTGTTGGAATTCAAAATTCGCAACCGTTAACCGGTTAACCAAAGCGTTAACCGGTTAACGCCAGTGAATTTTGAATTTTCCCTCCTTTTGGTGGGAAACCTCAGGAATAACCCGGCACCAACCGTTCTATCCTGATTTTGATCCTCAATCCCTTTTTAGGGCCTTGACCATGATGTCAAACTTATAACATGCCTTGTGAGCTTTGAATTTCCCTGATGATTGATCATATGCCTTATGCTGGAACATGCAAGTACTTATGCTTCATTTTTCTATGTAATATGCTAAGGACATGACATGATGATGATGATTATGATATGATGATGATGCTAAAAAGGAGAGGGCAAATTTGGGGTGTTACAACTGCCCCTATTCAAGCAACTGTTAATCTGAAAAGGACGGTAGCACGGCTATCGATCGTTCAAGATAAATTATGGTTGAATACCAAGAAGACCTGAAATTTGTACTCTACTGGAGAATGCAAAAATGAGAAATAAACCCAACCAAATGACGCTTTGGCTACTGAAACGGGGACAAAGCAGACGAGCTCCTTCCAAATTGAATTGTTACCTTGGATAGAAAAACTTAGACAGATGAGTCTCCTTCGAACAAACCTGTTACGCCAGGAACTGGACATACGAGCCCTCTTCAAACAAACTTGTTACGCCAGGGACCGGACATACGATCCCTCATATATTTTGCAATATATGATCTGAGACAGACAAACTTCCTTCGGATAAACCTGTTATGCCAGGACCGGTGATACACTTAAGTCTGTGGGATAGACATGCATAATCAGGATAGACGAACCCTCCTCATATATTATCCGTGGATATATGGTCTAAGACAGACGAGTCTTCTTTGAGAAAACCTGTTACGCCAGGTGCTGGACATACGAGCCCCCTTCACAAATCTTGTGTAGATAAGTGGTACTTAAGATAGACGAACCTCCTTCGAATATACCTGTTATGCCAGGTCCGGTAACCATTTTGATGTTTAATCCCACCGTCAGGACTTCAAACCTCTTCAACACAGACGATTATTAGATGATCATCAAGAGAACACAAACGAGTGCCAAAAGTCAATGATACAAACGAATATCAGACGATGATCTAAGAAACGCAGACGAGCGCTTCAGGAAATGATATAGACGAATATCAGCCACTGATACAGACGAATACCAGAGATCCAATACAGACGAGCATTTGGAGTAACAATACAAACGAGTATCAGAACGATTATCACATCAGTATTCATATGGATATAAATTAGCACAGACGAGTGGGAAGGATTATACAGACGAGTATCCAACAATGCAAACAAGCTTCGAACAAATAACAAACACAGACAAGTGTTGGAGAAAGCATACGAGCATCACATAAATTCAAACACAAACGAGTGTCGAGCATCAAACAGATGTTACACACAGACGAGCAACAAACATGTATCACACACAGACGATTGCTGGGAAAAGCATACGAGCAACGACAAAGTGTGAACACAGATGAATGTTGGGGCGATGCAGACGAGCAATAAACAGATATCTCACACAGACGAGTGCTGGGAAAAGCATACGAGCAACAACAAAGTGTGAACACAGACAAGTGATGGGGCGATGCAGACGAGCAATAAACAGATATCAAACACAGACTAGCGCTGGAGAGTGCAGACGAGCAATCAACAAACATCAAACACGGACGAGTGTTGAGAATTGCAGACGAGCATCAAATTCCTGGTAAGAAACACAATTCTGCCGGGGAGAAAATTCACGACCGAGCGAGTGCTGGGAATGCAGATGAACATCCAGCAGATACCAAACACAGACGAGTGCTGGAGAGTGCAGACGAGCAAAATGCAAGCACAGACGCATGCTGAGAAGTGCAGATGAGTATCAAACAAATTGCCCTGGTTGGCCACAATAATCCCGACTCTGCAGGGGAACCTGGTCAAGAGGCTTTGATGATGCCTAACTCTGACTGGGGAGATGAATGACGGTTTATATCATCACATGGCCAAAATAGACCGGCAACTTCTTTGGGGAATACTCCAACGACGGGAGTGAATCTCGATCATGAACTCTGTGGGGAAATGACCATCCTCAGACTCGGCTGAGGAAAAGGCTTGGTTAAGGCTCCGGCTGGGGAGAGAATTCAGAAAATTCTGACTCGGTGGGGAAACAGGCATTCAGTTGCTTGCTGGGGATAGCCCATTCTGACACAAAGACTTCTATTGGGGACATACCCCTTCGGTTGGGTTTGAAACTCCGCTGAGGATTCCACTTGCTCTAACTCAGCTGGGGAAGGTTCCATCTGAACTCTACTGGAATAACCACATCTTTCTATGAAGAACAAACTCCGCTCGGGGAGGACACCATCTTTGATTAGATTTTAAATTCTGCTAGGGAAACCACCCTACTCTGACTCAGCTTGGGAAGGTTCCATCTGAACTCTACTGGAATAACCACGTCTTTCTGTGAAGAACAAACTCTGCTCGAGGAGGACACCATCTTGGATTAGATTTGAAATTCTGCTAGGGGTTCCAATTTTCGTAGCCCAACTGGGGGGCATTCTCTGCTCGGGGAAGTGCAACATCTCCCTGCAAAACCTGCACCAATAGTATACACACAGGTGCCCCGGGGATTTGCATGGTATGATCTGTTCATCCATTGTCACCCGACACCCAAAGATAATTTTAATTGTTTCCCTGCAATGTCAATTTTTTTCCAGAAAAATCAACATGTTTCAAATGCAATGTTCTTTTTGCCAAAAATTCAGGACATTTTTGCAAACAAAGTAGACACAACACCATGACTCTTGACTGAATATTCATTCATTGAAAAGCCTCTGAATAGGCAAAGTTTTACATCAGGAAGTAACTACCTGGAAAGAGGTAGCTACCATAAAATTGAGAAAAGAAACTATCTTAATGGCAATGTACACGACATTCCAATGAGTTTCCTTCTTGCTATGACCAGCATGTCTTCAAGACTTTCTGTTCTTGCCATTGCTTTTTGAAGAGGATGAGGGGACTGATTCCTATCCTTTTGATATTGTCAGACTGCATGAAACGGTGATTTGATTCAGATTACTCGGACCGCATTTGTTCACTTATTCCCTTGTTTTGCATGGATCGCCCCTTCGGGGTTTCAATCCACCGGGATACCCTTTTTGCCTGAGTTGTCCAATGTGGCTTTTCAACTCAACGGGTGTACATTTTTTTCATTTTTTCCCTAACTTTTTCCCGAGCTTTTTATTTTGTTTTTAGCTCGCCGGGATGCCCTTTTCTTGCCTGGACTTTAATTCTGTTTTTGTGTCCAGCGGGTCTATTTATACGAAGTATTTTTTAATTGCGTCTGAGTTAACAAGAGACTGGAAATCTTCTCCATCCATAGTAGTGAGCATCAGCGCCCCACCTGAGAAAACTTTATTTACTATGAATGGGCCTTCGTAGTTTGGGGTCCACTTGCCCATGTGATCTGAACCAGGAGGAATGATCCTCTTGAGTACAATCTCGCCTACTTGATACTCCCGAGTACGTACTCGTTGGTCGAATGCTTGCTTCATTCTCCTCTAATAAAGCTGACTACGACAGATAGCCGCTAATCTTTTTTCCTCAATTAGATACAACTGATTGTATCGGGCACGTACCCACTCAGCCTCATCAAGCTTCACATCCATCATCACACGTAATGAAGGAATTTCTACCTCAACAGGCAAGACTGCCTCCATGCCATACACCAATGAGAAATGAGTTTCCCCAGTTGATGTCCTAACTGACGTTCGGTACCCATGTAGTGTGAATGGTAACATCTCAAGCCAATCTTTATAGGTGACAACCATCTTTTGCACAATCTTCTTAATATTCTTGTTAGCTGCCTCTACCGCGCCATTCATCTTTGGCCAGTAAGGAGAAGAATTGTGATGTTGAATCTTGAAGTCCCGACACAGTTCTGCCATCATCTTGTTGTTTAAATTGGAACCATTATCAGTAATGATTCGCTCGGGCACTCCGCATCTGCAAATGATGTCTCTCTTCAGAAATCTGGATACCACTTGACGAGTGACATTGGCATAAGATGCTGCTTCAACCTATTTAGTGAAGTAATCAATCGCATCCAAGATGAAACGATAACCGTTTGAAGCAGTAGGCTCTATCTTCCCGATCATGTCAATGCCCCACATAGAAAAGGGCCAAGGAGATGACATGACGTTGAGTGGGCTAAGAGGAACATGCACTTTGTCTGCATATATCTGGCACTTGTGGCACTTACGGGCGTACGAACAACAGTCTGCATCCATTGTTAACCAATAATACCCTGTTCTCAATAACTTCTTAGCCATAGCATATCCTCCTGCATGAGTACCGAAAGATCCCTCGTGGACTTCTTGCATTAACAGACATGCTTCGTGTCTATCCACGCATCTGAGCAAAACCATGTCAAAGTTCCTCTTGTACAAAACCCCGTCTGTATTCAAGAAGAAGCTAGCAGCAAGTCGTCTCAAGTTCTTCTTGTCATTGGATGATGCCCCAGCTGGGTATTCTTGTTTTTCCAGGAAAAGCTTAATATCAAAATACCAAGGTTTCTCATCAGACACTGCGTCTACAGAGAAAGCGTAAGCTGGTGCGTCAAGCCTGGACACGTCAATCCTGGGCACATAGTTCCAACATAAGACTTTGATGGACGACGAAAGAGTAGCCAATGCATCGGCAAATTGATTCTCATCTCGTGGTATGTACTGAAGCTTAACCGTTTTGAAGAATGTCAACAGTCCTCTGGCATAATCCCTATAAGGAATTAAGTGTTCTTGATGTGTATACCACTTGCCGGTAATCTGATTGATAACGAGGGATGAATCTCTGAATACATCAAGAGTCTTAATCTGAAGATTAATAGCCTCCTCTATTCCCATTATGTACGCCTCGTATTTCGCTTCATTGTTGGTGCAGCCAAAAGTAATTCTGGCAACGAAGGGAAAGTGAACACCTTCGGGAGTGATAAGAACAACACCAACTCCACGTCCGTTGATATTTACTGCCCCATCAAACATCAACTTCCATTTGGATTCAGGGTCAGGCCCCTCCTCCGGAAGTGGTTCCTCACAATCTCTTTCTTTGAGGTACACGATGTCCTCATCAGGGAAATCAAACTTCATCGGTTGATAGTCGTCTTCAAGCGGTTGCTGTGCAAGAAAATCTGACAATACACTTCCTTTGATGGCTTTCTGGGAAGTATATTGTATGTCACACTCTGTTAAGATCATCTGCCACCTTGCCACCATTGCGGTTAATGTTAGTTTCTTGAAAATATACTTGACAGGGTCCATTTTTGAGATTAGCAATGTGGTATGGGTCAACATGTACTGCCTCAGTCGGCGGGCAGCCCATACCAAAGCGCAGCAAATTTTCTCGAGCAGTGAGTAACGGGATTCACAGTCAGTAAACATTTTGCTAAGGTAGTAAATAGCATGCTCTTTTCGACCAGACCCATCATGTTGGCCTAGAACACACCCCATTGACACTTCTAACACAGTCAAGTACATGATAAGTGGTCGTCCTGGAACTGGAGGCATTAGAATCGGAGGCTCCTGCAAATATTCTTTTATCCTTTCAAAGGCTCTTTGACAACCTTCATTCCACCTAACCGTTTGCTCTTTTCTTAACAATTTGAATATTGGCTCGCATGTGGCAGTTAGATGAGATATAAACCGAGAAATGTAGTTCAATCTCCCTAAAAACCCACACACTTCTTTTTCTATTTTCGGTGCAGGCATATCTTGTATTGCTTTTACTTTTGCAGGATCTACCTCGATTCCTCTATGACTAACAATGAAACCCAGCAACTTACCAGAACGCACTCTGAAAGTGCACTTGCTTGGATTCAACCTCAGTCTGTACTTTATCAATTTGTCAAACAGCTTTTTGAGATTGACCAGATGCTCTTCTTCGTCCTGGGACTTGGCAATCATGTCATCCACATAACACTTAATTTCCTTGTGTATCATATCATGGAACAAAGTTACCATAGCCCGTTGGTACGTTGCCCCGGTGTTCTTCAATCCAAAGGGCATAACCTTGTAACATAATGTACCCCATGGGGTAATGAACGTCGTTTTCTCCATGTCTTCCGGTGACATCTTGATCTGATTATACCCGGAGAAGCCATCCACGAAAGAAAATACCGAGAACTGAGCAGTGCTATCTACCAGCACATCAATGTGAGGTAATGGAAAGTCATCCTTTGGACTTGCTCTGTTTAGATCCCGATAATCGACGCACATCCGAACCTTGCCGTCTTTCTTTGGTACTGGCACAATGTTAGATACCCAAGGTGGGTAACTGGTCACAGCAAGGAACCCGGCATCCCACTGTTTTTGAACTTCCTCCTTGATCTTCATAGCCATATCAGGGCTAGTTCTTCTCATCTTTTGCTTTACCGGAGGACAGTCTTCCTTTAGTGGCAGCTTGTGCACAACAATGTCAGTATCCAACCCTGACATATCCTGATACGACCAGGCGAAGATATCCACATATTCACGTAGCATACCAATCAAATTCTTCTTTACCTCGGCCTGCAGATTAGCCCCAATCTTTATCTCTTTCCTTACATCTTCAGTCCCGATGTTGATGATCTCTATTTCTTCCTGATGAGGTTGAATGACCCTTTCCTCTTGTTTCAACAACCTGACCAATTCTTCCGGGAGTTCACAGTCTTCCTCAACCCCTTCATCAGCTTGGTAGATAGGATTGTCGAAGTCATGCATAGTCATAGCAGGAACGTTGTCATATGAATCTGAATGATCAACACTGCACAAGTGATGTGCTTATTTCATAATCGGGGGTTTTTCCAAAGGAGACACAAATGCATAAAAACACAGGAAAGAAAAACATTGCCATTTTATTGTGAAAAAACTTTAAAACGAAAGAAAGAGAACGCAATTTGCTTGAAAAATGTCCTTTATTTCATGGAAAAATAAATGCATTAAAAACATGGTGGCCCTACAAATGGATCCATGCACTTTGGGCAGAGTGCAGGATTTGACATGCAATATGATAAAAATGGAAACAAAGAAAATTACTTTGACGGCCAAGTAACTTGAACAAAATCTTCAGTAGACCAGTTCCGGAGCTCCTCCCCAGGTACGCATGGGTGAATCCAGTTATCCCAATCGTAGTCACTATCCCCATCGGCATCTATTACACAAACATTGTTGTAGTCGAGCATTCAAGTGCTAGTGAACGCTATGGGCTTACTGCCATGAGACCAGCTGAACTTACCAGGTTGATATCCGAGACCGAACTTGTCATCTTTCTTTTCCACTTCCAGCAGCTTTCCCCAGCCTTGGGCCTTTCCAGATTGGACTACTTCCTTAGCTTGCTTGTAGGAGTAGATATGAGTCCCTTCCTTCTCATTGCTTTGAACTGCTGGAAACAAATTACTGACACTGACCATCTCAAAAGCTTGGCAAAGTGTCTCATGGATCTCCCCGTCCATTTCTACATAATTGAAGGTCGGTAGATGGCTCACGAAAATGTCTTCTTCTCCGCATACAGTAACAACCTGGTCGTCTACCACATACTTCAACTTCTGATGCAACGTGGATGTTATTGCTCCAGCAGCGTGAATCCAGGGACGTCCCAGCAAACAACTATAAACGGGTTGAATATCCATAACATAGAATGTACTCTTGAACACCTGAGACCCAATCTTCACTGGTAACTCTACCTCCCCAAACACAGATCTCCGGGACCCATCAAAGGCTTTCACAATCAAATCACTAGGTCGCAAGACGATGCCATCAACGTTCAGCTTCATAAGGGCCTTCTTAGGGAGCACGTTGAGAGAAGAGCATGTATCTATCAGGACGTGGGATAGAACAACGCCCTTACACTCCATGGTGATGTGTAAGGCTTTGTTGTGATTGCGTCCTTCAGACGTGAGATCTCTATCTGTGAATCCCAACCCATGGCTAGCGTTCACACTGCCTACCACAGCCTCCAACTGGTTGACTGTTATCTCCTGTGGCACATACGCCATTTGCAAAACTTTCAACAAAGCCTCTCGGTGAGCTTGAGAACACATCAGCAGCGACAAAATGGATATCTTGGATGGGGTCTGATTCAGCTATTCAACCACCTTATAATCGCTTTTCTTAATTATTCTCATGAACTCTTCAACTTCTTTTTCAAAAGTGCCCTGACCGGCAGTAGGAGTTGTCACCTCTTCAGTTTCTATTTGTTTACCCTTAGCCTTTGTAGCAACTTCAGCTTCAGGATCACCTATAAGAGCTTGAGGAGCAAAGAGACGCCCACTTCGTGTAAATCCACCAACTCCTCCGACATTCACAACAGTCGGGTCAATTGTCATTGCTTTACTCTCCACCTTCTGGCCTTCTACGTACACATCCGAGCCATAGTGCCAAGGGATGGCTTTGTCATCAGCATAAGGAACTGGTCCCGGAATAGTAATGGTCACTGGACTCACTTCGGGAACATAGATGGTCACCGACTCTCTCCGGGCAGGAACTTCAGCAGGATCAAAATAAATTTTTATGGTAGACACGCAATCATTTCTATTGTCAACCCTGTCGAATTGTAAAGACCCCTCATTGATCAAACATTGCAACCCAGCTTTCAAATCCCCACAACCATTAACTGAATTCAAACAACCCTCACAGTCAAGATTACAACCTGGAAAAACCTGCCCTTTCAACAATCTGTCTTTCACGACTAGCAATGAAGTCTTCACTTCATCCACATTCAAGATCAAGTTCATCCTCTCGCCACTGTCAATAGCATTTATCCTGGCCCCTCCATGATTTGGAATGGGGTTTGATGTAACATTTGGGGGCGGTGCAAAGTTAATTGCTTTCGAGTCAATCAAGTCTTGGACCTTATGCTGCAATGCCCTGCACTTCTTCGTTGAGTTCCCGGGAGCTTCTGAATGAAATGTGCATCTTGCACTAGCATCATACCCCACTGGAAGCTCTCCAGATGGAGGTGGTGCTAACGTCCTCAACTGAACCAAGTTCAGCTCCAACAATCTCTGGAGCAAAGCCGTGTACATCATTGGGATAGCCTCAAGCACCCTGTTAGCTGGATGAGCTTGCCTCTGCTGATAAGGCCTTTACTGATAGTTATTGCGTTGCGGCTGTTGCTGTTGTTGTTGTTGTTGTTGCACAGGACCTGTGGGGATGGTGATAGCTGCCACCTGCTCGTAAGATCCTCTATATCCGCGGCCCCGACCTCGATCGTACACAACATTAGTCTCTCCCTCCCTTCTTCTTGGAGGTCCATTGAAAGCCTTTCTCGCACCACTTGAGTTACCTGCACCATTGTCCTGAATCTTCCCCAATTTCAGAAGAGTTTCAACCCTCTATCCAGCTATCACGATGTCGTTGAACTTCATTGCCGAACAAGACGCCAGTCTCTCAATAAACACCCCCTACAGCGTTCCCATAAACATGTCTACCATTTCATTTTCCAACAAGGGAGATTGTACTCGAGCAGCAAGTTGACGCCACCTCTGGGCGTACTCTTTGAACCCTTCTCTAGCATTCTGAGACATTGTCTGCAACTGGGTACGATTTGGATCCATATCCAAATTATACTGATACTGCTTCACAAATTCCTCAGCTAAATCCTTCCAGCTTCGGATATTGACTCTACTCAGCTTCATGTACCATTCCAAGGAAGCTCCTACAAGACTATCCTGGAAGTAATACATCCACAGATTCTCATCATCTGTATGCGCAGCAATCCTTCCCACAAACGACTGAAGGTGAGTTTTCGGGAAAGCTGTTCCGTTGTACTTATCAAAAGTAGGGACCTTGAATTTGTAGGGAATTCTCACCCCTGGCACCAAGCCCAAATCAGTGATGTCAAACCCTAGAGAACTATGAGACTGAATGGCGCGAATCTGCTCAGTCATTTCCTCAAACCTCCTATTCATATCAACCCCTTGGCCTTCCGCCTCATCCAGCAAGGTGAACTGCTCGTCCTGCCCATCCATCTGCAGATTATTCACTCCATCATTGATAATAGTGACCCCGGGTTGCATCACAAGGATTTCAACGTGACGAGCGCCAGCCCCGTTGCGATTGCCTCCATCTATTGTCCCATTATTCCTGACTTGATTGTTCTCTACCATTTCGCGCAAACGCTCTTGAGTTTGACCCATCCCAGCCATGAGGGTCATGAAATTGTCCATTCTCGTCCTTAAGTTAGCCAGATATGCTTGCATCTGATCCATTGCTCTCTCTCAGTTCACCTTTGTAGGGTATCTATGCACCATTGATTGTCTCTGAACCTTCTTGGGAGCTATAGTGCCTGAAAGTGACATGAACGTTAGAATACTGGAGAAATACCTGTAAAACAACAAACATGTTATATGCATGCAATGTAACTATTCATGTTTCCATGTTTAGACATTAATATGCCCCAATTCTGGTATTTTGACAGAAAATACTCCAGATGACTTCGGAAACTAGCTTTTCAAACTCTTTCGAGGAGTATTCAGATCCTGGCGTCTTAAGACCAACAACTTTGCTCATTCAAAAACGGTAAATGTAAAGTATCATTGCATAGCATGAACAAACTACCAACCATCAGAGTTATAGACATAAACAGCATTCCCCAAAGGGTTACAATTCAGTACAAATGACATAAAGATAAAGCAAGACTCCTACAACAAGCCTGTAGGTAGTCTGGATACAATCAACAATAAACTAAAACCCTAGGCTAAAAGGAAGATCCAAGCTCCTCTTCTGCAGTCTCCATCTTTGTCCAGTTCTTCTTGACGCCTGCTCTCAGCTTAAGATCTGCAATCTCCTTCATTGCTTCCTTCAAGGCTAGTTGGCTTTGTTCCAATTGTTGAGTCTTTTCCCTTCGTATTTTGTGAACTTGTATGACCTCTTCTTTCTTGAATTCCATCTGCGCCTCAAAGAATTCTTCTTTTTCTTTGTATTTCTTCTGCTCATGTTCTCTTTGGCCCTGTAACCAAGTAATGGATTGACGAGCTTCTCTGAGGGTCTTCACAATCCTCTTATGCTCCGCTTCTCTCTTTGACTCTGTTAAACCTAATCTCTAAAAATGAGTTTCTCTCCCAGCAAACTACTTTTCTTTAGCTTCTAAAGTAGCCTGCATCATCTGTAGCTTTTCTTCTACTTCTTGCTTAGCATGATTGGCACGATGATACAAACTAGCCATTTCAGAATTCTCTACCCGAACCTCGTGCAACTGAGCTTCCAACTTCTTGTAATCTTCAAGAGAAATAGTGGTTTGTACCGGTACCTCCTTTGGATATAATGGAGCCTCAGCTGAAAACGAAAGGAAGAAGGTATCAACCCTCCCTTGTATCCAAGCAGCAAAAGAGGGATAAGTCTTAGGGTCTACCTTTCCAAATTCTTTCTTACCCTCCCTAACCTTTGTTTCCCAAGCTCGAGATACTTGAATAACCAACTGCTCATTTTCTTCAGCTGGAAAATACAAAGTTTTAGCTATTTCTTCATCTGATGGAGGATCCTTCAGTGGATAGCCAAATTGCTTTCTGGACAGCACAAGGTTATGACTTATCACTCCTTTTCTACCTAACAACGGCACATAGGGAAACTCACCACACCTTGTAATAAACTCCTTCCCTACCAAGTTTCTGCTACATCCCCAGGCTATATCATCAGATGTTAACCCCATCAATCTTCTATCCCACTTCCAATCTTGCTTAAGATCTTTGAACGGTCCTGCCTTTGGAAGCTTCTTAGCGAGCCACTCGGCGAACACGGGAGCACAACAATCTACATACCCCTTTCTCTTCTCATTTTTGTGATGGACACCGAAGTAAAAGTCTCCCAACAACATAGGTATCGGGTTTCCTTTAATGAAAAGGGTGATAGCCTCCAAGCTTACCCATCCTTTCTCTCCTGGGAAAAGACTTATCTCGTAGACTATTAATGCTAACAACGCACTGAACTCTAACCATTTCCCTCCCAAAGAAAACACATGGGCTTCTGTGATAAGAAATCCAGATTAAATCCCTTCCCTTTACTGGCTTTTAACTTCGTCTTCACTCTAAGCATACTCAAATGACAAGCACCTGCAATGTCCTTGTACGGGGGACACCTCTCCGCAGCATAATAGGGAACACCATTCTTGATAGGAATCCTCAGGATGTCAGAAATCTCTTCCATAGTGGGAGCCAATACGTAGTCAGCAAACACAAAAATTCTCAACTGAGGGTCATAAAACTGCAACAAAGAATGAAGACTATCTCTCTGATCGACAGTAGGTTTATTTATGTAACCCAATATCTTCCCATACCGGCTTCTGAAATCGTCTGAAACCTTGTCACTCATCAAGCCCACCAGTTTCTGAATACTTTCAATTTCGGGTTGCGGGAAAGTATAATGAGCATTCCTTTTTCTGGGTATCTCTTGAACTTCTGTCACCTGGAGAAGACAATGAATACCAGAATTGGGTACAAATGCTAACCTGAAATGGAAACACAAACAGTTAATGCAAGTATGATGCGATGCAAATGCAATGCAGGCACATGATCAACAACTAGGATTGTCTAGATACGAAACACATGACCCAAGTGACCAAGAACCAAGATCCTCTGAATAAAGCCCCATGAACGAGAATTCAGTCTCGAATAAGCCCCAAATCAAAGATCCAAATCCATGTAACCTTATCAAATCATAGAACTGTACTGGCAATGAGGTATGATGAGGTTGAGGGTTCCTGCAAACCTGTAAACCCCTCCCAATCTCACGGGTGTGCTCCGAGTCAAACATCACAGACTCTCAAAGCCGAATAGCAATAATACGTTCACCATTTCCAAGAAATGTCTCATGATCAAATCAGGGAATCAGTTTGGCATTATGTACTACTTAGGGAGGCCTCAGCGTGAGTCCGGGAAAAACAAGCATCCTTTATAAGTTCCCAGCTTCAAGCGCTAGAATTAAGAAACAATAGTACATTCATCCCGAAGGGTACAATACTATCGTCAGACAACCAGATGCTTTGACTGAGTTCCTATAAAAGAACCAGGCCATCCTATGTGAGTTCCTAGTGGGATCTCGGGTGCGAATGGGTTTGCCACGAAATATGGTCTGCCACTGTCACCACTGAAGAGGGGTGTTTCCACAAAGGTCCTCAATGATCGGTCCCCAAATGCATATAACTATCGAGGTCATATATTACCCCAGAAATATTCTGGCATAAATACATTTCCAAGACGGTCGCAAGTCTGGGTGTGGAACTCACTACTACCAATATAGCAAGATGCCATGAAGCCAAAGTGACTGTCCACTCTAAGTCCTAGGGTGCACTCGAGCCCCGGTTACGAGCTCATCTCTCAGTAACAATTCCCAATCTCATAGAAAAAAGGAAACCAACACAGCCAGACAGTCCAGTATAACGATGCATGAATGTAAATACTGAAAACTATAAATAAAGCTGTAAAATAAACTGTAAATAAACAGCAATAAAGTAAACACGCAACAGCAAACAAACAACACCTAAAGAAACAGAAATACGCAAGCGCTAGGATACACTCCCAGGGGAACCAGAGATACTCTGGTTATGAGGTCCCCAGAAGAGTCGCCAGCTGTCGCTCCCCGGATTTCCATCCTGGTACAAACGTGAAAGTGGCGTAGAAAGAGGTAGAGCCGCCAGCCAGGCATTTTTATCCCGAAGGAACTGGAATGGTAATGCTGCACAAACCAGAAGAAAAGAAAAGGAAGGACATGGGTCCTGCGAACCAAAGAGACTGGGTTCGGGAGTCGGTTACGACCTGGGAAGGTATTAGCACCCCCAGATCATCTGCCGTACCCGACGGGATCCACGCTTGCAAAGAAACTGTTCAAAGGGTGAAAGAATGACACTGCTGCAAAGAAAAGGAACTGAATTGGATAATAAAAGAAAAAAAAGGGGGAAATGTAGGGAAAATAAAAGAGTATGCTCGAACGGGCCCTACCCCGCTGCCTACGTACCTCATATGGACAATGAGGATCAGAGTCTCCGTAGTTCCCCTAACTAGGGGTGGAAAAGATTGCTTGTGAATTAAGGCTTGAACTTCCTATGTCAATGCTCAGGTGTTGCAGGCTCGGACGACGGCTGTGTAACCGTCTTTCAAAGTGACAAGTAGGAGCAAGTTTGCGGACGGAGCGAAGGTGATGAGAAAAGAAGTCCCGAAGGAGAGACGCTTATTGTTTGTTTGTGTTTTTTAGAGCTTTTTCATTTGTGTGGCACAAGAGAATGAACTCAAACTCTTTTCCATGGAATGTGTACTTGTTACTATATTCCAAGATGGAATAATAGAACAAGCACACCAAGTAAGGAGAATTTATCTAATACTTGTTTCCAAGGGCAAGGGCCCAAATTCATTGACTTGTTGAATTTATTAGGTGTTTTAGTGATTAAAAATGAAGAAGTATTTTTTAGGATTTTTCTTGATGAAGGTGACTTCATGATCCGACTTGTGCATCATGCTAGACAAATGCACTATTCCAAGATGGAATGAATACATATGCCCCATGGAATAAGGCTATTACACAAGAAGTCACTTCTTTCTTTATTAATGTGTTTTTAGGATATTTGTTTTAAGATGAGAAGAGAAAGAACCAAATGAGCAAAAGGCAAAAGTCTAAAATGGGGAAAGACTAAACCTAAAGTTGTCATGTGAAAGTGGTCCTAAGGTTAGTGAGGTTTCAACTATCCTAAGAGAAAAGAAGAACCAAAGAGGAGCAAGAAGAGAGGAGAAGAAAAAGCTAGCAAGCAACTTACTCCGCCATCCGCTATTTTCATAGGCTGATGTCCAGCATATTCTTCGGAAGGTTCAACAACCATAAAGTAAATCAGAGGGAGCTATTCTTAATCAGATGCGCCTTTTTCGACATCTCGGTGAACCCTATAGCCTTCAATTTCCACAACATCGAGAGTACCTACAACAAATGGAAATCCCCTTTTTGTTTTGGAGGGATGATCACTGACATCGCCATTAAGCTTGGTCTAGAGGAAAACCTGAACCAACTATTAGCAACTCCAACCCTGTACCTCGATATAGAGTATTGCAAGAACAGCCACCTCATCATGCAAAGGAGGGATAACATATATAACTTGGTTGTTAAAAACCGAGTTATCAGAAGCATAGTCCTACCATGCCCCTCCCACACAGATATAAATGCCAGGGCAACTAGCACTATGACATCGATGCTTATTCATCAGGCGCGGCTGCACAGGAAGAGAAACAAGATGCAGGGATTGATGAGATGCAGCAGGCTATGGACGAGGAGGAAGGTGCTCATACATAAGCCACTGAGTTCGCCAGCACTGGCACCTCCACTAGACACTGGCGTAGGAATCAACAACCCGCGTCTATGGATGATATTATGGCGGCGATCGTTTAGAGTAACAAGATGCATCAGAGGCATTACCAGGAGATGACCGAGAGGATGGGAAGGATGGAGCTTGCTCAGACAGCTCAGGGAGAAATAGTCGCTGCTAACAGAGAAGCATTGGGTGGCCTGACACGCCAAGTTCAGGAGCTACATGACTATATCCATCATGTGGGTATACCAGATCATATAGTGATATATGGACAGAGAGTTGTCAGAGGCAGAGCCAGAGGACGAGGCCAGAGACCACCACCCCCGCAAGAGTAGTTTAGTTTTTAGTTTTTAGCTTTTATTTTTTATTGTTTTATTTATTTAGAAGTGTATCTATATCTCGCAACATTGAGGACAATGCCCGAGATAATATGGGAGAAAGGTATTAGATTTCACTTTTTATTGTACGAAACTTTATAAATTAATCGAAATATTCAGTTTTAAATTCTCTCCAGTATTTTTAGTTGTACTAAAAATTTTATTCCTTTAGAATTCTTTCATTTAACATACCCTATGAGAATATAGGTTGATAGGATTTGTTAGAAACTGAGAAAAGACTTAACAAAATTTATATAGTCTTGACACCTTAGACCCTTAGAGATGCGATATCGATTTGGATACCTGTTATACCGAAATATGAAACTTTACTTCTAAATTATCCCCGAGTAGTTTATATTAGCAGTCAGCACCGCCTGAAGTACAAGCTACGTGGAGAGCCGATGCAAATAAGTGCTTGACCGCAAAAATGCCAAAAAGAAGAAAAAAAATCTTAAGAATATGCAAGCCATTAGTCAAAACAATCAAGCTTCACAAAAGGCAGAGTGAAAAGACTGATGTTAGTTGGTTCAGAGGAATCTGGTTCTGAACTCGGTATGGAGAATTACAATTCGATCCCCCACGACTTACACTCAGTATGATAAAGGGTTACCTCACTTGTGTACCAGACCCCGTATGAAAAAAGGATCAAACTCACTAACAGGTTACTCTACTATGCGCGTGCAAAGGTAAAGGGCTTAATGTGATTGCGTCGGACCAAAAACGGGTCAAACAGAGAAGAGAGCATTAGGTTGAGCTATAATAGCATGATTCAGATTGATTTGTATAAGGGGTTTATGAAGATTGTTCGTTTTTAGTGTCATTAGTGTATTTTTAGTGTTTGGTCACTGTTAGTTATTTTAACATAAAGCCACACAACCACGTATGGAGAGGTAATGTGTTTTGTGTCTGCACATGAAGGACATTTTTCAAAACATATTTGATTGTTTGCTTGAGGACAAGCAAAGATTCAAGTCTGGGGGAATTTGATAACTCGATTTTGTATCGATTATTTAATACAGTTTCTGATTGTTTTAACTTGTTAATTTATACATTTTGAATGATATTACGCGAGTTTTATGTTTGTTTTGCAGATATTTGATTAAGCTTGACTTTTGGAGGAAAATATGAAAAGGAAGCTTATTGGACAAGAAAAGGAGAAAAACTGAACAAAACAGAAGAAGAAAATGAGATTCTGCATAATTAATTGTGGAACGACTGTCACCCATTAGTGACGACCATCACAAAACCAGGATGCTCGTCATAGCTTTAAGTTGAGCGTCACAAGCAATAAGGTGATCGTCACGTTTTCAAGTTGATCGTCATAAGTCCAATTCCAGAAACCTATTCACGAAACAGAATTCAAAACAGAAAGAGACATTACGATTTCTTCTCGTTCAACAGATGGATTATCTCTACCCTAATCAGTCTCAGTCCAAATTTATCAGTCAAGGCCCAAGCTACCTCCATTCCTTCAAATTCTCAACAAACCAAAGTTACCAACTATAAATAGAAGCCACTACAAAGCTCAAGGAGAGCTTCGTTCACACCCCAAATTTTTGCCGCATTGCCGTTCGAAGTTCAAATTTATTTTTCATTATCGTCTTTATTTTTTCCATTACCAAACCTAAGTGATAGGTCTATCATTAGGAAGCTATCATAATTTTAATTGTTTCTAGCCACTACATATTTGTTTTAGTCTTTAAGTTTTTTCAAGTTTGGTTGATCAAGAACATTGCAACCAGGTTTTTATTTTAATGCTTTATTGTTTAGTTATTATCGCATTTATTAATATTATGAAATTCTTCTCTTTCTACCTTTCTTTATTTTTATTTAATATATCTTGCTAAACCGTTAATTGGTATGTAATTGTTTAACCGAAACGAATTCGGTAGAATTAGGCTAATACTTTAAATTAAGTTACTTTTCGGCTTCGATTTCTTAATATAAATAACTTTCGTTACGAGAGTAAGAGAGTATAAAAGATTAGGATTAAGACCACGGGAGTGTGAGATCATAATCAGATAGCTAAATCAGACACTGTTTTAAATACAGCGGAAGCACTTTAAAACCAATTAGAACCTTTAGGTTTCCAAAATGTATTGCTAACTTGAATTGACACAGCGAGAGTGCTCAATTGAACTTAGGAATATAGCAATAGGAAAAACACGAGAGTGTGAGTTAACGAATTTTAAACCTAGAGTTTCTACGAATTGATAACTTAATAAAACTTAATAAACCGACCCTCTATTGAATTCGCGAAGGAGAATTAATTACATATCATATTTTTATTATTAATTTAACTTAATTAATTTCTCATCTTCTAAAACTAAAATTTTCACTCGCCTTAGCTAAACATAGTAACACCCGACAACACTAGGTTGATTATCGAGTCTCTGTGGGATCAATATCTTTTATTACTACGCGATCAACAATGCGGAGTCAAAAGTTTGCCTAAAGATTGTTGAAAGAACCACATGAATTTTATGGCCCTAAAATGTATACATGAGGTTAATAACTTTGATTTTCATAAAACAAATCAACTTCATTTACAATGGTGGGATTCCATAACATATACATAGAAGTGATAGATTCAATAGATTGAGCAAACAAACCATAACATTTACATTTACAAACTCCATACTCAAAACAATGAGAAACAACATTACTCAATCCAAAGTCAATGAACGTGTTAACAACAATATTAAAAAAACCAGTTTGTAACATCAATACAAATATGTATACGAAATGCCCAAATCACCACAAAAATACAAAACACATATACTACTAAACTTTAATCAGTTTTTGTAAACACACAACCATGACAGTATAAATAGTTATCGTGTTTTTAACATCATGAAAAAACATAGAGGGTGTAGTTAATAACATGTGTAACTCACATTTTTGTCGACTACAACCATCTCAAAATGATCTTTTGTTGTTGTTGTAACCTTCCATTTGTGATTTATTTTGACGGCGATCTTCCACAACACTTTTTGGTCGTTGATGTCATTAATCATCTTGAAAGGTCTCTCCATTTCAAAAGTCTTTGAAAATGTTGGTTAAGGCATTAGAAATGGTATCGCGGATATTGTTAGGTGTAAGAACAAAAAACATTGAGTAAGTAGAAGAAGCAATGAAAGCAAAAAGGATAACCTTTAAGAGTTTAGAGATTACCTCGAATGCGAATATTTTTGCCTTGTAAAAGAAACTCATGTGGTGGATTGGAGATAAGCAGAATGTCAATCATCTGAAGGTTTTTGGTTCTGTATGTTACAAACATGTTCCAGAAGCTAGAAGACAGAAACTGGATGATAGAAGCAAATTGATGTTACTAGTGGGGTACCACAGTACGGGTGCGTACAAGCTTTATTGTCCAGAAACTAATAAAGTTGAATTCAACAGAGACATAATTGTGAAGGAATCAGAAGTTTGGAATTGGGAAAAGTATCAATTAGACTCTGATGTGAGAACTTCTGAAGAAAGCTCAGAACTAAGAATTTATGAAGCTGGAGTGAATTTTGATAATGATTCTAACTCCGATGGTGATTCTGATTCTAAAGAAGACTCAGAAGATGAAGGTGATTCTGATGACCCAGATTCTGGTGGTAATTCATACATTGGGAATATTCCAGACTCTGAAGATGGTCAAGGTCAAGGCTCTGGAGGAAGTCAACCTTCAGAAGCTGGAGCTTCTGAAGGAGAAACTTCTGAGGTTCAAACATCCGAAGGAGATTCTGAACAAGGTCAGAGGCCACAAAGAATTAGAAGAATTCCGAGAAGGTTTGCAGAGTTTGACATGCTACAAGATACTGAAGTTGATTCTGAAGGAGAAGTTATTCAGTGTGCCATGTTAGTAGACTCTGAACCCGTGAGTACGGAAGAGGCTCTTAAACAGAAAGTCTGGTTGAAGGCCATGAAAGAAGAACTTGATGCTATAGAGAGAAACAAGACTTGGAAGCTGACAGAACTTCCAAAGGACAAGAAAGTCACCAGCGTCAGATGGATTCTTAAGTAGAAGCTAAACCAGATGGATCAATTGGAAAACACAAAGCAAGGTTAGTAGCAAGAGGATTTCTGCAGAAACCTAAGCTTGATTATTCTGAAGTGTTTGCACCTGTAGCAAAACATGAAACAATCAAATTGGTGATTGCAATAGCTGCTAACATGATTTGGCCTCTGATGCATTTAGATGTGAAATCTGCATTTCTGAATGGTCCATTACGTGAAGAGGTGTACGTGTCACAACGTCCATGATTTGTTAAAAGGAATCAGGAAGGGATGGTGTACATATTACACAAAGCTCTGTATGGATTGAAGCAAGCACCCAGAGCTTGGAATCAGAAGATTGATTCATTTTTCAAGGAACATGGTTTACATAAATATGAGATGGAGTACGGTGTTTATGTTCAGCATACTTCTGGAGGCAATATGATTCGGGTATGTTTGTATGTTGATGACATATTGCTGACAGGAAGTTCTGAACAAGCGATAGCCAAGTTCAAGAATATGCAGATGAATGAGTTTGAGATTACTGATCTCGACAAAATGACATAGTTTCTAGGGATGAAGTTCACATATTCTGATAAAGGTATCATTTTGTATCAGCTGGAGTATGAACTTGAACTTCTGAAGAGATTTAAGCTGCAGAATTGTAAGACTGCTATCACACATGCTGACACAAATCAGAAACTAGATTTTGATTCTGATGGCCAGGATGTGGACGCTACAACCTTCAAACAATTGGTTGGTTCTCTGAGGTATTTGTGTAATACCAGACCTGACATTTGCTATGCAGTTGGAATGGTTAGCAAATTCATGAGTAAACCCAAGTGGTCTCATTACCAAGTTGTTGTCAGAATTTTGAGGTATATCAAGGGAACTCTGAAGTATGGAGTGTTATTCCCTTCTGGAAGAAAGATTGAATCAGAACTTTTGAGCTATTCAGATTCTGGTTGGTGTGGAGACAGAGTTGACAGAAGAAGTACTTCTAGGTACTTGTTCAAATTTATGGGAGGTCCTATTTCTTGGTGTTCCAAGAAGCAACTTGTTGTTGTGCTGTCAACCTGTGAAGTAGAATATATTGCTAGTGTTGTTACTGCATGTCAAGCTGTGTGGATTCTGAATTTGCTGCAAGATTTGTAGATCAAAGTAAACAAACCTCTGAAGCTGATGATTGACAACAAGTCTGCAATCAATCTTGCCAAAAACCCAGTGTTGCATGGAAGAAGCAAGCATATTGAGACCAAGTATCATTTTCTGAGAAATTAGGTTCATAGTGGAGTGCTAGAAGTTGAGCACTGCAGCACCCAGAAACAACTGGCAGATGTTCTGACGAAGGCCATTAAGACTGATCAATTTCTTCGCTTAAGGGATGGAATTTGTGTGGTTAGTTTTGAAGAAATATAAATTAAGGGATGATATTAGAAATAAATAATATATATTTATTAGTCATTAAGTTTGTTAGAGGGTATTTTTAGTATTTTGTGTGTTTTTGTAACCCTAGTTTTTAGCCTATAAATAGACTAGGGATGTCACTCAATCATTGTAACTTATTTCCTTTGTAGTCGTCATTCTCATTAATAGAATATTCTTCTTTTCATCATTCATCTTGTACACCAACAATATTTATGTTTGTTAAAAAAAATTAAAGAAAAACTATTCTTAAATAAAATTTGGCAAAATACTCAAATTGGTCCCTTAACTCTACATCAGGGTCCAATTTGGTCCCTTAACTCTAAAAAGTGACAAAATGGTCCCTTAAGTTTTTAAAAGGATCCACGTTAGTCCCTGTCGTTAGCACCGTTAGTCAAAGTCAACCAAATTGTACATGTGGTGTTGATATGTGATGAGTCATGTGCCATATGGATGCCATGTTGGACAGAACAAAACCTAAACCAGAAAAACTAGAAAACCAACATTCATCGTTTCCAAGCATAAACAATCAAAGAAACCCCAACAGGAACAACCAGTTCATTCTCCTCAACACTAGACCATTCCAATACTGATGAAACTTTCACCGAAAGATCCACCTGAGGAAGCCATGGAAACCGACGAAGAAGACCAACTCTTACCCATTTTCCCAATCTCATAACCTCCCAAATTCATATTCTGTTGTTATCTTTCACAAACGACGAAGTCCCGCCTAAGGAAGCCATGGAAACCGACGAAGAAGATCCATCACTATTATTTTTCACAAACAACAATAAACATCCCATGAAATCTGAACAGGCACACCAGATCTGAACATGAATTTTGTGTAAGCATTTTGTTTGAATCTACAACCAAAAGCGTCATCTCGTTGTCAACAACAACTACGACATGGAAAACGGAGTTCGGTTTGGTTCCTGACCCGAACTTGGCTTTGGAGAGGTTCCAGAAAAAGTGAGTATTTATAGAGTTTTTTGGTTCTGTGTTTCTTCCAGAAAACGAAGGATTGGATGTGGAGATGGAAGGAGGAAGAAGAAGGATTCGGTGAAGAATCGAAAAAATGGTGATGGAGTTAAACGTGGAGAGAGCGACAAATAATGGAACGTGACCAAGTCAAAGAAACTAAGCATATGTCCGTTTGGTAAAGATAAGTGACGGTGGTTGTCGGTGGTTGGAGAAGGACGGAAACAAGAAGGGAAAAAGATGATGACACGTGTATGAACAATTGGACAGAAAGGACCACGTCAGATGCCACACAAGCAAAAGTTAACGTCGTTAGTAAAAAATGGACGGAAAGGACTAACTTGGACTTTTTTGAACAATTAAAGGACTACTTTGAAACTTTTTAAAATTAAGGGACCAAATTGGACCCCGAGATAGAGTTAAGGGACCAATTTGGGTATTTTGACATAAAATATTCTGAAATAATTTCGAATAGTTCTCATAATTTTATAATTTTATTGTCAGATGAGAAGTGGAAATATTTATTTCCATAAAATTTAAAAGACTTTTTGAGAAATAAAAAGTATAACTATCAATTATTTTAAAAAGAGATTAATTACTCAACACTTCCACTTTAAAAAGTTTTTATTATACTCTATTACTATAAAAAAAAATTATACTATCAATTCATCACTATCATTTATTTACATTATTTTATAGATGATTAAAATAAAAATTTATTTACATTATTTTATAAATGATTAAAATAAAAGTCAAACTCCTTATAATATGTAACGTTTAAGATTGTGTAAAATCATTTTACACTATTTCAATTAAATTTTTCTAAGAATATCAAATTATATGCTAAACATTTATTAAAAAAATAACCGAAAAGAAAATGTTTATATTTTAATTTTGGAGTAACTTATACATAAAAATGATTTAAAGATTTTTTAAAAATGCTCCTTAAGATTGAAAGGGTAAGACTCGAAAAAGCAAATAGAAAGATGTCAAAATGTATTTATTAGCATATTATTTCTACAAAAACAAGATATATGTTTAATTGTTCCTAATCCAAGCCTAAAATGAAAGACAAAGTAATAAAAATGTAAAACCACCAATTTGTAAACAAACCAAACAATTAACCTCGATGTGAACAGCAGCTTGTCATGATCAAATTGAAATAGATTAGTTACAAAGTAGTTGTTGAAGATGATGGTGAAGAAGATGATGATTCTAAGGACAATAATTCCTTCTCCTTGTTAATGGTATTATCACTATTATCCACAACCATGTTTTCGGCATTTCCGTTTAATAAATCAATTCCCTCCAAAACTTGACTGAAATTGATATCACTTTCACCTATAACACAAGGCTCTTCTGTGTTGAACATTAAACCAATGTCTTCCACAAAGCCTGCGCCGTCAAATATATCTATCAAATCTTCACCGTTGCTGAATGACATGTTTGTGTCTTGAAACTCTAATAAACCGTTATACATGTAGCTCCATGGTAGGTCTTGGTCAAGATAAATGTCCATCACGTTAACTAATGTGTGTTCTTGAACAATTGGAGGAACATCTTGTTCTTGTTCTTGAACTTGTTGCTGAAAAGGTTCCGGTTTCTGTAGATTTTCTGCTGGTGGTGGGGGCCGAGGTGTAGCTATTGCTGTTTGTTGTTCTGATGTTTCTTCGGAATCAGAGGAATTATTATCAGTTCTTGTTTGTGGCTGTGTTTGTTCTGTTTCAGCATTTTTCTTCTTCTTGTTCAATTTGTCAACGTAGTTGCTTATGTCGAAATTTGTCACTGCATTGGTTCCTCTGTACTCTATTGCAGCCATATCATATGCCACTGCTGCTTCCTCTTGAGTTTCTACAAAACAAACACAAATTTATTATTGCATAACATTACTCATTAATAAAAATGTTACTATAAAAAAAAAGCAAAAATGTTAGTATTAATTGGAAAAATTAAAGAGTAAACACTGAAATTCTAAAAAACATTTACACATAACCGAAGAAACTTGCACATAGACAGGACATTGAACATCAGATATGACAATTTGAAAAAAAAAATGAAGTAAACATAATCAAAAGTGTCATTGTTCGATACTAACACAAACATGTCTTTTTTAAAATATGTTGGTGTTGCTACATAACACGAATTTGAATTGAATGTAATCACATTGGTAGCTGCCAAATTTTAGAAAGTACTATTAATCTTTGTTTGATCACCAATATGTCAGTTGCACATTGATAATAGCTGAATTCAAGATGATAAATCCAATTTTTGGTGACCGTTGAAATCAAAATGATAACTCCAAATTTAAAATAGAAATACAAATGTTATTCTGATCTTGTTTCAACGATCACCACCATATTAGTTGCGTGAATATTATTAGAGTCAACCATATTAGTTGCGTGAATATTATTAGTTTCAACAATCACCACCATATTAGTTGCGTGAATATTATTAGGTCATGTTTGGATAAACGGCTTATACAACAAGATGAATATGAATGAGAGGAAGAATATGTGTAAAACTTATAACTTGCTTCCTCATTAATCAATTCATAAAAGAAAGAAAAAAGATTACATAAAGTTAACTTTATGACATGATGAAATGTCCCAATGTTTAAAAACAATATTTGAAGAATCAAGATTGGATTGGTATTCACGTGCCTACTGGATTTTTTTGTTGGGAAAGTTGTTAGTATCTTGTGGATCTAGTTAACTTTTTAACTTCATCTTTCTAGTTTTTTAAATCTACAATAATATAATAATAATTGAACAAAATTTCATTTTTATTATCCTTTCACAAGATTAGATTTATTTAATTATTATTTATCAGATTCGGAAAAGAGTTTTTCTAAATAAATTTAAAAAAAACTTTTGAGCTGACGTGTTGGCAGGAGATTGTGGATACTGCATGAGTCAAGGATCTGCTGTACCCTCTCCAACATAGTCAAATGTTAGATTGAACTTGGCCAACAAATTGATATCAAATGTTATATTATGACATTGATACCTATACATTTATTTATCTTATCTATCTATCATCAAATTGACAATTTATGACAAAATAATATTTAGTCATAGTTTTGAGCGTGGAGTGAAGACATTCAAAACTCCAACTCTTTTAAAACAAACACAAGATCTTTGAGGGGTACATAATTTATTTTATAAAAGGTGTTTGAATAAATTTAGCAAATTAAAATGAGAGAGTACATTAGTAATTTTAGATATGTTTAAGGATAAAAAACAAAGAAAACAACGTTTGTAGCTAGCTGTATGTTTCTGCAAGTAGAAGACAATAGTACTGCAAATACAGTTCATGCAACCCACACAAGTCACACATGTACCCTAAAATTTCAGCTTTAACTCAATTCATTAATTCACTAATTAATTATGAGAACGCAATTTTACAAGCTGTAATTTATTAATTACTAGTAATAAAATATATATAGGGGGTGAACCTATTGTTGTGTATGTATATAATTATTGAAGTAATAAAAATTAAATATTTATGAGAACAAATTCTGTGTGTAATTCATCATGGGACACAGATGGGAAATAAGTACTTTTCAGAGGATAAATTGTGTACTTTTCCTACTTATGGATTGTCATATGGCACGTGACATGTTTATTAAAATTTGTTTGCATATAAATATAGAAAAAATGAATTTTAATTTTAATTTAACAAAGAAAAAAGAAAAACTTACTGTATGTGCCCAAGTAGAGGTACTTGTTACCACAAACTCTTCCAATGCGAGCTTCCCACCGACCATTATGGTGATGCCTATTCAAATGTATATCATTACTATAAAACTTAATATAAATACTTTTTATCCCTATAAAACTGAATATAAATATTTTTTTCCGGTGGGGATGCCCGGATCTTCTAGAAATTTTTTAATATAGTTGGATTTTGGAAAAAAGTGTCCTTAATAACAAACCTAGCAACCCCACGGTATTTAGAAATGCCTCTTGAAAAACCACTGCTTTGCCGCCGTAATGAAGCCAAATACTCTTCTTTGGATGCTTTGTCCATTTCCTCAAACTCTTTTCCATAACTTTCTATCTGCAAAAATCAAAATTCTAGGACTCCATTTATTTTTCTTTCACCAATTTTTAAATCTTTGCTATAGTCAATTTTAAATAAATATACCAATTTTTAAATCTTTACTATAGTCAATTTTAAATAAATAATATCAATTTTTAAATCTTTACGTCAATTTTAAATAAATAATATCAATTTTTAAATCTTTACGTCAATTTTAAATAAAAATACCGGGAAATTCAAAGTTGCATCCTTTCCCCAATACTTAAGTGCTGCAAGATCATAGGTACGAGCTGCTGCTTCTTCAGTATCATAAGCACCTATATATCAACATTAAAATTATATATTAATTCAAATTAAAATAACTCTATTAGAATTTGTGTTTGTGAGAGATAAAAATAATTACTTACCCAAATAAACTAAACCATCCGCAAGTGATTGTGAACGTTACAATGACACAGATTGCAAACAATAAAACAAAAGTTAGAAACTCACAAATGTAATTATTATTATTTAAATTAAAATAATAAACAAACCATAATAGATCTCCTTCGTTTTCTCTCACTTATCTTCTCTATTTTTTAATAATATTTTTTTATTTAATTTTTAAAAAAACATAACAAAAAAATGACCTTGTTTTCCCTTCTTGTTCTGAATGTTGTTCCAAGAACTCTTATCCCAAAGATGAGCTTCAAATCTACCGGTCCACCTATGTCTAATTGGATGAAACCAAAATGAGTGACATGCAAATGAAACTAAAATTAAAAAAAAAAAAGGATTGAATTTGAAACCTTGTAACTCCTCTATAAATGGAGCTTCTTCTGCTTCCACCATTTGTTGTCTGGTTCCTCTTTTGCTTCAAGTTCTGTGGCTTCACATTCAGATTCTTGTTTGAATTCTTAGCATCCCTCTTTTTCTCTGACTGAATTGGATTCTCAAATCCAATAGAAGATGAAGATGATGAGGAGCTTGAACATGGTGGAGACCTCTTCATTTGTATGCTGAGAAAAGAAACAACACAATGTGTATGCTTTGAAGATGAAATCAGACAAAAATGTTGTTCAAATTTGTTATCAAAGTTTCCTCTTTTGGTGATTTTCTATGATAATAACATAACATGTTTTTGTATTTCTAGTGTTTCAAACAATACTACTAATCTGGTTTACCTAAAGTGGTTTACCAAAACATAGAGAAAAAAGAGAAATGTTTAAATAAATTTATATTATAAATAAAATCAAAGAGAAGTGAAATGGTTTAATTTAACCATGGTTTGAAAATTAACCATATAGGATAGTAATTAAAATGGTTAGAGTTATGAACTACACTTGTCAAAGTGGTGCAGCCATGCTACCAATAAGAGATTGTATTCTAAGCTGTCTTTCCATGCTTTAGGAATCTCAACCTTTTGTTTTTGTCACCATATTTAATTATTTTTTCAAAATAAATTCATTAAAAAATAACCTCAAAACTTACCTGCCTTTAATGGTGTCAAGTGTCTATGTCAGTTGCTGCTTTCACAAGATTTCTGAAACATATTGGTTAATGGTTACATCAAAGAAAAAAAATACTAGTATTGACAATAAAATTAACTAAATAATGAAACAAAACAAATTTTCACATAAATTAAGCAATATTTCAAGGGTTTTTTTTTTTTTACATTTTTTTCTTCACACTTTGAGTTGTGTTAATTTGGCTATTTTAGATGAGTGTATATATAAGAAAGTTTCTCAATTTACTAGAGAGTTAAATAGTCGGTGACTTGGAAAATTAATTTAATTGAGCAATAGTTAATGTGTTGCATAGACTCAAACATAAATTCATGTTTTTATCAATTTCAGTTACACAAAAAAAACAATTCAATTTGGTTACTTACACGAGTTACATGCCATTTTTATGACTTTAACTATATTAGTTTGGGGAATATGCATTTAAATTAATGACAAAAGTCAAAGTAATATTTTTAGTTCAACATGTTATTGATTATTTAAACTTTTTAGTTATATTAAGAAGATAATACACAAAACTAGGGGCATTAATATTTAAAAAATAATAATAAAAATATGTTTTCTTAAAATTTAAAAAAAAAAAAAAAAACTTCTTTCAAGCACTATATTTTCTATACTTGTAAAGATTAAACAAGTTACTCACGATAAAATAAAAAATAATGATTATAAAAACTAAAAGATATATAGATGTAATATTTATTTTTAACATAATTAATAATATGATGATAAATAAAAGTATAAGGTTTTTGTTTGGATTTCAAATGGTCGGTTTTGAATATCATAAAATTTGTGTTTGAATTAATATGATTTTATTGGTTTGATTCACTTTAAATTCAAATATAACTTGAATTAGATCTTTATGTTTATAAGTTATTCTTACACTCCTATAGTTAACTTTTTTTTTTTGTCATGGAAATTCAAATAATTTTATAGTTTTTTTTTTTTCTTATGTGAAAGAGGTAAATTTATTTTTTATGAAAAATTGATAAATTATTTGAAGTATTTTTCCTATATAAGTGGTTGGTATGTTTATTGTTATCGAAATATTTTTTCAATTTTTTTAAATTTTTTTTAATTTATTTTTTATGAAAAATTGATAAATTATTTGAAGTATTTTTCTTATATAAGTGGTTGATAAGAGTTTAATTGTTATAATTATCAGGTAAATAAAATCGTTTTGTTTTGAAGAGTAATATATTTTAAGATTTTCATTCAATCTTGCATTTAACTTAAATGTTAAATTATTTTAAGAAGTGTTAAAAGTTGTAAAATAATTATTTTAATAATAAGTAACAGATACTAAAAATACTAACATTACTGGTTTAAAGAAATTGTAATATGTCGGTAATATATATATATATATATATATATATATATATATATATATATATATATATATATATATATATATATATATATATATATATATATATATATATATATATATATATATATATATATATATATATATATATATATATATATAAACAATTCAAATGATTCAATTAAAATTTATTTATTTTTAAATTATTTTATTTAAATGGAATATCAAAATTATTCATCTTTAAATTTTTAGGATCATTTTCATGAGTTTTAAAAATTTTGGACTAAATTTAAAAAATTTTGGACTAAATTTTTAGGATCATTTTCATTGAATTTAACTTCAGTAAAATTATTCATAAATTTACATCATTTTAACAATTATCTATATTGTTTTGTCAAAACAATAGATTTTACCAAATTAAGGGTGTGCATTGTGTAACGCCCCAAATTCTATTCAATTATTTAAATTGGATTTTTATGGTAGTTGTGTGGAAGAAAGAAATATTACTCAATATGATATATAATTATAAGAATTATATTATATTATACGGAATAATTATTTGGTGAATAATTAAAAATAATTGGAATATTAGAAGAGAGGGTAAGGTGGTCATTTGGTGAAAATAATGAGGATAAATGTGGAAGATCATAGATTGAGTCTAAGGGGTTATGTTGGAATATGGAAAACATTCGTGTTTTGGAGAAGTTAGAACCATCGTGAAAACTAAGAAAGAAGAGAAAGGGCTAAAGCGTGAAGAGGTAATTCGAGACTGAGGAAGAGAATTCTCATCAAAACCAAGGTAAGGGTGAGATTCTTTCGTCTCTTAAGGGGTCTATAATGAGAATTAAGTAATGATGTTGATTAGGGGTTTGGGAATGGAGTGAAATTGGATGAATAGTTGTGGTAGATTGATAATAGTTGATGTTTATGAGATAATTGTGTGAACTATTGGTTTGATGATGTTAATTTTGTGATTGTATGGCTGGAAATTAGTTTTAGATGTATAATTTCGTAGCAGGTGGTGTCTGATCGCGGAAGGGAGAACTACGGTAATCGCAGAGCTCGTTTAGCGGGCAGGTCAAAAATTGGAGAGTGAGAATACTGAGAGTTGCTCGCTTAGCGAGCAAGCCCTCTCGCTCAGCGAGACCTGGAATGAAAAACAACATTATTTAATTCTGAAAAATTCCTTAAAATTATCTAAATCATATAGTAATTGATAGGAATCGAATTGGTGTGGTTAGAGGTAGTTAGAGAGAAGTTATGAGTTTAATTAGAAGTGTAATTAGCATAACTCGCAATAAACATAAATTGAATTGTTTGTTAATAGTTGATGTTGCCATGAGTGGTTGTTATTGTGATAGATACATAATATTGTTGTTGATACATGTGTATGTAATATATGTTGTTGTATGTAGAGTTGTTGCATATGTGTTGGTTGGTGTTAGTATATGTTGTTGTATGCGATTATGCATGATGTTAAGTTTTTTGTTGTTGTGGTGAGTCGTTGTATGTTAGTTGTTGATGTTGAGTTGTAATATGTAATCGTTGTAAAGATGCATGATTGTCATTGATGTTGCATGACATGAGCATGACATGAGTATGGTAGGAACAATATACCAAGGTAGGGTATGTTCGTTGGATCCTAGTGGGATCATTGTGATGTTGGTGCGGTCATGAAAAAGGAATTGTACGTGGCCATGAAATAGGGGTCGAGGGTGTGATCATGAAATAATGATCATACTGGACCACAAAAGAGGGGTCGAGAGCTCCGACGGTGTAATACCCCGTATTTCATTTAAAGCTCTGAATAATATTAGTTGGTAATAATATTAGTTGGTAATAATATTATTTCGGACTACTCTAAGAAATTTTAACGAAATCAAATAGAGTAATCAACGGGATACTATTTTATTAATTGATATTAGCTGACTCAGAGGTTTTATAAAATATCGGATTAAGAAACATTTTGGATACTCTCTAATTTTGACCCATTGGTAAAAATATAAGTTTTTATATTATATATATAGAAAGAAAATGAGAGAAAGAAGAAGTTAGTAAGAAAAAGGAAAATAGAAAGGAAGAAAGAAGAGGAGAAGAGAAGAAGAAGAGAGAAAAACCCCAAAAGCTTCATTTCCTCATTCTCGATCATCCGTCCGTCGAATCGACTCAATCTTTCCGCCAATCTTCATCTCTCGAGGTGGGTTCTTAGCTAGAAACTTGTATCTTTGATTTTGGTTGAGTTTTAGAGATTTTGTGGTTTAGGGTTTATTTGGAAAATCTAAGAAAATCAAAAGTTTAACGGTTAAAACTCGAATAAAACTTAACTAAAATACTCATATGATGTTTATGAACATGTTTAGTTATGTTTTTCTGCATTGGTTGATGTTTGGAGTTGAATGTGGGTTGGAATGATGAATTACCGTAAGCCTAAGAATTTCCTGAACTGGTATAGCTCGCTCAGCGAGCAGCCCTCGCTCAGCGAGAGTTCCAGGAGGTTTTTCGCTCAGCGAGAAGGAGCTCGCTCAGCAAGACCTGTAGGTTCTAACTTTGGTATTAAATTCGTAACTTCTGATCCGAGTATCCATTTTTAGCGTTCCATATATCGTTTTGAAGCTAATGGCATAATCTATCTTTTGAGACCAAGAAATATTATTTTTGAGCCGACTTTTACCCTACTTTTTCAAATGACCAAAACTTTGATAAAATGGAAAGTGTGAGTTAATGGAAATAGAGAAAGGTACGGCTTGTGAGGTATCTAGGTTCCCCTTAAACTCGAATGAATCATGAATTATGTATTGTTTTAGGATCCTCCGTAAGGTCTTGTGTAAGTCTCAATGTGGTTACTATGTGTTTCACTAGAGCATCCGTAAGGACTTGAGGTACCCGTTGTGTATACATGGGCGTTGAATTGAGATGTGTAGACTATAAGTCCTCCGTAAGGTCTTGAGTAAGCCTTGAGGTGGTTTGTCCTTAGTCCCACGTGAAGCATCTGTAAGGACTTGAGGCAAGTACTATGCTAGTTATGTGTTAATATTGAGTAAGTCTTGAGGTGGGTTAACTTTAGTCCCACGGGAAGCATCCGTAAAGATTGAAGAGTGTGCTATGTTAAATCCTCTGTAAGGTCTTGAGTAAGTCATGAGGTGGGTTACTCTTAGTTCCACGTGAAGCATCCGTAAGGACTTAAGGTAGGCATTTCCCTTCTTGTACTTTGAGATTGTGTGTGAACCTTAGTTCCCCTATGTTTTGGTCCTTGTGTGAGTTGGTTTGTGGAACGTACGAATTTCATTTGAGAATAACCCTTAGAGTCGAGAGAATTCTAAGGTAGGGAACTCACTGAGATGTTTTATCTCACCCCATGTTGATGTTGTTATTTCAGGTACTTCAGGTTCCGCTAAGGGTAAGGATAAGGCGACTTGATTATCCTTACTAGTTGATGGCTTAGTCTTCCGCTATAGATTTTTGATATCTTCGGATCTAGTTCTTAGATCTTTTGTAGTTGGAACATCTTTTATTATTTTATAGCCTTGTTAGTACCTTATGTTGTAGTGGCTATATCTATACAATATGTTGCTAAGAACTTATTTGTATTTCAGTACCAAATTTCTAATATTATATATGAAAAATATGATTTATGTATGTCTTTTGTATATGGGTATTACAGTTGGTATCAGAGCAGGTTGTATCCTCGACCTAGCCTTGCAATATTATAAGTGTTTCCTTCCATTCATACACGTTGGCTTGCGGTAGGACTAAATGTTATGTTTATGGTATTGAGCCTGATCAACTTAATCATGTTTTGATGACATTTAGGAAATATGGCTGGTAGAAGTGGAACTCGTGCTCGACCCAGTGTCACTCCTCCCGGTAGCGATCAAACAGGTAGTGATGGGAATGCTCCTATGTTCCAATTTATGCAGCAGATGCAGCAACAGCAACACCGATTCATGCCAGAAATGATGCATCAAATGAGTGGGGGCCTCCACCCTCACATGGTTTCTCCTGGAGCTGTGGGTGGAACATTCAAAGACTTTTTCTGCATGAAACCCCGGGAGTTTCATGGTGGATTGGATCCGGTTAAGGCTCATGAATGGGTGACTGAATAGAGAGGATATTCCAGATTGTGATTTGTAGTGAAGAAGACAAGGTGACATTCGCGTCACATTTACTAAAGGGTCCTGCTGCTAGGTGGTGGGAGAGTGCTTCCAATTTGATGATGGTGCAAGGGATTCCAAGAGTGTGGCAACAATTTAAGAAAATTTTTATGGATAAGTATTTCCCGAGTTCCTTGAGGACACAAAAGGAGTTCGAATTTTAACAATTGAGGCAAGGGAGCATGACTGTGGCCAGTTATACTGAGAAGTTTGAGAACATGGCGGCCTACTCTAGGCAGGCTATGTATGCTTCTGATGAAAGGTGGAAAATTGACCAGTTTTTGTTTGGACTAAGGGCCAAAATCTCGCATAGTGTCTCTCAAAGGGAGTTCACTACCTACTCTAAGATGTTGAGACAATGCCATGTTGCAGAACATAGTTTGATGAAAGTGCAAACAAAGACTGGTGCCGGAAGGGCGGTTCAAAGAGATATTGGGAGAGCTAGTCAATCTTTTAGGCTGAGGCCTCAACCCTTCAAGGGGAAACAGGTGTCGAGTCCTAGATCCAGTGTTCCTCCTTCTTGCCCCCGATGTCACAAGAACCATTTTGGAAGATGTGAGCAGAATGGTGTAATGTGTTATCATTGTCAGAAGTAAGGACACATTTCTAGGAATTTCCCTAAGAGAAAGAATCATACTCAAGGGAGAGTTTATGCTATGGACGCTAGGAAGACGAAGGGCGACAATTCCTTGATTTCGGGTAATTGTCTTGTTAACAACCACCCTTGTCTTGTTTTATTTGATTGTGGAGCTACGCATTCTTTTATATCTACTAGTTGCGCGAAGCGACTTGGGTTGCGACTATTTCCTTTGTCTCCTCCAATGGTGGGTACTACCGCTATGGATGAAACTGTCGAGACGCCGCTTAAGTGTGAGAACTGTACGTTGTCTGTGGATGGTAGAATCTTTCAGATTGACCTCATTTGCTTTCCCCTTAAGAAAATTGATGTTATCCTGGGAATGGACTGGTTGTCTTCCAATTCTGTGTTTATTGGATGTGAAGAAAAGTTGATCCTCATTCCCTCCGTTGAAGTACCTCCGAAGGATGTTTTGACGACGATTTTAGAAGGTACAGTTGGAATGGTAAATTTTCTGTCTGAACAAGAGAAATATGTTTTGCTTGTCCTTACTAAAGAGGAGAGTAATGACTAGCAAGTTAACATTCCGATAGTTTGTGATTTTCCCGATGTTTTTCCTGAAGATGTCACTTCCTTACCTCCGGTGAGGGAAGTTGAATTTTCAGTCGACCTAATACCGGGAACGGCTCCTATATTCGTTTCTCCTTATCGGATGGCACCACTCGAGTTGAAAGAGTTGAAGGATCAGTTGAAGGTAGAGTCGCCAGCCAGACATTTTTATCCCGAAAGAATGGGAAAGGTAATGTTGCACAAACCTGAGGAAGAAGGAAAGGACAAGGTCCTGCGAACCAAAGATCTGGGTTCGGGAGTCGGTTACGACCTGGGAAGATATTAGCACCCCAGACCATCCGCCGTACCCGACAGGATCCCCGCTTGCTTGTTTGTTTCAAAGGGTGAGAAATAAGAGTTGCTGCTGAATAAAACTGCTGACTGGAATGAGAACGGTAATGAGAAAGGAATAAGAAAATGGAAAGAAAGAATGGAGAAAATGTAGGGAAAATAAAGAATGTGCTCGAACGAGCCCTACCCCGCTGCCTACGTACCTCATCGGGATAATGAGGATCAGAGACGTCGTAGTTCGCCTAACTAAGGCGGGAACTATTTGTTTGTATTTTTTATGCTGGAACTGCGTTTGTCTATGCTCAGGTGTTGCAGGCTTGTCTGGTACGAGTGCGTTTACCGTCTTGCATGCGAGACAAGTCGTCGCGAGTTCGCGTTGAGAATGAATAAGATGAGAAAGAGAAGTTCCCGCAGGATAGTCGCTTGTTATTTGTTTTTGTCTTTTAAGAGAAGTGTTTTGAATTAATTTATTTTATGAAACAACCCCTTGATGAGACTTGTACATCATGATAGACAAGCTTACACCACTTCAAGATGGAATGAATGCAAGTGCATCATGGAATAAGGCTATACACAAGGAATCCTTTCATTTATTTGTTAAATGTTTTTGGATTTTGTTTGAAGATGAGAAAGAATGACTCAAATTGCAAAAGGACAAACTAAGGGGGACTAAGACTCAATCCTAATTTTATTTGTTTATTTACAAGAGAGGTCTTATGGTTAATGAAGTTTCTAAACCTAATGGAGAAAGGAACTTAGAACTACTAGAATGCAACTTACTTCCTAAGGAAGATAAGTTGATTCTAAAGCAAGAGGGAAACCTATTCAAGTGGAAAATTAATCAATATAACAAAGCATTAAAATTGACATAAGAAGTAAAATTCAAAACAAAACATTTAAAGGTATAAACCTAAAATAACCCTAAACTTATTCTAAGTTCAATTATTATTAATCCTAAGCCTAAGTCCTAAAACTAAATAATTACCTAATATTTTCATTCTAAAAATCAGAAACTAAACTAGTCTAAGTCAATATTAAACCCTAAGATTAAATCTAATTAAAACTATTTTTATGAAATCCTAATATTCTAGTATAAACTAATGGGAATTTACATGTAACAAAGCCTAAAGATTAATACCCTAAAAATAGTAAAGGTTCTGGAAAAATTATGGGATTAATTCTATAGGGTCCTAAAACTACCTATAATATTGTGTTATAAAATATCCTAAAAAATCAGAATTTTTCTATGTCTAAAAATCATTTAATTCTACCTAATGATTAACCATTATTTTCTAAGGATTAAGCTACTAAAACATGGGATAAAATGACCTAAAAATTCTACTAAAACTATACTAAGTACTATTATGAGTCCTCTAACTATGGCAAAAAGAGTGGGCCAAAAATGTTACTGGAAGGCTAAAAAATAAAATGAACAAAAAAAAGTACCCTTAACAAAATTCAATAAAATTCTAATTACATGAAAAAATCAGAATTAATTCAAAAATAATGCAAATTTAGAAAAATAAAATGCCAAACATTTCTAAAATGAATTAATAATCTACTTGATTTTTTTGGGAATTTTATTATGCTTTTTCTATTTTTTAATGAATTATTTTGAAACTAACACTAAACTAAAATTAAATTCCAAAGAAATAAGCTGGGGGTGGATTAAGTGATTGTTTTTAGTTCTTTTTCTCTACTGGGCTTAGAAAGGAGGTGTTAACATCAAAGAAACTTAAGCCCATTTGCGCTGGAAAAGCCTAGGGTGCAGAAAGCATTCTTTTGTTAGTTATTTCTTAAAATGGGCTCAGGATGGAGTGTAGAAAGCAAAAAGAAAAAAAAAACTATTCGCAGGCTGAAAAGGGTGTATATGATGGGCTCACAGTCAACCACTTTGAGCCCATCATAGGCCGTGCGATCAAGTCTCTTCCTATGGTATTCAGATCCTGCATTCACAAATGCATGCCCATGGCTACTTACGGTGTACCACCCACGCATAATCGACCGTGCGAAGGGCCAACCGGACGGTGACACGTGTCACCGCCGGTGTGGCTAGGAATCACAAAATCTTAGCTCTCTCTTTGGAATTCAAAACGCAGATTAATGGTCTTTTAATGGGGGTTATGGAATTATATGCAGATTAATGTGGATTAATTACTTTTTATTGCTCCCATTAATTTAATAATCCTTAATTACTTCACTAAATTAAATTAATAAACAAAAAAAACAAATGAAATTATAAAACACAACAAAGCAAAAGGATGAACACATTACAAGAAAACCCTAATCCCTCTTCTCTTCTTCCGCCGTCGCCCTCAACTTCTCCCTCAACTCCCATCACCGCCGCCAATAGAATCCCTCCTCCGCTTGCTCCTTCTACTCCACCATCTAAAACCTCGCATGGTCCACAAATTACCAACCGAATACTACAACACCGAAACCCCTAAGATCTCTTCCGTCTTCCTTGCGCGTCTCCTTCTCTTCCTTCCAATCGTCACCCGTCACCGTGAATACGCGTCGGAGAAGGTGACCAACTAAGAAACGCCCCTCAACTAACCTCTTATCGACCTAAAACAACAATCTCCATCGCGATCTCCACCTCAACCTAACCGACCTCTCACAATCATTCACAACTTCCTCAACAAAAGTTCAACGGCGAGCTTGAGACTTACAAAAACAAAACAATATCAACACGGGTTCTTTAAGAAGACGAAGGGGGTCACCTACCTCTTGGAAGACCAAAACTCAGGTAAAACGCGATTCTTTTGCGGTTAGGTTCTTCGGTCTTCTATTTTTCTTCTTCTTCTACAAACTGTGCGATTTTTCGAGTTATTGTTGAATTTTCTTCCGTTTCTGTTGACTCATGTTGATGTGGTGTTGATCTTTGCAGGTTCGTTTGGGTACTTGCGGATTGATGGAGATCGAAACCTTTTGTCGAAGAGCATCGAAAACGGTGGCGTGAGGAATATGAATTTTGGTCAGTGATTGAAGATTAGGAGATAGGTGAAAGAGAAGAATGAGGAGGAGTTGTAAGAAGAATGGTTCAGGAATGGAAGAGAAGAAGAGAAAATGGTTGAAGAAAGCCGAAGTGAACCCAGTCTGTTTCAGATTTATAGAAGATGGATCAAGGCTTGTGCAGAATTTCTCAGGTGAAACTTCTAGAATCCTTCTGTTAGAAGTTTGTTGGATTTAAGTTAGAATTCTGTTATGTATTTGCAACTGATTTGAGTTATAAACCTCTACTTTTTCCTTCTGAAGGTTCACTTGATTTTGGTTCTGCTTTATCAATGTGAAATGCAGATGGAGGGTTGAGATTAAAGGAGAGTGATTTAAGATTGATGGAGGTTGAAGTTTTTCTGTGAATTTCGATGTCCAAGAAGTGAAAGTGATTTGTTTTCTGGTATTGTTCTTGATCTTTTTTTGGCTGGGATTACTCTGCGGATTTATTATTGTTCTGGTGTTTTTTTGTTCTTGAATTGCAGCGAGATTAATGAAGGTTAAAGATAATGTTGGTGATACCATGACTTGATGATGAAGATTGCGGATTGGTTGAAGAAAATTGCGGAAGCGTCTTTGTATCAATTTTTTTTCATCTGACCCTCTTCTGATTTTTTCTGTGTGTGCTTGTTATGGAATAAATACTGACTTCCTGCTATGTTAGTGAAACCTGGAATCGCAGGTTCGGTGATGACAATTGTTGATGATGAAGATGATGATGCGAGGTTGTAGAATGGAGAAGATTGTGCAGATTGGAGCTTGGAGAGTGAAGAAGCTCATCAAGATTTGCTCAATTTTTTCTGTCCATTTTTCCTGTAACTGAACTGTTCTTGTAACTGTTTCCTTTGTAATCCTCTTTTTTTTTGTTATCCCTCTATGTAACTGTAACTGATCCTATTAACCAGTTTTTGTTATTGAATTTTATGTTATAATTTAATTATTATTTTTTACCGATTTTCCGATATCCAAGTTTCTGTCATTCTGTTATAGATTTTTCTTATATGAGCTTTTGTATTAAACATGGCAACTGAAGAAATGGCGAGCCAGGGACCCATATGAAATTTCTATGTACTGATTTTATTTTACCAAAGACAATTGTGAATGGAAATTGAGCATAAGAGTTTGGTTGACTTTTACTCAAAAGATTTAACACTCTTCTATTGTGATGCTCCTTTCACATGATAATAAATCAAGATTCAACATGAATGTCAATTTTGACTTGACTTAGAGTTAGATTGAGCCTAATGGTTGGAAAATATTTTTAAGATGAACTTTGGAATTAGATATGATAATGGGTAATTGGAGGAATTTCTAAAAGATAATAAAAGGATGGTTTGAAGAAATGAAAACCATTGACTTGACATGGATTAACAATGGAATTGGTTAATGGACCTAAAATATGGAATAGAATCAAAAAGAATATTGGTTGGACATAAAAACGTATTAGAAATGGATGTTAGGGGAACATGGACTCAACTATAAAAGACGACTAATTGGAAATTGGTTTAGTGATTTGGATACTAAAATGAAAAAAAAAGAAATTGACCTCTTATTATTTTTGTAGAAATTTGTGATGATTCTAAAGCGAGATTGTCACTGAATTTAAATGGTGTAAAATGAACAAGGGGAAAATATGAGTTTGATATGGGCTATGAAGATTGAAAGGTGGTTCAAAATGGATTACGGACAAAAAAAATAGATGGAAAAGTGAATAAAAGAAACTGAAAATGAATTGATGGAAACGTATAGAATAATGGAAATTGAAGAAATGAAAGTGGAATGGAATAATCGGGAATGGCTTATAACAATGAGAACAAAGCAATGAATGGATATGAAGTCTCGATTTTAGCCCAAAACCTATTTTGAATTCTTTCCACAAGCCTATAGGCATGACCACTTCTGAACCATTGAATAATTTTTCCAGATAAGTCATACCCCCTTTGAATTGTCTGAAACATGCCATGACCATTCGAATCCGGATGCGTCACTGATAAACTGAAGATTCAAACCAAACTTCATACAAAACACTGCTCGATGAACTGATTAATTTCAACACAAGGCAACCTGAACTTTGAGTATGCATTGTCTAAAAAACAGACCAATGGCCCAACTAATCTTGCAGTTGCAATAATCTTCTGATAGTTTGACCAAAATTAGGTCAAACTCCCATCTGAATCGAAACACAACTGAACAACCGCATTTGAAGTGGAATCGTTGTCCAGTGAATATTCTCCATCATTTCAATCCCTGACAGATACGGATAAGGTACGAAACCCTAATTTCCCAGGGCCCTGATCACATGCCCTATGAATCCATGAAATGCACTATTATGATGCTAAGGACCTAGTGAGAAATGCAGATGAATGCGAAGCGATAAGCCAGTAAAGGGAATAAATAATGAGGGCAAATTTTGAGGTATTACAGTTGCCCCTATTCAATCATCTGCAAGCCTGAACGAATAATTGCAACAACTTTTAGATGTTCAAGGTGTGAAGTGATTGAATATTCGAATAAAACCTGGAAATTTGAACTCAGTATAAAAGAAATGCCATATGCCCTTTAATTATATGTTTTTTGTTTTGACCTCTGAATAGGTAGCGGAGATAGAACCAGGTGGAAGGGAATCAATGTGATAACTTGCACTGTGACCGCTGAGCGAATCAAAGCCACAACGAGGATGCCTGTTGGCGAAACAGAGCTTAACAAGACCATTAGCGGAATGGAACTCAATCAATATGACTGCTGGGCAGGACCAAGCCATAAAGAAAAATACGCGACTGCTGGGCAGGACCAAGCCACGAAAGGTGCCTGTTGGCGAAACAAGGCTTAACGAGACCATTAGCGGAATAGAACTCAATCAATATGACCGCTGGGCAGGACCAAGCCATAAAGAAAAATACGCGACTGCTGGGCAGGACCAAGCCACGGAAGGTGCCTGTTGGCGAAACAGGGCTTAACGAGACCATTAGGGAATGGAACTCAATCAATATAACTGCTGGGCAGGACCAAGCCATAAAGAAAAACACGCGACTGCTGGGTAGGACCAAGCCACGAAAGGTGCTTGTTGGCGAAACAGGGCTTAACGAGACCATTAGCGGAATGGAACTCAAATCAATATGACTGCTGGGCAGGACCAAGCCATAAAGAAAAATACGCGGCTGCTGGGCAGGACCAAGCCACGGAAGGGGCCTATTCGCGAAACAGGGCTTAACGAGACCATTAGCGGAATGGAACTCAATCAATATGACTGCTGGGCAGGACCAAGCCATAAAGAAAAACACGCGACTGCTGGGCAGGACCAAGCCACGGAGGAAAATAACATTGACTTGGAAGGACCAAGATATCTGGCAAATGGCATAAGTATCTTCTGCGGGGAATACTTCAGGTTGAAAATGATGCTATAGGTTGACTGTAACACCTCAAAACTGGCCTATGCTGGCATGTACATGTTGGATTTATGGCGTAATGCTCCATGATGATGGAAATGTTACGCTTTGGAGGATGCAAATGTAATGATGATTATGCATATGCAAATGCAAAGAGATCTCCTGATAAGGAGACTACAAGTATCCCAGATGGCTTGACTGGGGAGAACTGACGATCACTGCATTGATCTTAACCCATCCTGATAAGGAAAGGACAACTCTGCGGGGAAAGTCGTCAATGATACACCGGCTCTGAACAACCGCCATTGCCAAAAATAAATTGGACTTTTGAGATTGGAGCACCAATACCCTGCTGGAGATGAACCATTCTTGAACTTTGATGGGGAAGTGAGGACCTCCTGACTTGGCTGGGGACCAAAGGCATGATATTGCTGAAGAAGCAACTGCTGGGGAGGAAAGACACTCCTTAAACTGCTGAGAATTGCCCCTGTCTGAAGGGAAACTTATGCTTGTGGATGACACCCACCTTCTGCTACCTTACTGGGAGAAATTTCAACTTTCACTTCACCGAGGGTGATTGGAAACACCCTGGGAGACACCTGCTCCTGTTCAACCATAAAGAAATGCTTCTCCTGGGAATTTGTTGTTAGCTATGTTAGCAACACCGGTCCATGTACCTGCATGAACACAATCGATAGTACCTGCAACATGGAGAGTTAGTTTGGGACCTGCCTGCCCCAGGCTCGTAGTATGAATCATTATCTGGGCATCTCGACACCCTTTCAGAGTTGTATTAAATGTTTCTGTCCTCCTGCACGAGTTAGAAAGCATTCAAATGTTCACAACACAGTGTAAATCACAATTTGCTGGACGTTTTCACAATCAATCAATGCTAGATGAAAAAAGCAAAAACAAGAAGCAAAATAGTCAAATTGACTGAAGCTGAATTTTTATTGATTTGGAAAAATGGCCATGAATAGGCAATACAAAGGAAGCAGTTCCCTAGAAAGAGGAAACAACCAAAAAAGGAAAATAAACTATCCTATTGGCAATGTGAGAAGTGGATCTCATCAAGTCTCAACCTGGTTATGACTCGTATATCTTCAAGACACTCCGCTCGCTCTGCCTCTTGAGAAAAAGTAAGTGAACTGATCTTCAACCCTTAGGATAGCCTCAACTGTATATAGGTTACGGATCTCGCAGATCGCAGTCGTTCGTGTTAATCCCTCTTTTGCGTGGATCGCCTTTTCAGGTTTTCAATCCAGCGGGATACCCTTTTTTGCCTGAGTTGTCCGATGTGGCTTTTCAACTCAGCGGGTGTACATTTTTTCAAGATTTCCCTAACTTTTGCCTGAGCCTTTTATTCTGTTTTTGGCTCGCCGGGATGCCCATTTTTGCCTGGATCTTTATTCTGTTTTTATCCAGCGGGTCTTTTTTTTACACGAAGTATTTTCTTACTGCGTCTGCGTTAACAGGGGATTGGAAGTCTTCTTTGTCCATGGTTGTCAACATCAAGGCTCCACCTGAGAAAACCCTTTTAACCACGAACGATCCTTCATAGTGGGGTATCCACTTGCCCCTGTGATCGTTGAGAGGAGGAAGAATCCTTTTCAGCACTAAGTCACCTGGCATGTACCTCTGTGGTCGCACCTTCTTGTCAAAAGCCTACTTCATCCGTCGCTGATACAACTGTCCATGGCATACAGCTGCTAGACGTTTTTCTTCAATGAGGCTCAACTGATTATATCTGGATCGGAGCCACTCAGCTTCATCTAGCTTAATGTCCATCATTAACCTCAACGAGGGGATTTCCACTTCGATTGGTAGGACTGCCTCCATACCATACACTAGTGAGAACGGGGTTGCCCCTGTTGAAGTACGCACTGACGTTCTGTACCCATGCAACGCAAATGGTAGCATCTCATGCCAGTCTTTGTATGTCACAACCATCTTCTGCATGATCTTCTTAATGTTCTTATTGGATGCCTCAACGACGCCATTCATCTTCGGACGATATGGAGAAGAGTTGTGATGTTCTATTTTGAAATCTCGACACAAGTCAGCCATCATCTTGTTGTTGAGATTAGAACCATTATCAGTAATGATCCTTTCAGTAATTCCGTACCGGCAAATGATGTCTCTTTTAATAAACCGGGCTACCACTTGTTTAGTGACATTGGTGTAAGATGCCGCTTTAACCCACTTCGTGAAATAGTCTATAGCAACCAGGATGAAGTGATGACCATTAGAAGCTATCGGCTCAATCTTGCCAATCATATCAATGCCTTACATAGCGAACGACCATGGTGAAGACATGACACTCAACAGATTCGGAGGCACATGGACCTTATCGGCATAAATCTGACACTTGTGGCATTTACGGGAGTACTTACAGCAATCGGATTCCATGGTAATCCAATAGTATCCCGATCTCAACAATTTCTTGGCCATAGCATGTCCTCCAGCATGGGTACCGAAGGAACCTTCATGGACCTCCTGCATCAACAGGTCTGCTTCGTGTCTATCCATGCATCTGAGCAGCACCATGTCGAAGTTTCGCTTGTACAGCATGCCATCTTGATTCAAGAAGAAACCTTCTGCCAGTCTTCTAAGGGTCTTCTTATCCTTACTAGATGCCCCAATCGGTATTCTTGAGCTTTCAGGAATTGCTTGATATCATGATACCAAGGCTTGTTATCTTCACCATCATCGACTGCAAATACATAAGCAGGTCTTTCAAGACGGGAGACCGTAATTCGAGGCACGAAATTCTCTTGACAAACTTTAATCATGGACGACAAAGTTACTAGAGCATCGGCGAATTGGTTTTCATCTCGAGGAATATAATTCAATTTGACTTTGGTGAAGAAGGGTAGTAGCCTCCTGACATAATCTCTATAAGGAATCAAATGAGGTTAATGAACCGTCCATTTGCCATTGACTTGATTTACCACCGAAGAAGAATCTCCGAAGATCTCGAGGTTTTTGACTCGCAAGTCAATTGCCTCTTCAATCCCCATGATACAAGATTCATACTCCGCCTCATTGTTAGTGCATTCGAAAGTCAACCGAGCTGCTAAAGGTGTATGGACCCCTTCTGGCGAGATCATAATGGCACCTACTCCACTTCCATTCATGTTCACAGCTCCGTCAAACATCAACTTCCATTTGGATTCAGGGTCTGGCCCCTCCTCCGGAAGTGGTTCTTCGTAGTCTTTCGACTTGAGGAATATGATGTCCTCATCCAGAAACTCGAACCTCATGGGTTGATAATCATCGATTGGCTGCTGAGCCAAGTATTCTGACAATACACTTCCTTTGATTGCCTTTTGCGAAGTGTATTGTATATCATACTCTGTCAATATCATCTGCCACCGGGCTACTCTTCCTGTCAGAGCTGGCTTTTCAAAGATGTACTTCACCGGATCCATCTTGGAAATTAAGAGAGTAGTGTGAGTCAGTATGTACTGTCTTAGTCGGCGAGCAACCCATGCCAAAGCGCAGCAAGTTTTCTCGAGTAGTGAGTAACATGTCTCACAATCGGTAAACTTTTTGCTAAGGTAATAAACGGCGTGCTCTTTTCGACCAGACTCGTCCTGCTGACCCAACACACATCCCATCGACCCTTCAAGCACGGTAAGATACATAATCAAAGATCTCCCTGGCACTGGAGGCATAATAATTGGAGGTTCTAGCAGGTATTCTTTGATTCGGTCAAAGGCTCGCTGACAGTCTTCATTCCATTCAATAGCCTGATTCTTCCTCAGAAGCTTAAAGAAGGGCTCACACGTGGCCGTTAGGTGAGATATAAACCATGCAATGTAGTTTAGTCTCCCTAAGAAACAACGTACTTGCTTTTCAGTCTTCGGCTCAGGCATCTCTTGGATAACTTTCACTTTGGCTGGACCAACCTCAATTCCTCGCTCACTAACAATGAAGCCGAGTAGCTTTCCAGAACGGACCCCGAAGGTACACTTATTTGGATTCAACCTCAGCCTGAACTTTCGGAGTCTGTCAAACAACTTCTCTAGATTAACTAAGTGCTCTTCCTCCGTTTGGGATTTTGCTATCATATCATCAACATAAACCTCAATTTCATGATGGATCATGTCGTGAAACAGCGTCACCATCGCCCGCTGATAAGTGGCTCCAGCATTCTTCAAACCAAATGGCATGACCTTGTAACAGAATGTGCCCCAAGGAGTGATGAAGCTTGTCTTTTCCATGTCATCGGGAGACATCTTAATCTGGTTATAGCCGGAAAATCCGTCCATGAAAGAAAACACGGAAAACTGAGCAGTATTATCGACGAGCACATCTATGTGAGGTAGAGGGAAGTCATCTTTGGGACTGGCCCTATTCAAATCCCTGTAGTCCACACACATCTTGACTTTATCGTCTTTCTTGGGAACCGGCACAATGTTGGCAACCCACAGAGGGTAACTGGTCCCGACCAAGAAGCCAGCATCAAACTGTTTTTGTACTTCTTCTTTTATTTTAATTGCCATGTCGGGACGTGTGCGCCTCAACTTCTGCTTTACCGAAGGACAATCTTCTCTAAGAGGCAACCTGTGTACCACAATGTCAGTGTCTAAACCAGGCATATCTTGGTAGGACCATGCGAAGACGTCAACATACTCTCGAAGCATAGCAATCAAACAAGTCTTGACATATTCTTCTAATGCAGCCCCGATCTTGACTTCTTTCTTGTCTTCTTCAGTACCCAGGTTTATTACTTCTACAGCTTCTTCGTGCGGCTGAATCATCTTCTCCTCCTGTTTAAGCAGTCTGGCCAATTCTTCAGGTAGTTCGTAATCCTCTTCACCTTCCTCATCGGCTTGATAAATTGGATTGTCGAAGTTATACTCAACCATAATAGGGTCATCATTGATAAGATCCGGTGACGAGCACCTGCATGAATGGTGATTCATGCAAGGCTTTAGCAACAACTTGAGAAAATGAGAAACATTGCCATTTTAAAACTTTTCTTTCTTTTTTTGAAAAAGAAAAAAAGAAAAAATGAAAGACAAAGAACAACATGAATGAATGTGAAACGTCAGCTTTATTTATGATTGTGTTAAGAACAAACGAACCCTTACAAAGAGCTACTATGCCCCGGGCAAGACATATTGCTTTAATACAGAAAAAACAGAAACAAAAAATATTACTCTTCGAAAGAGGTGACTGAAATAAGCCTTTCTGATGTCCAATTGCTAAGCTGAGTCCCTAGAGCGGTAGGCCTGATCCATTCATCTAGGTCACAGTCACTATCGACTGCTTCATCCTGCACAGCACTGATGTTTCCATAGTCTACCATTCCCGCACTCGTGAAAGTGATCGGGCTTTGACAACCTTTGGCACCTGGTCCAGACGATGACTTCCCAGGATGGTAACCAATCCCGAACATGTCTTTCTTTTCCGGCACTTCCACAGGACTGCCTTAGCCTTCTCGTATCCCAGATTCTACCAACTCGAGTGCTTGCTTATAAGAGGCTATGGAAACCCCCTTCTTCGGTTCTTCAGGAGAAGCTGCCACTGCAGATGCTTATTCACTATTCAAGGGCTCAAAAGCCTGACAAGGGGTCTCAACTATTTTGCCATCCATCTCCACATATTTGAATGAAGCCAGATGACTAACGAAAATATCTTCTTCCCCACTGACAGTTATAATTTGACCCTCCCAGACGAACTTTAGCTTTTGATGGAGTGTGGACGATACTGCTCCTGTTGAATGTATCCAAGGTCTTCCGAGTAAACAACTATATGCAGGCTGTATATCTATTACGTAGAACATGGTATTGAAGATCCGTGGACCTACTTTAATGGGTAACTCCACCTCCCCGAACACCGATCTCCTCGACCTATCAAATGCTCAAACTAATAGGTCGCTGGGCTTTAGAACTACTCCATCATAATCCAACTTCATCAGTGCTTTCTTAGGCAAGACGTTCAACGACGATCCAGTATTTACCAACACGTGAGAGAGTACTGCACCTTTACATTCTAAAGAGATATGCAATGCCCGATTATGAGCACGCCCTTCAGAAGTCAGATCCAAGTCTGTGAAACCCAATCCGTGACTGGCATTGACACTGGATACCACCGCTTCCAACTGATTTACTGAAATATCCTGAGGAACATACGCCTTGTTTAGAATATTTAGGAGAGCCTTCCTGTGGGAATCAGAACACATGAGCAAGGACAAGATGGAAATCTTCGACGGTGTCTGCTGCAGATGGTCCACAATCTTGTAGTCGATCTTTTTGATAATCCTCAGAAACTATTCAGCTTCTTTATCAAAAGTAAGGTCTGGATCAGTTGCTGGTGCAGGATCGTTGACAACCACTGGCTGCTTCCCTCTCGCTCTAGCCTGGGCTTCTGCGGTGTCTCTGGGTGGTATCACACTATTTCTTAGTGTTTATGGCGCAAATAACCTCCCACTTCTAGTAAAGCCCCCTACTCCGACATTTTCTACTTGAGCTGGGGTTGTACTAGATGTGGCCAACTCTTGCTTCTGGCCGTTACAATATACTTCACCACTATAATTCCAAGGAATAGCTCTATCGCTCTGATACATTACCAGTCCTGCAGTTGTGATGGTTATCGGTGCCGCTCTGGCCCGTGGAAGGACTTGAGATGGATCGTAGAAGATAGTTATTGTGGAGACTTCACTTTCTTTTACAATCTTGTAAAACTGTAACACTCCATCATCAATCATACTCTGGACCCCTGCTTTCAACTGCTCACACCCATTTGTAGCTTCAGCGCATTCTGGACAATCTTCTTCACACCCAGGGAAGATACCTTTCTTTGACAAGCAGACTTTAACAACATTCAATGGAGTCTGCAGGTCGTTGACATCACACACCAAGTTCAGATTCTCCCTTTCATCAACTGCCCCAACCGTACCTCCGTGAGGAGGCATGGGGTTCTGAATTACATTAGGAGTAGGAGCGAAGTTAATCGCTTTGGAATCTACTAGGTCTTGGACTACATACTTCAAGGCCTTGCAGTTTTCCGTAGTATGTCCGGGAGCTCCGGAGTGAAATTCACATCTAGTGTTTGTATCGTACCCTTCAGGAAGTTGCCCCGGCCTCGGGGGTTGCAAAGTTCTGAGCTGAACCAACTAGAGTTGGAGGAGATTCTTCAGAAGTTGTGAATAGGACATAGGCGGAGTGTCAAACTGCCTTTCTCTGGTCCTCTGAGAATAGTATGGACGGGGATTTCTTTGCTGATACCCTTGCGAGCGTTGCGGCTGCGGTGGTTGGACTTACTGTTGAACAGGCGAAGTTAAGATAGTGACAGGGGCCACTTGCTGATAAAATCCTCTGTTGATTCCTCCCCTCTGCGTGTACACTGCACCAGTCTCTCCTTCTCTTCTTTTCATGAAGGGTTTCTTAATACCGGAACTTGCGGCGCCTCCATTCTGAATCTTCCCTTGCTTGATCCAACTTTCTATCCTTTCGCCAGTCAAGATGATATCCGAAAATCCACTTGAAGAACATCCAGCTAGCCTTTCCATGAAATGCCCAGGGAGGGTATCCAGGAACAGGTCTACCATTTCTCTCTCCAACAAAGGCGGTTTCACTCGAGCGGTCACTTCACGCCACCTTTCTGCGTAATCTTTGAAACTCTCTGAGCTCCTCTGAGTCAGAATCTGAAGTTGGGTGCGACTGGGCGCCATGTCAATATTATACTGATACTGCTTGAGGAATGCTTCTCCCAATTCCTTCCAGTTTCTTACAGAACTTCTCTCTAGCTTCATATACCATTCCAAGGACCCTCCGGAGAGACTATCTTGGAAGTAGTACATCCAGAGTTTTTCATCCCGAGTATGGGTAGCGATCTTACGATAGAATGCCTGCAAGTGAGTCTTTGGGCAGGAACTACCGTTGTACTTGTCAAAAGTAGGCGGCCTGAATTTGTGAGGAATAACCACCCCGGGGACTACGCCCATGTCAGACACATCTATCCCCAAAGTATCTCTACCCTCGAGGGCTTTGACTTTCTCAGCAAGCACCAAAAAATCATTAAGATTTCCTTCTCCAGCGAACCCCATGTCATTGTTGAAATAAGGGAATTGATCCTCCTGCCTGTCTTGTACTGGAACGAAAGTTGTCGTGCCTGGTTCTGGAATCTAAGGTCCACCTGGGACATTGTTGGTGTTGGGAGGAGCCCCTTGCCCATCAGGAGTGGTCACAGGAGTATTAGTCTGAGGAGGGTTGAGCCCTTGAATTGCATTCCTTAACTCCTGCTGTCCCTGAGCCATCCCTTGCATCATGACCATGAACTCTCCCATTCTGGTGCGAAACTCATTAAGCTCCATTTGCATAGCGTCCATGAATGTCCTCTGATTGCTGCGAGTTGTGTAGCGATGCGGGATATCTTGTCGGAGATGCCGGATCTTGGCAGCTCTCGCAATCTTTGCCTGAAACACAGATAAATTAAGCATCCTGTAGAAAAACCTGCAAAACGAAAGAAGAAATGCAAATGATGCGTATGCAATGCAATGTGTTCCTTTTATTCCCAAGTCTTTCCCTGTTTCCGGTCCTGGTATCACGAGAATAACAATTGGGAAGAAGACCCAAGTGATGTTCAAATACAGTGACGGACGTGGAGAATTGATGCTCATTACCCTGTATCGGTGCAACAAATAACGAACACGAGATTCAAAGCAAGTCAATCACATAAACTGAAGTTCGAAACAACAAAATCCCCGAAGGGTGCCAATCAAAAGAACAACAAAGTACATCAAATAAAAGGAATCCCACAACAAGCCTGTGGGTAATCCAAGTACAATATCATGAAACTAAACCCTAGGAAGCTATAAGTCTCGCAGCCTCCAGCTAAGACGCTTGACATTCTGGAACAACTGAACGATATCTGGGTGATCAGGCTCCTGGATGAGTCTCTGGATGAGGAGGTCCCTCGTATCAAAGGAAGCATGCAACTCTTCAATCTGTTGCAGGAGAGCCATCTCACTCTCTTTGCTCAAGCCCGGCTCAGCCTTTGTCTTCTTCACATCAGCTTTCAATTTCAAGTCTTCTATTTCTTTTTAAGCTTCCTTTACTGCTTGTTGGCTTTCTGCTAGATGTTGGAGACGACCCTTCTCTTGATGATAAGACTTCTGAAGGAGCTCTCTCTGTCCATCCAAAGAATCTTGAAGACTCTTGATTTCCAGCTTATGCTTGACGTCCAGCTCTTTTTGCTTCCTCAAATTGTCTTCCCATTTTTCTTGCCATAAGGTAACATCTTCATTGGCTTCATTCAGGTCCTTCCTATCTTTCCGGCGCTGGGCCGCCTTGTGAGTCTCATCTAATCCCTTTTTCTTGAAGTAAAGCTCTCTCTCTTGAAAATCTTGCTGCTTGAGCCTAACCATCTCTTCAGCTTTGTGAGCTCTTTCCTCCAACTTTTGATTCTGCATCTTCAGCTTCTGACATGAATTGTAAGCTTCTTGATTCTCTAACCTGAGCTGTTGAACCAAAGCTTCCAACTTTTGATAATCTTGCAAAGGCACTAAAGTCGTGGGTGCTACCTCTTTAGGGTAGAGAGGTGCTTCCTTAGAAAATGGGAGCAACTGGGTTTTCACACGATCCTCCAACCAGCTGGCGAAAGGATCATAAGTGTTAGGATCCACTCTTCCAAAGTGTTTCTTCCCTTTCATCACTCCAACTTCCCAAGCTTGGGATGCTAGTATGCTCATCTTGGAATTTCCTTCTGCTGGAAAGTATAAAGACTCATTTGTATCGTCAATCAAAGGTACATCTCTTAAAGGATAACCAAATTGTTTCCTGGACAAGATAAGATTGTAGCTGATCCCACCTTTCCTTCCTATCAAGGGCACATTTGGAAAGCTACCACAACTGACCAACATTTCTTTGCCCACCAGATCTCTATTGCATCCCCAAGCAATGTCAGCTGAGGTTAAGCCCATTAATCGTTTGGACCACTTCCAAGACTGTTTCAAGTCCTAAAAAGGTCCTGATTTAGGGAGTTGCCTTACAAACCATTCAGTAAATAGGGGAGCACAAAAAATTACATGTCCCTTCCTCTTTTCATTTCTGTGGTGAACTCCATAGTAGAAGTCAGCTAGCAAGGTAGGTACAGGATTTCTTTTAACAAAGATGGTAATGGCCTCCATGCTAATTAACCCTTTCTCTCCTGGAAATAAACTGGTTCCATATACTATCATGGCTAACAATGCTTTGAAGTCTGCCCACTTCTTTCCCAATGACATGATATGTGCCGCTGTGATAAGAAAATCCAAAGGGATCCCTTTACTTTGGCCAGCCTTTAATCCCATCTTGAGTCTGAGCATACTCAAATGAAGGGAAATAGTGATATCCTCATGAGGAGGGGTCCTTTCTGAAACATAATAAGGCATACCCTCCTTAATAGGAATATTCACATAATCCAGTATCTTGTCAAACTCTTTCCTGAATTCATCAAGGACTTTGTCACCCATCAAGCTAATCAATCCCTGAATGCTCTCTGTCTCCGGTTGTGGGAAAGTATAATGAACATTTCTCTTCCTTGGAGTCTCCATGTTGAAGCAGCAAATATGACCAGGACCTAGGAGGTAATGAACCCTGAGAATAAAAAGAACACAAAATGATTAATGATGTCATGATGTTATGCAAGGCAAGGCATGTGATCACTGACGTGTCTGTGTAGTGAATCAGGTAATCAAGTGTCTGTTCAAGGCCACAATATCATCATAAGTATCTCTGGTCAGGAGTTCATGACTTCAGAATCCATAATTAACAGAACAAGATCATATCACTGAAGTATACTGGCATATGAGGGTATGTTGAAGTTTAGGGTTCCTGCAAACCTATAAACCCCTCCCAATCTCACAGGTTTGCTACTCGGGTCAAACATCACGGATTCTCGAGGCCGAATAGCAATAATACGTTCACCATTTTCGAGAAATGGCTCATGACCAAATCAGGGAATCGGTTTGGCATTATGTACTACTCAGGGAGGTCTCAGCTGAGTCCGGAAAAACAAGCATCCCTCATAAGTCCTCAGCTTCAAGCACTGAATCGATAAACAATAGTACATTCATCCCGAAGGGTACAATACTACCGTCATACGAACAGTTTGCCTTGATTGGATTCCTATGAGAGAACCAGGCCATCCTATGCGAGTTCCCAGTGGGCCCTCGGATGCGAGTGGGTTTGCCAACGAATGTGGTCTGCCACTGTCATCACTGGAGAGGGATGTTTCCACAAAGGTTCTCAATGATCGGTCCCCTGACTGCACATAACTATCAAGGTAGCGTATTAACCCAGAAAGATTTCGGTATCAATACATTCCCGAGAAGGTCACAAGTCAAGGTGTGGAACTCACTACTACCAACATAGCAAGATGCCATGAAGCCAAAGTGGAACCACTCTAAGTCCTAGGGTGCACTCGAGCCCCGGTTACGAGATCATCTCACAGTAACCCCATCCCACAGAAAAAATGAAAACCAGCACAGTTAGACAGTCCATTATAATATGATGCATGGAAAATAAATACTGAAAGCGGTAAATAAATGCGGTAAAGTAAAGCTGTAAAGTAAAGCTGTAAATGAAAAAAGTAAAGCTAAACTAAAGCACACAGCAATAACAGATAAACACCCAAAGAAACAAAACCAAACAGGTGCTAGGATTGACTCTACAAGGGAAACCAGAGGTTCTGGGTCCGATCCCCAGCAGAGTCGCCAGCTGGCGCTCCCAGGATTTTCATCCTAGTACAAACGCGAAAGTGGCACGGAAAAGGTAGAGTCGCCAGCCAGACATTTTTAACCCGAAAGAATGGGAAAGGTAATGTTGCACAAACCTGAGGAAGAAGGAAAGGACAAGGTCCTGCGAACCAAATATCTGGGTTTGGGAGTCGGTTACGACCTGGGAAGGTATTAGCACCCCAGACCGTCCGCCGTACCCGACGGGATCCATGCTTGCTTGTTTGTTTCAAAGGGTGAGAAATAAGAGTTGCTGCTGAATAAAACTGCTGACTGGAATGAGAACGGAAATGAGAAAGGAATAAGAAAATGAAAAGAAAGAATGGAGAAAATGTATGGAAAATAAAGAATGTGCTCGAACGGGCTCTACCCCGTTGCCTACGTACCTCATCGGGATAATGAGGATCAAAGACGCCGTAGTTCGCCTAACTGAGGCAGGAACTATTTGTTTGTATTTTTTTATGCTGGAACTGCGTATGTCTATGCTCAGGTGTTGCAGGCTCGTCTGGTACGAGTGCGTTTACCGTCTTGCATGCGAGACAAGCCGCCGCGAGTTCGTGTTGAGAATGAATGAGGTGAGAAAGAGAAGTTCCCGCAAGATAGTCGCTTGTTATTTGTTTTTGTCTTTTAAGAGTAGTGTTTTGAATTTGTTTATTTTATGAAACAACCCCTTGATGAGACTTGTACATCATGATAGACAAGCTTACACCACTCCAAGATGGAATGAGTGCAAGTGCATCATGGAATAAGGCTATACACAAGGAATCCTTTCATTTATTTGTTAAGTGTTTTTGGATTTTGTTTGAAGATGAGAAAGAATGACTCAAATTGCAAAAGGACAAACTAAGGGGGACTAAGACGCAATCCTAATTTTATTTGTTTATTTACAAGAGAGGTCCTATGGTTAATGAGGTTTCTAAACCTAATGGAGAAAGGAACTTAGAACTACTAGAATGCAACTTACTTCCTAAGGAAGATAAGTTGATTTTAAAGCAAGAGGGAAACCTATTCAAGTGGAAAATCAATCAATATAACAAAGCATTAAAATTGACATAAGAAGTAAAATTCAAAACAAAACATTTAAAGGTATAAACCTAAAATAACCCTAAACTTATTTTAAGTTCCATTATTATTAATCCTAAGCCTAAGTCCTAAAACTAAAGCATTACCTAATATTTTCATTCTAAAAATCAGAAACTAAACTAGTCTAAGTCAATATTAAACCCTAAGATTAAATCTAATTAAAACTATTTTTATGAAATCCTAATATTCTAGCCTAAACTAATGAGAATTTACATGTAACAAAGCCTAAAGATTAATACCCTAAAAATATTAAAGGTTCTGGAAAAATTATGGGATTAATTCTATAGGGTCCTAAAACTACCTATAATATTGTGTTAAAAAATATCCTAAAAAATCAGAATTTTGCTATGTCTAAAAATCATTTAATTCTACCTAATGATTAACCATTATTTTCTAAGGATTAAGCTACTAAAACATGGGATAAAATGACCTAAAAATTCTACTAAAATTATACTAAGTACTATTATGAGTCCTCTAACTATGGAAAAAAGAGTGGGCCAAAAATGTTACTGGAAGGCTAAAAAATAAAATGAACAAAAAAAAGTACCCTTAACAAAATTCAATAAAATGCTAATTACATGAAAAAATCAATTCAAAAATAATGCAAATTCAGAAAAATAAAATGCCAAACATTTCTAAAATGAATTAACAATCTACTTGATTGTTTTGGGAATTTTATTATGCTTTTTCTATTTTTTAATGAATTATTTTGAAACTAACACTAAACTAAAATTAAATTCCAAAGAAATAAGCTGGGGGGTGGATTAAGTGATTGTTTTTAGTTCTTTTTCTCTACTGGGCTTAGAAAGGAGGTGTTAACAGCAAAGAAACTTAAGCCCATTTGCGTTGGAAAAGCCTAGGGTGCAGAAAGCATTCTTTTGTTAGTTATTTCTTAAAATGGGCTCAGAATGGAGTGTAGAAAGCAAAAAGAAAAAAAAAAGCTCAATTCGCAGGCTGAAGAGGGTGTATATGATGGGCTCACAGTCAACCACTTTGACCCCATCATAGGCCGTGCGATCAAGTCTCTTCCTATGGTATTCAGATCCTGCGTTCACAAATGCATGCCCATGGCTACTTACGGTGTACCACCCACGCATAATCGACCGCGCGAAGGGCCAACCGGACGGTGACACGTGTCACCGCCGGTGTGGCTAGGAATCACAAAATCTTAGCTCTCTCTTTGGAATTCAAAACGCAGATTAATGGTCTTTTAATGGGGGTTATGGAATTATATGCAGATTAATGTGGATTAATTACTTTTTATTGCTCCCATTAATTTAATAATCCTTAATTACTTCACTAAATTAAATTAATAAACAAAAAAACAAATGAAATTATAAAACACAGCAAAGCAAAAGGATGAACACATTACAAGAAAACCCTAATCCCTCTTCTCCTCTTCCGCCGTCGCCCTCAACTTCTCCCTCAACACCCATCACCGCCGCCAACAGAATCCCTCCTCCGCTTGCTCCTTCTACTCCACCATCCAAAACCTCGCATGGTCCACAAATTACCAACCGAACACTACAACTCCGAAACCCCTAAGATCTCTTCCGTCTTCCTTGCGCGTCTCCTTCTCTTCCTTCCAATTGTCACCCGTCGCCGTGAATACGCGTCGGAGAAGGTGACCAACTAAGAAACACCCCCTCAACTAACCTCTTATCGACCTAAAACAACAATCTCCATCACGATCTCCACCTCAACCTAACCGACCTCTCACAATCAATCACGACTTCCTCAACAAACGTTCAACGGCGAGCTTGAGACTTACAAAAACAAAACAATATCAACACGGGTTCTTTAAGAAGACGAAGGGGGTCACCTACCTCTTGGAAGACCAAAACTCAAGTAAAACGCGATTCTTTTGCGGTTAGGTTCTTCGGTCTTCTATTCTTCTTCTTCTTCTTCTACAAACTGTGCGATTCGAGTTATTGTTGAATTTTCTTCCGTTTCTGTTGACTCATGTTGATGTGGTGTTGATCTTTGCAGGTTCGTTTGGGTACTTGCAGATTGATGGAGATCGAAACCTTTTGTCAAAGATCATCGAAAACGGTGGTGTGAGGAATATGAATTTTGGTCAGTGATTGAAGATTAGGAGATAGGTGAAAGAGAAGAATGAGGAGGAGTTGTGAGAAGAATGGTTCAGGAATGGAAGAGAAGAAGAGAAAATGGTTGAAGAAAGCCGAAGTGAACCCATTCTGTTTCAGATTTATAGAAGATGGATCAAGGTTTGTGCAGAATTTCTCAGGTGAAACTTTTAGAATCCTTCTGTTAGAAGTATGTTGGATTTCAGTTAGAATTCTGTTATGTATTTGCAACTGATTTGAGTTATAAACCTCTACTTTTTCCTTCTGAAGGTTCACTTGATTTTGGTTCTGCTTTATCAATGTGAAATGCAGATGGAGGGTTGAGATTAAAGGAGAGTGATTTAAGATTGATGGAGGTTGAAGTTTTTCTGTGAATTTCGATGTCTAGGAAGTGAAAGTGATTCGGTTTTCTGGTATTGTTCTTGATCTTCTTTTGGCTAGGATTACTCTGCGGATTTATTATTGTTCTGGTGTTTTTTTGTTCTTGAATTGCAGCGAGATTAATAAAGGTTAAAGATAATGTTGGTGATACCATGACTTGATGATGAAGATTGCGGATTGGTTGAAGAAAATTGCGGAAGCGTCTTTGTATCGATTTTTTTTCTTCTGACCCTCTTCTGATTTTTTCTGTGTGTGCTTGTTATGGAATAAATACTGACTTCCTACTATGTTAGTGAAACCTAGAATCGCAGGTTCGGTGATGATAATTGTTGATGATGATGATGATGATGCGAGGTTGTAGAATGGAGAAGATTGTGCAGATTGGAGCTTGGAGAGTGAAGAAGCTCATCATGATTTGCTCAATTTTTTCTGTCCATTTTTCCTGTAACTGAACTGTTCTTGTAACTGTTTCCTTTGTAATCCTCTTTTTTTTTTGTTATCCCTCTATGTAACTGTAACTGATCCTGTTAACCAGATTTTGTTATTGAATTTTATGTTATAATTTAATTATTATTTTTTACCGATTTTCTGATATCCAAGTTTCTGTCATTCTGTTATAGATTTTTCTTATATGAGCTTTTGTATTAAACATGGCAACTGAAGAAATGGCGAGCCAGGGACCCATATGGAATTTCTATGTACTGTTTTTATGGACTACATGAATCGGATATTTCAGAATTATTTGGATAAATTTGTGGTGATCTTTATCGATGACATTCTTATCTATTCTCGTACTCCGCAAGAGCACGGAGAACATCTAAGGATTGTCCTATCGATATTGCAGGAAAAGAAACTTTTTGCTAAGTTTAGTAAGTGTGAATTATGGATGTCAGAAGTCAAGTTCCTTGGGCATGTTATATCACAGGGAGGTGTAGCAGTGGATCCGTCAAAGATAGAGGCTGTAATTAATTGGGAGAGACCGAAGAATGTTACCGAAGTGAGAAGTTTCCTAGGCTTGATTATTCCCGACCCTAACAATTCTTATGAAGTGTTTTGCGATGCTTCAAATATGGGTTTAGGAGGTGTTATCATGCAAGAAGGTCAGGTAGTAGCATATGCTTCCAGGCAGTTGAGATTTCATGAGAAGAATTACCCTACGCATGATTTGGAATTAGCGGTCGTGGTGTTTACCTTGAAAGTGTGGCGGCACTATTTGTATGGTGTGCGTTTTGAGATGTTTAGTGATCATAAGAGTTTGAAGTACCTCTTTGATCAAAAGGAACTGAATATGAGACAGAGGAGATGGATGGAGTATTTGAAGGATTATGATCTTGAGTTGAAGTATCACCCTGGAAAAGCGAACAAAGTGGCAGATGCCTTAAGTAGAAAAGTGATTCATAGTGCCGAATTGATGGTATTGGAGTATGCATTGTTAGAAAAGTTTCGGGATCTTAATCTTCAGTTATTTTGGACTCTGAATGGTGTAATCATGGGAAACTTGAATATTAATTCTACTTTGAGGAATGATATTTAACAAGCACAAGTTTTAGATGAGCAGTTGCAAGGATTGTTATTCCAACTGGGTTTCGTTAGAGCATTAGATGGGATCATCCTATTTAATCAAAGAATTTGCATTCCAAATGATGATGTGTTAAAGAGAAAGATTCTGGAAGAAGCACATAAAGGTTCTTTCACGATACATTCAGTTTCTTCAAAGATGTATCAAGACTTGAAGAGGGAGTATTGGTGGTCCGGAACGAAAAAGGACATTGTGGTATTTGTGTCAGAATGTGCGGTGTGTCAGCAAGTGAGATTGAGCACCAAAGACCAGGTGGATTGTTACAACCTTTGGATATCCCAATTTGGAAATGGGATAGTATCTCTATGGACTTTGCGGTAGGTTTACCAAGTACTCAAGGTGGATATGACTCTGTTTGGGTGATAGTGAACCGACTAACGAAATTAGCACATTTCTTAGCCGTGAAGACTACATATAAGGCAAGTCAGCTTGCAAGGTTGTTTATTGCTGAAATTGTGAGATTGCATGGTGTTCCGTCCAGTATTGTATCGGATAGAGATCCGAAGTTCACTTCGAGATTTTGGAAGGTGTTCCAACAAGCCATGGGTACGAATTTGCGTTTGAGTACTTCTAATCATCCTCAAACGAATGGTCAGACGGAACGTACAATTCAAACGATGGAAGATATGTTGAGAGCATGTGTTTTGGAAAGTAAAGGAAGTTGGAAAGAACTTTTGTCGTTGATAGAATTATCTTACAACAACAGTTATCATGCGAGTATCAGAATGGCTCCGTATGAGGCTTTGTACGGAAGAAAGTGTAGAACACTGTTGTGTTGGTCGGAAGTGGGTGAAGACAGGATTTTAGGACCGAAGATTATTCAAGAAACTACGAAAAAGATTCGTATGATCCGAGAAAAGATCAAACAAGCCAAAGATCGTCAAAAGAGTTATGCGGATAATCGAAGGAGACCTTTGGAATTCGATAAAGGCGATCATGTATACTTGAAAGTTACTCCGAGATTGAGATTAAAAGGACCGTTCAAGTCGCGCAAGCTAAGTCCGAGATACGTAGGACTGTATCAGATTCTAGAAAGGATTGATGAAGTTGCTTACCATTTAGCCTTGCCACCCACCCTATCTGAAATGCATGATGTCTTTTATGTATCCCAACTTCATAGGTTCGTTCCTGATCCTCTTCAGCCTATTTTGCCAGATTCTATCGAAATAGAGGCGGATTTGACCTTCGAGCCCCAGCCGAGCCATATTGTTGAGAGAGAAACCAAGGTGTTAAGGAATAAAGAGTTACCACTTGTTAAGGTACAATGGGATGAGACGCATCCGGGCGATGCTACGTGGGAGTTGGAATCAGAGATGCGGGAATCATATCCTCACCTGTTCAGGTAATCCTTTAAATTCGTGGACGAATTTTATTTAAAGGGGGAGGATGTAATACCCTGTATTTTATTTAAAGCCCTGAATAATATTAGTTGGTAATAATATTATTTCGGACTACTCTAAGAAATTTTAACATAACCAAATAGAGTAATCAACAGGATACTATTTTATTAATTGATATTAGCTGACTCAGAGGTTTTATAAAATATCGGATTAAGAAACATTTTGGATACTCTCTAATTTTGACCCATTGGTAAAAATATAAGTTTTTATATTATATATATAGAAAGAAAATGAGAGAAAGAAGAAGTTAGTAAGAAAAAGGAAAATAGAAAGGAAGAAAGAAGAGGAGAAGAGAAGAAGAAGAGAGAAAAACCCCAAAAGCTTCATTTCCTCATTTTCGATCATCTGTCCGTCGAATCGACTCAATCTTTCTGCCAATCTTCATCTCTCGAGGTGGGTTCTTAGTTAGAAACTTGTATCTTTGATTTTGGTTGAGTTTTAGAGATTTTGTGGTTTAGGGTTTGTTTAGAAAATCTAAGAAAATCGAAAGTTTAACGGTTAAAACTCGAATAAAACTTAACTAAAATACTCATATGATGTTTATGAAGATGTTTGGTTATGTTTGGAGTTGAATATGGGTTGGAATGATGAATTCCCGTAAGCCTAAGAATTTCCTGAACTGGTATAGCTCGCTCAACGAGCAGCCCTTGCTCAGCGAGAGTTCCAGGAGGTTTTTCGCTCGACGAGAAGGAGCTCGCTCAGCGAGACCTGTAGATTCCAACTTTGGTATTTAATTCGTAACTTCTGATCCGGGTATCCGTTTTTAGCGTTCCATATATCGTTTTGAAGCTAATGGCATAATCTATCTTTTGAGACCAAGAAATATTATTTTTGAGCCGACTTTTACCCAACTTTTTCAAATGACCAAGACTTTGATAAAATGGAAAGTGTGAGTTAATGGAAATAGAGAAAGGTACGACTTGTGAGGTATCTAGGTTCCTCTTAAACTTGAATGAATCATGAATTATGTATTATTTTAGGATCCTCCGTAAGGTCTTGTGTAAGTCTCAATGTGGTTATTATGTGTTTCACTAGAGCATCTGTAAGGACTTGAGGTACCCGTTGTGTATACATGGTGTAAACACCCCAAATTTGCCCTCACTCTTTATCACACCATGGCTTGTGATCTTTCATTTTTGCATAAGCATAAGCATACCACATCATTTAGCATATTTGCTTCACTGCATAAGTTCAAGTTCATCTGCATCTAGGGTTTGTGATCTAAGCAATCGAAGGATCCATCTGAGCCATCCCAAATGCCTCCAAGATTTCCAAGAGGGTCCATGTGTGTTCTATCATCATACTATGATCCTCAAAGTTCATGAAAGTCAAGGGATCACAAGAACTGGCAAAGGCATGGAAGCAGAGCTAGGGTTTCACTTCACAGATGACCAAAATTAGGGTTTTGGTTTCAGAGGCCTTAACTCCAAATTTTTAGGTAATTCTTGTTTCTAATGTTCTCAATATGTCATAAGGATCATGTGTACCAAGTTTGATGAATAAATTCATTGTGGAAGTCATCTGTTCATTGGATAACTTCTTGAGCAAGTTAAGTCAAAATCAGGGCATTTGAGGCCCCCAACAATGGAACCAAAGGGGTATTTTCATCAAATTGAAGTTATATGATCTTTATTTGATCTTAGAAGAGGTTGGAAGCTCACAAGATTGAAGAATTTTGAGCCAATTACAAACTTTCCAAAAATGGAAGTGACTTGAAATGCAAACTTTCCATTTTGGGAAAGTTTTTCAACCTCCTCTTTCTTAACCAAAAATGCTTCAAATGAAAAATCCTTGGTCATGAAAGTTGTAGATTAGGTCTTTCCCTTTTCAAAAAGTACAAGAACATGTCTTGATTCATCATAGAAATCAAGTTATGGCCTTTCAAAGTTGGCAAAATCCTATAATTTCAAGTTTCATGTCAAAGAGGGATTTTGCAAATTGGCATGTTCAAGCATTCTAATGACTTCAAATGTACACAAACACTTCAAAATATGTCAAACAAACCTCAAAGGATCAGAATTGTGCATTGAACTTAGGGTTTCCATGACTTATGATCCAAGAAACTTCATAGAGGGAATTTTGCAAAACATGTGATAACTCTTCATCCAAGCCATCCAACACATCAAAACCAATCCCATGGCCATCCTTGAACCCAGCTGAGGCCAGACACCCCATTAAATCTCCTCTGACCCGTGCCCATACCTCAAAGTACAAAATCTTGACTTTTTGCAAAAACTCCCATACCAATCAGCCTGTGCCACAACAACTCTCTGGCCAATCAACATTGTTTATGTGGACAATAAGTAACTCATTTCACACAACATTGAAGCCTGAATCCATCCATAGCATCAGAATCACAAAAACCTCAAGAAACATTCCCTTCATCGAATTTTATAACACATCCAACAAAAATCACAAACTCTTCTACCAATCAACTCAGCATCACCCCAGGATCATTTCCCACCCATCACCATAGCTTTAAACACCTCCAAACACAAATACGATTTCTGCAAATTCAGAAATAAAGCACTCAAAATAGCCACTCTAAGCTTCATTCAAGCTTGCCAATAGCTTCAGGAGGTCAAAGGGGAGCGGATTGCACAAAGGGAGAGCTTTGAAAGTCCAGATTGTAAAGCTCCAACTCAGGTAGTCATCAAGAACTTTTTCCCCATAAATGTGTTTTCATGTTATAGAATGATTCCTCATGCTTCACTGATCATGCTGATGTCTTTATTTTTAAAAATGGTTGAGTTTTAAGCATTTCATGATGTTCTGAAATTTTTTCCGTTTTGATGTTTTTATTCGAATCTTGTTGATGATGAATGATAAATGATTTTTGAGGTTGGATTATTGTTTAGGGTAGTTAGTTGATTAATTCTGGAGGTTTTGGGGGCTTGGGGTGGTGATTTAAGGAAGCTCAGGTGAGGGGTTGGCCGGAGAAGATGACCGGAGGTCTTCTCCGGCCACCTGAAAGTAATTAGGGCTAAACCCTAATTAAATCCCCAGATTGGTTCGTGGCCCTTAGATCTAGATTAGGGTTAGGCATTGAGTGGTTCAGATTAGTCCATTAAGTTTAATCCAGAATAATTAATTATAAAACATATTTAAACTCAGTTTGAATGTGAGCCATCCAGATGCGCGCGTGGTCAATTCCCTCCAATCCCAATTTGAATCTGGGCCTTAGGATCAACATACTTCCATTTTAAATCATTTTTATTTCATTTTAATTGCATTTTCTTGCATAATTAATTTAAAATACCAAAAAGTATCACAAAAATATTTTCTTTTGCATTCTGACTTTAAATATTTTTCTCATTCCAAAAATGATTTTTATTTATTTTTTGCATTAAATAAGTATTTTTAAAATATTTAAATGTTATTTTTAATTAATTAAAGTCTTTTAATTAATTAAAAATACATTTAGGTTTCTAAATATCACCAAAAAAATCATGAATCATTCCAATGCATTTAGAAACATTTTCAAACTCTTCACACAAATTTATTTTTAGGTTTGATCATAGTTTGTGAATTTTCTTTGAATTAAGGGACATTAAAATCACATTTTTAAACCCTAATTTTGAAAAATCATTTCTGCCTAACCAAGAAGAGTTTGAAGTTGATTCTTTTTTCATTGTGTGACATGTTGCATGTAGTTTATAGGAAATTTTCCTCATGAATTTATCTTGCATTTTCAAATTTATTTGCATTTTTCCCTTTGAACCACCCAAAAACCCTAGAAAACTTAGGAAAATCATAACTTTTGATTGGTTAGACTTCTGGCCTTCTCCTTTGGGGTGTGACCTAGTATGGAATTAGGGTTTGTTTGAGCTTGATTGCAAATTTTTATCATGTCATATGCTTCTGTTTTGTTCATTTGCATCTCATACTTCCATATAACCCTAATTTCTCATAATCACTTGCATTCATCTTGCATATGCATCAATACATAAACTTTCCATGACATTTCTTGCATTCATATGTCATCTTAGACATCTTAGGACATGTTAGAACCATGCTTGATCATTTCTTCATTCATTTTCCATGATTTGCAATCATTTCATTTCATTAACTTTCATGTGTTTTCAAACTTCAAAGCATGCTTCCATTTGCATCTCATTCTTGTATGATCATACATATGCACCTTGTATGCCTTTGCATCATCTCACATGACATTTAAATTGCATAAACACTTCTGACTTTGGACATTTCATCTCATTTTATCTTATTTCACTTCATTTCTTTATGCTTTATACTTTATGCATTCATGCTAACACTTTCAGGTGGTAAGTCATCTTGAGAGGTGGATTTGCCTTCATCTCTCACTTCTTCTTATCTCTTTCATATGCATTCTAACCTGTCTTTGAAGTGAACTTGTTCACTTGTGTTCCATCTCTCTCACTTTCTTTCTTCAAGTTACTTATCTTCTTCAAATGAAGTAAGTAACTTATTCTTCTGCTTCCTCCTCCTTTCATCTGCTTCTTCCATTGGTGGCTTCCTTGAAGATCTTCTCTAAGCCTTAAAAACCATAGGACATCCAAGCATGATAATAATTAGGGTTGTGATTAGTCCCCCTTAGCTTTTTTACCTTTGAGTCTCCTTGAGTCTCTCTTCTCATCTCAGTAATCAGAGACTAAACCCTTAAAGTTTTAGGACTTTGGAATTAGGGTTATGCCTGCATCCTTCTCTAAGGATGGAGTGTATAACTTTAATCCTAAGTGTTAAACCTTTAATTTGTTTAAACCTCTTAATCAAATCATCTTAATATTCATCAAGACTTTATCTTGTAACTTGGGCCTTACATTAGGGTTCTAATTCTTCCTTATGGTTAAGAAGGACTAACCCTAGTGTTTAATGGACAAGTCCCCCTCAAGTTGTCTTACAAACCATAAAATCCATTTCTTAATTTCATCCCTTAATTAAAATCCACTTAATAAAGGCTTTGTTATATAATGAATTTAATCCCTAACCATGGATTAAGTTGAGGTATCTTCCTCAGCTTAAGTGTTCTCATCTATTATCCTTCTATTAGGATGGTGTAACAAGTTCACTAATCTGTGATTAGAGATTAAACTCATTACTTAACACTAAACAAAAACCCAAAAGCATCTAATTAATCACAAGTAGGTTAATGAAATTAATCCTACATCATCATGGTAATTAAGTTGAGATGCTTATCTCATACTTATGTATTCTCATTATCCCTAATCAGGGAGGATATAATGAGTTTACAAGCCCTTGATTTAGGCTTAAGCTCATTAACTTATGCAAAACACCAAAAACAAATAAAAAATTGAAAACATAAAAACAAACAATAATCGTCTCCTTCGGGATTCTTTTCTCATCAAACTCATTCATAAACGAGAACTTGCTTCTTCCGTCTAATGCAAGACAGTTAGCACTCGAGCTAGACGAGTCATACACTTGAGCATAGGCAAGTAAGCAGTTCACAGTTAATTCATTCTTCAGTCTCTTTGAGTTGAAATACGGTGTTCTGACTTCCTCATTGCACGAGAGGATACGTAGGCATAACTTAACGGTTATCGAACAAAAGTCTCTATGTCTTCCCCCTCTTTCAGCATTCTCTTTTAAAGCCCCAGTTCCTGAGCATTCACCCTTTTTGCACTGACACTTTTATATTCATTCTCAGCTTTTGCACATAGATAGCACATACACTACCCCTTTTAAACACAATCTTTCAAGCGTGGATCCCTTCGAGTACGACGGACAATCTTTCACATTCATTTAAACACAATCTTTCACCTTCATTTCCTCTTTTCGCCGACTGTTCGCGTCTGTACCCTAGGACCCTGGTGTCTTTTCGGGGGAGCGAAAGCTTGGCGACTCTGCTGGGGACCCTAATCTTGCAACCAGGGCTTTTGGTTCTTTTGTGGGTTTCTCCTAGCGCTTGTTTGATTTGTGTTTATGGGGGTGTTATGTGCTACTTGTGCTTATTGTTTATTGCTTTATTTATTGCTTTCTGTACAACTTTATTTATTGCTTTCATTTATTGTTTATATGCATTTCATACTGCTATCATCATATCATCTGTGCTGGATCTGTTTTTTCCTTTGGTGGGAGGGTTATTGAGTGAGTAAAGGTTCCACACCATGGACCTGAGTGACACATAGGATATAGTGGCTTCATATTCTTTCCCATTCCATTTCGGTCTGGTGCGGGAATATGAAACACGGTTCAGACATGGGTTTCTTCTTGAGAACTTTGTGCTACGGATTTCCTGTAGTACTAGGGCTATCTGGGAAGCCTGCTAAGTCTGGATGACCTTTTTATGACCTTCAGCATCTGAGGTGAATTAGAGGAGGATCCTTTATGGTTATTGTAAACATTGTACCTCCGGGTTAGAAGTGTTTACACTTCTCATAACTGATTCAAGTCTGAGGATCCTTGTTCTAAAACAATACATGTGAGGGGGTTGGGATGTTTACAGGTTTACAGGAACCCTTGGCCTCATCATACCCTTGTTACTAATATTGTTTTAAGGTTATATCATTTTGGACTGTTCTTGTGAAACCCTGGACTTGTGACTCTTTATTTGAGTCCCCCACCTGGTTACTGGTTTCTTAAGCCTCCATTCGGACTTATGAACACACATGGACCCTATCAAGGTAGATAACAGATCCAGCACTTGATCACAAACCATTTGCATATCATTCTACATACATCAGTTTGCATCATTTAACATTTTTCTATTTGTTTTACAAGGTATCCACAACTTATCTTTGGTTTGGTTTTGACCTGTTCTGCTGCTCAGATTCCTTCAGCTATCTACACCAGCCTCTGCATCAGTTATCTTCACCAGAGATTCTTTTCAGTTCTCTACATCAGCTGTCTTCATCAGAGACTCTTCTTCAGTACCTTCTCCAGTTATCTTCTTCAGTTTTCATCAGTTGCCTTCATTAGTGCTTCTCCTCAGTCTTCTTCACCAGCATCCATTATCAGCATGGACACATCCAGGAAGAGCAACATCACTTACCATTTCTTTGAACCCACTCTGACAGGCATCAGGCATATGCAGGCTCTCATCACTCCTGATCATGTCACTTTATTCAGGGAACATTATGGAGGCATTACAGACATGATCATGGACCTGGATGCATCCTAGAGGAGCATGATCCACACATGTCTCCAGTTCTATGACCCTCCTCTCAGATGTTTCACTTTCCCAGATTTCCAGTTGGGACCATTGATGGAGGAGTTCTCTATGTTGTTGGGTGTCCCCATCAGGAGGGGAATTCCTTTCAACCCTGAGATGGTTGCTCCTTAGAATGAAGATATAGCTAAGGCTTTACACTTGGAGTCCACCCTCATTGACCAAAGCATAACCACTAAGGCTGGAATCCCAGGGCTTCACTTGGACTTCTTGGTTACTCAGGCCACCCTGCATGCTGCAGCAGGGAAGTGGGAGACTGTTTGTGCTCTTCTAGCCCTCAACATATATGGAGTCATCTTGTTTGCAGAAGAACCAAAGTTGGTAAGCAAAAGTGCTATTCACCTCTTCCTATTGAGGAATCCAGTCCCTACTTTTCTTGGAGACTTCTATTATTCAGTGCATCAAAGGAATGAGAAGCAAAAGTGAAGATTGGTCAGATGATGTGCACCCCTCTTCTACCGTTGGTTGTTAAGGCACTTGCCGAAGTCGAACACTTTCTTGAATCCTCATCAGCCAAGGAACTTGGCTAAGAGAATGATTGCCCTTACTTTAGAAGACATCAGATGGTGCACTCAAAGCACCAAGGGCAAAGATATCATTACTAGCTGTGGGCAGTATCCCAATGTATCCTTGATTGGAGTAAAAGGTTACATTAACTACAACCCTTTCCTTTTCAAGAGACAATTAGGGTATGCTTTGGTACATCCCTCAAGAGGGCAAGATTTGAAAGAGCCCCTCTATTGTGACATCCAGCACAACCTTGCCATTGTCAGACAGGCAGCCTGGGCCTGGGACAACATTCAGACTAAGGGGACAGCTATTCTTGGCAAGTTCAACAATATAGCTTCAGCTCAGTATCTTAGAGGATGTACCTGGACCATCACCTTAGAGGATGTACCTGGACCATCAACAGTGGAGCCTGCATCTACTGTCAGTTTAGAGGAGTTTGAGAAATTGAAGGAAAGGAATACTCAGCTCTCTGAAGCTTTGAAGAAGACCCTCTGTGAGAGGAATGACAGTCGGCTGGATAATGAAAGGTTAGAGAAGCTCCGGATTGAGCACTTGACCAAGATTGAGAAGACAGATGACTACATCAGAAAGGCTAGAGCAGGAGAGTTAGTGCTGAAGAATGCTTGCAAGGAAGCTAAGACTCAGAAGGCTAGAGTTGAGCATTACTTGTAAGAGAGCCAGGCTAGGTGGATCATGATCACTGAGGCACGTGTGTAACACGGTGGGAGAACTGACTTTGTATAAATGTTGCGGATAGCAAGAGTCGCCATCGACTTTTATTTTATCCAAAAGGAAAGGACATAAAAGAACAGGAAAGACCTTAAAAAGATTTTGAGTTCGGGGGGTAGGTTATACAAAGGGAAGGTGTTAGCGCCCTTTATATCCATGGTTATCCATGGGCTCTTAGTTACTTAGCTCACTTTAAATTGTTTTGAGAAAGGTGTAGTGTGTGATTAGAAACTTTCTAAGTACTTTATAATGATCCTCGTATGGATGTATATAAAGACTTTGTTGTGAAAATTTATTTGAAATGTGAAGTGTAAGAAGTGTTTTGAAATGTGTGAGCAAGTAATTAAGAGGAACCTACCCTATATTAAGTCTTTACTATTCTTATATGTTCTTTCAATGGTAAGACTATCCCTATTATTAAGGAATAGGTAGTCATTACCTTGGATGTGATAGGGGACATGTATATGGACATCTGAATATAGGCAACTGCAAGGTGTCTTTAGCAATTCGTAGGGATTTATCATCTTTTATTCGAAGGGACAAGATCATTTATCATAGGCAACCTCGAAGGGACTTGATCTTATAAACTGAAGGGACTTGATGATATTTATGAAGGAACTTGATGATATTTATGAAGGGACTTGATGATAGGCACATCTTGCATTAGGATTGTATCGAGGAGAGGAAGTATTAGGATTCTGAGGAGGGTCCTTCAAAGTAATGAGTTCCCCTTTCAACATGTGTTGCAAGGCTTGGGCCAGTGACATGTTGATCTTGGTGAATTGTCTTCTAGGCTTCTGTTGATTGTTTTGTTGTTGCTCTGGTGCTGCAGGAGTAGGATTGGAAATGTGAACTGCTCCTACAGATTGGTGACTCCTGTTACGACTATGTTGACCATACACAACATTAGACTCCTTCTTTCCACTAGGGGGCTTCTTAGCAGTGTTTGATGAAGAGGCACCCATTTGTATTTTACCACTTCTTATACCACTCTCCACACGTTCTCCAGTCATTATCAGCTCGATGAAACCAGATGATGAGCTTCCAATGAGGTGACTATAGAAAGGACCATTCAGCATACTCATAAACATATCTACCAGCTCCCTGTCAGTCAAAGGAGGTTGAACTCTGCCAGCCAGGTCTCTCCATTTCTGGGCATACTCCTTGAAACTCTCTTTAGCACCCATAGACATGCTTTGGAGTTGCATGCGAGTTGGTGCTAAATCAGCATTATATTGGTATTGCCTATAGAAGGCCTCAGCAATATCATTCCAATCACGAATATTAACACTTTCCAGTTGGTAGTACCATTCCAATTGAGCTCCAGACAAGCTCTCTTGGAAGAAATGAATCCATAACTTCTTATCAGCAGTATGTGGTTGAATCCTCCGGACATAGGACCTTAGATGCAGCTTAGGACATGAAACACTATCGTACACCACAAAAACAGGAACCTTGAAGCCAATAGGTATAACCACTCCAGATACTAAACTCAGATCTTCAAAATCAAGCCCAAAAGATTTTTGTAATTCCATGGCATTCATTCTGTCTACCCGCATCTTGTACTTCTCCTCACTAGCAGGATCATGATAATAGTTTGCCTAAGAATTAGAATCTCCCACAGTATCATGAAGACTACCTCCCTCTTTCTCAAAATTTTCAGACTCATAATCCTCAATCTGCTCCTTTATCTTGATAGGACCTCTGAATCTTCTTCCCAGATTGATAAGGCCTCCTGATCTTCTAGTCTTCTTCTTCTTCTTAGCCAGTAGTGTCTTCAGCTCATCTTGTCCTTTGGAAAAGTTCAGAATCAACTCTTGGAATTGTGCATTCTGAGCCTGGAGATCTTTGACAGTCTGTTCAAGAGCCATTTCTTCTGAAATAAACAGCGAGAAGATAAGATACATGTTCATAAGAAACCTGTGATGCAATGATATGGTATGTAAATGCATATACAATGTTTTCAAGGACCGCAGGATTTAAATTTGTTTAAACAACCATAAAGTAAACTTTTATTAGTAAGCAAATAAACTTGTTTGCCTCTTGAGCTTACAATAAAAATGAAATGAATACAAAAATGGGGTTTTAAGTCTCCCATGGACGTTTCCTCTTTGTGTTGAGGTATGAGTTGAGATTCCGCTCCTCGTGAAGTTGTTTTGTTAGCTCTAGGATTCTTTCTTGACTTGCTTTGTAATGAGTCTCAAAAGTATCTCTTTGCTCCTTCAACTGGATCCAGGACCTTTGTAACTCCTCCATGTCAGTGGGCATGTCTGGATGAAGAATGATATAAGAAGTATCTCCTTCAGCAACAGGCTCCATTGTAACTGGCAAGATGGCAGGATATGGCATCATAAGAGTCTAAGCACGAGATCGCACCCATATGAGATAAGGTTCCATAGGAATGGTGTACTTGGGTTCCAGAGTCTTGCTGTCAAACTTTGTTCACTTTACCCCATGCTCGTATGAACCTTTGACGGTAACCTTGTAGATCATTGTCGTAGTCGAACACAATACTCTGAATAAGCATGTCATGAGGACCATCACTCTGAGCGTAACCAAACTGACGTAGAGCTAAGGAAGGATTGTAGGTAATGCCCCATCTTATGCCAAGGAGTGGCACATTAGGGAACTCCCCACAACGGTCAATGATAGTAACATTCTCCATAGATCTAGAACACCAATGAATATCTGAATGTGAAAGTGACATAATTCTCTTAGACCACCTTAACCCTTGTTCATTCTTCATCACTGATCGAGGATGGTGAGAAATAAACCACCTAGACAATAGAGGTATGCAGCATATCAGAGTTCCTCGTGGCTTCGTAGTACGGGTATGAAGAGAGTGTAAGATGTCTCCAAGTAATGTAGGCACTGGGTTGCGAGTCAGAAATAGGTTGATGGCGTGTTAGTCTATGAACTGGTCTGGATTAGGGAACAACACTAAGCCATAAATCAATAGGGCTAAGATCTCCTCAAAAGCATCATAACTCATAGCCTTCAGGAACACTTGAGCTTTCTCCATCAATACCTTGGCAAGGATACCCTTAACTCCACTTCTCGTTTCCAGGACAATGTCTGATTTCTTTAGATGTAGGGCTGCAGCAATGACTTCAGGTTTAGGTTCCTTCTCTAAGCCTGTGAAGGGTTTTTGATCAAGGATAGGTATACCCAATAGTTTGGAGAACTCTTCCATTGTAGGAACCAGCTGATAGTCGGGGAATGTGAAACAATGATGTTTAGGATCAAAGAACTGAAACAGAACACTCATCATGTCTTCATTGAACCCTGAAGTGACTAGATCCAGTAGGTGACCATGTTTCTTGATGAATTGGGAGTTTTCAGAAACTTGAGAGACCAATTCTTTAAGCTTAGGAGGTATTCCTACAAAGTTGATCCGGATAGTATTCCTACGAGCAGAAGCCATGACCTGCAACAAAGAACAAAGATAAATCCTTTGGTCCTTGAAATGGTTAGTGAAAATGCTATGCTTATGATGCATGATGATGTTATGATGTTATGCTCAATCACAAACATGTGGCACACACAAACAAGTCACACCATAGCCCTAGGTTTGAAGGCTTGCATGAAGTTTAAAGGTAAGTACCCTCCCCTAAAGTTTAGTTGGTTCATCCTGTCCTACAAAGTAACCAGGTTCTAAGGGATCTCAATATCATTGATCCTTCACAAGGGTGGTTGTTCAGTAGGCAACTTACTTGCCAACCAAAACCCTCCAAGTTTAGAATCTCAATGAGCGTAGTATCGAGTATCAACCAACTTTAGTCTTCACCAAAGCCGGTTATCTCACTACTTTCTAAAGGCCAAGATGGGATGACTAGGGTTCTAGAAGTCAGTTAGTGTATTGACAACATATGGCAGCCTCATATTATCCTCAACTTGCTTAAGGAACATAAGCACCAACCAAGAAGTCACACCAACTATGGCCACCAGATCAACCATATCGGTATACGCCGTACAGTTTCCTTGATCTATTGCCATTTACCTAAGGTACACTAGATCCGGATTAGGATCTTTCACACAAAAAAAAGCCCAACAGATAAATATAAAGCAAACAAAGCAAACAATTTAAAGTGATCTAATTCCTAAGGGTACCCCTCTTTTGCTAAGTACATGGGGTTTCCCCAGCAGAGTCGCCACTTCTGTAACACAGTGGGAGAACTGACTTTGTATAAATGTTGCGGATAGCAAGAGTCGCCACCGACTTTTATTTTATCCAAAAGGAAAGGACATAAAAGAACAGGAAAGACCTTAAAAAGATTTTGAGTTTGGGGGGTAGGTTATACAAAGGGAAGATGTTAGCACCCTTTATATCCATGGTTATCCATGGGCTCTTAGTTACTTAGCTCACTTTAAATTGTTTTGAGAAAGGTGTAGTGTGTGATTAGAAACTTTCTAAGTACTTTATAATGATCCTCGTATGGATGTATATAAAGACTTTGTTGTGAAAATTTGTTTGAAATGTGAAGTGTAAAAAGTGTTTTGAAATGTGTGAGCAAGTAATTAAGAGGAACCTACCCTATATTAAGTCTTTACTATTCTTATATGTTCTTTCAATGGTAAGACTATCCCTATTATTAAGGAATAGGTAGTTATTACCTTGGATGTGATAGGGGACATGTATAGGGACATCTGAATATAGGCAATTGCAAGGTGTCTTTAGCAATTCGTAGGTGTAAACACCCCAAATTTTCCCTCACCCATTCACACCATGGCTTGTGATCATTTCATATGCATAAACACAATCATAAGATCTCATATCCCATTTTTGATTCACTGCATAGATTCAAAGTCATCTGCACCTAGGGTTTGTGATCTGAGCAATCCAAAAGCTTCATGAGCCACTCTAAAGGTCATCAATCACTTCAAAGGGGTCCATGTATGTTCTAATATCATATTACATCCTCTCAAAGTCAAGATTGTCAAAGGATCACAAAAACTGAGAATGGTGTGGAAGCAGAGCCAGGCTTGACTGCACAGTTGACCTAAAATTAGGGTTTTGGTTTCAGAGGCCATAACTCCAAATTTTTTGGTCATTCTTGTTTCTATTGGTCTCTATATGGTATAGGGAGTATGCATATCAATTTTCATGAAGAAATTCCATGGGGAAGTCATCTGATCAAGAGTTGACTTTTCAAGCAAGTCAGTGCAAAATCAGGGCATCTGAGGCCCCCAATGACCCAACCAAAGGGTGTTCTTCATCATTTTGATTGTATATGATCTTTATTTGATCATAGAAGAGGTTGGAAGTTCACAAAATTGAAGAATTTTAAGTCTTTTGCAAAGTTGACTTTTTGGGCAAGTTTGACTTTTAATGAAAATGTCATTTTAAGCAACTTTTTCAACCCTTACTTTTTGATTCAAGAAAGCTTCAAATGAAAAAACTTTGGTCATGAAAGTTGTAGAATAGATCTTTCCCTTTTCAAAAAGTACAAGAACATGACCTAATTCATTTTGGATCAAAAGTTATGGTTTGTCAAAGTTGGCAAAAATCACTAAATTTCAAGTCATGCACCAAAGAGGCAAAGTTGCAAATTCACTTCTCAAGGCCAATTAAGTCATCAAATGGGCTTCTAATCCACACAACATGATCACACAACATCTAAAGTTCAGAATGCACCCAAGGAATCACATGTTTCATGGCTTATGGATCAAGTTTCTTTCATAAGAACCAAAGGCAAGGCAAGTTGCAAAACTCATGATAGCATCTCATCCACTTGCTGGCTAGTTGGCTGATCAATCCTAGGCCCTTCCTCACATCATGCTGCGCAGCACACCCTCCTTGTACTTAGCTAGAAAGTGACCCATGCTTCTCTTACACAAAGTTGACATTTTTGCAAAAGCACCCATACCAATCAATAAAGCACATGTCACCTCATCTGACCAATGGGAATTGTTTATGTGAATCAAATGCAAGCTAAACATAACAAGAAGCAGGCCAGAAACACACCACAACTCAGCATTCACAAAATCTCTCCAACTTGCATTTTCCTTCGAAACACTCTCCACAAGCCTCAAACACAAAAACAAACTTCACAAACAGTCTCAACTCACTTCACTGATCACAAACCAACCATTGTTTTGGCCTGAAACCTCCCACATCACAAATACGATTTTCACACTCCCTTGGCCTGAGCTTCTGCCAACTTTCTCTAGAGGCTACATAAACTCCAACTAAGGGTCCAAAGCTTCTAAGGAGGGTCATTGGGACTTGTTTGAGCCAAAGAAACAACCAGAAAGCTCCTGAATCGAAAGCTCAATCTCAGGTAGCTTCATGAACTTTTTTTCCAGAACTCTAATTTCTTGTTAGAATATTGTTTTGTATGTTGCACTGATCATGGGGATCTATTTACTTTTGAAAATGAGCAAGAAATAAGCATGTTATGATGTTCTGAAAGTTTGCCCGTAAAAATGTTGTTGCTTGTTTCCTTTGATTCAGTGAAAATAAATGTTGTTTGAGTTCGGGTTTATGCTTAGTGATGTTCATAGATTGATTCTGGAGAGTTTGGTGAGGATTTGATGCGTATCCAGAGAGATTGAAGTTTTGGCCTGCCGAAGAAGATGACCGGAACACTGTTCCGGTCATCTGAAAGTCATTAGGGCTTGGATTAGGGCTTTAATCATAATTAAGCCAGTTTGAATGCTGGCCTTCCAGATGCGCGCAAGGTCAATTCGCGCGCGTGTGAGTTCATACCTCAGCCCTTGATCTTGCTGACTTTCCCATTTTCAGTTTTAATTTCATTTTATTTTTCATTTAATTGCATTTGTTTTCTTCATTTTATTTAAAATAGCAAAATCATTTTAAAAATTCTGAAATTTTTTGTACAACCTTTTATTAATTTTCAGAAACCAAAAACATTTTTATTTTTATTTTTTGCATTTAAAAAATATTTTTAAATATTTAAAAGTTTATTTTTAATTAATTAATAAGAATTAATTAAGTAAAAATACTTTTAGGTATTTAAAAATCACCAAAAAATTCATGAAACCTTAAAAAACATTTAGAAACATTTTCCAACCTTCAAACCAAATTTCTTTTTTGATCTTGATGCATTTTGAGAATTTCCCATGGAATTAATTCATTTTTTAAGCATTATTTTGATCCAAACTTCCAAAAAACATTTCTGCCTAACCATTGAGAGTTGGACTTTGATTCTTTTTGCATTGTGTTTAGCATATCATGTAGTTTGTGATATTAAATTGGCATGAATTGATCTTTCATTTTCTATTTGTTTGGCATTTTTCTTTTTAAGGTACCCAAAAACCCTAGGAAACTTAGGAAATTCATAACTTTTATTAGGTTAAGAGTTGGAACCTCTCCTTTGGGCAGTGAGTTAATATAGGTTTAGGGACCCTTTGAATGCATTTTCAATTTTTTATCTTGATGTTTGCTTCTGGTTTTGGTTTTTGTTTGATGCTTTGATCATAAACCCTAATTTGGGCTTCCATATGCATCCATCTTGCATTTGCATTCATACCTTGACTTGCCATGACATTTTGTGCATCCATTTGATTCATTTGACATCTTAAGACATATTGAAAGCATGTTTGATCATTGCATCTTGCATTTGCCATGTTGTATGCCATATGCATTTCATAACTTTTCATGTATGATCATGGTTCCAAACTTGCTTCATCTGCATCCATAAGCTTGTATGATCATCCCCCTGTCTTGTTACATGTTTGTAGCATCTCATAGCATCATTATCATCTCATATATGCTTCTGGTTTGGATTTACATCATACCATTTCATTTCATTTTGCATTGCATTGCATTCCTTTGCTAACTTTACAGGTGGTAGGTAACTTTGAGAAGTGAATTTGCCTTCACTTCTCACAATTTCTTTTCATCTCTCTTACGCATCCATACTGAATTTTGTTATGTGTTTGAGATTGAGCTTGCTCATTCTTTTTCTTCTTACTTTCTTTCCTCAAGTGACTTGACTTCTTGAATGAAGCAAGTTGCTTTGCTTCTCCTGATCCTTTCATCTGCTCCCTGGTGGTTCCATTGAAGATTTCTTTCTTAAACTTCACAAACCTTAGGAACAACCAAGCATGACAATGATTAGGGTTTTTATTAGTCCCCCACTTAGTTTTTACCTTTGTGTCTCTTTGAGTCTTCTCTTCTCATCTCATAATCAGGAACTAAACCCTAAAGGCTTTAAGGCTTTGTGATTAAGCTTATGCCTGCATCCTTCTATTAGGATGGAGTGTATAACTTTAATCCTAAGTTTTAAACCCTTAATGTGTTTAAATCCTTTAATCAATTCACTTAATAATCATCAAGACATCACACTTGTAACTTGGGCCTTGCATTAGGGTTCTAATTCTTCCTTAATTGGTTAAGAAGGACTAACCCTAGTGTTAATGGACAAGTCCCCCTCAAGTTGTCTTACAAACCATAAAATTCATTTCTTAATCATATCATTGTTTAAAATCCACTTAATAAAGGCTTTGTTTTGTCATGAGGTTAATCCCTAATCATGGATTAAGTTGAGGAGCTTTCCTCAGCTTAAACACTCTCATCTATTATCCTTCTATTAGGATGGTGTAATGAGTATGTTTAATCCCTGATTATGGCTTAATCTCATTACTTGACACTAAACAAAAACCACAAAAACATCTAAATAATCACAAGTAGGTTAATGATCTTAATCCTACACCAAAGGTGATTAAGTGTGAGAAGCTGACTTCACACTTAAGGTATTCTCATTACCCCTAATCAGAGGGATGATGTGATGAGTTTACTAAATCCATTGGTTTAGGCTTAATTTCATTAACTTATGACAAACTTTCAAAAGCAATAAAAGAGTGAAAACTCAAAAACAAACAATAATCGTATCCTCCGGGATTCTTTTCTCATCTCATTCACTCATAACCGAGAACTTGCTTCTTCCGTCTAATGCAAGACAGTTTGCATCTGTGCCAGACAGGTCATACACTTGAGCATTGACAAGCAAGCAGTTCACAAGTCAATTCATCTTTCAGTCTCTTTGGGTCGAACTACGGTGTTCTGACTTCCTCATTGCACGAGAGGATACGTAGGCATAACTTAACAGTTATCGAACAAAAGTCTCTGTATATTCCCCCTCTTTCCAGCCTTATTCTTTAGCCTCATGATCCTGAGCACTTCATCCATTTCTTACACTGACACTGTATATATTACACTTTACACTTCTTTTACACAGACACCTGTACATCTGTTTCTAGCTCTTTGGTACACAAAATGCACTGACACTACCCCTTTAAAACACAAATCTTTTAAGCGTGGATCCCGTCGAGTACGACGGACAATCTGGGTGCTAATACCTTCCCAGGTTGTAACCAACCCCCTTTCTCAGTCTCTCTGGTTCGCAACCGTCTTATCCATATCTTTCTAGGTCTATGCAGCATTACCTTTCCTCCGGGATAAAAATGCCTAGCTGGCGACTCTTTTTCATTCCCTGTGAGTTCACTCCTGTGTGTTCTCGCATCCTCCTTTCGCCGACCGTTCGCGTCTGTACCTCATTTGAGCCTGGTCTCATCTTTTGGGAGCGACAACTTGGCGACTCTGCTGGGGACCTTATACTGTAACCAGGGCTTCTGGTTCTTTTTGCGGGTTCCTCCTAGCGCTTGATTGATTTGTGTTTACTAGGGTGTTATGTTCTATTTGTGCTTGTATTTGTATTTATTTTTGCTTTATGTACAGTTGTTTTATTGCTTTCTTTATAGCTTTATATACATCATATTATCATACTGTGCTGGCTGGATCTGTTTTGTTGCTTTGATGGGTGGGTGTTCTATTGAGAGTTAAGGTCCTATACCTGGGACCTGAGTGACACCTAGGCTAGAGTGGTTCATGTTCTTTCCCATTCCATTTCGGTCTAGTGCGGGAATATGAAGCACGGTTCAGATATGGGTTTCTTCTTGAGAACTCTGTGCTACAGATCTCCTGTAGTGCTAGGGCTATCTGGGAAGCCTGCTAAGTCTGGATGACCTTTAGTAGTGACCTTCAGAAACTGAGGTGAATTAGAGGAGGATCTTTTATGGTTATTGTAGACACTGTACCTCCGGGTTAGAAGTGTTTACACTTCTCATAACTGATCCAAGTCTGAGGATCCTTGTTTTAGAACATCACCTGTGAGGGGGTTGGGCTGTTTACAGGTTTGCAGGTACCTTTGGCCTCAGCATACCCTGTTACTTTGTTTGATTAAGAGTACTCCATGTTGGAACAGTTCTTGTGATTTTTAACCCTGGACATGTGACTCTTTATTTGAGTCCCCCACCTTGGTTACTGGACTTTTGAACCTCCATCTGGATTTCTTGAACATACATGGACATATATCAAGGCAGTTAATCAGATCCAGCTCAGTCACAAACCCTTGCATATCATTTGCATACATCCTCATTGCATCATTTTTAACATGTGTTTATTTGTTTTTCAGGGTATCCATCCTATATTTTGGCTATGTTTTGACCCCTTCTTCAGCATAGACCTATTTTCATCAGTGCTTACTTCAGCTATCAGCTACCTACTTCAGTCACTTGCATCACCAGTCTCAGCCTGTCAGTGGCCTATCTTCAGTGTTATTCTCAGCATCTGTCTCAGCAACATGGCACCTAAGAAGAGTAACATCTCCTATCATTTCTTTGAGCCTGAGTTGGCCAGCATCAGGAAGATTCAGACCCTGATTACTCCAGACCATATACCACTTTTCAGAGAACATTATGGAGGAATCCTTGACGTGGTTATGGATTTTGACCCTTCACAGAGGAGCCTGATTCATACTTGCCTGCAGTTCTATGATCCCCCTCTAAGGTGTTTCACCATCCAGAATTTTCAGTTGGGACCCTTGTTGGAAGAGTATTCATCACTGATTGGTGTACCTATCAGGGGTGGAGTCCCCTTCAACCCTGAGATGGCTTTCCCTAGTAATGAAGAGGTGGCAAAAGCTTTGTATCTGGAACCAGTTCTGATTGGGCAGAATATGACTACCAAAGCTGGAGTCTCTGGTTTTTATCTGGATTTCTTGACCTCTCAGGCTACCCTAAAGGCCTCCTTGGGGGAGTGGAAGGCAGTCTGTGCATTATTAGCCCTTAGCATATATGGGGTTATTTTATTTGCAGATGAGCCTAAGTTTGTTAGCAAGAATGCAATCCATCTTTTCATCCTGAAGAACCCAGTGCCCACCTTACTGGGAGATCTTTACTACTCTGTTCATCAAAGGAATGAAAAGCAAAGGGGAAGATTAGTGAGATGCTGTGCTCCTTTGTTCCATACTTGGCTGCTCAAACATTTGCCAAAGACTGATGCATTCTTGAACCCTCACCAACAAAGGAACTGGGCTAGGAGGCTTGTTGCTCTAACCTCAGATGATATCAGGTGGTGCACTCAGAGCACCAAGGGCAAAGACATCATTACTAGTTGTGGGCAATTTCCCAATGTGCCTCTGATAGGAGTGAAGGGTTGCATCAACTACAACCCTCTGCTATTCAAAAGACAACTGGGCTATGCATTAGTCCACCCTCCTAGGGCACAGGATCTGACTGAGACCCTTTATTGTGAAATCAAGCCTAATCTGGCTATTGTCAGGCAGGCATCCTGGGCCTGGGACAATGTGCAGACTAAGGGGGTAACCATTCTTGGGAGATGCAATAATGTGGCCTCAGCCCAGTACTATGAGTGGTCTCATGCCAGGGCTCAAGTTTCTGGGATGCCCTTCACTATTGAAGATGTGCCTGGACCCTCCACAGCACCACCTCCAGCAACTGTCAGCTTAGAGGAGTTTGAGAAATTGAAAGAGAGAAATGAGAATCTGACTCAGGCTCTGCAGAAGACCCTCTGGGAGAGGAGTGATGGTCGTCTGGATATTGAGAGGTTAGAAAAGCTAAAGGTGGATCATCTATCCAGAATTGAGAAGTCTGAGGATTACATTAAGAAGTCTAGGGCTGGAGAACAGATCTTGAAGAATGCCTGCAAAGAGGCCCAAATCCAGAGAGCTAGGACTGATTTGTATCTGAAGGAGAGTCAGGCTAGGTGGGTCAGGATCACCGAAGCCCGTACTCAGGAGGATAAAAGGACTCAGGATAAGATTGAGCAGCTAGAAGCTAGTGCAAAAGAGCAACAGGAAGCCCTGGCAGCAGCCCAGAGAGAGATCTCAGAATTGAAGATTAGAGCTGGTGTAAAGAGGTCAAAGGACCAGAGTCAGCACAAGAGGCTAACTGCAGCTGTTACTACCAGGAATCTCCTTATCAGGAATCTTACAGAGCGTCCAGCTGATCCTGTGACTGAAGCACTTCTCAAGGAAGTTCAGGAGGATGAGTTTGGTCTTGGTGTTTGACTTTTGCTTGTTGTTGCTTTCATTTTATGTACTTTTCTTTATGTTGTATTTTCTGACCCCTCAGAGGGCGTGCATTGTAAACAAACTATGTACCATTTAATTTTTGTAATATATGTGTGGGTTTGTTTATCTGAATTCTTCCAAAGCAACATCACAAGCATCTTTCTCAGGGGTCTGGAAAGGTCAAAACCAAGTGCCAAGCCGGATACCTTGGATGCAAATAAGCATACTGCATTGCATGCTGACCTTTTGTTTTGTTTTGTAGGTTTTTGTTTTATTGTTACTAACTCTGTTGTGAACTCAGGAACTATTGCTCGACGTCGGGTGTTTCCACTCAACCGTCCACACAGATATCCCACCCGCAACAATCTTCCGGGCATACAAATGGACCAAGTACAACAGGACCTTACAGAGGTCAGGAATCAAATGGCCAACGAGAGGTTGGAAATGAGGAATCAGATGACACAATTTATGGAGGTGATGAATAATATGGCTCAAAGCCAAGAGAGGTTAAGAGCACTAGTAGAGGGGAGGAATCAGGAAGACCCTCATCCAGGGACTGCTGGGACAAGCAACAATGAGAGAGTTCAACCTCATGTTAACCCCCCAGTCTATGGACCCCACCTGCATCCAGAGATTAACATCCCTGTTAATGTGCAAGGGACTGCCACTGCAGGTAGAGTGCTGCAAGAAGACCCCCAGGAAGATCAATTCACAGTGATGGGAGCTGGGGAGGAAGCCTATGACAGAAGGCTAGATGAGATTGCTGAGAAACTGAGATCCATGGAGTCCCAGAATTCTTTGGGCTTTGATGTTATGGACATGGGCCTAGTGGACGGGGTCAGGATTCCCCACAAATTTAAACCACCATGCTTTGAGAAGTATAACGGGACTTCCTGTCCCCGGACCCATTTACAGTCTTTTCTGGGGAGGCTGAAAGCATATACCATGGACGAAAAGCTATGGATGTTTTATTTTGAGGATAGTTTAACAGGAGCTTCAAGGGAATGGTACTCTCACCTGACTAGAGCAACCATTAGATGCTGGAAGGATTTGGCTGAGGCCTTTATCAGACAGTATCAGTACAACTTGGATATGGCTCCCAACAGGACCCTCCTGATGGGAATGTCACAATCATCCAGGGAAAGCTTCCGGGAGTACGCTCAGAGATGGAGACAGCTTGCTGCTGCTGTCCAGCCACCCATGTTAGAGAGGGAGATGGCTGATATGTTTATGAACACCCTCCAAGGAACATACATTGACAGGCTGGCTGCCTTTTCTTCCACTAGCTTTGCTGATGTAGTCATAGCCGGGGAAAGAATTGAGAGCCTATTAAAAATGGGTAAGATTTCTGACAACGGTGCTAGCTCATCCAGCAACCCAAGAAAGCCTTTTATGGGCCCAAGAAGAACTGGTGAGACCAATGCTATCCATACCAGCAGGGGCAGACCCCAATATGTTCATAGGTCTGTGGCAGCAGTCACCATTCCCGCTCCAATTCATCCTCAACCAGCTTATCAACCTCAGCAACAGAATTACCAGCAACAAACTCAGTATCCTCCTCAGAGAAATTATAACAACAGCAACACCAACAACAACAATCAGCAAAGACCATTCCAACAGAGACCTTCTCAGGCCAATAGGGTGATCGATCCGATCCCTATGCCCTATGCCACATTACTGCCACAACTCCTAAAACTCAACCTAGTTGAGCTAAGGACGTTGGCACCTCCAGATCCTACCAGTCTACCCAGAAATTATGACGCCAGTGCCAGATGTGCTTTTCACTCAAATGCACCTGGCCATAGTACGGAGAAGTGCAGGGCCTTGCACATGAAGGTACAAGACTTGGTAGACTCCAAAGCTCTGAACTTTGCACCACCACCAAATGTTAACAAGAACCCTATGCCACACCATGGTGGTCCCAGAATCAATGCTATTGAAAAAGACAAGCCGTCTTACTTGATAACCAGTGTGGGTCAGATTCGGACACCTTTGGTGGAGATTAAAGCTCAACTCCTTGAATGCCAAATGTTCCCGGGATGCGAGCTAGGGTGTGCTTATTGCAACATTTCAGTGAATGGTTGTGATAACTTGAGGAATGGCATAGATGGTCTCATCCAGAGTGGCCTGCTTCAAATCACAACATCAATACCTACCAATCCAGCAATCTCCTTAACAACAGTTCCAGAATCTACTACAACTGCAACAACCATTGTTCCAAACAACTTTTCAGTTTCATCAACAAATGCTTCATCTGTTACTTCAACGGACCAAATATCAACAAACATCCCTTCTACAACTTCAACACCCCTTCATTCAGAGTCTCCTACAACAACAACACCCATCCAGTCGGCAATGTCTCCTACAACATCAGCAACAAACAATGCAAGTGTCTCAACAGTTACAATTTATTATGATCCCGCAAATGATTCCGCTTACAACTCACAAAATGCCACTCCTACCAGAGCACCAGTCACAATATATTATGATCCACAGACTATCATGGTTCCTTCTGCAGCTGCCATCAGTCCAGTCACTATCACAGTGCCTGGGCCAGTACCTTATGAAAGCAGTAATGCAATCCCTTGGCATTACGGCTCCGATCTATACTGCGAAGGACAGAAAATCACTTTCGAATCATCAACTTCTTCACCACAAATAGACAATGTGGGGGGAGGCGGAGGCTTCACTCGAAGCGGACGTCTCTTTGCCCCGCAACTCCAAAGACCCACTGCTGAAGCAGAAGCTGCTGCCAAGGCAAAAGGGAAGAGCATGGTGCAAGAAGAGCAAATTGTTAAAGAAGCTTTGAAAACACCTTTTGACCAAGAAGTTGATGAATTCATGAGGATCATCAAGAAAAGTGATTACAAGTTAGTGGACCAGCTTCACCAGACGCCTTCCAAGATCTCCATTCTATCATTGCTTATGTGCTCCGAGGCTCATCAGAACGCACTACTCAAAGTCTTGCACGCAGCTTATGTGCCAGAAGAGATCACCGTCAATCAGTTGGAAGCTGTGGTTGGAAATGTTAATGCTAGTAATGGACTAGGATTCACCAACACTGATTTGACTACGGAAGGCCGCAATCACAATAAGGCTTTGCACATTACCATGGAGTGTAAGGGTGCAGTTCTTTCACATGTACTGGTAGACACAGGATCATCCCTCAATGTCTTGCCTAAAAAAGCCCTTGTGAAGCTGGAATATGAAGGATTGGCATTATGACCCATTAACTTGGTAGTGAGAGCTTTTGACGGCTCTAAGAGATCAGTTCTGGGAGAAATTGAATTACCTGTAACGATTGGCCCACAAACTTTCAAAACGACCTTCTACGTGATGGACATTCAGCCTGCCTACAGCTGTTTGTTGGGTAGACCATGGATTCATGCCGCTGGCGCAGTTACGTCTACCCTTCACCAGAAGTTAAAATTCGAGTGGGAGGGCCAAGTCGTTACTATTTGTGGAGAGGAGGATATTTTTGTTAGCCATCTGGCTACATACAAATATATTGAGATGGATAGGGAGATCCACGAGACGATGAGTCAAGGGTTTGAGGCCCTGAATATTAATGAAACCTCTGCTGTACTTGGGACTTCCATGACATCCTACCAGCAGGCCCGGAAGGTGGTGGAAGAAGGAAACGCTCAAGGCTGGGGCAAATTGTTGCCTGTGGAGAAGAAAGAAGATAGATTTGGGTTGGGTTACAAACCAACTCAAGAAGATCAAACAGAGGCTGCTAAAAAGCCCAACTTTGTTAGTGGGGGGATGCTCACCCCCGATGCTGTCAACAACTTGGAAGATGAGTCGGAAGATGAACGCAACCTGGAAAGCTGGATTCGTCCAAAGATCCCGGGGAGCAGTATCTCAAACTGGTCTTCCCAGGAAATTATAAGAGTTACTCCTGCAGAGTAATTATTATTTCCTGTATATTTTAAGCATGCATCAAGTCTTGCATCTTGCCCAAGATGACAAAACTCATTTTGTAATCGGGCCATCTGTAATTTTTGTGCAACAAGATTAATCAATGAAATATCAGACATCTTTTGCAAACAAGTCTTTTTCTTTTCCGCTCACTGTTTTTCCATTTTTCTTTTTGTACAAAAAAATAAATGGCAATGTTTTCAAAATGACAACTTTTATTTCACTTTTCTAAACAAGATTAAAATCAATCACTAAAATGAACAAACTGAACCCTTGCAGAGAGTGCCTTCCAGACAGCACCGACAACAACACGACTATGACTTCGTATGATTTTGACAATCCGATCAATCAAGCTGATGAAGGGGTTGAAGAAGATTACGAGCTTCCTGAAGAGCTAGCCAGGTTGTTGAGACAAGAGGAGAAGGTCATCACTCCTCATCAGGAGGAGGTCGAAACGATTAATCTTGGTACAGATGATGACGTGAAAGAAGTTAAAATCGGGGCCTGTTTACAGGACTCAGTGAAGAGACAACTGATTGACCTGCTTCAGGAATATGTGGATGTGTTTGCTTGGTCTTATCAGGATATGCCAGGGTTGGACACCGATATTGTTATGCATAAGCTGCCTTTGAGGGAAGAATGCCCACCGGTCAAACAGAAACTGCGCCGTACTCGTCCAGACATGGCAATGAAAATCAAAGAAGAGGTACAAAAGTAGTGGGACGCCGGATTCCTTGCTGTAACTAGCTATCCGCCGTGGGTTGCTAATATAGTACCTGTGCCTAAGAAAGACGGCAAAGTAAGGATGTGTGTTGACTACCGGGATCTGAACAGAGCCAGCCCGAAAGATGATTTTCCATTACCCCACATTGACATATTGATTGATAATACGGCTCAGTTCTCGGTATTCTCCTTCATGGACGGATTTTCAGGATACAATCAGATCAAAATGTCACCTGAAGACATGGAGAAGACAACCTTCATCACACCCTGGGGCACGTTCTGTTACAAAGTGATGCCATTCGGATTGAAGAACGCTGGTGCAACATATCAACGGGCTATGGTAACGTTATTCCACGATATGATCCATAAAGAAATCGAGTGTTATGTGGATGACATGATTGCCAAGTCCCTCACAGAAGAAGAACACCTGGTAAATCTGCTAAAGCTATTCAAGTGTCTGAGGAAGTACCAACTGAAGCTGAACCCCAACAAGTGCACATTCGGGGTGCGATCTGGTAAGCTGCTGGGTTTTATTGTAAGTGAGAAGGGGATTGAAGTTGACCCTGATAAAGTCAAAGCCATTCAAGAAATGCCTGCACCGAAGTCAGAAAAAGAAGTTCGAGGGTTTCTAGGTAGATTGAACTACATTTCACGGTTCATATCTCACCTTACGGCAACCTGTGAACCCTTGTTCAAGCTGTTAAGAAAAGAACAGACGGTCAGGTGGAACGAAGACTGCCAAAAGGCTTTTGACAAGATCAAAGAATACTTGCAAGAACCTCCAATCCTTATGCCTCCAGTTGAAGGAAGACCTCTGATAATGTACTTGACAGTATTAGAAGAGTCAATGGGGTGTGTGCTGGGCCAGCATGACGAGTCTGGTCGAAAAGAGTATGCAATATACTACCTGAGCAAAAAGTTTACCGACTGTGAACAACGTTATTCACTGCTCGAGAAAACTTGCTGTGCTTTAGCGTGGGCTGCTCGCCGACTGAGACAGTATATGTTGACCCACACCACTTTATTGATTTCCAAGATGGATCCAGTTAAGTACATTTTCGAGAAGCCAGCTCTTACCGGACGGGTTGCGAGATGGCAGATGATTCTCACGGAATATGACATCCAGTACACATCTCAGAAGGCCATCAAGGGCAGTGTATTGTCTGAATATCTTGCTGAGCAACCCATTGATGATTACCAGCCCATGAGATTTGACTTCCCTGATGAAGACATAATGTTCATAAAAGCGAAAGATCATGAAGAGCCTGTTCACACTGAAGGGCCTGACCCGGAGGAAGAATGGACTATGATGTTTGATGGGGCTGTTAATATGAATGGTCGTGGTGTTGGTGCAGTACTCATTACACCTAAGGGAGTTCACATGCCTTTCTCGGCAAAACTCACCTTTAACTGCACTAACAACGAAGCTGAATACGAAGCTTGCATTATGGGTCTTGAGGAAGCCATTGACCTCAGAATCAAGACATTGACTGTATTCGGAGATTCAGCTCTGGTAGTTAATCAAACCAACGGCAAATGGTACACCCACCAGGATCATCTGATACCTTACAGGGATTATACAAGAAGGTTATTGACTTTCTTCACAACGGTCAAGCTTGAGTATATCCCTCGGGACGAGAACCAGTTTGCAGATGCTCTGGCTACCATTTCATCTATGATCAAAGTTCAAGCTGCCAACTTTGTACCGCAGATTTCAGTGTCCAGACTTGACAGACCAACATATGTATTTGCAGCAGATATTGTCAAAGATGACAAGCCTTGGTTCCATGACATTAAGTGCTTCTTGGTGGATCAAACATACCCATCTGGGACATCTTCCAATGATAAGAAGACGTTGAGAAGGCTTGCTGGCAGTTTCTTTCTGAATACTGATGGTTCCTTGTACAAGATAAACTTTGATATGGTACTCCTCAGATGCGTCGATAGAACAGAAGCAGACTTGTTGATGCACGAAGTGCACGAAGGATCCTTTGGTACCCATGCAGGAGGGCATGCCATGGCTAAGAAATTGCTAAGATCAGGTTATTACTGGATCACAATGGATGCCGACTGTTGCGCGTATGCCAGAAAATGCCATAAATGCCAGATCTATGCGGATAAGGTGCATGTACCTCCCAATCCTTTGAATATAATGTCTTCACCCTGGCCCTTTGCCATGTGGGGCATTGATATGATTGGCAAGATTGAGCCGACTGCTTCAAATGGCCACAGATTCATCCTGGTAGCCATTGACTATTTTACCAAGTGGGTTGAAGCAGCTTCTTATGCCAATGTTACAAGGCAAGTGGTAGCCAGATTTCTGAAAAGAGATATCATCTGCCGATACGGAGTTCCCGAGCGAATCATTACTGATAATGGTTCCAACTTGAACAACAAAATGATAGCAGAGCTGTGCCGGGACTTCAAGATCCAACACCACAATTCTTCTCCTTACAGGCCAAAAATGAATGGCACTGTCGAGGCAGCTAATAAGAATATCAAGAAGATTGTGCAGAAGATGGTAGTTACATACAAAGACTGGCATGAGATGCTACCATTTGCCTTGCACGGGTACCGCACGTCAATCAGAACATCCACTGGGGCAACACCGTATCAGCTTGTGTATGGTATGGAGGCAGTCCTACCTGTTGAAGTTGAATTACCCTCCTTACGAGTATTGATGGATGTTAAGCTGAACGAAGCAGAATGGGTCCGGTCCCGATATGAACAACTGAGTCTGATTGAAGAGAAAAGATTGGCTGCAATTTGTCATGGGCAGTTGTATCAGAAAAGAATGAAAAGAGCCTTCGATCAGAAAGTCAGGCACCGAGAATACCAGGTGGGAGATCTTGTGCTGAAAAGAATCCTCCCTCCTCATACAGACCACAGGGGCAAATGGACTCCAAATTATGAAGGACCATTCGTAGTAAAGAAAGTTTTCTCTGGTGGAGCACTGATGCTCAGCACCATGGATGGTGAAGACTTCCCGTCCCCTGTGAATTCAGATGCAGTTAAAAAATATTTCGCATAAAATGACCCGCTGGACATAAAAACAGAATGTAAGTCCAGGCAAAAATAGGGCATCCCAGCGAGTCAAAAACAGAATAAAAACTCGGGCAAAAATAAGGGAAAATAAACAAAAAATGTACACCCGTTGAGTTGAAAAGCCGCATGGGACAGCTCAGGCAAAAATGGGTATCCCGATGGATTGAAAACCCGAAAGGGCGATCCATGCAAAATAAGGGAATAAGCGAACAATTGTATTCTGAATTCGTCTGTATCACCTACAACTTGGTAAACCTCGAAAGGATCAAGCTTCTGTCAGAATCAGCCTTCTTCAGAAAGCAAGACGAGAAGAGCGTCAAAAGTCATACGAGTCATAGCAAGAGGGAAGCTCCTTGAAGCGTCGTCAACATTGCCAGCATTTTGTTTCTCAATTTGTAACAATCTCCTCATTTCAGGAGATATGTTTCTTTGACTGTATCTTGCCAATTCAGGGCATACGAATTAATAAAAACAGATTTTCAGTCAAGTTTCGCCTCATACACTTCATTTTATTTGCAAAGAATGTCTGATGTCTTAAGAAAAACTGAGTGCATGAATACAGATGTTTATCTTTAAAAAATAAAACACGTGCTTACAGGGAATATACTTACTTTCAGAAGTGTCTCACTCCTATGACGGAATCCGGCAAAGGATACCTTGGGATTACTTGTACGTTTCTCTATCTTTGCAGGATTGCAGGTATCCGAAGCGCGATATGGGGCATGAAAGCTTCATCCCGGCAAGCTGGCAAATCAACACTCACTCAGTCTTAGCACTCAAGGTATTTTCTCCCCAGTTGAGTTGTCACTTGTTGCTTCTCCCAACCGAGTTGCCAATCATTCTTCCTCAGTCAAGTACAAAAGCCAGGGAACCACTTCCCCACAGAGTTTCAGCCTCTATCCGGAAGAACAACGCACGAAGGAATCACAACAGAGTGACGAAAGCTTCTACAAACCCCAGCTGGGTCCCTCATTGTCAGGAATAGGTCTATCATTGACCCATTTCCCCAAGCAGAATCATTTCATCAGATCTACCAATGATCTCACCCCCAGCTGGGATGTTTACTTCAAGCAAAATCGACCAGAGATCATCACAGCAATGGGATCCGAATCTCGGATTGGTATCTTTTGCGTAATCATAGCATTCACATCATATTCACCAAACAAAGCGTAGCATTCCGTCTTAATGCGGAGCATTACGGCAAAAATCAAACATGTTGCATAATCATAAGTCATGGTCTGAGTCAAGCACCTGTGAACATTATCAGTCCATCAGCAATATACGGAATCCTCCCCAGATTCCCCAGCAAAAGCATTTGCCTCACATCAACCAATACGAATACACACTCCTTGTGACACCCGTCCGTGTCATATCCCCAGCAGAAAGCCAAGACATCCTCTTTGCACTCACATATACTTATATATACATTGCCTTGACATCCGTCCATTCCATTTTCCCAGCACAGTAACATAAACACTTTGTATATCGGATATTTGTTTATACTATACTCTTCTCCTTTTGACACTCGTCCGTGTCACCCTCCCCAGCAGGTGAAACACTTAAATATACACCACTCATACTTATTCCACTTATACAGATACTCGTCCGTATTTTGTATACACCATTTATATCCCCGCAGATTCGACACTCGTCCGTGTTCTTTGTTAACCAGTTGGTACTCGTACGTACCATCATCTCAGAACATGCGTCTAGCGTTTGTTTCTACTTGATACTCGTCCGTATCGTGGTCTTAAGGATGCTCGTCCGCATCTTTAATCCATACATTGTGTCTTCTTGAATATAGATACTTGTCTGTGCCTACTGTTCCCCAGAAGAGTCCCCTCAGATTCAACACTCGTCCGTGTTCTTTGTTAACCAGTTGATACTCGTCCGTATCATCATCTCGGAACACGTGTCAGTTTTTGTTTCTACCTGATACTCGTCCGTATCATAGTCTTAAGGATGCTCGTTCGCGTCTTTAATCTATACACGTCTAAACACTTATACCTTTTATTTCTTGGATTGTAAACACTCGTCCGTGTTTACTATTCCCCAGTAAAACAATTTTCTTTTTATCTGACATTCGTCCTATGTCATGATAAACCCTGAGAGCAGCCGTACCCTGCTAGGTGGTCGTCCTCCGCCTCTTGATGGTCGTCCTCCATCATGCTCGTCCGATGGCCGTCCCCATCGTTGACTCTCTCTATCCGACATTCGTCCTATGTCGTGATATTTTAGCAGCCGTACCCTGCTAGGTGGTCGCCCTCCACCTTTTGATGATTTTCCTTCATCATTTTATCCAATGGCCGTCCCCATTGTTGATTTTTGGTTATCTGGCGTTCGTCCTACGTCATGATAAACCTTGATGGCAGCCGTCCCCTGCTAGGTGGTCGTCCTCCACCTCTTGATGGTCGTTCTCCATCATGCTCATCCGATGGCCGTCCCCATCGTTGACCTTTTATCCGGCATTCGTCCTATGTCGCGATATTTTCGGCAGCCGTACCCTGCCGGGTGGTCGTCCTCCACCTTAGATGACCGTCCCTCATCTTAACCCCAACAGAGCAGCCGTCCCCTGCTAGGTGATCGTCCTTCACCTTTGATGACCGTACCTCATCATCTGTTTATTTCATTTATTCTTTAACCCGATGGCCGTCCCCGTCGTGGTCCCATTTCTTTTTAGCCCGATGGCCGTCCCCATCGTCGGTTACTTTACTTTGAACTTGATGGCCGTCCCCATCACTTTTCATATTCCCCCAGAGAATCTTATAGCTTCATCTTGATGGCCGTCCCCATCATAATCTCCTATATCCCCAGCATGATGGCCGTCCCCGTCATTGCTCTTTACCCAGCAGAGGTCCTCTGCTCGACGGCCGTCCTCCATCGCCCATACTTTACAATATACTTTATTTTCTTTTACAATCTATATCCCTTTTCTTCTTCATTCTGTGAGTGAAAATTTTGGACTGTCTTTGGTATTCAACCACAAGTTATCTTGTTTGCCAGATAAGCCGTCGTTTACATCCTGCACAGCTAACTCATGTTTGAATAGGGGCAGCTGTAAACACCCCAAATTTGCCCTCACCCATTCACACCATGGCTCGTGATCATTTCATATGCATAAACACAATCATAAGATCTCATATCCCATTTTTGATTCACTGCATAGATTCAAAGTCATCTGCACCTAGGGTTTGTGATCTGAGCAATCCAAAAGCTTCATGAGCCACTCTAAAGGTCATCAATCACTTCAAAGGGGTCCATGTATGTTCTAATATCATATTACATCCTCTCAAAGTCAAGATTGTCAAAGGATCACAAAAACTGAGAATGGTGTGGAAGCAGAGCCAGGCTTGACTGCACAGTTGACCTAAAATTAGGGTTTTGGTTTCAGAGGCCATAACTCCAAATTTTTTGGTCATTCTTGTTTCTATTGGTCTCTATATGGTATAGGGAGTATGCATATCAATTTTCATGAAGAAATTCCATGGGGAAGTCATCTGATCAAGAGTTGACTTTTCAAGCAAGTCAGTGCAAAATCAGGGCATCTGAGGCCCCCAATGACCCAACCAAAGGGTGTTCTTCATCATTTTGATTGTATATGATCTTTATTTGATCATAGAAGAGGTTGGAAGTTCACAAAATTGAAGAATTTCAAGTCTTTTGCAAAGTTGACTTTTTGGGCAAGTTTGACTTTTAATGAAAATGTCATTTTAAGCAACTTTTTCAACCCTTACTTTTTTATTCAAGAAAGCTTCAAATGAAAAAACTTTGGTCATGAAAGTTGTAGAATAGATCTTTCCCTTTTCAAAAAGTACAAGAACATGACCTAATTCATTTTGGATCAAAAGTTATGGTTTGTCAAAGTTGGCAAAAATCACTAAATTTCAAGTCATGCACCAAAGAGGCAAAGTTGCAAATTCACTTCTCAAGGCCAATTAAGTCATCAAATGGGCTTCTAATCCACACAACATGATCACACAACATCTAAAGTTCAGAATGCACCCAAGGAATCACATGTTTCATGGCTTATGGATCAAGTTTCTTTCATAAGAACCAAAGGCAAGGCAAGTTGCAAAACTCATGATAGCATCTCATCCACTTGCTGGCTAGTTGGCTGATCAATCCTAGGCCCTTCCTCACATCATGCTGCGCAGCACACCCTCCTTGTACTTAGCTAGAAAGTGACCCATGCTTCTCTTACACAAAGTTGACATTTTTGCAAAAGCACCCATACCAATCAATAAAGCACATGTCACCTCATCTGACCAATGGGAATTGTTTATGTGAATCAAATGCAAGCTAAACATAACAAGAAGCAGGCCTGAAACACACCACAACTCAGCATTCACAAAATCTCTCCAACTTGCATTTTCCTTCGAAACACTCTCCACAAGCCTCAAACACAAAAACAAACTTCACAAACAGTCTCAACTCACTTCACTGATCACAAACCAACCATTGTTTTGGCCTGAAACCTCCCACATCACAAATACGATTTTCACACTCCCTTGGCCTGAGCTTCTGCCAACTTTCTCTAGAGGCTACATAAACTCCAACTAAGGGTCCAAAGCTTCTAAGGAGGGTCATTGGGACTTGTTTGAGCCAAAGAAACAGCCAGAAATCTCCTGAATCGAAAGCTCAATCTCAGGTAGCTTCATGAACTTTTTTTCCAGAACTCTAATTTCTTGTTAGAATATTGTTTTGTATGTTGCACTGATCATGGGGATCTATTTACTTTTGAAAATGAGCAAGAAATAAGCATGTTATGATGTTCTGAAAGTTTGCCCGTAAAAATGTTCTTGCTTGTTTCCTTTGATTCAGTGAAAATAAATGTTGTTTGAGTTAGGATTTATGCTTAGTGATGTTCATAGATTGATTCTGGAGAGTTTGGTGAGGATTTGATGCGTATCCAGAGAGATTGAAGTTTTGGCCTGCCGGAGAAGATGACCGGAACACTGTTCCGGTCATCTGAAAGTCATTAGGGCTTGGATTATGGCTTTAATCATAATTAAGCCAGTTTGAATGCTGGCCGTCCAGATGCGCGCCAGGTCAATTCGCGCGCGTGTGAGTTCAAACCTCAGCCCTTGATCTTGCTGACTTTCCCATTTTCAGTTTTAATTTCATTTTATTTTTCATTTAATTGCATTTGTTTTCTTCATTTTATTTAAAATAGCAAAATCATTTTAAAAATTCTGAAATTTTTTGTACAACCTTTTATTAATTTTCAGAAACCTCAAACATTTTTATTTTTATTTTTTGCATTTAAAAAATATTTTTAAATATTTAAAAGTTTATTTTTATTAATTAATAAGAATTAATTAAGTAAAAATACTTTTAGGTATTTAAAAATCACCAAAAAATTCATGAAACCTTAAAAAACATTTAGAAACATTGTCCAACCTTCAAACCAAATTTCTTTTTTGATCTTGATGCATTTTGAGAATTTCCCATGGAATTAATTCATTTTTTAAGCATTATTTTGATCCAAACTTCCAAAAAACATTTCTGCCTAACCATTGAGAGTTGGACTTTGATTCTTTTTGCATTGTGTTTAGCATATCATGTAGTTTGTGAGATTAAATTGGCATGAATTGATCTTTCATTTTCTATTTGTTTGGCATTTTTCTTGTTAAGGTACCCAAAAACCCTAGGAAACTTAGGAAATTCATAACTTTTATTAGGTTAAGAGTTGGAACCTCTCCTTTGGGCAGTGAGTTAATATAGGTTTAGGGACCCTTTGAATGCATTTTCAATTTTTTATCTTGATGTTTGCTTCTGGTTTTGGTTTTTGTTTGATGCTTTGATCATAAACCCTAATTTGGGCTTCCATATGCATCCATCTTGCATTTGCATTCATACCTTGACTTGCCATGACATTTTGAGCATCCATTTGATTCATTTGACATCTTAAGACATATTGAAAGCATGTTTGATCATTGCATCTTGCATTTGCCATGTTGTATGCCATATGCATTTCATAACTTTTCATGTATGATCATGGTTCCAAACTTGCTTCATCTGCATCCATAAGCTTGTATGATCATCCCCCTGTCTTGTTACATGTTTGTAGCATCTAATAGCATCATTATCATCTCATATATGCTTCTGGTTTGGATTTACATCATACCATTTCATTTCATTTTGCATTGCATTGCATTCCTTTGCTAACTTTACAGGTGGTAGGTAACTTTGAGAAGTGAATTTGCCTTCACTTCTCACAATTTCTTTTCATCTCTCTTACGCATCCATACTGCATTTTGTTATATGTTTGAGATTGAGCTTGCTCATTCTTTTTCTTCTTACTTTCTTTCCTCAAGTGACTTGACTTCTTGAATGAAGCAAGTTGCTTTGCTTCTCCTGATCCTTTCATCTGCTCCCTGGTGGTTCCATTGAAGATTTCTTTCTTAAACTTCACAAACCTTAGGAACAACCAAGCATGACAATGATTAGGGTTTTGATTAGTCCCCCACTTAGTTTTACCTTTGTGTCTCTTTGAGTCTTCTCTTCTCATCTCATAATCAGGAACTAAACCCTAAAGGCTTTAAGGCTTTGTGATTAAGCTTATGCCTGCATCCTTCTATTAGGATGGAGTGTATAACTTTAATCCTAAGTGTTAAACCCTTAACGTGTTTAACTCCTTTAATCAATTCACTTAATAATCATCAAGACATCACACTTGTAACTTGGGCCTTGCATTAGGGTTCTAATTCTTCCTTAATTGGTTAAGAAGGACTAACCCTAGTGTTAATGGACAAGTCCCCCTCAAGTTGTCTTACAAACCATAAAATTCATTTCTTAATCATATCATTGTTTAAAATCCACTTAATAAAGGCTTTGTTTTGTCATGAGGTTAATCCCTAATCATGGATTAAGTTGAGGAGCTTTCCTCAGCTTAAACACTCTCATCTATTATCCTTCTATTAGGATGGTGTAATGAGTATGTTTAATCCCTGATTATGGCTTAATCTCATTACTTGACACTAAACAAAAACCACAAAAACATCTAAATAATCACAAGTAGGTTAATGATCTTAATCCTACACCAAAGGTGATTAAGTGTGAGAAGCTGACTTCACACTTAAGGTATTCTCATTACCCCTAATCAGAGGGATGATGTGATGAGTTTACTAAATCCATTGGTTTAGGCTTAAGCTCATTAACTTATGACAAACTTTCAAAAGCAATAAAAGACTGAAAACTCAAAAACAAACAATAATCGTCTCCTCCGGGATTCTTTTCTCATCTCATTCACTCATAACCGAGAACTTGCTTCTTCCGTCTAATGCAAGACAGTTTGCATCTGTGCCAGACAGGTCATACACTTGAGCATTGACAAGCAAGCAGTTCACAAGTCAATTCATCTTTCAGTCTCTTTGGGTCGAACTACGGTGTTCTGACTTCCTCATTGCACGAGAGGATACGTAGGCATAACTTAACAGTTATCGAACAAAAGTCTCTGTATATTCCCCCTCTTTCCAGCCTTATTCTTTAGCCTCATGATCCTGAGCACTTCATCCATTTCTTACACTGACACTGTATATATTACACTTTACACTTCTTTTACACAGACACCTGTACATCTGTTTCTAGCTCTTTGGTACACAAAATGCACTGACACTACCCCTTTAAAACACAAATCTTTTAAGCGTGGATCCCGTCGAGTACGACGGACAATCTGGGTGCTAATACCTTCCCAGGTTGTAACCAACCCCCTTTCTCAGTCTCTCTGGTTCGCAACCGTCTTATCCATATCTTTCTAGGTCTATGCAGCATTACCTTTCCTCCGGGATAAAAATTCCTAGCTGACGACTCTTTTTCATTCCTTGTGAGTTCACTCCTGTGTGTTCTCGCATCCTCCTTTCGCCGACCGTTCGCGTCTGTACCTCATTTGAGCCCGGTCTCATCTTTTGGGAGCGACAGTAGGGACTTATAATCTTTTATTCGAAGGGACAAGATCATTTATCGTAGGCAACCTCGAAGGGACTTGATCTTATAAACTGAAGGGACTTGATGATATTTATGAAGGGACTTGATGATATTTATGAAGGGACTTTGCTTAAGACACCTTACTTGACCTTTTGAAATAGGCAACATTAGAGGTAACCCTAGAAAGTGCAAGATGGTGATCAAAGATCGACTTACGTGTGTGAGTGTTCATATTCAAGTATTTATCTTATTTAAATTAATTTTCTAAATTAATTTTAATCACAAACATGTTATGCACACCCTATAGTTACTAACCACACAGTTAATATATTTACAATACAAATAAAGCAAAAATATAAACCTAAACTATTACAAAGCTTTGGGATAGTTACAATATAATCGAAAAAAATAATAATAACGATAAATAATAATAGATAAGCAATAATTTATAGGTTAGTAATAATGAAATAATAATAATAAGAAAGGGTTAGTAAAAATATAAAGAAGATAAAAATTTAAGAGAATATTATTTTTTAAGTTAAATAAACATTTAGAAAAAAAATTTAGAAGAAAATAGAATAATTATAATAACAATAAACAAATAATAATTATTTACAAAAAAAATGATTAATTATTTAATTATAGTTTAGAACAAAAATTAATTAAGTTAAATGTTAAAGTTAATAAAAATTAGGGTTAATAAAAAATTAGGGTTTTGAAAAAATTAGGGTTTATATTTTATTTAAGAAAAATTAGGGTTAATTAGGAATTATTAAGAAAATATACATTGAATTAATTAATTATTACTAATGAATAGAAAATATTAAATTATTAAAATATTAAATTATTTATAAATTATATATACTAAAAAAAATTAGAATTATTACTATAAGAAAAAAATATATAAACAATAAATAGCCCATTTGATTTTATTTACAAATATATAAATTATAAATAAATTATTATATATATAAAATTAAGGAATTAATGAATAGATTAAAAAAATAATTAGTATATTTTTACTATAAATTATTTATAAAGGAAATTAAAAAATATATATATTAGTGAGTTATTTAAATAATTATATTATAATAATAATTAATTAAAAATAAACAAACAAAACATAATAATTAATTTAAAATAAACAAACAAAACATAAAAAAAATGGGGTGGAGGGATCAGCCAAGGATCGAACCCACCCCAGGTACCTCAATATACAGCACGCGTGACCACTGGGAAAAGCCGTGCGCTTGTGATAATAATCCATCACCAGCTCCTTTTGTTACATGCATATCTCCATCCTCAGCTTCATCCAATCGTGCGCCGCCACGCAGTCATCTTCAACCTCCCGCCCTGCACAATTTCCTGCGAATTTTGTTATGCAATTTCCTGCGAATATTTTCGTAACAAAACCTGCGATTTTCATAGGATACAAAATACACACAATTGATCCACAATTTTTATGGGGAATTAAAGCCCAGGTCCTATAGAATTCAAAAATCCCTTTGAAAGCCTCTTATAGTCCACGAATTGATAGACCCTGTAACACGGTGGGAGAACTGACTTTAGTTAAATGTTGCGGATAGCAAGAGTCGCCACCGACTTTTATTTTATCCAAAAGGAAAGGACATAAAAGAACAGGAAAAACCTTAAAAGATTTTTGGGTTCGGGGGGTAGGTTATGTAAAGGGAAGGTGTTAGCACCCTTTACATCCATGGTTATCCATGGGCTCTTAGTTACTTAGCTCACTTTAAAATGTTTTTGAGAAGTGTAGTGTGTGTTTAGAAATTTTCTTAAGTACTTTATAATGATCCATGTACGGATATATATAAAGACTTTGTTTTGAAAATTGTTTGAAAATGTGAAGTGTTTTTGAAATGTTTTGAAAAGGTGAGCAAGTACATAAGAGGAACCTACCCTAAGTTAAATCTTTTTTGTTCTTAAATATCCTTTAAATGGTAATACTATCCCTATTATTAAGGAATAGGTAGTCATTACCTTGGATGGAAGAAGGGACAAGTGAAGGGACATCTGTGATTAGGCAACTGTAAGGTGTATTAGCAATTCGAAGGGACTTATCATCTTTTATTCGAACAGGGACAAGATCATTTACAAAGGCAACCATGAAGGGACTTGATCTTATAATTCTTTAAAGGGACAAGATGATATTAATGAGATAAGGGACTTTGCTTTGTACACCTTACTTGACCTTTTTATTTAGGCAACATGAGAGGTAACCCTTAAGAAGTGAGATGGCGATCCAAGATCGACTTACGTGTGTGCATGTACAAATTCAAATATTTATCTTATAATTAGTGATCTAGGTTAAATTTAAAGTACAAACATGTTTTTCACTCCCTAATTTACTAACCATGGCAATTTAAATAAATAATAAAAATTCTACCACTATTACATAATTTGCACAATTACATTATAATAATAATAAAATAATTTAAATAAATAAGCATATAATAAATAAATAAATAAATAAATAAAAAGGTTAGTAATAATAAACAAAATAAATATAAAAGAGGTTAGCATAATAATATAATTAAAAGTTCAAATTTAAATAAATAATCATTTTTAAGAATTTTAAGAAAAGAAATAAATAATAATTATTATATACTAATAAATATGATTAATAATTTAATAAATTAATTATATATATACATATTAGAAATATTTAATAATTATAATTACAAAAATAAGAAATTAAAAATCATAAAAGAAAATTAGGGTTTTAAAATAAATTAGGGTTTATAAAAAAAATTAGGTTTTACATATAAAAATATTAGGGTTTATAAGTTAATCTAAATATAATTAATGAATTTATATACAAAAATATATATGTACATATTAGAAATATTTAGTAATTACAATTATACAAGCATAATAAAAAATTAAAATTATAAAAGAACATTAGGACTTTGGATTATTCAGAAAAATAAATTAGGGCTAATTATTTAATCTAAACTTAATTGAATTATTTACATAAAAAAAATATATAAACATATAATGAAATAAATATAAATAATAAAGTTTGAATTTTTAAAATATAAGTTTTTTTTTTATATATAAGAAAATAATATAAATATTTTATTTTAGACATTTATTATTAATTAGATTAATTAAATATAATATAAACAAAACCAAATAAATGAAAAAAAATGAGAAAAAGAACATACCTGGGGTTGGGATTCGAACCCAGGCCCTAGGCTTCACATCTCCAGGACCAACCTCCCTTCCACTGGGCTGCGCATGCGCTAGTGATATTGAATGAGCATCAATGCCTTTTGTTTGCTAACCTGTAAAAATAATAAAAAAAACAAAACAACACAAAATGGCCCGGGGGATTCGAACCCAGGACCATCAACCTCACGCGCACACACACAAACCAACTGAACCAACGCTGCTTTCATGAAATATTACACAAATAATACATAATAAAATAAGCTCAAATTTCAAATCAGATTTTCGCGCCAAGGCTGCTTCATCTTCAACCTATTACCTGCGAAATTTCCTGCGTTTTCCTCTACGCATTTACCTGCGAATTAAGGTTCCTAGCGAAACTTGTGTTTTTTCAAACACCATGAAACCTGTGAAATTTCACCAAATTGGTCATATCATTGTGATCCTTACAGCTTATACAGTTCATTAGCGTTGTTAGAATTTATTTATATGTGTTTAAATGGAAAACCCTAAACGGCCAGTGAAACCCTAATAATGGTGGAATTTGTTCTAGGCAACAAAACTTCAATCGATTAGCCCAGATATGACTTAAAGCTTATCACAAACAAGAAAATATCATCAAAAATCATTAATAATGCTTGGATATTAGAAATCGAAAACGAAAAAAATCAAGAACAAAGTGGATTCGGTTTATGTGTTTTATGATGTTATGGATGAAGATGATGATGGGGATATGATCAGAAAGTCTCATGGAAGCTAAAGCAACCTTTACTTTGTCTTGAAAGTGTCTCTAACTTCAAAACCGAATGCCACTTTTTTGTATGAAAATTGAAACTTTGTTCTTACCCTTGGAGGCTGCAATTTCGTCCCTTTTCATTGGCAATGTGTTTGTCTATATATATATGGATTGAATTAGGTCAAAAAAAGGTCATGATTCTTTGGACTTTTTGGATAATTGAAGATTGAGAAAGATATGTCATAAAACTTGATTATTCTTTGATATGAACTTGCTATTTTAAGACAATCTTCATAATTTTTGTATCAATTAAATCCAATTAACTTTTATGACATTCTAGAAGCAAAATCCTTTTTCAAATATATGATTTTATATTTTATTTCAATTTAAATTGTATTTTAATGAATAAAATTCAAATAAATATGAAATAAAAAATAAAAAATCAGAAAATAGGTGGGTTGGGTCGTGCTTGATGATATTGTAAATATGGGATGGCAATTTGGTGGGCTCATTTAGCAAAAATTTGATTTAAAGCCTTATTTGCTTCATAAGTTTCCCTAAAATTTCCCAACTTTGCAAGGGCACAAATCCTGAAATTTTAATGCTATGAGGGTGTTCTTGGACATTTTGGAAATCTTGAAGAGTCCTCTAACCAACCTCTTTGGTCTCATGTCCATATCTTTTACCATTCCCAAGTTATGCTCTTTTGAAGTTGTTGACTTTTTGTTGACTTTTAAAAGGACCTATAATGTCTTAGCTCATACCTTCCAATTGAAGCATTTTTGGGCTTGGCTTGTGAGACACAAAGTTGTATAGAATTCAATTTCCTTCAAAATGAGCTTTGGATGGAAAATATTTGATGAAGCATGTGAAAGTTATGGCTGGTCAAAGTTCAGTTGACTTTTCCTGTGAAAACCCTAATTTAGAAACTCCTGATTCTTGATGATCTGAAATCTCCTTGATGAATCATGATCAACCCTTGATCAAATGATGAATTTTACTTCATATACTTGATGATGGAAAAAAATCATGAAGTTTGACTTTGGTTTGACCACAGTTGACCTCAGTTTGACTTTTTAACTTCTTTGACTGATTTTAACCTACCTGATCATCTGACTGAGCAAACCTTTGGGAAAAGTATTGAAACTTGTCATGGGGATTCTTGAACACATATAAGATGTTATGAAGCTCACTTGAAGTCTTGGAAGTCCATTTAGCCTGATTAAAGTCAAAACCCTAGTTTTGGATGCATTGCTTAGGAGGATGCATTGTCTGAGGGAATTGTCACATCTTCTGACTAATTGTGAACTTTGTGAACCTTGTGAACCTCATGAGATGTCTTATGAACATTGTGAACCTTGTGAACCTCTTGAGACACAATGACTTGTCTTGTGGAGGGCAAATTTTGGGGTGCAACAGTTGCCCCTGTTCAATTTTCTGAAACCTGAGGGGTTAGATTGGTTTATGTGCCAGTCGTGACCTGGAAGGTTGAAGGGGATTGAACATAAAAGCCCAAAAATTTGCACTCACCAGTGCGTAAAGTAATACTGATGATTAGTTTTATATGCTGGAGTGGGCTTAAAGATGCCACTTGGAAGAACTGGAGATGGGCTTAGAGATGCCATCTAAAATATCAGGATGTGATGATGTCTTTATGTTGATACTGGATATCAGTACTAGGTCTTTGTATAAGCCGTCTCTGAATCATTTATGCAACATGATTTGAGTTGTTGAGTGGACCAGTAGAAATAAATCTTGTGATGATTATCTCTTCTGGAAGTATCTTGGATTAGGGAATGGATCTTTGTACAAACCGTTTGCCTACTCTCCAAGGTCAAAAGAACGTCAGGATTTGTCCTTCTGAATAATATCTTGAACCAGGGAATGGATCTTTTTACAGACCGTTTGCCTGCTATTCAAGGGCCAAAAGAACGTCAGGATTTGTTCTTCTGAATAATGTCTTGAACCAGGGAATGAATCTTTTTACAGACCGTTTGCCTGCTATTCAAGGGACAAAAGAACGTCAGGATTTGTTCTTCATAATAATGTCTTGAACCAGGGAATGGATCTTTTTACAGACCATTTGCCTGCTATTCAAGGGCCAAAAGAACGTCAGGATTTGTTCTTCTGAATAATGTCTTGAACCAGGGAATGGATCTTTTTACAGACCGTTTGCCTGCTATTCAAGGGCCAAAAGAACGTCAGGATTTGTTCTTCTGAATAATGTCTTGAACCAGGGAATGGATCTTTTTACAGACCGTTTGCCTGCTATTCAAGGGCCAAAAGAATGTCAGGATTTGTTCTTCTGAATAATATCTTGAACCAGGGAATGGATCTTTTTACAGACCGTTTGTCGTTTTCCTGCTATTCAAGGGCCAAAAGAACGTCAGGATTCGTTCTTCTGAATAATGTCTTGAACCATGGAATGGATCTTTTTACAGACCGTTTGCCTGCTATTCAAGGGCCAAAAGAACGTCAGGATTTGTTCTTCTAAATAATGTCTTGAACCAAGGAATGAATCTTTTTAGAGACCGTTTGCCTGTTATTCAAAGACATCTTGAGCAAATGTATGGATCATTTCTGACCCGTTGTAAGTTGTTGATATTGTTTTACCTGCATATAACTATCCTGCAAGGAGAACGTTAGTTCATGCAATAGGTATGCATGCATAGCATGATGCACTTAAGTAAATGTATTATGCATTTATGGATATGTATGTTATGGTATGATGTAAATGATGTATGTATGAATCATGCAGCCTGAAGCGTCTGGATATCTTTGTATAATAACTGCTGGCCAGGGAAAATAAATCCCGATTCGTTGCTGAAGAATATGAGGAACTCATTCCCGTCTCGTTTGATAATATAGTGAAGAATATGAGGAACTCGTTCCCGTCTCGTTCGATAGTATGGTATCCATAACCTCCCGTCTTCATTTGTCGTACTCCTATTGAAGGAATAATTTCCTGAGTATCCCGACTGAGGATAAAAGAGATGGACATAAATTCCAGGGGAGATGTAACTCGAAGTATTTATGACGATGGATTTGCCCTACTGGGGGATTTGTAGCTGTCTTGTGGGGATGAACCGGCGAAGCTTCGTTGAATTCCTTCCCTCGTTCGTCCTTAGTAAATACTATTACTGCATTTCATGCATTTCTGGTAAACATCAATCATATTAAGCATTTTATGCATTTCTGGTAAACATCAATCATATTAAAAAGCATACATACATTCAAACACAATCAATGGACGTTTCGCTTATGTAAATAGGGTAAAAGTAAATCTGGATTCAAAGAGGAAATTTTATTTATATCACAAAGTGACCTATACATAGGCAAGTTTGTACAAGGAGACAGAAATCCTAGTAAGAGGAATTCGTCGTAAAATTTTTTACAAAACAAAGAAAATCAGCTATGTGGGAAATAATCCTATTGAGTTTCAATTCTGCTATTGCCATTATCTTCAAGTATCTCATCTTCTGCTGTCGAGACGGAAACGATTGGATTGATCTTTATCTGTTCGAACTTGGGTTAAGTAGCACAACTGGTTGGAGTTACATGGGTGATCCAAACGAGACATAGTCATACTCTTTAATCCCTAACTTTTGCCTGGATTGCCCTTTCAGGTTTTCAATCCACCGGGATACCCTTTTTTGCCCAAGCCGCCTTTTCAGGTTTTCGACTTGTCGGGTGTACATTTTTTTATATATATATATCCCTAATTTTTGCTCGAACCCTTTTGGTTCGTCGGGATGCCCTTATTTTTGCCTAGGTCAGTCAACCTAGCGGGTCTCTTTTTATGCGTAGTATTTTTTAACTATGTCTGCGTTTACAGGTTGTGGGAAGTCCTCACCATCCATAATAGTAAGTATCATGGCACCTCCTGAGAATACTGTTTTGACCACAAATGGCCCTTCATATGTAGGAGTCCACTTGCCCATAGGATCACCCTGTGGTAGTATGATACGTTTGATTACCAAATCACCAACCTGATATACCTTTGGCTTAACCTTCTTATTAAAAGCCTTAATCATCCGTTTCTGGTACATCTGGCCATGACAAATAGCTGCTAACCTCTCATCAATCAAATTTATCTGGTCAAGTCGAGTATGAATCCACTCATCTTCATCCAAGCCTGCATCCTTCATGATTCTTAAGGAAGGGATCTGAACTTCAATGGGCAGAACTGCTTCCATACCATAGACTAAGGAGAATGGAGTTGCCCCTGTTGAAGTACGTATTGTAGTACGATAACCATGAAGAGAAAATGGTAACATCTCATGCCAATCCTTGTAAGTAACAGTCATCTTTTGTAGAATCTTCTTAATGTTCTTGTTAGCAGCTTCTACTGCCCCATTCATCTTTGGACGACACGGAGAAGAGTTGTGATGCTTAATCTTGAACTGCATGCAGAGATCAGTAATCATAGGGTTGTTCAGATTAGAGCCATTGTCAGTAATAATCCTTTCAGGGATGCCATACCTACATATAAGATTATTCTTAATGAATCGAGCCACGACATTCTTGGTAACAGATGCAAATGAAGCTGCCTCTACCCACTTCGTAAAGTAATCAATAGCAACCAGGATGAAACGATGCCCATTAGAAGCAGTAGGCTTGATCTCACCAATCATGTCAATGCCCCACATGGCAAAAGGCCAAGGAGTAGTCAACACATTCAATGGTGATGGAGGTATATGTACTTTATCAGCATAGATTTGACACTTGTGACATGTTCTGGAATGTTGATAGCAGTCAGCTTCCATGGTAGACCAATAGTAACCTGCTCTCAGTATCTTCTTTGCCATGGTATGACCACTAGAATGAGTGCCAAAGATCCCATCATGCATATCTTCCATAATCTCTGTTGCTTCTTTCTTATCCACACAACGAAGCAAAGTTGAATCGTGATTGCGCTTGTACAAAATTCCATTACTCAAAAAGAACTTAGCAGAAAACCTTCTCAGAAACTTCTTATCTTTGACAGATGCCCCTTCAGGGAACTCTTGAGTTTCAAGATATCTTTTCACTTCATAGAACCAAGGCTTCTCCTCTGATTCTTCAGTATCAATCTCATTGCAGTATGCAGGCTTCTCAAATCTGTCAATGGTAATCTTGGGAGCTTCGTCTTCCCAGCTAATCTCAAACATAGATGCCATGGTGGCTAATGCATCTGCCAACTGATTCTCTCTTCGTGGAATATGTCCAAAGGTAATCTCTTTAAAATGTGGAATCAAGGACAACACATACTCTCTGTAAGGAATAAGATTATCATGCTTGGTATCCCAATCTCCTTTAATCTGACTTACTACCAGGGCTGAGTCTCCATACACGTCAAGGAACTGAATCTTCATATCAATGGCAACTTTGATACCCATGATACATGCCTCATACTCAGCCATGTTATTGGTACAATAGAAACAAAGTCTGGCAGTAATCGGGGTATGACAACCTTCAGGGGAACTAATCACAACACCAACACCATTACCAAGTTCATTAGAAGCTCCATCAAAAACCATAGTCCATCGGGATCCTTGTTCAGGTCCGTTATATTGTCCAGGTTCTTTGGTAATAATCATAATGTCTTCATCAGAGAACTCAAAACTCATTGACTGATAATCATCCACTGCTTGATGAGCCAAATGATCAGCCACAACACTTCCTTTAATGGCCTTCTGAGTAGTGTACTGTATATCATATTTTGTCAAGATCATTTGCCATCTTGCTATCCGTCCGGAGAGAGCAGGTTTCTCGAATATGTACTTGATTGGATCCATCTTCGAAATCAACAAGGTAGTATGGGTCAACATATACTGTCTTAGTCGGCGAGCAGCCCATGCCAAAGCGCAGCAAGTTTTCTCGAGCAGTGAGTATCTTGTTTCACAGTCGGTAAACTTTTTGCTAAGGTAGTATATTGCCTGCTCTTTTCGACCAGACTCATCATGTTGCCCCAACACACACCCCATTGAGTTGTCTAACACTGTTAAGTACATAATCAAGGGTCTTCCATCAACTGGTGGCATCAAAATGGGAGGTTCTAGAAGATATCTCTTGATTTCATCAAAGGCAGTCTGGCATTCATCATTCCATTCCATCACCTGATCTTTCTTCAACAACTTGAAGATTGGTTCACAGGTAGCAGTTAATTGGGAAATAAATCTTGCAATGTAATTCAATCGTCCCAAGAAACCCCTAACTTCTTTCTCAGTACGGGTAGCTGGCATCTCTTGTATAGCTTTCACTTTTGTAGGGTCTACTTCAATACCTTTTCCACTGACGATAAAACCCAGGAGTTTACCAGACCTCACTCCAAAAGTACACTTGTTTGGGTTCAATCTCAACTTGTATTTCTTCAATCTTTCAAACAACTTATGCAGATGATCAAGGTGTTGCTCTTCATTCTGGGACCTGGCTATCATATCATCCACATACACCTCTATCTCATGATGAATCATATCATGAAACAAAGCCACCATAGCACGTTGATATGTTGCCCCGGCATTCTTCAAACCAAATGGCATCACTTTATAGCAAAAGGTGCCCCACTGTGTAACAAATGTTGTCTTCTCCATATCTTCAGGTGCCATCTTGATTTGATTGTAACCAGAGAAACCATCCATGAAAGAGAATACTTTATGCTGAGCAGTGTTGTCTACCAGAACATAAATATGAGGAAGTGGAAAGTCATCTTTGGGGCTAGCCTTGTTCAAATCCCTGTAATCTACACACATACGTACCTTACCATCTTTCTTAGGTACCGGCACCACATTTGCAACCCATTGAGGATAAGAAGTCACAGCTAAGAACCCTGCATCAAACTGTTTCATTACCTCTGCCTTAATCTTCTCTGACATTTCAGGACGCATGCGACGAACCTTCTGCTTCTTTGGACGACAATCTTCTTTTACTGGTAAACGGTGAACCACAATGTTTGTATCCAACCCTGGCATATCTTCATAGGACCAAGCAAAGATCTCCACATAATCATGTAACATCTGAATCAATCTGCTCTTGACACCATCCTTTAATTCAGCCCCTATCTTGACTTCTTTCCTGTTTTCTTCAGTTCCCAGATTCACAACTTTGATTGGCTCTTCATGTGGCTGTATAGCTTTCTCTTCTTGTTGTAACAACCTAGCAAGCTCTACAGGTACTTCACAATCGTCCTCATTTCCATCTTCAGCTTGATAGATCGGATTCTTGAAATTATAATTGGCAATAGTAGAACTGTTATCAACAGGATCCAGAGTGGATGAGGATCTACATTTTAGTGATGTGGGTGTGTGTAAGAACACATAGCTGATAAAAGAAAGACAAAGAACACAATATTTACGAAAACGAAACGTCCACTGATTTTTATTGAATGAATATGCAAATGAAATGACATCCCGAAACAAGCATACCGTTGTGCCCCGGGTAAGGCACAAGGCTTAAGAGTTTAATTGTTCACAAATTACAAACTTTAAAAGTAATAACACAGTAATAGTATTTACTCCTGACTAAAGGAGATAGGAATAATATCTTCAGCTTTCCAGTTATTAAGCCCAGCAGCCACAGTAGGAAAAATCCAAGCATCCAGGTTATAATCTTCATCATAGTCACCCACAACATTGATCTGATCCTTCATAATCCCTTGATTAGTTATACGAACAGCACGAGCACGACGAACAACCTTCTGGGATTCTGCAGTGAAACCCAAACCAAATTTGTCATACTTGTAAGGAATGTCAGGAAGCTTAACCCAAATAGTACAACCACCTCCATCCACCACAGCTCTAGCATCCTTGAGGGAAGCCATTGTAGGAGGCACTCTGGTGACCACAGGAACTTTCTTAACAACAGAAGGAGCTTCAAAATTAGGAACAACCCAAGGAACTACTTCAAATGTCTGGCACGGAGTTTCAACATATTCACCTTCCACTTCAAGATATTTAAATGTGTTCACATGGCTAATCATATATCCTTCCTCTCCGTAAACAGTGACAACCTTTCCCTCTACTGGATATCTCAGTTTCTGATGTAAGGTGGAGGTCACAGCACCTGCCCCATGGATCCAGGAGCGCCCAAGCAAACAAGAATACGAAGGACGAATATCCATTACATAAAATGTAGCATTGAAGACCTGAGAACCTACTTTTATTGGGAGATCAATTTCTCCATGCACCACTCTCCTCGAGCCATCAAAAGCCTTTACCACTATATTACTGGGCCTCAACACAGCATCTTCAGGACTAAGTTTATTCAGAACTTCTTTGGGCAACACATTCAGCAAGGAACCATTGTCTATTAACACATGTGACAGGGTAGTTCCCCTGCATTCGATAGAGATATGTAGAGCCCTGTTATGATCCCTCTTGGCAGGAGTCAAATCAGCATCGGAGAAACCTAACCCATTATCATAGGTCAAGTGTGCCACACAATTTTCAAACTGGTCTACAGAAATCTCATTTGGTACGTGAGCAGTCTTCAAAAATTTAATCAAGGCTTTAGCATGAGCCTCAAAACACAACAATAAAGACAACATGGAAATCTTGGAGGGAGTATGCCCCAATTGATCAACAATGTCATAATCACTCTTGCGAATGATCTTCAATACTTCTTCCATCTGCTTAGAAAGATCATCAGCAGTTGGTACATCATTTTGCACAGGTTCAATAACAGGACCTTTGCCCCGAGCATCAGCAGTGGAGGTAGTAGTTGGAGTAACTGTATTCTTGGAGGTAACCGAAGGAGAGAAAACTCTTCCACTTCGTGTGATCTTACTAGATCCAGCAATATTGTCAACATCAAGGTTTTCATCAACAACAGGTGTATCAGCTAAAGATTCCTGCTTAACACCATGAATATAAACATCGGAACCATAATGCCAAGGCACATCTTTATCATAAGTATACGGAATAGGACCAGGAGTGGTAATGATCATAGGAGCCACTCTAGCTTCAGCAACAATCTTCACAGGGCCTTCAGCAGTAATCTTAATTGGACCCTTATGAGTGATTTTGACAGGGCCCTTGGAAGTAATCCTTACCATCACTTTATCAACCATATCCACCTCTTCAACCTTCGCACCTTTAGTTATGTGTTCAACCATGCTCTCCACATAAGGTGTCCTCTCAAACAATATGGTGTAATTGTCCATGAGGCGCTGAATTCCGTCCTTCAATTTCCAACAACTATCCGGTTTATAAGCACAATAGAAACAATCTTCATTACAACCTGGAAAGAACCCAGCTTGTACCAACTTCTTCTTAATAACAGACAATGGTGTAGTCACATCTGCAACTGAGGAAATATGTGAAACTTCGTCAATGGCATTGACAGTCTTCTCATGATTTGGCATGGGAGCAGTAATCACATTTGGAGTACCCGGAGGGTCAAACTCAATCTCTCCAGCATCAATCATATCCTGAATCTTATTCTTCAATATCCAGCAATTATTGGTATCATGTCCCTGACAATTAGAATGATATGCACATCGTGCATTAGGATTGTACCTGAGAGAGGTAACATTGGGGTTCTGAGGAGGGTCCTTCAAAGTGATGAGTTCACCCTTCAACAAGTGTTGCAAGGCTTGGGCCATTGACATTTTGATCTTGGTGAACTGTGTTCTAGGCCTCTGTTGATTGCCCTGTGGTAGCTCTAGTGTTGCAGGAGTAGGGTTGGAGATGTGAACTGCACTCACAGATTGGTGCTTCCTATTATGACCAGGTTGACCATAAACAACATTTGACTCTTTCTTCCCACTGGGAGGCTTCTTTGTAGTACTTGATGAAGAAGCACCCACTTGTATCTTGCCACTCCTTATACCACTTTCTACGCGCTCTCCTGTCATTATCAACTCAGTGAATCCAGATGATGAGCTTCCAATGAGATGACTATAAAAAGGACCATTCAACGTACACAAGAACATATCCACTAACTCCCTGTCAGTTAGAGGAGGTTGTACTCTTCCAGCCAAGTCTCTCCACCTCTGGGCATACTCCTTGAAATTTTCTTTAGCACCCATAGACATGCTCTGTAGTTGCATGCGAGTAGGGGCTAGATCAACATTGTATTGATATTGCTTATAAAAGGCCTCAGCAAGATCATTCCAATCACGGATATTGACACTCTCCAACTGATAGTACCATTCCAATTGAGCTCCAGATAAGCTCTCTTGGAAGAAATGGATCCATAACTTCTTATCAGCAGTATGGGGTTGGATCCTCCGGACATAGGACCTCGGATGCAGCTTGGGACACGAAACACCATCATATACTACAAAAGCAGGGACCTTGAAACCAATGGGTATGACCACCCCAGATATCAAACTCAGGTCTTCAAAATCCAGCCCAGAAGACTTTTGCAATTCCATAGCATCCATTCTATCCACCAGCATCTTGAACTTATCTTCATTAGGATCATGATAGTAGTTAGCTTCAGAATCAGAATCCCCCATTGTGTTATGGAGACTGCCTCCCTCTTTCTCAGACTCTTCAGACTCATAATCTTTAACCTGTTCCTTGGTCTTGACAGGACCTCTGAACCTTCTTCCCATATTGATTAGGCCTCCTGACCTTCTAGTCTTCTTGGTCTTCTTGGCCAACAGTGTCTTCAATTCATCCTGTCCCTTGGACAAGTTCAGGATCAGCTCTTGGAATTGTGCATTTTGTGCCTGGAGATCTTTAACTGTTTGTTCAAGAGCCATTGCTGAAATAAACAGCGAGAAGATAAGATACTTATACATAAAAAACCTGTGATGTAATGATATGGTATGCAAATGCGGATGCAATGTTTTCAAGGACCGCAGGATTTAAATTTGCTCAAACAATCAAGAAAGTAAACTTTTATTAGTAATAAATTTGTTTGCCCCTTGGGCTTACAATAAAAATGGAATGAAATAAATACAAAAGATGGGGTTTTAAGTCTCCCATGGACGTTTCCTCTTTGTGTTGAGGTATGAGTTGAGATTCCGCTCCTCGTGAAGTTTCTTTGTTAGCTCCAGGATTCTTTCTTGACTTGCTTTGTAATGAGCTTCGAAAGCATCCCTTTGCTCCTTCAACTGGATTCAGGACCTCTGTAAGTCTTCCATGTCAGTGGGCATGTCTGGGTGAAGGATGATATAAGAAGTATCTCCTTCAGCAACTGGCTTCATAGTAACTGGCAGGACGGCAGGATATGGCATCATGAGAGTCTGAACACGAGATCGCACCCATCTGAGGTAAGCTTCCATAGGAATAGTGTACTTGGGCTCCAGAGTCTTGCTGTCAACCTTGTTCACTTTCCCCCATGCTTGTATGAACCTTTGACGGTAACCTTGCAGATCGTTGTCGTAGTCAAACACAATACCCTGAATCAACATGTCATGAGGACCATCACTCCGAGCGTAACCAAACTGACGTAAAGCTAAGGAAGGGTTGTAGGTAATGCCTCCTCTTATGCCTAGAAGTGGCACATTAGGAAACTCCCCACAACGTTCAATGATAGTGACATTCTCCATAGATCGAGAGCACCAATGAATATCTGAATGAGAGAGTGACATAATCCTCTTGGACCACCTGAACCCTTGTTCATTCTTCATCACTGATCGAGGAAGGTGAGAAATAAACCAACTAGATAGTAGAGGTATACAACACATCAGAGTCCCTCGTGCCTTCGTAGTACGAGTATGAAGAGAATGCAGAATGTCCCCAAGTAATGTAGGCACTGGATTGTGACTCAGAAATATGTTGATGGTATGAACGTCTATGAACTGATCTGGATTGGGGAACAACACTAAGCCATAAATCAACAAGGCTAAAATCTCCTCAAAAGCATCATAGCTCATAGCCTTCAAGAACACTTGAGCCTTCTCTATCAATACCTTAGCAAGAATACCCTTAACTCCACTCCTTGTTTCCAAGACAATGTCTGACTTCTTCAGATGTAGAGCTGCAGCAATAACCTCAGGTTTAGGCTCTTTTTCCAAGCCTGTGAATGGTTTCTGATCAAGTACAGGTATACCCAGAAGCTTAGAGAACTCTTCTATTGTAGGAACCAGCTGGTAGTCGGGGAATGTGAAGCAATGATGTTTAGGATCAAAGAACTGAAACAGAACACTCATCATGTCTTCATTGAACCCTGAAGTGACTAGATCCAATAGGTGACCATGCCTCTTGATGAACTGGGAGTTTTCAGAAACTTGAGAGACCAATTCCTTAAGCTTATGATGTATCCCTACAAAGTTGATCCGAATAGTATTCCTACGAGCAGAAGCCATGACCTGCAACAAAGAACAAAGATAAATCCTTTGGTCTTTGAAATGGTTAGTGAAAATGCTATGCTTATGATGCATGATGATGTTATGATGTTATGCTCAATCACAAACATGTGGCACACACAAACAAGTCACACAACAGCCCTAGGTTTGAAGGCTTGCATGAGGTTTAAAGGTAGGTACCCTCCCCTGAAGTTTAGATGGTTCATCCTGTCCTATAAAGTAACCAGGTTCTAAGGGATCTCAATATTATTGATCCTTCACAAGGGTGGTTGTTCAGTAGGCAACTTACTTGCCAACCAAAACCCTCCAAGTTTAGAATCTCAATGAGCGTAGTATCGAGTATCAACCAACTTCAGTCTTCACCAAAGCCGGTTATCTCACTACTTTTCTAAAGGCCAAGATGGGATAACTAGGGTTCTAAAAGTTAGTTAGTGTATTGACAACATATGGCAGCCTCATATTATCCTCAACTTGACTTAAGGAACATAAGCACCAACCAAGAAGTCACACTAACTATGGCCACCAGATCAACCATATCGGTATACGCCGTACAGTTTCCTTGGTCTATTGCCATTTACCTAAGATACACTAGATCCGGGTTAGAATCTTTCACACATAAAGCCCAACAAGTAATATAAAGCAAACAATGCAAACAATTTAAAGTGATCTAATTCCTAAGGGTACCCCTCTTTTATTAAATCCCCAGCAGAGTCGCCAGTTCTGTAACACGGTGGGAGAACTGACTTTAGTTAAATGTTGCGGATAGCAAGAGTCGTCATTGACTTTTATTTTATCCAAAAGGAAAGGACATAAAAGAACAGGAAAGACCTTAAAAGATTTTTGGGTTCGGTGGGTAGGTTATGTAAAGGGAAGGTGTTAGCACCCTTTACATCCATGGTTATCCATGGGCTCTTAGTTACTTAGCTCACTTTAAAATGTTTTTGAGAAGTGTAGTGTGTGTTTAGAAATTTTCTTAAGTACTTTATAATGATCCATGTACGGATATATATAAAGACTTTGTTTTGAAAATTGTTTGAAAATGTGAAGTGTTTTTGAAATGTTTTGAAAAGGTGAGCAAGTACATAAGAGGAACCTACCCTAAGTTAAATCTTTTCTGTTACTAAATATCCTTTAAATGGTAAGACTATCCCTATTATTAAGGAATAGGTAGTCATTACCTTGGATGGAAGAAGGGACAAGTGAAGGGACATCTGTGATTAGGCAACTGTAAGGTGTATTAGCAATTCGAAGGGACTTATCATCTTTTATTCGAACAGGGACAAGATAATTTACGAAGGCAACCATGAAGAGACTTGATCTTATAATTCTTTAAAGGGACAAGATGATATTAATGAGATAAGGGACTTTGCTTTGTACACTTTACTTGACCTTTTTATTTAGGCAACATGAGAGGTAACCCTTAAGAAGTGAGATGGCGATCCAAGATCGACTTACGTGTGTGCATGTACAAATTCAAATAGTTATCTTATAATTAGTGATCTAGGTTAAATTTAAAGTACAAACATGTTTTTCACTCCCTAATTTACTAACCATGGCAATTTAAATAAATAATAAAAATTCTACCACTATTACATAATTTGCACAATTACATTATAATAATAATAAAATAATTTAAATAAATAAGCATATAATAAATAAATAAATAAATAGGTTAGTAATAATAAACAAAATAAATATAAAAGAGGTTAGCATAATAATATAATTAAAAGTTCAAATTTAAATAAATAATCATTTTAAAGAATTTTAAGAAAAGAAATAAATAATAATTATTATATACTAATAAATATGATTAATAATTTAATAAATTAATTATATATATACATATTAGAAATATTTAATAATTATAATTACAAAAATAAGAAATTAAAAATCATAAAAGAAAATTAGGGTTTTAAAATAAATTAGGGTTTATAAAAAAAATTAGGTTTTACATATAAAAATATTAGGGTTTATAAGTTAATCTAAATATAATTAATGAATTTATATACAAAAATATATATGTACATATTAGAAATATTTAGTAATTACAATTATACAAGCATAATAAAAAATTAAAATTATAAAAGAACATTAGGACTTTGGATTATTCAGAAAAATAAATTAGGGCTAATTATTTAATCTAAACTTAATTGAATTATTTACATAAAAAAAAAAAATATAAACATATAATGAAATAAATATAAATAATAAAGTTTGAATTTTTAAAATATATGTTTTTTTTATATATAAGAAAATAATATAAATATTTTATTTTAGACATTTATTATTAATTAGATTAATTAAATATAATATAAACAAAACCAAATAAATGAAAAAAAAAATGAGAAAAAGAACATACCTGGGGCTGGGATTCGAACCCAGGCCCTAGGCTTCACATCTCCAGGACCAACCTCCCTTCCACTGGGCTGCGCATGCGCTAGTGATATTGAATGAGCATCAATTCCTTTTGTTTGCTAACCTGTAAAAAACATAAAAAAAAACAAAACAACACAAAATGGCCTGGGGGATTCGAACCCAGGACCATCAACCTCACGCGCACGCACACAAACCAACTGAACCAACGCTGCTTTCATGAAATATTACACAAATAATACATAATAAAATAAGCTCAAATTTCAAATCAGATTTTCGCGCCAAGGCTGCTTCATCTTCAACCTATTACCTGCGAAATTTCCTGCGTTTTCCTCTACGCATTTACCTGCGAATTAAGGTTCCTAGGGAAACCTGTGTTTTTTCAAACACCATGAAACCTGTGAAATTTCACCAAATTGGTCATATCATTGTGATCCTTACAGCTTATACAGTTCATTAGCGTTGTTAGAATTTATTTATATGTGTTTAAATGGAAAACCCTAAACGGCCAGTGAAACCCTAATAATGGTGGAATCTGTTCTAGGCAACAAAACATCAATCGATTAGCCCAGATATGACCTAAAGCTTATCACAAACAAGAAAATATCATCAAAAATCATTAATAATGCTTGGATATTAGAAATCGAAAACGAAACAAATCAAGAACAAAGTGGATTCGGTTTATGTGTTTTATGATGTTATGGATGAAGATGATGATAGGGATACGATCAGAAAGTCTCAAGGAAGCTAAAGCAACCTTTACTTTGTCTTGAAAGTGTCTCTAACTTCAAAACCGAATGCCACTTTTTTGTATGAAAATTGAAACTTTGTTCTTACCCTTGGAGGCTGCAATTTCGTCCCTTTTCATTGGCAATGTGTTTGTCTATATATATGGATTGAATTAGGTCAAAAAAGAGGTCATGATTCTTTGGACTTTTTGAATAATTGAAGATTGAGAAATATATGTCATAAAACTTGATTATTCTTTGATATGAACTTGCTATTTTAAGACAATCTTCATAATTTTTGTATCAATTAAATCCAATTAACTTTTATGACATTCTAGAAGCAAAATCCTTTTTCAAATATATGATTTTATATTTTATTTCAATTTAAATTGTATTTTAATGAATAAAATTCAAATAAATATGAAATAAACAATAAAAAATTAGAAAATAGGTGGGTTGGGTCGTGCTTGATGATATTGTAAAGATGGGATGGCAATTTGGTGGGCTCATTTAGCAAAAATTTGATTTAAAGCCTTATTTGCTTCATAAGTTTCCCTAAAATTTCCCAACTTTGCACGGGCACAAATCCTTCAATTTTAATGCTATGAGGGTGTTCTTAGACATTTTGGAAAGTTTGAAGAGTCCTCTAACCAACCTCTTTGGTCTCATGTCCATATCTTTTACCATTCTCAAGTTATGCTCTTTTGAAGTTGTTGACTTTTTGTTGACTTTTAAAAGGACCTATAATGTCTTAGCTCATACCTTCCAAATGAAGCATTTTTGGGATTGGCTTGTGAGACACAAAGTTGTAGAGAATTCAATTTCCTTCAAAATGAGCTTTGGATGGAAAATATTTGATGAATCATGTGAAAGTTATGGCTGGTCAAAGTTCAGTTGACATTTCTTGTGAAAACCCTAATTTAGAAACTCCTGATTCTTGATGATCTGAAATCTCCTTGATGAATCATGATCAACCCTTGATCAAATGATGAATTTTACTTCATATACTTAATGTTGGAAAAAAATCATGAAGTTTGACTTTGGTTTGACCACAGTTGACCTCAGTTTGACTTTTTAACTACTTTGACTGATTTTAACCTACCTGATCATCTGACTGAGCAAACCTTTGGAAAAAGTCTTGAAACTTGTCATGGGAATTCTTGAACACATATAAGATGTTATGAAGCTCATGAGATGTCTTATGAACATTGTGAACATTGTGAACCTCTTGAGACACAATGACTTGTCTTGTGGAGGGCAAATTTTGGGGTGCAACAGACCCTAAATTCAAAGCTAAAACCCTAACAATGGCATTCTCTCAAATCGGCCATGAAACTTCAATCCAAACGTCCAGAATCGTTCTAGGCATCACAACAAACACATAACAATCATCAAAAACAGCTCATAATGCATATAATAGTGAAATCGAAAATTCAAAATTTAAGAGTAAAAACAAATTCGGGATTCCTATTTTATGATGCTTTTGATGCATATGATCATTCAAACGTGTTCAAGCAACCTCAAGGAAACTTTCTCAACCTTAAAAACCTCTTTTGAATGGCTGGAATCACAAAACCGAATTTTCAAATTTCTTGATTTTTTGAACTTTGTATGAGTGCTTTGGCTGCCTAATTTTCGTGTCCCTGCATTACTTTATGTTGTACATATATAATAGGACCTAATTAGGTCAAAAAATCAAATCCCACTTTGGACTTTTGGATAACTTGAGATTGAAGAAAGATATGCTTCAAAATATTGAAAAAATTTGATATCTTCTTACTATTTTTGGTTGATCTGATTTTATATGATCTCAATCATCTTTAATTGTCCTTTAAGAATTTCTAGAACAAAAATCAGACTTTTGGATTGACCTTTTATATTTTATTTTCATTTAAATTGAATTTTATTAAATAAAATCCAAAATAATAAAATATAAAACATAAAAAATATGGAAAAATAGTCAATGGGTCGTGCATGACCTTATCCTTGAGATTGGCTTGGAATTTGGTAGGCCCATTTGGCAAAATTTGGTTTTGAGACTTCATTTGCTTCACAAACCTCCCAAAAATTTCCCAACTTTGCAAAGGCACAAATCCCTTAATTTTAAGGCTATGAAGGTGTTCTTGGACATTTTGGAAAGCTTAAAGAGTCCTCTAACAAACCTCTTTGGTCTCATGTCCATATCCTTTTCCATTCTCAAGTTATGCCCTTTGGAAGATGTTTACTTTTTGTTGACTTTTGAAATGACCTATAATGTCTTAGCTCATACCTTCCAAATGAAGCATATTTGGGCTTGGCTTGTGAGACACAAAGTTGTAGAGAATTCAATTTCCTTCAAAATGAGATTTGGATGGGAAATATTTGATGAAGCATGTGAATGTTATGGCTGGTCAAAGTTCAGTTGACTTTTCCTTTGAAAACCCTAATTTAGAAACTCCTGATTCTTGATGATCTGGAATCTCCTTGATGAATCATGATCAACCCTTGATCAAATGATGAAGTTTACTTCATATAATTGATGTTGGCAAATAATCATGAAGTTTGACTTTGGTTTGACCACAGTTGACCTCAGTTTGACTTTTTAACTACTTTGACTGATTTTAGCCTATCTGATCATCTGACTGAGCAAACCTTTTGGGAAAGCCTTGAAACTTGACATAGGGATTATTAAAGACATATAGGATGCTATTAAGCTCACTTGAAGCCTTGGAAGTCCATATAGCCTGATGAAATCTAAAACCCTAGTTTAAGATGCATTGCTTAGGAGGATGCATTGTCTGAGGGAATTGTCAAACTTTCTGACTAATTGTGAACCTTGTGAAACTTGTGAACCTATTGAGATACCTTGTGAATCTTGTGAACCTTTTGGGGACACCTTAGTATACAATGTCTTGTCTATGTGAGGGCAAATTTTGGGGTGCTACAGCTGTCCCTGTTCAATTTTCTGAAACCTGAGGGGTTAGATTGGCATATCTGTCGTTCATGACCTGGAAGGTTGAAGGGGATTGAACACAAAAGCCCAAAAATTTGCACTCGCCGGTGCGTAAAGTATCACTGATGATTATTTGTATATGCTTGAGTGGGCTTGAAGATGCCACTTGGAAGAACTGGAGATGGGCTTATAGGTGCCATCCATAATATCAGGAGGTAATAATATCTTTATGTTGATACTGGATATCAGTACTAGGTCTTCGTATAGGCCGTCTCTGAATCGTTTATGCAACATGGTTTGAGTTGAATGCTAGCACTAGATCTTCGTATAGATCGTCTCTTCATTATCTCTAGGGAAAAAGAATATCCTTCATTAAGTGTCAGGGCTTAGATCTTCGTATAGATCGTCTCTGAACCATATCTAAGAACATACTTTAATTTAAGTATCAGAACCAAATCTTCATGGCGATCTTTTTCTGAATTAAGTATCAGCACTAGACCTTCATATAGATCGTCTCTGAACTGTTTTGAGTTATTGAATAGACCAGTAGAAATAAATCTTTGTAACGATTATCTCTTCTAGAAATATCCTAGATTAGATAATAGATCTTCGTATAGACCATTTACCCCTCCAAGGATAACTTGAGTATTGATCATCAGAAATGAGTCTTCGTAGCGATTATCCCTGAATTAAGTATCAGCACTAGATCTTCGTATAGATCGTCTTTGAACTGTTGTGAATTGTTGATAGTGTTTTATCTGCATGTAACTATCCTGCAAAGAAAAGGTTGGTTTATGCAATATGTATGCATGCATGGCATGATGTACCTAATTAAATGTATTATGCATTATGGATATGCTATGGTATGATGTAAATGATGTATGCATGAATCATGCATCCTGAAGTGGCTGGGTATCTCTGCATAACAACTACTGGCTAGGGAAAATAAATCCCGATTCGTTGCTGAGGAATATGAGGACCTTGTTCCCGTTTTGTTTGATAGTATAGTATTTATAACCTCCCGTCTTCGTTCGTCGTACTTCTATTGAAGGAATAAGTTCCTGAGTATCCTGACTGAGGATAAAAGAGATGGACATAAATTCAAGGGGAGATGTAACATGAAGTATCTATAGATTTGCTCTGCTGAGGATTTGTAGTTGTCTTGTGGGGATGAACCGGCGAAACTTCGTTGAACTCCTACCCTCGTCCGTCCTTAGTAAATACTATTACTGCATTTTATGCATTTCTGGTAAACACCAATCATATTCAAAAACATACATACATTCAAACACAACCAATGGACGTTTTCGCTTAGGTAAACAGGGTAAAAGTAAATTTGGATTCAAAGACGAGATTTTATTTATATTATAAAGTGACCTATACACAGGCAAGTTTGTACAAGGAGACAGAAATTTGTTGTAAAAGTTTTACAAAAACAAAGAAAGACAGCTATGTGAGAAATAATCCTATTGAGTTTCAATTCTACTATTACCATTATCTTCAAGTATCTCATCCTTTGCTGTTGAGACGAAAACGATTGGATTGATCTTTATCTGTTCGAACTTGAGTTAAGTAACACAACTGGTTGGGGCTACATGAGTGATCCAAACGAGACATAGTCATACGCTTTAATCCCTAACTTTTGCCTGGATTTCCCTTTCAGGTTTTCAATCCACCGGGATACCCTTTTTTGCCCAAGTTGCCTTTTCAGGTTTTCGACTTACCGGGTGTACATTTTTTATATATATATATATATCCCTAATTTTTGCCCGAACCCTTTTGGTTCGCCGGGATGCCCTTATTTTTGCCTAGGCCAGTCAACCTAGCAGGTCTCTTTTTATGCGTAGTATTTTATAACTATGTCTGCGTTTACGGGCTGTGGGAATTCTTCACCGTCCATAGTAGTAAGCATCATGGCACCTCCTGAGAATACCTTCTTATCTTTGACAAGTGCCCCTTCAGGGAACTCCTGAGTTTCAAGGTATCTTTTCACCTCATAGAACCAAGACTTTCCCTCTCCTCCTTCAGTATCAATCTCATTACAGTATGCAGGCTTCTCAAATATGTCAATAGTAATCTTGGGAGCTTCATCATCCCAGCTAATATCAAACATAGATGCCATGGTGGCTAATGCATCTACCAACTGATTCTCTCCTCGTGGAATATGTCCAAATGTAATCTCTTCAAAATATGGGATCAAATACAACACATGCTCTCTGTAAAGAATGAGATTTTCATGCTTGGTATCCCAATCTCCTTTAATCTGACTCACTACCAGGGCTGAATCTCCATATACATCCAGGAACTAAATCTTCATCCCAATGGCAGCTTTGATACCCATGATACATGCCTCATACTCAACCATGTTATTGGTACAATAGAAACAAAGTCTTGCAGTAATCGGGGTATGACAACCTTCAGGGGAAATGATCACAACACCAACACCATTACCAAGTGCATTAGAAGCTCCATCAAAAACCATAGTCCATCGGGATCCTTGTTCAGGTCCGTCATATTGTCCAGGTTCTTTGGTAATAATCATAATGTCTTCATCAGGGAACTCAAAACTCATTGATTGATAATCATCCACTGCTTGATGAGCCAATTGATCAGCTACAACACTTCCTTTAATGGCCTTCTGAGTAGTGTACTGTATATCATATTCTGTTAAGATCATTTGTCATCTTGCTATGCGTCCAGAGAGAGCAGTTTTCTCGAATATGTACTTGATTGGATCCATCTTTGAAATCAACAAGGTAGTATGAGTCAACATATACTGTCTTAGTCGGCGAGCAGCCCATGCCAAAGCGCATCAAGTTTTCTCGAGCAGTGAGTATCTTGTTTCACAGTCGGTAAACTTTTTGCTAAGGTAGTATATTGCCTGCTCTTTTCGACCAGACTCGTCATGTTGCCCCAACACACACCCCATTGAGTTGTCTAACATTGTTAAGTACATAATCAAGGGTCTTCCATCAACTGGTGGCATCAAAATTGGAGGTTCTAGGAGATATCTCTTGATTTCATCAAAGGCTATCTGGCACTCATCATTCCATTCCATTACCTGATCTTTCTTCAACAACTTGAAGATTGGCTCACAGGTAGCAGTTAACTGGGAAATAAATCTTGCAATGTAATTCAATCGTCCCAAGAAACCTCTAACTTCCTTTTCAGTATGGGGAACTGGCATCTCTTGTATAGCCTTTACTTTTGCGGGATCCACTTCAATACCTTTTCCACTGACAATGAAACCCAGGAGTTTACCAGACCTAACTCCAAAAGTACATTTGTTTGGGTTCAATCTCAACTTGTATTTCTTCAACCTTTCAAATAGCTTATGCAGATGATCAAGGTGTTGCTCTTCATTCTGGGACCTGGATATCATATCATCCACATATACCTCTATCTCATGATGAATCATATCGTGAAACAAATCCACCATAGCGCGTTGATAAGTTGCCCCGACATTCTTCAAACCAAATGGCATCACTTTATAGTAAAAGGTGCCCCACTGTGTAACAAACGTAGTCTTCTCCATATATTCAGGTGCCATCTTGATTTGATTGTAACCAGAGAAACCATCCATGAAAGAGAATACCTTATGTTGAGCAGTGTTGTCTACCAGAACACCAATATGAGGAAGTGGAAAGTCATCTTTAGGGTTGGCCTTATTCAGATCTCTGTAGTCCACACACATGCGTACCTTACCATCCTTCTTAGGTACTGGTACCACGTTTGCAACCCATTGAGGATAAGAAGTCACAGCTAAGAACCCTGCATCAAACTGTTTCATTACCTCTGCTTTAATCTTTTCTGACATTTCAGGACGCATGCGACGAACCTTCTGCTTCTTTGGACGGCAGTCTTCTTTTACTGGTAAACGATGAACCACAATGTCTGTATCTAATCCTGGCATATCTTCATAAGACCAAGCAAAGATCTCCACATAATCACGTAACATCTGAATTAGTCTACTTTTAACACCATCTTCTAGTTCAACCCCTATCTTGACCTCTTTCCTGTTTTCTTCAGTTCCCAGATTCACAACTTCGATTGGCTCTTCATGTGGCTGTATAGATTTCTCTTCTTGTTGTAACAACCTAGCAAGCTCTACAGGTACTTCACAATCTTCCTCCTTTCCATCTTTAGCTTGATAGATCGGATTCTCGAAATTATAATGGGCAATAGTAGAACTGTTATCAACAGGATCCAGAGTGGATAAGGATCTGCATTTTAGTGATGTGGGTGTGTGTAAGAACACATAGCTGATAAAACAAAAACAAAAAATAAAAGAAAGACAAGGAGCACAATATTTACGAAAAAGAAACGTCCATTTATTTTTATTGAATGAAGTATGCAAATGAAATGACATCCCGTAATAAGCATACCATTGTTCCCCGGGCAAGACACAAGGCTTAAAAGTTTAATTGTTCGAAATTACAAAAATAAAAACACAATAATAATATTTACTCCTGACTAAAGGAGATAGGAATAACGTCTTTGGTCTTCCAATTGTTGAGCCCATCACCCAAGGTAGGAAAGATCCAGTCATCCAGGTTGTAGTCTTCATTACAGTCACCCACAACATTGATTTGATCTCTTATGACCCCTTGATTAGTGATACGGACAACACGAGCACGACGAACAACCTTCTGGGATTCTGCAGTGAAACCCAAACCAAACTTGTCAGACTTGTATGGGATGTCAGGAAGCTGACCCCAAATAGTACAACCACCTTCTTCAACCACAGCTCTAGCATCTTTGAGGGAGGCCATTGTAGTAGGTACTCTGGTAACCACATGAACTCTTTTAACAGCAGGGGGAGCTTCAGTAGTAGGAACGACCCAAGGAACTACCTCAAATGTCTGGCAAGGAGTCTCAACAAATTCTCCCTCCATCTCAACATATTTGAAAGTATTCACATGGCTAATCATGTATTCTTCTTCACCATAAACAGTGACGATCTTTCCTTTCACCGGATATTTCAACTTCTGATGTAAAGTGGAAGTTACAGCACCTGCCCCATGGATCCAGGGGCGCCCAAGCAAACAGGAGTACGTAGGACGAATATCCATTACATAGAAAGTAGAGTCGAAGACTTGAGAGCCTACTTTGATCGGGAGATCTACTTCTCCACGTACCACTCTTCTTGAACCATCAAAGGCCCTCACCACTACATCACTTGGTCTTAACACAACATCTTCAGGACTGAGCTTATCCAGAACCTCTTTGGGGAGCACATTTAATGAAGAACCATTGTCCACCAGCACATGAGACAAGGTAGTGCCCCTACATTCAATGGATATATACAAGGCTCTGTTATGGTTTCTCTTGGCAGGGGTCAAGTCAGCATCAGAAAAACCTAACCCATTATCATAAGTCAGATGTGCAACACAATTCTCGAATTGATCCACAGAAATTTCATTTGGTACGTGAGCAGTCTTCAAGAACTTGATTAAGGCTTTAGCATGAGCCTCAGAACACAACAGCAAAGATAACATGGAGATTTTGGAGGGAGTATGCCCCAACTGGTCAACAATATCATAATCACTCTTGCGAATGATCTTCATCACTTCTTCCATCTGTTTAGAGAGATTTTCAGCAGTCGGTGCCTCAGCTTGCACAGGTTCAACCACAGGACCTTTGCCCCGAGCATCATTACCTGGCCCAGAATTGGAGGTAGTAGTTGGAGTAACTGTATCTTTGGAGGTAGCCTGAGGAGAGAAAATTCTTCCACTTCTAGTGATCTTACCAGATCCAGCAATACTATCAACATCAAGATTATCATCAGTAACAGGTGCATCAGTCAGAGGTTCTTGCTTGACACCATGGATGTAAACATAAGAACCATAATTCCAGGGTATAGCTTTATCAGAAGTATAAGGAACATGGCCAGGAGTGGTAATAATCATGGGAGCCTCTCTAGCTTCAACAACAGTCTTCACAGGGCCTTCAGCAGTAATCCTGACAGGTCCTTTAGGAGTGATCTTGACAGGACCCTTGGAGGTAATCTTCACCGGCACTTTATCAACTATAGCTATATCTTCAAGCTTCGTACTTCGAGTTAGATGTTCACACATAATTTCCACAGAAGGTGTCCTCTCAAACAATATAGTGTAATTGTCCATGAGGCGTTGAAACCATCTTTCAACTTCCAGCAACTATCAGGTTTGTAGGCACAATAAAAACAGTCTTCATTACAACCTGGAAAGAAACCAGCCTGCACCAACTTCTTCTTGATAATGGATAAGGGAGTAGTTACATCTGCTACTGAGGAAACATATGAAACTTCATCAACAACATTAACAGTCTTCTCGTGATTGGGCATGGGAGCAGTGATCACATTTGGAGTCCCAGGAGGGTCAAATTCAATCTCCCCAGCTTCAATCATGTCTTGAATCTTGTTTTTCAACACCCAGCAGTTGTTGGTGTCATGCCCCGGACTATTAGAATGATAGGCACATCTTGCATTAGGATTGTATCAAGGAGAGGAAGTATTAGGATTCTGAGGAGGGTCCTTCAAAGTAATGAGTTCCCCTTTCAACATGTGTTGCAAGGCTTGGGTCAGTGACATGTTGATCTTGGTGAATTGTCTTTTAGGCTTCTGTTGATTGTTTTGTTGTTGCTCTGGTGCTGCAGGAGTAGGATTGGAAATGTGAACTGCTCCTACAGATTGGTGACTCCTGTTACGACTATGTTGACCATACATAGCATTAGACTCCTTCTTTCCACTAGGGGGCTTCTTATTAGTGCTTGATGAAGAGGCACCCACTTGTATTTTACCACTTCTTATACCACTCTCCACACGTTCTCCAGTCATTATCAGCTCGGTGAAACCAGATGATGAGCTTCCAATGAGGTGACTATAGAAAGGACCATTCAGCGTACTCATAAACATATCTACCAGCTCCCTGTCAGTCAGAGGAGGTTGAACTCTGCCAGCCAGGTCTCTCCATTTCTGGGCATACTCCTTGAAACTCTCTTTAGCACCCATAGACATGCTTTGGAGTTGCATGCGATTTGGTGCTAAATCAGCATTATATTGGTATTGCCTATAGAAGGCCTCAGCAAGATCATTCCAATCACGAATATTAACACTTTCCAGTTGGTAGTACCATTCCAATTGAGCTCCAAACAAGCTCTCTTGGAAGAAATGAATCCATAACTTCTTATCAGCAGTATGTGGTTGAATCCTCCGGACATAGGACCTTAGATGCAGCTTAGGATATGAAACACCATCGTACACCATAAAAACAGGAACCTTTAAGCCAATTGGTATAACCACTCCAGATACTAAACTCAGATCTTCAAAATCAAGCCCAGAAGATTTTTGTAATTCCATGGCATTCATTCTGTCTACCAGCATCTTGTACTTCTCCTCACTTGTAGGATCATGATAATAGTTTGCCTCAGAATTAGAATCTCCCACAGTATCATGAAGACTACCTCCCTCTTTCTCAGAATTTTCAGACTCAGAATCCTCAATCTGCTCCTTTATCTTGATAGGACCTCTGAATCTTCTTCCCAGATTGATAAGGCCTCCTGATCTTCTAGTCCTCTTCTTCTTCTTCTTCTTCTTAGCCAGCAGTGTCTTCAGCTCATCTTGTCCTTTGGACAAGTTCAGAATCAACTCTTGGAATTGTGCATTCTGAGCCTGTAGATCTTTGACAGTCTGTTCAAGAGCCATTTCTTCTGAAATAAACAGCGAGAAGATAAGATACCTGTTCATAAGAAACCTGTGATGCAATGATATGGTATGTAAATGCATATGCAATGTTTTCAAGGACCGCATGATTTAAATTTGTTTAAACAACCATAAAGTAAACTTTTATTAGTAAGCAAATAAACTTGTTTGCCTCTTGGCCTTACAATAAAAATGAAATGAATACAAAAATGGGGGTTTAAGTCTCCTATGGACGTTTCCTCTTTGTGTTGAGGTATGGGTTGAGATTCTGCTCCTCGTGAAGTTGTTTTGTTAGCTCCAGGATTCTTTCTTGACTTGCTTTGTAATGAGTCTCAAAAGTATCTCTTTGCTCCTTCAACTGGATCCAGGACCTTTGTAACTCCTCCATATCAGTGGGCATGTCTGGATGAAGAATGATATAAGAAGTATCTCCTTCAGCAACAGGCTCCATGGTAACTGGAAGGATGGCAGGATATGGCATCATAAGAGTCTAAGCACGAGATCGCACCCATATGAGATAAGGTTCCATAGGAATGGTGTACTTGGGTTCCAGAGTCTTGCTGTCAAACTTTGTTCACTTTACCCCATGCTCGTATGAACCTTTGACGGTGTAGATGTTTAGAATTGGCAGAATTTTTGACCAACAAGAAATATTGAATTCAGTTCAGAATGTCCTATCAGATGTTGGTACATTATCAAACAGAGTATAAGAAAATAATTCAGGATGTCACACCAGATGTTGGGACATTATGTAAATGATTTAAGTTATGTTTTTCAGGATGTCCCAACAGATGTTGAGACATCTCAAACCTGCTACCAGAATTAATTAATGACTAACTGATCTGAGAAATTTAAGGAGAGTTATCTGGAATTAATTATGGATGGACAATAACAGAATAAGGCGCATCTGTAGGGAGTGTTATTATGAGGCTTCAGCATAATCAGAAGAACTAAATCACCTAGAATCTAGGAAGTAACAAACCCTAATTCAAGGTGGAAGCTGCATGCGTTTTAGGATTGGATTAATCTACAGAAAGCCCAAAATCCATACACCTATTTAAGCAACAGAATATCTCAGAATTGAGTACGAATTCAAGAAGACCAAATAGGTTGTTTTGTATTTTAATAGCAGGTTGTTTTTATTGTACCACTTTATGAGCTTTTAAGCATAAGTGCATTTGTGACTTGATTGAAACTGTGAAGTAAGATCAAGCTGTTTTGTTTGAAGTATGACTTCAATTTTATTAAACTTGTAAACAAGATCACTGTGTGATTGAGGGGGAGTGAGTTGATACTCATATCTAAGTAGTGTCTTAGGTAGAAATTGCATTGGGTAGATATTAAGTGAAAGATTAAACTGGGTGGTTTAAGTCTAGAATTAATATTACTTATAGTGGATTTCCTCCTGGCTTGGTAGCCTCCAGATGTAAGTGTGGTTATACACTGAACTGGGTTAACAAACTACTGTGTTGTTTATTTTTCTTGCACTTTAAGTTTTGGTTAAATCTGTCAAGTGTTGGAACATCTCATAGGACATCTCATACCTGATCACAAAATTTCAATTGGCATCAGAGCAGGCACCCTGCCTGTTTATACTGGGTGAGATCTAGGGAATACAAATTCTGGAAACATGGACAGAGATATAGGATCAGTAAATAGACCACCTATACTGGATGGATCTAATTATGACTACTGGAAACCAAGAATGATTGCATTCTTAAGATCACTTGACAACAGGGCCTGGAGAGCAGTCAACATTGGATGGGAACACCCTATCCAAGACACCAAAGATGGATCAAAAGTGTTGAAACCTGAAGAAGAATGGAGTAAGGAGGAAGAAGATTCAGCACTAGGCAACTCCAAGGCCTTAAATGCTTTATTCAATGGCATTGATAGGAACATGTTTAGACTTGTGCATCACTGTGAGCTGGCCAAAGATGTGTGGGACACTCTCAAAACAACTCATGAAGGAACATCAAAGGTAAAGATGTCAAGACTTCAACTTCTCACCACCAAGTTTGAAAACTTGAGAATGAAGGAAGATGAGACAGTTCATGAATTCTACATGAACATCTTAGAAATAGCCAATACTTCTGGAGCCTTGGGAGAAAAGATGACTGATGAAAAGCTTGTAAGAAAGATTCTCAGATCTTTGCCAAAAATATTTGACATGAAAGTCATAGCAATAGAAGAAGCTCAAGACATATGCACAATGAAAGTTGAAGAGCTCATTGGTTCCCTTCAAACATTTGAGATGGGAATGAATGACACAAATGTTAAGAAGAACAAAAGCATAGCCTTGGTGACAAATACTAATGAAGAAGAAGATGATGAATCAGAAACTGGTGAAAGCTTATCAAACAATATTGCTATGCTTGGAAGACAATTCAAAAAGATTCTCAGAAATATGGAAAACAAGTCCAGACCAAGTGGAAGATACACAAACTCTTCTGAGAACAAAAGACCTAATGATAGAAGGTCAATTTATGATGAAAAGACCAGTCAAGAAAAAGGAATTAAATGCCATGGATGTGAAGGATATGGACACATCAGGAATGAATGTCCTACTTATTTAAAAAGGCAAAAGAAAGGCCTCTCTGTAACCTGGTCTGATGAAGACTCAGGAGGTGATTCAGAAGAAGAATCAGCTAAGCATATCACTGCTCTAGCTGGATTATGTGAATCTGAAAGTGAATCCAGTGATGGGGAGCTTACTTTTGAAGAACTTGAGCAATCATTCAGAGAACTAGTCAAAAGAAGCACTGAAATATGCAGGGAAAGTATAAAGCTAAAGAAGCAGATTGAGGCACTAAAGGATGAAAAGGCAAGTGATCTAGAGATTATTGACACCTTGAAAAGTGAAGTAAGTCTGCTCAACTCCAAGTTGGAACCCATATCCAAATCTGTTAGAATGCTGAACAGTAGCTCAAGTACACTGGATGTTATTCTCAACAACAATAAGCATTCAGGGGATAAAAGTGGACTGGGATTTAACAGAGTTCATAAGGATGAAGCTAGCTCTAGCAAAACTACTCCAAAGTCCATACAGTCAAACAAAATGTCCCAACAGATACCTCAACATCATAAGAACACAAAGTCAAACATAATGTTCCAACAGATGTCTCAACATTCTGAAAAGAACATAATGAAGAAGAAGTATCAAAGATGGAGATGTCATCATTGTGGAAGATTTGGACATATCAAACCTCATTGCTATAAGTTGCATGGATATCCAAATCAAATGTATCAGCAACCTCCTAAGCAGAAGATAGAAGTTACCAAGAAAGTGTTGCATAGACATCAAAGAGATCAGCAACCTCCTAAGCAGAAGACAGAGGTCATCAAGAAGGTATGGAGATCAAAAGCTAGTCTTCATGCTGATCAAAGCTACATACCCAAGAACAAGATCAACAAGCAACCTTGGAGCTCTACTAATGAACAATACACAGGGCAGAGGTATCAAAAGAAATCTCAACTCAAATGGTCAAAGAAAGGTGTTGCATATATAGCACATACATCACTAAGAGTATCAGCCAAAGAAGACTGGTACTTTGACAGTGTATGTTCAAGACACATGACTGGATTGAAGAATCTGCTAGTAGACTTAAAGTCACATTCATCCAGATATGTAACCTTTGGAGATGGAGCTAAAGGAGAAATCAAGGGAGTTGGGACCTTGGACTGTCAAGATGTACCAAGGCTAAATGATGTGCTACTGGTTAAAGGTTTAACTGCTAACCTGATCAGCATAAGTCAATTATGTGATCAAGGGTACAGTGTAAACTTTACCAAAACTGAATGTATAGTGTCTAACAAAGAACAAGAGGTTGTTATGAGAGGAGCCAGATCTAAAGACAACTGTTACATGTGGGAACCTTAAGACTTCAGTCTCACTTCAACTTGCTCTTTAGCTAAAGAAGAAGAAGTGAAACTATGGCACCAAAGACTAGGTCATCTTCATTTCAGAGGCATAAAGAAGATTATTTCTATGGATGCTGTAAGAGGTATTCCTAAACTGAAGATTGATGATGGCAAAATATGTGGTGAATGTCAAATAGGCAAGCAAACTAAGATGTCCCATCCAAAGCTCCAACATCTGACAACTTCCAAAGTTTTGGAACTATTGCATATGGATTTTATGGGATCTATGCAGGTTGAGAGCCTTGGTGGTAAGAGGTATGCCTATGTGGTGGTTGATGACTTTTCAAGGTATACATGGATAAATTTCATCAAAGAAAAGTCTGATGTATTTGATGTATTCAAAGACTTATGCCAAAGAATACAAAGGGAAAAAGCCAGCTGTGTGATCAGAATAAGAAGTGATCATGGAAAAGAATTTGAGAACCAAAAATTCTTAGATTTTTGTTCTTCAGAAGGAATCAATCATGAATATTCTTCACCAATCACTCCTCAACAGAATGGGATTGTTGAGAGGAAGAATAGAACTATTCAAGAATCAGCAAGAGCTATGATCCATGCTAAAAAGTTACCTTTGTACTTCTGGGCTGAAGCTATGAACACAGCTTGTTACATCCATAACAGAGTTACTCTAAGGAAAGGAACTTTGTCCACAATCTATGAAGTCTGGAAGGGCAGAAAACCCACAGTTAAGTACTTCCATGTGTTTGGAAGTAACTGTTACATTCTGGCAGATAGGGAGCAAAGAAGAAAAATGGATCCTAAAAGTGATGAAGGGATTTTTCTTGGATACTCTATAAATAGCAAAGCATATAGAGTATTTCATTCTAGAACCAAGGTTATCATGGAGTCCATAAATGTGATAATTGATGATGCTCCTACAGATGTCCCAGAAGATGTTGGAACATCTGCTGATATCAAGATTGAAGCTGAAGAAAAGAGTGATCATTATGACTTCACTCAAACTGATGCAAGGACAGAACAATCCAGCAAACCTCCCTCCATCAGAATCCAGAAGGATCATCCCAAAGACTTGATAATTGGTGATCCCAACAGAGGTGTAAGCACTAGATCAAGAGAAGTGATTTCAGGGTCCTGTTTTGTTTCTAAAATAGAACCTAAAAACATCAAGGAAGCTCTTACTGATGAATACTGGATTTGTGCTATGCAAGAGGAATTAGGTCAATTCACAAGGAATGAAGTGTGGAACCTTGTTCCTAGACCTGATGACATAAATGTGATTGGAACTAAATGGGTGTATAAGAACAAGTCAAATGAGCAAGGAGTTGTTACAAAGAACAAAGCTAGACTTGTAGCTCAAGGATACACTCAAATTGAAGGAGTAGACTTTGATGAAACCTTTGCACCAGTAGCAAGGCTTGAATCAATCAGACTACTTTTGGGAATTGCTTGTATCTTAAAGTTCAAGCTATTTCAAATGGATGTGAAAAGTGCCTTTTTAAATGGTTATCTTAATGAAGAGGTATATGTAGAACAACCTAAAGGATTTGTTGATCCAAGCTGTCCAAATCATCTATACAAACTAAAGAATGCTCTTTATGGTCTGAAGCAAGCTCCAAGAGCATGATATGAAAGGCTGACTACTTTTCTTATCAAGCAAGGGTACAAGAAAGGTGGAATTGACAAAACCTTGTTTGTTAAAGATGAAGAAGGAAATGTCATGATTGCTCAAATATATGTAGATGACATTGTCTTTGGTGGGATGTCAGACAGGATGGTCAAACATTTTGTCAACCAGATGGAATCTGAATTTGAAATGAGTCTAGTAGGAGAATTAACCTACTTTCTAGGACTGCAAATAAAGCAAATGGAGGACTCCATGTTCATTTCCCAAAGCAAGTATGCTAAGAACATAGTCAAGAAATTTGGGATGGACAGTGCTACTCATAAGAGAACTCCTGCCCCCACACATTTAAAGCTGACTAAAGATGACAAGGGTGAGAATGTAGATCAAAGCCTATACAGAAGCATGATTGAAAGCTTGCTATATCTAACTGCTAGCAGACCAGACATAGCATTTGCAGTAGGTGTTTGTGCAAGATATCAAGCTGATCCAAAAGTTAGTCATCTTAATCAAGTCAAGAGAATTCTGAAATATGTTAATGGTACTTGTGACTATGGCATAATGTATTTTCATGGATGCAAACCAATTCTCACTGGCTTCTGTGATGCTGATTGGGCTGGAAGTGTTGATGACAGAAAAAGCACTTCAGGAGGATGCTTCTTTCTAGGAAACAATTTGATTTCTTGGTTCAGTAAGAAACAAAATTGTGTATCCTTATCCACTACTGAAGCTGAATATATAGCAGCTGGAAGTAGTTGTTCACAGTTGGTTTGGATGAAACAAATGCTCACTGAGTACAATGTCCCACAAGATGTCATGACATTGTACTGTGACAATTTAAGTGCAATTAACATATCAAAGAATCCTATCCAACATAGCAAGACCAAGCATATTGATATCAGACATCATTTCATCAGAGATCTTGTAGAAGAGAAAGTGATTTCACTGGAACATGTAGCTACAAATCTGCAGTTGGCTGATATATTTACCAAAGCCTTGGATGCTACTCAATTTGAAAACTTAAGGGGCAAATTGGGAATCTGCTTATGTGAGATTTAGCAGTTATGGAGATGTGCCAACATGTCATATGACATTGTGTGGCATAAGCACCAGATGGCAACACCAGTCTGGTCAAGCACCTTGGGTATTCCATTCCTAATAATTTTCCAAGTAACGGCTACTTATATAATAACAGATTGCTTTCAGCTATCCATATTCTCATCATACTCTCAAAAACGAATTGCATTCTCTAGCTGTTCTTCAGAAATCATCAACCCTAAAACCCTTCATCCACTTCCTTCGAAAATGTCTCAAAACCCTAACAGTTCTGAAGAAATCCTCAACAAGGAAGATGTGGTGCATGCAACCCCCATTTCTGTGGTACCCATGGATTCAACCCCAATGGACGAAATCAGAGGAAGTGTTCCTCATGCTAAAAAGCCAAGAACTCCAAAAAGAACAAAAGATCAAGTTTTCAGCAAGACCAAAGGCATACCTTCACCATTATACAACACTCCAAGAGCTTCTGAATACGTGGATGATTCCATAAAGGAGTTGGTAACCAAGATCCTATCTGAGCAAAGAGTGGTAAGTGGCATATCTATCCCTCTGAACACCATGCCAGCCCCTCAAGAAGATCAACAAACTCAGGCTGCAAAGGACACTCCTGCTCAACAGGATGTCTCAATAGATGTTGAAGCATCTGAAGACCAGCAAAAGGTCTCATCTGATACTGCTGATGATATACCTGAGGACCAGAAAAGGCATCCACAAATAGTGATGCAGAAGCATCTGAGGACTAGCACAAGGCCTCCACTGAAGAGCACATTTCTGTTGATCAACCAGCTGAAGAGGAGACTGCTCAATCTCCTCCTGTGGTGAACCTAGAGCATGATTCTGATACATAAATCATTGCTTCTGTAAAACCTAGCATAGCCAAAAGGCTTAGGACTAGGAAAGAAAAGATGCATGCAGGACATGCAATTCCTGAGAAGAAGCAAGCTACACCAAAGAAGGACAAAGCTAAAGTTGTCTTTGGTCCTACAAAACAATGGAGCAAGGTGCAAACACTAAAGAGGAAAGCTGTCACTCCTCCAGATTCAGATGTTGAAGAAGATGTCCCAACATCTCCTCAAAAGAAGAAATCAGCACCCTCAAGGTCATCAAATGCTGTTCCAGAAGCTCCCTTGGACAACATCTCCTTTCATCATGTCTCAAGTGTGAACAGATGGAAGTTTGTTTATCAAAGAAGGGTAGCACTTGAAAGAGAGCTGAGCAGTAATGCACTTGAGTGCACAGAGTTAATTGATCTCATCTCTTCTGCTGGCCTCTTCAAAACTGTCTCCAACTTTTCTCCCTGCTATGAGCTGCTTGTCAAGGAGTTCATAGTCAACCTCCAAGAAGATTGTGCCAATGGTAAGTCTGCTGAATTTAGAAAAGTATTTGTAAGAGGCAGGTGTGTAGAATTCTCTCCTCAGGTCATCAACCAATACCTTGGTAGAGAATCTGATGGTCCAAATGAGTTAGGGAAGACTGATAACCAGGTCTGCAAGGTTATCATTGCTAACCAGGTCAAGGCTTGGCCAGTTAAAGGAAAGCTCTCAGTGAGCATGCTGACAAGGAAATATGCCATGTTGAACAGGATTGGTACAGCAAACTGGGTACCTACCAATCACACATCCTCAATATCCACTGGCCTGGGCAGGTTCATATATGCTGTAGGCACACAAACAAAACTGGATTATGGAGCTTACATCTTTGATCAGACATTGAAGCATGCTGAATCATCTGCAACAAAGCTGCCAATTGCCTTCCCTTCCTTGCTATGTGGAATAGTGCTGAGTTAGTACCCTGGGATTCTCATTGAAAATGACACAATGTGCAAAAGAGAAAGCCCTCTGGCCTTCCACTACAAGCTGTTTCTGAGTCATCATGCAGCTGATGTTGAAGCACCCTCTGGGACATCTGCTGGTCCTTCAACTGCAAAGTCTCCAATCTCCAAATCTACATTGATTGCTGAACTGAAGAGTACTTGCAAAGAACTGGAAGCAAGGAAGCAGAAGCTTGAGGAGATTATCCAAAGGCTGGAGATTGAAAGTGCTCAGAAAACTGCTTCTTCTGATGAGGAGACTGAGGAAGATGAAGAAACTGACTGTGAGGAATCTGAGTGAAAATTGTATGTGAGGATTTTGTAATGACAACTTCTGAATTGTAGTTTTGAATTAGTATCTTTGGCCCCAAATTTATGTCTAACAAGGGGGAGAACAACAACAACAACAATGTATAATGCTGTTTGATTATGAATGAAAAATCTCTGTTTGCTTCTGATCTAAATCTGTAAAATATTTCTGTTGCAACAAGACTGAATACATGTATGTTTGAGGGGGAGTAATCTCACACATGATTCAACAGAAAAGAAATGCTATACTCTGATAAAAGAACTTCTGCTGCACTCTGAAAATCAGAAAAGAATGTTAGCCAAAAATTAGCCAAAGGGGGAGTTTGTAGATGTTTAGAATTAGCAGAATTTTTGACCAACAAGAAATATTGAATTCAGTTCAGAATGTCCTATCAGATGTTGGTACATTATCAAACAGAGTATAAGAACTTAATTCAGGATGTCATACCAGATGTTGGGACATTGTGTAAATGATTTAAGTTCAGTTTTTCAAGATGTCCCAACAGATGTTGAGACATCTCAAACCTGCTACCAGAATTAATTAATGACTAACTGATCTGAGAAATTTAAGGAGAGTTATCTGGAATTAATTATGGATGGACAATAACAGAATAAGGCGCATCTGTAGGGAGTGTTATTATGAGGCTTCAGCATAATCAGAAGAACTAAATCACCTAGAATCTAGGAAGTAACAAACCCTAATTCAAGGTGGAAGCTGCATGCGTTTTAGGATTGGATTAATCTACAGAAAGCCCAAAATCCATACACCTATTTAAGTAACATAATATCTCAGAATTGAGTACGAATTCAAGAAGACCAAATAGGTTGTTTTGTATTTTAATAGCAGGTTGTTTTTATTGTACCACTTTATGAGCTTTTAAGCATAAGTGCATTTGTGACTTGATTGAAACTGTGAAGTAAGATCAAGCTGTTTTGTTTGAAGTATGACTTCAATTTTATTAAACTTGTAAACAAGATCACTGTGTGATTGAGGGGGAGTGAGTTGATACTCATATCTAAGTAGTGTCTTAGGTAGAAATTGCATTGGGTAGATATTAAGTGAAAGATTAAACTGGGTGGTTTAAGTCTAGAATTAATATTACTTATAGTGGATTTCCTCCTGGCTTGGTAGCCTCCAGATGTAAGTGTGGTTATACACTGAACTGGGTTAACAAACTACTGTGTTGTTTATTTTTCTTGCACTTTAAGTTTTGGTTAAATCTGTCAAGTGTTGGAACATCTCATAGGACATCTCATACCTGATCACAGAATTTCAGACGGTAACCTTGTAGATCATTGTCGTAGTCGAACACAATACTCTGAATAAGCATGTCATGAGGACCATCACTCTGAGCGTAACCAAACTGACGTAGAGCTAAGGAAGGATTGTAGGTAATGCCCCCTCTTATGCCAAGGAGTGGCACATTAGGGAACTCCCCACAACGGTCAATGATAGTAACATTCTCCATAGATCTAGAACACCAATGAATATCTGAATGTGAAAGTGACATAATTCTCTTAGACCACCTTAACCCTTGTTCATTCTTCATCACTGATCGAGGAAGGTGAGAAATAAACCACCTAGACAATAGAGGTATGCAGCACATCAGAGTTCCTCGTGCCTTCGTAGTACGGGTATGAAGAGAGTGTAAGATGTCTCCAAGTAATGTAGGCACTGGGTTGCGAGTCAGAAATAGGTTGATGGCGTGTACGTCTATGAACTGGTCTGGATTAGGGAACAACACTAAGCCATAGATCAATAGGGCTAAGATCTCCTCAAAAGCATCATAACTCATAGCCTTCAGGAACACTTGAGCTTTCTCCATCAATACCTTGGCAAGGATACCCTTAACTCCACTTCTCGTTTCCAGGACAATGTCTGATTTCTTTAGATGTAGGGCTGCAACAATGACTTCAGGTTTAGGTTCCTTCTCTAAGCCTGTGAAGGGTTTTTGATCAAGGATAGGTATACCCAATAGTTTGGAGAACTCTTCCATTGTAGGAACCAGCTGATAGTCGGGGAATGTGAAACAGTGATGTTTAGGATCAAAGAACTGAAACAGAACACTCATCATGTCTTCATTGAACCCTGAAGTGACTAGATCCAGTAGGTGACCATGTCTCTTGATGAATTGGGAGTTATCAGAAACTTGAGAGACCAATTCTTTAAGCTTAGGAGGTATTCCTACAAAGTTGATCCGGATAGTATTCCTACGAGCAGAAGCCATGACCTGCAACAAAGAACAAAGATAAATCCTTTGGTCCTTGAAATGGTTAGTGAAAATGCTATGCTTATGATGCATGATGATGTTATGATGTTATGCTCAATCACAAACATGTGGCACACACAGACAAGTCACACCATAGCCCTAGGTTTGAAGGCTTGCATGAAGTTTAAAGGTAAGTACCCTCCCCTGAAGTTTAGTTGGTTCATCCTGTCCTACAAATTAACCAGGTTCTAAGGGGTCTCAATATCATTGATCCTTCACAAGGGTGGTTGTTCAGTAGGCAACTTACTTGCCAACCAAAACCCTCCAAGTTTAGAATCTCAATGAGCGTAGTATCGAGTATCAACCAACTTTAGTCTTCACCAAAGCCGGTTATCTCACTACTTTCTAAATGCCAAGATGGGATGACTAGGGTTCTATAAGTCAGTTAGTGTATTGACAACATATGGCATCCTCATATTATCCTCAACTTGCTTAAGGAACATAAGCACCAACCAAGAAGTCACACCAATTATGGCCACCAGATCAACCATATCGGTATACACCATATAGTTTCCTTGGTCTATTGCCATTTACCTAAGGTACACTAGATCCGGGTTAGGATCTTTCACACACAAAAAAGCCCAACAGATAAATATAAAGCAAACAAAGCAAACAATTTAAAGTGATCTAATTCCTAAGGGTATCCCTCTTTTGCTAAGTACATGGGGTTTCCCCAGCAGAGTCGCCAGTTCTGTAACACAATGGGAGAACTGACTTTGTATAAATGTTGCGGATAGCAAGAGTCGCCACCGACTTTTATTTTATCCAAAAGGTAAGGACATAAAAGAACAGGAAAGACCTTAAAAAGATTTTGAGTTCGGGGGGGTAGGTTATACAAAGGGAAGGTGTTACCACCCTTTATATCCATGGTTATCCATGGGCTCTTAGTTACTTAGCTCACTTTAAATTGTTTTGAGAAAGGTGTAGTGTGTGATTAGAAACTTTCTAAGTACTTTATAATGATCCTCGTATGGATGTATATAAAGACTTTGTTGTGAAAATTTCTTTGAAATGTGAAGTGTAAAAAGTGTTTTGAAATGTGTGAGCAAGTAATTAAGAGGAACCTACCCTATATTAAGTCTTTACTATTCTTATATGTTCTTTCAATGGTAAAACTATCCCTATTATTAAGGAATAGGTAGTCATTACCTTGGATGTGATAGGGGACATGTATAGGGACATCTGAATATAGGCAACTGCAAGGTGTCTTTAGCAATTCGTAGGGACTTATCATCTTTTATTCGAAGGGACAAGATCATTTATCGTAGGCAACCTCGAAGGGACTTGATCTTATAAACTGAAGGGACTTGATGATATTTATGAAGGGACTTGATGATATTTATAAAGGGACTTTGCTTAAGACACCTTACTTGACCTTTTGAAATAGGCAACATGAGAGGTAACCCTAGAAAGTGCAAGATGGTGATCAAAGATCGACTTACGTGTGTGAGTGTTCATATTCAAGTATTTATCTTATTTAAATTAATTTTCTAAATTAATTTTAATCACAAACATGTTATGCACACCCTATAGTTACTAACCACACAGTTAATATATTTACAATAAAAATAAAGCAAAAATATAAACCTAAACTATTACAAAGCTTTGGGATAGTTATAATATAATCGGAAAAAATAATAATAACGATAAATAATAATAAATAAGCAATAATTTATATGTTAGTAATAATGAAATAATAATAATAATAAAGGGTTAGTAAAAATATAAAGAAGATAAAAATTTAAGAGAATATTATTTTTTAAGTTAAATAAACATTTAGAAAAAAAAAATAGAAGAAAATAGAATAATTATAATAACAATAAACAAATAATAATTATTTACAAAAAAAATGATTAATTATTTAATTATAGTTTAGAACAAAAATTAATTAAGTTAAATGTTAAATTTAATAAAAATTAGGGTTAATAAAAAATTAGGGTTTTTGAAAAAATTAGGGTTTATATTTTATTTAAGAAAAATTAGGGTTAATTAGGAATTATTAAGAAAATATACATTGAATTAATTAATTATTACTAATGAATAGAAAATATTAAATTATTTATAAATTATATATACTAAAAAAATTAGAATTATTACTATAAGAAAAAAAATATAAACAATAAATAGCCCATTTGATTTTATTTACAAATATATAAATTATAAATAAATTATTATATATATAAAATTAAGGAATTAATGAATAGATTAAAAAAATAATTAGTATATTTTTACTATAAATTATTTATAAAGGAAATAAAAAAATATATATATTAGTGAGTTATTTAAATAATTATATTATAATAATAATTAATTTAAAATAAACAAACAAAACATAAAAAAAATGGGGTGGAGGGATCAGCCAAGGATCGAACCCACCCTAGGTACCTCAATATACAGCACGCGTGACCACTGGGACAAGCCGTGCGCTTGTGATAATAATCCATCACCAACTCCTTTTGTTACATGCATATTTCCATCCTCAGCTTCGTCCAATCGTGTGCTGCCACGCAGTCATCTTCAACCTCATGCCCTGCACAATTTCCTGCGAATTTTGCTATGCAATTTCCTGCGAATATTTTCGTAACAAAACATGCGATTTTCATAGGATACAAAATACACACAATTGATCCACAATTTTTATGGGGAATTAAAGCCCAGGTCCTATAGAATTCAAAAATCCCTTTGAAAGCCTCTTATAGTCCACGAATTGATAGACCCCAAAGTCAAAGCTAAAACCCTAACAATGGCATTCTCTCAAATCGGCCATGAAACTTCAATCCAAACGTCCAGAATCGTTCTAGGCATCACAACAAACACATAACAATCATCAAAAACAGTTCATAATGCATATAATAGTGAAATAGAAAATTCAAAATTTAAGAGTAAAAACAAATTCGGGATTCCTATTTTATGATGCGTTTGATGCATATGATCATTCAAACGTGTTCAAGCAACCTCAAGGAAACTTTCTCAACCTTAAAAACCTCTTTTGAATGGCTGGAATCACAAAACCGAATTTTCAAATTTCTTGATTTTTTGAACTTTGTATGAGTGCTTTGGTTGCCCAATTTTCGTGTCCCTGCGTTGCTTTATGTTGTACATATATAATAGGACCTAATTAGGTCAAAAAATCAAATCCCACTTTGGACTTTTGGATAACTTGAGATTGAAGAAAGATATGCTTCAAAATATTGACAAAATTTCATATCTTCTTACTATTTTTGGTTGATCTGATTTTATATGATCTCAATCATCTTTAATTGTCCTTTAAGAATTTCTAGAACAAAAATCAGATTTTTGGATTGACCTTTTATATTTTATTTTCATTTAAATTGAATTTTATTAAATAAAATCCAAAATAATAAAATATAAAACATAAAAAATATGGAAAAATAGTCAATGGGTCGTGCATGACCTTATCCTTGAGATTGGATTGGAATTTGGTAGGCCCATTTGGCAAAATTTGGTTTTGAGACTTCATTTGCTTCACAAACCTCCCAAAACTTTGCCAACTTTTCAAAGGCACAAATCCCTCAATTTTAAGGCTGTGAAGGTGTTATTGGACATTTTGGAAAGCTTAAAGAGTCCTCTAACAAACCTCTTTGGTCTCATGTCCATATCTTTTTCCATTCTCAAGTTATGCCCTTTGGAAGATGTTGACTTTTTGTTGACTTTTGAAATGACCTATAATGTCTTAGCTCATACCTTCCAAATGAAGCATTTTTGGGCTTGGCTTGTGAGGCACAAAGTTGTAGAGAATTCAATTTCCTTCAAAATGAGCTTTGTATCGGAAATTTTTGATGAAGCATGTGAAAGTTATGGCTGGTCAAAGTTCAGTTGACTTTTCCTGTGAAAACCCTAATTTAGAAACTCCTGATTCTTGATGATCTGAAATCTACTTGATGAATCATGATCAACCCTTGATCAAATGATGAATTTTACTTTATATACTTGATGTTGGCAAAAAATCATGAAGTTTGACTTTGGTTTGACCACAGTTGACCACAGTTTGACTTTTTAACTACTTTGACTGATTTTAGCCTATTTGATCATCTGACTGAGCAAACCTTTTGGGAAAGCCTTGAAACTTGATATAGGGATTCTTAAAGACATATATGATGCTATGAAGCTCACTTGAAGCCTTGGAAGTCCATTTAGCCTGATGAAATCCAAAACCCTAGTTTAAGATGCATTGCTTAGGAGGATGCATTGTCTGAGGGAATTGTCAAACTTTTTGACTAATTGTTAACCTTGTGAACCTTTTGAGATACCTTGTGAATCTTGTAAAACTTTTGGGGACACCTTAGTATACAATGTCTTGTCTAGGTGAGGGCAAATTTTGGGGTGCAATAACGTGCACAGGAAGATCAGAGGACCCAGGCTAGGATAGAGCAGCTGGAAGCTAATGAGAAGAAGAATCAGGTAGCTTTGTTAGCAGCACAGAAGGAGATCTCTGAGTTGAAACTCCGGGAGGGGTTGAAGAGGTCAAAGGATCAGGATAAGCACAAGAAGTTGACCAGTGCCATCACCACCAGGAACCTTCTTATCATGACCATCACAGAGCACCCAGTTGGCCCAGTGACCGAGGCTTTCATGAAAGAAGTCAGAGAGGAAGATTATGGATTGGATGTTTGACTCTTTTGCTTGTGTAACACCCAAAATTTGCCCTATTCATTTTAAGCATCATATCACATCATATTCATCATGAACATATCATATTCTTAGCATCCTAGCATGGAAAGATGAGGCATAACATTTCTCATGACCTAGCATTAGGCATATGATCATCTATGGAGGTTCTTGAAGCATCACAAGCCATGACAAGGGGCCCAATGGTGTTTTACAAGTCATATGAGGGGTCTACATTTCATTTTACAAGTTCAAGTTCATTTACAAAAGCTCAGAAGGTTGGAAGATCATCAGGGGATCCAGGCTAAGGCAAAGCTCCTATACAAGGATCCTAAACTAGGGTTTGAGATTCAAGCTTGAAAACCTCAAAAATTTGGCCATTTCATTTGGGCAAAGTCTTTTACATGTTAAGAGTATCCTAGGTACCAAATTTGGTGAGAAAATTCCTTGTGGAAGTCAAGCATTTCCTCAGTTGCTTGCAGATGAAGAAACTGGTCAACTGTGCCTTAAAAAAGTCAACAGTGTGATTTCAAGGGGTCCAATCCAATTTTTCTAGCCAAGGGATGTTCTTATAATGTTAAAAGAGGTTTGGCAAGTTCAAAGATCAATAATCATGAGGTTTTGAGGTGTTTTTCAAAATCGGTGCAAAGTTGGTTATGGAAAATGCCATTTTTGGCAAGTTTTTGCCCTAAAATTCAAGTGAGCATAACTTAATGAAAAATTCTTCAAATGGACCAAAGTCAAACATGAAAGTTGGAGATTAAGACCTCCCATTTTCAAAAAATACAAGTACTTTTTCATAGCCTGCATGGTTGAGGATATATGCCCCTCGAAAATTTGACAAAAACTAGGGCAAAAGTTGATTTTCATTTATGCACCAAGAGCCAAATGTCATGAAACTTGATTTTGAGTGTTGGTATGGATCAAATAAGTTCACAATGTTAAAATGCAATGCATATGGCACACTTTGCTCAAAGAATTACACAAAAATCGTGCCAAGTGAGAATTTCATTCAAAAAGTGCAATTTGTGCATGAACATGGAAAAGGTGTGACACTCTAATCCAATGGCCAAGATTTGTTTGGATTGAGATTAAGGGTCAGATTATGAGTGCACATGGGAAGAAGGCAAGGGAGTGCATGAGCTTTTCATGAGATCACAACAAATTGGCCAAAATTGCAAAATCACTCACACTTTTCATTCCCACGTGCAAACTTCCTCATTCCTTCAGCATTTCTTCATGACATCATATAAAAGAGAATTAGGGTTTTAGAAGGGTTGAGTTCTCTCTCATTTCTCAGTTTCCAAGTTTTTTCTCCATTTGCATTTTCTCTCAAATATCTTCACACACTTGCTCTCTCCAAAAACAAATCACAGATCCTTCATCCTTGAGAGCTCAGGATCATAAATCTCACCATGGTGCAAGCTATCTCTCAAGAATCACAACCTTGCCATTTCAGGGAAGTTGGTTGCAAATCCTCAGATCCAGCAAGATTCAAGACTCTAGCTTCATTTATTTTGCAACTAGAGTGCATTTGGAGTGGATTGGCTTCTTTATCTTGGATTATTACAAGCTATTTCAAGAACTGCAATCTCAAGTAAGCTTCTGAATCTTCAGATCTAGAAATGATTTTTGAGGTGTGCATTGTAATCCTTGATGTTTGCTGATCATTCTGCTGGCTTTAGTTTTGAATTTGATGTATTATTGAGTTTTTTATATGGATTTGAAGTTTCTTGGTACCAACTGTTTGTCTTCGATCCGTGAGATCCTTTGATCTTTTGAAAATTCCATGACCATTTTTGAACTCAGGGCACCTTGTTTGCTTGATCTGGAGCTTATTGTGTTTTTTCATTAGAGTTTGTTCATGTGTTGCAATTTCTGGTGCCGGAGCCCTAGCTCCGGTCACCGGAATCTGGAAATGTTATATTAGGGTTTCTGAGGTTGAAGATAACCTCTCCACCATCAGATCTTTCCTTTCATCACTCAGGATCACGCCACCTCATTAAGTGAACCAGCCTCTCTCTCACATGCCCTCTGTTTCTATTTTAATTCATTGTGTGTCTCACCCCATGACAACATGCGTGCTCCCTCAGCTTTAATCCAACCAAATTGACATGTCATTTAATGAGCCAATTCACAGGATGCGTCCATTCCATCTGATGGCCAATTGTTTTTCCTTATTTTCCTTGAATTTCCACCCTATTTTTGTGAACCTGCGCAGGCTAGTGGGCTCATCCCTTTCTATTCACCCCCCCTCGTATCTGGGCCCAATTGTAATGAACTGAATCTTTTACTTTTCGCACCCCAATCCTCTTCTCTCATTTTAATTCTTTCTTGTCTTTTATTCTTTTATTTCATTTTGGTTTTCATTTTTTAAAAATACTTCCAAGTGTCTAAAAATTCTGAACTAATTCATGGATATTCATTGGAGTTTTCCTTAATTTTTCATAATTTTCTTTTCCATTTATTTTCAATATCCACGTGTCAATTAATTTCCTCTTGTAATTAATTCTTTTTTATTCCTTTTTGTGCATGCTGCCTTGTCCAATTTCCATAGTGTCCATCTTTTTTAGTTTCTTGTTGGTTCTTTTTGCTCTGGATTCATAAGAGGATGTACCTCATGTGTGATTTTGGTCCTGATTTTTAGAAATTTGTTCATTGGGTTTTGGTCCTTGACTTGTGATTGAAGTTTCTTAACCCTAGTTCATGTTTATGTCCCCATTTGACTTGCATAGCTTCTGAATTTCTTCTAACCCTTTTGGCACATTGTTTTATCATGTTTGAAGATCATTTGTCCTAAGTTGTGGAATTTTTGGTTGCATTGTTGATTTGATTTGAATTTTGTTTCGTAGCTTGTCCCATTTTGCTTCCTTTTGATCATAAGCTCTCTCATTAGCCTAGAAGGGCACTTGTGCCAACTTCTTCCTCTCATTTGGGGTCTCTTTGGGGTATGGGTATCATTCTGATCTTGGTTTAGGGTTTGTGTCTTGAAAATTTTGTGATTTTCTTACCTTTTAAGTTCTTTCTTTCTTATGTCCATCCACCTCTCTCCTTTGCTTATTTCTTCCTATAATGTGATTGTTTGGTCTTGTGCTTCTCTTCTCTTCATCTCTCTTGCTTCTTAAGCATTTCTTTAACTTGATTTGGTTCTGATCTTGTGCCTTGAGTTCTTGTTTTGTGCATTGTTGCTTTGTATCTCATTAAGTTTGCTTTGTCTTGCCATGTGTTTCATATTAACTTGTATGCTTCTTTCCTCATTCTTGTGACTTGCATTTGCATTGAGATTTTGTATGTATGACTTCACTTCTGTTTGTATGATGTTGGCATGTCATTTTGTTCATTTTGTTTTGCTTTTATGCTTATGTCACTAACCATTTCAGGGGCTATGGTAAGTGAGAGGTGTGGAAGTGATTCACACATCTCCAAATCTCATCTCTTCTCTTCTTATTCTTACTTGTGCTAACCTTTGATTGTTGGGCTTAGGCCTTACTCATCCCTTTTCTTCTTTCTTCTTCTTCTCTTCTTCTTTCTTTCTTCTTTAGGATAGTTAACCACACTAACCTTAGGATCTCCATGCATGACAACACTTAGGATTCTTTAGTCCCCCATTAGACTTTTACCTTTGTGATCCTTTTGGTGCTTTCTCCTCTCATCCTCAAACTTAATTCTAATTAACTTAATAAATATTGAGTACTTTCTGTCGCTCCCAAAGATTTGCATCCTGGTACAAGCGCGAACGGTCGGCGAAAGGAGAAAAGAAATGAAAAGAAAAGAGTCGCCAGCTATGCATTTTTACCCCGAAGGAAAGGTAATGCTGCATAAACCTAAGAAAAGATGGATAAGACGGTTGCGAACCATAGAAACTGAGAAAGGGGGTTGGTTAAAACCTGGGAAGGTATTAGCACCCAGATTGTCCATCGTACTCGACGGGATCCACACTTGAAAGTTTGTGTTTAAAGGGGTAGTGTCAGTGCTATTTTGTGTGCAAAAGCCGGAAAAGAATGCAAGTGTCAGTGCTGGAAAAGAATGTGAAGTGAGATAAAGAGTGTCAGTGTAAGAAAAGAATGCAAAGTTCAAGACAATGAAACTCAAAGAATAATTCCAGAAGAGGGGGGGATGTATAGAGACTTTTGTTCGATAACTGTTAAGTTATGCCTACGTATCCTCTCGTGCAATGAGGAAGTCAGAACACCATAGTTCGACTCAGAGAGACTGAAGATAAATTGACTTGTGAAATGCTTACTTGTCTATACTCAAGTGTATGACCTGTCTGGCTCAGGTGCAAACTGTCTTGCATTAGACGGAAGAAGCAAGTTCTCGGTTATGAGTGAAGATGGTGAGAAAAGAATCCTGAAGGAGACGATTATTGTTTGTTTTTATGTTTTCAGTCTTTTATTTCTTTTTGAAGTTTGTCATAAGTTAAGCTTAAGCCTAAACCAAGGGTTAGTAGACTCATCACATCTTCCCTCTGATTAGGGGTAATGAGAATACCTTAAGTATGAAGTAAACACCTCACACTTAATCACCATGATGTAGGATTAAGATCATTAACCTACTTGCATTTATTTAGATGTTTTTTTGGAGTTTTTGTTTAGTGTTAAGTAATGAGTTTAAGCCATAATCAAGGATTTAATGGACCCATTACACCATCCTAATATAAGGATAATAGATGAGACCATTTAAGCTGAGGAAGGCTCCTCAACTTAATCCATGATTAGGGATTAACCTCATGACATAACAAGGCCTTTATTAAATGGATTTTAGTTAATGGTAAGATTAAGAAGTGGATTTTATGGTTTGTAAGACAACTTGAGGGGGACTTGTCCATTAACACTAGGGTTAGTCCTTCTTAACCAGTTAAGGAAGAATTAGAACCCTAATGCAAGGCCCAAGTTACAAGCTTGATGTCTTAGTGATTATTAGGTGAATTGATTAGAGGATTTAAACACATTAAGGGTTTAACACTTAGGATTAAAGTTATACACTCCATCCTAATAGAAGGATACAGGCATAACCCTAATCACAAAGCCTTAAAACCTTTAAGGTTTAGTCCTTGATTGAGAGATGAGAAGAGAAGACACAAAGATGACACAAAGGTAAAACTAATGGGGGGACTAATCAAACCCTAATTATGATCATGCTTGGGTGTTCCTAGGGTTTATGAAGCTTGGAAGAAGATCTTCAAGAGAGCCACCAAGGAAGAAGCAGATGAAAGGAGGAGAAGTAGAAGAAGCAAGACAACTTACTTCACTTAAGAAGATAAGTTGCTTGAAGAAAGAAAAAGGAGAAGGAGCATGAATGAGCAAGCTCACTCTAATCCACAAGTAAAAATGCAGCAATGATGTATAAAAGAGATGAGAAGACGTTATGAGAAGTGAAGGCAAATTCACTTCTCAAACACTTACCACCTGAAACGTTAGCAAAGGAAATGAAATGAAATGAATGCAAGGATGCAAAACAAAATCAGAAGCATAATCATGATTCAAATGATGCTATGAGATGGTATGAAAGCATGTCAAGAGATGAGGATGATCATACAAGTAATGAAGATGCAAATGAGACATGAAAGTAAGCATGAAAGTTCATGAAAACTTATGAAATGCAATGGATGCATAACATGGAAAATGGATGATGCAATGATCAAACATGATTTCAATATATCCTAAGATGTCTTATATGTCATGTGGATGCACAAAATGTCATGGCAAGTTCATGTATGCAAGCATATGAAGAATGAATGCAAATGAAGGCAAAAATTAGGGTTTATGTACAAGATGCAATGCAAAATTCAAAATCAGAAGACAATGACAAGATAAAAAATTGAAAATGGGATCAAAGGCACCCTAAACCTATACAAGTCCACTGCCCAAAGGGGAAGGTCAGAAGCTAAACCCTAAAGGACTTATGATTTTCCTAAATTTCTAGGGTTTTAAGGGTGATCCTAAAGGGAAAATGCCAAACAAATTAAAAAATGAAAGATCAATTCATGCCAATTTTACCCTAGAAACTACATGATATGTGGAATGTAATGCAAAAAGAATCACTATCAAACCCTTCATGGTTAGGCAGAAAAGATTTTTCTAAGTTATGGTCAAAAATATTGATTTTTAAGAACCCTAAATCCAAAGAAAATGTAAAAATGGATCAAGAACCAAAAAGAAATTTGTATGAATGGTTTGATAATGTCTCTAAATGTGTCAAGATGCAATGTGAATTTTTTTGGTGATTTTTAGAAACTTAAATGGTATTTTAATTAATTAATTTCCATTAATTAATTAAAATAAACATTTAAATATTTTTAAAATGGTTTTTAAATGCAAAAAATAAAAATAAAAATATTTTTGGGTTAAGAAAATTATTTGAATGCAAAATGCAAAAGGAAAATATTTTTGGAAATTTTTAGCTATTTAAAAATAAATATGCAAAACAAATGATAAAAAATAGAAATAAAAATGAATTAAAAACAGAAGTAAGCTGATCTGAGGGCCAGGATTCAAACCTAGGGGGCGGGAATTAACTGCGCGCGTGATCTAATGGTCAGAATTCAAACTGGATTTTTTGAATTAATTAATCCTAATTAATCTAATTAATTAAGATTAGGGCTTAATGAAGCAATCTGAGCCATTCACTGCGCGCGCGAAAGCTCAATCCAAGGGCTATTATTCAAACTGGGCCTAAACCCTAATTAGGGTTAATCAACTTCAGATGACCGGAATAGTGGTTCCGGTCATCTTCTCCGGCGAAGCTTTGATGCTTTGAATGAGTTTAAGTGAGGTGTTTTGAAGGTTTGTCTTCCAACCGACCAAGAATCGTGTTTTAGTTTAGCTGGCTTTTTGGTTACAATGAAGGGTGGGAAATGTTCTGGAGAGTATATGGAGATGATTGGTGAAGAAATATTTGAGTTTTGATGGATGGATTGTGTTTTGAAGAGAGGAAGTTTGAGGCCAAATTTTGGTAATCTCAGTTATGTGATGATCTGAGCTCCAAGGTTATGTGAAATGGCTTGCTTCTTGGCCACATAACATGCTGGGATAGGTCAGGGTAGTTGTTGTGGGCTATGCTGATTGGTATGGAGCAAAATGCATAAAGTCAAAAGTTGGTGTACTTGAGGTATGAGCACATGTCAGGCTTGGATTTGGGTATGGCTGTGTGTAGCAAAGATCAAGGAAGGCTTATGGATCAGATTTGATGAGCTGTAACAAGTGGAGGCATGGTTACATGAGCTTTTGCAAATTGGTGCAACTTTGGCCCCTTTGTGATTTCTTGATGTGTAAGGCATGAAAAGTTGTGATTCTTGGGCCAATTCTGATCCTTAGGCAATGCATTATGATGTTAGGACATGTAGAAGTGTGTTTGAGGTCACAAAAATGCCTGGCATGAGAATTTGCAAACTTCCCTCTTTGGTGTAAAAGTGAAATTTATGTGATTTTTCCCAACTTTGACAAGCCATAACTTGAGTTCCAAAATGAATTAGGTCAAGTTCTTGTACTTTTTGAAAAGGGAATGATCTAATCTAAAACTTTCATGACCAAGAATTTTTCATTTGAAGCATTTTTGAATCAAAAAGAGGAGGTTGAAAAACTTTCCCAAAATGGCAAGTTTACATTACAAGTCACTTTCCCAAAATGGCAACTTTGCAAATGGCTTGAAATTCTTCAATTTTGTGAACTTCTAACTTCTTATAAGATCAAATAAAGATCATATACACCCAAAATGACGGAGAAGACCCTTTGGTTGGATGATTGGGGGCCTCAGATGCCCTGATTTTGCACTGACTTGTTCAAGAAGTCACATATTGATTAGATGCCTTCCCCATTGAATTTCCTCATGAAAATTGGTATGCATGATCCTCATATCATATAGAGACCAATAGAAACAATAATGACCAAAATTTTTGGAGTTATGGCCTCTGAAACCAAAACCCTAATTTTAGGTCATCTGTGCAATTAAGCTTGGCTCTGCTTCCATGCCTTTCTCAGTTCTTGTGATTTTATGACTTTCTTGATCATATGAGGATATAATATGATGCTTGAACATATATGGACCCTCTTGAGATGATTGAAGACCTTTGGAGTGGCTCAAATGGCTCAGGGGTGGCTCAGATCACAAACCCTAGGTGCAGATGACTTAGAACCAATGTGGTGAAGCAAAAATGTAATATGAGATGATATGTTTGAACTTATGCAAATGAAAAAGAATCACAAGCCATGGTGAAATGAGTGATGGAAAATTTGGGATGTTTACAGCTGCCCCTATTCAAACATGAGTTAGCTGGGTAGGATGTAAGCGACGGCTTAACAGACAAACAAGATAACTTATGGTTGAATACCAAAGACAGTCCAAAATTTGCACTCACTGGGGAGAAAAAAAGAAAAAGGGATATAGATTGTAAAAGGAAGCAAAATATGATTATAAAGTGCGGGCGACGGAGGACGACCATCGAGCAGGGGATGACTGCTGGGGATGAAGCAATGACGGGGACGGCCGACATGCTGGGGAAATGAAAAGATCATGATGGGGACGACCATCAGGTAAAGTAACAAGAATCTCTGGGGATTGAAGGTAAAGTCAATGATGGAGACGACCATCAGGTTCAGAGCATAATAAATGATGAGGGATGGTCATCAAGGGTGAAGGATGATCACCTAGCAGGGGACGGCTGCTTTGTTGGGGACAAGATGAGGAACGGTCATCTAAGGTGAAGGACGATCACCTGGAAAGGTACGGTTGCAGAAGGTACCACGACATAGGACGAATGTCGGGTAGAAACGGTCGACGATGGGGACAACCATCAGATAAGCATGATGAAGGACGATCATCAAGAGGTGAAGGACGATCACCTAGTAGGGTACGGCTTCTCTCGGGGTTTATCATGACATAGGACGAATGTCAGATAACAAGATCAACGATGGGGACGGCCATCAGATAAAACGATGAAGGACGATCATCAAAAGGTGAAGGACGATCACCTAGCAGGGTACAGCTGCTAAAAATATCATGACATAGGACGAATGTCGGATAGGGAAGGGTTCCAATAATGGAGACTCCGCTGGGGGGATGAAGGACGATCATCAAAAAGGTGAAGGACGATCACCTGGCAGGGTACGGCTGCCGGAAGTATCATGACATAGGATGAATGTCAGATAGATAGGAAATAAATTAATGGGATTTGCTGGGGACTCCTCTGGGGAATGGTAGACACAGACGAGTGTCTAAATTCAAGAAAGAAAAGGTATAAGTGTTTGACATTGTGTATAGATTAAAGATGCGGACGAGCATCCTTATGATACGGACGAGTATCAGTAGAAACAGATGTTGACGCATGTTTAGAGATGATGGTACGGACGAGTACCAACTGGTTAACAAAGAACATGGACGAGTGTCGAATATGAGGAAGATAAGTGGTGTATACAAGATACGGACGAGTATCTGTATGAGTAAAAAGTATGAGTGGGACACAAACGAGGGCTCAACTTGCTGGGGGGAGTATGATACAGACGAGTATCATAAGAGGAAGTGTATAAGTTATGAACTTATGAGTGTAAAAGGTATCCTGATGCTCTGTGGGGATAAGATGACACGGACGGGTGTCGGAGGAAGTGTGTTATAAACAAGTGTTTGGTTTTACAATGAGTGTTTAGGCAACCATGCTGGGGAATGGTGACATGGACGAGTGTCCAAAGAGTGTATAGATATCTGTTTGTGGTTTAAATCTGCAGGGGGGTGATACGACACGGACGAGTATCGGAAAAAGTATATATGTGTATTAGTGAGTGCAAAGGGGATGCTTTGGCTTTCCGTTGTGATTGTGAGTCTTTGTATATATATATATTGCTGATGGAATGTAGGTATATACAGGCATTTTGATTCAAAGCATGGCTTATGATTATGCAGTGTGTTTGATTTTTGCCGTAATGCTCCGTATTAGACGGAATGCTACGCTCTGAGGGGAAATATGATGTGAATGCTATGATTATGCAAAAGATACCGATCCGGGATTCGGATCCCGTTGCGGTGAAGATCTTCGGCTGATCTGCTTTGAAAGAATATCCCAGCTGGGGGAAAAGATCATTGGTAGATCTGATAAGATGTATGGCTGCTTGGGGAAACAGGTCACTGATAGACCTATCTTTGATGATGAGGGGCCCAGCTGGGGCTGTGGAAGCTTTCGTCACTTTGTCGTGAGATCTTCAGACATTGCTCTTCTGGATAGAGGCTGAAACTCTGCAGGGAGATGATTCCCTGCCTGGCACTTGGCTGGGGAGGAATGATCACTGAACGATCTTCCTGGATATTTCTATGGGGATCCTGCTGAGGACGATGAAATTAGCTGGGGAAATGAGTCCCTTTCTGATGCTGCTCTGATGGGGAGGAGCTTTCATGCCCCGTGTTGCGCTTTGAATACCTGCAATCATGTTATGACAAAGAAACGTACAAGCATCCCGAGGTATCCCTTACTGGATTTCATCATAGGAATTCAGACACTCCTAGGAGTAAGAAATATATTTCCTGCAATCATGTAATTTAGAAAAGACGCATCTGTTATTTATGCAACCATTATATTAAGGACATCGGACATTTTTGCAAATAAAAATGTACGAGACGAAATGTGACTGAAACTCTGATTTTATTAATTTGTGCCCTGAATTGGCAAGTACAGTCAAAGAAACAGATCCCCTAAAATAAGGAGATTGTTACAAAATTGAGAAACAAAAAGGTGCTGGCAATGTTGATGACGCTTCAGTGAGCTTCCCTTTTGCTATGACTCGTATGACATTGACGTTCTTCTCATCCTGCTTTTGAAGAAGGTTGATTCTGACCGATGTTCGAACCTTTCAAATCTTGCCATGTTGTAAGTGATACAGACGAATTCAGAATGCAGTTGTTCGCTTATTCCCTTATTTTGCGTGGATCTCCCTTTCGGGTTTTCAATCCACCGGGACACCCATTTTTGCCTGAGCTGTACAATGTGGCTTTCCAACTTAGCGGGTGTACACTTTTTTTCACTTATTTTTGCCCGAGTCTTTTTTTCTGTTTTTGACTCGCCGGGATGCCCTATTTTTGCCTGGACTTACATTTTGTTTTTTGTGTCCAGCGGGTCATTTTATGCGAAGTATTTTTTAACAGCATCTGAATTCACAGGGGACAGGAAGTCTTCACCATCCATAGTACTGAGCATCAGTGCTCCACCAGAGAAGACTTTCTTTACTATGAATGGACCATCGTAATTCGGAGTCCACTTGCCCCTGTGGTCTGTATGAGGAAGAAGGAGTCTTTTCAGCACAAGATCCCCTACTTGGTATTCCCGAAGCCTGACTTTCTGATCGAAAGCTTTCTTCATTCTCTTATGATATAACAACCCATGACAGATTGCAGCTAGTCTTTTTTCTTCGATCAGATTCAGTTGTTCGTATCGGGATCGGACCCATTCTGCTTCATTCAGTTTAACATCCATCAGTACCCGCAAGGAGGGTAATTCAACTTTAACAGGTAGGACTGCCTCCATACCATACACAAGTTGATATGGTGTTGCCCCAGTGGATGTTCTGATTGACGTACGGTACCCATGCAAGGCAAATGGTAGCATTTCATGTCAGTCTTTATAGGTGACCACCATTTTCTGTACAATCTTCTTGATATTCTTGTTAGCTGTCTCTACAACGCCATTCATCTTTGGCTTGTAAGGAGAAGAATTGTGGTTTTGGATCTTGAAGTCCCGACATAGTTCTGCCATCATTTTATTGTTCAAGTTGGAACCATTATCAGTAATGATTCGCTCGGGCACTCCATATCGGCAGATGATGTCTCTCTTCAGGAATCGGGCTACCACTTGTCTGGTGACATTTGCATACGAAGCTGCCTCAACCCACTTGGTAAAATAGTCAATGGAAACCAGAATGAATCTGTGGCCGTTTGAAGCAGTCGGTTCAATCTTGCCAATCATATCAATGCCCCACATGGCAAAGGGCTAAGGTGAAGACATCACATTTAGAGGATTCGGAGGCACATGCACTTTATCTGCATAAATCTGGCATTTATGGCATTTCCTGGCATAAGCACAACAGTCTGCATCCATTGTGATCCAATAATAGCCTGATCTTAACAACTTTTTAGCCATAGCATGTCCTCCGGCATGGGTACCGAAAGATCCTTCATGCACCTCGTGCATCAACAAGTCTACTTCTGTCTTATCAACACATCTGAGGAGTACCATATCAAAGTTTCTCTTGTACAAGGAACCATTAGCATTCAGGAAGAAACTACCAGCCAGCCTTCTTAATGTCTTCTTATCATTGGAAGATGCCCCAGGTGGGTATGCTTGATCCTCCAAGAAGCATTTGATGTCATGAAACCAAGGCTTATCATCTTTAGCAATGTTTACTGAGAATACGTATGCTGGTCTGTCAAGTCTGGATACTGAAATTCGAGGCACAAAGTTGGCAGCTTGAACTTTGATCATGGATGAAATGGTAGCCAGAGCATCCGCAAACTGATTTTCATCTCGAGGGATATACTCAAGTTTGACTGTTGTGAAGAATGTGAGTAACCTCCTTGTATAATCCCGGTAAGGTATCAGATGCTCCTGGTGAGTATACCATTTGCCGTTGGTTTGATTAATTACTAGAGCTGAATCTCTGAATACCATTAAAGTCTTGATCCTGAGGTCAATGGCTTCCTCAAGACCCATGATACAAGCTTCGTATTCAGCTTCGTTGTTAGTGCAGTTAAAGGTGAGTTTTGCCAAGAAAGGCATGTGAACTCCCTTAGGTGTAATGAGTACTGCACCAACACCACGACCATTCATATTAACAGCCCCATCAAACATCATAGTCCATTCTTCTTCTGGGTCAGACCCTTCAGTGTGAATGGGCTCTTCATGATCTTTTGCTTTTATGAACATGATGTCTTCATCGGGGAAGTCAAATCTCATAGGCAGGTAATCATCAATGGGTTGCTCAACAAGATAATCAGACAATACACTGCCTTCGATAGCTTTTTGAGATGTGTACTGAATGTCATATTCTGTGAGAATCATTTTCCATCTGGCAACCCGTCCGGTAAGTGTTGGCTTCTCAAAAATGTACTTGACTGGATCCATCCTTGAGATCAATAAGGTGGTGTGGGTCAACATATACTGCCTTAGTCGGCGAGCAGCCCACGCTAAAGCACAACAAGTTTTCTCGAGCAGTGAATAACATTGTTCACAGTCGGTAAACTTTTTGCTTAGGTAGTAAATTGCATACTCTTTTCGACCAGACTCGTCATGCTGGCCCAGCACACACCCCATTGACCCTTCTAATACTGTCAAGTACATTATTAGAGGTCTTCCTTCAGCTGGAGGCATAAGGATCGGAGGCTCTCGTAAGTATTCCTTGATTTTGTCAAAAGCCCTTTGGCAGTCTTCATTCCACCTGACCGTTTATTCTTTTCTCAGCAACTTGAACAAGGGCTCACAGGTTGCAGTAAGGTGAGATATGAACCTTGAAATGTAGTTCAATCTACCTAGGAACCCCCGAACTTCTTTTTCAGTCTTTGGTGCAGGCATTTCTTGAATGGCTTTGACTTTGTCAGGGTCAACTTCAATCCCTTTCTCACTCACAATAAATCCCAACAGTTTACCGGATCGCACCCCGAATGTGCATTTGTTGGGGTTTAGCTTCAGTTGGTACTTCCTCAGACGCTTGAATAGCTTCAACAGATTCACCAGGTGGTCTTCTTCTGTGAGGGACTTGGCAATCATGTCATCCACATAACATTCAATTTCTTTGTGGATCATGTCATGGAATAATGTTACCATAGCCCGTTGATAAGTGGCACCAACATTCTTCAGTCCGAATGGCATTACCTTATAACAGAATGTGCCCCAGGGTGTGATGAAGGTTATCTTCTCCATGTATTCAGGTGACATCTTGATCTGATTATATCCTGAAAATCCATCCATGAAGGAGAACACCGAGAACTGAGCCGTATTGTCGACCAATACATCAATGTGAGGTAAAGGGATGTCATCTTTCGGGCTGGCTCTGTTCAGATCCCGGTAATCCACACACATCCTCACCTTGCCATCCTTCTTAGGCACAGGTACAATTTTAGCATCCCACGGCGGGTAACTAGTTACAGCAAGAAAACCGGCGTCCCACTATTTTTGTACCTCTTCTTTTATCTTCATTGCCATATCTGTTTTACCGGCGGATAGTCTTCTTTCAGAGGCAGCTTGTGCATAACAATGTCGGTGTCCAATCCTGGCATATCCTGATAAGACCAAGCAAAAACATCCACATACTCCCGAAGCATGTCAATAAGTTGCTCTTTCACTGAATCTTGCAGACAGGCCCCGATCTTAACTTCTTTCAGGTCTTCTTTCGTACCAAGATTAACTGTCTCAACCTCCTCCTGATGAGGAGTGATAACATTCTCCTCTTGTCTCAACAACCTGGCTAATTCTTCAGGTAGCTCGTAATCTTCTCCAACCCCTTCATTAGCTTGATTAATCGGATTGTCAAAGTCATACGAAGTCATAGCGGTGTCGTTGTCGGTGCAGTCTGGAGGGCACTCTCTGCAAGGGTTTAGATTTGTTCATTTTAGTGATCAGTTTTATCTTGTTTAGAAAAAAGTGAAAATGAAGTTGTTATTTTGAAAAACATTGCCATTTTATTTTTGTACAAAAAATGAAAAATGAAAAACAGTGAGCGGAGAAGAAAAGACTCATTTGCAAAAGATGTCCTGATATTCATTAATTGATTGTTTGCACAAAATACAAGATGGCCCGATTACAAAATGAGCCCTGACATCTTGGGCAAGATGCAGGACTTGATGCATGCTTTAAAGGCAGGAAATAATAATTACTCTGCAGGAGTAACTCTTATAATTTCCTGGGAAGACCAGTTTGAGACATGGTTCCCCGGGACTCTTGGACGTATCCAGCTTTCCAGGTTGCGCTCGTCTTCTGACGCATATTCCAAACTGTTCACAGCATCCGGGGTGAGCATCCCCCCGCTGACAAACTTGGGCTCCTTTGCAGCCTCTGGTTGATCTTGTCGAGTTAGTCTGTAATCCAACCCGAATCGGTCTTCTTTCTTTTCAACTGGCAGCAGCTTGCCCCAGCCTTGAGCGGTACCTTCCTCAACAACCTTCCAGGCTTGTTGATATGATGTGATGGAGGTCCCAGACACAGCAGATGCTTCATTGATATTAAGGGCTTCAAACCCTTGACTCATGGTCTCATGGATCTCCCCATCCATTTCAATGTACTTGAAAGTAGCCAACTGGCTAACGAAGATATCCTCCTCCCCACAAATGGTAATGACTTAGCCCTCCCACTCAAATTTTAACTTCTGGTGAAGGGTTAACGTCACGGCGCCAGCGGCGTGTATCCATGGTCTACCCAATAGACAGCTGTAGGCAGGCTGTATATCCATCACAAAGAAGGTCGTTTTGAAAACCTGTGGGCCAATCATTATTGGCAACTCTATCTCTCCCGGAACTGATCTTTTAGAACCGTCAAAAGCTCTCACTACCAAGTTGCTCGGGCGTAATGCCAATCCATCATATTCCAGCTTCACAAAGGCTTTCTTGGGTAGGACATTGAGTGATGACCTTGTGTCCACCAATACGTGAGAAAGAACTGCACCCTTACACTCCAAGGTAATGTGCAAATCCTTGTTGTGATTGCGACCTTCCGTTGTCAGATCAGCGTTGGTAAATCCTAGTCCATGACTAGCGTTGACATTTCCAACCACAACCTCTAACTGATTGACAGTAATCTCCTCCGGCACATAAGCTGCGTGCAGGACTTTTAATAGTGCGTTCCGATGAGCCTCGGAGCACATTAGCAATGATAGTATGGAGATTTTGGAAGGTGTTTGGTGAAGCTGGTCCACCACCTTATAATCGCTCTTCTTGATTATCCGCATGAATTCATCAACCTCTTGATCAAAAGGAGTCTTCAAAGTTTCTTTAGCAACTGGTTCTTCTTGCACCACGCTCTTCCCTTTTGCCTTTGCAGCAGCTTCTACTTCAACGACGGGTCTTGGTATTTGCGAGGCAAAGAGACGTCCGCTTCTAGTGGAGCCTCCGCCTCCCCCCATATTGTCTATCTGAGGTGAAGAAGTTGATGACTCTAAAGTGATTTTCTGCCCCTCGCAACATAGATCTGAGCCATAATGCCAAGGGATGGCATTATTGCTTTCGTAAGGAACTGACCCAGGTACTATGATAGTGACCGGACTGATAGCAGCTGAAGAGGGGACCACAATGGGGTGTGGATCATAATATATGGTAACTAGAGCTCTGACAGGAGTAGCATTTTGTTGTGAGTTGTTGGAAGGAACATTTGCGGGATCATAGTATATCGTAACCGTTGAGACGCTTTCAATAACTGTTGCTGATGTTGTAGACGGTACTGTTGACTGGACGGGTGTTGAAGTTGTAGCAGGAACTGATGGAGTAATGGGTTTTGTCGTTGTAGAAGGAATTGTGACTGAACTTGTATCCGTTGAAGTGATTGATTGAGTAATTGTTGGAGTTGTAGCAGAATTTTTTGGAACAATGGTTGCTGACGTTGTAGGAGTATCTGTGATTGTTGATGAAGGAATTGTTGGAGTTGTAGTCGCTGTTGTCGTAATCTAAAGAATGCCATCTCTAATGAGGCCATCTATGCCGTTTCTCAGTCTCTCGCATCCATTAACGACAATGTTGCAATATCCACAACCGACCTCACATCTGGGGAACACTTGGCATTCTAACAGCTGAGCTTTGATTTCAACCAAGGGTGTTCGGATTTGTGCAACACTATTGATTAATGTGGATGGTTTGCCCTCCTCAATAGCATTTATCCTAGGCCCGTTGTGACTAGGTATTGGATTTCTTGTGACGTTCGGAGGAGGTGCAAAATTGAGAGCTTTTGAGTCCACCAGATCCTGGACTTTCATCTGTAAGGCCCTGCATCTTTCAGTATTATGCCCCGGTGCGTTTGAGTGGAATGCACACCTAGCATTTGCATCATAGTTCTTTGGCATATTGAGAGGATCTGGAGGTGCCAACGTCCTTAACTCAACTAGGTTGAGCTTTAGGAGTTGTGGCAAGAGTGCAGCATACGACATTGGGATTGGGTCAATTAACTTGTTTGCTTGTGATGGCCTTTGTTGGAAGGGATGCTGTTGTTGGTTGCTATTGCTGTTGTTGTACGACCTTTGTTGCGGATAAAGAGCTTGTTGTTGATACTGTGGTTGTTGTTGTTGAGGATATGATGATTGTTGTGGAATTGGAGTTGGGATGGTAATAGCTGCTACTGACCGGTGAGCATATTGAGGCCTGCCCCTGTTTGTATGAATGGAATTTGTTTCGCCTGCCCTTCGGGGTCCCGCAAAAGGTTTTCTGGGATTGCTGGAGGAACTTGCACCGCTGTCAGAGATTTTACCCATCTTTAAGAGACTTTCAATCCTCTCACCAGCTATGACCACATCAGCAAAACTGGTAGAGGAGAAAGCATCCAGTCTATCAATATAAGTCCTTTGCAATGTGTTCATGAACATGTCAGCCATTTCCCTTTCTGACATAGGTGGTTGGACAGCAGCAGCAAGCTGTCTCCACCTTTGAGCGTAATCCCGGAAGCTCTCTCTGGAAGACTGAGACATGCCCATTAGAAGAGTTCTATTGGGAGCCATGTCCAGGTTGTACTGATACTGACGGATGAAAGCCTCGGCCAAATCCTTCCAGCATCTTATGGTGGCCCTAGACAAATGCGAATACCATTCTCTCAAAGCTCCAGTCAGACTGTCCTCAAAGTAGAACATCCATAGATTTTCATCCATGGTATAGGCTTTGAGCCTTCCCAAGAAAGACTGCAGATGAGTGCGAGGACAAGAGGTACCATTGTACTTTTCAAAGCATGGGGGTTTGAATTTGTGGGGAATTCTCACCCCATCCACTAGTCCCATATCCATCACATCGAAGCCCAAAGAATCCTGAGATTCCAAAGATCTTAGCTTTTCAGCAATCTCGTCCAATCTTCTGTCATATACCTCATCTCCAACCCCAATGACAATAAATTGTTCTCCCTGGGGATCCTCCTGCAGGATTTGGCCCCCAGTAGCATTACCTTGACCATTTCTTGGGATGTTAGCTTCTTGATTCAGATGAGGTCCATACTCCTGTGGGTCAATACGAGGCTGACCCCGTTCATTGTTGCTAGTTCCTCCTGTCCTAAGATGAGGCTCCTCAGGAGTTTGTCTTTCCACCAGCTCTCTTAACCTTTCTTGACTCTGGGCTAAGCCAGTCATCACTGCCATAAACTGAGACATTTGATTTCTCATCTCTACTCTCTCATTGGCCATCTGATTTCTGACCTCAGTCAGATCCTGCTGTACTTGTTCCATTTGGATGCCGAGAAGATTGTTACGAGTCGGGTACCGGTGCGTGCGGTTGACAGGGAACACTCGGCTACGAGCAATGTTTCCTGAGATCACAACAAAGTTAGAAACAATAATAACAAAAACCTACAAAACAAAAACAGAGTTAGTATGCAATGCAGTATGCCTATTTGTTTTCCAAGGTATCCGGTGTGGTTCTTGGTTTGGACCTTTCCAGACCTCGAGGAAGATGTGATGTTGTTGTGAGAAAAGCCCAAATGAAAACAAACTAAAATATATTACAAATGGTGAACAATACATAGTTTGTTTTACAATACATGCCCATGGAGGGTCAAAATACAACAAAAGGAAAAGTACATCAAATGGAAACAAACAACAAGCAAAGAATCAGACATCCAGTCCAAACTCATCTTCTCTGACCTCCTTCAGGAGTGCCTCAGTCACTGGACCAGCTGGGTGCTCTGTAATGGTCCTAATGAGGAGGTTCCTGGTACCAATGGCAGTAGTCAGCTTCTTATGCCTGTCCTGGTATTTTGATCTCTTCAATCCTGCTCTGAGCTTCAACTCTGATATCTCCTTCTGTGCAGCCAACAGAGCTTCCTGCTGCTTCTTCTCACCGGCCTCTAACTGTTCAATCTTGGCTTGAGTCTTCTGGTCTTCTTGTGTACGGGCTTCGATGATCCTGACCCACCTGGCCTGACTCTCTTGCAGATAGTGCTCAGCCCTAGCCTTCTGAATCTTGGCCTCCTTACAGGCATTCTTCAATATCTGTTCCCCAGCCCTTGCTTTTCTTATGTAGTCTTCTGTCTTCTCAATTTTAGCCAGATGCTCAACCCTGAGCTTTTCCAATCTCTCAATATCCAGACGACCATCACTCCTTTCCCAAAGGGTCTTCTTCAAGGCTTGAGATAGCTGTTCATTCCTTTCCTTCAACTTTTCAAATTCCTCCAGGCTAACTGTTGCTGCAGGCTGTACTGTGGATGGCCCAGGTATGTCTTCCAAGGTGAAAGGCATTCTTGTAATCTGAGCTCTAGTACGGGACCAGTCTGAGTACTGAGCTGAAGCAACATTGTTACATCTTCCAAGAATAGCTACCCCTTTTGTCTGGATGTTGTCCCAAGCCCAGGATGCTTGTCTGACAACAGTTGAATTAGGTTGCACTTCACAATATAGGGTCTCAGCTAAATCCTGTCCTCTGGGAGGTGTCGCTCCCACCAAATGAGGCCAGGTCAAAAGGGGTACAGACGCGAACGGTCGGCGAAAGGAGAGAGAACACACAAGGGTGAACTCTGAAGACAAGAGTCGCCAGCTAGGCATTTTTATCTCGGAGGAAAGGTAATGCTGCATAGACCTGAGAAAAGATGGATAAGACGGTCGCGAACCAGAGAAACTGAGAAAGGGGCTTGGTTACAACCTGGGAGGTATTAGCACCCAGATTGTCCGTCGTACTTGACGGGATCCACGCTTAAAAGATTTGTGTTTTAAAGGGGTAGTGTCAGTGCAATTTGTGTATCAAAGCTGGAAAGAATGCAAGTGTCAGTGTAAAAGAAAAGTGAAGTGTTAAGAGAAGTATCAGTGTAAGAACAAGAGTGTAATGCTCAAGACTATGAGGCTTAAAGAATAATGCTGGAAGGAGGGGGAATATACAGAGACTTTTGTTCGATAACTGTTAAGTTATGCCTACGTATCCTCTCGTGCAATGAGGAAGTCAGAACACCGAAGTTCGACTCAAAGAGACTGGAAGATGAATTGACTTGTGAACTGCTTACTTGTCCATGCTCAAGTGTATGACCTGTCTGGCTCAGGTGCAAACTGTCTTGCATTAGACGGAAGAAGCAAGTTCTCGTTTATGAGTGAATGAGGTGAGAAAAGAATCCCGGAGGAGACGATTATTGTTTGTTTTTGGTTTTCAGTCTTTTATTGATTTTGGAGTTTGTCATAAGTTAATGAGCTTAAGCCTAAACCAAGGGTTAGTAAGCTCATCACATCCTCCCTCTGATTAGGGGTAATGAGAATACCTTAAGCATGAAGTAAGCACCTCACACTTAATCACCATGATGTAGGATTAAGATCATTAACCTACTTGCATTTATTTAGATGTTTTTGGAGTTTTGGTTTAGTGTTTAGTAATGAGTTTAAGCCATAATCAAGGATTTAATGGACTCATTACACCATCCTAATAGAAGGATAATAGATGAGAACATTTAAGCTGAGGAAGACTCCTCAACTTAATCCATGATTAGGGATTAATCTCATGATAAAACAAAGCCTTTATTAAAGTGTATTTTAGTTAATGGTAAGATTAAGAAGTGACTTTTATGATTTGTAAGACAACTTGAGGGGGACTTGTCCATTAACACTAGGGTTAGTCCTTCTTAACCAGTTAAGGAAGAATTAGAACCCTAATGCAAGGCCCAAGTTACAAGCTTGATGTCTTAGTGATTATTAAATGGATTGATTAAAGGATTTAAACACATTAAGGGTTTAACACTTAGGATTAAAGTTATAGACTCCATCCTAATAGAAGGATACAGGCATAAGCTTAATCACAAAGCCTTAAAACGTTTAGGGTTTAGTCCTGGATTATGAGGTGAGAAGAGAAGACTCAATGATGACACAAAGGTAAAAGCTAAATGGGGGACTAATCAAACCCTAATTGTGATCATGCTTGGTTGTTCCTAGGGTTAATGAGGCTTGCAAGAAGATCTTCAGAGAAACCACCAGGAAGGAAGCAGATGAAAAGAGGAAGAAGCAGAGAGAAGCAAGACAACTTGCTTCACTTAAGAAGACAAGTTGCTTGAAGGAAGAAAATGGGAAAGAGCATGAATGAGAAAGCTCACTCTAATACAAAGATAAAATGCAATAATGATGCATAAGAGAGATGAAAAGAGATTGTGAGAAGTGAAGGCAAATTCACTTCTCAAAACAACTTACCACCTGAAAAGTTAGCAAAAGAAATGAAATGCAATGCAAATGAGATGAAATGTCATGATGCAAACCAAAGTCAGAAGCATAAACATGATTTCAATGATGCTGAGAGATGATGCAAACACATGTCAAGAGTTGTGGATGATCATACAAGGATGAGGGTGCAAATGAAGCATGCTTTGAATCATAAAAGTTCATGAAAGTTTATGAAATGGTATGAATGCATAACATGGCAAATTAAAGATGCAATGATCAAACATGATTCTAGTATGTCCTAAGATGTCTTATGAATCATGTGGATGCACAAAATGTCATGGCAAGTTCTTAAATGCAAACAAATGAGAGGTGAATGCAAAGGAAGGCACAAATTAGGGTTTATATACAATATGCAATGCAAAATTCAAAATCAGAAGCAAATGACATGATAAAAAATTGAAAATGGGATCAAAGGAACCCTAATCCTACACAAGTTCACTGCCCAAAGGAGGAGACCTAAATCTAAAACTAATGGAAGTTGTGATTTTTCTAAGTCAACTAGGGTTTCAAAGCATCTCAAAAGGAAAAATGCACAATAAATTGAAAATGAAAGATAAATGCAAACCAATTTAACCCTAAAAACTACGTGATATGAAGGATGCAATGCAAGAAGAACCATTATCAAACTCTTCATGGTTAGGCAGAATGGATTTTTCTAAGTTTGAACAAATATATTGCCTTTAAATGAATTTAATTCCAGTGAAAATTGTCAAAATGCATCAAGGACCAAAATGAAATTTGTTTTGAGAGTTTGATAATGTTTCTAAATGTTTTAAAATGCAATGTGAATTTTTTTGTGATTTTTAAATACCTAAATGCATTTTTAATTAATTAATTTCCATTAACTAATTAAAAATAAACATTTAAATGATTTAAAAATGATTTTTAATGCAAAAAATAAAAATAAAAATATTTTTGGGTTCTGAAAATTAATGAAATGTTTGGCAAAAATTTTCAGAATTTTTCAAAGTGTTTTACTATTTTTAATAATTCGTAGAAGTTAAATATAAAATAAATGAAATAAAAATGAAATTATGGAGAAGTCAACAGATCCAGAGGCTCACATTCAAAAGGATTTGGAGGGAGTTGACCCGCGCCAGATCCTAGGGCTATTATTCAAACTGACTGGATTAAAGTTAAACTTAATTAATTAAATCTAATTATAGGATTAGGGTTTTAATGAGGGATCTGGACCACTCATTCACGCGCGGGTCAACCCAGGTCAACAGGATCTATGGCTCACATTCAAACTGAGTCCTAATCACAATTAATGCAATAATGACATTCAGGTGGCCGGAAATGACCTCCGGTCATCTTCTCCGGCCACACCTCCCCTGAGATTTTGCTATCTCTCTCCCCAAGCTTCTAAAACCTAATCTCTCTGCCCAGAATCCAACCCCATACATCACTCAACAAGAATCACTCACTAAAACAAATTTATTTCACATATTCAAGTTGAATAGCAAATTAGTTCTAGGTCAAAAAATTTCAGAGAGCTCATACATGCTTAATCCTTGACTATTTTCAAAACCAAACACATCAGCATTATCAGTGAATCATGGAGAATCAATTAGTAACTTAAAAACACGTTTCTGGAAAAATTGTTCTTGAGCTCACCTGAACTGGAGCTTTGATCTTTGGAACTTTCTGGCTGCTTCTTTGGTCCAAGATGCCTCTAATGAACCCCCTGAGAAGTTTGCAATGCTTGTTTGGAATTTCTTATGGCTGGTTTAAGAGATTGATGAAGTTCTGTTCAGAAGGGGTGGAAAATCGTGTTTCTGCTTGGGGTGGTTTCAGGGTCAAATGAGGATTGGGAAATGATCAGAGGATCATGGTGAGTGGTTTTATGAAGTTTGTTTTGATGTTGGAGACTTGAGTGCTGAGTTTCGAATGAAAATGCAAGGGGGAGAGTTTTTGGGAACTATGGCAATGCTGTGGTTTCAGGCTCAAAGATTGTATGAAAATGATCCATGAGGCATGTATGTGAATCTGTGATTGGTCAGAGAGTTGTTGCTGGCCTAGCTTGATTGGTATGGCTCAACTTGCATAAAGTCAACTTTTGTGTAAGAGGAGGTATGGGTTGGTTCAGTCATGGTACAAGGGCATGGCTTGGATCAGCATGCTTCAAGGAGGTCCATGGAAGTCACTTTTGGCAGCTGGCACAAGTGGATGAGAAGCTTTGATCCATTTTGCAATTTTGAGGAAGTTTGGCCCCTTTTGAATTTTGTGAAGTTCATGGCATGAAACTTGAGAAATTCTTGTGCAATTCTGAGTTTTAGGTCATGACTTATGTTTGTATAATGCTTAGAAGTCCATTTGAAGTCACATTTTGCTTTGGCATGAGGTTTTGCAACTTTCCCTCTTTGGTACAAAAGTGAAAATTAAGTGATTTTGCCCAACTTTGACAAGCCATAACTTTTGATCCAAAATGAATTAGAATGAGTTCTTGTACTTTTTGAAAATGGGAAGATCCATTCTACAAATTTCATGACCAAAGTTTTCTCATTTGAAGCATTTTTGAATCAAAAAGAGAAGGTTGAAAAACTTTCCCAAAATGGCAAGTTTTCATTACAAGTCACTTTCCCAAAAAGGCAATTTTGCAAATGACTTGAAAATTTCCAATTTTGTGAACTTATAACACCTTCTATGATAAAATAAAGATCATATACATTCAAAATTATGGAGAACACCCTTTGGTTGGGTCATTGGGGGCCTCAGATGCCCTGATTTTGCACTGACTTGCTCAAGAAGTCATCTCTTGATCAGATGCCTTCCCCATGGAATTTCTTCATGAAAATTGATATGCATGATCCTTATAACATAAAGAGACCAATAGAAACAAGAATGACCAAAAAATTTGGAGTTATGGTCTCTGAAACCAAAACCCTAATTTCAGGTCATCTGTGCAGTTAAACCTGGCTCTGCTTCCATGCCTTTCTCAGTTCTTGTGATTCTTTGACTTCCTTGACCTTGTGAGGATATAATATGATGCTTGAACATTCATGGACCCCTTTGAAGTGATTAATGACCTTTGGAGTGGTTCAAGTACCTCTTGGATGGCTCAGATCACAAACCCTAGATGCAGATGACTTAGAAACAATGCAGTGAAGCAAAAATGCAATATGAGATGAGGTGATTGAACTTATGCATATGAAAAGATCACAAGCCATGGTGTGAATGGGTGAGGGCAAATTTGGGGTGTTTACAGCTGCCCCTATTCAAGCATGAGTTAGCTGTGCAGGATGTAAGCAACGGCTTAACAGGCAAATAAGATAACTTGTGGTTGAATACCAAAGACAGTCCAAAGTTTGCACTCACTGAATGAAGAAGAAAGGGGATATAGATTGTAAAAGAAAATAAAGTATGTTTATAAAGTGCGGGCGATGGAGGACGACCGCCGAGCAGAGGATGACTGCTGGGGATGAAGCAATGACGGGGACGACCGACATGCTGGGGGAAAATGCGGGAAATAAAGCAATGATGGGGACGGCCGACAAGCTGGGGATATAAGAGATTATGATGGGGACGGCCATCAGGTAAAGCTACAAGACTCTCTGGGGATTATCGGTAAATGATGGGGACGACCATCAAGTTCAAGGTATGAATGACATAAATGATGAGGTACGGTCATCTAAGGTGAAGGACGATCACCTAGCAGGGGACGGCTGCTCTTGGGGATAAGGTGAGGGACGGTCATCTAAGGTGAAGGACGATCATCTAGCACGGGACGGCTGCCGAAAGTATCACGACATAGGACGAATGTCGGATGAAAAGGTCGACGATGGGGACGGCCATCGGATAAGCATGATGAAGGACGATCATCAAGAGGTGAAGGACGATCACCTAGCAGGGTACGGCTGCTCTCAGGATTTATCATGACATAAGACGAATGTCAGATAACAAGATCAACGATGGGGACGGCCATCAGATAAAATGATGAAGGACGATCATTAAGAGGTGAAGGACGATCACCTAGCAGGGGACGGCTGCTGAAAATATCATGACATAGGACGAATGTCAGATAGGAAGGGGTTCTAATGAATAGAGACTCCTCTGGGAGTGATGAAGGACGATCATCAAAAAGGTGAAGGATGATCACCTAGCAGGGTACGGCTGCTGAAAAGGTATCATGACATAGGACGAATGTCAGATAGAAAGAAAATAGTTTTAACAAGTTTTGTTGGGGATTCTTCTGGGGGAAGGGTAGACACAGACGAGTGTCTAAATTTAAGAGGACATAAGTGTTTGAAACGGTGTATAGATTAAAGATGCGGACGAGCATCCTTAAGACTATGATACGGACGAGTATCAGTAGAAACAAACGCTTGACGCATGTTCCGAGATGATGATACGGATGAGTACCAACTAGTTAACATAGAACACGGACGAGTGTCGAATCTGAGGGGATATAAGTGGTATATACAAGATACGGACGAATATCTGTAAAAGTAAGAGTGAGACACAGACGAGTGTTTAACTTGCTGGAGAGAGCACGACACGGACGGGTTTCGGAAAAAGGTGTATTATAAACAAGTATATGGTTCCCGAAGTGTTTAGGTAACTATGCTAGGGAGGGTGACACGGACGGGTGTCAAGGAATTGTATATATATGTATCTGTGTTAGTGAGTGCAAAGGGGACGCTTTTGCTTTCTGCTGGGGTATGACACAGACGAGTGTCAAGAAGCATCTGTAATATAAGTGTCTGTTTGGGTGATTTTACTGGGGAATGATGACACAGACTAGTGCAAAAGGAATGTGTTCCTGTATCTGTAAGGGAAATGCTTTGGCTCTCTGGTGAGGAATTGGGGAATGTTCTGTATATTGCTGATGGATTGTCAGTATTTACAAGTGTTTGATTTTACATATGGCTTATGATTATGCAATATGTTTGATTTTTTGCTGTAATGCTCCGTATCAGACGGAATGCTACGCTCTGTGGGGTAATATGATGCGAATGCTATGATTATGCAAAGATACCGATCCGGGACTCGGATCCCGTCGCCGTGGAGATCTCTGGCTGATCTGCTTGAAGTGGATATCCCAGCTGGGGGTGAGATCACTGGTGAATCTGACATATCTGACTCTGCATGGGGAAATAGATCACTAGTAAACCTATCTCGGTAATGAGGGACCCAGCTGGGGTTTGTAGAAGCTTTCTTTACTCTGTTGTGAGATCTTCAGACGTCGCTCTTCTGGATAGAGGCTGAAACTCTGTGGGGAAATGGTTCCCTGTCTAGCACTTGGCTGGGGAAGAAAAAAGATTACTGAAAGATCTTCCTAAAGATTTCTGTGGGGACCCTGCTGAGGATGATACTTGACAACTCAGCTGAGGATATGAACACCTTCTGGTGCCGCCCTTTTGATGGAAATGTTGGTGAAGTGATGCCTGGCAACTCTGACGGGGAGAAAGCATCTCTGGTGTCGCTTGGAAGGTGTGCTGAGGAAATAATGATTTGGCAGCCCACTGGGGAGAAGCTTTCATGCCCCATGTTGTGCTTTGGATACCTGCAATCCTGTAAAGACAGAGAAACACATTGGTACCCAGAGGTATCCCTTAATGGATTCCGTCATAGGAGTTTAGACACTCCCAGGAGTAAATATATTTCCTGTAAGCACGTATTTTTAGAAGGGACGCATCTGTATTTATGCAATCAATATATTAATGACATCGGACATTTCGCAAATAATATGGACGAGACGAAACATGACTGAAAATCTGATTTTATTAATTCGCGCCCTGAATAGGCAAGATACAGTCAAGGAAACGGATCCCCTGAAACGAGGAAATCGTTGCAAATTGAGAAACAAAAAGATGCTGGCAATGCTGGTGACGCTTCAAGGAGCTTCCCTTTGCTATGACCCGTATGACACTTGACATTCTTCTCGTCTTGCTTTCTGAAGAAAGCTGATTCTGACCGCAGCTTTGACCCTTTCGGAGTTCACCTTGTTGTAAGTGATACAAACGAATTCAGAATGCAGTTGTTCGCTTATTCCCTTATTTTGCGTGAATCGCCCTTTCGGGTTTTCAATCCACCGGGATACCCATTTTTGCCTGAGTTGTCTGATGCGGCTTTTCAACTCAGCGGATGTACATTTTTATTTATTTTCCCTTATTTTTGCCCGAGTCTTTTATTCTATTTTTGACTCGCCGGGATGCCCTATTTTTGCCTGGACTTACATTCTGTTTTTACGTCCAGCGGGTCATTTTTATGCGAAGTATTTTTTAACTGCATCTGAATTCAGAGGGGAAAGGAAGTCTTCACCATCCATAGTACTGAGCATCAGTGCTCCACCAGAGAAAACTTTCTTTACTATGAACGGGCCATCGTAGTTCGGAGTCCACTTTCCCTTGTGGTCTGTATGAGGAGGGATGAGTCTTTTTAGCACAAGATCTCCTACTTGGTACTCCCGGAGCCTGACTTTCTGATCGAAGGCTTTCTTCATTCTTTTCTGATACAGCTGCCCATAACAGATTGCAGCTAATCTCTTCTCTTCAATCAGGTTCAATTGTTCGTATCGGGATCGGACCCACTCTGCTTCATTCAACTTAACATCCATCAGTACCCGCAGGGAGGGTAATTCAACTTCAACAGGTAGGACTGCCTCCATACCATACATAAGTTGATACGGTGTTGCCCCAGTGGATGTTCTGATTGACGTACGGTACCCATGCAAGGAAAATGGTAGCATTTCATGCCAGTCTTTGTAGGTAATCACCATCTTCTGCACAATCTTCTTGATATTCTTGTTAGCTGCCTCCACAACGCCGTTCATCTTTGGCCTGTAAGGAGAAGAATTATGGTGTTGGATCTTGAAGTCCCGGCATAGCTCTGCCATCATTTTATTGTTTAAGTTGGAACCATTATCAGTAATGATTCGCTCGGGCACTCCATACCGACAAATGATATCTCTCTTCAGGAATCGGGCTACCACTTGCCTGGTGACATTTGCATATGAAGCTGCCTCAACCCACTTGGTAAAATAGTCAATGGCTACCAAGATGAATCCGTGACCATTTGAAGCAGTCGGTTCAATCTTGCCAATCATATCAATGCCCCACATGGCAAAGGGCCATGGTGAAGACATCACATTTAGAGGATTCGGAGGCGCATGCACTTTATCCGCATAAATCTGGCATTTATGGCATTTTCTGGCATAGGCACAATAGTCTGCGTCCATTGTTATCCAATAATAGCCTGATCTCAACAACTTTTTAGCCATTGTATGCCCTCCAGCATGGGTACCAAAGGATCCTTCGTGCACCTCGTGCATCAACAAGTCTTCTTCTGCCCTATAAACACATCTGAGGAGTACCAAAGGATCCTTCGTGCACCTCGTGCATCAACAAGTCTTCTTCTTAATGTCTTCTTATCATTGGAAGATGCCCCAGGTGGGTATGTTTGATCCTCCAAGAAGCATTTGATATCATGGAACCAAGGCTTATCATCTTTAACAACATCCGCTGAGAACACGTATGCTGGTCTGTCAAGTCTGGATACTGAAATCCGAGGCACAAAGTTGGCAGCTTGAACTTTGATCATGGATGAAATGGTAGCCAGAGCATCTGCAAACTGATTTTCATCTCGAGGGATATACTCAAGCTTGACTGTTGTGAAGAAAGTCAACAATCTCCTTGTATAATCCCGATACGGTACCAGATGATCTTGGTGGGTGTACCATTTGCCGTTGGTTTGGTTAATTACCAGAGCTGAATCTCCAAACACAGTCAAAGTCTTGATCCTGAGGTCAATGGCTTCCTCAAGACCTATAATACAAGCTTCGTATTCAGCTTCGTTGATAGTGCAGTTAAAGGTGAGTTTTGCCGAGAAAGGCATGTGAACTCCCTTAGGTGTAATGAGTACTGCACTGTCACACCCCAAATTTTACCCCTAACATTTCGCGCCGGGCCATCACCTCCCATTTCATACTATGCATTCACCTCATCTTTTACATGTCATGATACATACTCAGGTATGTTGAATGTTATAGAGAACAGTGAGGATTGCCGATATGAGGTTTGGATGTTTTCTTGTTAAACAAATTTCTTTTAGTACTTGGATTGAAAAAAATTAATCCCAAAGCGACTTTGATTCTTTGTTTCATCGTGACAAGAATTTTTTTTTGAATATTGTTTATATATGTTCTTATCGATTTCCCGAGTACTGATCTCTTTTTAGTTATTTCCAATTCCAAGTTGTAAGTCATTTCAAGACAATTTTCAAATTTTCACTCCAAGTGGCATTCCAAGTTCTAAGTTCTATTTCAGACCATGTGCATGTTTCATTTTAAGTTTCTAATTCCTATTTTTCTATCCACGTTCAAGTCACCAATTTCAAATCTTTATTTCATGTTCATCTCAAATTTTCTATGTCCAAATTCCAACTTTATTTATAAGTTGTTTCCTAAATTTCAAGCGTTAGCTCCATTTCAAGTTTTAATCCATTCTTCAATTTAATTTTATGGTTCCCAAACATCTCATCAAGTACCATTTTCTTTTAAAAAGGATTCTGAATTTCAAGTCCGTTTTGTGTCTCAATTCAATTTCAAATCCATTTTTTTTCTTTCCATTCCGAATTTCTTTTTTCTAAATCCATTTCATCTCAATGCGTTTCATTTAAAGTTCAAGTGCAAGGTTGGATTAACCAATCAAGGTCTTTTTCAAGCCTTTGTCTCAAGTTGATTATTTTTAAGCTTTGGTCCTAAGTTAGTTTCAAATGTTGTCTCAAGTAATTCAAATTGTGGTCAATTCATGTCCTAGGGATTGTTTTCAAATCGTGATTAAAGGTTTTTTTCCAACCTTTATTTGAATTAGTAACCAAATCATAATGAGGCGGCATCCTTCGGTATTGTGAATGTCAAATATCTTCAAAAGGTTTACATTTCAAATATCTGAGTATTTAAAGTTACAAGAAACAAATTTCAATTTTGTCTAGGATGAATATATATATGACTAGTCCATGTTTGTTTCCCTCTTCCCGTGAGTAGCCTTGATTGGTACTAAACTCGACGTTGAATCTTCAAGTTCTTCTTACCAAATCCATGATTGTTTGTGGGTCCTTCATCTCCGAGTTTTGTCACTCCCATCATCACCACATGAAAAAAAGGAGAAGATTAACTTCCATTCAATCAAATTCATTCAAGCAAAACCGAACAAAAAAAAATGGTCAAATTACCTCTTTGACCTGCTGCATTTTCAGACCTCTGCAGCAGGGTATCTTTTTCTCTCTCTCCACAAGAAGACAATAGTAACACCAATTTAGGGCCTGCATTTCTGGACCATGACCTGCAAAATTCAGTTTGCACCAAAACTTGATAAACTCTTGCTCCAAGGACCTGCAATCCGAAAGTAACTGGGCATGAGCATCAAAAACCAAACTCAGTAGTTTAACTTAGCCAACAAGTTTCTATACTTCAAAATCCCTCAAACCCTAATCCCAGGCTATAAAAACTAACAGTATTATCCAAGGAAAGGGGGGCAGCCACAAAACCAAAGAACTTCATATCTAAACTTCATACAAGAACCATAACCAAACACCTAAAACCCTACAGAAACCAGAGCTATACCAAAACTCAGCAGCCACATTGTCATAAAAGAACCAAAACCATACACACAAAAAACTTCACTGAAAAAAAACAAGAACCTACCTTCAATCCACCTTCAACCGTACCACACGTATCTACCTTCACCATCTTCAACACTTCAGCCACAAAAAAAACACCAAACGGCAAACTCAGCGACAATATCAATTGCACATGTTTTGTCCCAACCGGCCAACAATATACAGAAGACAACCTCAGCTTCAAAGCTACCGCAAAAACAATACCAAAACCAAAACCTACAAAGAACAGGATTCAAACCAAGGTTCGTTAAACGCTCGCGGAACAACAAGCAATAGCTTGATAAATAAGAACCAATTTCAGAATAGTGGTACGAAAAACCAGAACCATATGAACTCACCTGTCATCACAATGAATACCACACATAAACCAATCTTCGAAATCCGCCACTTTTTTTGAATCTACCTATCATCTAACCCTTCACAGAAGCCCTTCCACGAACCATTCCTTCATTCAATCAGCTCCTCCATCACATTAACCCCTTTTACGAATCCTCCCAAGCCTGCTACAATCAACACCAATCATCACCTCCCTCAAACACCAACTTCGAACCACCAGACCTCAGTACAACATCACCAAAACTCAGAAACAAACTTGTGAAAAGAAAAGGGGACCTCCATAAAATCAAATCCAGAAAAAGAGCAAAGAAACCAAAAAGGGGAACATACAACCTTCATCGTTAACTTTCAATGATGAACACCAACTGAATCCGTAAGCACAACAAACCATCAAACTAACTGTCAAAACCGTCGCCATTCCAAACTCAAATCTCCAATCGAGTTATCACCGTGGAACCCCTAAGACCCAGTCGGACCCGCGAATCTGAGACAGAGGGCGGAGCTAAGTCAAATCCACCGTCGGAAGCCTTTAGCACTTCCACCGAATCACATCTGTGTGAAGAAAGACAACAAGGAGACAGTTTGACTCGCAAAATCCACGAAAACACACTTTGAGCCGCAACTCGACCGTCTCTGTATCCTCGTCTCAACGCTGATAGTGCTGTGATACGTATCCCTCAGTTGCGATCATTTCCTTCAGCAACAACCCACAAACGCAGAACCACCGCCGTTACTCAGAAAAGAATCACGCAAAATCCGCTGAATCAAATGCTCCTGCGAATCGTAGCCGAGCGAAAATCGTACGAGATTAAGAGGAGTACCAAACACGCAAAAGAATAGAAGAAGAAAGGCGAATGGAAAGTCAAAGGAAGCGGACCACTCACCTTAATAACTGAAAGCTTCGAATCGGTAACCTCTTTCTGATCCCTTATCTGGTTTTCTCCCGTTTCCTTTTATGTTGTTATTGTTATCATTCTGAATTTGCATAAAACTGTAGAGTTATGGTGATTTGGGGATTAGGGTTTCTTTTCTAATTTAGGGATTGGGTTTTGATGAAAGTGAAATTGGATTGTTGGTATTTTTGAGGAGGACAACGAGGTTTTACACTGGGTTTGAGACGCGAAGAACAGATCCCGTAACCGTGAGAAAAATCGTGAGGGATTAAGAACGATGGAACTGAGATTTGAGTGAGAGAATCTGAGCCGCGAGTGAGAATCTTGTGAGGTCGTGAGGGACGATTTGAATGGGTGAGCGTCTGAGAGAGGGAGTTATGAACGAGAGAGAGACAGAGAGTTGGTGAGAGCAAAGAATTGAGAGGGTGGAGTTTTGAAAAGTACTTGTTCTGTTTTTGAGAGATAGAAAGTAGCGGCTGTTTCTTTCCTCTTTTAGGGTTTCATTCCCTTTCACACTTTAAACCGAACCGGGCCCGGGTCAGATCCGACCCGGCCGGTTTTCCCCTTTGGCCAGCTGGACCACCCCTCTTTCTTATACGCCTTCCCCCCAGGTTTAACTGTGCCTGGCCCATTTTCCTCTTTTTTCCTTTCCTCATTTTTTTTCTTTCTTTGGTTTTATTTAGTTAATCAATTAGTTTTTTTTATTTAGAAAAGTAGTTATATTATTTAGGTTTGATAAATATTGTTATTCTATTTTGATTATTAAGTCTTTAACTTATATTTTTATTTATTTACTTATTTAAAATAGCCATTTTTAATTCAGTTAATTAATTAATTACTCCCTGGTAAATATTTTTTTTTTTGCTTATATGATATACAATTATGTTTCTTGCTCTATATTTAGCTATGTGATGATAATGTATGACTTACGCGACATGAATTTTGTTCTCTCTTTTCGACCATATTTTGTTAACCAAGACACGAACATAACGTTTCTAAGTAGCAATTAAAATCATTTAAAACATAAAAAATTTCTTGGTCCAACGCCAAGTAAATAATTCTCGCCTACACTTCGCACACACGTAAGTCGATTACCAAATAATCGCCATCTGTACGACTTTTACGCGCCTTAATTAAATTAACAAGGAATAGACTCCGGAGTCTAGCATTCCGCACGTTCTAGAACGAACGGCAACTGGGCTAGCCTCACGCGTTTTGTTCGTTCAATCCTTCGTTTTTAATCACATCGGTTCTAAAAACGTTTAAAACAATTATTCATTTATTTAATTAAATTACGAAAACAGAGCTCCGGAGTCTAGCATTCCGCACGTTCTGGATTGAACCGCAAATGGGTTAGCCTCACGTGATGGTTCAATCACCATTCGTATTCAAAATATTCAAATCATTTAATTAATTTAAATTACGAAAGAAGGAACTCCGGAGTCTAGCATTCCGCACGTTCTGGATTGAACCGCAAATGGGCTAGCCTCACGCGATGGTTCAATCACCATTCGTATATCAAAATATTCAAATCTTTAATTAAATTAAATTACGAAAGAAGGAACTCCGGAGTCTAGCATTCCGCACGTTCTGGATTGAACCGCAAATGGGCTAGCCTCACGCGATGGTTCAATCACCATTCGTATATCAAAATATTCAAATCCATAATTTAATCGTACGAAAACAGAATTCCGGAGTCTAGCATTCCACACGTTCTGGATTGAACCGCAACTGGGCTAGCCTCACGCGATGGTTCAATCATCATTCGTATACCAGCAAATTTAAATCATTTTTATAATTAATTATCGAAAGACAGAATTCCGGAGTCTAGCATTCCGCACGTTCTGGATTGGACCGCAACATGGGCTAGCCCCACGCGATGTGTTCAATCGCCCTTTCGTTTAAAACATCTTAACCAGATTCAAACACCTTTTCTCTAAAACGAACATTGTTTAAATCATTCTATCTCTCGAACAAGCTAGCGCTTCAGCCTCCACCGCGAGTAAAAGCCAACGCTTACCAGTAGAATGTATTTTCAAACAATCGTTCAATTAAAAATCACAAACCGTAGTAGCACGAACTACGAATCTCTGACTTTACCATTGCACAAGGGAATACGTAGGCACGAGGATTTTAATCCTTCGCGAGCACAATAATAAAAAATTCAATTATTTCTCTGTTTAAATCACCCTAATAAAAAATTTAACTATTTCTCTGTTTAAAAAACTTTAATCCTTTCTCCGTCTTAATAATAATTTAGAACAAACATATTAATAATCATTTAGAAGACATAGACTTAAGATCAAACATTTAATCGCATAATTAGCTAAGAGGTTCCCGTTGAGTACAACGGACGTGAGGGGTGCTAATACCTTCCCCTTGCGTAACCGACTCCCGAACTTAGAATTTGGTTTCGTAAACCATTTCTTATCCATCCTTTAGGTTGTATCTATATCTCCCTTTTCCCTCGTAGAATAAATAGAATTAGGCGGCGGCTCTGTTGTTTTGTTTTAGGATCGTATTTTTCAAGGTACGACAGTTGGCGACTTTGCTGGGGATATAGCTCCATGCTAGAGAGAGTCGAGCCTAACTTAGCTTTGTGTGCTTATTTGTTTGATCTTGTCTTTTCTTGTCTTCTCTATGTTTTATTATTTATGTTTGTTTATTTGTTCTTTTAGCGCTTTCCTTTTATTTTCTCATTATATTATTTGTCTGTGGGATCTCGGGGTCACATTGCAAGTAATTTTGAGTGGTGGAAAAAGCAGAGGGAAAACCTAAGTTTAGAATTGGATGTTATTAGTGTTAGTCTCCAAGGACTTGCTCCTTGCACGCCTAACATGAAAGCTCCCCCAGATAGTTAGACTTTTCGTAGATCTTGTCGCAATGCAGCTAGCCTGTCGCGTGACCTGATTCACAAAAGGGCTATGATTCTGGGACCCCCTAGAACCTGTTTCAATATTGGTAGTTGTGTAATGTTAGGCTCCAAGGACTCGCTCCTTGCACACTTAGCATGAGAACTCCACTCAAGGTAGACCTTATCGTTATTATCGTCACAATGCAGCTAGCCTGCGGCGGGGTGTTAATACGATAAACGTCCGTGACCTTGAGTTTCTTTAAACCATCGCCATAGAAACCTTCCCGTGAGTGGGACTTATGGGTAGTAAAACGTAGAACAACTCTCTTACAGCCCACCTGTTAAGAAGGTTCCGAATTTACCTTGCACCCTGCATCCTTGCATCCCTGCGTCTTTGCATCTTAGCATCATATGCATCATCTCAGTAAGGTCTTCAAGGAACAAAGAGACGTCTATTGCAAACATCGCAAGTTTAACCATAGACAAATTTCAGCTCATAATCCCTTTTGGAAAAGTTTTTATAATTGGATGTTTGCATTTACTTTTTTTGAGTTCCTTGAAACCATCCTTGCTTTGCATCCATTCGCATACCATTGCATCTACATTGCATAATCATTTTCCTCCTTCAGAGTAAGCTCATTCTATCCTTTGTCTTGGGTCAGCAGTTTGATTCCCGGCACGTGTTCAGAACTAAGAATTATGTCTCAAGAAACAGTGAATGAACTGAGAAGAAGTCAGGAATTGTTGAAAGTGGAGGTTATTTCCTTGAAAAAGCAGATGGAGTGGGTCTTGGAAACCTTACAAGCTTTGTTGAAGAAGGAGGGTCGCCCTGTGCCCTTTGCCGCAGCAGAGAAGGCTAATGACCTACCTCCGTTTGATGCTGCCTTGAATCAAGATTGTTTCCCTGTGGTGACTCCTCAGCTGCCAACTCATGGATCTCCCATACTAGGTCAACATCAACCTCTGATTTTCAAATCAGTACCTCAATATCCACTGGCAGCTTCTTCTCAAGGTCAGAAAAAGAAGCGAAAGCGAAACAAGGGGCAGTGTCAGAGCAAAGAGAGTGAAGCTCACTATGAACCCATTCTAGTGCCACTCAGCAAGCTCTACCCGTTACTTATCCAAAATTCATTGATGACTCCTTACGCACCTGTGCCATCGCCAAATACATGGTATAACCCTGATACGAATGCGATGTGTGAATTCCATATAGGGGTGGTAGGACATGATTTGAATACTTGCCCTGAGTTGAAAGTCTGGGTACAAAGGTTGATCCATAGCAAAAGGTTAATCCTTGAAGAGGACCATCCAGAGGTTGAATGTAGATACCGCACTGGAGCCTTGGGGCACCCTATCAAAGAATGCCAGAGTTTTGAGTTACAAAGTGTCACTAAGTCACTAATCCCCCAAGAAGGGGAGCCGATTGCAGACAATTTGATTGTTGAGCCAGGAGATAAGAAGGGAAAGAGACCTATGAAGGTTCTTAAAATTTTGTACCATAAAGAACAGGTCGTGCGCCTAACTGATGGAGCGTTTTTGCCTTCTCACAAGAGTATCAGGACATCATCTGGAAATTTCAATGTCGCCACTCCTGCTGGCGGAAGCAAAGGAGAAGTAGGGGGTGAATCGAGGGAGATGACATCCAGCATTGAGTGTGAAGAACTCAAAAGTCATCACAACAAGCGACTAGCAGTACCTAGTGAGCCAGTAGTGCCAGCTTGTCAGAGATTGAGAGCTCAGGATTCTTACCCGGAAGGTGCCTCAAATCAGAATAGAAGACAAGGGAGAAAGCCTCCAACCCCTCAAATCCCTATGACCTACACGGAATTATATCCTTCATTGTTGAAGAAAGGATTGGTTGTTCCAAAGCCTTTTGGTCCCTTACCGGATCCACTCCCAGCAAACTTTAATCCAAATGTCCGTTGTCTATTCCATGATGGTGCTTCAGGGCACGATTTGGAAGGCTGTTATGCTTTAAAACGCGCTGTGAAAAATTTAATTGAGAAGGACATTCTTTCATTTGAAGACACTACTCCGATTATCAGGGACAACTCTCGTCCAAGCCGGCAAGCCCAGAGCCAAGAATATCTGAATCAGCATCAGAGTCCACATAAGCCCCGCAACAACTTGGAAAGAAGGAATGCTCCTCTTCACCCAATACCTTTATCATACACTCAACTTCTGCAACCTTTGATTCAATACTCATTGGTGATTCCCAAATCTCTCAAGCCATGGGCAGAGCCATACCCGCCTGAGTATAATCCACATGAGCAATGTGGATATCATGCTGGATCAATGGGGCATTCAACTGAAGACTGCAGAGCTTTTCAAGCCAAGGTACAACATTTGATCGACAAGAAGTGCATATCTTTTTTAGAAGGAAGCCTGTTGGTGCATGTTAACCTCTCGCCTGAGTGACTTCTTGGTGTATCTCTTGAAGACAGTGAATCAAGACTTTTTTTTTTAATTCTCTAAAGCTGGCAATCCCCTGTTTGTTTCAGCGCTGTTGTATTTTCTTTGCATGTTTGATTTTTGTATTTTCCTGTAAGCATTGTTGTTTTGAATTGGCAAGATTAATGAAATGTTTATGCATATTTTGAATCAATCCATTCGTATTCACTCATTTTCTTTCATTATTAAAATATATAATAAAATTATTTCTATCAAACTTTTGTATTACCAAAGATTGGAGGGAGAATGATGAAAACCAGATACTTGAATTATCCATTTGTATGTTCTCAATTAAAACCTTGCCAATGACGTACAAGCATTGTTTCAAATTCCTAAACACCGGTGAAATAAGGAAGATAATCCCTCGCTCACCCCTTTGAGCCTAGAAGTAGGAGTTTTCTTTTTCAAAAATGTGAAAAAAAACCCTTAATTTCAAACCTGGGGCAGGGTAGTTGGTTCAGTTAATCTATTTGCATCCAATCTTCAAAAGATTCAATCCATCATTCAATAAGGATCAGTAACGTACTTTCATTCACACACCAAAGAGGTCGTGAAGAGCCAAAAGTTTGTAGTACGTATTCTCTATCATCCAATAAGATGGCAGTCATAACCACTCAACAAAAGTGTAGATGTTTAGAATTGGCAGAATTTTTGACCAACAAGAAATGTTGAATTCAGTTCAGAATGTCCTATCAGATGTTGGGACATTATCAAACAGAGTATAAGAACTTAATTCAGGATGTTACACCAGATGTTGGGACATTGTGTAAATGATTTAAGTTCAGTTTTTCAGGATGTCCCAACAGATGTTGTGACATCTCAAACCTGCTACCAGATTTAATTAATGACTAACTGAACTGAGAAATTTAAGGAAAGTTATCTGGAATTAATTATAGATGGACAAAAACAGAATAAGGCGCATCTGTAGGAAGTGTTGTTAAGAGACTTCAGCATAATCAGAAGAACTAAATCACCTAGAATCTAGGAAGTAACAAACCCTAATTCAAGGTGGAAGCTGCATGCGTTTTAGGACTAGATTAATCTACAGAAAGCCCAAAATCCATACACCTATTTAAGCAACAGAATATCTCAGAATTGAGTACGAATTTCAGAAGACTAAATAGAGTGTTTTGAGTTTTAATAGCAGGTTGTTTTTATTGTACCACTTTATGAGCTTTTAAGCAAAAGTATATTTGTGTCTTGATTGAAACTGTGAAGTAAGATCAAGCTGTTTTGTTTGAAGGATGACTTCAATTTTATTAAACTTGTAAACAAGATCACTGTGTGATTGAGGGGGAGTGAGTTGGTACTCATATCTAAGTTGTGTCTTAGGTAGGAATTGCATTGGGTAGATATTAAGTGAAAGATTAAACTGGGTTGTTTAAGTCTAGAATTAATATTACTTATAGTGGATTTCCTCCTGGCTTGGTAGCCTCCAGATGTAAGTGTGGTTATACACTGAATTGGGTTAACAAACTACTGTGTTGTTTAATTTTCTTGCACTTTAAGTTTTGGTTAAATCTGTCAAGTGTTGGAACATCTCATAGGTCATCTCATACCTGATCACAGAATTTCAAAAAGAATGACGTAAGGAAAAAGAAATACAAAGAAAAGTCCGCCAAGTCAAAAAACAGAAAAAGACGACTTAGGCGAAAATTAACGAAGTCGTCAAATCCAGCAAAGCAGGAAAAAGCAAGGTGGCTGCCATCACTTTCAAATCCTGATCCTTATCACGCATTGTCAAAGTAGTTTTGAGATATGAATGCGTATGTCAAATTAACTGAACATAGGATTGGAGTTCATCACGAAGATGGGATGGGTACAAATGAATTTTGAGCCTTTTATCCTTTGTTTCATAAACCATGAACCAAGCCATGTTACAACCCTTAAAAGACCTAATTGAGGCAGGGTTTATTTCGAGAGCATACTACAACAAGGTTGTGTTAACCTGACTCCTAACAATCTTTGCTAATCATTTGTATTGATCACTTGATCTGCCATTCCATAAAATGGCTAGATCCACTTTTTATTTTAAATCAACTCCATTGTATCACTGTCATACCAATAAGTTGCGATTTCAAAACTTGCATAAACGTTGCATTAAAATTGCCAATTTTTTTTTAAAATAAATAATATTTATTTGCAAGTCAACTCAGCATCAAGGGAATCCCAACGAATTCAGCCAGTTAGGGAATTTAACTTGGTAAGAGAAGCCCAACCAGGGGCAACTACTTCAAGAACCAGTCAATCTGAATCAATCCATTCAGGAGTCAACAATTCAGAGTTTGAGCTTTCCTCAAGACTCATACTTGAGCGAGTTATCAGAAAGAATTCAAGAGCTCAATGGGATCAGATGGCCAGCTAGACCGGAAGTCTCCTATCCCAGGGATCAGATGACCAGGGGCAAATTTCTGATGTTCGAACATCGGGGCAACCATTTCAAAGTCTATGCTATGGCAGGTTGTTTCCGAACCTTTTGAAAAGGATATGTTCAGAAAACCATTGATTAGGGGCAAGATGAATCACACAGGGGCAAGTCCTCTCCATACCTACAAGATGTTCAAGAAGGCCCTATGCAACAACTAATTTTAAGTTCAAGATGGGTGCCGGGAATCATGTCGTCATCTTTGTCTGAGGAGTCGTCTTCCAAGAACTATTTCATCCAATACCCATTACAGGGGCATATTTGGAAATCATTTGAGTCGGTGTGTCTTTCTCATGTGTTGGTCAGGTCGCTTCGCTCTTAGCTTTAAGCCCTGCTATTGTCTTACTTATCAAGCATCTGCCCACAGTAGAAAAAAGTCATATCTTGCAAAATAGGCCTCTACTGACATCTAATCTACTGTCACTTTACAAGAATCTTTTTGAAGTCCAATTGTCGTTGGCAAGAATCTGTTAAGCTGGTTATGAAACCCTTTGCTTGCGGACTAAGTCCATTTAATTCAACACATACATGTGTTTCCTGTTGGTTCTTGAAAGTCTTTTCTTGACCCTCCGTGTAAGGAATTTCTAGAGGTTGGATATCCTGCTGAAAAATCCAACCTTCTCGTCGTTATTCTCAGTATCAGCCGGTCTCTTGGAGCCGTTGACTATTTGAGTACGCTGTTTTCTACCCCTGGCATTAGTTGGTCGCACAGAGCCACGACCCAAATGTTGTGTTCGTTTTCTTTATTCTCGATATCAACAGTTACACTTGAACCTGTTGATTTACCACTTTGGATTATTTACCTGTTATTTTTATTTCCAGACCACCGTGTCTCTATTTGTCATTTTATTTCCGTGACCACCGCGTCTTTGCCTGTTATTTTTATTTCCAGACCACCGCGTCTCTATCTGTTATTTTATTTCCAGACCACCGTGTCACTACCTGTTATTTTATTTCCAGACCACCGTGTCTTTGTCTGTTATTTTATTCCCAGACCACCGTGTCTTTGTCTGTTATTTTATTTCCTAACCACTGTGTCGTTATCTGACCACCGCGTCTCTATCTGTCATTTTATTTCCAGACCATCGCGTCTCTATCTGTCATTTTATTTCCAGACCACCTGGTCTCTATCTGTCATTTTATTTCCAGACCACCGCGTCTCTATCTGTCATTTTATTTCCAGACCACCTGGTCTCTATCTGTCATTTTATTTCCAGACCACCGCGTCTCTATCTGTCATTTTATTTCCAGACCACCGCGTCTCTATCTGTCATTTTATTTCCAGACCACCGCGTCTCTATCTGTCATTTTATTTCCAGACCACCGCGTCTCTATTTGTTATTTTATTTCCAGACCACCGCGTCTCTGTCTGTCATTTTATTTCCAGACCACCGCGTCTCTATCTGTTATTTTATTTCCAGACCACTGTGTCGTTGCCTGTCATTTTATTTCCAGACCACCGCGTCTCTATCTGTCATTTTATTTCCAGAACACCGCGTCTCTATCTGTTATTTTATTTCCTGACCACCGTGTCACTACCTATTATTTTATTTCCTGACCACTGTGTCGTTGCTTGTTATTTTATTTCCAGACCACCGTGTCGTTGCCTGTTATTTTATTTCCAGACCACCGTGTCGTTTGTCTGTTATTTTTATTTCACGACCACCAAGTCGATGTCTGTTATTTTATTTCTCGATCACCATATCGATGTTTTGTTTATTCCTGACCGTTGTGTCATTGTCTGCTATTTGGTTCTCCTGGCTGCCGAGTCGAGATCATTTCTATCTTTCTCAATCACCGAATCGCTATATTGAGATCCCCAGCAACCACTTTGAGCTTTCTAAATCATCACTCCAGATGGTCTGTCTTTAATCTATGCTTTGTTTTCCGTCTTTTGTTGTTCTTAGTGCCATCAGTTACACTTGAACCTGTTGGTCTATCACTTTGAATACAGCCCGTTTTCGTCTTGTCATCCCCAGCATTTTTGTTATCCCCAGTGAGCCTTCACCCTCGTTTTCGTTTATGTGGATTACTGTTTGCATTTGTCTTCATCATACCATTTTTAGCATATTCATCAAAATCAGCATGTTAGGTTTCCTTGCATCTCACATATCATATCCCCGGCAGGAGTCCCTCATAGTTCATAGCATGTCATTGCATTTAGGGGCAAAATTTGCGGTTATTTCTATATTTAGATACCTTTCACTCCGATTTTATGAGGATTAACATCACTCATTTTATCTAGTAAAGTTATTTAAATAGGGGCAACTGTCACACCCCAAATTTTACCCCTAACATTTCGCGTCGGGCCATCACCTCCCTTTTCATACTATGCATTCACCTCATCTTTTACATGTCACGATATATACTCAGGTATGTTGAATGTTATAGAGAACAGTGAGGATTGCCGATATGAGGTTTGGATGTTTTCTTGTTAAACAAATTTCTTTTAGTACTTGGATTGAAAAAAATTAATCCCAAAGCGACTTTGATTCTTTGTTTCATAGTGACAAGAATTTTTTTTTTTAATATTGTTTATATATGTTCTTATCGATTTCCCAAGTACTGATCTCTTTTTAGTTATTTCCAATTCCAAGTTGTAAGTCATTTCAAGACAATTTTCAAATTTTCACTCCAAGTGGCATTCCAAGTTCTAAGTTCTATTTCAGACCATGTGCATGTTTCATTTTAAGTTTCTAATTCCTATTTTTCTATCCACGTTCAAGTCACCAATTTCAAATCTTTATTTCATGTTCATCTCAAATTTTCTATGTCCAAATTCCAACTTTATTTATAAGTTGTTTCCTAAATTTCAAGCGTTAGCTCCATTTCAAGTTTTAATCCATTCTTCAATTTAATTTTATGGTTCCCAAACATCTCATCAAGTACCATTTTCTTTTAAAAAGGATTCTGAATTTCAAGTCCGTTTTGTGTCTCAATTCAATTTCAAATCCATTTTTTTTTCTTTCCATTCCGAATTTCTTTTTTCTAAATCCATTTCATCTCAATGCGTTTCATTTAAAGTTCAAGTGCAAGGTTGGATTAACCAATCAAGGTCTTTTTCAAGCCTTTGTCTCAAGTTGATTATTTTTAAGCTTTGGTCCTAAGTTAGTTTCAAATGTTGTCTCAAGTAATTCAAATTGTGGTCAATTCATGTCCTAGGGATTGTTTTCAAATCGTGATTAAAAGTTTTTTTAAACCTTTATTTGAATTAGTAACCAAATCATAATGAGGCGGCATCCTTCGGTATTGTGAATGTCAAATATCTCCAAAAGGTTTACATTTCAAATATCTGAGTATTTAAAGTTACAAGAAACAAATTTCAATTTTGTCTAGGATGAATATATATATGACTAGTCCATGTTTGTTTCCCTCTTCCCGTGAGTAGCCTTGATTGGTACTAAACTCGACGTTGAATCTTCAAGTTCTTCTTACCAAATCCATGATTGTTTGTGGGTCCTTCATCTCCGAGTTTTGTCACTCCCATCATCACCACATGAAAAAAAAAGGAGAAGATTAACTTCCATTCAATCAAATTCATTCAAGCAAAACCGAACAAAAAAAATGGTCAGATTACCTCTTTGACCTGCTGCATTTTCAGACCTCTGCAACAGGGTATCTTTTTCTCTCTCTCCACAAGAAGACAATAGTAACACAAATTTAGGGCCTGCATTTCTGGACCATGACCTGCAAAATTCAGTTTGCACCAAAACTTGATAAACTCTTGCTCCAAGGACCTGCAATCCGAAAGTAACTGGGCATGAGCATCAAAAACCAAACTCAGTAGTTTAACTTAGCCAACAAGTTTCTATACTTCAAAATCCCTCAAACCCTAATCCCAGGCTATAAAAACTAACAGTATTATCCAAGGAAAGGGGGGCAGCCACAAAACCAAAGAACTTCATATCTAAACTTCATACAAGAACCATAACCAAACACCTAAAACCCTACAGAAACCAGAGCTATACCAAAACTCAGCAGCCACATTGTCATAAAAGAACCAAAACCATACATAAAAAAAACTTCACTGAAAAAAAACAAGAACCTACCTTCAATCCACCTTCAACCGTACCACACGTATCTCCTTCACCATCTTCAACACTTCAGCCACAAAAAAAAACACCAAACGGCAAACTCAGCGACAATATCAATTGCACATGTTTTGTCCCAACCGGCCAACAATATACAGAAGACAGCCTCAGCTTCAAAGCTACCGCAAAAACAATACCAAAACCAAAACCTACAAAGAACAGGATTCAAACCAAGGTTCGTTAAACGCTCGCGGAACAACAAGCAATAGCTTGATAAATAAGAACCAATTTCAGAATAGTGGTACGAAAAACCAGAACCATATGAACTCACCTGTCATCACAATGAATACCACACATAAACCAATCTTCGAAATCCGCCACTTTTTTTGAATCTACCTATCATCTAACCCTTCACAGAAGCCCTTCCATGAACCATTCCTTCATTCAATCAGCTCCTCCATCACATTAACCCCTTTTACGAATCCTCCCAAGCCTGCTACAATCAACACCAATCATCACCTCCCTCAAACACCAACTTCGAACCACCAAACCTCAGTACAACATCACCAAAACTCAGAAACAAACCTGTGAAAAGAAAAGGGGACCTCCATAAAATCAAATCCAGAAAAAGAGCAAAGAAACGAAAAAGGGGAACATACAACCTTCATCGTTAACATTCAATGATGAACACCAACTGAATCCGTAAGCACAACAAACCATCAAACTAACTGTCAAAACCGTCGCCATTCCAAACTCAAATCTCCAATCGAGTTATCACCGTGGAACCCCTAAGACCCAGTCAGACCCGCGAATCTGAGACAGAGGGCGGAGCTAAGTCAAATCCACCGTCGGAAGCCTTTAGCACTTCCACCGAATCACATCTGTGTGAAGAAAGACAGCAAGGAGACAGTTTGACTCGCAAAATCCACGAAAACACACTTTGAGCCGCAACTCGACCGTCTCTGTATCCTCATCTCAACGCTGATAGTGTTGTGATACGTATCACTCAGTTGCGATCATTTCCTTCAGCAACAACCCACAAACGCAGAACCACCGTCGTTACTCGGAAAAGAATCACGCAAAATCCGCTGAATCAAATGCTCCTGCGAATCGTAGCCGAGCGAAAATCGTACGAGATTAAGAGGAGTACCAAACACGCAAAAGAATAGAAGAAGAAAGGCGAATGGAAAGTCAAAGGAAGCGGACCACTCACCTTAATAACTGAAAGCTTCGAATCGGTAACCTCTTTCTGATCCCTTATCTGGTTTTCTCCCGTTTCCTTTTATGTTGTTATTGTTATCATTCTGAATTTGCATAAAACTGTAGAGTTATGGTGATTTGGGGATTAGGGTTTCTTTTCTAATTTAGGGATTGGGTTTTGATGAAAGTGAAATTGGATTGTTGGTATTTTTGAGGAGGACAACGAGGTTTTACACTGGGTTTGAGACGCGAAGAACAGATCCCGTAACCGTGAGAAAAATCGTGAGGGATTGAGAATGATGGAACTGAGATTTGAGTGAGAGAATCTGAGCCGGTGAGAATCTTGTGAGGTCGTGAGGGACGATTTGAATGGGTGAGCGTCTGAGAGAGGGAGTTATGAACGAGAGAGAGACAGAGAGTTGGTGAGAGCAAAGAATTGAGAGGGTGGAGTTTTGAAAAGTACTTGTTCTGTTTTTGAGAGATAGAAAGTAGCGGCTGTTTCTTTCCTCTTTTAGGGTTTCATTCCCTTTCACACTTTAAACCGAACCGGGCCCGGGTCAGATCCGACCCGGCCGGTTTTCCCCTTTGGCCAGCTGGACCACCCCTCTTTCTTATACGCCTTCCCCCCTGGTTTAACTATGCCTGGCCCATTTTCCTCTTTTTTCCTTTCCTCATTTTTTTTTCTTTCTTTGGTTTTATTTAGTTAATCAATTAGTTTTTTTTATTTAGAAAAGTAGTTATATTATTTAGGTTTGATAAATATTGTTATTCTATTTTGATTATTAAGTCTTTAACTTATATTTTTATTTATTTACTTATTTAAAATAGCCATTTTTAATTCAGTTAATTAATTAATTACTCCCTGGTAAATTTTTTTTTTTTTTGCTTATATGATATACAATTATGTTTCTTGCTCTATATTTAGCTATGTGATGGTAATGTATGACTTACGCGACATGAATTTTGTTCTCTCTTTTCGACCATATTTTGTTAACCAAGACACGAACATAACGTTTCTAAGTAGCAATTAAAATCATTTAAAACATAAAAAATTTCTTGGTCCAACGCCAAGTAAATAATTCTCGCCTACACTTCGCACACACGTAAGTCGATTACCAAATAATCGCCATATGTACGACTTTTACGCGCCTTAATTAAATTAACAAGGAATAGAGCTCCGGAGTCTAGCATTCCGCACGTTCTAGAACGAACGGCAACTGGGCTAGCCTCACGCGTTTTGTTCGTTCAATCCTTCGTTTTTAATCACATCGGTTCTAAAAACGTTTAAAACAATTATTCATTTATTTAATTAAATTACGAAAACAGAGCTCCGGAGTCTAGCATTCCGCACGTTCTGGATTGAACCGCAAATGGGCTAGCCTCACGCGATGGTTCAATCACCATTCATATTCAAAATATTCAAATCATTTAATTAATTTAAATTATGAAAGAAGGAACTCCGGAGTCTAGCATTCCGCACGTTCTGGATTGAACCGCAAATGGGCTAGCCTCACGCGATGGTTCAATCACCATTCGTATATCAAAATATTCAAATCTTGAATTAAATTAAATTACGAAAGAAGGAACTCCGGAGTCTAGCATTCCGCACGTTCTGGATTGAACCGCAAATGGGCTAGCCTCACGCGATGGTTCAATCACCATTCGTATACCAAAATATTCAAATCCATAATTTAATCGTACGAAAACAGAATTCCGGAGTCTAGCATTCCGCACGTTCTGGATTGAACCGCAACTGGGCTAGCCTCACGTGATGGTTCAATCATCATTCGTATACCAACAAATTTAAATCATTTTTATAATTAATTATCGAAAGACAGAATTCCGGAGTCTAGCATTCTGCACGTTCTGGATTGGACCGCAACATGGGCTAGCCCCACGCGATGTGTTCAATCGCCCTTTCGTTTAAAACATCTTAACCAGATTCAAACACCTTTTCTCTAAAACGAACATTGTTTAAATCATTCTATCTCTCGAACAAGCTAGCGCTTCAGCCTCCACCGCGAGTAAAAGCCAACGCTTACCAGTAGAATGTATTTTCAAACAATCGTTCAATTAAAAATCACAAACCGTAGTAGCACGAACTACGAAGCTCTGACTTTCCCATTGCACAAGGGAATACGTAGGCACGAGGATTTTAATCCTTCGCGAGCACAATAATAAAAAATTCAATTATTTCTCTGTTTAAATCACCCTAATAAAAAATTTAACTATTTCTCTGTTTAAAAAACTTTAATCCTTTCTCCGTCTTAATAATAATTTAGAACAAACATATTAATAATCATTTAGAAGACATAGACTTAAGATCAAACATTTAATCGCATAATTAGCTAAGAGGTTCCCGTTGAGTACAACGGACGTGAGGGGTGCTAATACCTTCCCCTTGCGTAACCGACTCCCGAACATAGAATTTGGTTTCGTAAACCATTTCTTATCCATCCTTTAGGTTGTATCTATATCTCCCTTTTCTCTCGTAGAATAAATAGAATTAGGCGGCGGCTCTGTTGTTTTGTTTTAGGATCGTATTTTTCGAGGTACGACATGCACCAACACCACGACCATTCATATTAACAGCCCCATCAAACATCATAGTCCATTCTTCTTCCGGGTCAGGCCCTTCAGTGTGAACAGGCTCTTCATGATCTTTTGCTTTTATGAACATGATGTCTTCATCAGGGAAGTCAAATCTCATTGGCTGGTAATCATCAATGAGTTGCTCAGCAAGATAGTCAGACAAAACACTGCCCTTGATGGCCTTTTGGGATGTGTACTGAATGTCATATTCCGTGAGGATCATTTTCCATCTTGCAACCCGTCCGGTAAGTGCTGGCTTCTCAAAAATGTACTTAACTGGGTCCATCTTTGATATCAATAAAGTAGTGTGGGTCAACATATATTGTCTTAGTCGGAGAGCAGCCCACGCTAAAGCACAACAAGTTTTCTCGAGCAGTGAATAACGTTGTTCACAGTCGGTAAACTTTTTGCTTAGGTAGTATATCGCATACTTTTTTCGACCAGACTCGTCATGCTGGCCCAGCACACACCCCATTGACTCTTTTAATACTGTCAAGTACATTATTAGAGGTCTTCCTTCAACTGGAGGCATAAGGATTGGAGGCTCTTGTAAATATTCCTTGATTTTGTCAAAAGCCCTCTGACAGTCTTCATTCCACCTGACTGCTTGTTCTTTTCTTAACAGCTTAAACAAAGGCTCACAGGTTGCTGTAAGGTGAGATATGAACCTTGAGATGTAGTTCAATCTACCCAGGAACCCCCGAACTTCTTTTTCTGTCTTTGGTGCAGGCATTTCTTGAATGGCTTTGACTTTATCAGGGTCAACTTCAATACCTCTCTCACTTACAATAAATCCCAGCAGCTTACCAGATCGCACCCCGAATGTGCATTTGTTGGGGTTTAGCTTCAATTGGTACTTCCTCAGACGCTTGAATAACTTCAACAGATTCACCAGGTGGTCTTCTTCTGTGAGGGACTTGGCAATCATGTCATCCACATAACATTCAATTTCTTTGTGGATCATGTCATGGAATAATGTTACCATAGCCCGTTGATAAGTGGCACCCGCATTCTTCAGTCCGAATGGCATCACTTTATAACAGAACGTGCCCCAGGGTGTGATGAAGGTTGTCTTCTCCATGTCTTCAGGTGACATCTTGATCTGATTGTATCCCGAAAATCCATCCATGAAGGAGAACACCGAGAACTGAGCCGTATTATCAACCAATACATCAATGTGAGGTAAAGGGAAGTTATCTTTCGGGCTGGCTCTGTTCAGATCCTGGTAATCCACACAGATCCTCACCTTACCATCCTTCTTAGGCACAGGTACAATATTAGCAACCCACGGCGGATAGCTAGTTACAGCAAGGAAACCGGCGTCCCACTGTTTTTGTATCTCTTCTTTAATCTTCATGGCCATATCTGGGCGAGTACGGCGCATCTTCTATTTTACCGGTGGGCAGTCTTCTTTCAAAGGCAGCTTGTGCATGACAATATCGGTGTCCAACCCTGGCATATCCTGATAGGACCAAGCAAAAACATCCACATATTCCCGGAGCATGTCAATCAGTTGCTCTTTTACTGAATCTTGCAGGCAGGCCCCGATCTTAACCTCTTTCACGTCTTCTTCCGTACCAAGATTAACCGTTTCAATCTCCTCCTGATGAGGAGTGATAACCTTCTCCTCTTGCCTTAACAACCTGGCTAGCTCTTCAGGTAGCTCATAATCTTCTTCAACCCCTTCATCAGCTTCATTGATTGGATTGTCGAAGTCATACGAAGTTATAGCAGTGTTGTTGTCGGTGCAGTCTGAAAGGTACTCTCTGCAAGGGTTTAGATTGGTTTATTTTAGTGATCAATTTTAATCTTGCTTAGAAAAAGTGAAAATGAAGTTATTTATTTTGAAAAACATTGCCATTTTATTTTTGTACAAAAAGAAAAAATGAAAAGACAGTGAGCGAAAAAGTGACTCGTTTGCAAAAGATGTCCGATATTCATTGATTGATCTATTTGCACAAAATTACAAGATGGCCCGATTACAAAATGAGTCTTGTCATCTTGGGCAAGATGCAAGACTTGATGCATGCTTTAAAATACAGGAAATAATAATTACTCTGCAGGAGTAACCCTTATAATTTCCTGGGAAGACCAGTTAAGGACTTGGCTCCCCGGGATCCTTGGACGTATCCAGCTCTCCAGGTCGCGGTCGCTTTCCTCCTCGTCTTCCAAATTGTTTACAGCATCCGGGGTGAGCATTCCCCCGCTGACAAAACTGGGCTCTTTGGCAGCCTCTGATTGATCTTGTTGAGTTGGTTTGTAACCCAACCCAAATCTGTCTTCTTTCTTTTCCACGGGCAGCAGCTTGCCCCAGCCTTGGGCAGTACCCTCTTTAACAACCTTTTGGGCTTGCTGATAAGACGTTATGGAGGTTCCCAGTACAACAGATGCTTCATTAATGTTCAGGGCCTCAAACCCTTGGCTCATAGTTTCATGGATCTCTCCATCCATTTCTATGTACTTGTATGTAGCCAGATGGCTAACAAAGATGTCTTCTTCCCCACAGATGGTGATGATCTGGCCTTCCCACTCGAATTTCAGCTTCTGGTGAAGGGTAGACGTAACAGCACCAGCGGCATGGATCCAGGGTCTACCCAACAGACAGCTGTAGGCCGGCTGAATGTCCATCACATAGAAGGTAGTTTTGAAGGTCTGCGGGCCAACCATCACAGGCCGATCAATCTCTCCAAGCACTGATCTTTTAGAGCCATCAAATGCTCTCACCACCAAATTACTCGGACGCAGTGCCAAGCCATCATACTCCAGCTTCACCAAGGCTTTCTTTGGTAGAACATTGAGTGACGACCCAGTGTCCACCAGTACATGAGATAGAACAGCACCTTTGCATTCCAAGGTGATATGTAAAGCCTTGTTGTGGTTACGTCCCTCTGTTGTTAAGTCAACATTGGTAAAGCCCAGTCCGTGACTGGTGTTGACATTTGCCACCACAGTTTCTAGCTGATTAACAGTAATCTCCTCTGGCACGTATGTTGCGTGCAGGACTTTCAATAATGCATTCCTGTGAGCTTCAGAACACATCAACAGTGATAATATGGAGATTTTTTAGGGAGTTTGGTGAAGCTGATCCACCACCTTGTAATCACTTCTCTTTATGATTCTCATAAATTCGTCTACATCTTGCTCAAAAGATGTCTTCTGAGTTTCTTTGACAGTTGGCTCTTCAGGTACCACACTCTTTCCTTTTGCTTTGGCAGCAGCTTCTGCTTCAACATTAGGTTTTTGAGTTTGTGAGGCAAAGAGGCGTCCGCTTCTGGTGAAGCCTCCGCCTTCCCCAACATTATCAATTTATGGAGAAGAGGTTGATGAATCCAGAGTGATTTTCTCCCCGTTGCAGTAGAGATCAGAGCCATAATGCCAAGGTATAGCATTACTGCTTTCATAAGGAACTGGTCCAGGCACCATGATGGTGACTGGACTGACTGCTGCAGAGGAGGGTACTGTAATGGTGTGCGGATCGTAGTAAATTTGACTGGTGACCTGGCAAGGGGTGCCACTGTTTGTTGCTGAAAGTTGTTGTTTGGAGGAACATTTGATGGATCATAGTAGATGGTGACTGCTGAGACATCTTCACTCATTTCTGTTGGCGTTGTAGTAGACTCTGCTGATAAAAAGGATGCTGATGTTGTAGAAGAAATGGTTGTTGAATTTTGACTTGTTGAAGTGATGGACGGAGCCATTGCTGATGATATTGATGAATCGGTAGGAATGATTGTTGCTGCTGTTGTAGAAGAATCAGGAATTGTTGTCAAAGGAATTGCTGGATTTGTAGGTGCCGTTGTTGAGATCTGAAGGATACCATCCTTGATAAGACCATCTATGCCGCTTCTCAAATTATCACACCCGTTGACTGCAATGTTGCAATACCCACAACCGAGCTCACACCCGGGGAACACCTGGCATTCTAGAAGATGAGCTTTAATTTCGACCAAAGGTGTTCGAATTTGTGCAACACTGGTGATCAAAGTAGATGGTTTGCCTTCCTCGATAGCATTAATCCTCGGCCCACCATGATTAGGCATAGGATTTCTGTTGACATTCGGAGGAGGTGCGAAGTTGAGGGCCTTAGAATCCACCAAATCCTATACTTTCATTTGTAAGGCCCTGCATTTTTCCATATTGTGGTGTAACACGGTGGGAGAACTGACTTTAGTCATGTTGCGGATATCAAGAGTCACCACCGACTTTTATTTTATCCAAAGGAAAGGCATAAAAGAACAGGAAAGACCTTTTAAAAGATTTTTGGGTCCGGGGGGTAGGTTATGTAAAGGGAAGGTGTTAGCACCCTTTACATCCATGGTTATCCATGGGCTCTTAGTTACTTAGCTCACTTTAAAATGTTTTTGAAATGTGAAGTGTGTGAATAGAAATTTTCTTAAGAGTTTTATAATGATCCATGTACGGATGCGTAAAAAACCTTTGTTTTGAAAATTGTTTAAAATGTGTAAAGTGTTTGAAATGTTTTTGAAAAGTGAGCAAGTATCTAAGAGGAACCTACCCTAAGTTTAAGTCTTTTCTGTTCTTGAATCCTTTAAATGGTAAGACTATCCCTATTATTAAGGAATAGGTAGTCATTACCTTGGATGTGTGGGACAAGTGAAGGGACATTGTTATTTAGGCAACTGTGGGGTGTATAAGCAATTCGAAGGGACTTATCATCTTTATTCGAAAGGGACAAGATCATTACAAAGGCAACATTCGAAAGGGACTTGATCTTTTATCTGTTATGGGACTAGATGATGTGAAATTTAGGGACTTTGATTTTATACACCCTACTTGACCTTTTTGTTTAGGCAACATGAGAGGTATCCCTAAGGAAGTGAGATGGCGATCAAAGATCGACTTACGTGTGTGAGTGTACAATTTTAATATTTATCTTTAAATTAAATGACCTAATTCCAATTTTTAAATACAAACATGTTTTTGCACTCCCTATTTACTAACCATAGCATAAAATAAATATTTAAATACTATTATTAAAATATTACATCCAGGAACAATTACATAATAATAATAAAAGCAAATTAAGCAAAATATTAAATAATAATAATAATTGGGTTAGTAGAAAAGATAATAATAATAAATCACAATGGGGTTAGTAATAATGAAATAAATATAAAAATAAACATAGTTAATAATATAAGCAAAAAATATTAAAAGATTAATGAACAATTATTTTTTAGGATTAAGAATAAAATATAAACAATTATACTAATTATTATGAAATTTTAAGTTATATGCAAATTATGAAAATTAAGTTAATTATGAACATATTATGAAAATAAAATTATAATTACAAAATTAAATTAGCAATTTTTTAAGGTATGAGTTGAGATTCCGCTCCTCGTGAAGTTGCTTTGTTAGTTCCAGGATTCTTTCTTGGCTTACTTTGTAATGAGCCTCAAAAGTATCCCTTTGCTCCTTCAACTGGATCCAGGATCTCTGTAAGTCTTCCATGTCAGTAGGCATGTCTGGGTGAAGGATGGTATAAGAAGTGTCTCCTTCAGCAACAGGTTCCATGGTAACTGGCAGGATAGCAGGATATGGCATCATGAGTGTCTGAGCACGAGATCGCACCCATCTGAGATAAGCCTCCATAGGAATAGTGTACTTAGGCTCCAGAGTCTTGCTGTCAACCTTGTTCACTTTTCCCCATGCTCGTATGAATCTCTGACGGTAACCTTGAAGATCGTTGTCGTAGTCAAATACAATACCCTGAATCAACATGTCATGAGGGCCATCACTCCGAGCGTAACCAAACTGTCGTAAAGCTAGAGAAGGGTTGTAGGTGATGCCTCCTCTTATGCCTAGAAGTGGCACATTAGGAAACTCCCCACAACGGTCAATGATAGTGACATTCTCCATAGATCTGGAGCACCAATGAATATCTGAATGCGAGAGTGACATGATCCTCTTGGACCACCTGAACCCTTGTTCATTCTTCATTACTGAGCGAGGAAGGTGAGAAATAAACCACCTAGATAGCAAAGGTATACAACACATCAGAGTTCCTCTTGCCTTTGTAGTACGAGTATGAAGAGAGTGTAGGATGTCTCCAAGCAATGTAGGCACTGGATTGTGACTCAAGAATATGTTGATGGCATGAACATCTATGAACTGATCTGGATTGGGGAACAATACTAAGCCATAAATCAGTAAGGCTAAGATCTCCTCAAAAGCATCATAGCTCATAGCCTTCAAGAACATTTGAGCCTTCTCTATCAACACCTTAGCAAGAATACCCTTGACTCCGCTTCTCGTTTCTAGAACAATGTCAGACTTTTTTAGATGTAGAGCTGCAACAATAACCTCAGGTTTAGGCTCTTTTTCCAAGCCGGTGAATGGTTTCTGATCAAGTACAGGTATACCCAGAAGTTTAGAGAACTCTTCCATTGTAGGAACCAGCTGGTAGTCGGGGAATGTGAAGCAATTGTGCTTAGGATCAAAGAACTGAAACAGGACACTCATCATGTCTTCATTGAACCCTGAAGTGACTAGATCCAGTAGGTGACCATGTCTTTTGATGAACTGGGAGTGATCAGACACTTGAGAAACCAACTCCTTAAGCTTAGCAGGTATCCCTACAAAGTTGATCCTGATAGTGTTTCTACGAGCAGATGCCATGACCTGCAACAAAGAACAAAGATAAATCCTTTGGTCCTTGAAATAGTTAGTGAAAATGCTATGCTTATGATGCATGATGATGCTATGATGTTATGCTCAATCACAAACATGTGGCACACACAAACAAGTCACACAACAGCCATAGGTTTAAAGGCTTGCATGAGATTCAAAGGTAAGTACCCTCCCCTAAAGTTAGATGGTTCATCCTGTCCTATAAAGTAACCAGGTTCTAAGGGATCTCAAAATCAATGATCCTTCACAAGGGTGGTTGTTCAGTAGGCAACTTACTTGCCAACCAAAACCCTCCAAGTTTAGAATCTCAATGAGCGTAGTATCGAGTATCAACCAACTTAAGTCTTCACCAAAGCCGGTTATCTCACTACTTTTCTAAAGGCCAAGATGGGATAGCTAGGGTTCTAAAAGTTAGTTAGTGCATTGACAACATATGGCAGCCTCATATTATCCTCAACTTGACTTAAGGAACATAAGCACCAACCAAGAAGTCACACTAACTATGGCCACCAGATCAACCATATCGGTATACGCCGTACAGTTTCCTTGGTCTATTGCCATTTACCTAAGGTACACTAGATTCGGGTTAGGATCTTTCACACATAAAGCCCAACAGATAGGTATAAAGCAAAAAAGACAAACAAATTTAAAGTGATCTAATTCCTAAGGGTACCCCTCTTTTATTAAATCCCCAGCAGAGTCGCCAGTTCTGTAACACGGTGGGAGAACTGACTTTAGTCATGTTGCGGATAGCAAGAGTCGCCACCGACTTTTATTTTATCCAAAGGAAAGGCATAAAAGAACAGGAAAGACCTTTTAAAAGATTTTTGGGTCCGGGGGGTAGGTTATGTAAAGGGAAGGTGTTAGCACCCTTTACATCCATGGTTATCCATGGGCTCTTAGTTACTTAGCTCACTTTAAAATGTTTTTGAAATGTGAAGTGTGTGAATAGAAATTTTCTTAAGAGTTTTATAATGATCCATGTACGGATGCGTAAAAAACCTTTGTTTTGAAAATTGTTTAAAATGTGTAAAGTGTTTGAAATGTTTTTGAAAAGTGAGCAAGTATCTAAGAGGAACCTACCCTAAGTTTAAGTCTTTTCTGTTCTTGAATCCTTTAAATGGTAAGACTATCCCTATTATTAAGGAATAGGTAGTCATTACCTTGGATGTGTGGGACAAGTGAAGGGACATTGTTATTTAGGCAACTGTGGGGTGTATAAGCAATTCGAAGGGACTTATCATCTTTATTCGAAAGGGACAAGATCATTACGAAGGCAACATTCGAAAGGGACTTGATCTTTTATCTGTTATGGGACTAGATGATGTGAAATTGAGGGACTTTGCTTTTATACACCCTACTTGACCTTTTTGTTTAGGCAACATGAGAGGTATCCCTAAGGAAGTGAGATGGCGATCAAAGATCGACTTACGTGTGTGAGTGTACAATTTTAATATTTATCTTTAAATTAAATGACCTAATTCCAATTTTTAAATACAAACATGTTTTTGCACTCCCTATTTACTAACCATAGCATAAAATAAATATTTAAATACTATTATTAAAATATTACATCCAGGAACAATTACATAATAATAATAAAAGCAAATTAAGCAAAATATTAAATAATAATAATAATTGGGTTAGTAGAAAAGATAATAATAATAAATCACAATGGGGTTAGTAATAATGAAATAAATATAAAAATAAACATAGTTAATAATATAAGCAAAAAATATTAAAAGATTAATGAACAATTATTTTTTAGGATTAAGAATAAAATATAAACAATTATACTAATTATTATGAAATTTTAAGTTATATGCAAATTATGAAAATTAAGTTAATTATGAACATATTATGAAAATAAAATTATAATTACAAAATTAAATTAGCAATTTTTTAACTATTTCTAAACATATAATAAAAATTATTTACATACAAAATTAAATTATGAACAATTTATAAAATATTTACATATTATGAAAATAGGATTTAATTATAATTATACTTACAAAATTTTAATTATTTTAAACATATTTAGATGCAAGAATTAAAGTATAAACAAATTATATAATATATATACATAATTAAAGTTTATAAATAATAAATTAAAAATTACAATAGAATTAAATTTTAGGTAAGAAGAAAATTAGGGTTTTAGATACAAAAATATTAGGATTTTAATTTAATACATAATACTAATTTAATCATTAAATAAATATATACATATTAATAAAAGAAATTAGTTTTAGAAAATATTATTTTTTAGAAATTTTTTAGAACATATAATATTTACATATTAATTTAAATCTATTTACATATTAAACATAATTATATTTAATAATAAAACAATTAATAAAACAAATAAACAAAACAGAATTTAAAAACTTACCTGGGGCAGGGATTGAACCCATGCCCTAGGCTTTGCCATACTCTGGACGAAGCAAGCTACCACTGGGCTACAGGCGCGCGCTGGTAGTGAATCCACTCCAATTGGTTTTGTTGTTTAACCTGGTAAATCAAAGAAAAAGAAAGCAAAACAAAAGGCCTGGGGGGATCGAACCCAGGACCTTCGCACATCACACACACACAACTACCATTCCAGCCGGGAGGGCGCACCTGTCAATATAACAACTATAATACATAATATATTAAGTTTCATAGTTAAACTGGAAAAATAAGAAAAATTGCTGAGGCCAGGATTCGATCCCTGGACCTAAGCCTCATACGCGCGTCCTTTAGCCAACTGAGCCAACCACACAATTGTGAAATAAATCAGAAACAAATACATAAAATATTAAGATGAAATTTTGAATTTGAAATATGGCGCCACTGATCATCTTCTTCCTTGGGATTTCGCAGGTTTTCCTGCGAAATTTCCTGGAAAATTTCCTACGATTTCTCCTACGTTCAAAACCTGTGTTTTTCAAACCATACACAACCAGTACAATTTTATCAAATTAAGGACATCTTTAAACTCCTTGTGACCTGTACAATTCAATTATAACAATCAAAGTCATTTATATGTTCTTAATCAAGAAACCCTAAAAGCTTGGGCCAAACCCTAACTATGGCATATGCGGATTCAGTCCATGGAATTCCAATGGGATTGTCCAGAAAGCTTCAGTACAATGAAACAAACAATATTAATCAATCAAAATCAATTAAGAAACAACAAAACCATGAAATCGAAAAAAACCAAACACGGCATGAACATCCATTCGGTTTATGTGATTTAGGGTGTTTTTGATGTTGTTTATGATCCAGACATGTTAAATGAACATCATAGAATGTATTGCAATCCTTAGAACACCTTGAAATCACCTCTACCTTAAAATCCGAAAGTGAGTTTTTGAATGAAATTTGGAAACTTGAATGTGCACTTGGAGGCCAGAAATTCGTCCCCAATGAATAGGGTTATGTTGTATACTTATAGTGTAATGGATTTAGGTCAAAAGAGTGGATCATTGTTTGGAGATTTGATTGAAAAAGATTGAAAAAGATTCAAGCTTAAATTTCAAATATTCTTGCATAAACCCTTTCTATTTCAAGTCAATCACCATTATTTTTGTATCAATTTGATCCAAGGAACCTTTATGACTTTCTAGAAGCTCAATCTCTTTTAAATATTTAATTTTTCTATTTTATTTTAATTTAAAATGATTTTAAATGAATAAAATCAAAATAAATAAAATAAAATGATGAAAAATCTGAAACTTTAGAGATTTGGGTCGTGCATGAAGTATTGGTATGGATTGGATCATCATATGGCAAGCCCATTTAGAAAGAATTGGTTTTAAACCTCCATTTTCTTCATAAACCAACCAAAAATTTCCCAACTTTTCAAGGGCACACATCCTTCAATTTTAATGCTATGAGGGTGTTTTTGGACATTTTGGAAAGCTTGAAGAGTCCTCTAACCAACCCCACTGGTTTCATGTCCATATCATTTACCATTCTCAAGTTATGCCCTTTTGAAGTTGTTGACTTTTTGTTGACTTTCAAAAGGACCTATAATGTCTTAGCTCATACCTTCCAAATGAAGCATTTTTGGGCTTGGCTTGTGAGACACAAAGTTGTAGAGAATTCAATTTCCTTCAAAATGAGCTTTGGATGGAAAATTGGTGATGAAGCATGTGAAAGTTATGGCTGGTCAAAGTTCAGTTGACTTTTCCTAAGGAAACCCTATTTTAGAAACCTTTGATTCTTGATGATCTGAACTATCCTTGATGGATCATGATAAACCCTTGATCAAATGATGAATTTTACTTCATATACTTGATGTTGGCAAAAAATCATGAAGTTTGACTTTGGTTTGACCACATTTGACCTCAGTTTGACTTTTGATCTGCTTTGATTGATTTTGACTTATCTGATCATCTGACTTAGCAAACCTTTGAGAAAAATCTTGAAACTTGTCATGGGGATTCTTAGACACATATAAAATGTTATGAAGCTCACTTGAAGTCTTGGAAGTCCATTTAGCCTGATTAAAGTCGAAACCCTAGTTTTGGATGCACTGCTTAGGAGGTGCATTGTCTGAGGGAATTGTCAACTCTTCTGACTATTTGTGAACTTTGTGAACCTTGTGAACCTCATAAGATGTCTTGTGAACCTCATGGGAGGTCTTGTGAGCCTTGTGAACCTTGTGAACCTTGCGAACCTCATAAAGTGTCTTGTAAACTTCATGAACCTCATGAAAGGTCTTGTAAGTATTGTGAACCTTGTGAACCTTGTGAACTTCATAAAGTGTCTTGTAAACTTCATGAACCTCATGAAAGGTCTTGTGAACCTTGTGAACCTCATGGGAAGTCCTGTGAACCTTGTGAACCTCATAAAGTGTCTTGTAGACTTCATGAACCTCATGAAAGGTCTTGTAAGTATTGTGAACCTTGTGAACCTTGTGAACTTCATAAAGTGTCTTGTAAACTTCATGAACCTCATGAAAGGTCTTGTGAACCTTGTGAACCTCATGGGAAGTCCTGTGAACCTTGTGAACCTCATAAAGTGTCTTGTAGACTTCATGAACCTCATGAAAGGTCTTGTAAGTATTGTGAACCTTGTGAACCTCATAAAGTGTCTTGTAAACTTCATGAAAGGTCTTGTGAACCTTGTGAACCTTCTTAGCACACAAAGTCTTGTATTGTGAGGGAAAATTTTGGGGTGCAACAGCTGCCCCTGTTCAATTTTCTGAAACCTGAGGGGTTAGATTGGTATATGTGCCAGTCGTGACCTGGAAGGTTGAAGGGGATTGAACACAAAAGCCCAAAAATTTGCACTCACCGGTGCGTAGAGTGATAGTGATGGCTAGTTGAATATGCTTGAGTGGGCTTAAAGATGCCACTTGGAGAAAAGTTCTTCAGATACATTTCTTGGAGGATAAAGCAGTCCAAAATATGAAGATATAATGATAGCTTTCAGGAGGATAAACAACGTCCTGAGGTAACGGTGATAGCTTTCAGGAAGATAAACAACGTCCCGAGGTAGTGGTATGCTCTTCAAAATGATAAACAACGTTCTGAGAAAATGATATGCTTTCTGGAGGATAAACAACGTCCTGAGGTGATGATATGCTTTCAGAAGGATGAACAACATTCTGAGGTATAAGTATAACTTTTGGGAAGATAAACAACGGCCCAATAGTCATGATATGCTTTCAGGAGGATAAACAACGTCCTGAGGAAATGGTAACCTTTGGGAAGATAAACAACGACCCAAGGTCAAGATATGCTTTCAGGAAGATAAACAACGTCCCGAGGAAATAATATGCCTTCAGAAGGATAAACAACGTTCTGAGGGAATGATATGCTTTCAGGAGGATAAACAACGTCCCGAGGTAGTGGTATGCTCTTCAGAAGGATAAACAACGTTCTGAGGAAATGATATGCTTTCAGGAGGATAAACAACGTCCTGAGGTGATGATATGCTTTCAGAAGGATGAACAACATTCTGAGGTATAAGTATAACTTTTGGGAAGATAAACAACGGCCCAATAGTCATGATATGCTTTCAGGAGGATAAACAACGTCCTGAGGAAATGGTAACCTTTGGGAAGATAAACAACGACCCAAGGTCAGGATATGCTTTCAGGAAGATAAACAACGTCCCGAGGAAATAATATGCCTTCAGAAGGATAAACAACGTTCTGAGGGAATGATATGCTTTCAGGAGGATAAACAATGTCCTGAGGTATAATGATGTAACCTTTGGGAAGATAAACAACGGCCCAAGGTCAGGATATGCTTTCAGGAAGATAAACAACGTCCTGAGGTATAAGAAGCTTTCAGGAGGATAAACAACGTCCTGAGGAAATGGTAACTTTTGGGAAGATAAACAACGGCCCAATAGTCACAATTTGTTGATGAAATTTGTCTGCTGGAGAATTGACCTGAAAACAAGGTAATATTTTGTATGATAATATTAGTTTATGCATTATGCATGTTTGTATGATATGATGCACCTAAGTAATGTATTATGTATCTATGTACATGTATGTTATGATGTAAATGATGTATGTATGCATCATATAGCCTGAAGCGTCTGGATATCTTCGTATAACAATTGCTGGTCAGGGAAAATAAATCCCGATTTGCTGCTAGAGAATATGAGGAACTCGTTCCCTATCTTGTCAGATAATATAGTATATATAACCTCCCGTCTTCGTTTGATATTAGGGTATACATAACCTCCCGTTTTCGTTCGTCGTACTCCTATTGGAAAAATAAATTCCCAAATATCCGTATGAGGATAAAAGAGATGGATATAAATTCCAGGGGATATGTGACTTGAAGTACTTATGAAGATGGATTTGCCCTACTGGGGGACTTGTAGTTGTCTTGTAAATATGAACCGGCGAATCTTCGTTGAAATCCTTCCCTCGTTCGTCTTTAGTAAATACTATTACTGCATTTTCATGCATTTCTGGTAAACATCAATCATATTAAGCATCTATGCATTTCTGGTAAACATCAATCATATTCAAAAGCATACATACATTCAAACATAACCAATGGACGTTTCGCTTATGTAAATAGGGTAAAAGTAAATCTGGATTCAAAGATGGAATTTTATTTATATCAAAAGTGACCTATACATAGGCAAGTTTGTACAAGGAGACATAAATCCTAGTAAGAGGAATTTGTCATAAAAGTTTTACAAAACAAAGAAAATCAGCTATGTGAGAAATAATCCTATTGAGTTTCAATTCTACTATTGCCATTATCTTCAAGTATCTCATCTTCTGTTGTTGAGACGGAAACGATTGGATTGAGCTTTATCTGTTTGAGCATTGAGTAAGTAACACAACTGGTTGCAGTTTCATGGGTGATCCAAACGAGACATAGTCATACGCATTAATCCCTAACTTTTTCCTGGATTGCCCTTTCAGGTTTTCAATCCACCGGGATACCCTTTTTTGCCCAAGCCGCCTTTTCAGGTTTTCGACTTGCCGGGTGTACATTTTTTATATATATATCCCTAATTTTTGCCCGAACCCTTTTGGTTCGCCGGGATGCCCTTATTTTTGCCTAGGTCAGTCAACCTAGCGGGTCTCTTTTTATGCGTAGTATTTTTTAACTATGTCTGCGTTTACAGGTTGCGGGAAGTCTTCACCATCCATAGTAGTAAGTATCATGGCACCTCCTGAAAACACTGTTTTGACCACAAATGGTCCTTCATATGTTGGAGTCCACTTGCCTCTAGGATCACCCTGTGGTAATATGATACGCTTGATTACCAAATCACCAGCCTGATATACCTTTGGCTTAACCTTCTTGTTAAAAGCTTTGATCATTCGTTTCTGGTACATCTGGCCATGACAAACTGATGCTAACCTCTTCTCATCAATCAAATTTATCTGGTCAAGTCGAGTCTGAATCCACTCATCTTCATCCAAGCCTGCATCCTTCATAATTCTTAAGGAAGGAATCTGAACTTCAATGGGCAGAACTGCTTCCATACCATAGACTAAGGAGAAAGGGGTTGCCCCTATTGAAGTACGTATTGTAGTACGATAACCATGAAGAGAAAATGGTAACATCTCATGCCAATCCTTATAAGTAACAGTCATCTTCTGTATAATCTTCTTAATGTTCTTATTAGTAGCTTCAACTGCCCCATTCATCTTTGGACGATACGGAGAAGAGTTGTGATGCTTAATCTTGAACTGCGTGCAGAGATTAGTAATCATAGTGTTGTTCAGATTAGAGCCATTGTCAGTAATAATCCTTTCAGGGATGCCATACCTACATATAAGATTATTCTTAATGAACCGAGCCACAACATTCTTGGTAACAGATGCAAATGAAGCTGCCTCCACCCACTTAGTGAAGTCATCAATAGCAACCAGGATGAAACGATGCCCATTAGAAGCAGTAGGCTTGATCTCACCGATCATATCAATGCCCCACATGGCAAAAGGCCAAGGAGCAGTCAACACATTCAATGGTGATGGAGGTATATGTACTTTATCAGCATAGATTTGACACTTGTGACAAGTTCTGGAGTGTTGATAGCAATCAGCTTCCATGGTAGACCAATAGTAACCTGCCCTCAATATCTTCTTTGCCATAGTATGTCCACTAGAATGAGTGCCAAAGATCCCATCATGCATATCTTCCATAATCTTTGTTGCTTCCTTCTTATCCACACAACGAAGCAAAGTTGAATCATGATTGCGCTTGTACAAAATGCCATTACTCAAAAAGAACTTAGCAGAGAATCTTCTCAGAAACTTCCTATCTTTGACAGATGCCCCTTCAGGGAACTCCTGGGCTTCAAGATACCTTTTCACTTCATAAAACCAAGGCTTCTCCTCTGCTTCTTCAGTACCAATCTCATTGCAATATGCAGGCTTTTCAAATCTATCAATAGTAATCTTGGGAGCTTCATCATCCCAGCTGATCTCAAACATGGATGCCATGGTGGCCAAAGCATCTTCCAACTGATTCTCTCTTCGTGGAATATGTCCAAAGGTAATCTCTTTAAAATGTGGGATCAAAGACAACACATGTTCTCTGTAAGGAATGAGATTATCATGCTTGGTATCCCAATCTCCTTTAATCTGACTTACTACCAGGGCTGAATCTCCATACACGTCTAGGAACTGAATCTTCATATCAATGGCAGCTTTGATACCCAGCAACTATTGGTATCATGTCCCTGACAATTTGAATGATATGCACATCGTGCATTGGGATTGTACCTGGGAGAGGTAACATTAGGATTCTGAGGAGCATCTTTCAGAGTGATAAGTTCAGCCTTCAACAAGTGTTGCAATGCTTGAGCCATTGACATGTTGATCTTAGTGAACTGCCTTCTAGCCCTCTGTTGATTTCCTTGTGGCTGCTCTGGTGTTGTAGGAGTTGGATTTGAAATATGAACTGCACTCACATACTGATGCCTTCTATTACGATCAGGTTGACCATAAACAGCATTTGACTCTTTCTTCCCAGTGGGAGGCTTCTTTGCAGCACCTGATGAAGAAGCACCCACTTGAATCTTGCCACTCCTGATACCACTTTCTACACGCTCTCCTGTCATTATCAACTCAGTGAAGCCAGATGATGAGCTTCCAATGAGATGACTGTAGAAAGGACCATTCAACGTACACATGAACATATCAACTAACTCCCTGTCAGTCAGAGGTGGTTGCACTCTTCCAGCCAAGTCTCTCCACTTCTGAGCATACTCCTTGAAGCTCTCTTTAGCACCCATAAACATGCTTTGAAGCTGCATGCGAGTAGGAGCTAAGTCAGCATTGTATTGATACTGCTTATAGAAGGCTTCAGCAAGATCATTCCAATCCCGGATGTTGACACTTTCCAACTGGTAATACCATTCCAATTGAGCTCCAGATAAGCTCTCTTGGAAGAAATGGATCCACAACTTTTTATCAGTAGTATGAGGTTGGATTCTTCTGACATAAGACCTCAGATGCAGCTTGGGACAAGAGACACCATCATAAACAACAAAAGTAGGAACCTTGAAGCCAATGGGTATAACCACCCCAAATATCAAACTCAGGTCTTCAAAATCTAGCCCAGAAGATTTCTGTAATTCCATAGCATCCATTCTATCCACCAGCATCTTGAACTTGTCTTCATTAGGCTCATGATAGTAGTTAGCCTCAGAATCAGAATCCCCTATTGTGTTGTGGAGACTGCCTCCCTCTTTCTCAGACTCTTCAGATTCATAGTCTTCCACCTGTTCTTTGGTCTTGACAGGACCTCTGAACCTTCTTCCCATGTTGATCAGGCCACCTGACCTCCTAGTCTTCTTAGTCTTCTTGGCCAGCAGTGTCTTCAATTCATCCTGCCCCTTGGACAAGTTCAGGATCAGCTCTTGGAACTGTGCATTTTGTGCCTGGAGATCCTTAACTGTTTGTTCAAGAGCCATTGTTGAAATAAACAGTGAGAAGATGAGAAACCTGTGCACAATAAACCTGTGATGCAATGATATGGAATGTAAATGTATATGCAATGTTTTCAAGGACCGCAGGATTTAAATTTGCTTAAACAAACAAGAAGGTAAACTTTTATTAGTAATAAATTTGTTTTGCCTCTTGGGCTTACACAAAATGAAATGCAATAAATACAAGAGATGGGGTTTTAAGTCTCCCATGGACGTTTCCTCTTTGTGTTGAGGTATGAGTTGAGATTCCGCTCCTCGTGAAGTTGCTTTGTTAGTTCCAGGATTCTTTCTTGGCTTACTTTGTAATGAGCCTCAAAAGTATCCCTTTGCTCCTTCAACTGGATCCAGGATCTCTGTAAGTCTTCCATGTCAGTAGGCATGTCTGGGTGAAGGATGGTATAAGAAGTGTCTCCTTCAGCAACAGGTTCCATGGTAACTGGCAGGATAGCAGGATATGGCATCATGAGTGTCTGAGCACGAGATCGCACCCATCTGAGATAAGCCTCCATAGGAATAGTGTACTTAGGCTCCAGAGTCTTGCTGTCAACCTTGTTCACTTTTCCCCATGCTCGTATGAATCTCTGACGGTAACCTTGAAGATCGTTGTCGTAGTCAAATACAATACCCTGAATCAACATGTCATGAGGGCCATCACTCCGAGCGTAACCAAACTGTCGTAAAGCTAGAGAAGGGTTGTAGGTGATGCCTCCTCTTATGCCTAGAAGTGGCACATTAGGAAACTCCCCACAACGGTCAATGATAGTGACATTCTCCATAGATCTGGAGCACCAATGAATATCTGAATGCGAGAGTGACATGATCCTCTTGGACCACCTGAACCCTTGTTCATTCTTCATTACTGAGCGAGGAAGGTGAGAAATAAACCACCTAGATAGCAAAGGTATACAACACATCAGAGTTCCTCTTGCCTTTGTAGTACGAGTATGAAGAGAGTGTAGGATGTCTCCAAGCAATGTAGGCACTGGATTGTGACTCAAGAATATGTTGATGGCATGAACATCTATGAACTGATCTGGATTGGGGAACAATACTAAGCCATAAATCAGTAAGGCTAAGATCTCCTCAAAAGCATCATAGCTCATAGCCTTCAAGAACATTTGAGCCTTCTCTATCAACACCTTAGCAAGAATACCCTTGACTCCGCTTCTCGTTTCTAGAACAATGTCAGACTTTTTTAGATGTAGAGCTGCAACAATAACCTCAGGTTTAGGCTCTTTTTCCAAGCCGGTGAATGGTTTCTGATCAAGTACAGGTATACCCAGAAGTTTAGAGAACTCTTCCATTGTAGGAACCAGCTGGTAGTCGGGGAATGTGAAGCAATTGTGCTTAGGATCAAAGAACTGAAACAGGACACTCATCATGTCTTCATTGAACCCTGAAGTGACTAGATCCAGTAGGTGACCATGTCTTTTGATGAACTGGGAGTGATCAGACACTTGAGAAACCAACTCCTTAAGCTTAGCAGGTATCCCTACAAAGTTGATCCTGATAGTGTTTCTACGAGCAGATGCCATGACCTGCAACAAAGAACAAAGATAAATCCTTTGGTCCTTGAAATAGTTAGTGAAAATGCTATGCTTATGATGCATGATGATGCTATGATGTTATGCTCAATCACAAACATGTGGCACACACAAACAAGTCACACAACAGCCATAGGTTTAAAGGCTTGCATGAGATTCAAAGGTAAGTACCCTCCCCTAAAGTTAGATGGTTCATCCTGTCCTATAAAGTAACCAGGTTCTAAGGGATCTCAAAATCAATGATCCTTCACAAGGGTGGTTGTTCAGTAGGCAACTTACTTGCCAACCAAAACCCTCCAAGTTTAGAATCTCAATGAGCGTAGTATCGAGTATCAACCAACTTAAGTCTTCACCAAAGCCGGTTATCTCACTACTTTTCTAAAGGCCAAGATGGGATAGCTAGGGTTCTAAAAGTTAGTTAGTGCATTGACAACATATGGCAGCCTCATATTATCCTCAACTTGACTTAAGGAACATAAGCACCAACCAAGAAGTCACACTAACTATGGCCACCAGATCAACCATATCGGTATACGCCGTACAGTTTCCTTGGTCTATTGCCATTTACCTAAGGTACACTAGATTCGGGTTAGGATCTTTCACACATAAAGCCCAACAGATAGGTATAAAGCAAAAAAGACAAACAAATTTAAAGTGATCTAATTCCTAAGGGTACCCCTCTTTTATTAAATCCCCAGCAGAGTCGCCAGTTCTGTAACACGGTGGGAGAACTGACTTTAGTCATGTTGCGGATAGCAAGAGTCGCCACCGACTTTTATTTTATCCAAAGGAAAGGCATAAAAGAACAGGAAAGACCTTTTAAAAGATTTTTGGGTCCGGGGGGTAGGTTATGTAAAGGGAAGGTGTTAGCACCCTTTACATCCATGGTTATCCATGGGCTCTTAGTTACTTAGCTCACTTTAAAATGTTTTTGAAATGTGAAGTGTGTGAATAGAAATTTTCTTAAGAGTTTTATAATGATCCATGTACGGATGCGTAAAAAACCTTTGTTTTGAAAATTGTTTAAAATGTGTAAAGTGTTTGAAATGTTTTTGAAAAGTGAGCAAGTATCTAAGAGGAACCTACCCTAAGTTTAAGTCTTTTCTGTTCTTGAATCCTTTAAATGGTAAGACTATCCCTATTATTAAGGAATAGGTAGTCATTACCTTGGATGTGTGGGACAAGTGAAGGGACATTGTTATTTAGGCAACTGTGGGGTGTATAAGCAATTCGAAGGGACTTATCATCTTTATTCGAAAGGGACAAGATCATTACGAAGGCAACATTCGAAAGGGACTTGATCTTTTATCTGTTATGGGACTAGATGATGTGAAATTGAGGGACTTTGCTTTTATACACCCTACTTGACCTTTTTGTTTAGGCAACATGAGAGGTATCCCTAAGGAAGTGAGATGGCGATCAAAGATCGACTTACGTGTGTGAGTGTACAATTTTAATATTTATCTTTAAATCAAATGACCTAATTCCAATTTTTAAATACAAACATGTTTTTGCACTCCCTATTTACTAACCATAGCATAAAATAAATATTTAAATACTATTATTAAAATATTACATCCAGGAACAATTACATAATAATAATAAAAGCAAATTAAGCAAAATATTAAATAATAATAATAATTGGGTTAGTAGAAAAGATAATAATAATAAATCACAATGGGGTTAGTAATAATGAAATAAATATAAAAATAAACATAGTTAATAATATAAGCAAAAAATATTAAAAGATTAATGAACAATTATTTTTTAGGATTAAGAATAAAATATAAACAATTATACTAATTATTATGAAATTTTAAGTTATATGCAAATTATGAAAATTAAGTTAATTATGAACATATTATGAAAATAAAATTATAATTACAAAATTAAATTAACAATTTTTTAACTATTTCTAAACATATAATAAAAATTATTTACATACAAAATTAAATTATGAACAATTTATAAAATATTTACATATTATGAAAATAGGATTTAATTATAATTATACTTACAAAATTTTAATTATTTTAAACATATTTAGATGCAAGAATTAAAGTATAAACAAATTATATAATATATATACATAATTAAAGTTTATAAATAATAAATTAAAAATTACAATAGAATTAAATTTTAGGTAAGAAGAAAATTAGGGTTTTAGATACAAAAATATTAGGATTTTAATTTAATACATAATACTAATTTAATCATTAAATAAATATATACATATTAATAAAAGAAATTAGTTTTAGAAAATATTATTTTTTAGAAATTTTTTAGAACATATAATATTTACATATTAATTTAAATCTATTTACATATTAAACATAATTATATTTAATAATAAAACAATTAATAAAACAAATAAACAAAACAGAATTTAAAAACTTACCTGGGGCAGGGATTGAACCCATGCCCTAGGCTTTGCCATACTCTGGACGAAGCAAGCTACCACTGGGCTACAGGCGCGCGCTGGTAGTGAATCCACTCCAATTGGTTTTGTTGTTTAACCTGGTAAATCAAAGAAAAAGAAAGCAAAACAAAAGGCCTGGGGGGATCGAACCCAGGACCTTCGCACATCACACACACACAACTACCATTCCAGCCGGGAGGGCGCACCTGTCAATATAACAACTATAATACATAATATATTAAGTTTCATAGTTAAACTGGAAAAATAAGAAAAATTGCTGAGGCCAGGATTCGATCCCTGGACCTAAGCCTCATACGCGCGTCCTTTAGCCAACTGAGCCAACCACACAATTGTGAAATAAATCAGAAACAAATACATAAAATATTAAGATGAAATTTTGAATTTGAAATATGGCGCCACTGATCATCTTCTTCCTTGGGATTTCGCAGGTTTTCCTGCGAAATTTCCTGGAAAATTTCCTACGATTTCTCCTACGTTCAAAACCTGTGTTTTTCAAACCATACACAACCAGTACAATTTTATCAAATTAAGGACATCTTTAAACTCCTTGTGACCTGTACAATTCAATTATAACAATCAAAGTCATTTATATGTTCTTAATCAAGAAACCCTAAAAGCTTGGGCCAAACCCTAACTATGACATATGCGGATTCAGTCCATGGAATTCCAATGGGATTGTCCAGAAAGCTTCAGTACAATGAAACAAACAATATTAATCAATCAAAATCAATTAAGAAACAACAAAACCATGAAATCGAAAAAAACCAAACACGGCATGAACATCCATTCGGTTTATGTGATTTAGGGTGTTTTTGATGTTGTTTATGATCCAGACATGTTAAATGAACATCATAGAATGTATTGCAATCCTTAGAACACCTTGAAATCACCTCTACCTTAAAATCCGAAAGTGAGTTTTTGAATGAAATTTGGAAACTTGAATGTGCACTTGGAGGCCAGAAATTCGTCCCCAATGAATAGGGTTATGTTGTATACTTATAGTGTAATGGATTTAGGTCAAAAGAGTGGATCATTGTTTGGAAGATTTGATTGAAAAAGATTGAAAAAGATTCAAGCTTAAATTTCAAATATTCTTGCATAAACCCTTTCTATTTCAAGTCAATCACCATTATTTTTGTATCAATTTGATCCAAGGAACCTTTATGACTTTCTAGAAGCTCAATCTCTTTTAAATATTTAATTTTTCTATTTTATTTTAATTTAAAATGATTTTAAATGAATAAAATCAAAATAAATAAAATAAAATGATGAAAAATCTGAATTTTAGATATTTGGGTCGTGCATGAAGTATTGGTATGGATTGGATCATCATATGGCAAGCCCATTTAGAAAGAATTGGTTTTAAACCTCCATTTTCTTCATAAACCAACCAAAAATTTCCCAACTTTGCAAGGGCACACATCCTTCAATTTTAATGCTATGAGGGTGTTTTTGGAAATTTTGGAAAGCTTGAAGAGTCCTCTAACCAACCCCACTAGTTTCATGTCCATATCATTTACCATTCTCAAGTTATGCCCTTTTGAAGTTGTTGACTTTTTGTTGACTTTCAAAAGGACCTATAATGTCTTAGCTCATACCTTCCAAATGAAGCATTTTTGGGCTTGGCTTGTGATACACAAAGTTGTAGAGAATTCAATTTCCTTCAAAATGAGCTTTGGATGGAAAATTGGTGATGAAGCATGTGAAAGTTATGGCTGGTCAAAGTTCAGTTGACTTTTCCTGAGGAAACCCTAATTTAGAAACCTTTGATTCTTGATGATCTGGACTATCCTTGATGGATCATGATCAACCCTTGATCAAATGATGAATTTTACTTCATATACTTGATGTTGGCAAAAAATCATGAAGTTTGACTTTGGTTTGACCACAGTTGACCTCAGTTTGACTTTTGAACTGCTTTGACTGATTTTGACTTATCTGATCATCTGACTGAGCAAACCTTTGAGAAAAATCTTGAAACTTGTCATGGGGATTCTTAGACACATATAAAATGTTATGAAGCTCACTTGAAGTCTTGGAAGTCCATTTAGCCTGATTAAAGTCGAAACCCTAGTTTTGGATGCACTGCTTAGGAGGTGCATTGTCTGAGGGAATTGTCAACTCTTCTGACTATTTGTGAACTTTGTGAACCTTGTGAACCTCATAAGATGTCTTGTGAACCTCATGGGAGGTCTTGTGAGCCTTGTGAACCTTGTGAACCTTGCGAACCTCATAAAGTGTCTTGTAAACTTCATGAACCTCATGAAAGGTCTTGTAAGTATTGTGAACCTTGTGAACCTTGTGAACTTCATAAAGTGTCTTGTAAACTTCATGAACCTCATGAAAGGTCTTGTGAACCTTGTGAACCTCATGGGAAGTCTTGTGAACCTTGTGAACCTCATAAAGTGTCTTGTAGACTTCATGAACCTCATGAAAGGTCTTGTAAGTATTGTGAACCTTGTGAACCTTGTGAACTTCATAAAGTGTCTTGTAAACTTCATGAACCTCATGAAAGGTCTTGTGAACCTTGTGAACCTCATGGGAAGTCCTGTGAACCTTGTGAACCTCATAAAGTGTCTTGTAGACTTCATGAACCTCATGAAAGGTCTTGTAAGTATTGTGAACCTTGTGAACCTCATAAAGTGTCTTGTAAACTTCATGAACTTCATGAAAGGTCTTTTGAACCTTGTGAACCTTCTTAACACACAAAGTATTGTATTGTGAGGGCAAATTTTGGGGTGCAACATGTGGCCAGGTGCATTGGAGTGGAAAGCACATCTGGCGTTGACATCATAATTCTTTGGGAGATTGGAAGGATCTGGAGGTGCCAATGTCCTTAACTCAACCAAGTTAAGCTTCAGGAGTTGTGGCAATAAGGCAGCATAAGGCATAGGAATAGGGTCAATCACCCTGTTTGCCTGTGATGGTCTTTGTTGGAAGGGTATTTGTTGTTGATTGCTATTGTTGTTGTTGTAGGTTCTCTGTGGTGGATACTGAACTTGCTGTTGATAGTGTGGTTGTTGTGGTTGTTGATATGCTGATTGCTGAGGAATCAGAGCTGGAATAGTGACAGCTTCTACTGATCTGTGAACATACTGAGGTCTTCCCCTGCTGGCATGAATGGCATTTGTCTCACCGGTCCTTCGAGGTCCCACAAAAGGCTTCCTGGGATTGCTGGACGAACTTGCACCATTATCAGAAATTTTGCCCATTTTTAATAGACTTTCAATTCTTTCACCGGCTATAACTACGTCAGCAAAACTGGTGGAAGAAAAGGCAGCCAATCTATCAATATATGTTCCTTGCAGAGTATTCATGAACATGTCGGCCATTTCTCTTTCCGACATGGGTGGCTGGACAGAAGCAGCAAGCTGTCTCCACCTTTGGGCATATTCCCTGAAGCTTTCTCTGGAGGATTGAGACATTCCCATTAGGAGGGTCCTGTTAGGAGCCATGTCCAGATTGTATTGGTATTGTCTGATGAAAGCTTCAGCTAGGTCCTTCCAACATCTGATGGTATCTCTGGTCAGGTGTGAATATCACTCCCTTGAAGCCCCAGTCAAGCTGTCTTCAAAGTAGAACATCCACAGCTTTTCATCCATGGTATATGCTTTAAGTCTCCCCAGGAAAGACTGCAGGTGAGTTCGTGGACAAGAGGTTCCATTGTATTTCTCAAAGCATGGGGGTTTGAACTTGTGGGGAATTCTCACCCCATCCACTAACCCCATATCCATTACATCGAAGCCCAAGGAGTTTTGAGACTCCAAAGATCTCAACTTCTCAGCAATTTCATCAAACCTTCTATCATAGACTTCATCTCCAGCTCCCATGACAGTGAACTGCTCTTCTTGGGGGTCTTCTTGCAGGATTCTCCCCCCAGTAGTATTTCCTTGCACATTACCCGGGATGTTGACTTCCGGATCTAGCTGAGGTCCAAATACTGGTGGATTAACATGAGGCTGACCTCTCTCATTATTACTAGTTCCTCCAGTTCCGGGATGAGGTTCCTCGGGAGTTTGTCTTTCTACCAATGCCCTTAACCTTTCTTGGCTCTGGGCCAAGCCAGTCATCACAGTCATGAATTGGGCCATTTGGTTTCTCATCTCCACTCTTTCATTAGCCATCTGGGTTCTGACCTCAGTCAGGTCTTGCTGTACTTGCTCCATTAGAATACCCGGAAGGTTGTTGCGAGTAGGATACCGGTGTGCACGGTTGACAGGGAACACTCTTCTGCAAGCAATATTTCCTGAAGTCATAGAAAAGTCAGAAACAAATAATAACAAAACCTACAACACAAAATAAAAGTTAGTATGCTATGCAGTATGCTTATTTGTTTTCCAAGGTATCCGGCTTGGTTCTTGGTTTTGACCTTTCCAGACCTCGAGGAAGATGCTTTGATGTTGTTGAGAAAAGAAAACCCGAATGGAAACAAACTAAAAAAATATATTACAAATGATGAATACATAGTCTGTTTTTTTACAACACAATCCCCTGAAGGGTCAAAATACAACAAAAAAGAAAAAGTACATTAAATGGAAATGAACAATAAACAAAGAAGTCAAACATTCAATCCAAACTCATCCTCCTTAACCTCCTTCAGAAGTGCCTCAGTCACTGGACCAGTTGGATGCTCTGTAATGGTCCTAATGAGGAGGTTCCTGGTGGCAATGGCAGTGGTCAGCTTCTTGTGCCTATCCTGATCCTTTGATCTCTTCAACCCAGCCCTAAGCTTCAACTCTGAAATCTTCTTCTGGGCTGCCAGCAAAGCTTCCTGTTGCTTCTTTTCATTGGCCTCTAACTGCCCAATCTTGGCTTGAGTTCTCTTATCTTCCTGTGTCCGGGCTTCAGTGATCCTGACCCACCTAGCCTGACTCTCTTGCAGATAGAGCTCAGTTCTAGCCTTCTGAAGCTTGGCCTCTTTACAGGCATTCTTCAATATTTGTTCCCCAGCTCTTGCTTTCTTGATGTATTCCTCTGTTTTCTCAATCTTGGTCAGATGCTCCACCCTAAGCTTCTCCAACCTTTCAATGTCCAGACGACCATCACTCCTTTCCTAAAGAGTCTTCTTCAGAGCTTGAGATAGATTTTCATTCCTTTCCTTCAGCTTCTCAAATTCTTCCAGGTTGACAGTTGCTGCTGGCTGTGCTGTAGAGGGTCCAGGTATGTCCTCCAAGGTGAAGGGCATTCCAGTAATCTGAGCTCTAGCATGGGACCAGTCATAGTACTGAGCTGAAGCAACATTATTACACCTTCCAAGAATAGCCATCCCTTTTGTTTGGATGTTGTCCCAAGCCCAGGATGCTTGCCTGACAGCAGCTAGGTTAGGCTTTATTTCACAATACAGGGTCTCAGCTAAATTTTGCATCCTAGGAGGGTGAATCAAAGCATAGCCCAGTTGTCTTTTAAACAGCAAAGGATTGTAGTTGATGCAACCCTTTACTCCTATCAGAGGTACATTTGGGTACTGCCCACAGCTAGTGATAATGTCCTTGCCTTTGGTGCTCTGGGTGCACCATCTGATGTCATCTGAAGTCAAAGCAATGAGCCTCTTGGCCCAATTCTTCTGTTGGTGGGGATTCAGGAATGCATCTGACTTAGGCAGGTGTTTGAGCAGCCAGGTGTGAAACAGAGGAGCACAGAATCTCACCAACTTTCCTCTTTGTTTCTCATTCCTCTGATGAATGGAGTAATAGAAATCTCTCAGCAATGTGGGTACCGGGTTCCTCAGAAGGAAAAGATGAATGGCATTCTTGCTGATAAATTTGGGCTCATATGCAAACAGTATAACCCCATATATGCTGAGGGCTAACAATGCACAGACTGCCCTCCATTCTCCCAAAGAGGCCTTCAGGATGGCCTGAGAAATCAAGAAATCCAAGTGCAAACCAGGGATCCCAGCCTTTGTTGTCATGTTTTGCTCAATCAAAGTAGGCTTCAGGTACAGTGCTTTTGCTACTTCTCCATTGCTGGGAGAAGTCATCTCTGGGTTGAAGGGGACACCACCCCTGACAGGTACTCCAATCAATGATGAAAACTCCTCCAACAGAGGTCCTAGCTGAAAGTCTGGGAATGTGAAGCATCTCAAAGGAGGGTCATAAAACTGTAGGCAGGTGTGGATCATGCTCCTCTGAGAAGGGTCCAGGTCCATAACCATATCAAGGATACCTTCGTAATGCTCTCTGAATAATGGGATGTGGTCAGGGGTGATAAGTGACTGGACCTGCCTGATACCAGTTAACACAGGCTCAAAGAAATGGTAAGATATGTTGCTCTTCCTGGGAGTAGCCATGAGTGCTGATGAAGAGCTGAAGACAAGTGCTGATGAGGATCAAGACTGATACTGGAGATGAGCCACTGATAGGCTGATGCTGGTGATGATGAGGATAGCTGAAGAAGATGCCTGATGAAGCAGAGATCTATACAGAAGAAGGGGTCAAAACCAAGCCAGATATAGTGTGGATACCCTGAAAAACAAATAAACAAATGTTAAATAATGCAATGATGATGTATGCAAATGATATGCAAGGGTTTGTGATCAAGCTGGATCTGATTATCTGCCTTGATATAAAGCCCCCGTATGTTCAAGAAGTCCAGATGGAGGTTCAGAAATCCAGTAACCAAGGTGGGGGACTCAAATAAAGAGTCACATGTCCAGGGTTAAATCACAAGAACTGTCCAAAATGAGGTACTCTTAAACCAAATAGTAACAGGGTATGATGTGGCCAATGGTACCTGCAAACCTGTAAACAACCCAACCCCCTCACAGGTGATGTTCTAAAACAAGGATCCTCAGACTTGGATCAGTTATGAGAAGTGTAAACACTTCTAACCCGGAGGTACAGTGTTTACAATAACCATAAAAGATCCTCCTCTAATTCACCTCAGTTTCTGAAGGTTATAATAAAGGTCATCCAGACTTAGCAAGCTTCCCAGATAGCCCTAACACTACAGGAAATCTGTAGCACAGAGTTCTCAAAAGGAAACCCACATCTGAACCGTGTTTCATATTCCCGCACCAGACCGAAATGGAATGGGAAAGAACATGAACCACTCTAGCCTAGGTGTCACTCAGGTCCCAGGTATAGGACCTTAACTCTCAATAGAACCCCACCCACCAAGATAGAAAACCAGATCCAGCAATGATAATGACAGTATGAAGTATGTAAAACTGTAAAGCAATAAATAAAGTTGTACAAAAAGCAATAAAGCAAATATATAAACACAACTAGCACATAACACCCCAGTAAACACAAATCAAACAAGCGCTAGGAGGAACCCATAAAAAGAACCAGAAGCCCTGGTTACAGTATAAGGGTCCCCAGCAGAGTCGCCAAGCTGTCGCTCCCACCAAATGAGGCCAGGTCAAAAGGGGTACAGACGCGAACGGTCGGCGAAAGGAGAGAGAACACACAAGGGTGAACTCAGAAGACAAGAGTCGCCAGCTAGGCATTTTTATCTCGGAGGAAAGATAATGCTGCATAGACCTGAGAAAAGATGGATAAGACGGTCGCAAACCAGAGAAACTGAGAAAGGGGGTTGGTTACAACCTGTGAAGGTATTAGAACCCAGATTGTCCGTCGTACTCGACGGGATCCACGCTTAAAAGATTTGTGTTTTAAAGGGGAAGTGTCAGTGCAATTTGTGTATCAATGCTGGAAAGAATGCAAGTGTCAGTGTAAATGAAAAGTGAAGTGTATAAGAGAAGTGTCAGTGTAAGAACAAGAGTGTAATGCTCAAGACTATGAGGCTTAAAGAATAATGCTGGAAGGAGGGGGAATATACAGAGACTTTTGTTCGATAACTGTTAAGTTATGCCTACGTATCCTCTCGTGAAATGAGGAAGTCAAAACACCATAGTTCGACTCAAAGAGACTGGAAGATGAATTGACTTGTGAACTACTTACTTGTCCATGCTCAAGTGTTTGACCTGTCTGGCTCAGGTGCAAATTGTCTTGCATTAGACGGAAGAAGCAAGTTCTCGTTTATGAGTGAATGAGGTGAGAAAAGAATCCCGGAGGAGACGATTATTGTTTGTTTTTGGTTTTCAGTCTTTTATTGATTTTGGAGTTTGTCATAAGTTAATGAGCTTAAGCCTAAACCAAGGGTTAGTAAGCTCATCACATCCTCCCTCTGATTAGGGGTAATGAGAATAACTTAAGCATGAAGTAAGCACCTCACACTTAATCACCATGATGTAGGATTAAGATCATTAACCTACTTGCATTTATTTAGATGTTTTTGGAGTTTTGGTTTAGTGTTTAGTAATGAGTTTAAGCCATAATCAAGGATTTAATGGACTCATTACACCATCCTAGTAGAAGGATAATAGATGAGAACATTTAAGCTGAGGAAGACTCCTCAACTTAATCCATGATTAGGGATTAATCTCATGACAAAACAAAGCCTTTATTAAAGTGGATTTTAGTTAATGGTAAGATTAAGAAGTGACTTTTATGATATGTAAGACAACTTGAGGGGGACTTGTCCATTAACACTAGGGTTAGTCCTTCTTAACCAGTTAAGGAAGAATTAGAACCCTAATGCAAGGCCCAAGTTACAAGCTTGATGTCTTAGTGATTATTAAATGGATTGATTAAAGGATTTAAACACATTAAGGGTTTAACACTTAGGATTAAAGTTATACACTCCATCCTAATAGAAGGATACAGGCATAAGCTTAATCACAAAGCCTTAAAACTTTTAGGGTTTAGTCCTGGATTATGAGGTGAGAAGAGAAGACTCAATGATGACACAAAGGTAAAAGCTAAATGGGGGACTAATCAAACCCTAATTGTGATCATGCTTGGTTGTTCCTAGGGTTAATGAGGCTTGCAAGAAGATCTTCAGAGAAACCACCAGGAAGGAAGCAGATGAAAGGAGGAAGAAGCAGAGAGAAGCAAGACAACTTGCTTCACTTAAGAAGACAAGTTGCTTGAAGGAAGAAAATGGGAAAGAGCATGAATGAGCAAGCTCACTCTAATACAAAGATAAAATGCAATAATGATGCATAAGAGAGATGAAAAGAGATTGTGAGAAGTGAAGGCAAATTCACTTCTCAAAACAACTTACCACCTGAAAAGTTAGCAAAAGAAATGAAATGCAATGCAAATGAGATGAAATGTCATGATGCAAACCAAAGTCAGAAGCATAAACATGATTTCAATGATGCTAAGAGATGATGCAAACACATGTCAAGAGTTGTGGATGATCATACAAGAATGAGGGTGCAAATGAAGCATGCTTTGAATCATAAAAGTTCATGAAAGTTTATGAAATGGTATGAATGCATAACATGGAAAATGAAAGATGCAATGATCAAACATGATTCTAGTATGTCCTAATATGTCTTATGAATCATGTGGATGCACAATATGTCATGGCAAGTTCTTAAATGCAAACAAATGAGAGGTGAATGCAAAGGAAGGCACAAATTAGGGTTTATATACAATATGCAATGCAAAATTCAAAATCAGAAGCAAATGACATGATAAAAAATTGAAAATGGGATCAAAGGAACCCTAACCCTACACAAGTTCACTTCCCAAAGGAGGAGACCTAAATCTAAACCTAATGGAAGTTGTGATTTTTCTAAGTCAACTAGGGTTACAAAGCATCTCAAAAGGAAAAATGCACAATAAATTGAAAATGAAAGATAAATGCAAACCAATTTAACCCTAAAAACTACATGATATGAAGGATGCAATGCAAGAAGAACCATTATCAAACTCTTCATGGTTAGGCAGAATGGATTTTTCTAAGTTTGAACAAAAATATTGCCTTTAAATGAATTTAATTCCAATGAAAATTGTCAAAATGCATCAAGGACCAAAAAGAAATTTGTTTTGAGAGTTTGATAATGTTTCTAAATGTTTTAAAATGCAATGTGAATTTTTTTGTGATTTTTAAATACCTAAATGCATTTTTAATTAATTAATTTCCATTAACTAATTAAAAATAAACATTTAAATGATTTAAAAATGATTTTTAATGCAAAAAATAAAAATAAAAATATTTTTGGGTTCTGAAAATTAATGAAATGTTTGGCAAAATTTTTCATAATTTTTCAAAGTGTTTTACTATTTTTAATAATTCGTAGAAGTTAAATATAAAATAAATGAAATAAAAATGAAATTATGGAGAAGTCAACAGATTCAGAGGCTCACATTCAAATGGATTTGGAGGGAGTTGACCCGCGCCAGATCCTAGGGTTATTATTCAAACTGACTGGATTAAAGTTAAACTTAATTAATTAAATCTAATTATAGGATTAGGGTTTTAATGAGGGATCTGGACCACTCATTCACGTGCGGGTCAACCCAGGTCAATAGGATCTATGGCTCACATTCAAACTGAGCCCTAATCACAATTAATGCACTAATGACTTTCAGGTGGCCGGAAATGACCTCCGGTCATCTTCTCCGGCCACACCTCCCCTGAGATTTTGCTATCTCTCTCCCCAAGCTTCTAAAACTTAATCTCTCTGCCCAGAATCCAACCCCATACATCCCTCAACAAGAATCACTCACTAAAACAAATTTATTTCACATATTCAAGCTGAATCGAAGCAAATTAGTTCTAGGTTAAAAAATTTCAGAGAGCTCATACATGCTTAATCCTTGACTATTTTCAAAACCAAACACATCAGCATTATCAGTGAATCTTGGAGAATCAATTAGTAACTTAAAAACACGTTTCTGGAAAAATTGTTCTTGAGCTCACCTGAACTGGAGCTTTGATCTTTGGAACTTTCTGGCTGCTTCTTTAGTCCAAGATGCCTCTAATGAACCCCCTGAGAAGTTTGCAATGCTTGTTTGGAATTTCTTATGGCTGGTTTAAGAGATTGATGAAGTTCTGTTCAGAAGGGGTGGAAAATCGTGTTTCTGCTTGGGGTGGTTTCAGGGTCAAATGAGGATTGGGAAATGATCAGAGGATCATGGTGAGTGGTTTTATGAAGTTTGTTTTGATCTTGGAGACTTGAGTGCTGAGTTTCGAATGAAAATGCAAGGGGGAGAGTTTTTGGGAACTATGGCAATGCTGTGTTTTCAGGCTCCAATATTGTATGAAAATGATCCATGAGGCATGTATGTGAAGCTGTGATTGGTCAGAGAGTTGTTGCTGGCCTAGCTTGATTGGTATGGCTCAACTTGCATAAAGTCAACTTTTGTGTAAGAGGAGGTATGGGCTGGTTCAGTCATGGTACAAGGGCATGGCTTGGATCAGCATGCTTCAAGGAGGTCCATGGAAGTCACTTTTGGCAGCTGGCACAAGTGGATGAGAAGCTTTGATCCATTTTGCAATTTTGAGGAAGTTTGGCCCCTTTTGAATTTTGTGAAGTTCATGGCATGAAACTTGAGAAATTCTTGTGCAATTCTGAGTTTTAGGTCATGACTTATGTTTGTATAATGCTTAGAAGTCCATTTGAAGTCACATTTTGCTTTGGCATGAGGTTTTGCAACTTTCCCTCTTTGGTACAAAAGTGAAAATTAAGTGATTTTGCCCAACTTTGACAAGCCATAACTTTTGATCCAAAATGAATTAGAATGAGTTCTTGTACTTTTTGAAAATGGGAAGATCCATTCTACAACTTTCATGACCAAAGTTTTCTCATTTGAAGCATTTTTGAATCAAAAAGAGAAGGTTGAAAAACTTTCCCAAAATGGCAAGTTTTCATTACAAGTCACTTTCCCAAAAAGGCAACTTTGCAAATGACTTGAAATTTTCCAATTTTGTGAACTTCTAACAACTTCTATGATCAAATAAAGATCATATACATTCAAAATGATGGAGAACACCCTTTGGTTGGGTCATTGGGGGCCTCAGATGCCCTGATTTTGCACTGACTTGCTCAAGAAGTCATCTCTTGATCAGATGCCTTCCCCATGGAATTTCTTCATGAAAATTGATATGCATGATCCTTATAACATAAAGAGACCAATAGAAACAAAAATGACCAAAAAATTTGGAGTTATGGTCTCTGAAACCAAAACCCTAATTTCAGGTCATCTGTGCAGTTAAACCTGGCTCTGCTTCCATGCCTTTCTCAGTTCTTGTGATTCTTTGACTTCCTTGACCTTGTGAGGATATAATATGATGCTTGAACATTCATGGACCCCTTTGAAGTGATTAATGACCTTTGGAGTGGTTCAAGTAGCTCTTGGATGGCTCAGATCACAAACCCTAGATGCAGATGACTTAGAAACAATGCAGTGAAGCAAAAATGCAATATGAGATGAGGTGATTGAACTTATGAATATGAAAAGATCACAAGCCATGGTGTGAATGGGTGAGGGCAAATTTGGGGTGTTTACAGGAGGGTGAACCAAGGCATAACCCAGTTGTCTTTTAAACAGTAAAGGATTGTAATTGATGCAACCCTTCACTCCTATCAGAGGCACATTTGGGTATTGTCCACAACTGATGATAATGTACTTGCCTTTGGTGCTCTAGGGTGCACCATCTGATATCATCTGAAGTCAAGGCAATGAACCTCTTGGCCCAATTCTTCTGCTGGTGGGGATTCAAGAAAGTATCTGACTTAGGCAGGTGTCTGAGCAGCCAGGTGTAAAACAAAGGAGCACAACATCTTACCAACTTCCCCCTTTATTTCTCATTCCTCTGATGGATGGAATAATAGAAATCTCCTAGTAATGTAGGTACTGGGTTCTTCAGGAGAAACAGATGGATGGCATTTTTGCTGACAAATTTGGGCTCATCTGCAAACAGTATAGCCCCATATATACTGAGGGCTAACAGTGCACAGACTACTCTCCACTCTCCCAATGAAGCTTTCAAGATGGCCTGAGATATTAAGAAGTCCAAATGCAAACCAGGAATCCCAGATTTTGTTGTCACACCTTGCTCAATCAGGGCAGGCTCCAAGTACAATGCCCTTGCTATCTCTTCATTTCTGGGAGCAGTCATCTCTGGGTTGAAGGGGATTCCACCCCTAATAGGTACTCCAATCAATAAAGAAAATTCTTACAGCAGAGGCCCTAGCTGAAAGTCTGGAAAGGTGAAACATCTCAATGGAGGGTCATAGAACTGCAAGCAGGTGTGGATCATGCTCCTCTGAGAAGGATCAAGGTCCATAACCATATCCAGGATACCTCCATAGTGTTCCCTAAATAGTGGGATGTGGTCAAGTGTGATGAGTGACTGGACCTGCCTGATGCCAGTCAACACAGGCTAAAAAAAGTGGTAGGATATGTTGCTCTTCCTGGGAGTAGTCATGAGTGCTGCTGAAAAAGCTGAAGATAAGTGCTGATGAAGATCACAGACTGAGATGCTGAAGGTAAATCTCTGACAGATTGTTGCTGGTGAGGATGGAGATAACTGAAGCAGGTAACTGGTGAAGACAGCTGAAGCAGAGGTCTATGCAGAAGAAGGGGTCAAAACCAAAACCAAGATACAATGAAGTGGATACCCTGAAAAGCAAATAAACATATGTCAAATGATGCAATGATGATATATGCAAATGATATGCAAGGGTTTGTGATCAAGCTGGATCTGATTATCTGTCTTGATATAGGGCCTATGTATGTTCAAAAGTCCAGATGAAAGCTTAGAAATCCAATAACCAGGGTGGGGGACTCAAATAAAGAGTCACATGTCCGGGGTTAATCACAAGAACTGTCCAAAGTGGAGTACTCTTAAACAAAATAGTAACAGGGTATGATGTGGCCAAGAGTTCCTGCAAACCTGTAAACAGCCCAACCCCCCTCACAGGTAATGTTCTAGAACAAGGATCCTCAGACTTGGATCAGTTATGAGAAGTGTAAACACTTCTAACCCGGAGGTACAGTGTTTACAATAACCATAAAATATCCTCCTCTAATTCACCTCAGCTTCTGAAGGTCGTAATAAAGGTCATCCAGACTTAGCAGGCTTCCCAGATAGCTCTAACACTACAGGAGATCTGTAGCACAGAGTTCTCAAGAAGAAACCCACATCTGAACCGTGTTTCATATTCCCGCACCAGACCAAAATGGAATGTGAAAGAACATGAACTACTCTATCCTAGGTGTCACTCAGGTCCCAGGTATAGGACCTTAAACTCTCAATGGGACCCCACCCACCAAAGAAAACCAGATCCAGCACAGTGATAATGACAGTATGAAATATGCATAAGACTGTAAAAGAAAGCCATAAATAAAGTTGTACATAAAGCAATAAATAAAGCAAATAAATAAAGCAAATAAATAAACACAATTAGCACATAACACCACAGTAAACACAAATCAAACAAGCGCTAGGAGGAACCCACAAAAAGAACCAGAAGCCCTGGTTACAATATAAGGGTCCCCAGCAGAGTCACCAAGCTATCGCTCCCAAAGATTTACATCCTGGTACAAGCGCGAACGGTCGGCAAAAGGAGAAAAGAAATGAAAAGAAAAGAGTCGCCAGCTAGGCATTTTTATCCCGAAGGTAAGGTAATACTGCATAAACCTAAGAAAAGGTGGATAAGACGGTTGCGAACCAGAGAAACTGAGAAAGGGGGTTGGTTACAACCTGGGAAGGTATTAGCACCCAGATTGTCCGTCGTACTCGACGGGATCCACGCTTGAAAGTTTGTGTTTAAAGGGGTAGTGTCAGTGCTATTTTGTGTGCAAAAGCCGGAAAAGAATGCAAGTGTCAGTGCTGGAAAAGAATGTGAAGTGAGATAAAGAGTGTCAGTGTAAGAAAAGAATGCAAAGCTCAAGACAATGAAACTCAAAGAATAATGCTAGAAGAGGGGGGATGCACAGAGACTTTTGTTCGATAACTGTTAAGTTATGCCTATGTATCCTCTCGTGCAATGAGGAAGTCAGAACACCGTAGTTCGACTCAAAGAGACTGAAGATAAATTGACTTGTGAACTGCTTACTTGTCTTTGCTCAAGTGTATGACCTGTCTGGCTCAGGTGCAAACTGTCTTGCATTAGACGGAAGAAACAAGTTCTCGGTTATGAGTAAAGATGGTGAGAAAAGAATCCCGAAGGAGACAATTATTGTTTGTTTTTATGTTTTCAGTCTTTTATTGCTTTTTGAAGTTTGTCATAAGTTAATGAGCTTAAGCCTAAACCAAGGGTTAATAGACTCATCACATCTTCTCTCTGATTATGGGTAATGAGAATACCTTAAGTATGAAGTAAACACCTCACACTTAATCACCATGATGTAGGATTAAGATCATTAACCTACTTGCATTTATTTAGATATTTTTTGGAGTTTTTGTTTAGCGTTAAGTAATGTGTTTAAGCCATAATCAAGGATTTAATGGACCTATTACACCATCCTAATAGAAGGATAATAGATGAGACCATTTAAGCTGAGGAAGGCTCCTCAACTTAATCCATGATTATGGATTAACCTTATGACATAACAAGGCCTTTATTAAATGGATTTTAGTTAATGATAAGATTAAGAAGTGGATTTTATGGTTTGTAAGACAACTTTAGGGGGACTTGTCCATTAACACTAGGGTTAGTCCTTCTTAACCAGTTAAGGAAGAATTAGAACCCTAATGCAAGGCCCAAGTTACAAGCTTGATGTCTTAGTGATTATTAGGTGAATTGATTAGAGGATTTAAACACATTAAGGGTTTAATACTTAGGATTAAAATTATACACTCCATCCTAATAGAAGGATACAAGCATAACCCTAATCACAAAGCCTTAAAACCTTTAAGGTTTAGTCCTTGATTGAGAGATGAGAAGAGAAGACACAAAGATGACACAAAGGTAAAACTAATGGGGGGACTAATCAAACCCTAATTGTGATCATGCTTGGTTGTTCCTATGGTTTATTAAGCTTGCAAGAAGATCTTCAAGAGAGCCACCAAGGAAGAAGCAGATGAAAGGAGGAGAAGCAGAAGAAGCAAGACAACTTACTTCACTTAAGAAGATAAGTTGCTTGAAGAAAGAAAAAGGAGAAGGAGCATGAATGAGCAAGCTCACTCTAATCCACAAGTAAAAATGCAGCAATGATGTATAAAAGAGATGAGAAGAGGTTATGAGAAGTGAAGGCAAATTCACTTCTCAAACACTTACCACCTGAAAAGTTAGCAAAGGAAATGAAATGAAAATGAAATGAATGCAAGGATGAAAACCAAAATCAGAAGCATAATAATGATGCAAATGATGCTATTAGATGGTATGAAAGCATGTTAAGAGATGAGGATGATCATACAAGTAATGAAGATGCAAATGAGACATGAAAGTAAGCATGAAAGTTCATGAAAACTTATGAAATGCAATGGATGCATAACATGGCAAATGGATGATGCAATGATCAAACATGATTTCAATATGTCCTAAGATGTATTATATGTCATGTCGATGCACAAAATGTCATGGCAAGTTCATGTATGCAAGCATATGAAGAATGAATGCAAATGAAGGCAAAAATTAGGGTTTATGTACAAGATGCAATGCAAAATTCAAAATCAGAAGCAAATGACAAGATAAAAAATTGAAAATGGGATCAAAGGCACCATAAACCTATACAAGTCCACTGTCCAAAGGGGAAGGTCAAAAGCTAAACCCTAAAGGACTTATGATTTTCCTAAATTTCTAGGGTTTTAAGGGTGATCCTAAAGGGAAAATGCCAAACAAATTAAAAAATGAAAGATCAATTCATGCCAATTTTACCCTAGAAACTACATGATATTTGGAATGCAATGCAAAAAGAATCACTATCAAACCCTTCATGGTTAGGCAGAAAAGATTTTTCTGAGTTATGGTCCAAAATATTGATTTTTAAGAACCCTAAATCCAAAGAAAATGTCAAAATGGATCAAGAACCAAAAAGAAATTTGTATGAATGGTTTGATAATGTCTCTAAATGTGTCAAGATGCAATGTGATTTTTTTGGTGATTTTTAGAAACTTAAATGGTATTTTAATTAATTAATTTCCATTAATTAATTAAAATAAACATTTAAATATTTTTAAAATGGTTTTTAAATGCAAAAAATAAAAATAAAAATATTTTTGGGTTAAGAAAATTATTTGAATGCAAAATGCAAAAGGAAAATATTTTTGGAAATTTTTAACTATTTTAAAATAAATATGCAAAACAAATGATAAAAAATAAAAATAAAAATGAATTAAAAACAGAAGTAAGCTGATCTGAGGGCCAGGATTCAAACCTAGGGGGCGGGAATTGACTGCGCGCGTGATCTAGTGGTCAAAATTCAAACTGGATTTTTTGAATTAATTAATCCTAATTAATCTAATTAATTAAGATTAGGGCTTAATGAAGCAATCTGAGCCATTCACTGCGCGCGCGAAAGCTCAATCCAAGGGCTATTATTCAAACTGGGCCTAAACCCTAATTAGGGTTAATCAACTTCAGATGACCGGAACAGTGGTTCCGGTCATCTTCTCCGGCGAGACAAACTTCCAACTTTTTCCCTAGGCTAAATCAAACCCTCTAACTCTCCAGAATCACTCCCCTAACAATTCTAAATAAGAATCAATCACCAAAACGAATTTATCATGCCTCAAACACAAGATTCGAATCAAACATCAAAAACTGCAAAAATTTCAGAAGCACGATACAAGCTCATTTCTCAATCATTTTTAAAAATGAAACGTGCAGTGTGATCAGTGAAGCATGAAGAACAATCTAAGAACTTAAAAAATCATTTCTGGAAAATTTGTTCTTGAGGTACCTGAGCTTGAGCTTCCTCAGTTTGAAGCTTTTGGACCTCCTCCTTTTGTGCAAACCTCTCCCCTTGACTTCCTGATGAAGCTTTGATGCTTTGAATGAGTTTAAGTGAGGTGTTTTGAAGGTTTGTGTTCCAACCGGCCAAGAATCGTGTTTTGGTTTAGCTGGCTTTTTGGTTGCAATGAAGGGTGGGAAATGTTCTGGATAGTATATGGAGATGATTGGTGAAGAAATATTTGAGTTTTGATGGATGGATTTTGTGTTTCGAAGAGAGGAAGTTTGAGGCCAAATTTTGGTAATCTCAGTTATGTGATGATCTGAGCTCCAAGGTTATGTGAAATGGCTTGCTTCTTGGCCACATAACATGTTGGGATAGGTCAGGGTAGTTGTTGTGGGCTATGCTGATTGGTATGGAGAAAAATGCATAAAGTCAAAAGTTGGTGTACTTGAGGTATGGGCACATGTCAGGCTTGGATTTGGGTATGGTTGTTGCACCCCAAAATTTGCCCTCACAAGACAAGACTTTGTGTACTAAGAGGTTCACAAGATTCATAAGACATCTTATGAGGTTCACAAGGTTCACAAGACATCATATGAAGTTCACAAGGTTCACAAGACACTTTATGAGGTTCACAAGGTTCACAAGATATCTTATGAGGTTCACAAGATTCACAAGACATCTTATGAGGTTCACAAGGTTCACAAGACATCATATGAGGTTCACAAGGTTCACAAAGTTCACAATTAGTCAGAAGATTTGACAATTCCCTCAGACAATGCATCCTCCTAAGCAGTGCATCCTAAACTAGGGTTTTGACTTTAATCAGGCTAAATGGACTTCCAAGACTTCAAGTGAGCTTCATAACATCTTATATGTGTTTAAGAATCCCCATGGCAAGTTTCAAGACTTTCCCCAAAGGTTTGCTCAGTTAGATGATCAGATAGGTCAAAATCAGTCAAAGCAGTTAAAAAGTCAAACTGAGGTCAACTGTGGTCAAATCAAAGTCAAACTTCATAATTTTTTGCCAACATCAAGTATATGAAGTAAAATTCATCATTTGATCAAGGGTTGATCATGATTCATCAAGGAGATTTCAGATCATCAAGAATCAAGAGTTTCTAAATTAGGGTTTCCTCAGGAAAAGTCAACTGAACTTTGACCAGCCATAACTTTCACATGCTTCATAAAATCTTTCCCATCCAAAGCTCATTTTGAAGGAAATTGAATCCTATACAACTTTGTGTCTCACAAGCCAAGCCCAAAAATGCTTCATTTGGAAGGTATGAGCTAAGACATTATAGGTCCTTTTGAAAGTCAACAAAAAGTCAACAACTTCAAAAGGGCATAACATGAGAATGGTAAAAGATATGGACATGAAACCAATGGGGTTGGTTATAGGACTCTTTAAGCTTTCCAAAATGTCCAAGAACACCCTCATATCATTAAAATTGAAGGATTTGTGCCCTTGCAAAGTTGGGAAATTTTTGGGTGGTTTATGAAGTAAATGGGGTCTTAAAACCATAATTCTTCAAATGGGCTGGACTTTTTGTGACCCAAGGTGTTCCATGACATCATGCACGAAATTTATTTAATATTTTCATTATTTTATTTATTTTATTTTATTTATTATGATTTTTTATATTAAAAATCATTTTAAAATCAAATAAAATATAAAATATGAAGATTTAAAAAATATTTTGATTCTAGAAGGTCATGAAAGTTAATTGGATCAAATTGATATGAGAATTATGGTGATTGTATTAAAATAGCAAGGTTACATTCAAGAATATTTGAGTTTTAATACATGATCTTTTTCAATCTTCAATGATCAAAAAGTCCAAATAACCCTACAATATTTTGACCTAATTTCATCTACTATAAGTACACAAACACATCACAATGCAATGGACACGAATTTGCAGCCTCAAACCATAATTTCAAACTTCAAAAAATCCTTCAAAAATCAATTTTCGGGTTTCACATTGCAAGGAGTTATAAGGTATTTTAAGAACACAAAGAGGTTCCCTGGACATCTCTGAATCGAAACCACTCATCACATACCTTTGAATCACACTCATATGCCATAACCGAATCATCTTTCTCTTGATTTTTCAAATTTTCGATTCATTAAATTCATGCAATATTATTGTGTTTTGACTTGAATTTCTTGTTTGTGATAAGTTGTAGACTGATTCTGGACAGGTTTCTTGAAGCTTCATGGACTAAATTGAATTTCACCATAGTTAGGGTTTGCGGCCTCATTTAGGGTTTCATGATTTAGCCAAGATAAATGAATTCTAAAGACATAGGATGATTGCAAATCTCATTAAGAATTCAATGGTATAATTAATTTTGTGAAATTTTGCTGTTTGGTTGGAGTTTGTTATTCGCAGGAACAAAAATCGCAGGTAAATTCAAAACAAAATTCGCAGCAAAATTCGTATGTCCAGAGGTAGAAGACGAAGTCTGCGCGCGAATTTAAAATTTAAAATCTTATCTTATTTTATTATGTTTGGTTTCTATTAATATTACAAAGAAAGCAATTGGTTCAGTTGGTGAGGACGCGCGTGTGTGAAGCTAGCGTTCAGTGTTCGCATCCAGGCAGGGCCAATTTTTTTTTTTGCTTCAATTTCTGTTGTCTTGCAAGAATGGAATAAAACAGAATCATGTTGATTACTATCACCAACGCGTACGTTGGCCCAGTGGCTGGAGTCTTCTTCAGGTATTGGGGAGGTCCTGGGTTCAAATCCAGGCCTCCCCTCTTTTTTTTTTCTTTATATTTTTCTTTTATCTATTTTATTAATTAAATAATTAGGTTAATTGATTATTTTTAATTAAAATATTAATCTTGTTTTCTTACTAATCCTAAAATTAATTTATTTTTTCTAAAAAATCAATTTAATTAATGTAAACTTTATTTTTTATTAATATGTATATATTATGTTGAATTATTCTAATACATAAAACTTAATTATTTCTTATATAAATTCTAATTTTTATAAACCCTAATTATATTTTTATTTTTAATTTATTTATTTGTAAATGTTAATTATGTATATTTATTTTATAATTTGTATATAGTTTTTTTAGGAAGACTATTTAATTAATTAATCAACCCTAATTCTATAAAACCTAATATTCTCATAAACCCTAATTTATTTTGATTAACCTTTATATTCTTATAAAACCTAATTATATTATAACTTTTAATTCATTTATTTGTAAACTTTAATTATGTACATTATTTTATAATTTTTTTATAATTATTATTGAATATAGTTTTCACATGTAAATAATTTCAATTAAATAGTAAACCCTAGATTATTTTTAAAACAATTAAAAATCCTAATTTGATCTTATAAATATAATTTATTTTTATAATATGTTTATTTAATTATAATTAACCAATATTTTTATAATATGTATATAAATTTAAATCATTAGAATAATTTAGTACATAATACTTATTATTTATTTCTTTTATTAAATTCTCTTAAAAAATATTATTTATCTAATTTTGAACTTTAAATTTATTTATTTTCATTATGCTAATTCTTTCATCTTATTCTTATTTATTTTATTACTACTAACCCCCTTTATTTATTTATTTATTTATATATTATATGATTGTTTATTTTATTATTATTATTGTTACTAACCCACTTAATTATTCATTTATTTGCTTATTTAATTTATTTTAATTATTATTATTATGTAATTGTATCCAATATGTAATAGTTGTAGTAATTTTTAATATTTAATTTTAAATGTTATGGTTAGTAAAATAGGGAGCGCAAGACATGTTTGTATGTAAAATTGAATATAAATCACTAATCTCAAGATAAATATTTGAACTTGTACACTCACACACGTAAGTCGATCTTGGATCGCCATCTCACTTCTTAAGGGTTACCTCTCATGTTGCCTAAACAAAAGGTCAAGTAAGGTGTAAAGCAAAGTCCCTTCTCTTATATCATCTAGTCCCTTAACAGATAAAAAGATCAAGTCCCTTCGTGATTGCCTTCGTAATGATCTTGTCCCTTTCGAATAAAGATGATAAGTCCCTTCGAATTGCTTATACACCTTACAGTTGCCTAAATAACAGTTGTCCCTTCACTTGTCCCTCATACATCCAAGGTAATGACTACCTATTCCTTAATAATAGGGATAGTCTTACCACTTAAAGGATATTTAAGAACAGAAAAGATTTAACTTAGGATAGGTTCCTCTTACGTACTTGCTCACTTTTCAAAAACATTTCAAACACTTCACATTTTTCAAGCAATTTTCAAAACAAAGGTTTTATATATATCCGTACATGGATCATTATAAAACACTTAAGAAAATTTCTAATCACACACTACATTTTTCAAAACAATTTAAAGTGAGCTAAGTAACTAAGAGCCCATGGATAACCATGGATGTAAAGGGTGCTAACACCTTCCCTTTACATAACCTACCCCCCGAACCCAAAAATCTTTTTAAAGGTCTTTCCTGTTCTTTTATGCCTTTCCTTTGGATAAAATAAAAGTCGGTGGCGACTCTTGCTATCCGCAACATTTAACTAAAGTCAGTTCTCCCACCGTGTTACAATGGCTGTGCGCAGCAAAGATCAAGGAAGGCTTATGGATCAGATTTGATGAGTTGTAACAAGTGGAGGCATGGTTACATGAGCTTTTGCAAATTGGTGCAACTTTGGCCCCTTTGTTATTTCTTGATGTGTAAGGCATGAAAAGTTGTGATTCTTGGGCCAATTCTGATCCTTAGGCAATGCATTATGATGTTAGGACATATAGAAGTGTGTTTGAGGTCACAAAAATGCCAGGCATGAGAATTTGCAAACTTCCCTCTTTGGTGTAAAAGTGAAATTTATGTGATTTTTCCCAACTTTGACAAGCCATAACTTGAGTTCCAAAATGAATTAGGTCAAGTTCTTGTACTTTTTGAAAAGGGAATGATCCAATCTACAACTTTCATGACCAAGAATTTTTCATATGAAGCATTTTTGAATCAAAAAGAGGAGGTTTAAAAACTTTCCCAAAATGGCAAGTTTACATTACAAGTCACTTTCCCAAAATGGCAACTTTGAAAATGGCTTGAAATTCTTCAATTTTGTGAATTTCTAACTTCTTCTAAGATCAAATAAAGATCATATACACCCAAATGATGGAGAAGACCCTTTGGTTGGATGATTGGGGGCCTCAGATGCCCTGATTTTGCACTGACTTGTTCAAGAAGTCACATATTGATCAGATGCCTTCCCCATTGAATTTCCTCATGAAAATTGGTATGCATGATCCTCATATCATATAGAGACCAATAGAAACAAGAATGACTAAAAAAATTGGAGTTATGGCCTCTGAAACCAAAACCCTAATTTTAGGTCATATGTGCAGTTAAGCTTGGCTATGCTTCCATGTCTTTCTCAGTTCTTGTGATTTTCTGACTTTCTTGATCATATGAGGATATAATATGATGCTTGAACATACATGGACCCTCTTGAGATGATTGAAGACCTTTGGAGTGGCTCAAATGGCTCAGGGGTTGCTCAGATCATAAACCCTAGGTGCAGATGACTTAGAACCAATGTGGTGAAGCAAAAATGTAATATGAGATGATATGATTGAACTTATGAAAATGAAAAAGAATCACAAGCCATGGTGAAATGAGTGAGGGCAAATTTGGGGTGTTTACACTTTCATGTGACATGAGACTTTGTTATGATATACTTGCACGCGTTCCGTTTCGGGGCGAGGTGTAAGTTATCCCTTGTGGTGGATAGGTCTTAGCATGAGATTACCTCACAAAGAAAAGCTAAAAAACACTTCTTAATCAAAAATCACAAAAACACTTAATAAATGTTAATAGGTCAGTGTGTCTGAGCCTTCACTTGTGGGACTAGCTTTGGGGATTTCCTCCATAGATAGTTGTGCCTCTTGCGCATTCCATTTCGGGATGATGTGAGACGTACACATCCCATTGAGTAAGACTTAGGTACACTTACCTATGCAAATTTCACTCATAAAAAGCTTCATAAAAAACACAAACAAACAATAAGCGTCTTTCCTTCGGGAATTCTTTTCTCATCTCATTCGCTCCGTACGTGAACTTGCCTACTTGTCACTTTGCAAGACGGTTACATACTCGTCGTCCGAGTCTGCAACACTTGAGCATTGGCATATGCAGTTCAAGCCTTAATTCACAAGCAATTTCTTTTCTACTCCTAGTTAGGGGAACTACGGCGTCTCTGATCCTCATTTTCCCGATGAGGTACGTAGGCAGCGGGGTAGGGCCCGTTCGAGCACAATCTTTATTTTCCCTACATTTTTCCTTTTCATTTCTTTTTTTAGTTCTCTTTCTTTTCTTTCCTCCAGTTCTAGTCCTTCTTTTTTGCAGCAGCTTTCATTTCTTCACCCTTTGAAACAGTTTCTTTGCAAGCGTGGATCCCGTCGGGTACGGAGGACGATCTGGGTGCTAATACCTTCCCAGGTCGTAACCGACTCCCGAACTCAGTCTCTTTGGTTCGCAGGACCTTTGTCCTTCCTTTCTTTTCTTCTGGTTTGTGCAGCATTACCATTCCCGTTCCTTCGGGATAAAAATGCCTGGCTGGCGACTCTTTTCTTTTCCGCGCCACTTTCGCGTTTGTACCAGGATTGAAATCCGGGGAGCGACAGCTTGTACTTCTTTTTGTTTTTACTTTTGATTTTTTTGTTGTATTTTAACCCACCATGGGAACTTTGTTGTAATCAAACTATGTATCTTCACATTTCTGTAATATATGGTTTGTATTATTTCATGGGCTTTATCTCTCTGCAACATCATCATTTCCTCGAGGTCTGGAAAGGTCAAAACCAAAGAACCAAACCGGATACCCTTGGAAGACAAATATGCATCCTGCATTGCATACTAACCTCTTTTCTTTGTTTTGTAGGTTTTTGTTTTTTGTTGTTGTTTCTCACTTTGTTGTGGTTTCAGGAAACATTGCTCGCAGAAGGGTCTTCCCCGTCAATAGAGTGCACCGGTATCCGACAAGAAACAACCTTCCGGGCTTACAAATGGACCAGGTTCAACAGGATATGACTGACGTGAGAACCCAAATGGCCAATGAGAGGACTGGGATGAGGGCCCAGATGAACCAGTTTATGGCAGTGATGACTGGATTGGCTCAAAGCCAAGAAAGACTGAGAGAGTTGGTCGAGCGGCAAAATCCCGAGGAAAACCACCCAGGTATAGGGGGTACTAGCAACAACGATCATGTACAGCCTCGTACTGATCCCCCATGAACCAGTTTATGGCAGTGATGACTGGATTGGCTCAAAGCCAAGAAAGACTGAGAGAGTTGGTCGAGCGGCAAAATCCCGAGGAAAACCACCCAGGTACAGGGGGTACTAGCAACAACGATCATGTACAGCCTCGTACTGATCCCCTAGAGTTTGGACCTCATCTGAACCCAGAAATTAATGCTATAAGAAACACCCAAGGTAACACTGGAGGGAGGGCTTTGCAGGAAGACCCCCAGGAAGAACAGTTTATTGTGGTTGGGGCTGGGGACGAAGTTTACGATCGTCGGTTGGATGAAATAGCAGAAAAGCTAAGGTCTCTTGAATCCCAAAACTCTATGGGTTTTGATGTCATGGATATGGGATTAGTGGAGGGGGTTAGAATTCCTCACAAGTTCAAACCCCCCTGTTTTGAAAGATATAATGGAACATCCTGCCCCTGTACCCATCTTCAGTATTTCCTGGGGAGATTGAAAGCCTACACCATGGATGAAAAACTGTGGATGTTTTACTTTGAGGATAGCTTGACAGGGGCATCCCGGGAATGGTACTCTCACTTAACCAGGGCCACAGTTAGGAATTGGAAAGACTTGGCTGAAGCCTTCATTCGTCAATATCAATATAATCTGGACATGGCTCCAAACAGAACCCTTCTGATGGGAATGTCACATTCTTCCCGAGAAAGTTTTAGAGAGTACGCCTAAAGGTGGAGGCAATTAGCTGCTGCCGTTCAACCCCCGATGTAAGAAAGGGAGATGGCAAATATGTTCATGAACACTCTCCAGGGTACTTATATTGACAGGTTGGCTACATTTTCTTCTACCAGCTTTGCATACATGGTTATATCCGGGGAAAGAATTGAGAGCTTACTGAAGATGGGAAATATTTCTGACAACGACGCCAGTTCAAGCAGTGCAAGGAAGCCATTTGCAGGGCCCCGAAGATCCGGCGAAACAAATTTTGTACATGTGGGAAGAGGGAGACCCCAATATTTGCAAAGATCAGTTACCGCCGTCACTATTCCTACTCCACCTCCTCAATATAATCAACAACCACATCACTTTCCTCAACAGCCACAGTTTCCTCAACAAAGATCCTACAACAACCAACAACAATGCCCTTTTTCAGCAGCGGCCATCTCAGATCAACAGGGTGATTGACCCTATACCAATGCCATATGCCACATTGCTGCCACAACTCCTAAAGCTTAATCTTGTCGAGTTAAGGACATTGGCTCCACCGGATCCTCAGAACCTTCCGAGAAATTACGACGTCAACTCTAGGTGTGCTTTTCATTCTAATGCACCTGGTCACTCCACAGAAAAGTGCAGGGCTCTGCACATGAAGGTCCAGGATCTGGTAGATTCAAAGGCCCTGAATTTTGCACCACCTCCCAATGTCATGAATAATCCTATGCCCAACCATGGTGGGCCAAGGATAAATGCTATATAGGAGGGCTCACCCATGATTTTGATTGAAGATACTACAAGTATTCAGACACCTCTGACAGAGGTTAAAGCTCAGCTTTTGAAATGCCAGGTGTTTCCAGGTTGTGAGGCCTGTTGTGAATCTTACAAGGTTTCCATGAACGGGTGTGCAAGCTTGAGGAATGTCATCAATGGCTTGATCAGAGAGGGTATTCTGCAAATAACAACAACAGCTTCTACAACACCAGCAACTCCTTTTTCAACAACAAATGTTTCTCCTACAACTGCAAAGACAATTGTTCCTATAGACTCGTCTACAAAATCAGCAATCACTTCTTCCATTACTTCAATAAACAACAGTTCCATTACATCCACTTCTACAACTACAGCAACCACCCACAACGACGTCTCCACAGTCACCATCTATTATGACCCTGCAACGGTCCCTATTTCCAACAATTATCAACAACAATCTCAACAACAGTTTCAGCAACAATCAAGCTTCAGTCAATCACCACCACCATCAATCAGAAGTCCTGTCACCATCTTTTATGACCCACAAACAATAACGGTCCCAACCTCTACTGCAGTTAACCCAGTCACCATCATGGTGCCAGGGCCTATTCCATATGACAAAGACAACGTTGTACCATGGCACTATGGTTCAGACCTTTACTGCAACGGAGAAAGAGTCCTTCTTGATTCTTCGGTTCACACTCCACAAGTGGATAATGTCGGGGGAGGCGGAGGCTTCACCCGAAGTGGATGCCTCTTCGCGTCACAAGCTCCAAGAACTAGTATTGAGGCAGAGGTTGTTGCCAAAGCCAAGCGGAAAAGTGTGGCACCTGAAAAACCTGCACCAAAAGAGACTCATAAATCATCCTTTAATCAGGATGTGGATGAATTTATGAGGATAATCAAAAGAAGTGACTACAAGGTTGTGGATCAGCTCCACCAGACTCCTTCCAAGATCTCCATCTTATCCTTGTTGTTGTGTTTCGAAGCTCATCGGGATGCGCTGCTTAAAGTCTTGCACGCTGCCTACGTGCTGGAGGAGATCACAGTGAATCAGCTTGAGACAGTGGTGTCCAATGTTAATACTAGCCATAGGCTAGGTTTCACCAATGCTGACTTGACAACAGAAGGACGTCACCATAACAAAGCTTTACACATCACTTTAGAGTGTAAAGGGGTTGTGCTCTCGCATGTTCTTGTTGACACTGGGTCTTCACTCAATGTCTTGCCAAAGAAGGCTTTTGTCAAGCTCGAATATGATGGAATAGCTCTCCGACCAAGAAATCTGGTGGTCAGGGCTTTTGATGGCTCCAAGAGGTCTGTTCTTGGAGAGGTGGAGTTGCCTGTGATAATCGGTCCGCAGGTCTTTCAGACTACTTTCTATGTGATGGACATTCAGCCGGCCTACAACTGTTTGTTGGATCGACCATGGATTCACGCTGCTGGCGCGGTTACGTCGACCCTTCACTAGAAATTGAAATATGAGTGGGAAAGACAGATTATCACCATATGGGGTGAAGAGGATATCTTTGTTAGCCATCTGGCTACATACAAATACATTGAGATGGATGGTGAAATCCATGAAACTATGAGCCAGGGGTTCGAAGCAATGAATGTCAATGAGGCGACGACTGAGGTATTTGCTGCATCCCAGGAGGATAGGATGGGTACTTCAATTGTGTCCTATCAGCAAGCCCGAAAGGTTGTTGAAGATGGAAACGCCCAAGGCTAGGGCAAGCTGCTACCGGTGGAGAAGAAGGAGGACAAATTCGGTTTGGGTTACAAACCATTCTGACAAGATCAAGTAGAGGCTGCTAAAAAGCCCAAGTTCATCAGTGGGGGAATGCTCACCCCAGATGTTGTTAACAATGTGGAAGACGTGGCGGAAAGCGACCTCAACCTGGAGAGTTGGATACGTCCAAGGATCCTGGGTCACCAAGTCCTTAACTGGTCTTCCAATGAAATTATAAGGGTTACTCCTGTAGAGTAATTATTATTTCCTGCTTTTTTTAGCATGCATCAAGTCCTGCATCTTGCCCAAGGTGTCAGGACTCATTTTGTAATAGGGCCATATTTGTAATTTTGTGCAAATGGAATATCAATGAATATTGGACATCTTTTGCAAACAATTCTCTCTTTCGCTCACTGTCTTTTCATTTTTCATTTTTGAACAAAACAATAAAATGGCAATGTTTTCAAAATAATAAATTCATTTTCACTTTTTCTAAACAAGATTAAAAATTGATCACTAAAACGAACAAATCTCAACCCTTGTAGAGATTATCCTCTAGATTGCACCGACAACAGCACTGCTATGACCTTGAATGACTTCGACAATCTAATTAATCAAGTTGATGAAGGGGTTGAAGAGGACTATGAGTTACCGGAAGAGTTAGCCCGGTTGTTGAGGCAAGAAGTGAAAGTGATTACTCCTCATCAGGAGGAGGTGGAAATAGTTAATCTTGGTACCGAAGAGGATTTGAAAGAAGTAAATATTTGGGCCGGTCTGCAAGCCTCGGTAAAAGAACAGCTTATCAACATGCTTCGAGAATACGTCGACGTCTTTGCTTGGTCCTATCAAGACATGCCAGGTCTAGATACGAATATTGTTATGCACAAACTACCATTAAAAGAAGATTTCCCTCCAGTGAAACAAACGTTACCCCATACTCGCCCAGATATGGCCATGAAGATTAAGGAAGAAGTACAAAAACAGTGGGACGCCAGTTTCCTCGCTGTAACTAGTTACCTGCCGTGGGTTGCTAACATTGTACCAGTGCCTAAGAAAGATGGCAAAGTACGTATGTGTGTAGATTACCGGGACCTGAACAGAGCTAGCCCGAAGGATGATTTCCCATTACCTCACATTGATGTATTGGTCGACAACACGGCTCAGTTCTCGATGTTTTCTTTCATGGATGGTTTTTCTGGGTATAATCAGATCAAGATGTCACCCGAGGACATGGAGAAAACAACCTTCATCACACCTTGGGGCACATTTTGTTACAAAGTAATGCCATTTTGACTGAAGAATGCCGGTGCGACTTACCAACGAGCTATGGTAATGTTATTTCACGATATGATCCACAAAGAAATTGAATGCTACGTGGATGACATGATTTCCAAGTCCCTTACTGAAGAAGACCATCTGGTGAATTTGCTGAAGTTGTTCAAGCGTCTGAGAAGGTATCAGCTGAAGCTAAACCCCAACAAATGCACATTCGGGGTACGTTCTGGTAAGTTGCTGGGATTTATCATAAGTGAAAAGGGAATTGAAGTTGATCCTGACAAAGTCAAAGCCAATTAGGAGATGCCTGCACCTAGGACTGAAAAAGAAGTTCGGGGGTTCTTAGGAATATTGAACTACATATCAAGGTTCATATCTCATCTCACTGCAACCTGTGAGCCCCTTTTCAAATTGTTAAGAAAGGAACAAACGGTCAGGTGGAATGAAGATTGTCAGAAAGCTTTTGACAAGATCAAGGAGTACCTCCAAGAACCTCCAATTCTCATGCCTCTGATTGAAGGAAGACCTCTAATAATGTACCTGACAGTATTAGAAGGATCAATGGGGTGTGTGCTGGGCCAGCATGACGAGTCTGTGTCGCTCCCAAAGATTTGCATCCCGGTACAAGCGCGAACTGTCGGAGAAAGGAGAGAGAACACACAAGGGTGAACTCAAGAGAAAAGAGTCGCCAGCTAGGCATTTTTATCCCGGAGGAAAGGTAATGCTGCATAAACCTAGGAAAATATGGATAAGACGGTTGCGAACCAGAGAGACTGAGAAAGAGGGTTGGTTACAACTTGGGAATGTATTAGCACCCAGATTGTCTGCCGTACTCGACGGGATCCACGCTTGAAAGATTTGTGTTTTAAAGGGGTAGTGTCAGTGCAATTTGTGTATCAAAGCTGGAAAAGAATGCAAGTGTCAGTGTAAAAGAAAGGTGAAGTGTATAAGAGAAGTGTCAGTGTAAGAACAAGAATGAAATGCTCAAGATTATGAGGCTTAAAAAATAATGCTGGAAGAGGGGGGAATATACAGAGACTTTTGTTCGATAACTGTTAAGTTATGCCTACGTATCCTCTCGTGCAATGAGGAAGTCAGAACACCGTAGTTCGACCCAAAGAGACTGAAAGATAAATTGACTTGTGAACTGCTTGCTTGTCTATGCTCAAGTGTATGACCTGTCTGGCTCAGGTGCTAACTGTCTTGCATTAGATGGAAGAAGCAAGTTCTCGTTTGTGAGTGAATGAGGTGAGAAAAGAATCCCGGAGGAGACGATTATTGTTTGTTTGGTGTATTTTCAATCTTTTATTTCTTTTGGAGTTTGTCATAAGTTAATGAGCTTAAGCCTGAACCAAGGGGTTAGTAAACTCATCACATCTTCCCTCTGATTAGGGGTAATGAGAATACCCTAAGTGTGAAGTAAACACCTCACACTTAATCACCATGATGTAGGATTAAGATCATTAACCTACTTGCATTTATTTAGATGTTTTTGTTGTTTTTGTTTAGTGCTAAGTAATGAGATTAAGCCATAATCAAGGATTTAATGGACCCATTACACCATCCTAATAGAAGGATAATAGATGAGAACATTTAAGCTGAGGAAGGCTCCACAACTTAATCCATGATTAGGGATTAACCTCATGACGAAACAAAGCCTTTATTAAAGTGGATTTTAGTTAATGATAAGATGAAGAAGTGGTTTTTATGGTTTTTAAGACAACTTGAGTGGGACTTGTCCATTAACACTAGGGTTAGTCCTTCTTAACCAATTAAGGAAGAATTAGAACCCTAATGCAAGGCCCAAGTTACAAGCTTGATGTCTTAGTGATTATTATGTGAATTGATTAAAGGATTTAAACACATTAAGGGTTTAACACTTAGGATTAAAGTTATACTCTCCATCCTAATAGAAGGATGCAGGCATAAGCTTAATCACAAAGCCTTAAAACCTTTAGGGTTTAGTCCTTGATTATAGGATGAGAAGAGAAGACTCAATGATGACACAAAGGTAAAAGCTAAATGGGGGACTAATCAAACCCTAATTGTTATCATGCTTAGTTGTTCCTAGGGTTAATGAGGCTTGCAAGAAGATCTTCAGAGAAACCACCAGGAAGGAAACAGATGAAAGGAGGAAGAAGCAGAGAGAAGCAAGACAACTTGCTTCACTTAAGAAGACAAGTTGCTTGAAGGAAGAAAGTGGGAGAGAGCATGAATGAGCAAGCTCACTCTAATACACAAGATAAAATGCAGCAATGATGAAAGAGAGGGATGAGAAGAGATTGTGAGAAGTGAAGGCAAATTCACTTCTCAAAACAACTTACCACCTAAAAAGTTAGCAAAAGAAATGAAATGAAATGCAAATGAGATGAAGTGCCATGGTGCAAACCAAAGCCAGAAGCATAAACATGATATTAATGATGCTAAGATATGATGCAAACACATGACAAGAGATGAGAGTGGTCAAACAAGCATAAGGATGCAAATGAAGCATGCTTTGAATCATGGAAGTTCATGAAAGTTTATGAAATGGAATGAATATGTAACATGGCAAATGAAAGATGCAATGATCAAACATGATTCTAAGATGTCCTAAGATGTCTTATGAATCATGTGGATGCACAAAATGTCATGATAAGTTCTTGGTGCAAGCAAATGAGAGATGGATGCAAAGGAAGGCACAAATTAGGGTTTACATACAACATGCAATGCAAAAATTCAAGACCAGAAGCAAATGACAAGATAAAAAATTGAAAATGGGATCAAAGGAACCCTAACCCTACACAAGTTCACTGCCCAAAGGAGGGGACCTAACTCTTAACCTAGTGCAAGTTATGAATTTCTCAAGTCAATTAGGGTTTAGGGATACCTCACAAGGAAAAATGCTCATTAAATTGAAAATGCAAGATCAACTCAAACCAATTTTATCTTATAAACTACAAGCTATGAAGGATGCAATGCAAAAAGAACCATCATCAAACTCTCAATGGTTAGGCAGAATGGATTTTTCCAAGTTTGAACAAAAATATTGCCTTTAAAAGAATTTAATTTCAATGAGAATTGTCAAAATGCATCAAGAACCAAAAATAAATTTGTTTTGAGAGTTTGATAATGTTTCTAAATGTTTTAAAATGCAATGTGAATTTTTTGTGATTTTTTAAATACCAAAATGCATTTTTAATTAATTAATTTTCATTAACTAATTAAAAATAAACATTTAAATGATTTAAAAATAATTTTTAATGCAAAAAATAAAAAATAAAAAAAATATATTTTTGGGTTCTGAAAATTAATGGAATGTTTGTCAAAAATTTTCAGAATTTTTAAATGTGTTTTGCTATTTTAAATAATTCGTGGAAATTAAATATGAAACAAATGAAATAAAAAATGAAATTAAATGAAAAATGAGAAAGTCAAAGGATCTGAAGGCCAGGATTCAAATTCCAGGAGGCGGGAGTTGACTACGCGCGCTAATGGACGGCCAGAATTCAAACTCACGTAATTATGATTAAGCCCTAATCCAAAACCCTAATTACTTTCAGATGACCGGAACAGTGTTCCGGTCATCTTCTCCGGCAAGATCCTCACCCCATCTCCCTCAATACGCAACCCCAAGACCCCTAAAGCTCCAGAAATGATTCTCTCCTCAACCCCATCAAGAATCAAACATCAAAACTCATCTATTCAACCCCAAAATCATGAATCGAAGCAAAACGGAAAAAATGGCAGAAATTTCAGAAGATCAATACATGCTTAATACTCAACTATTCTCAAAAATAAAAACATCATGGTGATCAGTGAGACATGTAGAAACATTCTATAACATAAAATAAGAGTTCTGGAAAAATAAATGCCATGGCTACCTGAGCTTGAGCTTTCGAAACAGGGACTTCCTGGCCAGTTCTTTGCTTCAAATCCACTCCAATGATTCCCCCCAAGAGCTTGTGATGCTTGGTTGGAGTTTAAATGGCCTCAAGAAGAAGTTTGTAGAATCTCAGTTCATGAAAAGTTGAAATCGTGTTTTTGATTGTGGGCCTTTCAGAGAAAATTGATGGTTGGGAATTGATCAGAAGGCTAGGGTGAGTTGTTCTGTGGGATTTGTTTTGATGTTTGAGACATGAGTGCTGAGTTTCAAAACAAAATGCATAAGAGGTGAGTTTTGGGGATGCTGACTTGTGGGAGAGATTAGGTTTTGTTGTGTTATGTGTTGAGTTCCATTTTGTCCATGTATCAAGTTGGGATAGGTCAGAGAGTTGTTGCTGGCCTATGTTGATTGGTATGGTCCATTTTGCCAAAAGTCAACTTTTTTGTAAGAGGAGGTATGGGCTGGTTCAGTCATGGTACAAGGGCATGGCTTGGCTCAGCTGTGATCAAGGAGAACCATGGAAATGAATTTGAGGCAATGCAGCAAGTGGATTTGAGTTTATGTGAGTTTTTGCAATTTCACAAAGTTTTGGCCCTTTTGAAGTTTCTTAAAGATCAAGGCATGAAAATGAACAATTCTTTGGTGCATTCTGATTTTTAGGTCATGGTTCATGTTTGTGTGATGCATAGAAGTCCATTTGAAGTCACATTTTGCCTTGGTATGAGGTTTTGCAACTTTGCCTCTTTGGTGTAAAACATGAAATTATGTGATTTTTGTCAACTTTGAGAAGCCATAACTTTTGATCCAAAATGAATTAGAATGAGTTCTTGTACTTTTTGAAAATGGGAGGATCCATTCTACAACTTTCATGACCAAAGTTTTCTCATTTGAAGCATTTTTGAATCAAAAAGAGAAGGTTGAAAAACTTTCCCAAAATGGCAAGTTTTCATTACAAGTCACTTTCCCAAAAAGGCAACTTTGCAAATGGCTTGAAATTCTTCAATTTTGTGAACTTATAACACCTTTTATGATCAAATAAAGATCATATACATCCAAAATGATGGAGAATGCCCTTTGGTTGGGTCATTGGGGGCCTCAGATGCCCTGATTTTGCACTGACTTGCTCAAGAAGTCACCTTTTGATCAGATGCCTTCCCCATGGAATTTCTTCATGAAAATTGATATGCATAATCCTTATAACATATAGAGACCAATAGAAACAAGAATGACCAAAATTTTGGAGTTATGGCCTCTGAAACCAAAACCCTAATTCTAGGTCATCTGTGCAATTAAACCTGGCTCTGCTTCCATGCCTTTCTCAGTTCTTGTGATTCTTTGACTTCTTTGATCTTGAGAGGATATCTTATGATGCTTGAACATACATGGACCCCTTTGAAGTGACTGAAGACCTTTGGAGTGGCTCAAATGGCTCAGGGATGGCTCAGATCACAAACCCTAGATGCAGATGACTTTGAATCAATGCAGTGAAGCAAAAGTGCAATATGAGATGCTATGATTGAACTTATGCACATGAAAAGATCACAAGCCATGGTGAAATGGGTGAGGGCAAATTTGGGGTGTTTACAGCTGCCCCTATTCAAGCATGAGTTAGCTGTGCAGGATGTAAGCAACGGCTTAACAGGTAAACAGGATAACTTGTGGTTGAATACCAAAGACAGTCCAAAATTTGCGCTCACAGAATGAAGAAGAAAAGGGATATAGATTGTAAAAGAAAATAAAGTATGTATAAAGTGCGGGTGACGGAGGACGACCGTCGAGCAGAGGACGACTGCTGGGGATGGAGCAATGACGGGGACGACCGACATGCTGGGAAAAATGCGGGAAATAAAGCAATGACGGGGAACGGTCGGCAAGCTGGGGATATAAGAGATCATGATGGAGACGGACATCAAGTAGAGCTATACGACTCTCAAGGGATTAAAAATAAATGATGGGGACGGCCATTGGGTTGAGGAAATGAATGAAACAGATGATGAGGTACGGTCATCAGAGGTGAAGGGCGATCACCTAGCAGGGGACGGCTGCTCTGTTGGGGACAAGATGAGGGACGATCATCTAAGGTGAAGGACGATCATCAAGAGGTGAAGGACGATCACCTAGCAGGGGACGACTGCTCTGTTGGGGACAAGATGAGGGACGGTCATCAAGCGGTGAAGGACGATCACCTAGCAGTGTACGGCTGCTCTCAGGGTTTATCATGACATAGGACGAACGCCAGATAACAAGGTCAACGATGGGGACGACCATCAGATAGAATGATGAAGGACGATCATCAAGAGGTGAAGGACGATCACCTGGAAGGGGACGGCTGCTAACAAAATCACGACATAGGACGAATGTCGGATAAGGAGGGGTTCTAATGGATAGAGACTCCTCTGGGAGTGATGAAGGACGGTCATCAAAAAGGTGAAGGACGATCACCTTGCAGGGGACGGCTGCCGAAAAGGTATCATGACATAAGACGAATGTCAGATAGAAAATAGTTTAACAAGTTTTGTTGGGGATTCTTCTGGGGAAAGGGTAGACAGAGACGAGTGTCTAAAATTCAAGAAAACATAAGTGTTTGACACTGTGTATAGATTAAAGATGCGGACGAGCATCCTTAAGACTGTGATACGGACGAGTATCAGTAGAAACAAACGCTTGACGCATGTTCAGAGATGATGATACGGACGAGTACCAACTGGTTAACAAAGAGCACGGACGAGTGTCGAATCTAAGGGGATATAACTGGCACATACAAGATACGGACGAGTATCTGTATGAGTAAAAAGCGATAAGCGAGACACGGACGAGTGTTTAACTTGCTGGGGAGAGAACGACACGGACGAGTGTCGGAAAAAGTGTACTATAAACAAGTATTTGATTCATAAAGTGTTTAGGCAACTATGCTGGGGAAGGTGACACGGACGGGTGTCAAGGATTAGTATATATGTGTATCTGCGTTAGTGAATGCAAAAGGGACGCTTTGGCTTTCTACTGGGGATACGACACGGACGGGTGTCAAGAAGTATCTGTACTATATAAGCATCTGTTTGCTCGGGCAATTCACTGGGGAATGATGACACGGACGAGTGCCAAAAGGAGCATGTATCTGTATTCGTGAGTGTGCGAGTAAATGCTTTGGCTCCCTGGTGGGGAATTGGGGAATGTTATGTATATTGTTGATGGATTGTCAGTCTTTACAAGTGTTTGATTCAGAACATGGCTTATGATTATGCAATATGTTTGATTTTTGCTGTAATGCTCCGTATTAGACGGAATGCTACGCTCTAGGGGAAAATATGATGCGAATGCTATGATTATGCAAAGATACCGATCCAGGATTTGGATCCCATTGCTGCGAGGATCTATGGCTGATCTGCTTGAAGTGGATATCCCAGTTGGGGATGAGATCATTGGTAGATCTGACATATATGACTCTGCATGGGGAAATAGATCACTGATAGACCTATCTCAGTAATGAGGGACCCAGCTGGGGTTTGTAGAATCTTTCGTCACTCTGTTGTGAGATCTTCAGGCGTTGCTCTTCTGGATAGAGGCTGGAACTCTGTGGGGTGATGGTTCCCTGTCTAGCACTTGGCTGGGGAAGAAGAGAGATCACTGGAAGATCTTCCTAGATATTTCTGTGGGGATCCTGCTGAGGATGATACTTGACAACTCAGCTGGTGATATGAACACCTTCTGGTGCTGCTCTTCGAGGGAAATGTTGGAGAAGTGATGCCTGACAACTCTGATGGGGGAAAGCATCTCTGGTGCTGTTTGGAAGGTGTGCTGAGGAAACAATGACTTGGCAGTCTACTGGGGAGAAGCTTTCATGCCCCATGTTGCGCTTTGAAAACCTGCAATCCTATAAAGACAAAGAAACGTACAAGTACTCTGAGGTATCCCTTGCTGGATTCTATCATAGGAGTTTAGACACTCCCGGGAGTAAGTATATTTCCTGTAAGCACGTATTTTTAGAAGGGAAGCATCTGTATTTATGCAATCAATATATTAAAGACATCGGACATTTTTGCAAACGAAAATAAAATGTATGAGACGGAACATGACTGAATTCATCTGTATCACCTACAACATGAGTCGTCCATTTTTGCCTGAGTCGTCCAATGCGGCTTTTCAACTCAGCGGGTGTACATTTTTTATTTTAATTTCCCTTATTTTTGCCCGAGTCTTTTTATTCTGTTTTTGACTCGCCGGGATGCCCTATTTTTGCCTAGACTTATATTCTGTTTTTATGTCCAGCGGGTCATTCATGCGAAGTATTTTTTAACTGCATCTGAATTCACAGGGGACAGGAAGTCTTCACCATCCATAGTACTGAGCATCAGTGCTCCTCCAGAGAAAACTTTCTTTACTATGAATGGACCATCATAATTCAGAGTCCACTTGCCCCTGTGATCTGCATGAGGAGGGAGGAGTCTTTTCAGCACAAGATCTCCTACTTGATACCCTCGGAGCCTGACTTTCTGATCGAAGGCTTTCTTCATTCTTTTCTGATACAGCTGCCCATGACAGAATGCAGCCAATCTCTTTTCTTCAATCAGATTCAGTTGTTCGTATCGGGATTGGACCCACTCTGCCTCATTCAACTTGACATCCATTAGTACCCGCAAGGAGGGTAATTGAACTTCAACAGGTAGGACTGCCTCCATACCATACACAAGCTGATACGGTGTTGCCCCAGTGGATGTTCTGATTGCCGTTCGGTACCCATGCAAGGAAAATGGTAGCATTTCATGCTAGTCTTTATAGGTAACCACCATCTTTTGCACAATTTTCATGATATTCTTATTAGCTGCCTCAACAGCGCCATTCATCTTTGGCCTGTAAGGAGAAGAATTGTGGTGTTGGATCTTGAAGTCCCGACATAGTTCTGCCATCATTTTATTGTTTAAGTTGGAACCATTATCAGTAATGATTCGCTCGGGAACTCCATACCGACAGATGATGTCTCTTTTCAGAAATCGGGCTACCACTTGCCTGGTAACATTTGCATAAGAAGCTGCTTCAACCCATTTGGTAAAATAGTCAATGGCTACCAGGATGAATTTGTGGCCATTTGAAGCAGTCGGTTCAATCTTGCCAATCATATCAATCCCCCACATGGCAAAGGACCAGGGTGAAGACATCACATTCAGAGGATTGGGAGGCACATGCACCTTATCCGTATAGATCTGGCATTTATGGCATTTTCTGGCATAGGCACAACAGTCTGCGTCCATTGTGATCCAGTAATAGCCTGATCTCAACAACTTTTTAGCCATTGCATGCCCTCCTGCATGGGTACCAAAGGATCCTTCATGCACCTCGTGCATCAACAAGTCCGCTTCTGTCCTATCAACGCATCTGAGGAGTACCATATCAAAGTTTCTCTTGTACAGGGAACCATCAGTATTCAGGAAGAAACTACCAGCTAGCCTTCTTAATGTCTTCTTATCATTGGATGATGCCCCAGGTGGGTATGTTTGATCCTCCAAGAAGCATTTGATATCATGGAACCAAGGCTTATCATTTTTTACAACATCCGCTGAGAACACATACGCTGGTCTGTCAAGTCTGGACACTGAAATTCGAGGCACAAAGTTGGCAGCTTGAACTTTGATCATGGAGGAAATGGTATCCAGAGCATCTGCAAACTGATTTTCGTCTCGAGGGATATACTCAAGCTTGACTGCTGTGAAGAAAGTCAATAACCTCCTTGTATAATCCCGATAAGGTATCAGATGATCCTGGTGTGTGTACCATTTGTCGTTCGTTTGATTGATTACCAGAGCTGAATCCCCGAATACAGTTAAAGTATTGATCCTGAGGTCAATGGCTTCCTCGAGACCCATGATACAAGCTTCGTATTCAGCTTCGTTGTTAGTGCAGTTAAAGGTGAGCTTTGCCGAGAAAGGCATGTGAACTCCTTTAGGTGTAATGAGTACTGCACCAACACCACGACCATTCATGTTAACAGCCCCGTCAAAAATCATAGTCCATTCTTCTTCTGGGTCGGGCCCTTCAGTGTGAATAGGCTCTTCATGGTCTTTTGCTTTTATGAACATGATGTCTTCATCAGGGAAGTCAAATCTCATAGGCTGGTAATCATCAATGGGTTGCCCAGCAAGATAATCAGACAATACACTGCCCTTGATGGCCTTCTGAGAGGTGTACTGAATATCATACTCTGTGAGGATCATTTGCCATCTTGCAACCCGTCCGGTAAGTGCTGGCTTCTCAAAAATGTACTTAACTGGGTCCATCTTTGATATCAATAAAGTAGTGTGGGTCAACATATATTGTCTTAGTCGGCGAGCAGCCCACACTAAAGCACAGCAAGTTTTCTCGAGCAGTGAATAACGTTGTTCACAGCCGGTAAACTTTTTGCTTAGGTAGTATATTGCATACTCTTTTCGACCAGACTCGTCATGCTGGCCCAACACACACCCCATTGACTCTTCTAATACTGTCAAGTACATGATTAGAGGTCTTCCTTCAACTGGAGGCATAAGGATTGGAGGCTCTTGTAAGTATTCCTTGATTTTGTCAAAAGCCCTCTGGCAGTCTTCATTCCACCTGACCGTTTGTTCCTTTCTTAACAGCTTGAACAAAGGTTCACAGGTTGCTGTAAGATGAGATATGAACCGTGAAATGTAGTTCAATCTACCTAGGAACCCTCGAACTTCTTTTTCTGACTTCGGTGCAGGCATTTCTTGAATGGCCTTGACTTTATCAGGGTCAACTTCAATCCCTTTCTCACTTACAATAAATCCCAGCAGCTTACCAGATCGCACCCCGAATGTGCATTTGTTGGGGTTTAACTTCAATTGGTACTTCCTCAGACGCTTGAATAACTTCAACAGATTCACCAGGTGGTCTTCTTCTGTGAGGGACTTTGCAATCATGTCATCCACATAACATTCAATTTCTTTGTGGATCATGTCATGGAATAACGTTACCATAGCCCGTTGATAAGTGGCACCAGCATTCTTCAGTCCGAATGGCATTACCTTATAGCAGAATGTGCCCCAGGGTGTGATGAAAGTTGTCTTCTCCATGTCTTCAGGTGACATCTTGATCTGATTATATCCTGAAAAACCGTCCATGAAGGAGAACACCGAGAACTGAGCCGTGTTGTCGACCAATACATCAATGTGAGGTAATGGGAAGTCATCTTTCGGACTGGCTCTGTTCAGATCCCGGTAATCCACACACATTCTTACCTTGCCATCCTTCTTAGGCACAGGTACAATATTAGCAACCCACGGCGGATAGCTAGTCACAGCAAGGAAACCGGTGTCCCACTATTTTTGTACCTCTTCCTTTATCTTCATTGCCATATCTGGGCAAGTACGGCGCAACTTCTATTTTACTGGCGGGCAGTCTTCTTTCAAAGGCAACTTGTGCATGACAATATCGGTGTCCAACCCTAGCATATCCTGATAAGACCAAGCAAAAACATCCACGTATTCCCGAAGCATATCAATCAGTTGCTCTTTTACTAAATCTTGTAGGCAGGCCCCAATCTTAACTTCTTTTACGTCTTCTTCCGTACCAAGATTAACCGTTTCAATCTCCTCCTGATGAGGAGTGATAACCTTCTCCTCTTGCCTAAACAACCTGGCTAGCTCTTCAGGTAGCTCATAATCAACTTCAACCCCTTCATCAGCTTAATTGATTGGATTGTCAAAGTCATACGAAGTCATAGCAGTGTTGTTGTCGGTGCAATCTGGAGGGCACTTTCTGCAAGGGTTTAGATTGATTTATTTTAGTGATCAATTTTAATCTTGTTTAGAAAAAGTGAAATGAAGTTATCATTTTGAAAAACATCGCCATTTTATTTTTGTACAAAAAGAAAAATGAAAAATAGTGAGCGGAAAAGGAAAATACTCATTTGCAAAAGATGTCCGATATTCATTGATTAATCCATTTGCACAAAATTACAAGATGGCCCGATTACAAAATGAGTCTTGTCATCTTGGAAAAGATGCAAGACTTGATGCATGCTTTAAAATACAGGAAATAATAATTACTCTGCAGGAGTAACCCTTATAATTTCCTGGGAAGACCAGCTAAGGACTTGGCTCCCCGGGATCCTTGGACGTATCCAGCTCTCCAGGTTGCGGTCGCTTTCCTCCTCGTCTTCCAAGTTGTTTACAGCATCCGGGGTGAGCATTCCCCCGCTGACAAAATTGGGCTTCTTGGCAGCCTCTGATTGACCTTGTTGAGTTGGTTTGTAACCCAACCCAAATCTGTCTTCCTTCTTTTCTACGGGCAGCAGCTTGCCCCAGCCTTGGGAGGTACCCTCTTCAACAACCTTCAGGGCTTGCTGATATGACGTTATGGAGGTTCCCAGTACAGCAGATGCTTCATTAATGTTCAGGGCCTCAAACCCTTGGCTCATAGTTTCATGGATCTCTCCATCCATTTCTATGTACTTGTACGTAGCCAGATGGCTAACAAAGATGTCTTCTTCCCCACAGATGGTGATGATCTGGCCTTCCCACTCGAATTTCAGCTTTTGGTGAAGGGTAGACGTAATAGCGCCAGCGGCGTGGATCCAGGGTCTACCCAACAAACAGCTGTAGGCCGGCTGAATGTCCATCACATAGAAGGTAGTATTGAAGGTCTGCAAGCCAATCATCACAGGCAAATCAATCTCTCCAAGCACTGGTCTTTTAGAGCCATCAAATGCTCTCACCACCAAATTACTCGGACGTAGTGCCAAGCCATCATACTCCAGCTTCACTAAGGCTTTCTTTGGTAGAACATTGAGCGATGACCCAGTGTCCACCAGTATATGAGATAGAACAACACCCTTGCATTCCAAGGTGATATGTAAAGCCTTGTTGTGGTTACGTCCCTCAGTTGTTAAGTCAGCATTGGTGAAGCCCAGTCCATGACTGGTGTTAACATTTGCCACCACAGTTTCTAGCTGATTAACAGTGATCTCCTCTTGCACGTATGCTGCGTGCAGGACTTTCAATAATGCATTCCTGTGAGCTTCAGAACACATCAACAGGGATAATATGGAGATTTTTGAGGGAGTTTGGTGAAGCTGATCCACCACTTTGTAATCACTTCTCTTTATGATTCTCATGAACTCGTCTACATCTTGTTCAAAAGATGTCTTCTGAGTTTATTTGACAGCTGGCTCTTCAAGCACCACACTCTTTCCTTTTGCTTTGGCAGCAGCTTCTGCTTCAGCATTAGGCCTTTGAGTTTGTGAGGCAAAAAGGCGTCCGCTTCTGGTGAAGCCTCCGCCTCCCCCAACATTATCAATTTGTGGAGAAGAGGTTGAAGAATCCAGAGTGATTTTCTCCTCGTTGCAGTAGAGATCAGAGCCATAATGCCAAGGTATGGCATTACTGCTTTCATAGGGAACTGGTCCAGGCACTGTGATAGTAACTGGACTGACTGCTGCAGAGGAGGGTACTGTAATGGTGTGCGGATCGTAGTAAATTGTGACTGGTGACCTGGCAGGAAGTGCCATGGCTTGTTGCTGGAAATTGTTGCTCGGAGGAACATTTGATGGATCATAGTAGATGGTGACTGCTGAGACATCTTCATTCATTTCTGTTGGCGTTGTAGAAGATTCTGTTGATAAAAAGGATGCTGATGTTGTAGAAGAAATGGTTGTTGAAATTTGACTTGTTGAAGTGATGGACGGAGCCATTGCTGATGATATTGATGAATCGGTAGGAATGATTGTTGCTGCTGTTGTAGAAGAATCAGGAATTGTTGTCAAAGGAATTGCTGGATTTGTAGGTGCCGTTGTTGAGATCTTAAGGATACCATCCTTGATAAGACCATCTATGCCGCTTCTCAAGTTATCACACCCGTTGACTGCAATGTTGCAATACCCACAACCGAGATCACACCCGGGGAACACCTGGCACTCTAGAAGCTGAGCTTTAATTTCAACCAGAGGTGTTCGAATTTGTGCAACACTGGTGATCAAAGTAGATGGTTCGTCTTCCTCGATGGCATTAATCCTCGGCCCACCATGATTAGGCATAGGATTTATGTTGAAATTCGGAGGAGGTGCGAAGTTGAGGGCTTTAGAATCCTCCAGATCTTGAACTTTCATTTGCAATGCCCTGCATTTTTCTGTATTGTGGCCTGGTGCATTGGAATGGAAAGCACACCTGGCGTTGACATCATAATTCTTCGGGAGATTAGAGGGATCTGGTGGTGCCAATGTCCTTAACTCAACCAAGTTAAGCTTCAGGAGTTGTGGCAGTAAGGCAGCATAAGGCATAGGGATAGGGTCAATCACCCTATTTGCCTGTGATGGTATTTGTTGGAAGGGTCTTTGCTGTTGATTGCTATTGTTGTTGATGTAGGTTCTTTGTGGCGGATACTGAACTTGCTGCTGATAATGTGGTTGTTGTGGTTGTTGATATGCTGATTGTTGAGAAATCGGAGCTGGAATAGTGACAGCTGCCACTGATCTGTGAACATACTGAGGTCTGCCCCTGGTGGCATGGATGGCATTTGTCTCACCGGTCCTTCGAGGTCCCACAAAAGGCTTCCTGGGATTATTGGACGAACTTGCACCATTATCAGAAATTTTGCCCATTTTTAATAGACTTTCAATTCTTTCTCCGGCTATAACTACGTCAGCAAAACTAGTGGAAGAAAAGGCAGACAGCCTATCAATATATGTTCCTTGCAGAGTATTCATAAACATGTCGGCCATTTCTCTTTCCGACATGGGTGGCTGGACAGCAGCAGCAAGCTGTCTCTACCTTTGGGCATATTCCCTGAAGCTTTCTCTGGAGGATTGAGACATTCCCATTAGGAGGGTCCTGTTAGGAGCCATGTCCAGGTTATATTGGTATTGTCTGATGAAGGCCTCAGCTAGGTCCTTCCAGCATCTGATAGTAGCTCTGGTCAAGTGTGAATACCATTCCCTTGAAGCCCCAGTCAAACTGTCTTCAAAATAGAACATCCACAACTTTTCATCCATGGTGTATGCTTTAAGTCTCCCCAGAAAAGACTGCAAGTGAGTTCGTGGACAGGAGGTTCCATTGTATTTCTCGAAGCACGGAGGTTTGAACTTGTGGGGAATTCTTACCCCATCCACTAACCCCATATCCATTACATTGAAACCCAAAGAGTTTTGAGACTCCAAGGACCTTAACTTCTCAGCAATTTCATCAAACCTTCGGTCATAGACTTCATCTCCAGCTCCCATGACAGTAAACTATTCTTCTTGGGGGTCTTCTTGTAAGATCCTCCCCCCCAGTAGTATTTCCTTGCACATTACCCGGGATATTGACTTCCGAATCTAGATGAGGTCCAAATACAGGTGGATTAACATGAGGCTGTCCCCTCTCATTGTTACTTGTTCCCCCAGTCCCAGGATGAGGTTCCTCAGGGGCTTGCCTTTCTACCAATGCTCTTAGCCTTTCCTGACTCTGGGCCAAGCCAGTCATCACAGTCATGAATTGGGCCATTTGGTTTCTCATCTCCACCCTTTCATTAGTCATCTGGGTTCTGACCTCAGTCAGGTCTTGCTGCACTGACTCCATTAGAATACCCGGAAGGTTGTTGCGAGTAGGATACCGGTGTACACGGTTGACAGGGAACACTCTTCTGCGAGCAATATTTCCTGAACCACAACAGAGTTAGAAACAAACAAAGTAATAACAAAACATACAAAACAAAACAAAAGTTAGTATGCAATGCAGTATGCTTATTTGTTTTCCAAGGTATCCGGCTTGGTTCTTGGTTTTGACCTTTCCAGACCTCGAGGAAGATGCTTTGATGTTGTTGAGAAAAGAAAACCCAAATGGAAACAAACTAAAATATATTACAAAAGATGAATAATACATAGTCTGTTTTTTTTACAACACATGCCCCTGAAGGGTCAAAATACATCACAAAAGAAAAGTACAATCAAATGAAAACAACAACAATCAAAAAAGTCAGACATCTAGTCCAAACTCATCCTCCTTAACCTCCTTTAGAAGCGCCTCAGTTACTGGACCAGCTGGATGCTCTGTAATAGTCCTGATGAGGAGGTTTCTGGTGGCAATGGCAGTGGTCAGCTTCTTGTGCCTATCCTGATCCTTTGATCTTTTCAAACCAGCCCTAAGTTTCAACTCTGAAATCTCCTTCTGGGCTACCAGCAAAGCTTCCTGTTGCTTCTTTTCATCGGCCTCTAACTGCTCAATCTTAGCTTGAGTTCTCTGATCTTCTTGAGTACGGGCTTTAGTGATCCTGACCCACCTAGCCTGACTTTCTTACAGATAGAGCTCAGTCCTAGCCTTCTGAAGCTTGGCCTCTTTACAGGCATTCTTCAATATTTGTTCCCCAGCTCTTGCTTTTCTGATGTAGTCCTCTGTTTTCTCAATCTTGGCTAAATGCTCCACCCTAAGCTTTTCCAACCTCTCAATGTCCAGACGACCATCACTCCTCTCCCAGAGGGTCTTCTTCAGAGCTTGAGACAGATTCTCATTCCTTTCCTTCAGTTTCTCAAACTCTTCCAGGCTGACAGTGGCTGTTGGCTGTACTGTAGATGGTCAAGGTGTGTCCTCCAAAGTGAAGGGCATCCCAGAAATCTGAGCTCTAGCATGAGACCAGTCATAGTACTGAGCTGAAGCAACATTATTGCATCTGCCCAGAATAGCCATCCCTTTTGTCTGGATGTTGTCCCAAGCCCAGGATGCTTGTCTGACAGCAGCTAGATTAGGCTTTATTTCACAATACAGGGTCTCAGCTAAATCTTGCACTCTAGGAGGGTGAATCAAATCATAGCCCAGATGTCTCTTAAACAGCAAGGGATTATAGTTGATGCAACCCTTTACTCCTATCAGAGGTACATTTGGGTACCGCCCACAGCTAGTGATAATTTCCTTGCCTTTGGTACTCTGGGTGCACCATCTGATGTCATCTGAAGTCAAAGCAATGAGCCTCTTGGCCCAATTCTTCTGTTGGTGGGGATTCAGGAATGCATCTGACTTAGGTAGGTGTCTGAGCATCCAGGTGTGAAACAGAGGAGCACAGCATCTCACCAACTTTCCTCTTTGTTTCTCATTCCTCTGATGAATGGAGTAATAGAAATCTCCCAGCAATGTGGGTACTGGGTTCCTCAGGAGGAAAAGATGAATGGCATTCTTGCTGATAAATTTGGGCTCATCTGCAAACAGTATAACCCCATATATGCTAAGGGCTAACAATGCACAGACTGCCCTCCATTCTCCCAAAGAGGCCTTCAGGATGGCCTGAGAAATCAAGAAATCCAAGTGCAAACCAGGGATCCCAGCCTTTGTTGTCATGTTTTGCTCAATCAAAGTAGGCTCCAGGTACAGTGCTTTTGCTACTTCTCCATTGTTGGGAGAAGTCATCTATGGGTTGAAGGGGACACCACCCCTGACAGGTACTCCAATCAATGATGAAAACTCCTCCAACAGAGGTCCTAGCTGAAAGTCTGGGAATGTGAAGCATCTCAAAGGAGGGTCATAAAACTGTAGGCAGGTGTGGATCATGCTCCTCTGAGAAGGGTCCAGGTCCATGACCATATCAAGGATACCTCCACAATGCTCTCTGAATAATGGGATGTGGTCAGGGGTGATAAGTGACTGGACCTGCCTGATACCAGTCAACACAGGCTCAAAGAAATGGTAAGATATGTTGCTCTTCCTGGGTGTAGCCATGACTGTTGATGAAGAAATGAAGAAGGTGCTGATGAGAATCAAGACTGATACTGGAGATGAGCCACTGATAGGCTAGTACTGGTGATGAAGGCAGCTGAAGCAGACAACTGATGAAGATAGAGGTCTATGCAGGTGAAGGGGTCAAAACCAAACCAGATATAATGTGGATACCCTGAAAAACAAATAAACAAATGTTAAATGATGCAATGATGATGTATGCAAATGATATGCAAGGGTTTGTGATCAAGCTGGATCTGACAGTCCATGTATGTTCAAGAAGTCCAGATGGAGGTTCAGAAATCCAGTAACCAGGGTGGGGGACTCAAATAAAGAGTCACATATCCAGGGTTAAATCACAAGAACTGTCCAACGTGAAGTACTCTTAATTAAAACAAGTAACTGGGTATGATGTGGCCAAAGGTACCTGCAAACCTGTAAACAGCCCAACCCCCTCACAGGTAGTGTTCTAAAACAAGGATCCTCAGACTTGGATCAGTTATGAGAAGTGTAAACACTTCTAACCCGGAGGTACAGTGTTTACAATAACCATAAAAGATCCTCCTCTAATTCACCTCAGTTTCTGAAGGTCAGAATAAAGGTCATCCAGACTTAGCAGGCTTCCCAGATAGCCCTAGCACTACAGGAAATCTGTAGCACAGAGTTCTCAAGAAGAAACCCACATCTGAACCGTGTTTCATATTCCCGCACCAGACCGAAATGGAATGGGAAAGAACATGAACCACTCTAGCCTAGGTGTCACTCAGGTCCCAGGTATAGGACCTCAAACTCTCAATGGAACCCCACCCATCAAAATAGAAGCCAGATTCAGCAATGATAATGACAGTATGAAAAATGTAAAACTGTAAAGGAAAGCAATAAATAAAGTTGTACATAAAGCAATAAATAAAGCAAAATAAATAAACACAATTAGCACATAACACCCCAGTAAACACAAATCAAACAAGCGCTAGGAGGAACCCACAAAAAGAACCAGAAGCCCTGGTTACAATATAAGGGTCCCCAGCAGAGTCGCCAAGCTGTCGCTCCCAAAGATTTGCATCCCAGTACAAGCGCGAACTGTCGGAGAAAGGAGAGAGAACACACAAGGGTGAACTCAAGAGAAAAGAGTCGCCAGCTAGGCATTTTTATCCCGGAGGAAAGGTAATGCTGCATAAACCTAGGAAAAGATGGATAAGACGGTTGCGAACCAGAGAGACTGAGAAAGGGGGTTGGTTACAACCTAGGAATGTATTAGCACCCAGATTGTCCGCCGTACTCGACGGGATCCACGCTTGAAAGATTTGTGTTTTAAAGGGGTAGTGTCAGTGCAATTTGTGTATCAAAGCTGGAAAAGAATGCAAGTGTCAGTGTAAAAGAAAGGTGAAGTGTATAAGAGAAGTGTCAGTGTAAGAACAAGAATGAAATGCTCAAGATTATGAGGCTTAAAAAATAATGCTGGAAGAGGGGGGAATATACAGAGACTTTTGTTCGATAACTGTTAAGTTATGCCTACGTATCCTCTCGTGCAATGAGGAAGTCAGAACACCGTAGTTCGACCCAAAGAGACTGGAAGATAAATTGACTTGTGAACTGCTTGCTTGTCTATGCTCAAGTGTATGACCTGTCTGGCTCAGGTGCTAACTGTCTTGCATTAGACGGAAGAAGCAAGTTCTCATTTGTGAGTGAATGAGGTGAGAAAAGAATCCCGGAGGAGACGATTATTGTTTGTTTGGTGTATTTTCAATCTTTTATTGCTTTTGGAGTTTGTCATAAGTTAATGAGCTTAAGCCTGAACCAAGGGGTTAGTAAACTCATCACATCTTCCCTCTGATTAGGGGTAATGAGAATACCCTAAGTGTGAAGTAAACACCTCACACTTAATCACCATGATGTAGGATTAAGATCATTAACCTACTTGCATTTATTTAGATGTTTTTGTTGTTTTTGTTTAGTGCTAAGTAATGAGATTAAGCCATAATCAAGGATTTAATGGACCCATTACACCATCCTAATAGAAGGATAATAGATGAGAACATTTAAGCTGAGGAAGGCTCCTCAACTTAATCCATGATTAGGGATTAACCTCATGACGAAACAAAGCCTTTATTAAAGTGGATTTTAGTTAATGATAAGATGAAGAAGTGGTTTTTATGGTTTTTAAGACAACTTGAGGGGGACTTGTCCATTAACACTAGGGTTAGTCCTTCTTAACCAATTAAGGAAGAATTAGAACCTGAAATTCTGTGATCAGATACGTGATGTCGAATGAGATGTTTAAACACTTGACAACTTGACCAAAACTTAAAGTGCAGGAAAATTAAACAACACAGGAAATTGTTAACCCAGTTCAGTGTATAACCACACTTACATCTGGGGGCTACCAAGCCAGGAAGGAAATCCAATATAAGTAATATTAATTCTAGACTTAAACCACTCAGTTTAATCTTTCACTTAATATCTACCCAAGGCAATTTCTACCTAAGACACAACTTAGATATGAGTACCAACTCACTCCCCCTCAATCACACAGTGATGTGTTTACAAGTTTAATAAAATTGAAGTCATACTTCAAACAAAATAGCTTGATCTTACTTCACAGTTTCAATCAAGACACAAATACACTTTTGCTTAAAAGTTCATAAAGTGGTACACATAAAACAACCTGCTATTAAAAGCATAAACACCCTATTTAGTCTTCTTAATTTCGTACTCTATTCTGAGAGTTTCTGTTGCTTAAATAGGTGTTGGATTTTGGGCTTTCTGTAGGTTTATCCAATCCTAATACGCATGTTGTCATCACCTTGAATTAGGGTTTGTTACTTCCTAGATTCTAGGTGATTCAGTTCTTCTGATTATGCTGAAGTCACATAACAAAACTCCCTACAGATGCGCCTTCTTCTGTTTCATCCATCCATAATTAATTCCAGATAACTTCCCTTAATTTACTCAGTTCTGTTAATCATTAATTAATTCTGGTAGCAGGTTTGAGATGTCACAACATCTGGTGTGACATCCTGAAAACTGAACTTACTTCATTTACTGATACAATGTCACAACATCTGGTGTGACATCCTGTAAATTGAACTTACTTCATTAACTGATACAATGTCACAACATCTGATGTGACATCCTAAATTAAGTTCATTTACTTATATTCTGTTTGATAATGTCACAACATCTGATGTGACATCCTGAACTAAATTCAACACTTCTTGTTGGTCAAAAATTCTGCCAATTCAAAACATCTACAAACTCCCCCTTTGGCTAATTTTTGGCTAACATACTTTTCTGGTTTATCAGAGTGCAGCAGATTTTCTTATATCAGAGTACAGCAGTTCTTTTCTGTTGAGTCATGTGAGAGTTTACTCCCCCTCAAACCTACATGTGTTCAGACTTGTTGCAACAGAAATTTTTCATCAAAAACACATCTTTAGTTCAGAAGCAAACAGAAGTTTTTCATTAATCAGTAAGCTGCATCATACATTGTTTAGTTCTCTTCTCCCCCTTGATAGACATAAATTGGGCCAAAGGTTTACAGAAGAATTACACAAGCAAAAACAAAATACAATGTTGGAGCAGACATTACATATTCCTCACATACATGTTTCACTCAGAATCCTCATATTCAGTGTCTTCCTCTTCTTCAGTTTCTTCATCAGAAGCAGCAGCTTTCTGAGCACTCTCTTCAATCTCCAGCCTTTGGATAATTTCTTCAAGCTTCTGCTTCCTGGCATCCAGTTCTTTGCATGTGGTCTTCAGCTCAGCAATCAAATCAGCTTTGGAGATTGGATTCTTTGCTTTTGAAGATCCAGCAGATGTCCCAGAGGGAGCTTCAACATCAGCTGCATGATGACTTAAGAACAACTTGTAGTGGAAGGCCAGGGGACTCTCTCTTTTGCAGATTGAATCCTTCTCAGTGAGGATACCTGGATACTGGCTGAGTATTATTCCACACAGCAGAGAGGGGAAGGCAATAGGCAACTTTGTTGCAGATGATCCAGCATGCTTCAATGTCTGATCAAAAATATAAGCCCCAAAATCCAGCTTTGTTTGGGTGCCCACAGCATATATAAACCTGCCCAATCCAGTTGCTATTGAGGAGGTATGGTTGGTAGGAACCCAGTTTGCAGTGCCAATCCTATGCAGCATTGCATACTTCCTTGTCAGCAAGCTCACAGAAAGTTTCCCTTTAACTGGCCAAGTCTTTACCTGATTTGCAGTGATAACCTTGCACACCTGGTTATCTGTCTTTCCCAGCTCATTAGGTCCATCAGATTCTCTTCCTAGATAGTGGTTGATAACCCTAGGAGAGAATTCTACACATCTCCCTCTGACATATACCTTTCTGAAGTCAGCTGACTTACCATCAGCACAGTCTTCTTGAAGGTTGACAATGAATTCCTTGACTAGCAGCTCATAGCAAGGAGAGAAGTTTGACACTGTTTTGAATAAGCCTGCAGAGGAGATGAGATCAATTACCTCTGTTCACTCAAGTGCATTACTGCTCAGCTCTCTTTCAAGTGCTACCCTTCTTTGATAGACAAATTTCCATCTGTTCACACTTGACACATGATGGAAATAAATGTTGTCCAGAGGAGCTTCTGGAACAGCATAGGAGGACCTTGAGGATGTTGGTTTCTTCTTTGGTGGGGATGTTGGGACATCCTCTTCAACATCTGAATCTGGAGGGGTGACAGCTTTCCTCTTCTGTGTATTCACCTTGCTCCATTGTTTGGTAGGACCAAAAGCAACTTTAGCTTTATCCTTCTTTGGTGTAGGTTGCTTCTTCTCAGGAGTTGCATGTCCTGCAGTCTTCTTTTCCTTCCTAGTCCTAAGCCTTTTGGCTATGCTAGGGTTTACGGAAGCAATGATTTCTGTGTCAGAATCATGCTCAATGTTTACAACAGGAAGAGGTTGAGCAGTCTCCTCTTCAGCAGGTGTATCAACAGAGGCTTGATCTTTAGTGGAGGCCTTGTGCTGGTCCTCAGATGTTTCATCATCACCATCAGTGGAGGCCTTTTGCTGGTCCTCAGATGTTTCATCATCATCATTAGTGGAGGCCTTTTGCTGGTCCTCAGATGTTTCAACATCTATTGGGACATCCTGTTGAGCAGGAGTGTCCTCTTCAGCCTTATTTTGTTGTTCTTCTTGTGGAGCTGGCATGGTGTTCAGAGGGATAGATATGCCACTCACAACTCTTTGCTCAGACAAGATCCTGTTCACCAGTTCCTTTATAGAGTCATCCACATATTCAGAAGCTTTTGGAGTAGTGTTTGAGGATGAAGGCATGCCTTTGGCTTTGCTGAATACAGGTTCCTTTGCTCTTCTCACAGTAGGGGTTCTTGGCTTTTGAGCAAGAGGAACACTTCCTCTGATTTCATCTATTGGAGTTGAATCCATAGGTACCACAGAGATGGGGGTTTCATGCACCACATCTTCTTGGTTGAGAATTTCTTCAGAGAGATTAGGGTTTTGATGTTGAGACATTTTCGAAAGAGGTGGATGAAGAGTTTAGGTTTGAATGATTTAGATGAGTTCTGAAAAAGCAGTTAGAGAATGCAATTCGTTTTGAGAGGATGATGAGAAGATGGATAGCTGAGAACAAGATGATATTTTTATAAGTAGCCGTTACTTGGAGAAATTTTAGGAGTGGAATACCCAGAGTCCTTGACCAGACTGGTGTTGCCATCTGGTGATCATGCCACACGATGTCATATGACATGTTGGCACATCTCCATAACTGTTATATTTCACATAAACAGATTCCCAATTTACCCCTTAGGTTTTCAAATCGGGTAGCATCCAAAGCTTTAGTAAATATATCAGCCAATTGCAGATTTATAGCTACATGTTCCAATGAGATCACTTTCTCTTCCACAAGATCTCTGATGAAATGATGCCTGATATCAATATGCTTGGTCCTGCTATGTTGGATAGGATTCTTTGATATGTTAATAGCACTTAAGTTGTCACAGTACAATGTCATGACATCTTGTGGGACATTGTACTCAGTGAGCATTTGCTTCATCCAAACCAACTGTGAGCAAATGCTTCCAGCTGCAATATATTCAGCTTCAGCAGTAGATAAGGATACACAATTTTGTTTCTTACTGAACCAAGAAATCAAATTGTTTCCTAGAAAGAAGCATCCTCCTGATGTGCTTTTTCTGTCATCAGCACTTCCAGCCCAATCAGCATCACAGAAGCCAGTGAGAATTGGTTTGCATCCATGAAAGTACATTATGCCATAGTCACAAGTACCATTGACATATTTCAGAATTCTCTTGACTTGGTTTAGATGACTAACTTTTGGATCAGCTTGATATCTTGCACATACTCCTACTGCAAAGGCTATGTCTGGTCTGCTAGCAGTCAGATATAATAAGCTTCCAATCATACTTCTGTATAGGCTTTGATCTACATTCTCACCCTTGTCATCTTTAGTCAGCTTTAAATGTGTGGGGGCAGGAGTTCTTTTATGAGTAGCATTGTCCATCCCAAATTTCTTGACAATGTTCTTAGCATACTTGCTTTGGTAAATGAACATGGAATCCTCCATTTGCTTTATTTGCAATCCAAGGAAGTAGGTTAGTTCTCCTACTAGGCTCATCTCAAATTCAGATTCCATTTGAGTGACAAAATGTTTAACCATCCTGTCTGACATCCCACCAAAGACAATGTCATCTACATATATTTGAGCAATCATGACATTTCCTTTATCATCCTTCACAAACAAGGTTTTGTCTATTCCACCTTTCCTGTACCCTTGCTTGATAAGAAAAGTAGTCAGTCTTTCATACCATGCTTTTGGGGCTTGCTTCAGTCCATAAAGAGCCTTCCTTAGTTTGTACACATGGTTTGGACAGCTTGGATCAACAAATCCTTTAGGTTGTTCTACATATACCTCTTCATTAAGATATCCATTCAGAAAAGCACTTTTCACATCCATTTGAAATAGCTTGAACTTCAGGATACAGACTATTCCTAAAAGTAGTCTGATTGATTCAAGCCTTGCTACTGGTGCAAAGGTTTCATCAAAGTCTACTCCCTCAATTTGTGTGTATCCTTGAGCTACAAGTCTAGCTTTGTTCTTTGTAACAGCTCCCTGCTCATTTGACTTGTTCTTATACACCCATTTAGTGCCAATCACATTTATGTCATCAGGTCTAGGAACAAGATCCCACACTTCATTCCTTGTGAATTGACCTAATTCTTCTTGCATTGCACAAATCCAGTACTCATCAGTAAGAGCTTCCTTGATGTTTTTAGGTTCTATTTTTGAGACAAAACAAGAACCTAAAATCACCTTTCTTGATCTAGTGCTTACACCTCTGTTGGGATCCCCAATTATCAAATCTTTGGGATGATCCTTCTGGATTCTTATGGAGGGAGGTTTGCTGGATTGTTCTGTCCTTTCATCAGTTTGAGTGAAGTCAGAATGATCACTCTTTTCTTCAGCTTCAGTTTGACTGTCAGCAGATGTTCCAACATCCTCTGTAACATCTGCAGGGGCATCATCAATTATCACATTTATAGACTCCATGATAACCTTGGTTCTAGAGTTAAATACTCTATAGGCTCTGTTGTTTATAGAGTATCCAAGAAAAATCCCTTCATCACTTTTAGGATCCATTTTTCTTCTTTGCTCCCTATCAGCCAGAATATAACAATTACTTCCAAACACATGGAAGTACTTAACTATGGGTTTTCTGCCCTTCCAGACTTCATAAATTGTGGACAAGGTTCCTTTCCTTAGAGTGACTCTATTATGAATGTAACAAGCTGTGTTCATAGCTTCAGCCCATAAGTACAATGGTAACTTTTTGGCATGGATCATAGCTCTGGCTTATTCTTGGATAGTTCTGTTCTTCCTCTCAACAATCCCATTTTGTTGAGGGGTGATAGGTGAAGAGTATTCATGATTGATTCCTTCTGAAGAGCAGAATTCTGAGAATTTTTGATTCTCAAACTCCTTCCATGGTCACTTCTTATTCTGACCACACAGCTTGCTTTTTCTCTTTGTATTCTTTGGCATAAATCTTTGAATACATCAAATACATCAGACTTTTCTTTGATGAAATTTATCCATGTATACCTTGAAAAGTCATCAACCACCACATAGGCATACCTCTTACCACCAAGACTCTCAACCTGCATAGGTCCCATAAGATCCATATGCAATAATTCCAAAACTTTGGAAGTTGTCAGATGTTGGAGCTTTGGATGGGACATCTTGGTTTGCTTGCCTATTTGACATTCACCACATATTTTGCCATCATCAATCTTCAGTTTAGGAATACCTCTCACAGCTTCCATAGATATGATTTTCTTTATGCCTCTAAAATGAAGATGACCCAGTCTTTGGTGCCATAGTTTCATTTCTTCTTCTTTGGCTAAAGAGCAAGTAGAAGTGAGACTGAAATCTTGAGGTTCCCACATATAACAGTTGTCTTTAGATCTGGCTCCTCTCATGACAACCTTCTGTTCTTTATTAGACACTATGCATTCAGTTTTGGTAAAGTTTACACTGTAACCTTGATCACATAATTGACTTATGTTGATCAAGTTAGCAGTCAATCCTTTTACTAGCAGCACATCATCTAGTCTTGGTACATCTGGACAGTTCAAGGTCCCAACTCCCTTGATTTCTCCTTTAGCTCCATCTCCAAATGTTACATATCTGGATGAATATGACTTTAAGTCTACTAGCAGATTCTTCAATCCAGTCATGTGTCTTGAACATCCACTGTCAAAGTACTGATCTTCTTTAGCTGATACTCTTAGAGATGTATGAGCTATATATGCAACATCCTTATTTGACCATTTGTATTGAGGTTTCTTTTGATGTCTCTGCCCTGTGTAGTGTCCATTTGTAGAGCTCCAAGGTTGTTTGTTGAACTTGTTCTTGGGCATGTAACTTTGATCAGCATGAAGACTAGCTTTAGGTACCCATACTTTCTTGATGACCTCTGTCTTCTGCTTAGGAGGTTGCTGATACATCTGACTTGGATATCCATGCAACTTGTAACAATGAGGTTTGATGTGTCCAAACCTTCCACAATGATGACATCTCCATCTTTGATACTTCTTCTTCATTATGTTCTTTTCATGATGTTGAGACATCTGTTGGGACATCTTGTTTGACTGTATGGAATTTGAAGTAGTTTTGCTGGTGCTAGCTTCAACCTTATGAACATTGTTAAATCCTAGTCCACTTCTATCCCCTGAATGCTTATTGTTGTTGAGAATAACATCCAGTGTGTTTGAGCTACTGTTCAGCATTCTAACAGATTTTGACATATGCTCCAACTTGGAGTTGAGAAGGTTTACTTCACTTTTCAAGGTATCAATGATCTCTAGATCACTTGTTTTTTCATCCTTTAGTGCCTCAATCTGCTTATTCTGCTTTATATTCTCCATGCATATTTCAGTGCTCCTTTTAACCAGTTCTCTGTATGACTGCTCAAGCTCTTCAAAAGTAAGCTCCCCATCACTGGATTCACTTTCAGATTCACATAATCCAGCTAGAGCAGTGATATGCTTAGCTGATTCTTCTTCTGAATCACATCCTGAGTCTTCATCAGACCAGGTTATAGAGAGACCTTTCTTCTGCCTTTTTAAATAGGTAGGACATTCATTTCTGATGTGTCCATATCCTTCACATCCATGACATTTAATCCCTTTTTCTTGATTGTTCTTTTCATCATAATTTGACCTTCTATAAGCATCATAAGGTCTTTTGTTCTCAGAAGAGTTTGTGTATCTTCCACTTGGTCTGGACTTGTCCTCCATCTTTCTGAGAATCTTTTTGAATTGTCTTCCAAGCATTGCAATGGTTTCTGATAAATTTTCTTCAGGTTCTACTTCATTATTTTCTTCTTCTTTATCAGTATTTGACACCAAGGCTATGCTTTTGTTCTTCTTTACAATTGTGTCATTCATTCCCATTTCAAATGTTTGAAGGGAACCAATGAGTTCTTCAACTTTCATTGTGCATATGTCTTGAGCTTCTTCTATTGCTGTGACCTTCATGTCAAATCTTTTTGGCAAAGATCTGAGAATCTTTCTTACAAGCTTTTCATCAGTCATCTTTTCTCCCAAAGCACCAGAAGTATTGGCTATTTCTAAGATGTTCATGTAGAACTCATGAATTGTTTCATCTTCCTTCATTCTCAAGTTTTCAAACTTGGTGGTGAGAAGTTGAAGTCTTGACATCTTCACCTTTGATTTTCCTTCATGAGTTGTTTTGAGAGTGTCCCAAACATCTTTGGCCAGCTCACAGTGATGCACAAGTCTGAAGATGTTCCTATCAATGCCATTGAATAAGGCATTTAAGGCCTTGGAGTTGCCAAGTGCTGAATCTTCTTCCTCCTTACTCCATTCTTCTTCAGGTTTCAACACTTTTGCTCCATCTTTGGTGTCTTGGACAGGGTGCTCCCATCCATTGTTGACTGCTTTCCAGGCCCTATTGTCAAGTGATCTTAAGAATGCTACCATTCTTGGCTTCCAGTATTCATAATTAGATCCATCCAATATAGGTGGTCTGTTTACAGATCCTACATCTCTGTCCATGTTTCCAGAATTTGCAGTCCCTAGATCTCACCCAGTTAAACAGGCAGGGTGCCTGCTCTGATGCCAATTGAAATTCTGTGATCAGGTACGTGATGTCGAATGAGATGTTTAAACACTTGACAACTTGACCAAAACTTAAAGTGCAGGAAAATTAAACAACATAGGAAATTGTTAACCCAGTTCAGTGTATAACCACACTTACATCTGGGGGCTACCAAGCCAGGAAGGAAATCCAATATAAGTAATATTAATTCTAGACTTAAACCACTCAGTTTAATCTTTCACTTAATATCTACCCAAGGCAATTTCTACCTAAGACACAACTTAGATATGAGTACCAACTCACTCCCCCTCAATCACACAGTGATGTGTTTACAAGTTTAATAAAATTGAAGTCATACTTCAAACAAAACAGCTTGATCTTACTTCACAGTTTCAATCAAGACACAAATACACTTTTGCTTAAAAGCTCATAAAGTGGTACACATAAAACAACCTGCTATTAAAAGCATAAACACCCTATTTAGTCTTCTTAATTTCGTACTCTATTCTGAGAGTTTCTGTTGCTTAAATAGGTGTTGGATTTTGGGCTTTCTGTAGGTTTATCCAATCCTGATACGCATGCTGTCATCACCTTGAATTAGGGTTTGTTACTTCCTAGATTCTAGGTGATTCAGTTCTTCTGATTATGCTGAAGTCACATAACAAAGCTCCCTACAGATGCGCCTTCTTCTGTTTCATCCATCCATAATTAATTCCAGATAACTTCCCTTAATTTACTCAGTTCTGTTAATCATTAATTAATTCTGGTAGCAGGTTTGAGATGTCACAACATCTGGTGTGACATCCTGAAAACTGAACTTACTTCATTTACTGATACAATGTCACAACATCTGGTGTGACATCCTGTAAACTGAACTTACTTCATTAACTGATACAATGTCACAACATCTGATGTGACATCCTAAATTAAGTTCATTTACTTATATTCTGTTTGATAATGTCACAACATCTGATGTGACATCCTGAACTAAATTCAACACTTCTTGTTGGTCAAAAATTCTGCCAATTCAAAACATCTACAGAACCCTAATGCAAGGCCCAAGTTACAAGCTTGATATCTTAGTGATTATTATGTGAATTGATTAAAGGATTTAAACACATTAAGGATTTAACACTTAGGATTAAAGTTATACACTCCATCCTAATAGAAGGATGCAGGCATAAGCTTAATCACAAAGCCTTAAAACCTTTAGGGTTTAGTCCTTGATTATGGGATGAGAAGAGAAGACTCAATGATGACACAAAGGTAAAAGCTAAATGGGGGACTAATCAAACCCTAATTGTTATCATGCTTAGTTGTTCCTAGGGTTAATGAGGCTTGCAAGAAGATCTTCAGAGAAACCACCAGGAAGGAAATAGATGAAAGGAGGAAGAAGCAGAGAGAAGCAAGACAACTTGCTTCACTTAAGAAGACAAGTTGCTTGAAGGAAGAAAGTGGGAGAGAGCATGAATGAGCAAGCTCACTCTAATACACAAGATAAAATTCAGCAATGATGAAAGAGAGGGATGAGAAGAGATTGTGAGAAGTGAAGGCAAATTCACTTCTCAAAACAACTTACCACCTGAAAAGTTAGCAAAAGAAATGAAATGCAATGCAAATGAGATGAAATGCCATGGTGCAAACCAAAGCCAGAAGCATAAACATGATATTAATGATGCTAAGAGATGATGCAAACATATGACAAGATATGAGAGTGGTCAAACAAGCATAAGGATGCAAATGAAGCATGCTTTGAATCATGGAAGTTCATGAAAGTTTATGAAATGGAATGAATATGTAACATGGCAAATGAAAGATGCAATGATCAAACATGATTCTAAGATGTCCTAAGATGTCTTATGAATCATGTGGATGCACAAAATGTCATGATAAGTTCTTGAGTGCAAGCAAATGAGAGATGGATGCAAAGGAAGGCACAAATTAGGGTTTACATACAACATGCAATGCAAAAATTCAAAACCAGAAGCAAATGACAAGATAAAAAATTGAAAATGGGATCAAAGGAACCCTAACCATACACAAGTTCACTGCGCAAAGGAGGGGACCTAACTCTTAACCTAGTGCAAGTTATGAATTTCTCAAGTCAATTAGGGTTTAGGGATACCTCACAAGGAAAAATGCTCATTAAATTGAAAATGCAAGATCAACTCAAACCAATTTTATCCTATAAACTAAAAGCTATGAAGGATGCAATGCAAAAAGAACCATCATCAAACTCTCAATGGTTAGGCAGAATGGATTTTTCCAAGTTTGAACAAAAATATTGCCTTTAAAAGAATTTAATTTCAATGAGAATTGTCAAAATGCATCAAGAACCAAAAAGAAATTTGTTTTGAGAGTTTGATAATGTTTCTAAATGTTTTAAAATGCAATGTGAATTTTTTGTGATTTTTTAAATACCAAAATGCATTTTTAATTAATTAATTTTCATTAACTAATTAAAAATAAACATTTAAATGATTTAAAAATAATTTTTAATGCAAAAAATAAAAAATAAAAAAATAAAAATATTTTTGGGTTCTGAAAATTAATGGAATGTTTGTCAAAAATTTTCAGAATTTTTAAATGTGTTTTGCTATTTTAAATAATTCGTGGAAATTAAATATGAAACAAATGAAATAAAAAATGAAATAAAATGAAAAATGAGAAAGTCAAAGGATCTGAAGGCCAGGATTCAAATTCCAGGAGGCGGGAGTTGACTACGCGCGCTAATGGACGGCCAGAATTCAAACTCACGTAATTATGATTAAGCCCTAATCCAAAACCCTAATTACTTTCAGATGACCGGAACAGTGTTCCGGTCATCTTCTCCGGCAAGCTCCTCATCCCATCTCCCTCAATACGCAACCCCAAGACCCCTAAAGCTCCAGAAATGATCCTCTCCTCAACCCCAGCAAGAATCAAACATCAAAACTCATTTATTCAACCCCAAAATCATGAATCGAAGCAAAACGGAAAAAATGGCAGAAATTTCAGAAGATCAATACATGCTTAATACTCAACTATTCTCAAAAATAAAAACATCATGGTGATTGTAAACACCCCAAATTTTCCCTCACTCATTCACACCATGGCTTGTGATCATTTCATATGCATAAGTTCAATCATGGCATCTCATATTGCATTTTTGTTTCACTGCATTGTTTCTAAGTCATCTGCATCTAGGGTTTGTGATCTGAGTCATCCCTGAGCCATTTGAGCCACTCCAAAGGTCATCAATCACTGCAAAGGGGTCCATGTATGTTCAAACATCATTTTGTATCCTCACAAAGTCAAGAAAGTCAAAGAATCACAAGAACTGAGATTGGCATGGAAGCAGAGCCAGGTTTAACTGCACAGATGACCTAGAATTAGGGTTTTGGTTTCAAAGGCCATAACTCCAAATATTTTGGTCATTCTTGTTTCTATTGGTCTCTATATGTTATAAGGATCATGCATATCAAGTTTCATGAAGAAATTCCATGGGGAAGGCATCTAATCAAGAGTTGACTTTTTGAGCAAGTCAGTGCAAAATCAGGGTATCTGAGGCCCTCAATGACCCAACCAAAGGGTGTTCATCATCATTTTGATTATGTATGATCTTTATTTGATCATGGAAGATGTTAGAAGTTCACAAAATTGAAGAATTTCAAGCCATTTGCAAAGTTGATTTTTTGGGAAAATGACTTGTAATGGAAAATTGCCATTTTGGGAAACTTTTTCAACCTTTGCTTTTTGATTCAAAAATGCTTCAAATGGGAAAACTTTGGTCATGAAAGTTGTAGAATGGATCATTCCCTTTTCAAAAAGTACAAGAACTCATTCTAATTCATTTTGGATCAAAAGTTATGGCTTGTCAAAGTTGGGAAAAATCACATAATTTCAAGTTTTCTACCAAAGAGGCAAAGTTGCAAAATCACTTGCCAAGGCAAATTGTGCTATCAAATGGACTTCTAATCTTCATACAAACATGAACCAATGTCTAAAAGTCAGATTGCATCAAAAGTTTACTCATTTTCATGACTTGTGGATCAAGAAACTTCAAAAGGGCAAAAGTGGGACAAAGTTGCAAAACCTATGATAAACCCTAATCCACTTGCTGCATTGCCTCTAAACCTTTTCCATGGCTCTCCCTGATTCAAGCTGCAGCCAAGCCATGCCTTGTACCTCCACTGTCACAGCCCATACCTCTCTTACACAAAACTTGACTTTTTTGCAAAAGGACCCATACCAATCAGCCTGTGCCACACCAACTTCTCTGACCTCTCTAGTTGTGATAAGTGGACCAAATGAGATAAAACACATCACACACACAAGCCTGAAGCTCCAAGAACACAGCATACTCAAAAATCCCCAAATTTGCAAAAGCTTTCGAATCTCTTGATTCAGCCATCAAACCTTCAAACTTTTTTCACCATTCAGCTCCATAAACCTCACTGATCATTTCTCACCCTCCATTTTGCCCTAAAACATCCACAATCAAAAACACGATTTTCACATTTCACAAACTGAGTTTCTGCCATTTCCATTTCAAGGCCATATAAACTCCAGCCAAGCATCTCAAGCTTCTAGGGAGGATCATTGGAGTGAATTTGAAGCAAAGAACTGGCCAGAAAGTCCCTGTTTTGAAAGCTCAAGCTCAGGTAGCCATAGCATTTATTTTTCCAGAACTCTCATTTTATGTTATAGGATGATTCTATATGTTTCACTGATTGCCATGATGTGTTTAGTTTTGAAAATAGTTGAGAAATAAGCATTTCATGAGCTTCTGAAATTTCTGAGTTCTTTTCCGTTTTGCTTCGATTCACAAGTTTGATGATGAATAAATGAATTTTGATGTCTGATTCTTGTTGGGGTTGGGGAGAGGATCATTTCTGGAGAGTTTTAGGGCTTGGGGATGCGTATTAAGAGAGATAGCATGAATGGTTGGCCGGAGAAGATGACCGGAACACTGTTCCGGTCATCTGAAAGTGATTAGGGTTCAGATTAGGGTTAATGACTTAATTAGCGTAGTTTGAATGTGAGCCGTCTGTTTGCGCGCGCTGGTCAATTCCCTCCCTTTCTTGTTTGAATCTTGGCCCTCAGATTAGATTACTTTCATTAATTCGTATTTTTAATTCATTTTTATTGCATTTTCTTTCCCATTTATTTTAAAATATCAAAACACTTTATAAAAATTTCATTTTTTGCATGCTGGCTTAAAATATTTTTCTCATTCTGAATATATTTTTATTTTATTTTTTTGCATTAAAAATTATTTTTAAATTATTTAAATGTTTATTTTTAATTAACTAATGGAGATTAATTAATCAAAAATACATTTAGGTATTTAAAAATCACAAAAAAATTCATGTAGCATTTAAAAACATTTAGAAACATTGTCCAACTCTCAAACCAAATTTCTTTTTTGTTCTTGATGCCTTTTGATCATTTTCAATGGAATTAAATTCATTTTTAGGCCATATTTTGTGACAAAATTCAAAAATTCATTTCTGCCTAACCATTGAGAGTTGGACAATGGTTCCTTTTGCATTGCATCTTGCATAACATGTAGTTTATAGGATAAAATTGGCATGGATTGATCTTGCATTTTCAATTTGTTTGGCATTTTTCTTGACAAGGTACCTTAAAACCCTAGCAATCTTAGGAAATTCATAACTCTCACTAGGTTAAGAGTTGGATCCCCTCCTTTGGGCAGTGAGTTTGTATAGGCTTAGGGTTCCTTTGATTGCATTTTCAAATTTTTATCATGTCATTTGCTTCTGGTTTTGGATTTTTGCTTTGTATGTTGCATTTAACCCTAATTCATGCCTTCTTTTGCATTCATCTTCCATTTGCTTGCATACCATTGTCGCTCCCGATAAATGGGAATGGCCCAGATAAAGGTACAGACGCGAACGGTCGGCGAAAGGAGGATGTGAGAACACACAGGAGTGAACTTACAGGGAATGAATAGAGTCGCCAGCTAGGCATTTTTATCCCGAGGGAAAGGCAATGCTGCATAGACCTAGAAAGATATGGATAAGACGGTTGCGAACCAAAGAGCCTGAGAAAGGGGGTTGGTTACAACCTGGGAAGGTATTAGCACCTAGATTGTCCGTCGTACTCGACGGGATCCACGCTTAAGAGATTTGTGTTTTAAAGGGGTAGTGTCAGTGCATTTTGTGCATAAAAGAGCTGGAAAAGGATATACAGGTGTCAGTGTAAAAGAAAGTGAGGTGTGTAAATGTACAGTGTCAGTGTGAGGATAAGAATGAAATGCTCAAGATCATGAGGCTAAAAGAATAAAGCTGAAAGAGGGGGAATATACAGAGACTTTTGTTCGATAACTGTTAAGTTATGCCTACGTATCCTCTCGTGCAATGAGGAAGTCAGAACACCGTAGTTCGACCCAAAGAGACTGAAAGATAAATTGACTGGTGAACTGCTTGCTTGTCTATGCTCAAGTGTAAGACCTATCTGGCTCAGGTGCAAACTGTCTTGCATTAGACGGAAGAAGCAAGTTCTCGTTTATGAGTGAAGATGATGAGAAAAGAATCCCGGAGGAGACGATTATTGTTTGTTTTTGAGTTTTCAGTCTTTTATTGCTTTTGAAAGTTTGTCATAAGTTAATGAGCTTAAGCCTAAACCAATGGATTAGTAAACTCATCACATCCTCCCTCTGATCAGGGGTAATGAGAATACCTTAAGTGTGAAGTCAGCTTCTCACACTTAATCACCATGATGTAGGATTAAGATCATTAACCTACTTGTGATTATTTAGATGTTTTTGTTGTTTTTGTTTAGTGTTGAGTAATGAGATTAAGCCATAATCAGGGATTAAACAGACTCATTACACCATCCTAATAGAAGGATAATAGATGAGAATGTTTAAGCTGAGGAAAGCTCCTCAACTTAATCCATGATTAGGGATTAAACTCATGACAAAACAAAACCTTTATTAAGTGGATTTTAGTTAATGATAAGATGATGAAGTGAGTTTTAGGGTTTGTAAGACAACTTGAGGGGGACTTGTCCATTAACACTAGGGTTAGTCCTTCTTAACCAATTAAGGAAGAATTAGAACCCTAATGCAAGGCCCAAGTTACAAGCTTGATGTCTTGATGATTATTAAGTGAATTGATTAAAGGATTTAAACACATTAAGGGTTTAACACTTAGGATTAAAGTTATACACTCCATCCTAATAGAAGGATGCAGGCATAAGCTTAATCACAAAGCCTTAAAGCCTTTGGGGTTTAGTCCCTGATTATGAGGTGAGAAGAAAAGACTCAATGAGACACAAAGGTAAAATCTAAATGGGGAACTAACCAAAACCCTAATCATTGTCATGCTTGGTTGTTCCTAAGGTTTGTGAGGTTTACAAGAGAAAACTTTAGAGGAACCACCAGGAAGCAGATGAAAGGAGCAAGGAGAAGCAAAGTAACTTGCTTCATTTAAGAAGACAAGTCACTTGAAGAAAGAAAGTAAGATAAAGAAGAATGAGCAAGCTCAATCTCAAACACAAGAAAAAATGCAGCAATGATGCATAAGAGGGATGAAAAGAAATTGTGAGAAGTGAAGGCAAATTCACTTCTCAAAGTTACTTATCACCTGAAAAGTTAGTGAAAGGAATGCAATGCAATGCAAGATGAGATTAAATGACATGATGCAAATCAAAACCAGAAGCATACACATGATGTTAATGATGCTATGAGATGGTGCAAACATGAAACAAGGCATGGGGATGATCATATGGACATATAGATGCAAGAGAAGCATGCTTAGAACCATGATCATACATGAAAAGTTATGAAGTGCAAATGGCATACAACATGGCAAATGCAAGATGCAATGATCAAACATGTTTCTAATATGTCCTAAGATGTATCATGAATCAAATGGATGCATAAAGTGTCATGGCAAGTCATGGTATGCAAACAAATTCAATATGAATGCATATGAAAGCCCAAATTAGGGTTTATGATCAATGCATCAAACAAAAACCAAAACCAGAAGCAAACATCAAGATAAAAAATTGAAAATGCATCCAAGGGAACCCTAAACCTATACAAACTCACTGCCCAAAGGAGGGGTTCTAACTCTTAACCTAATGAGGGTTATGAATTTCTTAAGTATGCTAGGGTTTTAAGGTACCTTGTCAAGAAAAATGTCAAACAAATAGGAAATGCAAGATCAATTCATGCCAATTTAAACCTACAAACTACATGATATGCAAGACACAATGCAAAAAGAATCAAAGTCCAACTCTCAATGGTTAGGCAGAAATGAATTTTGGAAGTTTGGATCAAAATATTGCCTTGAAATGAAATTAATTCCATGAAAAATTGTCAAAAGACATCAAGATCAAAAAAGAATTTTGGTTTGAGGGTTGGACAATGTTTCTAAATGGTTTTAAAGGTTTCATGAATTTTTTGGTGATTTTTAAATACCTAAAAGTATTTTTAATTAATTAATTCTCATTAATTAATTAAAAATAAACTTTTAAATTATTTAAAAATATTTTTTAATACAAAAAATAAAAATAAAAATGTTTTTGGTTTCTGAAAATTAATAAAAGCTTGTATAAAAATTTTCAGAATTTTTGAAAATGTTTTACTATTTTTAATAAATTGTAGAAAACAAATGCAATTAAATGAAAAATAAAATGAATTTAAACTGAAAAATAGAAAAGTCAGCAAGATCAAAGGCCAGCATTTAAACCTACACGCGCGCGAATTGACCTGGCGCCATATCCAAGGGCTGAGATTCAAATTCACATAATTATGATTAACCCTAATTAATCAAACCCTAATGACTTTCAGACGACCGGAACACTGTTCCGGTCGTCTTCTCCGGCCAACCACTCAAACTATCTCTCTTAATACGCATCCCCAGGCCTTAAAACTCTCCAGAAATGATCCTCTCCCCAACCCCAACAAGAATCAGCCATCAAAATTCATTTATCCATCATCAAATCCATGAATCGAAGCAAAATGCATTTAGGTCAGAAAAGTTTCAGGAGCAACATACACACTCAATACTCAATCATTTTCGAAACAAAACATATCAGCATGATCAGTGGAGCATAGAGAATCATTTAGGAACTTAAAAACATGTTTCTGGAAAAAAAGTTTGAGATGGCTACCTGAACTGAAGCTTTGGTTTCTGGTACTTTCTGGCTGGTTTCTTGCTTGCAATCAACTCCACTGGACCCCCTGAGAAGCTTTCAATGCTTGTTTGAAGTTTATAATGGGTGGTTTGAGAGATGGCAGAAGTTCTGTTCAAGGTGGGGTGGAAATCGTGTTTGTGATTCTGGGAGTTTTAGGCAATGGTGATGGGTGCTTTGTGACCAGTGAAGTGTGTTGAGATTGTTTGTGAAGTTTGTTTGTGTGTTTTTGGCTTGTGCAATCAGTTTCGAATGCTTTTGCAAAATGGTGTGAAAATGAGAGAGCTGTGTTGGAGAGTGTTTCAGGCTTGTGTGTGTTATGAGAATGAAGCCTTGGGATGTGTTTGTAAAGTCTGGATTGGGCAGAGAGTGGTTGTGTCACTGTGGGATTGGTATGGCTTCAAGTTGCAAAAAGTCAAGCAAGTTGTACTTGGAAGTATGGGCAAGTGGCAGGCTAGGATAGGAGCATGGTTGAGTTCAGCAAGGATCAAGGAATGCTTTTGGATCAGATTTTGTGAACTGAGGCAAGTGGATGAGAAGCTTTGATCCCTTTTGCAAATTGTCACAACTTTGGCCCCTTTTGTAATTCTTGAAGTTTAAGGCATAGAACTTAAGAAATCCTTGGGCCAATCTGAAGTTTAATTCATGTATGATGTTTGTGTGAAGATTAGAAGTTCGTTTGATAGCTCAATTTGCCTTGACAAGTGAATTTGCAACTTTGCCTCTTTGGTAGAAAACTTCAAATTTTGTGATTTTTGCCAACTTTGACAAGCCATAACTTTTGATCAAAAATGAATTAGGTCATGTTCTTGTACTTTTTGAAAATGGAATGATCCATTCTACAACTTTCATGACCAAAGTTTTTCCATTTGAAGCATTTTTGAATCAAAAAGCAAGGGTTGAAAAAGTTTCCCAAAATGGCAATTTTCATTAAAAGTCAACTTTCCCAAAAAGTCAACTTTGCAAAAGACTTGAAATTCTTCAATTTTGTGAACTTCCAACATCTTCCATGATCAAATAAAGATCATACATAATCCAAATGATGAAGAACACCCTTTGGTTGGGTCATTGGGGGCCTCAGATGCCCTGATTTTACACTAACTTGCTCAGAAAGTCAACTCTTGATCAGATGACTTCCCCATGGAATTTCTTCATGAAAATTGTTATGCATGCTCCCTATACCATATAGAGACCAATAGAAACAAGAATGACCAAAAAATTTGGAGTTATGGCCTCTGAAACCAAAACCCTAATTCTAGGTCAACTGTGCAGTCAAACTTGGCTCTGCTTCCATACCATTCTCAGTTCTTGTGATTTTTTGACATTCTTGACTTTGAGAGGATATAATATGATGCTTGAACATACATGGATCCCTTTTAAGTGATTGATGACCTTTGGAGTGGCTCAAGAAGCTCTTGGACTGCTCAGATCACAAACCCTAGATGCAGATGACTTAGAAGCAATGCAGTGAATCAAAAATGTGGTATGAGATGCTATGATTGGATTTATGCATATGAAATGATCACAAGCCATGGTGTGAATGGGTGAGGGCAAATTTGGGGTGTTTACAGCTGCCCCTATTCAAACATGAGTTAGCTGTGCAGGATGTAAGCGACGGCTTATCAGGCAAACAAGATAACTTGTGGTTGAATACCAAAGACAGTCCAAAATTTGCACTCACAGAATGAAGAAGAAAAGGGATATAGATTGTAAAAGAAAATAAAGTATATTATAAAGTGTGGGCGACAGAGGACGACCGTCGAGCAGAGGACGACTGCTGGGGAAAAGGCAATGACGGGGACGGCCGACATGCTGGGGATACAGGCGATTATGATGGGGACGGCCATCAAGTAAAGTTGTAAGATCCTCTGGGGATTAATGAAAAATGATGGGGACGGCCATCAAGTTCATAAAGTAATGCAAGCAACGATGGGGACGGCCATCGGGCTAAACTGATGAAGGACGATCATCAGGAAAAGGAAAAGGGACCACGACGGGGACGGCCATCGGGTTAAAGAATAAATGAAATAATGATGAGGGATGGTCATCAAAGGTGAAGGACGATCACCTAGCAGGGGAAGGCTGCTCTGTTGTGGATAAGATGAGGGACGGTCATCTAAGGTGAAGGACGATCACCTGGCAGGGTACGGCTGCCGAAAGTATCGCGACATAGGACGAATTCCGGATAAAAGGTCAACGATGGGGACGGCCATCGGACGAGCATGATGAAGGACGATCATCAAGAGGTGAAGGACGATCACCTAGCAGGGGACGGCTGCTCTCAAGATTTATCGTGACATAGGACGAATGTCAGATAAAAATATCAACGATGGGGACGGCCATCGGATAAAATGATGAAGAACGATCATCAAAAGGTGAAGGACGATCACCTAGCAGGGGACGGCTGCTAAATATCACGACATAGGACGAATGCCGGATAGAAAAGGTCAACGACGGGGACGGCCATCGGATGAGCATGATGAAGGACGATCATCAAGAGGTGAAGGACGATCACCTAGAAGGGTACGGCTGCTCTCAGGGTTTATCATGACACAGGACAAATGTCAGATAAAAGAAATTTTGCTTTGTGGGCGATCTACTGGGGAATAGTAAACACGGACGAGTGTTTATATCCAAGAAATAAAAGGTATAAGTGTTTTGACGTTGTGTATAGATTAAAGATGCGGACGAGCATCCCTAAGACTATGATACGGACGAGTATCGGGTAGAAACAGCAAACTGACACCTGTTCAGAGATGATGATACGGACGAGTATCAACTGGTTAACAAAGAACACGGACGAGTGTTGATTCTGAGGGGACTCTTCTGGGGACAAGTAGACACAGACGAGTGTCTAGATTCAAGAAGACAAGAGTGTTTGACACAGTGTATGGATTAAAGATGCGGACGAGCATCCTTAAGACTATGATACGGACGAGTATCAGGTAGAAACAAACGCTTGACGCATGCTCTGAGATGATGGTACAGACGAGTACCAACTGGTTAACAAAGAACATGGACGAGTGTCGACTCTGCGGGGATGAGTAATATATACAAGATACAAACGAGTATCTGTATGAGTGAAAACAGGAGTAATAAGTATGGGCGGTGTATAGATGAGTGTTCAACTTGCTGGAGAGAGTGACACGGACGAGTGTCAAGAGGTATATTATAAACAAGTATATGTTTTACAAAGTGTTTAGGTAAATATGGTGGGGGTGGTGACACGGACGGGTGTCAAGAAAGGTATATATAAGTATCTGTGAATGCAAAGGGGACGCTTTGGCTTTCTGCTGGGGATATGACACGGACGGGTGCCACAAGGAGTATGTACTGGTGCTCGTGGGTGTAAGGCAACTGTTTTCTTTAGCTCTCCGCTGGGGGATTTGGGGAGCATTTCTGTATATTATTGATGGATTGTTGACATTCACAAGTGTTTGATTCAGAAAATGGCTTATGATTATGCAACATGTTTGATTTTTGCCGTAATGCTCCGTATTAGACAGAATGCTACGCTTTGTGGGGTGAATATGATGTGAATGCTATGATTATGCAAAGATACCAATCCGGGATTCGGATCCTGTTGTTGTGAAGATCTCTGGTCGATCTGTTTGAAGTGGACATCCCAGCTGGGGATGAGATCATTGGTAGATCTGATGAGATGATTCTGCTTGGGGAAATAGGTCACTGATAGACCTATTCTTGGTAATGAGGGACCCAGCTGGGGTTTGTAGAAGCTTTCGTCACTCTGTTGTGATTCCTTCGTGTGCTGCTCTTCTGGATAGAGGCTGAGACTCCGTGGGGAAGTGGTTCCCTGACTTTTGTGCTTAGCTGAGGAAGAAATATTGGCACCTCGGCTGGGGAGAAAACACTTTGGGTGCTAAGACTGAGTGTTGATTTGCCAGCTTGCTGGGATGAAGCTTTCATGCCCCATGTTGCGTTTTGAATACCTGTAATCCTGCAAAGATAGGAACGTACAAGTAATCTCGAGGTATCCCTTACCGGATTCCATCATAGGAGTTCAGACACTCCTGGGAGTAAGTATATTTCCTGCAAGCGAGTATTCTTTTTTAGAAGAAAAAGTATCCGTATTCATGCAAACAGTATCTTATAGACATCGGACATTTTGCAAATGAAAAATAAAATGTACGAGACGAGACATGACTGAAAATATGATTTTATTAATTCACATGCCCTGAATTGGCAAGATACAGTCAAAGAAACAAATCCCCTAGAATGAGGAGATTGTTATAAATTGAGAAACAAAATGTTGGCAATGTTGACGACGCTTCAAGGAGCTTCCCTTTGCTATGACTCGTATGACGTTTGATGTTCTTCTCGTCTTGCTTTCTGAAGAAGGTTGATTCTGACCGGCGCTTGATCCTTTTGAAGCTAACCAAGTTGTGGGTGATACAGACGAATTCAAAATGCAGTTGTTCGCTTATTCCCTTATTTTGCATGGATTGCCCTTTCGGGTTTTCAATCCATCGGGATACCCATTTTTGCCTGAGTTGTCCAATGCGGCTTTTCAACTCAGCGGGTGTACATTTTTGGTTATTTTCCCTTATTTTTGCCCGAGTCTTTTATTCTGTTTTTGGCTCGCCGGGATGCCCTATTTTTTCCTGGACTTACATTCTATTTTTATGTCCAGCGGGTCATTTTTATGCGAAGTATTTTTTAACTGCATCCGAATTCACAGGGGACAGAAAGCCTTCACCATCCATAGTGTTGAGCATCAGTGCTCCACCGGAGAAGACTTTCTTTACCACGAATGGTCCTTCATAGTTTGGAGTCCACTTGCCCCTGTGGTCTGTATGAGGAGGGAGGATTCTTTTCAGCACAAGATCTCCTACTTGGTACTCTCGGAGCCTGACTTTCTGATCGAAAGCCTTCTTCATTCTTTTTTGATACAACTGCCCATGACAGATTGCAGCCAATCTTTTCTCTTCAATCAGACTCAGTTGTTCGTATCGGGATCGGACCCATTCTGCTTCGTTCAGCTTAACATCCATCAGTACCCGTAGGGAGGGTAATTCAACTTCAACAGGTAGGACTGCCTCCATACCATACACAAGCTGATACGGTGTTGCCCCAGTGGATGTTCTGATTGACGTGCGGTACCCATGCAAGGCGAACGGTAGCATCTCATTCCAGTCTTTGTAGGTGACTACCATCTTCTGCACAATCTTCTTGATATTCTTGTTAGCTGCCTCAACAGCGCCATTCATCTTTGGCCTGTAAGGAGAAGAATTGTGGTGTTGGATCTTGAAGTCCCGGCATAGCTCTGCCATCATTTTGTTGTTCAAGTTAGAACCATTGTCAGTAATGATTCGCTCGGGAACTCCATATCGACAGATGATATCTCTCTTCAGAAATCTGGCTACCACTTGCCTTGTAACATTGGCATAGGAAGCTGCTTCAACCCACTTGGTAAAATAGTCAATGGCTACCAGGATGAATCTGTGGCCGTTTGAAGCAGTCGGCTCAATCTTGCCAATCATATCAATGCCCCACATAGCAAAGGGCCAGGGTGAAGACATTACATTCAGAGGATTGGGAGGCACATGCACCTTATCCGCATAGATCTGGCATTTATGGCATTTTCTGGCATAGGCACAACAGTCGGCATCCATTGTGATCCAGTAATAACCTGATCTTAGCAATTTCTTGGCCATTGCATGCCCTACTGCGTGGGTACCAAAGGATCCTTCGTGCACCTCGTGCATCAACAAGCCTGCTTCTGTTCTATCAACGCATCTAAGGAGTACCATATCAAAGTTTCTCTTGTACAGGGAACCATCAGCATTCAGAAAGAAACTACCAGCTAGCCTTCTTAGTGTCTTCTTATCATTGGAAGATGCCCCAGGTGGGTATGTTTGATCCTCCAAGAAGCATTTAATGTCGTGGAACCAAGGCTTATCATCTTTGACAACGTCTGCTGCAAATACATATGCTGGTCTGTCGAGTCTGGACACTGAAATCCGAGGCACAAAGTTGGCAGCTTGAACTTTGATCATAGATGAAATGGTAGCCAGAGCATCTGCAAACTGATTTTCATCCCGAGGGATATACTCAAGCTTGACCGTTGTAAAGAAAGTCAGTAACCTCCTTGTATAATCCCTGTAAGGTATCAGATGATCCTGGTGGGTGTACCATTTGCCGTTGGTTTGATTAACTACCAGAGCTGAATCTCCGAACACAGTCAAAGTCTTGATCCTGAGGTCAATGGCTTCCTCAAGACCCATAATGCAAGCTTCGTATTCAGCTTCGTTGTTAGTGCAGTTAAAGGTGAGTTTTGCCGAGAAAGGCATGTGAACTCCCTTAGGTGTAATGAGCATTGCACCAACACCACGACCATTCATATTAACAGCCCCATCAAACATCATAGTCCATTCTTCTTCCGGGTCAGGCCCTTCAGTGTGAACAGGCTCTTCATGATCTTTCGCTTTTATGAACATGATGTCTTCATCAGGGAAGTCAAATCTCATAGGCTGGTAATCATCAATAGGTTGCTCAGCAAGATAATCAGACAATACACTGCCCTTGATGGCTTTCTGAGATGTGTACTGGATGTCATATTCTGTGAGGATCATTTGCCATCTTGCAACCCGTCCGGTAAGAGCTGGCTTCTCGAAAATGTACTTAACCGGGTCCATTTTTGATATCAATAAGGTAGTGTGGGTCAACATATACTGTCTCAGTCGGCGAGCAGCCCACGCTAAAGCACAGCAAGTTTTCTCGAGCAGTGAATAACGTTTTTCACAGTCGGTAAACTTTTTGCTCAGGTAGTATATTGCATACTCTTTTCGACCAGACTCGTCATGCTGGCCCAGCACACACCCCATTGACTCTTCTAATACTGTTAAGTACATTATCAGAGGTCTTCCTTCGAATGGAGGCATAAGGATTGGAGGTTCTTGCAAGTACTCCTTGATCTTGTCAAAAGCCCTCTGGCAGTCTTCATTCCACCTGGCCGTTTGTTCTTTTCTTAACAGCTTGAACAAGGGTTCACAGGTTGCAGTAAGGTGAGATATGAACCTTGAGATGTAGTTCAATCTACCTAGGAAACCTCGAACTTCTTTTTCTGTCTTTGGTGCAGGCATCTCTTGAATGGCTTTGACTTTATCGGGGTCAACTTCAATCCCTTTCTCGCTTACAATAAAGCCCAGCAGCTTACCTGATCGCACCCCGAATGTGCACTTGTTGGGGTTCAGCTTCAGTTGGTACTTCCTCAGACGCTTGAATAGTTTCAGCAGATTTACCAGGTGGTCTTCTTCTGTGAGGGACTTGGCAATCATGTCATCCACATAGCACTCGATTTCCTTATGGATCATATCGTGGAATAACGTTACCATAGCCCGTTGATATGTTGCACCAGCATTCTTCAATCCGAACGGCATCACCTTATAACAGAACGTGCCCCAGGGTGTGATGAAAGTTGTCTTCTCCATGTCTTCAGGTGACATTTTGATCTGATTGTATCCTGAAAATCCGTCCATGAAGGAGAATACCGAGAACTGAGTCGTATTATCAACCAATACGTCAATGTGAGGTAATGGGAAATCATCTTTCGGGCTGGCTCTGTTCAGGTCCCGGTAGTCAACACACATCCTTACTTTATCGTCTTTCTTAGGCACAGGTACTATATTAGCAACCCACGGCGGATAGCTAGTTACAGCAAGGAATCCGGCGTCCCACTGCTTTTGTACCTCTTCTTTGATCTTCATTGCCATATCTGGGCGAGTACGGCGCAGTTTCTGTTTAACTGGCGGGCAGTCTTCTTTCAATGGCAGCTTGTGCATGACGATATCGGTGTCCAACCCTGGCATATCCTGGTAAGACCAAGCAAACACATCCGCATACTCCCGAAGCAGATCAATTAGTTGTTCTTTCACTGAGTTTTGTAGGCAGGCCCCGATCTTAACTTCTTTCACGTCTTCATCCGTACCCAGATTAACTGTTTCAATCTCCTCCTGATGAGGAGTGATAACCTTCTCCTCTTGCCTTAACAACCTGGCTAGCTCTTCAGGAAGCTCATAATCTTCTTCAACCCCTTCATCGGCTTGATTGATTGGATTGTCAAAGTCATACGAAGCCATAGCTGTGCTGTTGTCGGTGCAGTCTGAAAGGCACTCTCTGCAAGGGTTTAGATTGTTCATTTTAGTGATTGATTTTAATCTTGTTTAAAAAAGAGTGAAATGAAGTTATCATTTTGAAAACATTGCCATTTATTTTTGTACAAAAAGAAAAATGAAAAACAGTGAGCAGAAAAGAAAAAGACTCATTTGCAAAAGATGTCTGATTATCATTGATTGATCTGTTTGCACAAAATTACAGATGGCCCGATTACAAAATGAGTCTTGTCATCTTGGGCAAGATGCAAGACTTGATGCATGCTTAAAATATACAGGAAATAATAATTACTCTGCAGGAGTAACCCTTATAATTTCCTGGGAAGACCAGTTTGAGATACGGCTCCCCGGGATCCTTGGATGTATCCAGCTCTCCAGGTTGCGCTCATCTTCCGACTCATCTTCCAAGTTGTTTACAGCGTCAGGGGTGAGCATCCCCCCACTAACAAAACTGGGCTTCTTAGCAGCCTCTGGTTGATCTTGTTGAGTTGGTTTGTAACCCAACCCAAATCTGTCTTCTTTCTTTTCCACAGGCAACAGCTTGCCCCAGCCTTGAGCATTCCCCTCTTCAACAACCTTCCTGGCTTGCTGGTAGGATGTCATGGAAGTCCCAAGTACAGCAGATGCTTCGTTGATGTTTAGGGCTTCAAATCCCTGACTCATGGTTTCATGGATCTCCCCATCCATCTCAATATATTTGTATGTAGCCAGATGGCTAACAAAAATATCTTCCTCTCCACAAATAGTAACGATTTGGCCCTCCCACTCGAATTTTAACTTCTGGTGAAGGGTTGATGTCACGGCGCCAGCGGCGTGTATCCATGGTCTACCCAATAGACAGCTGTAGGCAGGCTGTATATCCATCACGAAGAAGGTCGTTTTGAAAGTCTGTGGGCCAATCGTTATAGGCAACTCAATTTCTCCCAGAACTGATCTCTTAGAACCGTCAAAGGCTCTTACTACCAAGTTGCTGGGGCGTAATGCCAATCCTTCATACTCCAGCTTCACAAGGGCTTTCTTAGGTAGGACATTGAGGGATGACCCTGTGTCCACCAATACATGAGAAAGAACTGCACCCTTACACTCCAAGGTAATGTGCAAAGCCTTGTTGTGATTGCAGCCTTCCGTTGTCAAATCAGTGTTGGTAAATCCTAGTCCATGACTAGCGTTAACATTTCCAACTACAGCTTCCAACTGATTGACGGTAATCTCCTCTGGCACATAAGCTGCGTGCAGGACTTTTAATAGTGCGTTTCAATGAGCCTCGGAGCATATTAGCAATGATAAAATGGAGATCTTGGAAGGTGTCTGGTGAAGCTGGTCCACTATCTTGTAATCACTTTTCTTGATGATTCTCATGAATTCATCAACCTCTTGATTAAAAGGGGTCTTTAAAACTTCTTTAGCAACTTGTTCTTCTTGCACCATGCTCTTCCCTTTTGCCTTGGCAGCAGCTTCTGCTTCAGCAATGGGTCTTGGAATTTGTGGGGCAAAAAGACGTCCGCTTCGAGTGAAGCCTCCGCCTCCTCCCACATTGTCTATTTGTGGTGAAGAAGTTGATGATTCAAGAGTGATTTTCTGCCCTTCGCAGTATAGATCTGAGCCGTAATGCCAAGGGATGGCATTACTGCTTTCATATGGAACGGGCCCAGGTACCGTGATGGTAACCGGGCTGACTGCAGCAGTGGAGGGTGTTGCAATAGTATGTGGATCATAGTAGATAGTAACTGGTGATATGGCAGGAGATGCCACTGCTTGTTGTTGAAAATTGCTGTTCGGAGGAATACTTGACGGATCATAATAAATAGTGACCGCTGAGATGTTTGCCGGTGTTGTAAGAGAAGATTCTGAATAGAGGGGTGCTGACGTTGTAGAAGTAATGTTTGTTGATAGATGGCTTGTTGAAGTGATATTTGGAACATTTGTTGATGAAACTGAAGAATTGTTTGGAATAATTGTTGTTGCCGTTGTAGGAGATTCTGGAATTGTTGTTGGAGAGATTGCTGGATTTGAAGGTATTGATGTTGTGATTTGAAGTAGACCATTCTGGATAAGACTGTTTATGCCACTTCTCAAGTTATCACATCCATTCACCGAAATGTTGCAATAACCGCACCCAAGTTCACACCCAGGGAATATCTGGAATTCAAGGAGTTGAGCTTTAATCTCTACCAGGGGTGTCCTAATTTGCCCAACACTGGTTATCAAGAAAGACGGCATATCTTCCTCAATAGCATTAATTCTGGGCCCTCCATGGTTGGGCATAGGGTTCTTGTTAACATTTGGCGGGGGTGCAAAGTTTAGAGCCTTAGAATCTACCAGGTCTTGCACCTTCATCTGTAAAGCTCTGCACTTCTCTGTACTGTGGCCAGGTGCGTTAGAATGAAAAGCGCATCTGGCATTGGCGTCGTAATTTCTTGGCAAACTGGAAGGATCTGGTGGTGCCAACGTCCTTAACTCAACCAGGTTGAGCTTCAGGAGCTGTGGCAGTAAAGCGGCATAAGGCATAGGGATCGGATTGATCACCCTGTTGGAATGGTCTTTGCTGACTGTTGTTGTTGTTGTAGTTTCTCTGAGGAGGGTACTGAGTTTGTTGCTGGTAATGGGTTTGTTGTTGTGGTTGATATACTGGTTGCTGAGGGAGTGGAGAGGGAATGGTGACTGCCGCCACTGACCTATGAACATATTGTGGTCTTCCCCTGCTGGCCTGAATAGCATTGGTCTCACCGGTTCTTCTTGGACCTACAAAAGGTTTTCTGGGGTTGTTGGACGAGCTCGCACCGTTGTCAGAAATCTTGCCCATCTTTAATAGGCTCTCAATTCTTTCCCCGGCTATGACCACGTCAGCAAAGCTAGTGGAAGAAAAGGCAGCTAGCCTGTCAATGTATGTCCCTTGGAGGGTGTTCATAAACATATCAGCCATTTCCCTCTCTGACATGGGTGGCTGGACAGCAGCAGCAAGCTGTCTCCACCTCTGGGCGTACTCCCGTAAGCTTTCCCTGGATGATTGAGACATTCCCATCAGGAGGGTCCTGTTGGGAGCCATATCCAAGTTGTACTGGTATTGTCTGATAAAGGCCTCAGCCAGGTCCTTCCAGCATCTAATGGTTGCTCTAGTCAAGTGAGAGTACCATTCCCTTGAAGCTCCTGTTAAGCTATCTTCAAAATAAAACATCCATAGCTTTTCGTCCATGGTATATGCCTTTAGCCTCCCCATAAAGGATTGTAAATGGGTTCGGGGACAGGAAGTTCCGTTGTACTTCTCAAAGCACAGAGGTTTAAACTTGTGGGGAATCCTGACCCCGTCCACTAAACCCATGTCCATAACATCAAAGCCCAAAGAATTCTGGGACTCCAAGGATCTCAATTTTTCAGCAATTTCATCTAGCCTTCTGTCATAGGCTTCATCCCCAACTCCCATCACAGTAAATTGATCTTCCTGGGGGTCTTCCTGTAATACTCTGCCTGCAGTGGCATTCCCTTGTACATTAGCAGGGATGTTGATCTCTGGGTGAAGGTGAGGCCCATACACAAGAGGATTAACATGAGGCTGGATCCTCTCATTGTTGCTCGTTCCCCCAGTCCCCAGATGGGGTTCCTCCTGGGTCTGCCTTTCCACTAGTGCCCTTAATCTCTCTTGGCTCTGTGCCAATCCATTCATCACCTCCATAAACTGGGTCATCTGATTTCTCATTTCCAGTCTCTCATTGGCCATTTGAGTCCTGACCTCTGTAAGGTCCTGCTGTACTTGGTCCATTTGTATGCCCGGAAGGTTGTTGCGGGTGGGATATCTGTGTGGACGATTGAGTGGGAACACCCGACGTCGAGCAATAGTTCCTGAATCACAACAGAGTTAGTAACAACAAAACAAAAACCTACAAAACAAAACAAAAGGTTAGTATGCAATGCAGTATGCTTATTTGTTTCCAAGGTATCCGGCTTGGCATATGGTTTTGACCTTTCCAGACCCCTGAGGAAGGTGCTTTGATGTTGCTTGAGAGAAAAAGAACTCAGATGAAACAAACTAATGAATATATTACAAATGGAAAAAACATACATAGTTTGTTTTTTTTACAATACATGCCCTCTGAGGGGTCAAAAAATACAACGTAAAAGAAAAGTACATGAAATGAAAGCAACAACAAGCAAAAGTCAGACACCAAGACCAAACTCATCCTCCTGGACTTCCTTCAAAAGTGCTTCAGTCACAGGATTAGCTGGATGCTCTGTGAGGTTCTTGATAAGAAGATTCCTGGTGGCAATAGCTGCAGTTAGCTTCTTGTGTCTGCCCTGGTCCTTTGACCTCTTTACACCAGCCCTAAGCTTCAATTCTGAGATTTCCTTTTGGGCTGCTAGCAGAGCTTCCTGTTGCTCCTTTGCATTAGCCTCCAACTGCTCAATTTTGTCCTGGGTTCTCTTATCCTCCTGAGTGCGAGCTTCAGTGATCCTGACCCACCTGGCTTGGCTCTCCTTCAGATAAAGATCAGTCCTAGCTCTCTGGAACTGGGCCTCTTTGCAGGCATTCTTCAAAATCTGTTCTCCAGCCCTTGACTTCTTGATGTAGTCCTCTGACTTTTCAATCCTGGCTAGATGCTCCACCTTAAGCTTTTCTAACCTTTCAATGTCCAGACGACCATCACTCCTCTCCCAGAGGGTTCTCTTCAAGGCTTCAGACAAATTCTCATTCCTCTCTTTTAGCTTCTCAAACTCTTCCAGGCTGACAGTTGCTGGAGGTGGTGCTGTGGAAGGTCCAGGTACATCTTCAATGGTGAAGGGCATCCCAGAAATTTGAGCCCTGGCATGTGACCACTCATAATACTGAGCTGAGGCCACATTGTTGCATCTCCCGAGAATGGTTACCCCTTTAGTCTGGACATTGTCCCAAGCCCAGGATGCTTGCCTGACAATAGCCAGATTAGGCTTGATCTCACAATAAAGGGTCTCAACTAGATCTTGTACTCTAGGAGGGTGGACCAATGCATAGCCCAGTTGTCTCTTGAATAGCAGAGGGTTGTAGTTGATGCAACCCTTCACTCCTATCAGAGGTACATTGGGAAATTGCCCACAACTAGTAATGATGTCCCTGCCCTTGGTGCTCTGGGTGCACCACCTGATGTCATCTGAGGTTAGAGCAACGAGCCTCCTTGCCCAATTCTTTTGTTGATGAGGGTTCAAGAATGCATCAGTCTTGGGCAGGTGTTTGAGTAACCAGGTATGGAACAAAGGAGCACAGCATCTCACCAATCTTCCCCTTTGCTTTTCATTCCTTTGGTGAATAGAGTAATAGAAATCTCCCAGTAAAGTGGGCACTGGGTTCCTCAGAATGAAAAGATGGATTGCATTCTTGCTAATAAACTTAGGCTCATCTGCAAATAATATAACCCCATATATGCTGAGGGCTAATAATGCACAGACTGCCTTCCAATCCCCCAAGGAGGCCTTCAGAATAGCCTGAGAGGTCAAGAAATCCAAGTGGAGACCAGAGATTCCAGCCTTTGCTGTCATGTTCTGCCCAATCAGAACTGGTTCCAGATACAATGCCTTTGCCACCTCTTCATTACTAGGGAAAGCCATCTCAGGGTTGAAGGGGACTCCACCCCTGATAGGTACACCAATCAGTGATGAATACTCTTCCAACAAGGGTCCCAACTGAAAATTCTGGAAGGTGAAGCACCTCAGAGGGGGATCATAGAACTGCAGGCAAGTATGCATCAAGCTCCTCTGTGAAGGGTCCAAATCCATAACCACATCAAGGATTCCTCCATAATGTTCTCTGAATAGTGGTATATGGTCTGGAGTAATCAGGGCCTGGACCTTCCTGATGCCAGCTAGCTCAGGCTCAAAGAAATGATAGGAGATGTTGCTCTTCTTAGGTGCCATGTTGCTGAAGAACAGGTGCTGATGATGATGACTGATACTAGAAGATGGGCCACTGACAGGCTGAGACTGGTGATGCAGGTGACTGAAGTAAGTAGCTGATGAGGAATAGCTAAAGCAGATGCTGGTGGAGATAGGTCTATGCAGATGAAGGGGTCAAAACCAAGCCAAAATACAGTATGGATACCCTGAAAAACAAATAAGAAAATGTCAAATAATGCAATGATGATGTATGCAAATGATATGCAAGGGTTTGTGATCAAGCTGGATCTGATTAACTGCCTTGGTATAAGTCCATGTATGTTCAAGAAATCCAGATGGAGGTTCATAAGTCCAGTAACCAAGGTGGGGGACTCAAATAAAGAGTCACATGTCCAGGGTTAAAAATCACAAGAACTGTTCCAAAATGGAGTACTCTTAATCAAAACAAAGTAACAGGGTATGTTGAGGTCAAGGGTACCTGCAAACCTGTAAACAGCCCAACCCCCTCACAGGTGGTGTTCTAAAACAAGGATCCTCAGACTTGGATCAGTTATGAGAAGTGTAAACACTTCCAACCCGGAGGTACAGTGTTTACAATAACCATAAAAGATCCTCCTCTAATTCACCTCAGTTTCTGAAGGTCAATACTAAAGGTCATCCAGACTTAGCAGGCTTCCCAGATAGCCCTAGCACTACAGGAAATCTGTAGCACAGAGTTCTCAAGAAGAAACCCATATCTGAACCGTGTTTCATATTCCCATACCAGACCGAAATGGAATGGGAAAGAACATGAACCACTCTAGCCTAGATGTCACTCAGGTCCCAGGTATAGGACCTTAAACTCTCAATAGAACCCCACCCACAAAAGCAACAAAACCAGATCCAGCCAGAACAGTATGACAATATGATGTATATAAAGCTGTAAAGAAAGCAGTAAACAAACTGTACATAAAGCAATAAATAAAACAAATATACAAACACAAATAGCACATAACACCCCAGTAAACACAAATCAAACAAGCGCTAGGAGGAACCCACAAAAAGAACCAGAAGCCCTGGTTACAGTATAAGGGTCCCCAGCAGAGTCGCCAAGCTGTCGCTCCCGATAAATGGGAATGGCCCAGATAAAGGTACAGACGCGAACGGTCGGCGAAAGGAGGATGTGAGAACACACAGGAGTGAACTCACAGGGAATGAATAGAGTCGCCAGCTAGGCATTTTTATCCCGAGGGAAAGGCAATGCTGCATAGACCTAGAAAGATATGGATAAGACGGTTGCGAACCAAAGAGCCTGAGAAAGGGGGTTGGTTACAACCTGGGAAGGTATTAGCACCTAGATTGTCCGTCGTACTCGACGGGATCCACGCTTAAGAGATTTGTGTTTTAAAGGGGTAGTGTCAGTGCATTTTGTGCATAAAAGAGCTGGAAAAGGATATACAGGTGTCAGTGTAAAAGAAAGTGAGGTGTGTAAATGTACAGTGTTAGTGTGAGGATAAGAATGAAATGCTCAAGATCATGAGGCTAAAAGAATAAAGCTGAAAGAGGGGGAATATACAGAGACTTTTGTTCGATAACTGTTAAGTTATGCCTACGTATCCTCTCGTGCAATGAGGAAGTCAGAACACCGTAGTTCGACCCAAAGAGACTGAAAGATAAATTGACTGGTGAACTGCTTGCTTGTCTATGCTCAAGTGTAAGACCTGTCTGGCTCAGGTGCAAACTGTCTTGCATTAGACGGAAGAAGCAATTTCTCGTTTATGAGTGAAGATGATGAGAAAAGAATCCCAGAGGAGACGATTATTGTTTGTTTTTGAGTTTTCAGTCTTTTATTGCTTTTGAAAGTTTGTCATAAGTTAATGAGCTTAAGCCTAAACCAATGGATTAGTAAACTCATCACATCCTCCCTCTGATCAGGGGTAATGAGAATACCTTAAGTGTGAAGTCAGCTTCTCACACTTAATCACCATGATGTAGGATTAAGATCATTAACCTACTTGTGATTATTTAGATGTTTTTGTTGTTTTTGTTGTTTTTGTTTAGTGTTGAGTAATGAGATTAAGCCATAATCAGGCATTAAACAGACTCATTACACCATCCTAATAGAAGGATAATAGATGAGAATGTTTAAGCTGAGGAAAGCTCCTCAACTTAATCCATGATTAGGGATTAAACTCATGACAAAACAAAACCTTTATTAAGTGGATTTTAGTTAATGATAAGATGATGAAGTGAGTTTTAGGGTTTGTAAGACAACTTGAGGGGGACTTGTCCATTAACACTAGGGTTAGTCCTTCTTAACCAATTAAGGAAGAATTAGAACCCTAATGCAAGGCCCAAGTTACAAGCTTGATGTCTTGATGATTATTAAGTGAATTGATTAAAGGATTTAAACACATTAAGGGTTTAACACTTAGGATTAAAGTTATACACTCCATCCTAATAGAAGGATGCAGGCATAAGCTTAATCACAAAGCCTTAAAGCCTTTGGGGTTTAGTCCCTGATTATGAGGTGAGAAGAGAAGACTCAATGAGACACAAAGGTAAAATCTAAATGGGGAACTAACCAAAACCCTAATCATTGTCATGCTTGGTTGTTCCTAAGGTTTGTGAGGTTTACAAGAGAAAACTTCAGAGGAACCACCAGGAAGCAGATGAAAGGAGCAAGGAGAAGCAAAGTAACTTGCTTCATTTAAGAAGACAAGTCACTTGAAGAAAGAAAGTAAGATAAAGAAGAATGAGCAAGCTCAATCTCAAACACAAGACAAAATGCAGCAATGATGCATAAGAGGGATGAAAAGAAATTGTGAGAAGTGAAGGCAAATTCACTTCTCAAAGTTACTTATCACCTGAAAAGTTAGTGAAAGGAATGCAATGCAATGCAAGATGAGATGAAATGACATGATGCAAATCAAAACCAGAAGCATACACATGATGTTAATGATGCTATGAGATGGTGCAAACATGAAACAAGGCATGGGGATGATCATATGGACATATAGATGCAAGAGAAGCATGCTTAGAACCATGATCATACATGAAAAGTTATGAAGTGCAAATGGCATATAACATGGAAAATGCAAGATGCAATGATCAAACATGTTTCTAATATGTCCTAAGATGTATCATGAATCAAATGGATGCATAAAGTGTCATGGCAAGTCATGGTATGCAAACAAATGCAAGATGAATGCATATGAAAGCCCAAATTAGGGTTTATGATCAATGCATCAAACAAAAACCAAAACCAGAAGCAAACATCAAGATAAAAAATTGAAAATGCATCCAAGGGAACTCTAAACCTATACAAACTCACTGCCCAAAGGAGGGGTTCTAACTCTTAACCTAATGAGGGTTATGAATTTCTTAAGTATGCTAGGGTTTTAAGGTACCTTGTCAAGAAAAATGTCAAACAAATAGGAAATGCAAGATCAATTCATGCCAATTTAAACCTACAAACTACATGATATGCAAGACACAATGCAAAAAGAATCAAAGTCCAACTCTCAATGGTTAGGCAGAAATGAATTTTGGAATTTTGGATCAAAATATTGCCTTGAAATGAAATTAATTCCCTGAAAAATTGTCAAAAGACATCAAGATCAAAAAAGAAATTTGGTTTGAGGGTTGGACAATGTTTCTAAATGGTTTTAAAGGTTTCATGAATTTTTTGGTGATTTTTAAATACCTAAAAGTATTTTTAATTAATTAATTCTCATTAATTAATTAAAAATAAACTTTTAAATTATTTAAAAATATTTTTTAATACAAAAAATAAAAATAAAAATGTTTTTGGTTTCTGAAAATTAATAAAAGCTTGTATAAAAATTTTCAGAATTTTTGAAAATGTTTTACTATTTTTAATAAATTGTAGAAAACAAATGCAATTAAATGAAAAATAAAATGAATTTAAGCTGAAAAATAGAAAAGTCAGCAAGATCAAAGGCCAGCATTTAAACCTACACGCGCGCGAATTGACCTGGTGCCATATCCAAGGGCTGAGATTCAAATTCACATAATTATGATTAACCCTAATTAATCAAACCCTAATGACTTTCAGACGACCGGAACACTGTTCCGGTCGTCTTCTCCGGCCAACCACTCAAGCTATCTCTCTTAATACGCATCCCCAGGCCCTAAAACTCTCCAGAAATGATCCTCTCCCCAACCCCAACAAGAATCAGCCATCAAAATTCATTTATCCATCATCAAATCCATGAATCGAAGCAAAATGCATTTTGGTCAGAAAAGTTTCAGGAGCAACATACACACTCAATACTCAATCATTTTTGAAACAAAACATATCAGCATGATCAGTGGAGCATAGAGAATCATTTAGGAACTTAAAAACAAGTTTCTGGAAAAAAAAGTTTGAGATGGCTACCTGAACTGAAGCTTTGGTTTCTGGTACTTTCTGGCTGGTTTCTTGCTTGCAATCAACTCCACTGGACCCCCTGAGAAGCTTTCAATGCTTGTTTGAAGTTTATAGTGGGTGGTTTGAGAGATGGCAGAAGTTCTGTTCAAGGTGGGGTGGAAATCGTGTTTGTGATTCTGGGAGTTTTAGGCAATGGTGATGGGTGCTTTGTGACCAGTGAAGTGTGTTGAGATTGTTTGTGAAGTTTGTTTGTGTGTTTTTGGCTTGTGCAATCAGTTTCGAATGCTTTTGCAAAATGGTGTGAAAATGAGAGAGCTGTGTTGGAGAGTGTTCCAGGCTTGTGTGTGTTATGAGAATGAAGCCTTGGGATGTGTTTGTAAAGTCTGGATTGGGCAGAGAGTGGTTGTGTCACTGTGGGATTGGTATGGCTTCAAGTTGCAAAAAGTCAAGCAAGTTGTACTTGGAAGTATGGGCAAGTGGCAGGCTAGGATAGGAGCATGGTTGAGTTCAGAAAGGATCAAGGAATGCTTTTGGATCAGATTTTGTGAACTGAGGCAAGTGGATGAGAAGCTTTGATCCCTTTTGCAAATTGTCACAACTTTGGCCCCTTTTGTAATTCTTGAAGTTTAAGGCATAGAACTTAAGAAATCCTTGGGCCAATCTGAAGTTTAAGTCATGTATGATGTTTGTGTGAAGATTAGAAGTTCGTTTGATAGCTCAATTTGCCTTGACAAGTGAATTTGCAACTTTGCCTCTTTGGTAGAAAACTTCAAATTTTGTGATTTTTGCCAACTTTGACAAGCCATAACTTTTGATCAAAAATGAATTAGGTCATGTTCTTGTACTTTTTGAAAAGGGAATGATCCATTCTACAACTTTCATGACCAAAGTTTTTCCATTTGAAGCATTTTTGAATCAAAAAGCAAGGGTTGAAAAAGTTTCCCAAAATGGCAATTTTCATTAAAAGTCAACTTTCCCAAAAAGTCAACTTTGCAAAAGACTTGAAATTCTTCAATTTTGTGAACTTCCAACATCTTCCATGATAAAATAAAGATCATACATAATCCAAATGATGAAGAACACCCTTTGGTTGGGTCATTGGGGGCCTCAGATGCCCTGATTTTACACTGACTTGCCCAGAAAGTCAACTCTTGATCAGATGACTTCCCCATGGAATTTCTTCATGAAAATTGATATTCATGCTCCCTATACCATATAGAGACCAATAGAAACAATAATGACCAAAAAATTTGGAGTTATGGCCTCTGAAACCAAAACCCTAATTCTAGGTCAACTGTGCAGTCAAACTTGGCTCTGCTTCCATACCATTCTCAGTTCTTGTGATTTTTTGACATTCTTGACTTTGAGAGGATATAATATGATGCTTGAACATGCATGGATCCCTTTGAAGTGATTTATGACCTTTGGAGTGGCTCAAGAAGCTCTTGGACTGCTCAGATCACAAACCCTAGATGCAGATGACTTAGAAGCAATGCAGTGAATCAAAAATGTGGTATGAGATGCTATGATTGGATTTATGCATATGAAATGATCACAAGCCATGGTGTGAATGGGTGAGGGCAAATTTGGGGTGTTTACAACCATGACTTGCCATGACATTTTGTGCATCCATTTGATTCATAACACATCTTAGGACATATTAGAATCATGCTTGATCATTGCATCTTTCATTTGCCATGTTATATGTCCATTTGCATTTCATAACTTTTCATGAACATCCATGATTCAATACATGCTTCTCTTGCATCCATATGTTTGTATGATCATTATCATGCCTTGCCTCATGTTTGTATCATCTCTTAGCATCATTAGCATCATGTATTTGCTTCTGACTTTGCCTTGCATCATGCCATTTCATCTCATTTGCATTGCATTTCATTTCTTTCACTAACTTTTTAGGTGGTAAGTCACTTTGAGAAGTGAATTTGCCTTCACTTCTCATGATCTCTTTTCATCTCTTTTATGCATCATTGCTGCATTTTTATCTTGTGTACTGGATTGAGCCTGCTCATTCTTATTCATCTTACTTTCTTTCTTTAAGCAACTTGACTTCTTAAGTGAAGCAAGTTGTTTTTCTTCTCTTTGCTCCTCTCATCTGCTTCTCTCCTTGGTGGTTCTTTGAAGATCTTTCTTGCAAACCTCATAAACCCTAGGAACAACCAAGCATGACAATAATTAGGGTTTTGATTAGTCCCCCCATTTAGCTTTTACCTTTGTGTCATCATTGAGTCTTCTCTTCTCATCTCATAATCAGGGACTAAACCCTAAAGGCTTTAAGGCTTTGTGATTAAGCTTATGCCTGCATCCTTCTATTAGGATGGAGTGTATAACTTTAATCCTAAGTGTTAAACCCTTAATGTGTTTAAATCCTTTAATCAATTCACTTAATAATCATCAAGACATCAAACTTGTAACTTGGGCCTTGCATTAGGGTTCCAATTCTTCCTTAATTGGTTAAGAAGGACTAACCCTAGTGTTAATGGACAAGTCCCCCTCAAGTTGTCTTACAAACCATAAAACTCACTTCTTCATCTTATCATTAACTAAAATCCACCTAATAAAGGCTTTGTTTTGTCATGATGTTAATCCCTAATCATGGATTAAGTTGGGGAATCTTTCTCAGCTTAAATGCTCTCATCTATTATCCTTCTATTAGGATGGTGTAATGAGTTCATTAAATCCTTGATTATGGCTTAATCTCATTACTTAACACTAAACAAAAACAACAAAAACATCTAAATAATCACAAGTAGGTTAATGATCTTAATCCTACAACAGGGTGATTAAGTGTGAGAAGCTGACTTCACACTTAAGGTATTCTCATTACCCCTAATCAGAGGGAAGATGTGATGAGTTTACTAATCCGTTGGTTTAGGCTTAGGCTCATTAACTTATGACAAATCTCCAAAAGCAATAAAAGACTGAAAATACAAAAACAAACAATAATCGTCTCCTCCGGGATTCTTTTCTCATCTCATTCACTCACAAACGAGAACTAGCTTCTTCCGTCTAATGCAAGACAGTTTGCACCTGAGCCAGACAGGTCATACACTTGAGCATAGACAAGTAAGCAGTTCACAAGTCAATTTATCTTTCAGTCTCTTTGGGTCGAACTACGGTGTTCTGACTTCCTCATTGCACGAGAGGATACGTATGCATAACTTAACAGTTATCGAACAAAAGTCTCTGTATATTCCCCCTCTTTCCAGCATCATTCTTTTAGCCTCATGGTCTTGAGCTTCATTCATTTCTTACACTGACACTTCACATATTTCACTTCACTTTTCTTTTACACTGACACTTGCATTCTTTCCAGCCTTGATACACAAATTGCACTGACGCTACCCCTTTAAAACACAAATCTTTTAAGCGTGGATCCCGTCGAGTACGACGGACAATCTGGGTGCTAATACCTTCCCAGGTTGTAACCAACCCCCTTTCTCAGTCTCTCTGGTTCGCAACCTTCTTATCCATATCTTTCTAGGTCTATGCAGCATTACCTTTCCTTCGGGATAAAAATGCCTAGCTGGCGACTCTTTCTTTCTCTTGAGTTCACTCCTGTGTGTTCTCATATCCTTTTCGCCGACCGTTCGCGTCTGTACCCCTTCTGACCTGTGGTGTCATTTTGGTGGGAGCGACAGCTTGGCGACTCTGCTGGGGACCCTTATACTGTAACCAGGGCTTCTGGTTCTTTTTGTGGGTTCCTCCTAGCGCTTGTTTGATTTGTGTTTATTGGGGTGTTATGTGCTGATTGTGTTTGTATATTTGTATTTATTTTTGCTTTATGTACAGTTATTTATTGCTTTCTTTACAGCTTTATACATCATACTGTCATACTGTTATCTGGCTGGATCTGGTTTATTGTTTTGATGGGTGGGGTTCTATTGAGATTTTTAGGTCCTATACCTGGGACCTGAGTGACACCTAGGCTAGAGTGGTTCATGTTCTTTCCCATTCCATTTCGGTCTGGTGCGGGAATATGAAACACGGTTCAGATATGGGTTTCTTCTTGAGAACTCTGTGCTACAGATCTCCTGTAGTGCTAGGGCTATCTGGGAAGCCTGCTAAGTCTGGATGACCTTTACTATGACCTTCAGAAACTGAGGTGAATTAGAGGAGGATCTTTTATGGTTATTGTAAACACTGTACCTCCGGGTTAGAAGTGTTTACACTTCTCATAACTGATCCAAGTCTGAGGATCCTTATTTTAGAACACTACCTGTGAGGGGGTTGGGCTGTTTACAGGTTTGCAGGTACCCTTGACCACAGCATACCCTGATACTTTGTTTTGAATAAGAGTACTCCACTTTGGACAGTTCTTGTGATTTAACCCTGGATATGTGACTCTTTATTTGAGTCCCCCACCTTGGTTACTGGACTTTTAAACCCCCATCTGGACTTCTTGAACATACATGGACTTATATCAAGGCAGTAATCAGATCCAGCTTGATCACAAACCCTTGCATATCATTTGCATACTCATCATTTGCATCATTTAACATTTGTTTATTTGTTTTTCAGGGTATCCACATCATATTTGGCTTGGTTTTGACCCCTTCATCTGCATAAACCTCTGTTCATCAGCTATCTGCTTCAGCTATCTTCATCAGTTGCCTGCTTCAGTTACCTTCATCACCAGCCTCAGCCTATCAGTGGCTCATCTCCAGTATCAGTCTTCATCATCAGCATTTGTTTCAACTCTCATCAGCAGTCATGGCACCCAAGAAGAGCAACATTTCATACCATTTCTTTGAGCCTGTGCTGGCTGGCATCAGGCAGGTCCAAGCACTTATCACTCCATACCACATCCCATTATTCAGAGAGCATTATGGAGGCATCCTTGATATGGTTTTGGACTTGGACCCTTCTCAGAGGAGTTTGATTCACACCTGCCTACAGTTTTATGACCCTCCTTTGAGATGTTTCACTTTCCAGAACTTTCAGCAAGGACCTCTGCTGGAGGAGTTCTCATCATTGATTGGAGTACCTGTCAGGGGTGGTGTCCCCTTCAACCCAGAGATAGCTTTTCCCAGCAATGAAGAAGTGGCAAAAGCACTGTACCTGGAGCCTATTCTGATTAAGCAGAACATGACAACAAAGGCTGGGATCCCTGGCCTACACTTGGACTTTCTGACTTCTCAGGCCATCCTGAAGGCCTCTTTGGGAGAATGGAGGGCAGTTTGTGCATTGTTGGCCCTTAGTATATATGGGGTTATACTATTTGCAGATGAGCCAAAGTTAGCAAGAATGCCATTCATCTTTTCCTTCTGAGGAACCCAGTACCCACCTTGCTGGGAGATTTCTATTATTCTGTTCACCAAAGGAATGAGAAGCAAAGAGGGAGGTTGGTGAGATGTTGTGCCCCCCTGTTCCATACCTGGCTGCTCAAACACTTACCCAAGACTGATGCCTTCCTGAATCCTCACCAACAGAAGAATTGGGCTAGAAGACTTATTGCTTTGACTTCAGATGACATCAGATGGTGCACCCAGAGCACCAAAGGCAGGGACATAATTACTAGCTGTGGACAGTTCCCCAATGTACCTCTAATAGGAGTGAAGGGTTGCATCAACTACAACCCTTTGTTGTTTAAAAGACAGTTGGGTTATGCTTTGGTTCACCCTCCTAGAGTGCAAGACTTGGCTGAAACCCTGTATTGTGAGATAAAGCCTAATCTGGCTGTTGTCAGGCAAGCATCCTAGGCTTGGGACAACATCCAGACCAAAGGGATGGCCATTCTGGGAAGGTGCAATAATGTGGCTTCGGCTCAGTATTATGAATGGTCTCATGCTAGGGCTCAGATTTCTGGGATGCCTTTCACCATTGAGGATGCACCTGGACCATCCACAGCACCACCTCCAGCCACTGTCAGCCTGGAAGAATTTGAGAAACTGAAGGAGAGGAATGAGAATCTGTCTCAAGCTCTAAAGAGGACCCTCTGGGAGAGGAGTGATGGTCGTCTAGACATTGAAAGGTTGGAAAAGCTTAAGGTGGAGCATCTAGCCGAGATTGAAAAAGCAGAGGACTACATCAAGAAATCAAGAGCTGGGGAGCAAATTTTGAAGAATGCCTGTAAGGAGGCCCAGTTTCAGAAGGCTAGGACTGATCTCTATCTGAAAGAAAGTCAAGCTAGGTGGGTCAGAATCACTGAAGCTCGCACTCAAGAAGATAAGAGAACTCAAGACAGGATTGAGCAATTGGAGGCCAATGAAAAGAAACAACAGGAAGCTCTGCTGGCAGCCCAGAAGGAGATTTCAGAATTGAAGCTTAGGGCTGGTGTGAAGAGGTCAAAGGACCAAGATAGGCACAAGAAGCTGACCGCTGCTATTGCCACCAGAAACCTTCTTATCATAAACATTACTGAGCATCCGGCTGGTCCTGTAACTGAAGCACTTCTGAAGGAGGTTAAGGAGGATGAGTTTGGTCTTGATGTCTGACTTTTTGTTTGTTGTTGCTTTCATTTCATGTACTTTTCTTTTTATGTTGTATTTTGACCCCTCAGGGGCATGAGTTGTAAAAAACAAACTATGTATGATCCACCATTCGTAATGTATTTGTAAGTTTGTTTCATTGAGTTTTCTTTCTCCCAAGCAACATCAAAGCATCTTCCTCAGGGTCTGGAAAGGTCAAAACCAAGAGCCAACCCGGATACCTTGGAAAATAAATAAGCATACTGCATTGCATGCTAACTCTTGTTTTGTTTTGTAGGTTTTTGTTTTGATTGTTACTAACTCTGTTGTGGTTCAGGAATTATTGCTCGCCGTCGGGTGTTCCCTCTCAACCGTCCGCACAGGTATCCTACTCGCAACAATCTTCCTGGTATCCAGATGGACCAAGTACAGCAAGATCTGACAGAGGTCAGGACTCAGATGGCTAATGAAAGGCTGGAGATGAGAAACCAAATGACCCAGTTCATGGAAGTAATGAATGGCTTGGCCCAAAGTCAAGAAAGATTGAGGGCATTGGTAGAAAGACAGACCCCGGAAGAGCCCCATCTGGGAACTGGAGGAACAAGTAACAATGAAAGGGGTCAGCCTCATGTTAACCCACCAGTATATGGGCCTCATCTACATCCGGAAGTCAACATCCCAACTAATGTGCAAGGGAATACTACTGCAGGCAGAATCTTACAAGAAGACCCCCAAGAGGAGCAATTCACTGTAATGGGAGCTAGGGATGAAGTCTATGATAGAAGGTTTGATGAAATTGCTGAGAAGTTGAGATCTCTGGAGTCTCAAAATTCCCTGGGCTTTGATGTCATGGATATAGGGTTAGTGGATGGGGTAAGGATTCCTCACAAGTTTAAACCCCCGTGCTTCGAGAAGTACAATGGAACTTCCTGTCCACGAACTCACTTACAGTCCTTCCTGGGGAGACTTAAGGCATACACAATGGATGAAAAACTGTGGATGTTTTACTTTGAAGACAGTTTGACTGGGGCTTCAAGGGAGTGGTACTCACACTTGACCAGAGCTACAATCAGGTGCTGGAAGGACCTAGCTGAGGCCTTCATCAGACAGTACCAATACAATCTAGACATGGCTCCTAACAGGACCCTTCTGATGGGAATGTCTCAATCCTCCAGAGAAAGCTTCAGGGAATATGCCCAGAGGTGGAGACAGCTTGCTGCTGCTGTCCAGCCACCCATGTCGGAAAGACAAATGGCCGACATGTTTATGAATACTCTGCAAGGAACATATATTGATAGGCTAGCTGCCTTTTCTTCCACCAGCTTCGCAGACGTAGTTATAGCTGGAGAAAGAATTGAGAGCCTTTTGAAGATGGGTAAGATTTCTGATAATGGTGCAAGTTCGTCAAGTAATCCTAGGAAGCCTTTTGTGGGACCTAGAAGAACCGGTGAGACAAATGCCATTCATACCAGCAGGGGCAGACCTCAGTACGTCCATAGATCAGTAGCAGTTGTCACGATTCCAGCTCCGATTCCTCAGCAACCAGCATATCAACCACCACAACAACCCCACTATCAACAGCAAGTTCAGTATCCGCCACAAAGGACCTACAACAACAGTAACAACAATCAGCAGCAAAGACCTTTTCAGCAAAGGCCATCACAGGCCAATAGGGTGATTGATCCAATCCCTATGCCTTATGCCGCTTTATTGCCACAACTCCTGAAACTCAACTTGGTTGAATTAAGCACATTGGCACCACCAGATCCCTCTAATCTTCCAAGAAATTATGATGTCAACGCCAGATGTGCTTTCCATTCCAATGCACCTGGCCACAATACAGAGAAATGCAGGGCTTTACAAATGAAGGTACAAGACCTGGTGGATTCTAAGGCCCTCAACTTTGCACCCCCGCCAAATGTCAACAAGAATCCCATGCCCAATCATGGAGGACCAAGAATTAATGTCATTGAGGAAGACAAGCCATCTTTCTTAATCACCAGTGTTGGGCAGATTCGGACACCTCTGGTAGAAATTAAAGCTCAGCTCCTAGAATGCCAGATGTTCCCTGGGTGTGAGCTCGGTTGTGGTTATTGCAACATTTCGGTCAATGGGTGTGATAACTTGAGAAGAGGCATAGATGGTCTTATCAAGAGTGGCATACTTAAGATCACAACAACGGCGCCTACGAATCCAACAATCCCTTTGAATACAATTCCTGACTCTTCTACAACTGCAACAACAATTATTCCAACTAATTCATCAATTTCATCAACAATGGCTTCATCTATCACTTCAACAAGTCCAATGTCAACAACCATCTCTTCTACAACATCAGCATCCATTTATTCAGCAGGATCTTCTACAACGCCAACAGATATTAATCAAGATATCTCAGCAGTCACCATTTACTATGATCCGTCAAGTATTCGTCCAAACAACAACTTTCAACAACAAATAGTGGCACCTCCTGCCAGGTCACCAGTCACCATTTACTACGATCCGCACACCATTTCAGTACCCTCCTCTGCAGCAGTCAGTCCAGTTACCATCACTGTGCCTGGACCAGTTCCATATGAAAGCAGTAATGCCATACCTTGGCATTATGGCTCTGACCTCTACTGCAATGGGGAGAACATCACTTTGGATTCTTCAACTTCTTCTCCACAGATTGATAATGTTGGGGGAGGCGGAGGCTTCACCAGAAGCGGACGCCTTTTTGCCTCACAATTGCAAAGACCTAATGCCGAAGCAGAAGCTGCTGCCAAAGCAAAAGGAAAGAGTGTGATATCTGAAGAACCAATTCTAAAGGAAACTCATAAGACATCTTTTGAACAAGATGTAGACGAGTTTATGAGGATTATAAAAAGAAGTGATTACAAAGTGGTGGATCAGCTTCACCAGACTCCCTCAAAGATCTCCATATTATCCCTGCTGATGTGTTCCGAAGCTTACAGGAATGCATTATAGAAAGTCTTGCACGCAGCATACGTGCCAGAAGAGATCACTGTTAATCAGCTAGAAACTGTGGTAGCCAATGTCAACACCAGTCATGGACTGGGTTTTACCAATGCTGACTTAACAACTGAGGGATGTAACCACAACAAGGCTTTACACATCACTCTAGAATGCAAGGGTGCTGTTCTATCCCATGTACTGGTGGACACTGGGTCTTCACTCAATGTTCTACCAAAGAAAGCCTTGGTGAAGATGGAGTATGATGGCTTGGCACTGCGTCCAAGTAATTTGGTGGTAAGGGCATTTGATGGCTCAAAGAGATCAGTGCTTGGGGAGATTGATCTGCCTGTGATGATTGGCCCGCAGACTTTTAAAATTACCTTCTATGTGATGGACATTCAGCCGGCCTACAGCTGTTTGTTGGGTAGACCCTGGATCCATGCCGCTGGCGCTGTTACGTCTACCCTTCACCAAAAGCTGAAATTCGAGTGGGAAGGCCAGATCATTACCATCTGTGGTGAAGAAGATATCTTTGTTAGCCATCTGGCTACGTACAAGTACATTGAGATGGATGGAGAAATCCATGAAACTATGAGCCAGGGGTTTGAGGCCCTGAACATTAATGAAGCATCTGTTGTACTGGGAACCTCCATGACGTCTTATCAGCAAGCCAGGAAGGTTGTTGAAGAGGGGACTGCCCAAGGCTGGGGCAAGTTGCTGCCCGTGGAGAAGAAGGAGGACAGATTTGGGTTGGGTTACAAACCAACTCAACAAGATCAATCAGAGGCTGCCAAGAAGCCCAGTTTTGTCAGTGGGGGAATGCTCACCCCGGATGCAGTGAACAACTTGGAAGACGAGGATGAAAGCGACCGCAACCTGGAGAGCTGGATACGTCCAAGGATCCCGGGGAGCCAAGTCCTTAACTGGTCTTCCCAGGAAATTATAAGGGTTACTCCTGCAGAGTAATTATTATTTCCTGTATATTTTTAAGCATGCATCAAGTCTTGCATCTCGCCCAAGATGACAAGACTCATTTTGTAATCGGGTCATCTTGTAATTTTGTGCAAACAGATCAATCAATGAATATCGGACATCTTTTGCAAATGAGTCTTTTTTCTTTCCCGCTCACTATTTTTCATTTTTCTTTTTGTACAAAAATAAAATGGCAATGTTTTCCAAAATGATAAACTTCATTTCACTTTTTCTAAACAAGATTAAAATCAATCACTAAAATGAACAATCTAAACCCTTGCAGAGAGTGCCTTCCAGACTGCACCGACAACAGCACTGCTATGACTTCGTATGACTTTGACAATCCAATCAATCAAGCTGATGAAGGGGTTGAAGAAGATTATGAGCTACCTGAAGAGCTAGCTAGGTTGTTAAGGCAAGAGGAGAAGGTTGTCACCCCTCATCAGGAGGAGGTTGAAACGGTTAATCTTGGTTCGGAAGAAGATGTGAAAGAAGTTAAGATCGGGGCCTGCCTACAAGACTCGGTGAAAGAGCAACTGATTGATATGCTTCGGGAGTATGTGGATATGTTTGCTTGGTCTTACCAGGATATGCCAGGGTTGGACACCGACATTGTCATGCACAAGCTTCCTTTGAAAGAAGGTTGTCCGCCGGTAAAGCAGAAGTTGCGCCATACTCGCCCAGATATGGCAATGAAGATAAAGGAAGAGGTGCAAAAGCAGTGGGACGCCGGTTTCCTTGCTGTGACCAGCTATCCGCCGTGGGTTGCTAATATTGTACATGTGCCTAAGAAATACGGCAAAGTGAGAATGTGTGTAGACTACCGGGATCTGAACAGAGCCAGCTCGAAGGATGATTTCCCTTTACCTCACATTGATGTATTGGTTGATAATACGGCTCAGTTCTCGGTGTTCTCCTTCATGGACGGATTTTCAGGATACAATCAGATCAAGATGTCACCTGAAGACATGGAGAAGACAACTTTCATCACACCCTGGGGCATGTTCTGTTATAAGGTGATGCCATTCGGATTGAAGAATGCTGGTGCAACCTATCAACGGGCTATGGTGACATTATTCCACGACATAATCCATAAAGAAATCGAGTGTTATGCGGATGACATGATTGCCAAGTCCCTGACAGAAGAAGACCACCTGGTGAATCTGCTGAAGTTATTCAAACGTCTGAGGAAGTACCAACTGAAGTTGAACCCCAACAAGTGCACATTCGGGGTGCGATCCGGTAAGCTGCTGGGATTTATTGTGAGTGAGAAAGGGATTGAAGTTGACCCTGATAAAGTCAAAGCCATTCAAGAAATGCCTGCGCCGAAGACTGAAAAAGAGGTTCGGGGGTTTCTAGGTAGATTGAACTACATTTCACGGTTCATATCTCACCTTACAGCAACTTGTGAACCTTTGTTCAAGCTATTGAGAAAAGAGCAAACGGTCAGGTGGAATGAAGACTGCCAAAGGGCTTTTGACAAGATCAAAGAATACTTGCAAGAACCACCAATCCTTATGCCTCCAGTTGAAGGAAGACCTCTAATAATGTACTTGACAGTATTAGAAGAGTCAATGGGGTGTGTGCTGGGCCAGCATGACGAGTCTGGTCGAAAAGAGTATGCAATATACTACCTAAGCAAAAAGTTTACCGACTGTGAACAACGTTATTCACTGCTCGAGAAAACTTGTTGTGCTTTAGCGTAGGCTGCTCGCCGACTGAGACAGTATATGTTGACCCACACCACCTTGTTGATTTCAAAGATGGACCCAGTCAAGTATATTTTTGAGAAGCCAGCACTTACCGGACGGGTTGCAAGATGGCAAATGATCCTCACAGAATATGACATCCAGTACACATCTCAGAGAGCCATCAAGGGCAGTGTGTTGTCTGATTATCTTGCTGAGCAACCCATTGATGATTACCAGCCTATGAGATTTGACTTTCCTGATGAAGACATCATGTTCATAAAAGCAAAAGATCATGAAGAACCTGTTCACACTGAAGGGCCTGACCCAGAAGAGGAATGGACTATGATGTTCAATGGGGCTGTTAACATGAATGGTCGTGGTGTTGGTGCAGTACTCATTACACCCAAAGGAGTTCACATGCCTTTCTCGGCAAAGCTCACATTTAACTGCACTAACAACGAAGCTGAATACGAAGCTTGTATTATGGGTCTTGAGGAAGCCATTGACCTCAGGATCAAGACTTTGATTGTATTCGGAGATTCAGCTCTGGTAGTTAATCAAACCAATGGCAAATGGTACACACACCAGGATCATCTGATACCTTACAGGGATTATACAAGGAGGTTATTGACTTTCTTTACAACGGTCAAGCTTGAGTATATCCCTCGGGACGAGAATCAGTTTGCAGATGCTCTGGCTACCATTTCATCCATGATCAAAGTTCAAGCTGCCAACTTTGTGCCTCGAATTTCAGTATCCAGGCTTGACAGACCGGCATATGTATTTGCAGCAGATGTTACCAAAGATGATAAGCCTTGGTTCCATGACATTAAGTGCTTCTTGGAGGATCAAACATACCCACCTGGGGCATCTTCCAATGATAAGAAGACTTTAAGAAGGCTTGCTAGTAGTTTCTTCCTGAATACTGATGGTTCCCTGTATAAAAGAAACTTTGATATGGTACTTCTCCGGTGCGTTGATAAAACAGAAGCAGACTTGTTAATGCACGAGGTGCACGAAGGATCCTTTGGTACCCATGCAGGAGGGCATGTCATGGCTAAAATGTTGCTAAGATCGGGATATTACTGGATCACAATGGATGCCGACTGTTGTGCCTATGCCAGAAAATGCCATAAATGTCAGATTTACGCGGATAAAGTGCATGTGCCTCCGAACCCCCTGAATGTGATGTCTTCACCCTGGCCTTTTGCTATGTGGGGCATTGATATGATTGGCAAGATTGAACCGACTGCTTCGAACGGCCACAGATTCATCCTAGTTGCCATTGACTATTTTACCAAGTGGGTTGAAGCAGCTTCTTATGCAAATGTTACAAGGCAGGTGGTAGCCCGATTTTTGAAGAAAGACATCATCTGTCGGTATGGAGTTCCCGAGCGAATCATTACTGATAATGGTTCCAACTTAAACAACAAAATGATGGCAGAGCTATGCCAGGACTTCAAGATCCAACACCACAATTCTTCTCCTTACAGGCCAAAGATGAATGGTGCTGTAGAGGCAGCTAACAAGAATATCAAGAAGATTGTGCAGAAGATGGTAGTCACCTACAAAGACTGGCATGAAATGCTACCGTTTGCCTTGCATGGGTACCGTACATCAATCAGAACATCCACTGGGGCAACACCGTATCAACTTGTGTATGGTATGGAGGCAGTCTTACCTGTTGAAGTTGAATTACCCTCCCTGCGGGTACTAATGGATGTTAAACTGAGAGAAGCTGAATGGGTCCGATCCCGATACGAACAACTGAGTCTGATTGAAGAGAAGAGATTGGCTGCAATCTGTCATGGGCAGTTGTATCAGAAAAGAATGAAGAAAGCCTTCGATCAGAAAGTCAGGCTCCGAGAGTACCAAGTAGGAGATCTTGTGCTGAAGAGACTCCTCCCTCCTCATACAGACCACAGGGGCAAGTGGACTCCGAACTATGAAGGGCCATTCGTAGTAAAGAACGTTTTCTCTGGTGGAGCACTGATGGTCAGCACTATGGATGGTGAAGACTTCCCGTCCCCTGTGAATTCAGATGCAGTTAAAAAATACTTCGCATAAAATGACCCGCTGGACATGAAAAACAGAATGTAGGTCCAGGAAAAAATAGGGCATCCCGGCGAGTCAAAAACAGAATAAAAGACTCGGGCAAAAATAAGGGAAAATAAATAAAAAAAATGTACACCCGCTGAGTTGAAAAGCCGCATTGGACAACTCAGGCAAAAATGGGTATCCCGATGGATTGAAAACCCGAAAGGGCGACCCATGCAAAATAAGGGAATGAGCGAACAACTGCATTCTGAATTCATCTGTATCACTTACAACTTGGTAAGCTTCGAAAGGATCAGGCTTCTTTCAGAATCAGCCTTCTTCAGAAAGCAAGACGAGAAGAACGTCGAATGTCATACGAGTCATAGCAAAGGGAAGCTCCTTGAAGCGTCATCAACATTGCCAATATCTTTTGTTTCTCAATTTGTAACAATCTCCTCATTTTAGGGGATTTGTTTCTTTGACTGTATCTTGCCAATTCAGGGCACATGAATTAATAAAATCAGATTTTCAGTCATGTTTCGTCTCGTACATTTTATTTTTGTTTGCAAAGAATGTCCGATGTCTGTAAGATACTGATTGCACAAATACAGATGCTTTTCTTCTAAAAATACGTGCTTGCGGGAAATATACTTACTCCCGGGAGTGTCTAGACTCCTATGGTGGAATCCAGTAAGGGATACCTCGGGATTACTTGTGTATTTCTATGTCTTTTCAGGATTGCAGGTATTCAAAGCACAACGTGGGGCATGAAAGCTTCACCCCAGCAAGCTGGCAAATTACATACTCAGTCTTAGCACCGGAGGTGTTTTCTCCCCAGCTGAATTGCCATCCATTATTCCTCCTCTACCAAGTACAAAAGCCAGGGAACCATCTCCCCACAGAGTTTCATCCTCTATCCAGAAGAGCAACGCCTGAAGATCTAACAACAGAGCGACGGAAGTTTCTACAAACCCCAGCTGGGTCCCTCATTAATGAGATAGGTCTATCAGTGATCTACTCCCCCATGCAGAATCATACATGACAGAGCCACCAGTGATCTCATCCCCAGCTGGGATGTCCATTTCAAGCAGATCAGACAGAGATCTTCGCAGCTATGGGATCCGAATCCCGGATCGGCATCTTTGCATAATCATGGCATTCACATCATATTTTCCCCACAGAGCGTAGCATTCTGTCTAACACGGAGCATTACGGCAAAAATCAAACATATTGCATAATCATAAGCCATGGTCTGAATCAAACACTTGTAAATACTGACAATCCATCAACAATATACAGAATATTTCCCCGTTCCCCACCAGAGAGCCAAAGCATTCCCTTTACCCTCACAAATACAGAAACACACTCCTTTTTGGCACCCGTCCGTGTCATCATTCCCCAGTAAAGTTGCCCGAGCAAACAGACACTTATACTACAGACGCTTCTTGACACCCGTCTGTGTCATACCTCAGCAGAAAGCCAAAGCGTCCCCTTTGCACTCACTAACACAGATACATACATATACAACTTCCTTGACACCCGTCCGTGTCACCTTCCCTAGCATAGTAACCTGAACACTTTGTATATCAGATATTTGTTTATAATACACTTTGCTCTTTCTTGACACTCGTCCGTGTCACTCTCCCCAGCAAGTTAAACACTCATCGGTACACCACTCATACTTATTACTCATGTCCCACTCATACAGATACTCGTCCGTATCTTATATATACCACTTATGCCTCCTCAGATTCGACACTCGTCCGTGTTCTTTGTTAACCAGTTGGTACTCGTCTGTATCATCATCTCAGAACATGTGTCAAGTATTTGTTTCTACCCGATACTCGTCTGTATCATAGTCTTAAGGATACTCGTCCGTATCTTTAATCTATACACCGTGTCAAACACCTGTGTCTTCTTGAATTTAGACACTCGTCTGTGTCTACTATTCCCCAGAAGAGTCCCCACAGGATCGATACTCGTCCGTGTTCTTTGTTAACCAGTTGATACTCGTCCGTATCATCATCTCTGAGCGTGTGTCAGTGTCTGTTTCTACCTGATACTCGTCTGTATCATAGTCTTAAGGATGCTCGTCTGCATCTTTAATCTATACACAGTGCCAAAACACTTATACCTTTCATTTCCTTGGATATAGACACTCGTCCATGTTTACTATTCCCCGGCAAAGTCCTCAATAAAACTTGTTGAACTATTTCCTTTCTATCTGACATTCGTCCTATGTCATGGTACCTCTGCGGCAGCCGAACCCTGCCAGGTGATCGTCCTTCACCTTCGGATTACCGTCCCTCATCCTTTCCCCAGCGGAGTCTCTATCTCATTAGACCCCTTTTCTATCTGGCATTCGTCCTGTGTCGTGATACTCTCAGCAGTCGTCCCCTGCTAGGTGATCGTCCTTCACCTCTTGATGATTGTCCTTCATCACTTTATCCGATGGTCGTCCCCATTGTTGATCTTGTTATCTGACATTCGTCATATGTCATGATAAACCCTGAGAGCAGCCGTACCCTGCCAGGTGATCGTCCTTCACCTCTTGATGATCATCCTTCATCATGCTTGTCCGATGGCCGTCCCCATCGTCGACCCTTTTATCCGACATTCGTCCTATGTCGTGATACCCTTTGGCAACTGTACCTTGCCAGGTGATCGTCCTTCACCTTAGATAACCGTCCCTCATCTTATCCACAACAGAGCAGCCGTCCCCTGCTAGGTGATCGTCCTTCACCTTTGATGACCGTACCTCATCATTTATTTCATTTACCTATAATCCCCAGAAAGTCTTATAGTTTTACTTGATGGTCGTCCCCATCATAATCTCTTATATCCCCAGCATGTCGGTCGTCCCCGTCATTGCTTTTTTTTTCCCCAGCAGTCGTCCTCTGCTCGACGGTCGTCCTCCGTCGCCCGCACTTTATAATTATACTTTATTTTCTTTTACAATCTATATCCCTTTTCTTCTTCATTCTGTGAGTGCAAATTTTGGACTGTCTTTGGTATTCAACCACAAGTTATCTTGTTTGCCTGTTAAGCCGTTGCTTACATCCTACACAGCTAACTCATGTTTGAATAGGGGCAGCTGTAAACACCCCAAATTTTCCCTCACTCATTCACACCATGGCTTGTGATCATTTCATATGCATAAGTTCAATCATGGCATCTCATATTGCATTTTTGTTTCACTGCATTGTTTCTAAGTCATCTGCATCTAGGGTTTGTGATCTGAGCCATCCCTGAGCCATTTGAGCCACTCCAAAGGTCATCAATCACTGCAAAGGGGTCCATGTATGTTCAAACATCATTTTGTATCCTCACAAAGTCAAGAAAGTCAAAGAATCACAAGAACTGAGATTGACATGGAAGCAGAGTCAGGTTTAACTGCACAGATGACCTAGAATTAGGGTTTTGGTTTCAAAGGCCATAACTCCAAATTTTTTGGTCATTCTTGTTTCTATTGGTCTCTATATGTTATAAGGATCATGCATATCAAGTTTCATGAAGAAATTCCATGGGGAAGGCATCTAATCAAGAGTTGACTTTTTGAGCAAGTCAGTGCAAAATCAGGGTATCTGAGGCCCTCAATGACCCAACCAAAGGGTGTTCATCATCATTTTGATTATGTATGATCTTTATTTGATCATGGAAGATGTTAGAAGTTCACAAAATTGAAGAATTTCAAGCCATTTGCAAAGTTGACTTTTTGGGAAAATGACTTGTAATGGAAAATTGCCATTTTGGGAAACTTTTTCAACCTTTGCTTTTTGATTCAAAAATGCTTCAAATGGGAAAACTTTGGTCATGAAAGTTGTAGAATGGATCATTCCCTTTTTAAAAAGTACAAGAACTCATTCTAATTCATTTTGGATCAAAAGTTATGGCTTGTCAAAGTTGGGAAAAATCACATAATTTCAAGTTTTCTACCAAAGAGGCATAGTTGCAAAATCACTTGCCAAGGCAAATTGTGCTATCAAATGGACTTATAATCTTCATACAAACATGAACCAATGTCTAAAAGTCAGATTGCATCAAAAGTTTACTCATTTTCATGACTTGTGGATCAAGAAACTTCAAAAGGGCAAAAGTGGGACAAAGTTGCAAAACCTATGATAAACCCTAATCCACTTGCTGCATTGCCTCTAAACCTTTTCCATGGCTCTCCCTGATTCAAGCTGCAGCCAAGCCATGCCTTGTACCTCCACTGTCACAGCCCATACCTCTCTTACACAAAACTTGACTTTTTTGCAAAAGGACCCATACCAATCAGCCTGTGCCACACATACTTCTCTGACCTCTCTAGTTGTGATAAGTGGACCAAATGAGATAAAACACATCACACACACAAGCCTGAAGCTCCAAGAACATAGCATACTCAAAAATCCCCAAATTTGCAAAAGCTTTCGAATCTCTTGATTCAGCCATCAAACCTTCAAACTTTTTTCACCATTCAGCTCCATAAACCTCACTGATCATTTCCCACCCTCCATTTTGCCCTAAAACATCCACAATCAAAAACACGATTTTCACATTTCACAAACTGAGTTTCTGCCATTTCCATTTCAAGGCCATATAAACTCCAGCCAAGCATCTCAAGCTTCTAGGGAGGATCATTGGAGTGAATTTGAAGCAAAGAACTGGCCAGAAAGTCCCTGTTTCGAAAGCTCAAGCTCAGGTAGCCATAGCATTTATTTTTCCAGAACTCTCATTTTATGTTATAGGATGATTCTATATGTTTCACTGATTGCCATGATGTGTTTAGTTTTGAAAATAGTTGAGAAATAAGCATTTCATGAGCTTCTGAAATTTCTGAGTTCTTTTCCGTTTTGCTTCGATTCACAAGTTTGATGATGAATAAATGAATTTTGATGTCTGATTCTTGTTGGGGTTGGGGAGAGGATCATTTCTGGAGAGTTTTAGGGCTTGGGATGCGTATTAAGAGAGATAGCATGAATGGTTGGTGTCGCTCCCGAAGATTTGCATCCCGGTACAAGCGCGAACGGTCGGCGAGAGGGACAATGGGAACACACAGCCGTGAACTCACTGGAGATGAATAGAGTCGCCAGCTAGGCATTTTTATCCCGGAGGAAAGGCAATGCTGCATAGGCCTAGAAAGGTATGGATAAGACGGTTTGCGAACCAGAGAGACTGAGAAAGGGGGTTGGTTACAACCTGGGAAGGTATTAGCACCCAGATTGTCCGTCGTACTCGACGGGATCCACGCTTAAAAGATTTGTGTTTTAAAGGGGTAGTGTCAGTGCAATTTGTGTATAAGATAGCTGGAAAAGAATGTACAGGTGTCAGTGTAAAAGAAGTGAAGTGATATATACAGTGTCAGTGTAAGGAAAGAGTATGCTCATGATCATGAGGCTAAGAGAATAAAGCTGGAAAGAGGGGGAATATACAGAGACTTTTGTTCGATAACTGTTAAGTTATGCCTACGTATCCTCTCGTGCAATGAGGAAGTCAGAACGCCGTAGTTCGACCCAAAGAGACTGAAAGGTGAATTGACTTGTGAACTGCTTACTTGTTCTATGCTCAAGTGTATGACCTGTCTGGCTCAGGTGCGAACTGTCTTGCATTAGACGGAAGAAGCAAGTTCTCGGTTGTGAGTGAATGAGATGAGAAAAGAATCCCGAAGGAGACGATTATTGTTTGTTTTTGAGTTTTCAGTCTTTTATTGCTTTTGAGGATTTGTCATAAGTTAATGAGCTTAAGCCTAAACCAATGGATTTAGTAAACTCATCACATCTTCCCTCTGATTAGGGGTAATGAGAATACCTTAAGTGTGAAGTCAAATTCTCACACTTAATCACCCTTGGTATAGGATTAAGATCATTAACCTACTTGTGATTATTTAGATGTTTTTGTTGTTTTTTGTTTAGTGTTGAGTAATGAGGTTAAGCCATAATCAGGGATTAAACAGACTCATTACACCATCCTAATAGAAGGATAATAGATGAGAATGTTTAAGCTGAGGAAAACTCCTCAACTTAATCCATGATTAGGGATTAAACTCATGACAAAACAAAGCCTTTGATTAAGTGGATTTTATCTAATGATATGATGAAGAAGTGAGTTTTATGATTTGTAAGACAACTTGAGGGGGACTTGTCCATTAACACTAGGGTTAGTCCTTCTTAACCATTTGAGGAAGAATTAGAACCCTAATGCAAGGCCCAAGTTACAAGTGTGATGTCTTGATGATTATTATGTGAATTGATTAAGAGATTTAAACACATTAAGGGTTTAACACTTAGGATTAAAGTTATACACTCCATCCTAAGAGAAGGATGCAGGCATAAGCTTAATCACAAAGCCTTAAAGCCTTTAGGGTTTAGTCCCTGATTATGAGATGAGAAGAGGAGACTCAAAAGAGACACAAAGGTAAAACTAAGTGGGGGAGACTAATCAAAACCCTAATCATTGTCATGCTTGGTTGTTCCTAAGGTTTGTGAGGTTTTCAAAATGAATCTTCAAGGAGAACCACCAGGATGCAGATGAACAGGATCAAGAGAAGCAAAGCAACTTGCTTCATTCAAGAAGTCAAGTCACTTGAAGAAAGGAAGTGGGAGAAACAAAAATGAGCAAGCTCAATCTCAAACACATATATAAATGCAGCAATGGATGCAAGGGAGATGAAAAGAAAAGTTATGAGAAGTGAAGGCAAATTCACTTCTCAAGTTTACTTACCACCTGAAATGTTAGAAAGAAATGCAATGCAATGCAAAATGAGATGAAATGGTATGATGCTAAACAAAACCAGAAGCATGTTGATGATGATAATGATGTTATGAGATGCTACAAGCATGAAACAAGGCATGGAGATGATCATACAAGATCATGGATGCAGATGGTGCAAGTTTAGAAGCATGAACTTACATGAAAAGTTATGAAGCATACAAGGCATACAACATGGCAAATGCAAGATGCAATGATCAAACATGCTTTCTATATGTCTTAAGATGTCAAATGAATCAAATAGAGGCATGGAATGGCATGGCAAGTCATGTTGTGCAAGAGAATGCAAAAAGGGATGCAAAAGAAAGCCCAAATTAGGGTTCATGGATCAAACAACAAACAAAAAACCAAAACAGAAGCAAACCCTAAGATAAAAAATGGAAAATGACATCCAAAGAAAACCCTAAACCTATACTAAACCAAGGTCCAAAGGGGAGGTCTCAACTCTCAACCAATCTCAAGTTATGATTTTTCTAAGTCATTAGGGTTTTTAAGGCTCCTAAACAAAAGAAATGCCAAACAAATGAAAAATGCAAAATCAAATCGTGACCATTTTATCTCACAAACTACATGCCAAATAGAATGCAATGCAAAAAGAATCAATGTCCCACTCCTCATGAAAAGGCAGAAATGAATTTTTGAACTTATGATCAAGATAATGCACAAAAAATGATTTAATTCAATGGAAAATTCTCAAAATGCATCAAGATCAAAAAAGAAATTTGGTTTGAAGGTTGGACAATGTTTCTAAATGTCTTAGAACATTTCATGAATTTTTTGGTGATTTTTAAATACCTAAAAGCATTTTTAATTAATTAATTTCCATTAATCAATTAAAAATAATCTTTTAAATATTTAAAAATATTTTTTTAATGATAAAAAATAAAATAAAAATATTTTTGGGTCATAAATATTAATAAAACTCAGAAGAAAAAGTTTCATAATTTTTACGCATTTTTTACTATTTTTAAATAATTATGCAAAACAAATGAAATAAATATGAAAATAAATGAATTTTAAATGAATTAAGTGAAAGTATGCTGATCCAACGCGTGAGATTTAAAGTGGCCAGGGCGGGAATTGACTTGGCGCCAGATCTCACGGTCCAAATTCAAATTCGCTAATTAATGCTTAAAACCCTAACCCTGCCGTTAATCACTCTCAGATGACCGGAACAGTGTTCCGGTCATCTTCTCCGTTCACCTCAAAGTGCCATCTCTCTCCCCAGGCCAAATCAGAAGCTCCAAACCTCCAGAAACCATCTACCAACTACCCTAAGCACGAATCCAGCATCAAATCATGTTTAAACTCACACACAAACAAGAATCGAAGCAATGAAATTTCTAGGTCAAACTTTCAGAACACCATAACATACTCATTTCTGGCTTATTTTCAAAAGTAAAAAGATCCCAATGATCAGTGCAACATGCTAAACAAGATTCTAACAAGAAAATGGAGTTCTGGAAAAAAAGTTCATGGTGTCACCTGAGATGGAGCTTTTGATTTAGGAGCTTTCTGGATGATTCTTTGGCTCAATCAGGTCCCAATGATCCACCTTTGAAGCTTTGGATGCTTAGTTGGAGTTTAAACAACCTCTGGAGTGAGTTTGCAGAAGCTCTGACCAAGGGCATGTGAAAATCGTATTTGAGACATGGGGTGCTTCAGGCCAAAACAATGGTTGGTTTCTGGTCAGTGAGGTGAGTAGTGATTGTTGGTGGAGTTTGTTCTTGTGTTTGAGGTTTGTGGAGGGAGATTCGAAGGAAAATGCAGGCTGAGGTGAAGAATGGCAATGGGGTGTTCTTGCTCAAATCAAGCCTGGCTCTTGGTGCTTTGAGGTCTATGAAGTATGGTGAGTTGAAGTGTGGAAATGGTTTGAGTGTTCTGAGCTTGTGGAGGCAGATTCGAAGGCTTATGCAAAAAGGAGTGTTTTTGTGAATGTGTTCTTCTGGTGTGTTTCAGCCTTGCTTCTTGAGTGTTATGGCCAGCATATGGAAAGTATATTTTAATCCCATAGGTCAGGGGATGTGACATGGCCTGCTGTGATAGGTAGGTCACCTTTTGCCAAAATGTCAACTTCTTTGTAAGAGAAAGTATGGCTTAATCTATAGCTAGTACAAAGCATGGCTCTGGTGCAGCAAGATGAGGTGAGAGGCTAGCAAAGTGCAGTAACCAATGCAGCAAGTTGTAGGAAGAATGATCATGAGCTTTTGCAAGTTGTGGCTTTTGGTTCACATGTGACTATTTTTGCTACACAAACCATAAACATGAGGGATTCTTAGTCCAAATCTGATCTTTAGTGTCTATGTGATGTTTGCATACTGGTTTGAAGTGAGTTAGAGGTCACAATTGGCTTTGGTTCATGACTTTGCAAAATTCTCATTTGAAGCATGCCTTGAAAATCAATGATTTTTGCCAACTTTGTCATGCTATAACTTTTGATCCAAAAAGAGTTTGATCATGTTCTTGTACTTTTTGAAAAGGGAAAGATGAGATCTACAACTTTCATGACCAAAGTTTTTCCATTTGAAGCATTTTTGGATCAAGAATCAAGGCTTGAAAAATGACCTAAAATGGAGCATTCTTGAGAAAGTCAACTATGCCCAAAAAGTCAACATTTGCAAAAACCCTAAATTCTTGAGTTTTGTGAACTTCAACCTTCTTCCATGATCAAATAAAGATCATATACACTCAAAATGATGAAGAATGCCCATTGGTTGGGTCATTGGGGGCCTCAGATGCCCTGATTTTACACTGACTTGTCTGAAAAGTCAACCCTTGATCAGATGACTTCCCCATGGAATTTCTTCATGAAAATTGATATGCATACTCCCTATACCATATAGAGACCAATGGAAACAAGAATGACCAAAGAATTTGGGGTTATGGCCTCTGAAACCAAAACCCTAATTTTAAAGTCACCTGTGCAGTCAAACTTGGCTCTGCATCCATTAAAACCCTAGTTCTTGTGATTCTTTGGAAATCTTGACCTTGAGAGGATGTAATATGATGCTTGAACACATGTAGACCCCTTTGAATTGATTGGTGACCTTTGGGGTGGCTCAAGAAGCTTTGGGATTGCTCAGACCACAAACCCTAGGTGCAGATGACTTAGAAACTATCCAGTGAATCAAAAATGAGATATGGGGTGATATGATTGTGTTTATGCATATGAGAATGATCACAAGCCATGGTGTGAATGAGTGAGGGCAAATTTGGGGTGTTTACAGCTGCCCCTATTCAAACATGAGTTAGCTGTGCAGGTTGTAAGCGACGGCTTAACAGGCAAACAAGATAACTTGTGGTTGAATACCAAAGACAGTCCAAAATTTGCACTCACAGAAAGAAGAAGAAAAGGGATATAGATTGTAAAAGAAAATAAAGTATATTGTAAGGTGTGGGCGACGGAGGACGACCGTCGAGCAGAGGACGACTGCTGGGTAAAGAGCAATGACGGGGACGGCCGACATGCTGGGAAAAGTGTAGGAAATAAAGCAATGACGGGGACGGCCGACATGCTGGGGATAAAAGGTAAAGCCAAGACGGGGACGGCCGACTAGCTGGGAAAAATAAGAGATTATGATGGGGACGGCCATCAAGTAAAGCTGTAAGTTCTCTGGGGATTGATGAAACATGACGGGGACGACCATCAAGTTCACAAAGTAAGGTAAGCAACGATGGGGACGGCCATCGGGCTAAAAAGAAAAGGGACCACGACGGGGACGGCCATCGGGTTAAAGAATAAATGAAATAAACAGATGATGAGGTACGGTCATCAAAGGTGAAGGACGATCACCTAGCAGGGGACGGCTGCTCTGTTGGGTATATGATGGGGACGGCCATCAAAGGTGGAGGACGACCACCTGGCAGGGTACGGCTGCCAAAAATATCAATGATGGGGACGGCCATCGGATAGAAAAGGTCAACGATGGGGACGGCCATCGGACGAGCATGATGGAGGACGACCATCAAGAAGTGGAGGACGACCACTCAGCAGGGTACGGCTGCTCTCAAGGTTTATCATGACATAGGACGAATGCCAGATAACCAAAGTCAACAATGGGGGACGGCCATTGGATAAAATGATGAAGGACGATCATCAAAAGGTGGAGGACGACCACCTAGCAGGGGACGGCTGCTAAAAATCAACGATGGGGACGGCCATCGGATGAGCATGATGGAGGACGACCATCAAGAAGTGGAGGACGACCACTCAGCAGGGTACGGCTGCTCTCAGGGTTATCATGACACAGGACGAGTGTCAGATAAAAGAAAATGCTTTGTTGGCGATCTACTGGGGATATAGTGAACACGGACGAGCGTTCACAACCAAGAAAAGAAAGTATAAGTGTTTAGATGTTGTATATAGATTAAAGATGCGGGCGAGCATCCCTAAGACTACGATACGGACGAGTATCGGGTAGAAACAAACTGACATGTGTTCAAAGATGATGATACAGACGAGTATCAACTGGTTAACAAGGAACACGGACGAGTGTTGAATCTGAAAGAACTCTTCTGGGGATAGTAGATACAGACGAGTATCTATATTCAAGAAGACAAAAGTGTTTGACACGGTGTATGGATTAAAGATGCGGACGAGCATCCTTAAGAGTATGATACGGACGAGTATCATGTAGAAACAAACATTAGACGCAATGTTCTGAGATGATGATACGGACGAGCACCAACTGGTTAACAAAGAACAAAGACTACTGTTGAATTTGTGGGTATATAACTGGTATGTACAAGATACGGACGAGTATCTGTATGAGAGCGAGTAGTGAGAATGGTGTATAGATGAATGTTTATCTGCTGGGGCGGGTGACACGGACGGGTGTCAAAAGGAGAAGAGTGTAATATCAACAAGTATATGGGTTGCAAAAGTGTAAGCGACTGCGCTGGGGATATGACACGGACGGGTGTCAAGAAAGTGTATATATAAGCATGTGTGAGTGCAAAGAGGGTGTCTTCGGCTTTTTGCTGGTGGTTTGACACGGTCGGGTGTCAGGAAGTATCTGCAATACGGGTGATTTTGTTTGTAAATAGTGTTCAGGCGACTTTACTGGGGAAAGATGGCACGGACGGGTGCCAAAAGGTGTATATACTGGTGTTTGATGATTTGTGAGGCAACTGCTCTTGCTGGTAACTCTGGCGGGGATTTTCCTTCTGTATATTGATGAACTGCTATCATTCATAAGTGTTAATTCAGAACATGGCTTATGATTATGCTATGCGTTTGACTTTTGCCGTAATGCTCCGTATTAGACGGAATGCTACGCTCTGAGGGGATAATATGATGCAAATGCCATGATTATGCAAAGATATCAAACCGGGATTCGGATCCCGTTGCTGCGAAGATCTCTGGCTGATCTGCTCAAAATGGACATCCCAGCTGGGGATGAGATCATTGATAGATCTGATGAGATGCATTTGCTTGGAGATACGGGTCACTGATAGACCTATCCTAGTAAATGAGGGACCCAGCTGGGGGTTGTAGAAGCTTTCTTCACTCTATTGTGATTCTTTCGTGCGTTGCTCTTCTGAATAGAGGCTGAGGATTCTGTGGGGATATGGTTCCCTGATTTCTTGCATTCTGCTGAGGAGGAATGATTGGTACTACGGCTGGGAGAGTTGTTGGCCACTCAGCTGGGGAGAGTAATGAGAGGCAACTCAGCTGGGGATAGAGCATTTCAGATGCTGAGATTGAGTGTATGTTGATTTGGCAACTTCGCTGGGGAAATGGGCACCTTCCAGCGCCACATGGAAGATAGACCGAGTTGATAATGATCTGCCAGCTTGCTGAGGGCGAAGCTTTCATGCCCCAAGTTGCGTTCCGGATACCTGCAATCCTGAAAAAGATAGAAAAACGCACAAGATAAACCCGAGGTATCCCTTACTGGATTCCGTCATAGGAGTTAGGATACTTCTGAGAGTAAGTATATTCCCTGCAAGCATGTTTCTTTATTTTCTTAGAGAAGAACATCTGTACTTATGCAATCAATTTTTCCTTTTAAGACATCAGACATTTTTTGCAAATAAATGTATAAAATGAGACATGACTGAAAATCTGATTTTATTAATTCATATGCCCTGAATTGGCGAGATACAGTCAAAGGAACATATCCCCTGAAATGAGGAGATTGTTACAAATTGAGAAACAAAAATGCTGGCAATGTTGACGACGCTTTAGGGAGCTTCCCCTTCTGCTATGACTCGTATGACAATAACGTTCTTCTCGCCTTGCTTTCTGAAGAAGGCTGATTCTGATTGGAGCTTGATCCTTTTGAAGCTTTCCAAGTTGCAAGTGATACAGACGAACTCAGAATGCAGTTGTTCGCTTATTCCCTCATTTTGCATGGATCGCCCTTTCGGGTTTTCAATCCATCGGGATACCCATTTTTGCCTGAGCTGTCCAATGCGGCTTTTCAACTCAGCGGGTGTACATTTTTTTTATTTCCCCTTATTTTTGCCCGAGTCTTTTATTCTGTTTCTGACTCGCCGGGATGCCCTATTTTTGCCTGGACTTACATTCTGTTTTTACGTCCAGCGGGTCATTTTACGCGAAGTATTTTTTAACTGCATCTGAATTCACAGGGGACGGGAAGTCTTCACCATCCATGGTGCTGAGCATCAGTGCTCCACCAGAGAAAACTTTCTTTACCACGAATGGTCCTTCATAATTTGGAGTCCATTTGCCCCTGTGGTCTGTATGAGGAGGGAGGATTCTTTTCAGCACAAGATCTCCCACTTGGTACTCTCGGTGCCTGACTTTCTGATCGAAGGCTTTCTTCATTCTCTTCTGATACAACTGCCCATGACAGATTGCAGCCAATCTTTTCTCTTCGATCAGACTCATCTGTTCATATCGGGACCGAACCCATTCTGCTTCACTCAGTTTAACATCCATTAGTACCCGCAGAGAGGGTAATTCAACTTCAACAGGTAGGACTGCTTCCATACCATACACAAGCTGATACGGTGTTGCCCCAGTGGATGTTCTGATTGACGTGCGGTACCCGTGCAAGGCAAACGGTAGCATTTCATGCCAGTCTTTGTAAGTGACTACCATCTTCTGCACAATCTTCTTGATATTCTTATTTGCTGCCTCAACAGCGCCATTCATCTTTGGCCTGTAAGGAGAAGAATTGTGATGTTGAATCTTGAAGTCCCGGCATAGTTCTGCCATCATTTTGTTGTTTAGATTGGAACCATTATCAGTAATGATCCGATCGGGCACTCCATATCGACAGATGATATCTCTTTTCAGAAATCTGGCTACCACTTGTCTTGTAACATTTGCATATGAGGCTGCTTCAACCCACTTGGTGAAATAGTCGATGGCGACCAGGATGAATCTGTGGCCATTTGAAGCAGTTGGCTCAATCTTGCCAATCATATCAATGCCCCACATGGAAAAGGGCCATGGTGAAGACATGATGTTCAAAGGATTGGGAGGTACATGCACTTTATCTGCATAAATCTGGCATTTATGGCATTTTCTGGCGTAAACACAACAGTCTGCATCCATTGTGATCCAGTAATAGCCTGATCTTAGCAACTTTTTAGCCATTGCATGTCCTCCAGCATGGGTACCAAAGGAGCCTTCGTGCACTTCATGCATCAACAAGTCTGCTTCTGTCTTATCAACACATCTGAGGAGTACCATATCAAAGTTCCTCTTGTATAAAGACCCATCAGTATTCAGAAAGAAACTACCAGCAAGCCTTCTCAAAGTCTTCTTATCATTGGAAGATGCCCCAGGTGGGTATGTTTGATCCTCCAAGAAGCATTTAATGTCATGGAACCAAGGCTTATCATCTTTAACAACATCTGCTGCAAATACATATGCTGGTCTGTCGAGCCTGGACACTGAAATCTGAGGTACACAGTTAGCAACTTGAACTTTGATCATGGACGAAATGGTAGCCAGAGCATCTGCGAACTGATTCTCGTCCCGAGGGATATACTCAAGCTTGACTGTTGTGAAGAAAGTCAATAACTTCCTTGTATAATCCCTGTAAGGTATCAGATGATCCTGGTGGGTGTACCATTTTCCGTTGGTTTGATTGACTACCAAAGCTGAATCTCCGAATACGGTCAAAGTCTTGATCCTGAGGTCAATGGCTTCCTCAAGACCCAAAATGCAAGCTTCGTATTCAGCTTCGTTGTTAGTGCAGTTGAAAGTGAGTTTTGCCGAGAAAGGCATGTGAACTCCTTTAGGTGTAATAAGTACTGCACCAACACCACGGCCATTCATGTTAACAGCCCCATCAAACATCATAGTCCATTCTTCTTCTGGGTCGGGCCCTTCAGTGTGAATAGGCTCTTCACGATCTTTTGATTTAATGAACATGATGTCCTCATCAGGGAAATCAAATCTCATTGGCTGGTAATCATCAATGGGTTGCTCAGCAAGATATTCAGATAATACACTGCCCTTGATGGCTTTCTGAGAAGTGTATTGGATGTCATATTCTGTGAGAATCATTTGCCATCTTGCAACCCGTCCGGTAAGAGCTGGTTTCTCGAAAATGTACTTGACTGGGTCCATCTTTGAGATCAACAAAGTAGTGTGGGTCAACATATACTGTCTCAGTCGGCGAGCAGCCCACGCTAAAGCACAGCAAGTTTTCTCGAGCAGTGAATAACGCTGTTCACAGTCGGTAAACTTTTTGCTTAGGTAGTATATTGCATACTCTTTTCGACCAGACTCGTCATGCTGGCCCAACACACACCCCATTGACTCTTCTAATACTGTCAAGTACATGATTAGAGGTCTTCCTTCAACCGGAGGCATAAGGATCGGAGGCTCTTGTAAGTACTCCTTGATTTTGTCAAAAGCCCTTTGGCAGTCTTCATTCCACCTGACCGTCTGTTCTTTTCTTAATAGCTTGAACAAGGGTTCACAGGTTGCTGTAAGGTGAGATATGAACCTTGAAATGTAGTTCAATCGACCTAAGAACCCTCGAACTTCTTTCTCTGTTTTCGGTGCAGGCATCTCTTGGATGGCTTTGACTTTGTCAGGGTCAACCTCAATCCCTTTCTCACTTACAATAAAACCCAGCAGCTTACCAGATCGTACCCCGAATGTGCATTTGTTGGGGTTCAACTTCAATTGATACTTCCTCAGACGCTTGAACAGCTTTAGCAGATTTACCAGGTGATCTTCCTCTGTAAGGGACTTGGCAATCATGTCATCCACATAACACTCGATTTCCTTATGGATCATATCATGGAATAATGTTACCATAGCCCGTTGATATGTCGCACCAGCATTCTTCAGTCCGAATGGCATCACTTTGTAACAGAACGTGCCCCAAGGTGTGATGAATGTTGTCTTCTCCATGTCTTCAGGTGACATTTTAATCTGATTGTATCCTGAAAATCCATCCATGAAAGAGAACACCGAGAACTGAGCCGTATTATCAACCAATACATCGATGTGAGGTAAAGGGAAATCATCTTTCGGGCTAGCTCTGTTCAGATCCCGGTAATCCACACACATTCTTACTTTGCCGTCTTTCTTAGGCACAGGTACTATATTGGCAACCCACGGCGGGTAGCTAGTTACAGCAAGGAACCCGGCGTCCCATTGCTTCTGTACCTCTTCTTTGATTTTCATTGCCATATCTGGGCGAGTACGGCGTAGTTTCTGTTTAACTGGCGGGCATTCTTCTCTCAAAGGCAGCTTGTGCACAACAATATCGGTATCCAGCCCTGGCATATCTTGATACGACCAAGCAAACACGTCTACATACTCTTGAAGCAGGTCAATCAGTTGTCTCTTCACCGAGTCTTGCAGGCAGGCCCCGATTTTAACCTCTTTCACGTCTTCGTCTGTACCAAGATCAATCACTTCAACTTCCTCCTGGTGAGGAGTAATAACCTTTTCCTCTTGTCTCAACAACCTGGCTAGCTCTTCAGGAAGCTCATATTCTTCTTCAACCCCTTCACCGGCTTGATTGATTGGATTGTCAAAGTCATACGAAGTCATAGCCGTGCTGTTGTCGGTGCTGTCAGGAAGGCACTCTCTGCAAGGGTTCAGTTTGTTCATTTTAGTGATTGATTTTAATCTTGCTTAGAAAAGTGAAATTTGTCATTTTGAAAACACTGCCATTTATTTTTTTGTACAAAAAGAAAAATGGAAAAACAGTGAGCGGAAAAGGAAAAGACTCGTTTGCAAAAAGATGTCTGATATTTCATTAATTGATCTTGTTTGCACAAAAAGTACAGATGGCCCGATTACAAAATGAGTCTTGTCATCTTGGGCAAGATGCAAGACTTTGATGCATGCTTATAAAAATGCAGGAAATAATAATTACTCTGCGTGAGTAACTCTTATAATTTCCTGGGAAGACCAGTTCGAGACACTGCTCCCCGGGATCTTTGGACGAATCCAGCTTTCCAGGTTGCGTTCCTCTTCCAGCTCGTCTTCCAGACAGTTGATAGCATCAGGGGTAAGCATCCCCCCACTCACAAAGTTGGGCTCTTTCGCAGCCGCTGCTTGATCTTGTTGAGTTGGTTTGTAACCCAACCCAAACCTATCCTCTTTCTTCTCCACCGATAGTAGTTTGCCCCAGCCTTGGGCGCTTCCTTCCTCAACAACCTTCCGGGCTTGTTGGTATGATGATATTGAAGTACCAGGTACAGCAGATGTTTCATTCACATTCAAGGCTTCAAAACCCTGGCTCATTGTTTCATGGATCTCCCCATCCATTTCAATGTACTTATAAGTAGCCAGGTGGCTGACAAAAATGTCCTCTTCTCCACAGATTGTAACGATTTGACCCTCCCACTCATATTTTAACTTCTGGTGAAGGGTAGAGGTCACGGCGCCAGCGGCGTGAATCCATGGCCTACCCAATAAACAGCTGTAGGCGGGCTGTATATCCATCACGTAGAAGATAGTTGTGAAAGTCTGCGGGCCAATCGTTACGGGCAGCTCAATCTCTCCCAGAACCGATCTTTTTGAACCATCAAAGGCTCTCACCACCAGGTTGCTGGGTCTCAACGCCAATCCGTCATATTCTAGCTTCACCAGGGCCTTTTTAGGTAAGACATTGAGGGATGACCCCGTGTCTACCAGCACATGGGAAAGGACAGCACCTTTGCATTCCATGGTTATGTGCAAGGCTTTGTTATGGTTGCGGCCTTCCGTTGTCAAATCAGTATTGGTGAACCCTAGTCCGTGACTAGCATTAACATTTCCCACCACAGCTTCCAGCTGATTGACAGTGATCTCTTCAGGCACGTAAGCTGCGTGCAAGACTTTGAGTAGTGCGTTCCGATGGGCTTCGGAGCACATAAGCAATGATAGGATTGAGATCTTGGAAGGCGTCTGATGAAGCTGATCCACTATCTTGTAATCACTCTTTTTGATGATCCGCATGAACTCATCAAACTCTTGATCGAAGGGTGTTTTCAAAGCTTCTTTAACAGCTTGATCTTCCTTCACCGGGCTTTTTCCTTTTGCCTTGGCAGCAGCTTCTGCTTCGGCAGTGGGTCTCTGAATTTGTGGAGCAAAGAGACGTCCGCTTCGAGTGAAGCCTCCGCCTCCTCCCACATTGTCAATTTGTGGTGCAGGGGTTGATGATTCAAAATTGATTCTTTGTCCTTCACAGTACAGGTCAGAACCGTAATGCCAGGGGATAGCATTACTGCTTTCATAGGGTACTGGTCCAGGCACCGTGACAGTGACTGGACTGATTGCTGCTGCTGAAGGGACTGTAATTGTTTGTGGATCATAAAAGATTGTAACTGGTGCTCTGGTGGGAGCAGCACCTTCTGAATGGTAGGCAGAGTTGTTCTCAGGATCATAAAATATTGTGACAGTAGAGACGTCTTCATGATTTGTTGCAGGTAGGAGACAATGGTGGAAGAATGGATGTTGTTGTTGTAGGAGGTTCGAAATGGAGTGAAGCTGAAGTTGTAGCAGGAAAATTTGTTGAAAACTGATCAGTTGAGATGATAGATGAAGTACTTGTTGATGAAACCGAAGAATTGTCAGGAACAATAGTTGCTGCAGTTGTAGGAGGTTCTGAAACCGTTGCTGAGGAGCTTGCTGGATTTGTTGGAAATGATGTAGTGATCTGAAGTTGGCCACTCTGAATGAGGCCGTCTATGCCATTCCTCAAATTATCGCACCCATTTACAGAGATATTGCAGTAAGCACAGCCTAACTCACACCCTGGGAACATCTGACATTCCAAGAGCTGAGCCTTGATTTCTACCAATGGCGTCCTGATTTGTCCCACACTGGTTATTAAATAAGACGGCTTGTCTTCTTCAATAGCGTTAATCCGGGGACCACCATGGTTTGGCATGGGGTTCTTATTTACATTGGGTGGTGGTGCGAAATTCAGAGCCTTTGAGTCTACCAGGTCTTGTACCTTCATGTGCAAGGCTCTGCACTTTTCTGTACTATGGCCAGGTGCGTTTGAATGGAAGGCACACCTAACGTTGGAGTCATAGTTCCTGGGTAGACTGTTGGGATCCGGAGGTGCCAGCGTCCTTAGCTCAACTAGGTTGAGTTTCAGGAGTTGTGGCAGCAGGGTAGCATATGGCATGGGGATCGGATTGATCACCCTATTAGCTTGGGAGGGCCTCTGCTGAAATGGCCTTTGCTGGCTGTTGTTGTTGGTGTTGCTGTTGTTGTAATTTCTTGGAGGATACTGATTTTGTTGATGGTACTGAGGTTGTGGCTGATAGTTTTGCTGCGGAGGTTGATAGACTGGCTGAGGATGAGCTGGAGCAGGAATGGTGACTGCTGCCACTGATCTGTGAACATATGGAGGCCTGCCCCTGTTGGTGTGGATGGCATTGGTCTCGCCAGTTCTTCTTGGGCCTGCAAAAGGCTTCCTTGTACTACTGGACGAGCTTGCACCGTTGTCAGATATCTTACCCATTTTCAACAGGCTTTCAATTCTCTCTCCTGCTATGACCACATCTGCAAAGCTGGTGGATGAGAAGGCGGCCAGCCTGTCAATATATGTCCCCTGAAGGGTGTTCATAAACATGTCTGCCATTTCCCTTTCAGACATAGGTGGCTGAACAGCAGCAGCCAATTGCCTCCATCTCTGGGCATATTCTCGGAAACTTTCTCTTGACGACTGTGACATTCCCATTAGGAGGGTCCTGTTGGGTGCCATATCTAAATTGTACTGATACTGTCTGATGAAGGCCTCTGCCAAGTCCTTCCAGCATCTAATAGTTGCCCTTGTCAAGTGAGAGTACCATTCTCTTGACGCTCCAGTTAAGCTGTCTTCGAAATAGAACATCCAGAGCTTCTCATCCATAGTATAGGCCTTCAGCCTTCCCAGAAATGACTGTAAGTGAGTCCGGGGGCATGAAGTCCCGTTGTATTTTTCAAAGCAAGGAGGCTTGAATTTATGGGGGATCCTGACCCCGTCTACCAAACCCATGTCCATGACGTCGAAACCCAAAGAATTTTGAGATTCTAAGGACCTTAATTTCTCAGCTATCTCATCCAGCCTTCTATCATAAGCTTCTTCCCCAGCACCCATTACTGTAAACTGGTCCTCCTGGGGGTCTTCTTGAAGTACCCTAGCCGCGGTGGCAGTCCCTTGAACATTTGCAGGAATATTGACCTCAGGATGAAGATGGGGGCCAAATACAGGGGGATTAGCATGAGGTTGGACCCTTTCATTGTTGCTGGTGCCGGCAGTCCCTATATGTGGGTCTTCTTGATTCTGCCTTTCCACCATGGCCCTCAATCTTTCCTGGCTCTGAGCCATGTTGTTCATCACTTCCATAAACTGAGCTATCTGTGTTCTCATTTCCAATCTTTCGTTTGCCATTTGAGTCCTGACCTCTGCAAGGTCCTGCTGTACCTGATCCATTTGAATGCCCGGAAGGTTGTTTCGGGTTGGATAACGGTGCGGACGGTTGAGGGGAAATACCCGGCGCCTAGCAATAGTTCCTGAACATCACAACAGAGTTAGTGGCAATAAATCAAAAACCTACAAAACAAACAAAAGGGTTAGCATGCAATGCAGTTATGCTTATTTGTTCTCAAGGTATCCGGTTTGGCATTCAGTTTTGACCCTTCCAGACCCTTGAAGATATTGTTGATGCTGCTTTCAAAGCGAACACAGGTGGAACAAACTAACACAAATATATTACAGAAGGTGAAATAATACAACTTGTTCATTTTACAACACAAGCCCTCTAAGGGGTCAAAATACATTACAAAATAAAAGTACATGGAAAGAAAGCAACAACAAACAAATGGTCAAACACCAAGACCAAACTCATCCTCACGAACTTCCTTGAGAAGTGCTTCGGTCACAGGATCAGCCGGACGCTCCGTGAGATTCCTGATGAGGAGATTCCGGGTCGTAACAGCTGCTGCTAGCTTTTTGTGCTGAGTTTGGTCCTTGGACCTCTTCACCCCTGCTTTGATTTTCAGCTCTGATATCTCCCTTTGGGCTGCTGCCAAGGCTTCTTGCTGTACTTTTGCACTAGCTTCCAGTTGCTCCATCTTGTCTTGAACTCTTTTGTCCTCCAGGGTACGAGCCTCGGTGATCCTGACCCACCGGGCTTGGCTCTCCTTCAGATACAAGTCTGTCCTTGCTCTCTGGAACTGGGCTTCTTTGCAAGCATTCTTCAGAATTTGTTCTCCAGCCTTTGACTTTTTAATGTAATCCCCAAACTTCTCAATCTTAATCAGATGCTCTACTCTTAATTTCTCCAACCTCTCAATCTCCCTCATACCTTCACCCCTCTCCCGGAGGGTCTTCTGCAAAGCCTGGGTTAGCTTCTCATTTCTTTCCTTCAAGCTCTCAAACTCCTCCAAACTGATAGTGGCAGGGGGTGGTGCTGAAGATGACTCAGGCATGTCTTCTATGGTAAAGGGCATTCCAGAGAATTGAGCCCTGGCACGGGACCATTCATAATATTGTGCTGATGCCACATTATTGCACTTCCCTAGAATGGTCACTCCCTTGGTTTGAACATTATCCCAGGCCCAGGCTGCCTGCCTAACAACAGTCAAATTAATCTTGTTCTCACAATAGAGAGTCTCAGCCAAGTCCTGTGCCCTAGGAGCATGGACCAGTGCATAGCCCAGTTGCCTTCTGAACAGCAGAGGATTGTAATTAATACTACCCTTAACTCCTACCAAAGGCACATTAGGAAAATGCCCACAGCTGGTGATGATATCTCTGCCCTTGGTGCTTTGAGTGCACCATCTGATGTCTGCTGAAGTTAGAACAGTGAGTCTCTTAGCCCAGTTGCTTTGCTGATGAGGGTTTAAAAATGCATCTGTCCTGGGTAGATGCTTGAGAAGCCAAGTATGGAACAATGGAGCACAACACCTCACTAATCTCCCCCTCTGCTTCTCATTCCTCTGATGCACTGAATAGTAAAGGTCCCCCAATAAAGCTGGCACTGGGTTCTTCAGGATGAACAGATGGATGGCATTCTTGCTAATGAATCGAGGCTCATCTGCAAACAATACAATTCCATATACACTCAAAGCCAACAAGGCACAGACAGCCTTCCACTCTCCCAAAGAAGCTTTCAGGGTAGCTTGAGAAATTAAGAAGTCCAGATGAAAGCCAGGGATCCCAGCTTTAGAGGTCATATGTTGCTCAATCAGGACAGGTTCCAGATGCAAAGCTCTTGCTACTTCTCCATTAGCAGGAAAGACCATCTCAGGGTTGAAAGGGATTCCACCCCTGATGGGCAAACCAACCAATGCTGAGTATTCTTCTAAAAGAGGGCCCAACTGAAAGTCTTGAAAGGTGAAACATCTCAATGGGGGGTCATAGAACTGAATGCAAGTGTGGATCAGGCTTCTTTGTGATGGATCCAGATCCATAACCATGTCAAGTATATCCCCATAATGCTCCCTGAACAAAGGTATGTGATCTGGAGTGATCAGGGTCTGAATCCTCCTGATGTCTGATAACTCTGGCTGGAAAAAGTGATAGGTGATGTTGCTCTTTTTAGGAGCCATGATGCTGAAGACTGAGTAGAGATAGGTACTGATGATAATACTGAAGAAGTGGGCCACTGACTGGCTGGTGATAACTGAAGCAGATAGCTAAACTGAAGCAGGTGCTGATGAAGGTAGGTCAATACTAAAGATGGGGTCAAAACTGGCCAAAGATGAAGATGGATACCCTGAAACACAAATAAGCAAATGTCAATATGATGCAATGATTATGTATGCAAATGAAATGCAAGGGTCTGTGACTGAGCTGGATCTGATCAAACTGTTCTGATATAGGTCCAAGTATGTTCAAGAATTCCAGATGAGGTCTATAAATCCAGTAACCAAGGTGGGGGGCTCAAATAAAGAGCCACATGTCCGGGGTTTTATAATCACAAGAACTGACCCAAAATGGAGTACTCTTAAACAATCAAAGCAACAGGGTATTCTGAGGTCAAGGTACCTGCAAACCTGTAAACAGCCCAACCCCCTCACAGGTGGTGGTCTAAAACAAGGATCCTCAGACTTGGATCAGTTATGAGAAGTGTAAACACTTCTAACCCGGAGGTACAGTGTTTACAATAACCATAACAATTCCTCCTCTAATTCACCTCAGTTTCTGAAGGTCAATACTAAAGGTCATCCAGACTTAGCAGGCTTCCCAGATAGCCCTAGCATTGCAGGAAACCTGCAACACAGAGTTCTCAAGAAGAAACCCATATCTGAACCGTGTTTCATATTCCCGCACCAGACCGAGATGGAATGGGAAAGAATATGATTCACTCTAGCCTAGGTGTCACTCAGGTCCCAGGTATAGGACCTTAACTCTCAATGAATCACCCACCCACCAAAACAAAAACCAGATCCAGCCAGCAACATGACAGTATGATATATACAAAAGCAGTAAAGAAAGTAAACAAACTGTACATAAAGCAAAAATAAAACATATACAAGCACAAATAAACACATAACACCCCAGTAAACACAAATCAATCAAGCGCTAGGAGGAACCCACAAACAGAACCAGAAGCCCTGGTTGCAATATAAGGTTCCCCAGCAGAGTCGCCAAGCTGTCGCTCCCGAAGATTTGCATCCCGGTACAAGCGCGAACGGTCGGCGAGAGGGACAATGGGAACACACAGCCGTGAACTCACTGGAGATGAATAGAGTCGCCAGCTAGGCATTTTTATCCCGGAGGAAAGGCAATGTTGCATAGGCCTAGAAAGGTATGGATAAGACGGTTTGCGAACCAGAGAGACTGAGAAAGGGGGTTGGTTACAACCTGGGAAGGTATTAGCACCCAGATTGTCCGTCGTACTCGACGGGATCCACGCTTAAAAGATTTGTGTTTTAAAGGGGTAGTGTCAGTGCAATTTGTGTATAAGATAGCTGGAAAAGAATGTACAGGTGTCAGTGTAAAAGAAGTGAAGTGATATATACAGTGTCAGTGTAAGGAAAGAGTATGCTCATGATCATGAGGCTAAGAGAATAAAGCTGGAAAGAGGGGGAATATACAGAGACTTTTGTTCGATAACTGTTAAGTTATGCCTACGTATCCTCTCGTGCAATGAGGAAGTCAGAACGCCGTAGTTCGACCCAAAGAGACTGAAAGGTGAATTGACTTGTGAACTGCTTACTTGTTCTATGCTCAAGTGTATGACCTGTCTGGCTCAGGTGCGAACTGTCTTGCATTAGACGGAAGAAGCAAGTTCTCGGTTGTGAGTGAATGAGATGAGAAAAGAATCCCGAAGGAGACGATTATTGTTTGTTTTTGAGTTTTCAGTCTTTTATTGCTTTTGAGGATTTGTCATAAGTTAATGAGCTTAAGCCTAAACCAATGGATTTAGTAAACTCATCACATCTTCCCTCTGATTAGGGGTAATGAGAATACCTTAAGTGTGAAGTCAAATTCTCACACTTAATCACCCTTGGTATAGGATTAAGATCATTAACCTACTTGTGATTATTTAGATGTTTTTGTTGTTTTTTGTTTAGTGTTGAGTAATGAGGTTAAGCCATAATCAGGGATTAAACAGACTCATTACACCATCCTAATAGAAGGATAATAGATGAGAATGTTTAAGCTGAGGAAAACTCCTCAACTTAATCCATGATTAGGGATTAAACTCATGACAAAACAAAGCCTTTGATTAAGTGGATTTTATCTAATGATATGATGAAGAAGTGAGTTTTATGATTTGTAAGACAACTTGAGGGGGACTTGTCCATTAACACTAGGGTTAGTCCTTCTTAACCATTTGAGGAAGAATTAGAACCCTAATGCAAGGCCCAAGTTACAAGTGTGATGTCTTGATGATTATTATGTGAATTGATTAAGAGATTTAAACACATTAAGGGTTTAACACTTAGGATTAAAGTTATACACTCCATCCTAAGAGAAGGATGCAGGCATAAGCTTAATCACAAAGCCTTAAAGCCTTTAGGGTTTAGTCCCTGATTATGAGATGAGAAGAGGAGACTCAAAAGAGACACAAAGGTAAAACTAAGTGGGGGAGACTAATCAAAACTCTAATCATTGTCATGCTTGGTTGTTCCTAAGGTTTGTGAGGTTTTCAAAATGAATCTTCAAGGAGAACCACCAGGATGCAGATGAACAGGATCAAGAGAAGCAAAGCAACTTGCTTCATTCAAGAAGTCAAGTCACTTGAAGAAAGGAAGTGGGAGAAACAAAAATGAGCAAGCTCAATCTCAAACACATATATAAATGCAGCAATGGATGCAAGGGAGATGAAAAGAAAAGTTATGAGAAGTGAAGGCAAATTCACTTCTCAAGTTTACTTACCACCTGAAATGTTAGAAAGAAATGCAATGCAATGCAAAATGAGATGAAATGGTATGATGCTAAACAAAACCAGAAGCATGTTGATGATGATAATGATGTTATGAGATGCTACAAGCATGAAACAAGGCATGGAGATGATCATACAAGATCATGGATGCAGATGGTGCAAGTTTAGAAGCATGAACTTACATGAAAAGTTATGAAGCATACAAGGCATACAACATGGCAAATGCAAGATGCAATGATCAAACATGCTTTATATATGTCTTAAGATGTCAAATGAATCAAATAGAGGCATGGAATGGCATGGCAAGTCATGTTGTGCAAGAGAATGCAAAAAGGGATGCAAAAGAAAGCCCAAATTAGGGTTCATGGATCAAACAACAAACAAAAAACCAAAACAGAAGCAAACCCTAAGATAAAAAATGGAAAATGACATCCAAAGAAAACCCTAAACCTATACTAAACCAAGGTCCAAAGGGGAGGTCTCAACTCTCAACCAATCTCAAGTTATGATTTTTCTAAGTCATTAGGGTTTTTAAGGCTCCTAAACAAAAGAAATGCCAAACAAATGAAAAATGCAAAATCAAATCGTGACCATTTTATCTCACAAACTACATGCCAAATAGAATGCAATGCAAAAAGAATCAATGTCCCACTCCTCATGAAAAGGCAGAAATGAATTTTTGAACTTATGATCAAGATAATGCACAAAAAATGATTTAATTCAATGGAAAATTCTCAAAATGCATCAAGATCAAAAAAGAAATTTGGTTTGAAGGTTGGACAATGTTTCTAAATGTCTTAGAACATTTCATGAATTTTTTGGTGATTTTTAAATACCTAAAAGCATTTTTAATTAATTAATTTCCATTAATCAATTAAAAATAATCTTTTAAATATTTAAAAATATTTTTTTAATGATAAAAAATAAAATAAAAATATTTTTGGGTCATAAAAATTAATAAAACTCAGAAGAAAAAGTTTCATAATTTTTACGCATTTTTTACTATTTTTAAATAATTATGCAAAACAAATGAAATAAATATGAAAATAAATGAATTTTAAATGAATTAAGTGAAAGTATGTTGACCCAACGCGTGAGATTTAAAGTGGCCAGGGCGGGAATTGACTTGGCGCCAGATCTCACGGTCCAAATTCAAATTCGCTAATTAATGCTTAAAACCCTAACCCTGCCGTTAATCACTCTCAGATGACCGGAACAGTGTTCCGGTCATCTTCTCCGTTCACCTCAAAGTGCCATCTCTCTCCCCAGGCCAAATCAGAAGCTCCAAACCTCCAGAAACCATCTACCAACTACCCTAAGCACGAATCCAGCATCAAATCATGTTTAAACTCACACACAAACAAGAATCGAAGCAATGAAATTTCTAGGTCAAACTTTCAGAACACCATAACATACTCATTTCTGGCTTATTTTCAAAAGTAAAAAGATCCCAATGATCAGTGCAACATGCTAAACAAGATTCTAACAAGAAAATGGAGTTCTGGAAAAAAAGTTCATGGTGTCACCTGAGATGGAGCTTTTGATTTAGGAGCTTTCTGGATGATTCTTTGGCTCAATCAGGTCCCAATGATCCACCTTTGAAGCTTTGGATGCTTAGTTGGAGTTTAAACAACCTCTGGAGTGAGTTTGCAGAAGCTCTGACCAAGGGCATGTGAAAATCGTATTTGAGACATGGGGTGCTTCAGGCCAAAACAATGGTTGGTTTCTGGTCAGTGAGGTGAGTAGTGATTGTTGGTGGAGTTTGTTCTTGTGTTTGAGGTTTGTGGAGGGAGATTCGAAGGAAAATGCAGGCTGAGGTGAAGAATGGCAATGGGGTGTTCTTGCTCAAATCAAGCCTGGCTCTTGGTGCTTTGAGGTCTATGAAGTATGGTGAGTTGAAGTGTGGAAATGGTTTGAGTGTTCTGAGCTTGTGGAGGCAGATTCGAAGGCTTATGCAAAAAGGAGTGTTTTTGTGAATGTGTTCTTCTGGTGTGTTTCAGCCTTGCTTCTTGAGTGTTATGGCCAGCATATGGAAAGTATATTTTAATCCCATAGGTCAGGGGATGTGACATGGCCTGCTGTGATAGGTAGGTCACCTTTTGCCAAAATGTCAACTTCTTTGTAAGAGAAAGTATGGCTTAATCTATAGCTAGTACAAAGCATGGCTCTGGTGCAGCAAGATGAGGTGAGAGGCTAGCAAAGTGCAGTAACCAATGCAGCAAGTTGTAGGAAGAATGATCATGAGCTTTTGCAAGTTGTGGCTTTTGGTTCACATGTGACTATTTTTGCTACACAAACCATAAACATGAGGGATTCTTAGTCCAAATCTGATCTTTAGTGTCTATGTGATGTTTGCATACTGGTTTGAAGTGAGTTAGAGGTCACAATTGGCTTTGGTTCATGACTTTGCAAAATTCTCATTTGAAGCATGCCTTGAAAATCAATGATTTTTGCCAACTTTGTCATGCTATAACTTTTGATCCAAAAAGAGTTTGATCATGTTCTTGTACTTTTTGAAAAGGGAAAGATGAGATCTACAACTTTCATGACCAAAGTTTTTCCATTTGAAGCATTTTTGGATCAAGAATCAAGGCTTGAAAAATGACCTAAAATGGAGCATTCTTGAGAAAGTCAACTATGCCCAAAAAGTCAACATTTGCAAAAACCCTAAATTCTTGAGTTTTGTGAACTTCAACCTTCTTCCATGATCAAATAAAGATCATATACACTCAAAATGATGAAGAATGCCCATTGGTTGGGTCATTGGGGGCCTCAGATGCCCTGATTTTACACTGACTTGTCTGAAAAGTCAACCCTTGATCAGATGACTTCCCCATGGAATTTCTTCATGAAAATTGATATGCATACTCCCTATACCATATAGAGACCAATGGAAACAAGAATGACCAAAGAATTTGGGGTTATGGCCTCTGAAACCAAAACCCTAATTTTAAAGTCACCTGTGCAGTCAAACTTGGCTCTGCATCCATTAAAACCCTAGTTCTTGTGATTCTTTGGAAATCTTGACCTTGAGAGGATGTAATATGATGCTTGAACACATGTAGACCCCTTTGAATTGATTGGTGACCTTTGGGGTGGCTCAAGAAGCTTTGGGATTGCTCAGACCACAAACCCTAGGTGCAGATGACTTAGAAACTATCCAGTGAATCAAAAATGAGATATGGGGTGATATGATTGTGTTTATGCATATGAGAATGATCACAAGCCATGGTGTGAATGAGTGAGGGCAAATTTGGGGTGTTTACAGTTGGCCGGAGAAGATGACCGGAACACTGTTCCGGTCATCTGAAAGTGATTAGGGTTCAGATTAGGGTTAATGACTTAATTAGCGTAGTTTGAATGTGAGTCGTCCGTTTGCGCGCGCTGTTCAATTCCCTCCCTTTCTTGTTTGAATCTTGGCCCTCAGATTAGATTACTTTCATTAATTCGTATTTTTAATTCATTTTTATTGCATTTTCTTTCCCATTTATTTTAAAATATCAAAACACTTTATAAATATTTCATTTTTGGCATGCTGGCTTAAAATATTTTTCTCATTCTGAATATATTTTTATTTTATTTTTTTGCTTTAAAAATTATTTTTAAATTATTTAAATGTTTATTTTTAATTAATTAATGGAGATTAATTAATTAAAAATACATTTAGGTATTTAAAAATCACAAAAAAATTCATGTAGCATTTAAAAACATTTAGAAACATTGTCCAACTCTCAAACCAAATTTCTTTTTTGTTCTTGATGCCTTTTGATCATTTTCAATGGAATTAAATTCAATTTTAGGCCATATTTTGTGACAAACTTCAAAAATTCATTTCTGCCTAACCATTGAGGGTTGGACAATGGTTCCTTTTGCATTGCATCTTGCATAACATGTAGTTTATAGGATAAAATTGGCATGGATTGATCTTGCATTTTCAATTTGTTTGGCATTTTTCTTGACAAGGTACCTTAAAACCCTAGCAATCTTAGGAAATTCATAACTCTCACTAGGTTAAGAGTTGGATCCCCTCCTTTGGGCAGTGAGTTTGTATAGGCTTAGGGTTCCTTTGATTGCATTTTCAAATTTTTATCATGTCATTTGCTTCTGGTTTTGGATTTTTGCTTTGTATGTTGCATATAACCCTAATTCATGCCTTCTTTTGCATCCATCTTTCATTTGCTTGCATACCATGACTTGCCATGACATTTTGTGCATCCATTTGATTCATAACACATCTTAGGACATATTAGAATCATGCTTGATCATTGCATCTTTCATTTGCCATGTTATATGTCCATTTGCATTTCATAACTTTTCATGAACATCCATGATTCAATACATGCTTCTCTTGCATCTATATGTTTGTATGATCATTATCATGCCTTGCCTCATGTTTGTATCATCTCTTAGCATCATTAGCATCATGTATTTGCTTCTGACTTTGCCTTGCATCGTGCCATTTCATCTCATTTGCATTGCATTTCATTTCTTTCACTAACTTTTCAGGTGGTAAGTCACTTTGAGAAGTGAATTTGCCTTCACTTCTCATGATCTCTTTTCATCTCTTTTATGCATCATTGCTGCATTTTTATCTTGTGTACTGGATTGAGCCTGCTCATTCTTATTCATCTTACTTTCTTTCTTTAAGCAACTTGACTTCTTAAGTGAAGCAAGTTGTTTTGCTTCTCTTTGCTCCTCTCATCTGCTTCTCTCCTTGGTGGTTCTTTGAAGATCTTTCTTGCTAACCTCATAAACCCTAGGAACAACCAAGCATGACAATAATTAGGTTTTTGATTAGTCCCCCCATTTAGCTTTTACCTTTTTGTCATCATTGAGTCTTCTCTTCTCATCTCATAATCAGGGACTAAACCCTAAAGGCTTTAAGGCTTTGTGATTAAGCTTATGCCTGCATCCTTCTATTAGGATGGAGTGTATAACTTTAATCCTAAGTGTTAAACCCTTAATGTGTTTAAATCCTTTAATCAATTCACTTAATAATCATCAAGACATCAAGCTTGTAACTTGGGCCTTGCATTAGGGTTCCAATTCTTCCTTAATTGGTTAAGAAGGACTAACCCTAGTGTTAATGGACAAGTCCCCCTCAAGTTGTCTTACAAACCATAAAACTCACTTCTTCATCTTATCATTAACTAAAATCCACCTAATAAAGGCTTTGTTTTGTCATGAGGTTAATCCCTAATCATGGATTAAGTTGGGGAATCTTTCTCAGCTTAAATGCTCTCATCTATTATCCTTCTATTAGGATGGTGTAATGATTTCATTAAATCCTTGATTATGGCTTAATCTCATTACTTAACACTAAACAAAAACAACAAAAACATCTAAATAATCACAAGTAGGTTAATGATCTTAATCCTACATCAGGGTGATTAAGTGTGAGAAGCTGACTTCACACTTAAGGTATTCTCATTACCCCTAATCAGAGGGAAGATGTGATGAGTTTACTAATCCATTGGTTTAGGCTTAGGCTCATTAACTTATGACAAATCTCCAAAAGCAATAAAAGACTGAAAATACAAAAACAAACAATAATCGTCTCCTCCGGGATTCTTTTCTCATCTCATTCACTCACAAACGAGAACTAGCTTCTTCCGTCTAATGCAAGACAGTTTGCACCTGAGCCAGACAGGTCATACACTTGAGCATAGACAAGTAAGCAGTTCACAAGTCAATTTATCTTTCAGTCTCTTTGGGTCGAACTACGGTGTTCTGACTTCCTCATTGCACGAGAGGATACGTAGGCATAACTTAACAGTTATCAAACAAAAGTCTCTGTATATTCCCCCTCTTTCCAGCATCATTCTTTTAGCCTCATGGTCTTGAGCTTCATTCATTTCTTACACTGACACTTCACATATTTCACTTCACTTTTCTTTTACACTGACACTTGCATTCTTTCCAGCCTTGATACACAAATTGCACTGACGCTACCCCTTTAAAACACAAATCTTTTAAGTGTGGATCCCGTCGAGTACGACGGACAATCTGGGTGCTAATACCTTCCCAGGTTATAACCAACCCCCTTTCTCAGTCTCTCTGGTTCGCAACCGTCTTATCCATATCTTTCTAGGTCTATGCAGCATTACCTTTCCTTCGGGATAAAAGTGCCTAGCTGGCGACTCTTTCTTTCTCTTGAGTTCACTCCTGTGTGTTCTCATATCCTTTTCGCCGACCGTTCGCGTCTGTACCCCTTCTGACCTGTGGTGTCATTTTGGTGGGAGCGACAGTGATCAGTGAGACATGTAGAATCATTCTATAACATAAAATAAGAGTTCTGGAAAAATAAATGCCATGGCTACCTGAGCTTGAGCTTTCGAAACAGGGACTTTCTGGCCAATTCTTTGCTTCAAATCCACTCCAATGATTCCCCCCAAGAGCTTGTGATGCTTGGTTGGAGTTTAAATGGCCTCAAGAAGAAGTTTGCAGAATCTCAGTTCATGAAAAGTTGAAATCGTGCTTTTTATTGTGGGCCTTTCAGAGCAAATTGATGGTTGGGAATTGATCATAATGCTAGGGTGAGTTGTTCTGTGGGATTTGTTTTGATGTTTGAGACTTGAGTGCTGAGTTTCGAAACAAAATGCATAAGAGGTGAGTTTTGGGGATGCTGACTTGTGGGAGAGATTAGGCTTTGTTGTGTTATGTGTTGAGTTCCATTTTGTCCATGTATCAAGTTGGGATAGGTCAGAGAGTTGTTGCTGGCCTATGTTGATTGGTATGGTCCATTTTGCCAAAAGTCAACTTTTGTGTAAGAGGAGGTATGGGCTGGTTCAGTCATGGTACAAGGGCATGGCTTGGCTCAGCTGTGATCAAGGAGAACCATGGAAATGAATTTGAGGCAATGCAGCAAGTGGATTTGAGTTTATGTGAGTTTTTGCAATTTCACAAAGTTTTGGCCCTTTTGAAGTTTCTTAAAGATCAAGGCATGAAAATTAACAATTCTTTGGTGCATTCTGATTTTTAGGTCATGGTTCATGTTTGTGTGATGCATAGAAGTCCATTTGAAGTCACATTTTTCCTTGGTATGAGGTTTTGCAACTTTGCCTCTTTGGTGTAAAACATGAAATTATGTGATTTTTGCCAACTTTGACAAGCCATAACTTTTGATCCAAAATGAATTAGAATGAGTTCTTGTACTTTTTGAAAATGGGAGGATCCATTCTACAACTTTCATGACCAAAGTTTTCTCATTTGAAGCATTTTTTAATCAAAAAGAGAAGGTTGAAAAACTTTCCCAAAATGGCAAATTTTCATTACAAGTCACTTTCCCAAAAAGGCAACTTTGCAAATGGCTTGAAATTCTTCAATTTTGTGAACTTCTAACATCTTTTATGATCAAATAAAGATCATATACATTCAAAATGATGGAGAATGCCCTTTGGTTGGGTCATTGGGGGCCTCAGATGCCCTGATTTTGCACTGACTTGCTCAAGAAGTCACCTTTTGATCAGATGCCTTCCCCATGGAATTTCTTCATGAAAATTGATATGCATGATCCTTATAACATATAGAGACCAATAGAAACAATAATGACCAAAAATATTGGAGTTATGGCCTCTGAAACCAAAACCCTAATTCTAGGTCATCTGTGCAGTTAAACCTGGCTCTGCTTCCATGCCTTTCTCAGTTCTTGTGATTCTTTGACTTCTTTGATCTTGAGAGGATATATTATGATGCTTGAAAATACATGGACCCCTTTGAAGTGACTGAAGACCTTTGGAGTGGCTCAAATGGCTCAGGGATGGCTCAGATCACAAACCCTAGATGCAGATGACTTTGAATCAATGCAGTGAAGCAAAAGTGCAATATGAGATGCTATGATTGAACTTATGCACATGAAAAGATCACAAGCCATGGTGAAATGGGTGAGGGAAAATTTGGGGTGTTTACAGTCTGGTCGAAAAGAGTATGCAATATACTACCTAAGCAAAAAGTTTACCGACTGTGAACAACATTATTCACTGCTCGAGAAAACTTGTTGTGCTTTAGCGTGGGCTGCTCGCCGACTAATGCAGTATATGTTGACTCACACTACCTTATTGATCTCAAAAATGGACCCCGTCAAGTACATATTTGAGAAGCCATCACTTACCAGACGGGTTGCTAGATGGCAAACGATTCTGACAGAGTATGACATCCAGTACACATCTCAAAAGACCATCAAGGGAAGTGTACTGTCTGACTATCTGGCTGAGCAACCCATTGATGAGTATCAGCCCATGAGATTTGACTTCCCTGATGAAAACATCATGTATTTAAAAGCAAAAGATTATGAAGAGCCTGTTCACACTGAATGGCCTGATCCAGAAGAAGAATGGACTATGATGTTTGATGGGGTTGTCAACATGAATGGTCATGGAGTTGGTGCAGTGCTCATTACACCTAAAGGAGTTCATATGCCTTTCTCGGTAAAACTCACCTTTGCCTGCACTAACAACGAAGCTGAATACGAAGCCTGTATCATGGGTCTTGAGGAAGCCATTGACCTCAGGATCAAGACTTTGAATGTTTTTGGAGATTCAGCTTTGGTAATCAATCAGACCAATGACAAATAGTACACTCACCAAGAGCATCTGATTCCATACTGTGATTATACGAGGAGATTATTGACTTTCTTCACAATAGTCAAACTTGAGTACATCCCTCGAGACGAAAATCAGTTCGCAGATGCTTTAGCTACCATTTCCTCCATGATCAAGGTTCAAACTGCAAATTATGTGCCTCGTATTTCGGTATCCAGACTAGACCGACCAGCATACGTTTTCTCTGTGGACATTGCTAAAGATGACAAGCCGTGGTTCCATGACATCAAAAGTTTCTTAGAGAATCAAACATACCCACCTGGGGAATCATCCAATGATAAGAAGACAATAAGAAGATTGGCTGGTAGTTTCTTCCTTAATGCTGATGGTTCATTGTACAAGCGAAACTTTGACATGGTGCTACTCAGATGTGTTGATAAAAGATAAGCAGACTTGCTGATGCACGAGGTGCATGAAGGTTCTTTCAGTACCCATGCTGGAGGACATGTAATGGCTAAGAAATTGTTAAGATCAGGTTACTACTGGATCACAATGGATGCAGACTGTTGTGCCTATGCCAAGAAATGCCACAAATGCCAGATCTACGCAGATAAAGTGTGTGTGCCTCCGAATCCCTTGAACGTGATGTCTTCACCTTGGCCCTTTGCCATGTGGGGCATTGACATGATTAGAAAGATCGAACCGACTGCTTCAAATGGCCACAGATTCATCTTGGTAGCCATTGATTACTTCACCAAATGGGTTGAAGTAGCTTCGCATGCAAATGTCACTAGACAAGTGGTAGCCAGATTTCTGAAAAGAGACATCATTTGTCGATATGGAGTACCCGAGCGAATCATTACTGACAATGGTTCCAATTTGAACAACAAAATGATGGCAAAACTATGTCGGGACTTCAAAATCCAACATCATAACTCTTCTCCTTACAGGCCAAAGATGAATGGCGTTGTTGAGGCTGCTAACAAAAACATCAAGAAGATTGTGCAGAAGATGGTGGTCACTTATAAAGACTGGCATGAGATGCTACCATTTGCCTTGCATGGGTATCGAACCTCAATCAGAACATCCACTGGGGCAACGCCTTATCAGCTTGTGTACGGTATGGAAGCTGTCCTACCTGTTGAAGTTGAATTACCCTCCTTACGGGTAATGATGGGTGTAAAGCTGGACGAAGCAGAATGGGTCCGGTCTCGATACAATCAATTGAATCTGATCGAAGAAAATAGATTAGTCGCTATCTGTCATGGGCAGTTATATCAAAAAAGGATGAAGAAAGCCTTCGATCAGAAAGTCAGGCTTCGGGAATACCAAGTGGGAGATCTTGTGCTGAAAAGACTTCTTCCTCCTCATACAGACCACAGAGGCAAGTGGACTCCAAACTACGATGGTCCATTCATAGTAAAGAAGGTTTTCTCTGGAGGAGCACTTATGCTCAATACTATGGATGGTGAAGATTTCTTATCCCCTATGAATTCAGATGCAGTTAAAAAATACTTCGCATAAAATGACCCGCTGGAAATAAAAATAGAATGTACGTCCAGGCAAAAATGGGGCATCCCGGAGAGTCAAAAACAGAATAAAAGACTCGGGAAAAAATAAGGGAAAAAATGTGTACACCCGCTGAGTTGAAAAGCCGCATTGGACAGCTCAGGAAAAAATGGGTATCCTGGTGGATTGAAAACCCGAAAGGGCAATCCATGCAAAATCAGGGAATAAGCGAACAACTGCATTCTGAATTCGTCTGTGTCACTCATAACTTGGCAAGCTTCGAAAGGGCAAAGCATCGGTCAGAGTCAGCTTTCTTCAGAAAGAAAGATGAGAAGAACGTCAAGGTCATACAGGTCATAGCAAAGGAAGTCCAATGGAGCGTCGTCGTCAACATTGCCAACATTTTTATTTTCTCATTTTATAGCAATCTCCTCATTCCAGGGGATTTGTTTCTTTGACTGTATTTGCCAATTCAAGGCACCCAGATTAATAAAATCAGAAGTTTTCAGTTACACCTCATTTTGTACATTCTTGTTTCATTTGCAAAATGTCCAATATTCATGATACAGTACTTGCATAAAACAAATGAGTCGTTTTTTAATAAATGCTTGCAGGAAATGAATTTACTTTCAGGAAAGCCTAACTCCTATGACAGAATCCGGTAAGGGATACCTCGGGATACTTGTGCGTTTCTTTTGTCTTAACAGGTTGCAGGTATTCAATCCGCAACATGGGGCATGCCAAGTACCGAATCCCCAACATACTAATTCCCAAAGCGGGATCTCCCGAGCAATATTTGAACTGCTTTTCCCCAGCGAAGTTGCCAAAGCCTCCTCATCCCCAACACAAGTCTACTCAACAGGAGCTTCCCCAGCCAAGGTCCCCCACCAGAGTGCCAGATCTCTCATCCTCAGCAGGTTAAAAGAACTATCTCCCCACAGAGTTTCCATCCTCTCCCCGGAAGAGCAATGCCTGAACCTCTTACCCAACAAAGTGACGAAAGCATCCTTCTCCCCAGCTGAGTCTTCTCTACGAGTAGATCTACCCACGATATATATCCCCAAGCAGAGTCCTCCTAATAGATTTACCAACAATCTCTTCCCCAGCAGGGACATCCCTTCAAGCAGATCAGCCAGAGATCTTTATCCCAGCAGGATCCGAGTCCCGTATCAGTTTCTCTTTGCATAATCATAGCATCAGCATCATATTCACCAAATAAGCGTAGATTTCCGTTTAATACGGAGCATTACGGAAAAAATCAAACATTTGCATGATCACAAGTCAGGTTCGAGCCAGTCACCTGCAATTACCATCAGTATTTCATCAGCAATGTATATAAAAACTCATATCCCCTGCAGATATAGGCCAAAGCGTCCGCTTTGCACTCTCAAATACAAATACAAATACATATACATGCTCTTTTTGACACTCGTCCGTGTCATACTTCCCCAGCATAGTTGCCAGAACACTTTCCGCAAACCAAGCATTTATTTATAACACACTCTTTTCGACACCCATCTGTGTCATCCTATCCCCACAGAAAGCCAAAGCATATCCTTTGCATTCTCGAAACCGATGCATGTTTATATAGTACATACTTGACACTCGTCCGTGTCATACATTCCCCAGCAAGTTGAACACTCGTCCGTGTCTTGCTCATACTTAGCCAATAAAACCAATACTCACTCATACTTATACAGAAGTCTCTGATACTCGTCCGTATCTTGTACATATATCACTCCTCAACAGATTCGACACTCTTCCGTACTTTGTGTTAACCAGTTGGTACTCGTCCATACCATCATCTCTAAACACGCGTCAACATTTGTTTCTACCGATACTCGTCTGTATCATGGTCCTACGGATGCTCGTCCGCATATTTAATCTATACACAGAGTCAAACACTTATACCTTTTATTTTTAAGCGTAAGCACCCGTCCGTGTTTACCAATACTCAGCAGGTCACCAACAAAGCAACTTTTCTTCTATCTGACATTCGTCCTATGTCGTGATACTTTCGGCAGCCGTCCCCTGTGTTCGCTGTGATTTCTGACGAACAACCTCTGATTAACCAATTTCTTAAAAAACTGGGTTACTTGCAGGACCAACCAAACAAGTCCTATGACACATGTGCAATTGGTTGTCGAATTACTCTTAGTGTTAATGATATGTGGTTTGTTTTGTTAATGATGTAAAAGTGTTGAATGTTTTGAATGCGAAAGTAAAATAAAGTGAAAGTTGAACAAAAGTAAAAAAATGGCAAAAAGATATAAACTTTGCAGGAAAGTAAATAGATTGAAAGTAAAATAACGTGATGAAACAAAACTAATAATTTAAATAACTTGAAAGAAAATGATGTTCAACACATACATTGTTCCAAATATCAGACTCATTTCTCTCACACTGGGTACTTAGAGTATTTACAGGATTTTTGTATAAGTTTACACACACGCATTCTAAAAACAAACTATCCTATTTATATACAAACAAAAAAACTGCCTAGAACGGGAAAATTCTAACTAAATGACAATTGTCAGCCTGCATGCCATTTCTTTTCTGAAACTTCCACGTGTCCAACTGCCAACGGTTGCAACTTTTAATTTTGAATTCTTCTCTTTTGTGACGAAATGTTACATCTCTTCGTTTGTCGAAATGTCGAAGAAGACAGACTCCTCAAACTTCACAAACCAATGTTTCTACCAAACTTTTCTTTTGTCGAAGTGTCGAAAAACAAAACTACCTTGTCAAATGCTAAATTATAAAAAGGTTTCCAAACTTTGTTTGTCATAACATTATTGGTACTCCTGTCGAAACACTTGAATATTTAGTCTTATCAACATCTTCTGAATATCTTCACTTCTTCTTTCCCTTATCTGATGATTATCCCTTTAGCAAAAAAAAATGACTTTATATCTCAAATTCATGGTGTCGAAATTATGAGCCTACAAATTGCCCCCGAGCAAAGATGTTTCGACTAACTCTGGAGAAATATCCTTTGCTGTCGAAATGACTTCTGACACCATGTCAATCTCATTAATTATAAAGTGATTTTGTTGAGTCCCAAGAAAACACCATGATCTCAACTTTCTGAAAAACGTCTCATCTAGCCCACGTTTATACACAACCTTCCATAACCCTATATCCTAGCTAATCATGGGTTCCCACCAACCGTCACTTTTGATCAAGAAACACGTCTCCCATGACCAAATTGAAACGTCTTTTTTTTTCTTTTTTATTAATTTTTCATATTTTGTCATCTTCTATAAATGCCATCTCCCAAACCTTTTGTCCTTTTTACACTCTCAGACTCCTTCTTCTCTATCAAAGGAAAATCTCCATTTAAACCCATTTAAACCTTCTGTTACTCCAGCTCTAATCTTTGCATAACAATGGCGCCCCCAAATAATGTTGCTGACCGTAGTGCTAAGAAAGTAAAGAAGACTACTGATCTCCCTCCTGCTCACACACTGTCTGGACCAACGCAAGTAAATCAACAACAGTACATCCTAGAACCTCCAAATGAGAGGGAAAAAGCTAGCATCTACAGATCTCAGGTACTGATCCCTATTTTAGTTTCTGGGGTTCACCATGCAATGTTAGGTCCAGTCTCTGACCCCAACGCTGACCAAAATCGTTTAAAGGATTTTTATCCTTCCTATTCTGCCTCTAAACCAATAGGTGCCAGTAAGAACCCTCAACCCGTCGAAACATCCTCTAAAAAATCTGAAATCCCATTAGCTTCGACAGACTTAGATTTGTCGTATTTAAATCAAAATAGGATCTTTAGGAGCCCTCATTTAACAAAAGATCCTTCAGATTACCTAACCTGGCTTAATAGATTCGAAAAAACTAAGGGAAAATTCTGGAAGAAAACAGGTATTTATGACCTAATTCAATTGTCGAAAGAAGGCCCCCGTTATTGCCAGAATATGCTGCTGGCTTCCCTATACTTTTGGGACAGCACTTACAACAACTTCCACCTCCCTTGTGGGATGGTTACCCCAACTCTCTTCGACATAGCAGCTATTACTGGCCTTAGTCCTATAGGCGAAATCTTCAATCCTGAACACCTAAACAAAGACCCTATAGGATTCGACACCAAACATGTTGGCTATTCCTTATTTATTGCTCATCATCAAGGCAAAGATACTGAAGAGGTTTCCGACAGAGAACATGTAGCCTTCCTCACTTTGTGGTTAGCAAAGTTTGTTTTCTGCACCAGATCCCTCCAAGTTGCCAAAAGCTACATTACTATTGCCAATCAACTTCATGCTGGAGTTGCATTTTGTCTAAGTGAAATGCTTCTGGAAAATCTTTATGAGTCTCTAAGTGAGAGCGTAAGCAACCTGAAAACCATCAAGGAAAAAGGAACCATCAGCCTAACAGGCCCCTTCTGGCTTTTACAACTGTGGTTGAATGCCACCTTTGAAGCCTGCATCCCCATCAAGAGACCAGTTGACGAAGAGGAAGTGAAAGACAGGCGTGTCGAATGGCCTAGGCTAATTCAACTGACACCCATTGACGAAGGAATAGGCCTTCGACAAGCCTTCACTAGCTACGTGATGATGTTCGCAAAACGTTACAAGTTTACTCCATCCATGGAACCCTTCGCCAACAGGACTGTGGGTCCTAAATGGTTCACCAGGCAGCTCCCAGTAGAAAACCAAAAGGAAGAGGATTCCTACATATCCATCTGGGAATCCTTCCTTATACCAAGACACCTTTTTTCCCACCACGGCCTCAATAACACCAAAGTTTCCCTTATTGTGTATCAACCTAACCTGGTGGCCAGACAATTTGGGTTAACCCAGACGAAAACAAAACCCATCTACCTCAAGAAAGGCTCCATTTTGTTCTACAACTCATTCCATAACTTTGAAAAAAGTCTAGAATTGTATAACAAATTTTTCGACGAATCTTTGGAGGTCCACCCTACAATATTTGGACCAAACTACTTGTGCACTGAGGACTTCGACGTCTGGTGGAAGGAGTATTACCTTAACAAATTCTTTGATGTAACAACTTTCAACACACTCCTGACGAATGCCTTTGATTTTGTGCAGGATAAAAAGAAGAAAGGTACGGATAAACACATCAAAGAAATTCAAAAATTTCAAAATTATTTTGAAACTATTTACAGGCCAAATGATCTTCGTCGAACCATAGGCGAAGCAGCAGTTACTTTAAAACAAAAATTTTCAGAAAAGTTGGATAAGTTGGGGGTGCCTTCATATATTCCATCACATGCACGCTACAATTTTGCTTACACCTCATTTCCTCCAAAGTTTCCCCCACTCCCTTCTGCAGAATTTGGTGTGGCCTTGTGCCATCCATTTCCAGATTGGTTTGTGTGTGGATCTCACTTAAAGCTGCTTCGCGAGTCTAGCAAAAAACTTGTTGAACGTGTGGTTCCGACGAAGTATTATTTGGGCAACTTCCCTGGGCACCTTCATGTTGGAATAGAAAACGTTAGTGTGGAAGATCCTATTCTTGAAGGTGTCGAAGAAATACAATCCCTCTTCTTATTTCTAACTCTTTATATGTTTTATATCCATGTTCATTCATTTCCTTTCCTTTCAGCTGTTAGAATAACTAACAAGAAAACTCCTAGTGAAGGGACCTCTTCCAAACAGGTTGAAAAATCACCCACAGCTGCTAAAAAGGTTTCGACAAATAAAGACATCCCACTTTTTCTTTTTGTATAAATTTCAATATTCTCAATACTGAACACATTTCCTTTTTTTCACACCTCAGGTAACTCGCACACCAGCCACCAAAAGAAAACAAGAAGAAAAAGAGGTGAGTGTCGAAGAATCTGAAGATGAATCTCCTGAGCCTCAACCTCTCAAAAGGAACAAAGGCATGAGAATAAAGACAGTGGCATCCCAGAGATCCCTTGTCAACAGAAGAACTCCTCCCACCAGTCCAATCACTAAAATCCCTTCAAGAAGTGAGAAAAGTGGGGATTCAGGAACTCATACTGAGATTCCTCAGGTATTATTATTTTCGACTGACAATATTCATAGTTTTAACTACATTGTTTCTTCTTTTAACTTCCCTTTCCTGTTGACTTCAGGTTAACCTTGATGTCGAAGAAACTTCCAAGGTCCAAGAAGAGCTTATCCCTTCTGATTCTGAGAAGACTTTAGCTGAACGACTTCTGGAAGAAACCACTCCAGATGCTGGTGTTTATGGCCCTCAGACCTTCAGTGACTTCGACATCAGTGACCCAGAATCCTCCGACAACAATTCCCCTCTTCGTCCAGAATTTACTGTGGAAGAAAAAACTGCTCAAGATCAAGATGCACAATTACAAGGGCCAATTGATACAACAGAGGCTGATAAGGAAGCTGTCGAAGAAGAAACTGATCTGTCGAAGCATCCAGACACAAGCTTGAACCCTGGAGGAAGTGCCCAAGTTGTTCCTACTCCAGCAGAAACTCCAACAGAAACCCCTCTGTACTTTTTGTTAACCAGTTGGTACTCGTCCATACCATCATCTCTAAACACGCGTCAGCATTTGTTTCTACCGATACTCGTCTGTATCATGGTCCTAAGGATGCTCGTCCGCATATTTAATCTATACACAGAGTCAAACACTTATACCTTTTATTTTTAAGCGTAAGCACCCGTCCGTGTTTACCAATACTCAGCAGGTCACCAACAAAGCAACTTTTCTTCTATCTGACATTCGTCCTATGTCGTGATACTTTCGGCAGCCGTCCCCTTCTAGGTGATCATCCTTCACCTTTGGATGACCGTCCATCATCCCCTTCCCCAACGGAGTCCCCGTTAGTGGAACCTTTTTTTTCTATCCGACATTCGTCCTATGTCGTGATAAAGAGCAACTGTCCCCTGCTAGGTGATTGTCCTTCACCTTTTGATGACCTTCCCTCATCATTTTATCTGATGGTCGTCCCCATCGTTGATCTTGTTATCCGACATTCATCCTATGTCGTGATAAACCCCGAGAGCAGCCGTACCTTGCTAGGTGATCGTCCTTCACCTCTTGATGATCGTTCTTCATTGTGCTTATCCGATGGCCGTCCCCATCGTCGACCTTTTCTATCCGACATTCGTCATATGTCGTGATAAAGAGCAGTCGTCCCCTGCTAGGTGATCGTCCTTCACCTTTGATGACCGTCCCTCATCATTATTTCATTTATTCTTTAAACTGATGGTCGTCCCCATCAATGCTTTTCTCAAATCCCCAGAGAATCTTATCTCCTTGCCTGATGGCCGTCCCCGTCATGGTCTCTTTATTTCCCCAGCTTGTCGGTCGTCCCCGTCATTGCTTTACTTACCGCTTTATCCCCAACAATCGTCCTCTGCTCGATGGTCGTTCTCCGTCGCCTTCATTTGATAATCATACTATACTACCTTTTGCAATTTATATCCCTTTTCTTCTTCTATCCAGCGAGTGCAAATTTTGGACTGTCTTTGGTATTCAACCACAAGTTATCTTGTTTGTCTGTTAAGTCAGGCGCTTACACCCTGCACAGCTAACTCATGTTTGAATAGGGGCAGCTGTAAACACCCCAAATTTTCCCTCACTCTTTATCACACCATGGCTTGTGATCTTTCATTTTTGCATAAGCATAATCATACCACATCATTTAGCATATTTGCTTCAATGCATAAGTTCAAGTTCATCTGCATCTAGGGTTTGTGATCTGAGCAATCCAAGGATCCATCTGAGCCATCCCAAAGGCCTCCAAGATTTCCAAGAGAGTCCATGTGTGTTTTATCATCATACTATACTCCTCAAAGTTCATGAAAGTCAAGGGATCACAAGAACTGGCAAAGGCATGGAAGCAGAGCTAGGGTTTCACTTCACAGATGACCAAAATTAGGGTTTTGGTTTCAGAGGCCTTAACTCCAAATTTTTGGGTCATTCTTGTTTCTAATGTTCTCAATATGTCATAAGGATCATGTGTACCATGTTTGATGAAGAAATTCATTGTGGAAGTCATTTGTTCATTGGGTAACTTCTTGAGTAAGTTAAGTCAAAATCAGGGCATCTGAGGCCCCCAACAATGGAACCAAAGGGGTATTTTCATCAAATTGAAGTTCTATGATCTTTATTTGATCTTAGAAGAGGTTGGAAGTTCACAATATTGAATAATTTTGAGCCAATTGCAAACTTGCCAAAAATGGAAGTGACTTGAAATGCAAACTTTCCATTTTGGGAAAGTTTTTCAACCTCCTCTTTCTTAACCAAAAATGCTTCAAATGAAAAATTCTTGGTCATGAAAGTTGTAGATTAGGTCTTTCCCTTTTCAAAAAGTACAAGAACATGTCTTGATTCATCATAGAACTCAAGTTATGGCCTTTCAAAGTTGGCAAAAATCCTATAATTTCAAGTTTCATGTCAAAGAGGGATTTTGCAAATTGGCATGTTCAAGCATTCTAATGACTTCAAATGTACACAAACACTTCACAATATGTCAAACAAACCTCAAAGGATCAGAATTGTGCATTGAACTTAGGGTTTCCATGACTTATGATCTAAGAAACTTCAAAGAGGGAATTTTGCAAAACATGTGATAACTCTTCATCCAAGCCATCCAGCACATCAAAACCAATCCCATGGCCATCCTTGAACCCAGCTGAGGCCAGACACCCCATGAAATCTCCTCTGACTCGTGCCCATACCTCAAAGTACAAAATCTTGACTTTTTGCAAAAACTCCCATACCAATCAGCCTGTGCCACAACAACTCTCTGGCCAATCAACATTGTTTATGTGGGTAATAAGCAACTCATTTCACACAACATTGAGGCCTGAATCCATCCATAGCATCAGAATCACAAAAACCTCAAGAAACCTTCCCTTTATCGAATTTCATAACACAACCAACAAAAATCACAAACTTTTCCACCAATCAACTCAGCATCACCCCAGGATCATTTCCCACCCATCACCATAGCTTAAAACACCTCCAAACACAAATACGATTTCTGCAACTTCAGAAACAAAGCACTCAAAATAGCCACTCTAAGCTTCATTGAAGCTTACCAATAGCTTCAGGAGGTCAAAGGGGAGTTGATTGCACAAAGGGAGGGCTCTGAAAGTCCAGATTGCAAAGCTCCAACTCAGGTAGTCATTAAGAACTTTTTTCCCAGAAATGTATTTTCATGTTATAGAATGATTCTTCATGCTTCATTGATCATGTTGATGTCTTTACTTTTAAAAATGGTTGAGTTTTAAGCATTTCATGATGTTCTGAAAAAATTTTCATTTTGATGTTTTCATTCGAATCTTGTTGATGATGAATGATAAATTATTTTTTAGGCTGGATTATTGTTTAGGGTAGTTAGTTGATTAATTATGGAGGTTTTGGGGGCTTGGGGTGGTGATTTAAGGAAGCTCAGGTGAGGGGTTGGCCGGAGAAGATGACCGGAGGTCTTCTCCGGCCACCTGAAAGTAATTAGGGCTAAACCCTAATTAAATCCCCAGATTGGTTCGTGGCCCTTAGATCTAGATTAGGGTTAGGCATTGAGTGGTTCAGATTAGTCCATTAAGTTTAATCCAGATTAATTAATTATAAAACATATTTAAACTTAGTTTGAATGTGAGCCGTCCAGATGCGAGCGTGGTCAATTCCCTCCAATCCCAATTTGAATCTGGGCCTTAGGATCAGCATACTTCCATTTTAAATCATTTTTATTTCATTTTAATTGCATTTTCTTGCATAATTAATTTAAAATACCAAAAAGCATCACAAAAATATTTTCTTTTGCATTCTGACTTTAAATATTTTTCTCATTCCAAAAATGATTTTTATTTATTTTTTGCATTAAATAAGTATTTTTAAAATATTTAAATGTTATTTTTAATTAATTAAAGTCTTTTAATTAATTAAAAATACATTTAGGTTTCTAAAAATCACCAAAAAAATCATGAATCATTCCAATGCATTTAGAAACATTTTCAAACTCTTCACACAAATTTCTTTTTAGGTTTGATCATAGTTTGTGAATTTTCTTTAAATTAAGGGACATTAAAATCACATTTTTAAACCCTAACTTTGAAAAATCATTTCTGCCTAACCAAGAAGAGTTTGAAGTTGATTATTTTTTCATTGTGTGACATATTGCATGTAGTTTATAGGACATTTTCCTCATGAATTTATCTTGCATTTTCAAATTTATTTGCATTTTTCCCTTTGAACCACCCAAAAACCCTAGAAAACTTAGGAAAATCATAACTTTTGATTGGTTAGACTTTTGACCTTCTCCTTTGGGGTGTGACCTAGTATGGAATTAGGGTTTGTTTGAGCTTGATTGCAAATTTTTATCATGTCATATGCTTCTGTTTTGTTCATTTGCATCTCATACTTCCATATAACCCTAATTTCTCATGTTCACTTGCATTCATCTTGCATATGCATCAACACATAAATTTTCCATGACATTTCTTGCATTCATATGTCATCTTAGACATCTTAGGACATGTTAGAACCATGCTTGATCATTTCTTCATTCATTTGCCATGATTTGCATTCATTTCATTTCATTAACTTTCATGTGTTTTCAAACTTCAAAGCATGTTTCCATTTGCATCTCATTCTTGTATGATCATACATATGCACCTTGTATGCCTTTGCATCATCTCACATGACATTTACATTGCATAAACACTTCTGACTTTGGACATTTCATCTCATTTTATCTTATTTCACTTCATTTCTTTATGCTTTATACTTTATGCATTCATGCTAACACTTTCAGGTGGTAAGTCATCTTGAGAGGTGGATTTGCCTTCATCTCTCACTTCTTTTTATCTCTTTCATATGCATTCTAACCTGTCTTTGAAGTGAACTTGTTCACTTGTGTTCCATCTCTCTCACTTTCTTTCTTCAAGTTACTTATCTTCTTCAAATGAAGTAAGTAACTGATTCTTCTGCTTCCTCCTCCTTTCATCTGCTTCTAACATTGGTGGCTTCCTTGAAGATATTTCTCTAAGCTTTACAAACCATAGGACATCCAAGCATGATAATAATTAGGGTTGTGATTAGTCCCCCTTAGCTTTTTTCCCTTTGAGTCTCCTTGAGTCTCTCTTCTCATCTCAGTAATCAGAGACTAAACTCTTAAAGTTTTAGGACTTTGGAATTAGGGTTATGCCTGCATCCTTCTCTTAGGATGGAGTGTATAACTTTAATCCTAAGTGTTAAACATTTAATTTGTTTAAACCTCTTAATCAAATAATCTTAATAATCATCAAGACTTTATCTTGTAACTTGGGCCTTACATTAGGGTTCTAATTCTTCCTTATGGTTAAGAAGGACTAACCCTAGTGTTTAATGGACAAGTCCCCCTCAAGTTGTCTTACAAACCATAAAATCCATTTCTTAATTTCATCCCTTAATTAAAATCTACTTAATAAAGGCTTTGTTATATAATGAATTTAATCCCTAACCATGGATTAAGTTGAGGTATCTTCCTCAGCTTAAGTGTTCTCATCTATTATCCTTCTATTAGGATGGTGTAATGAGTTCACTAATCTGTGATTAGAGATTAAACTCATTACTTAACACTAAAAAAAACCAAAAGCATCTAATTAATCACAAGTAGGTTAATGATCTTAATCCTACATCATCATGGTAATTAAGTTGAGATGCTTATCTCATTCTTAAGTATTCTCATTATCCCTAATCAGGGAGGATATAATGAGTTTACAAGCCCTTGATTTAGGATTAAGCTCATTAACTTATGCAAAACACCAAAAACAAATAAAAAATTGAAAACACAAAAGCAAACAATAATCATCTCCTTCGGGATTCTTTTCTCATCACACTCATTCATAAACGAGAACTTGCTTCTTCCGTCTAATGCAAGACAGTTAGCACTCGAGCCAGACGAGTCAGACACTTGAGCATAGGTGTAAACACCCCAAATTTGCCCTCACCCATTCACACCATGGCTTGTGATATCTTCATATGCATAAGTTCAATCATAGTATCTCATACCACATTTTTGATTCACTGCATTGATCCTAAGTCATCTGCATCTAGGGTTTGTGATCTGAGCAATCCAAGAGCTTCTAGAGCCACTCCAAAGGTCTTAAATCACCTCAAAGGGGTCCATGTATGTTCAAGAATCATATTATATCCTCACAAGATCAAAGAAGTCAAAGAATCACAAGAACTGAGAATGACATGGAAGCAGAGCCAGGTTTAACTGCATAGATGACCTAGAATTAGGGTTTTGGTTTCAGAGGCCATAACTCCAAATTTTTTGGTCATTCTTGTTTCTATTGGTCTCTATATGTTATAAGGATCATGCATGTCAAGTTTCATGAAGAAATTCCATGGGAAAGGCATCTAATCAAGAGTTGACTTCTTGAGCAAATCAGTGTAAAATCAGGGCATCTGAGGCCCCCAATGACCCAACCAAAGGGTGTTCTTCATCATTTTGAATGTGTATGATCTTTATTTGATCATGGGAGGTATTGGAAGTTCACAAAATTGAAGAATTTCAAGCCATTTGCAAAGTTGCCTTTTTGGGAAAATGACTTGTAATGGAAACTTGCCATTTTGGGAAACTTTTTCAACCCTTTCTTTTTGATTCAAAAATGCTTCAAATGGAAAAACTTTGGTCATGAAAGCTGTAGAATGGATCATTCCCTTTTCAAAAAGTACAAGAACTTGTCTTAATTCATTTTGGATCAAAAGTTATGGCTTGTCAAAGTTGGGAAAAATCACATAATTTCAAGTTATGTACCAAAGAGGCAAAGTTGCAAAATCCCTTGCCAAGGTAAAATGAGACCTCAAAGTGACTTCTAATCCTTGAACAAACATAAACCAATGCCTAAAAGTCAGAATGCATCAAAGGTTTTCCCATTTCCATGACTTGTGGATCAAGAAATCACAAAAGGGCCAAAATTGGACAAAGTTGCAAAACATCATACAAACCCTAATCCACTTGCTGCATTGCTTCTAATCCTTTTCCATGGTTCTCCCTAAACTCAGTTGAGCCAAGCCATGCCCTATCACAGCCTTACACTTGCCCATACCTCAAGTACACCTAACTTGGACTTTATGCAAAAACACCCATACCAATCAGCCTGTGCCACACCAACTATTCTGACCAATCAAGACTTTACAAACACACTTCAAGCAAGCCATTTCATATCATCTTGGAGCCTGAACACACACACACAAGCCAGCATGCCCAAAAACCACCTCTTATGCATTCTCATTCGAAACACACTCCACAAGACACAAACACAAGAACAAACTTCATAGAACATCTCAGCATGTTCCACTGATCATCCCTGACCCTTCACCTTGCCCTAAAACCCCCTGAAATCAAAACACGATTCTCACCCCTCACTGACACTACCCCTTTAAAACACAAATCTTTCAAGCGTGGATCCCGTCGAGTACGACGGACAATCTGGGTGCTAATACCTTCCCAGGTTGTAACCAACCCCCTTTCTCAGTCTCTCTGGTTCGTAACCGTCTTATCCATCCTTTCTTAGGTTTATGCAGCATTACCTTTCCTTCGGGATAAAAATGCCTAGCTGGCGACTCTATTCATTCCTTCCCTTTCGCCGACCGTTCGCGTCTGTACCCCTTCTGACTCTATTCATTCTTCAGTCTCTTTGAGTCAAACTACGGTGTTCTGACTTCCTCATTGCACGAGAGGATACGTAGGCATAACTTAACGGTTATTGAACAAAAGTCTCTGTGTCTTCCCCCTCTTTCAGCATTCTCTTTTAAAGCCTCAGTTCCTGAGCATTCACCCTTTTTGCACTGACACTTGTATATTCATTCTCAGCTTTTGCACACAGATAGCACATACACTACCCCCTTTAAACACAATCTTTCAAGCGTGGATCCCGTCGAGTACGACGGACAATCTGGGTGCTAATACCTTCCCAGGTTGTAACCAACCCGCTTTCTCAGTTTCTCTGGTTCGCAACCGTCTTATCCATCTCTTTCTAGGTTTATGCAGCATTACCTTTCCTTCGGGATAAAAATGCCTAGATGGAGACTCTATTCATCTTCACCTTCATTTCCTCTTTTCGCCAACCGTTCGCGTCTGTACCCTAGGACCCTGGTGTCTTTTCGGGGGAGCGACACATGGGCGTTGAATTGAGATGTGTAGACTATAAGTCCTCCGTAAGGTCTTGAGTAAGCCTTGAGGTGGGTTGTCCTTAGTCCCACGTGAAGCATCCGTAAGGACTTAAGGTAAGTAATATGCTAGTTATGTGTTAATCTTGAGTAAGTCTTGAGGTGGGTTACCTTTAGTCTCACGGGAAGCATCCGTAAAGATTGAAGAGTGTGCTATGTTAAATCCTCCGTAAGGTCTTGAGTAAATATTGAGGTGAGTTATCCTTAGTCCCACGTGAAGCATCTGTAAGGACTTGAGGTAGGAATTTCCCTTCGTGTACTTTAAGATTGTGTGTGGACCTTAGTTCCCCTATGTTTTGGTCCTTGTGTGAGTTGGTTTGTGGAACGTACGAATTTCATTTGAGAATAACCCTTAGAGCCGAGAGAATTCTAAGGTAGGGAACCCACTGAGATGTTTTATCTCACCCCGTGTTGATGTTGTTATTTCAGGTACTTCAGGTTCCGCTAAGGGTAAGGATAAGGCGACTTGATTATCCTTACTAGTTGATGGCTTAGTCTTCCACTGTGGATTTTTGAGATCTTCGGATCTAGTTCTTAGATCTTTTGTAGTTGGAAAATCTTGTATTATTTTATAGCCTTGCTAGTACCTTATGTTGAAGTGGCTATATCTATACAATGTGTTGCTAAGAACTTATTTGTATTTCAGTAGCAAATTTCTAATATTATATATGAAAAATATGCTTTATGTATGTCTTTTGTATATGGGTATTACAGACGGGAACTGGATCTTGAAATAGAGATCGAATTATGGTATCGTATGCATAGAGTCAAGTAGAGTCTCATTGCATAATTGGTTGTTGTGTATATGATGTTTATGTGTGTTTGTGATGTGGTTGTGTAGTCGTTGTTGTTTAGAAGTGGTGATCTAGTTAACGATACTTGCTTATTCTTATTATTTTTCTCTTTTGTGATGTAAGTATCTCACCCTCTTTTGTTTGAATATTACCCTTATGATGGTAACGTACAGGTGATCAGGATAAGTCGAGTGGCGGTCGGTGTACTTCGCGTATTTAGGAGTTGGCTCTGATACATGCTTTGGGTGTCGGGACGACAATTGTTGCTTGTTCACTTATTTTTAGAAAACAATTTGTATTTTGAAATACTATTTTATGTTGCTTTAAAAGTTTTCCGTTGCGAGATGAATTATTTTGTAACACGTATCTATTGAGTCGTGGATTTAGTTGAATTGTGACACTCAAATATTTTCAGTGCAATTAAAATTACTCTGATTTTTATTATTAACTCCGTGGGGTAATTTGGGTGTTACAAAGTGGTATTAAAGCAGGTCGGTCCATCCGACCAAGTAGTTGAGTCATTGAGTCGTCGAATCGTTGTGCCGCTGTTGAGTGTTGAGTGTTATTGTTTTTGATTCTAAATCATTGTTGGATTGTTTTTGTGTGTGACAGATTTAAAATGGTTGGGAGAAATGATGATGCACTTGCCGCTACTATGCAGGCGATAACACAGACTGTGCAAAACCCGATGAACGTTGGGGATCGTGAAAGTGATGAGTTGCGGAAGAATGATCCGCCTACATTCAAGGGGAAGTATGACCCAGATGGAGCACAAGATTGTCTCAAGAAGATCGAGAGGATTTTCAGGGTGATGGAGTGTTTGGAAGGAGGCAAGGTACGGTTGGGTGCTCCTAGGTTGGTGGCAGAGGCTGATGATTGGTGGGTTGGTACTCGTCAACGATTGGATGCGTTTGGTGAGGCAGTCACCTGGGATGTGTTTAGGAGAGAATTCCTGAGGAAGTATTTTCCTGAAGATGTTTGGGGAAAGAAGGAAATCGAGTTCTTGGAGCTGAAACAAGGCAATATGTCAGTGACCGAGTATGCTGCTAAGTTTACTGACCTGGCAAAGTTTTATCCTCATTATAGCGAGGCGACTGCTGATTTCTCGAAATGTGTAAAGTTCAATAATGGATTGAGGTCTGAGATTAAGCAGATGATTGGTTGCCAGAGGATCCGAAGATTTCTGGATTTGGTGGATTGTTGTAGGATTTTTGAGGAAGACAACAAGGCTCGATATGAGCATTTCAAAGGTTTGGTTGAGAGAATAGGAAAACAATAGATGCATCATGGAAAACCTTATGCAGCTCTTGCTGATAAAGGTAAACAGAAACAGGTTGAGGGCAAAAGGCCAAGTGGGGGAGGTGCTCCTGCTTCGTTGAAGTGTTACAGATGTGGTGAGTTGGATCATCATGTTAGTGAGTGACGTGAAGAAATGTTTCGAGTGTGGTCAGCCTGGACACTTGATTGTAGAGTGCAAGACTAATCTGGTTACTTGCTACAAGTGTGGGGAGCAAGGTAATATCATTAATCGTTGCCAGAATCCGAAGAAAGCTGCAACGGGAGGAAAAATGTTCTCTTTGACAGGGACGCTGACTTCCAGTGAGGATCATTTGATCAGAGGTACTTGTTATATTAATAGTATTTTGTTTATTGCTATGATTGACACGGGTGTTATGCACTATTTTATTTCCATTGATTATGTAAGGAGATTAGGACTTGTTGTTTCCCCTATGAAAGAAGAGATGGTTATCGAGACTCCTCCTGATAGGTCGTTAACTACTTCTATCATATGTCTGAATTGTCCATTATCAATTTATGGTAATGACTTTGGTGTGGATTTGATTTGCTTGCCGTTGGGAGGTTTGGATGTGATTCTGGGTATGAATTGGTTGGAGTACAACCATATTCATATTAATTGTTTTAGAAAGTCGGTTCGGTTTCTTACTCCTGGTAAAGAGGAAGAAGTAGCTGGTTATTTATCTGCTCGAGAGTTGAAAGAGATTTTGAATGAAGAAGCACAAGTTTTGGCGTTGTTTGCATCTTTGTCCGTGAATAATGATATGGCAATTAGTGAATTGCAAGTGGTGAGAGATTTCCCGGAAGTATTTCCAGACGATGTTGTGGATGTTCCTCCAGAGAGAGAGAGGTGGAGTTCAGTATTTATCTTGTACCAGGAATAAGACCTATTTTGATGGCGTCGTATCGTATGTCAGCTTTCGAGTTATCTGAATTGAAGAAACAGTTAGAGGAACTGTTAGAAAATAAGTTTGTGAAACCGAGTTTGTCACCATGGGGAGCACCGGTATTGTTGGTGAAGAAGAAAGATGGTAGCATGAGATTGTGTATTGATTACAGACAACTAAATAAGGTGACGATTAATAACAAGTATCTGCTTCCAAGGATAGATGATCTGATGGATCCGTTGGTTGGTGCTCGTGTGTTTAGTAAAATCAATTTGTGGTCAGGTTATCATCAGATAAGAGTGAAAGATGAAGATATTCATAAGACCGCTTTTAGGACTCGGTATGGACACTATGAATATGTAGTGATGTCATTTGGAGTTACTAATGCACCTGGTGTATTCATGAAGTATATGAATCGGATTTTCCATGATTATTTTTATCAATTCATTGTTGTTTTTATTGATGATATTTTGATTTACTCTAAGTCAGAAGAAGAGCACGCTGAACATTTGCAGACTGTGTTGCAAGTGTTGAAAGAGAAGCAGGTGTATGTTAAGTTGTCGAAGTATGAATTCTGGTTTAAAGAGGTGAATTTTCTTGGTCATGTAATTTTGGAAAAAGGGATTGTTATGGATCCATCCAAGGTAGATGCAGTGCTACAGTGGGAGACTCCGAAGTTAGTGACAAAGATTAGAATTTTCTTGGGATTAACGGGTTATTATCAAAGATTTATTGAAGGATTTTCGAAGATGGCACTTCTGTTGACTCAATTGACTTGTAAGAATAAAGCGTTTGTGTGGGATTTCCAGTGTGAGAAGAGTTTCATTGAGCTGAAGAAGAAGAAGTTGACTACTGCCCCAGTTTTGATTTTGCCGAAAGCAGATGAACCGTTTGTGGTTTATTGTGATGCTTCTTTGATGGGTTTAGGTGGAGTGTTGATGCAAGATGGTCAGGTAGTGGCGTATTCTTCGCGACAATTGAGAATTCAAGAGAGGAATTATCCTACTCACGATTTGGAGCTAGCAGCTGTGGTTTTTGTATTAAAGATCTGGAAGCATTATCTGTATGGTTCAAGATTTGAGGTATATAGTGATCATAAGAGTTTGAAATACTTGTTTGGTAAAAAAAAACTTAATATGAGGCGGAGACGTTGGTTGGAATTTCTGAAGGATTATGGTTTCAGTTTGAACTATCATCCCGGTAAAGCTAATGTTGTAGTTGATGCCTTAAGTCAAAAGACATTGCATATGTCGATCATGATGGCTAGAGAGTTGGAGTTGATTGAACAATTCAGAGATATGAGTTTGGTTTGTGAACAGACACCAAAAATCAACACAAACACGTTCCTTTTTTTATGCCTCTTGCGATTAGTCTTAAAATGAAACTCATTATACATTTTTCCTTTTGTTTTATGCAAACCCCTCAGAGGGTAATTAGGGAATGCGAGAATTTTGGAGAAAAGGGTATAAAATTGTTTGATGTTAATAATCGGCAAGGGTATGAATGTGAGTTGCACCGTTCTAACCAAAACTATTGTGTAGAGATGTTTATTGGACAAAGTCGGTATTAGTTTGCTAAAAGTAAGCGTCTGAAAAGAGGTGATTGGTTGACTTTCATTATTCGGGACTCTCGTGGTGATAGCATCATTGTCAAGGTCTTAAACCATTAGTAGATTATCTGCCGAAAAAGTTATAAAACTTGGTAATTCAAACATGGTTTGTCATGGAGGTTATTTGTACACTTCATTTTGAAACTTTCTGGTTGTTATTGTGATGCACATTGATTCATTATCACTTGGTTCTAATACTTTTGTTTTGTTCTCATCTATATTTGTAATTGTTTTGTATGTACAATTTTAATATGGATAACTTATTTATTTTGATTTGTATGTAAAACTTTATTTCCAACATTCCGACTACTACTTTTTCATTACCTAATCCAATTACATTTTCTGAATTGCTCTATAATAATTAACTACAAATATGTTTCAAAATAACAATTCTTTTTTTCTACTTTATTTATTTTATGCTGCAATAATTTCATTCTATAACACAATACATGTTTAAAACGAATGTCCCTACAAATACATGGGTCTTCCATTAGTTTTATTTATAATAATAAAAAAATTAAAAGACTTTTTTTTCTTATAATAGTCATCGGATAGTATATGCTATAGAAGATCATATAATGAGTAATGGTAAGTCAAAGTAATTTACAAGAAGTTCTTAAAATGCGAGTCTTACACTACAACAGCCAACAGGCATCTTCTTTTTTCGGGTACAAGTACAAGCATCTTAATTAGGGCAATTTTGAAATATGTAAGGAAGCTGTCAAAAAACAATACAACATGTAACAACAGTTTTGTCACCACTTTTATATTTGATTCTCATTTATTCCATCAATACTGTATGAAGTCAAAATTGACTTGGGAGGAGTTTTATTCAATTTAAATATTAAATCAACCCATCTTGAATGACACATTTCATGTACAGAGTCAAGCACATATACATATATAATGCAAAAAAGGAAAAGGTATAAACTATAAAAGGCTTAAGATGACCATAAGTTACCCCCACCACAGAGTAAAAACCTACCAGATTCAATTCTACTTTTTAGCATCACCCTATCAACCAGCAAGCTCTCAGCTGATGATTGGAAACAATAGTCGCGCATCTCACCATAACTTGATCTCATAGTTGGTAACTTTGAAATACTTTTTTCAAACTTTTTTATGAATTGTTGGATATCTTGTTGAACTGTGGTGCCTTCAGATGGTTTCTGCGCAAAGGAGTAGCTGAGTTTAGAGTCAGTTTCTTTGCTATCAGCAGTTGAGCTGACTTGTTCATGGATAGCTTCCTCAGAATCAATGCTGGCCGGTGGCTGCAATGTGCCATAATGGATATCATGCGATTGTTCGCGAGTGCCGGATTGCTGTAAAATTATAAAACATTTATTTCAGATACTCATTATGGAATAAGTTTACATTAATATGGATGATTAGTTTAGAAGTTGATGGATTCAGAAACATATATAAGAATAACAAGATGCACTTGTTAAGTAGTAAGTAAATTACTAGCGAAATTAGAAGCCAGAGTATTTGAACTTGCCTCGGTTAAACGAGATGGAGTAGGTGGACCAACCATACTGAGCGGAGGATCCTCTTGAGATGAAAAGTCTGAACTATCGAATGTTGATAGTGATACACACTCGTCAAAATAAGCCTTGGCATCTTCTGCAAGACGTCTCGACATCCTTTTCCTTTCAATGCTTGACTGTAACAATGTTTTTGGATTCATTAATAATGAATGGAAACATTTATTGTAATATATAGAGTAAATATAATATAAAGGAACCTACTTTTCTTGATGGACGAGACTTTGGTATATTAGGGGTTTTGGGATATGGAAGAACTTCTTTCAAGATTCTATCCAGTTCTCGCACCCGATGTTCTTCAACTGCCAGATCTGCCCGAAGATGTCTAGCTTGCTCTTCTGCCTGTAAATATGACAAGTTCTACTCAGCAGTATAAAAGAACGAGAAGTTAACCGTACTTCATCTGCAAGTATAAATGGGAATACTACCTCTTCAAGCTTTTTGGTATACTCTCTTCTAGTCTCCAATGCTAATTCTACTGAACCAGGGCTTAGCAAGTCAGGATGAATATCAGCCATTTCAGTAACATTAATGGCTGTAGCATTACTCACTTGAATAGCCTAAAATTCCCGAAATCCAGATGCAAGTTAGAGAATAGCATACAATTTCCTTTTACAATTATTATAGTTATAGTAACAATAAAAAATTAGATATGCACATAAGCAAACAATAGCACCAAATTATGAGGACTTTGTGATGAGGAACTAGAAATTTGGAGTAGATATGAAGGCAAAAATCATGACATATAATGAGTAAACGACCTGCAGTATGCATTATTTCGCAAATGAAAAAAATCAATTGATATTCATAAGAAATGTGTATATTGCTACAATTCATGCATGCAAAATTGTATCCAAGTAACAGACCTGCTAGATGACTCATTCCCTAAACCTAAAGTCTAGACCATAATTCTAAATTACAATTGAGGTTATGGTTGTTAATATAGTCATTGCAATACTAGAAATTTATATTTGCACCAAAAAAACAGATCTTTGTATCAATGAATGAATCACCATTGGTCATATCAATTCAAATAGAGCCGGTTAACTTCAAGCTGGCAAGGAGAAAGTTTTAATCTCATGAAACTTACACTTTCAAGGTCAATCTGAATCTCAGAAATAGCCCGCCTAACTTCAGAACGAACTGTTTCATATATATCACTGCCTCCTGGCTGATCCCTTTGTGCTGACTGCACAAGTCAAGACCCAACGACATTATACAAAAAATTATCTGAATATCATCTAGAGCTCTGGCTAATTTTTGGCCTCATATTGAGTGTTGAAACATTAAATTTCCACTGAGAAATAATTTGTCATGATTTAAAGTTTCCTGGATTTGAGAAACTATAATCTACATCAACATTTCACAGAAAAAATTACCCTGACCATTTCAAACAGTGGTCATTTAAAGTTTTGCACAAGAATTAAAAAGTCATCAAATACCTTAGTTATAGAAAAATAAAACTCTATTTGATTAAATTACCTTATATTTCCATTAGTTAAATTAATAATCCTTATAGATCTTCTAAAGAAACAATTATTTTGAAACAAAGCAAAAGTTATTTTCAAACATATGTAGATAAGAGTAGGACTGCAATAAAGAGTACAAGATTTCCTATAGGGATATAACTTACATTCTGTACACAAACAGCTTTGATAGTTTTCTCATCACAACCAAATCCAGAACTTGCTGTAGAAACCGCATCATCACAGTTTTGAGTTTGCAAAACAAACTGGAAAACAAACATTATAATGATTGAACAATCAAGTAATCATTTCATTCATCATCACAATCATTTTAATATGCTTCAAATACGCACTGGAGAATAAACAACATACTGAAGTTGAAGTGAAACGATCTGAGACATCAGTAGTCAAATGCTGACTAGACCATCTGCGCATATCTTTTTCATGATCAATCACATCATTATCAGGTCTTCCAAACAAACCACCTTTTCTGTTACTCCCACCTAACTTCAGACCATTCCTAGCTTTACAATCAGCTTCGCTCTACTCAAAACAAAATTGCAAAATAAGTAGAAATCTTTCCGTACCCTTGTTTCCATGTTCCTCATTGAAACAACAAATAAGAGTGCATTTGGCTAGTGAAACTAGAAACATGTTATTTGCTTTCACTTTATTCTCAGTTTTAACAACAAAAAATCACTGTACAAATCTTTTAAAAAGGGAAATGAAAAATAAATAAATAAAATCTGTCATTTTATCATCATTACTTCATTAGTGAAAGCAAACAAACAACCTTGAAACTTGTTTGGTTTTGAGAATATACTCTGTTTTTTTATTTTTTTATTTTTACTTGTAATTACAAAGTCATCATCTTATTTTCATTTAATTCCTATCTCAAGGTAAGAATGCAAATATTTTGATGTTTTAACTATATCATCTATAAATTTTTTAAAATAATTAATTGGTATGTGCATGCTTGTAAAACTTTTTTTCACTTACTAACTGGGTATATAAATTAAATTCTTTTTAAAAAGTGAGGAAAATCTGACAATTTTTGTAATTATCAAAAAATGCCACAAACAAATACAAAAAAAATCATGCCCCAAAAAGTGAGCTAACATTCAAAATGCCATATGACGTAAACAAGCAAAACTTTCACATGGATGACAATTTGTATCCTCTGACATTTCCTCCATTTCAACGTCACACATACGTTGTTTAGTGCTAGCACTTCATAACAAATGTATGTCTCGTTTCCAACATGTGTTGCTAACATTCAACCACTTAGCCTTGTCGCACTAATCCAACCAACAAAAAAATCATAGCACTGAAGATTCTTATGAAATAAGATAAAATTAATAAAATTTCATCCAAATCAAAAATAGTTTGACACATCAAATCTCATGATTTTTACTTTTAAGCTACAATATGTCCCAAATTCTAATGTGTATGGAGGACCACTTTCGTGGACAAGTACTTCAAAATCATTTGAAACAACTATGATCGATGTTGACCCTCATAAGTAGAAACTCATTCTCTCCACCTTGTTGAATGTATATTGACACGATAAATATCAATTTGACAAAAACAAGAGAAATCACATATGTTTTGTTTTTGCAAAGCTAAATTCTAATAGATTCTCCCTGGTTTTTATCAAAACAGCATCAACAATGTCACTGTCTCAAATGTGAGATTGAAGAAACCACAAGCTTTTACTTCTAAACAGCTTCAATGCTTCAGTTGATCCCGTTGAGAATGTATCAAGTTTGAGTAGTGTGGGTAATAGTCCCACATAGGTTAGAAATGTGGAAACTTGAACATTTATAAATAAGATAACCTACAATGCTTCCTAGTGAAAAACTTTCCAAACACATGCATTGATTTGGTGTGTCACATATTCATCCAAAACCTAGGGCTATATTTGGACAAAGTAAAAAGAACGGGGTGGAATGGAGTGGTGCGGAATGGAATAAAGATTAAGCGGAATGGTATAAAGATACCATTCCATCCGGTTCCACTCTATTCCATCCATTTTTAATTAATCCAAACAATGGAATTTAAATTTATATCATTCCATTTCATCCTATCCCATTCCGTCAATCCAAACATACCCTTAAGCATTTCTACTTGGTTTGGAATTTAAATTTATATCATTCCATTTCATCCTATCCCATTCCGTCAATCCAAACATACCCTTAAGCATTTCTACTTGGTTCACATCTTTGTGAGATACACACCACATACTCCCCCTCAAGTGGAAGCACTTCTTCCACAAACTCTTGTACCGTACGGAACGTTTTTTACTCACCACCTTTGTGGCGCCGTTGACACTCTTCAACGAAAAGTTTCTCTCACAAAGATGTTGCTAAAATGAAAAGTCTCACAATGTTCAATGCTCCCTAGTTAAGAATCTACCCCAACAGATCCTCGGTATAAATGAAAAGTCTCACAATGTTCAATGCTCCCTAGTTAAGAATCTACCCCAACAGATCCTCGGTATACCATCCATCAAGATATTTCCATATGCATGTTTTGAATTTGCTATAAGTTTGACAGAATATCGTAAAGTAGCAAGAGCTCTAACATAGCACTCATAATTTTGGCAAATTCAAAGTGATAGAAAAAATGCACATTTTTAGATGATTGACTATAGTGCTGCTTTATGCAAATGTACATTTTTATATAACAGTAAAATCTAAAGACCTATATAACAGAAATAGGTTATACGATATATACCTCAGAAGTAGAAAAGTTGAAGTGCCGCCGCGAAACCGGACATTGAGAAGCAGAACGGGTTGAGCGGCGAGCCGTATCCACCCTGGAAACACTCCGACCCGTATCCTTCCGATTCGGTTCAGCATTTCGCGCCACAGAACGTCCCCTAACAGGAGGCGAAGTTTCTAGAGGCGGGGGTTTGGAAGTTTGGTCAAATAGAGGGTTATCCCTCTTGTTAAGAAACTCATTGGAAAAATCGAAAGTAGTGTTTCTAGAAAACGCGCTTACGCTTCTAGACCTTCGAATCGGAGGAGCTCTGTTGTTGGTGGTGGGAGTTGAAGTGGAAGAAGAAGATGATGATTGATTTCCTCTTCGTGAAGAGGATTTGAAGGCTGCAACTGCCATCACGAGAAAAAGAAGAAAAATGTAGCGAATAAGTTTATTTGCATTTTCGCAAACGGCGAAGCTTCTTTCTCTTTTGTCTTATTGGTAATTTATTGTTTTCTTTCTATTTTGTTTTATTTTTTTTTTAATTGTGTTTGTGTGTCTTTTTGGATTTGGTTTCAATTTGTTTAGAAATGTTTATTAATTATCATCGTGATCACATGTTTTTGCAGTAATTAAAGGGTTAAATAGCTGTTGATTGACTGAGATTTTCAAGATTCTTTCAATGTTAGAAAGCTTGGTTTTGTTGTAGCACAAAAAAAAGTTATTTATTCATATATTGAGAATAAAAAAGTGTTTCTCATAATTTATTATTTTAGCAATATAATTCAACTTTTCCGTTTTAATGTTATACTTTTGACATATATTTTGTCTTTGGATTTCTTTTACTGTGAGTAAAATAGAGATAATGCTACTGGAGGTGGTGTGAAGGCGATGGGTGAGTGTAGTGATTGTATGGCAGTTATGGGGTGCTTATCGCTTTAAAGGCGATGGTGATGTTAGCTACAAGTAGTATGGGTTGGCGGTTAATTTAAAGAATTAGAAGAATGTTGATTTTACAATTGAATTGAGAAATTTAGGTGATTTATTCTTATTGTGAACCTACTTGTTGTGTTGATAAATTACTAAATATATGTGTGCTGGTGGCTACTCTGATCATTTTTTTATAGTTGTCCAATTTGTTCTTGTACATGTAGAGCATCTTATTTTGATAATTTTATCATAGCATGGAATTAATCCTTCTTATAATTGTTGATTATCCGTTTATATAGGATCATTTTTGTTTAAAATCATTTATGTATGATTTATTACTCATTATCGGACGTGTTTTCTTGTCGGTCTAAAAGTAACAAAGGAAATTAAATCTCATGTTATTTTGTTTGTGGTCGATCACTTATGATCGTGTTAGCTGAAAGTTTCGACGCCAAGTTTGAATTAATGTAACGAGTTAAAGAAAAGAAAATATCTTTGAAGATATTCTAAAATTCGACAAAAAAGTATTGATGGAAAAGTTCAATCAAAGTGATCATTGTGTAAGAGAGAAATGTTGGATGAAATTTAGAAATATTTATAAGTTCCAAGTTATAATTCGACGAAGACAACGTTAAGGTTGCGTTCGACAAAGACATTTGAATTTGAATAAAGAATGAATAATTGTATTTTGTCCTTATCTAGTTTCAAGGAAAGACGCGTAAAACGTTGTGATGAATGAAAGACATGTCGAGTGCGACGTGTCATTGTTTAGGAGAAAAGTCGTTGGAAACGGTTATTTCGACTTAGTATATATAGGGGTCTTAGTGTTAGGATTTTCGTATGTGTTCAATTGTGTATAAATACTCAAAATTACTTAAAGTATCTAGTGTGTGACAAACAAGTATCATTTAGAATGTACGTTTGATAACACTATTTTTACATTTCAATTGGGGTTTAACTATACATTTTTTTCCATAATTTATCTTACATGGTAAATTATTTTCAAAGCATATTTATTGCAATTTCCTTTACATTCTGCAATTTATCCCTTTAAACCTTTCAAAACAAACATCCTTCAAACATGAATATTGTCGAAGTGTTCATACTTTTTCAAACTTAATTTAAACATAGTACGTGTCCTAGGATCAATCTAGTTGATCTTGTGCGTAACCAAAATATTTTAATTTTGGAAGACTAATGCTAGTTTACCAATTTTCACGGTAAACAAATTGGCACGTCCAGTGGGACAATGCTTGTGTTTAAAACAATTTGTGTAACACCCCAACATTTGCCCTCTTAATTTATCGTCAACCTCAATTGGTTTATGCTTCGTCATTTTGCATGTTCTTCCAAGCATCACATTGCATTCAAAAATAATAAAATAAATCATCATCATCTACATACACATAAGGCATGTGATCGACTTTTGTCCTAAACAATTATTCATTCTTTATTCATTCTTTATTCAAATATAATTGTATTTTGTCCTTATCTAGTTTCAAGGAAAGACGCGTAAAACGTTGTGATAAATGGAAGACATGTCAAGTGCGACGTGTCATTGTTTAGGAGAAAAGTCGTTGGAAGTGGTTATTTCGACTTAGTATATATATATATATATATATATATATATATATATATATATATATATATATATATATATATATATATATATATATATATATATATATATATATATATATATATATATATATATATATATATATATATATATATATATATATATACAGTGTAACACCCATTTTTTTCAAAATTAACATAAGTTTTCATAAAAATCAAAGTTTAATTATCAAAGTGAGTGGCTACCTTTCAAGATCAAACAAAAGTTCCATTCATTCACTCATAAGCAGCGAAAATTAAATAGTTTCAACATCTTTGCGCTCAAAGCATAATAATTCAACAAGATAAACTAATTCTTTTAGTTCCTAAAACGGATACGTAACTAAACCAAGTCTGGAAATATAAAATAAAATAAAGTGGCAAAATCCTCATTCCCGTTACGTATCAGAGCGCCTAGGACTCGAACAAGCGACACCAAGCACTTCTCAGGTACATGGGTTATCTGTACTTCCGAAGAAGCACAGACGCCACAAAACAAACAAAGGGGTGAGAAACAATTTCATATTATAACGGTGCAAATAACATATATGAAGAAGTAATTCACACACACTCATCATAACATACAACATCAATCAATCATTCATCTCAATGCAGTGTGACTCAATACACAATGCAAATGCGGTACCGACTTCATCAAATTTCCATCGATTCGAACCGGATGCATCGCTTACGCTCCTACTGAGACACAATCATCCCCCACCCATTGATTCCCAATGAATCCGAATAATCACTTACGCTCCATCCGAGACGTGATTATTCCCCCAACATGTATGCGTATGCAAAAACTCGATTACAACATACATTTTCAAATCACATATGAATATAGCCACATCAATACGATCCACACGATTTTCATCAAACATCAAGCATTTCATCACACAATTTGTACAAAACATATGCTATACATTATCATAATCAATACGATTCAATTCATCATTAGCAAGTTCATATAGTTCACATAATCACTTAAGACTTCTCCACCAAGGTTGGTCATCGGGTCCTATTTCCACTATCAAACTTTATTCTCACAGTCTTAGACTAATGGTACAAACCTTAACGGAAAGAACAGGTTAAATCCGACTTAAAATATGGCAAAATTCTAAAATATAGAGGCCTGACACCCCCCCCCCGGTATCCCCTGACACGGCCCGTGTCAGGTGGCCTGAAGCCCATCTCCCCAAAATCCTCTAAGATCCACCTTCCTGTAGCCTGACACGGTAACCCGTGTCCTGTGACACGACCCGTGTCAGGGACCATGTACCCAAAAAATCAATTTTTCACAAAATGTCCAATTTTCTTCCTCTTCTACACCAGCACGAATCCAGTTCTTTTCATTTCAATTTTAGCATCCTAAATTATCTAATTAACTCACTTACTACCAATTTATACCTATAACATCAATTAATTATCTAGCCTAACTTTTACAGATTAAATAGGGAAAATTATAAGTTATCTTCATCTTCTCTAATCATCCAATATCATTCTCCTTCATAATCCCAATTCACATAATACACACATTCCCAAGCAATTCAACATTAAAACCCAAACATATACGAACAATCATCACTCTATTCACAATTATATCATGGATTCATCAAATTCACTCATAATTCAACATCAAGATTCATACACACATAATTCATCATCATATTATTCATCCAACATCGCAAATTCATCCAAATCAATTATAATTCATAAACCCTAAGGGAGTAAGGATCTCCCAATTACCCTTCTATGTTATATCACCAATATAAAACCCTTTATCCCCCCTCCCCTTACCTCGAAATAGGACGAAGCTTTCTCAAACTCTTGACCTTGAACTCTATGAACCTTGATTTTCCCATTCTTCTCCCTTTTCTCCAGAGCTCTCTGTTCTTCGTCAAAATGCACGATTATGAGAAATCTATCGTGTTATCCCTTTTCATAACATAATCAATTTACACCTTTGCCCCTTAGACCTCCAACTAATTATTTTATTATTTAAATAACAATATTATAATAATATTTCACCTCATTATCATATTATTATTTAAAAACGAAATAATTCTTTAATTATTATCCCAATTATACTCCAAAATTCTCCATATTATTTTGTAAAATAAATTATAAAAAAATTGAGGCGTTAGAACTCTCCCCCACTTAATTTATTTTCGTCCTCGAAAATGTACCTGAATGAAATAACTCTGGATATGCTTCCCGCATCTTGCTCTCCAGTTCCCAGGTAACACTTCCACCAGCCGCTCCTCCCCAAGCCACACTCACAAGAGGTATCTCCTTGCCTCGTAGTTGCTTCATCTTACAATCTTCAATTCTCAAAGGTAAAACTTCCACTGTAAGGTTGTCACGAATTTGCACCTCATCCCTCTGGATAACATGTGACGGATCAGGTACATACTTCCTGAGCTGTGACACATGAAATACTTCGTGCAAAATCGAAAGTTCCGGTGGTAACGCCACCCGGTAAGCAACTTTGCCCACTCTCTGCATAATCTGATACGGTACAATGAACTTAGGATCCAACTTCTTAGATTTCAAAGCACGCCCAACACCCGTCATTGGGTTGACTCTCAAGAATACATGGTCACCTTCACTGAACTCTAAGTCCTTTTTTCTATTATCATGGTAGTTTTTCTGCCGACTCTGAGACGCTTTCATTTTCTCTTTAATCATCTGAATAGTCTCGATAGTGTGTTGAATAATCTCAGGTCCAAGCATAACATTCTCACCCGTCTCATACCAACACAAAGGTGTTCTACATCTTCTACCATATAAAGCCTCAAACGGTATCATTCCAATACTAGAATGGTAACTATTATTATATGTAAAATCAATTAATGCTAAATGAGTATCCCACGCACCACCTCTTTCTAACACATAGGTTCTCAACAAATCTTCCAATGACTGAATAGTCCTCTCGGATTGTCCATCCGTCCGTGGGTGATAAGCCGAACTCAATTTTAACTTAGAACCCAAAGCTTCATGTAAACTTTTCCAAAATTCAGAAGTAAACTGCGGATCCCTATCCGATATTATACTAGACGATACACCATGCAATTTCACAACAACCCGAATATAAATCTCTGCCAACTTAGTTAACGGAAAACTGATGTTAATCGGAATAAAATATGCAGACATAGTCAACCGGTCTACAACTACCCAAATAGCATCAAAACCTCTCGCTGTATTCGGTAAACCCGTCACGAAATCTATAGCAATACTATCCCATTTCCACCTCGAAATCTTTAATGGTTGCATCAGCCCGAAGGCTTCTGGTGTTCTACTTTTGATTTCTGACATACCAAACAAGCATAAACAAACTGCGCGATATCTCTCTTCATACCGTGCCACTAAAACAACTTCTTCAAATCATGGTACATCTTCGTAGCTCCTGGGTGAATACTCAAGCTACTCTGATGGCTTTCTTCCAAAACCGCCTTCTTTAGTTCAACACTGTCAGACACACAAATTCTTCCTTAGAATCTCAGAATACCATCTTTATTCAAACTAAAATCACCACCTTGATCATTTCCTTCGGTAGACATTAAGTCTACCAATCTCACATCCCGCCTTTGGCTCTCCCTAATCACATCAAGAAAATCATTATTTATCCGTAACATACCCAGCTTGACGCTTTCCTGTGTCATTTCGCAAATCATGCTCAAATCTCTAAATTGCTCAATTAATTCCATTTCCTTCATCATCATAGCCGGCATATGAATTGTCTTTCGCCTTAATGCATCTGCTACGACATTTTCTTTTCCTGGATGGTAACTTAAATTAAAGTCGTAATCCTTCAAAAATTCTAACCATCTTCTTTGCCTCATATTAAGCTCCTTCTGATCAAATACGTACTTTAAGCTCTTATGGTCACTAAAGACTTCAAACCTCGAACCATAGAGGTAATGCCTCCAAATTTTCAAACACCACTGCAGCCAATTCTAGATCATGGGTAGGATAATTCCTCTCATGTACCCTTAGTTGCCTTGAAGCATACGCCACTACTTTACCAACTTTCATTAACACACCACCTAAGCCCATTTTAGATGCATCACAGTAAACTACAAAAGCTTCACTTGGATTCGATAAAATTAATACCGGTTCCGAAGTCAATTTCTTCTTCAACTCTTCAAAACTTTTCTCACAAGTTGCATCCCAAATAAAGGCTTGACTCTTCCGGGTTAATTGAGTCAATGGAAATGCTAAATTAGAAAATCCTTCTATGAATCTTCGGTAATAGCCAGCTAGACCAAGGAAACTTCTAATTTATGTTACCGTCTTCGGAGGTTCCCACTCGAGCACAACACTAACCTTTGAAGGATCTACTGTTATACCTTTACCAGATATCACATGCCCCCAAAAGCTCACCGTCTTCAACCAGAATTCACATTTGGAGAATTTAGGGAACAATTTTTTATCTTTCAACACCTGCAGAGTAATTCTCAAATGTCCCGCATGATCCTCCTCAGACTTCGAATAAATCAATATGTCATCAATGAACACTACAATTAATTGATCCAAGTAAGAGTGAAATATACAGTTCATATACTCCATAAACACTCATGGCGCATTAGAGACTCCGAAAGGCATCACTGCATATTCATAATGACCATATCGAGTCCTAAATGTCGTCTTCTGAATATCTTCTTCCTTCACTCTAATTTGATGATATCCCGACCTCAAATCAATTTTACTAAAAACACAAGCTCCAACCAGTTGGTCCATTAAATCGTCAATCCTAGGAAGTGGATATTTATTTTTAATGGTCACTTTATTCAATCGTCGGTAATCAATGCATATACGCATATTACCATCCTTCTTCTTCACTAACAACAACGGAGTTCCCCACGATGATACACTGGGTCTAATAAATTTCTTATCAAGCAAATCACCAATCTGAGATTTCAACTATGCTAACTCTGTTGCAGACATCCTGTACGGCGCCATAGAAATAAGCCTCGTACCAGGAGCCAAATCAATAGTGAACTCTACCTCACGCGTTGGAGGCAACTCTGTAATATCACTGGGAAACACTTCTAGAAACTCATTCACCACCGGTAACTCTTCAATAGTAACCGTTTCTTCAACAAATAATAAAGTGAACACTGTAAACATCTTCGCTTCATCTTCCAATAAGGTTCTCAATTCCTTCGTAGAAATTGAATTGGCCAAAGCCTCTTCTTCCGGAGTCAAGAACAACAATCTCTTCCTAAAACAATCAATATAAACTCGGTTGAATTCCAACCAGTTCATACCCAAAATCACATCAAGATTACTGAGTGGCAGACATATAAGATCCACTCCAAACTCTCTATCAAAGATAACCCGAGGACAGTTACGACACACCAAAGTGGTAGTCACAGAACCTATGGAGGGAGTATTAGTAACCATTCCTCGACTTAACTGAGAAGGTTCCAATCCTAGTTTCTTCACACATTCCAAAGAAATAAACGAGTGTGTTGCACCCGTATCAATAATCACAAATAAAGGAATATTATTGATAAAGCAAGTACCTTTGACCAATCGGTCCCCACTAGTAGGTTGAGCTCCCACTAATACAAATATTTTTCTGCCTGATTGTTGTTTCTTCGGTTTCTCGCAATTGGTGCTGATATGACCCTGCTCTCCACAATTATAGCAAGTAGGCGCCTTCACCCTGCAATCAGCCACCACATGACCCCACTTCCCACACTTGAAGCACTTCTTCACTTAATTAGGACATACATTGGCATGATGTTTTGTACCATGGCATCTGTATCACTTGAGATTACTGGGAGTACCTCCTCCCCCACTTGGCTTCTTCCCAGCACTAGCCTTATGCTTCCCCTCATTAGTTGGGGCACTATAAGGAGTACCACCGAATCTCGGCTTTCCCCTCTTGTCATTCACAACCTTGTAGTGTGCAATACGAGCTCGATTATCATTGTCATAAATTCGCCTTCTACTCACCAGTTCTGGATAATTCCTAATCTTCTGGCAAGCAATGCCTTGCTTGATCTCAGGAAGTAAACCATTCTCATACTTCAAGCACTTTGAGGTCATAGCTTCCTCAGTGTTATAGTGCGTACAATACTGCACCAACTCCTCAAAATTGGCAGCATACTTCGCTATCGTCATATTACCTTGCTTGAGTTCCAGGAACTCTATCTCCTTAGCACTATGGACATCTTCCGGGAAATACTTCTCCAAGAACTCTCTGTGAAACACTGCCCAAGTGATTGCAGTCCCTGCAACTTCCAACCTTTGGCGACTGTTGTCCCACCAGACTTCAACTTCGCCTTCTAACATGTGAGGGCCAAACATCACTTTATGACCATCAGTGCATCCCATAGTTCTGAAGATATTCTCAATAGCTTTCAACTACTTCTGCGCAGCCTCTGGATCCAAAATTCTACCTTCATAATTAGGCAGCTTGTTACTCCTGAATTGATCCAATGCACGAGACTGAGCATTACCTCCAACTTGAGCTACCTGAACGATGTTCTCGATCGTCTGCGCCATGGCTTGCATAGCCGCATCAAGAGCAACATCATTCCTTCCTGCCATACTGATACAACAAACATCTTAGGTTAGGACACACAACAACTCTTATTCTAAGGACTGACTCAATACTGCACCTGGCCGGTTGGACCGACCTGCTCTGATACCAATTATAACACCCACTTTTTCCATTTTTTTCAAAATTAACATAAGTTTTCATAAAAATCAAAGTTTAATTAACAAAGTGAGTGGCTACCTTTCAAGATCAAACAAAAGTTCCATTCATTCACTCATAAGCAGCGGAAATTAAATAGTTTCAACATCTTTATGCTCAAAGCATAATAATTCAACAAGATAAACTAATTCTTTTAGTTCCTAAAACGGATACGTAACTAAACCAAGTCTGGAAATATAAAATAAAACAAAGTGGAAAAATCTCCATTCCCCTTACGTATCAGAGCGCCTAGGACTCGAACAAGTGACACCAAGCACTTCTCAGGTACCTGGGTTATATGTACTTCCGAAGAAGCATAAATGCCACAAAACAAACAAAGGGGTGAGAAACAATTTCATATTATAACGGTGCAAATAACATATATGAGGAAGTAATTCACACACACTCATCATAACATACAACATCAATCAATCATTCATCTCAATGCAATGTGACTCAATACACAATGCAAATGCGGTACCGACTTCATCAAATTTCCATCGATTCGAACCGGATGCATCGCTTACGCTCCTACTAAGACACGATCATCCCCCACCCATTGATTCCCAATGAATCCGAATAATCACTTACGCTCCATTTGAGACGTGATTATTCCCCCAACATGTATGTGTATGCAAAAACTCAATTACAACATACATTTTCAAATCACATATGAATATAGCCACATTAATACGATCCACACAATATTCATCAAACATCAAGCATTTCATCACACAATTTGTACAAAACATATATCATACCTTATCATAATCAATATGATTCAATTCATTATTAGCAAGTTCATATAATTCACATAATCACTTAAGACTTCTCCACCAAGGTTGGTCATCAGGTCCTATTTCCACTATCAAACTTTATTCTCACAGTCTTAGACTAATGGTACAAACCTTAACGGAAAGAACGGGTTAAATTTGACTTAAAATATGGCAAAATTCCAAAATACAGAGGCCTGACACGGCCCCCCGTGTCCCCTGACACAACCCGTGTCAGGTGGCCTGAAGCCCCTTTCCCCAAAATCCTCTAAGATCCACCTTCCTGTAGCCTGACACGACAACCCGTGTCCTGTGATACGGCCCGTGTCAGGGACCCTGTTCCCGGAAAATCAGTTTTTCACAAAATGTCCAATTTTCTTCCTCTTCTACACCAGCACGAATCCAGTTCTTTTTATTTCAATTTTAGCATCCTAAATGGTCCAATTAACTCACTTACTACCAATTTATACCTATAACATCAATTAATCACCTATCCTAATGTAAACACCCCAAATTTGCCCTCACTCATTCACACCATGGCTTGTGATCATTTCATATGCATAAACACAAACATAGCATCTCATATTGCATTCTTGATTCACTGCATTGTTTCAAAGTCATCAGCATCTAGGGTTTGTGATTTGAGCAATCCAAGAGCTTCTTGAGCCACTCCAAAGGTCATCAATCACTTCAAAGGGGTCCATGTATGTTAAAGCATCATATTATATCCCCTCAAAGTCAAGAATGTCAAAAATCACAAGAACTGAGAATGGCATGGAAGCAGAGCCAGGTTTAACTGCACAGATGACCTAGAATTAGGGTTTTGGTTTCAGAGGCCATGACTCCAAATTTTTTGGTCATTCTTGTTTCTATTGGTCTCTATATGTTATGAGGATCATGCATATCAAGTTTCATGAAGAAATTCCATGGGAAAGGCATCTAATCAAGAGTTGACTTCTTGTGCAAGTCAGTGCAAAATCAGGGCATCTGAGGCCCCCAATGACCCAACCAAAGGGTGTTCTTCATCATTTTGATTGTGTGTGATCTTTATTTGATCATAGAAGATGTTAGAAGTTCACAAAATTGAAGAATCTCAAGTCATTTGCAAAGTTGACTTTTTGGGAAAGTTGACTTTTTAATGAAATTGCCATTTTGGGAAACTTTTTCAACCCTTGCTTTTTGATTCAAAAATGCTTCAAATGAAAAAACTTTGGTCATGAAAGTTGTAGAATGGATCATTCCCTTTTCAAAAAGTACAAGAACTTTTTCTAATTCATTTTGGATCAAAAGTTATGGCTTTGCAAAGTTGGGAAAAATCATTGAAATTTCACTTTTGCACAAAAGGGAAAACTTGCAAATTCTCATGCCAAGCATCTATGTGACTTCAAATCAGCTTCTAATCTTCATACAAACACAATGCAATGCCTAAAATTCAGATTGGCCCAAGGGATTTCTCATTTATTTGCCTTGATTTTCACATAGCCATAAGTCATTTTTCATGAAAGTGCAAAGAGGGATTTTTGGCAAAATCATTCTCAAAGGAATTGTATGATCTCTAGCTGGTTTTAATACATTGTCATGACCTAATGAGGCATCCCACATCAGAAATTTAGCAAGACTTCTCACACATACATAGCCAAAAACCATGAGATTTAACGAGTTGTCAAGTTGCAAAAACCTTTCTAGCTCATGATCCAAGTGTTGCAGTCCTGCACAAACCATCCAAGGGTCCTCCTTAAAGCTGGCTGAGGCAATCTAAACACAGAGATCTCCTCTGCCATGGCCCAGACCCCCAAGTACAACTTGACTTGACATTTTGGCAGCTTGAGCCATACCAATCACAGCAGTCCACATCAACTGCCCTGACCTCTCTAGTTGTAATAAGTGGACCAAAGCCAGCATAACACACCACACACACAAGCCTGCAAGAGATCACAAGCCATAGTTATCAAAAATTTCTCCAGCTTGCAAAAACCATTTCAAAAAAAAAACACTCAGCACAAGCCAGAAACAACACACAATCCAACTTGCACAAAATCTGTCCCAAACTTCTTCTCTGAATTTTTCTTCACACAGCCAAGAAACTTCACTTTTTCTTTCACCAACAAGTCACAAATCGCCCTTAGAACAAAAACCACCTCCTGAAACAGTTTGAAACATCATACACCAAGACCTTCATTTCTGCTACACCAGAGCAAAACAGCCATAACCAGCCATTCTCAAAGCTCTTCAAGTTTCATTTCATCATCAAGGTGTTCAAAGGAGAGGGATTGCACCAAGTTTGAGGCCAGAAAGTTCCACAGTTCAAAGCTCCAGTTCAGGTATCATCAAGAACATTTTTTTATAGAAATGCAATCTCTTGTTATAGGATGATAGAGCTTGTTTCACTGATCATGTTAAGCTTTGAATCACTGAAAATGGTTGAGAAATGAGTGTGTATGCATGTTCTGAAGTTTTTACAGTGTTCTTGATTTTGCTCAAATTTTGTTGTTGATGCATTGTAAATGTAATCTTATGATTGATTCATGTTTGGGGTGGGTAGAGGATGAAATATGGAGACTTAGAGAACTTAACACAGCCTAAGGAATGAGTTTGATTCTGCATTTTTGGAAAAAACAGCATAATGAATCGATTCATTCTAGCTTGAATCGATTCATTATGTTGAAAAGTTCCTGGATTTCGCATAATGAATCGATTCATCCCATTATGAATCGATTCATCCTGTTGAAAAGTTCCTGGATTTCGCATAATGAATCGATTCATCCCATTATGAATCGATTCATGCTGTTTAACTAGTTCTGTTTTCTCATTATGAATCGATTCATCCAAGCATGAATCGATTCATTCTCCTGTTAACCAAAATTAATTCATTTTGTTTGTATTTTATTTGCATGAATTTTTAAAAATAGCAAAACACTTTGAAAAATTCTGAAATTTTTTGTCAAACATTTCATTTATTTTCAGAACCCAAAAATATTTTTATTTTTATTTTTTTGCATTAAAAATTATTTTTAAATTATTTAAATGTTTATTTTTAATTAGTTAATGAAAATTAATTAATTAAAAATACATTTAAGTATTTAAAAATCACAAAAAAATTCACATTGCATTTTAAAACATTTAGGAACATTATCAAACTCTCAAAACAAATTTCTTTTTGGTTCTTGACCTATTTTGACAATTTTCATTGGAATTAAATTTGTTTAAAAGAAATATTTTGGTCCTAACTTTGAAAAATTCATTCTTCCTAACCCTTGAGAGTTTGATGATGGTTCTTCTTGCATTGCATCCTACATAGCATTTAGTTTATAGGATAAAATTGGTTTGATTTGATCTTGTATTTTCAATTTGTTTGGTATTTTTCTTTGCAAGGCACCCCAAAACCCTAGTAATCTTAGGAAATTCATAACTTTCACTAGGTTAAGAGTTAGGTCCCCTCCTTTGGGCAGTGAACTTATATAGGTTTAGGGTACCTTTGATCCCATTTTCAATTTTTTATCCCATGTTTTGCTTCTGATTTTGAATTTTGCATCTCATGTTGTACATAAACCCTAATTTGCATCTTCATTTGCATTCATCTTGCATAAGCTTGCATACATGAACTTGCCATGACATTTTGTGCATCCTCATGACATATAAGACATCTTAGGATATATTGAAATCATGTTTGATCATTGCATCTTTCATTTGTCATGTTGTATGCCATTTGCATTTCATAACTTTTCATGTATATCCATGGTTCTAAGCTTGCTTCATTTGCATCCATAGGTTTGTATGATCATCCCCATGCTTTGTTTCATGTTTGCATCACCTCATAGCATCATTATCATCACACATATGCTTCTGGTTTTGGTTTGCATCTTCACATTGCATTCCATTTGCATTTCATTCCATTCCTTTGCTAACTTTTCAGGTGGTAAGTAACTTTGAGAAGTGAATTTGCCTTCACTTCTCACAATTTCTTTTCATCCCTCTTATGCATCATTGCTGCATTTTATCTTGTGCTTGAGATTGAGCTTGCTCTTTCTTCTCCTTCTTACTTTCTTTCTTCAAGTGACTTGTCTTCTTAAATGAAGCAAGTTACTTTGCCTCTCTTTGCTCCTTTCATCTGCTTCCTGGTGGTTCCTATGAAGATCTTTCTTGTAAACCTCACAAACCTTAGGAACAACCAAGCATGACAATGATTAGGGTTTTGATTAGTCCCCCATTTAGTTTTACGTTTGTGTCTCATTGAGTCTTCTCTTCTCATCTCATAATCAAGGACTAAACCCTAAAGGCTTTAAGGCTTTGTGATTAAGCTTATGCCTGCATCCTTCTATTAGGATGGAGTGTATAACTTTAATCCTAAGTGTTAAACCCTTAATGTATTTAAATCTCTTAATCAATTCACTTAATAATCATCAAGGCATCACACTTGTAACTTGGGCCTTGCATTAGGGTTCTAATTCTTCCTTAATTGGTTAAGAAGGACTAACCCTAGTGTTAATGGACAAGTCCCCCCCAAGTTGTCTTACAAACCATAAAACTCACTTCTTCATCATACCATTAACTAAAATCCACTTAATAAAGGCTTTGTTTTGTCATGGGTTTAATCCCTAATCATGGATTAAGTTGAGGAACTTTCCTCAGCTTAAACATTCTCATCTATTATCCTTCTATTAGGATGGTGTAATGAGTCTGTTTAATCCCTGATTATGGCTTAATCTCATTACTCAACACTAAACAAAAGCACCAAAAACATCTAAATAATCACAAGTAGGATAATGATCTTAATTCTACATCAAAGGTGATTAAGTGTGAGAAGCTGACTTCACACTTAAGGTATTCTCATTACCCCTAATCAGAGGGAAGATGTGATGAGTTTACTAACCCATTGGTTTAGGCTTAAGCTCATTAACTTATGACAAACTTTCAAAAACAATAAAAGACTGAAAACTCAAAAACAAACAATAGTCGTCTCCTTCGGGATTCTTTTCTCATCATCCTCATTCATAACCGAGAACTTGCTTCTTCCGTCTAATGCAAGACAGTTTGCACCTGAGCCAGACAGGTCATACACTTGAGCATAGGCAAGTAAGCAGTTCATAAGTCAATTCACCTTTCAGTCTCTTTGGGTCGAACTACGGTGTTCTGACTTCCTCATTGCACGAGAGGATACGTAGGCATAACTTAACAGTTATCGAACAAAATTCTCTGTACATTCCCCCTCCTTCTAGCATTATACTTTAAGCCTCATGGTCTTGAGCATTTCACTCTTTTTCTTGCACTGACACTTCTCTCATACACTTCACTTTTTCTTTTACACCTACACTTGCATTCTTTCCAGCTTTGATACACAAATTTCACTGACACTACCCCTTTAAAACACAAATCTTTTAAGCGTGGATCCCGTCGAGTACGACGGATAATCTGGGTGCTAATACCTTCCCAGGTTGTAACCAACCCCCTTTCTCAGTCTCTCTGGTTCGCAACCGTCTTATCCATATCTTTTCTTAGGTTTATGCAGCATTACCTTTCCTCCGGGATAAAAATGCCTAGCTGGCGACTCTATTCATTTCCTGTGAGTTCACTCCTGTGTGTTCTCACATCCCTCCTTTCGCCGACCGTTCGCGTCTGTACCTTTATCTGGGCCATTCCCATTTATCGGGAGCGACAACTTGGCGACTCTGCTGGGGACCCTTATACTGTAACCAGGGCTTCTGGTTCTTTTTGTGGGTTCCTCCTAGCGCTTGTTTGATTTGTGTTTACTGGGGTGTTATGTGCTATTTGTGTTTGTATATTTGTTTTATTTATTGCTTTATGTACAGTTGGTTTACTGCTTTATTTACAGCTTTATATACATCATTTTGTCATATTATTCTGGCTGGATCTGGTTTTGTTGCTTTGGTGGGTGGGTGTTCTATTAAGAGTTTAAGGTCCTATACCTGGGACCTGAGTGACACCTAGGCTAGAGTGGTTCATGTTCTTTCCCATTCCATTTTGGTCTGGTGCGGGAATATGAAACACGGTTCAGATATGGGTTTCTTCTTGAGAACTCTGTGCTACAGATTTCCTGTAGTGCTAGGGCTATCTGGGAAGCCTGCTAAGTCTGGATGACCTTTACTATGACCTTCAAAAACTGAGGTGAATTAGAGGAGGATCTTTTATGGTTATTGTAAACACTGTACCTCCGGGTTAGAAGTGTTTACACTTCTCATAACTGATCCAAGTCTGAGGATCCTTGTTTTAGAACATCACCTGTGAGGGGGTTGGGCTGTTTACAGGTTTGCAGGTACCCTTGACCTCAGCATACCCTGTTACTTTGTTTTGATTAAGAGTACTCCATTTTGGATAGTTCTTGTGATTTAACCCAGGACATGTGACTCTTTATTTGAGTCCCCCACCCTGGTTACTGGACTTATGAACCTCCATCTGGATTTCTTGAACATACATGGATTTATATCAAGGCAGTTAATCAGATCCAGCTTGATCACAAACCCCTGCATATCATTTGCATACATCATCATTGCATCATTTAACATTTGCTTATTTGTTTTTCAGGGTATCCATACTGTATTTTGGCTTGGTTTTGACCCCTTCATCTGCATAGACCTATCTTCACCAGTACCTGCTTCAGCTTTTCTTCATCAGCTACCTGCTTCAGTCACCTGCATCACCAGTCTCAGCCTGTCAGTGGCCCATCTTCTAGTATCAGTCATCATCATCAGCACCTGTTCTTCAGCAACATGGCACCTAAGAAAAGCAACATCTCCTACCATTTCTTTGAGCCTGAGCTGGCTGGCATCAGGAAGGTCCAGGCCCTGATTACTCCAGACCATATACCACTGTTCAGAGAACATTATGGAGGCATCCTTGATGTGGTTATGGATTTGGACCCTTCCCAGAGGAGCTTGATTCATACTTGCCTGCAGTTCTATGATCCCCCTCTGAGGTGCTTCACCTTCCAGAATTTTCAGTTGGGACCCTTGTTGGAAGAGTATTCATCACTGATTGGTGTACCTATCAGGGGTGGAGTCCCCTTCAACCCTGAGATGGCTTTCCCTAGTAATGAAGAGGTGGCAAAGGCATTATATCTGGAACCAGTTCTGATTGGGCAGAACATGACAGCAAAGGCTGGAATCTCTGGTCTACATTTGGATTTCTTAACCTCTCAGGCTATTCTGAAGGCCTCCTTGGGTGAATGGAAGGCAGTCTGTGCATTATTAGCCCTTAGCATATATGGGGTTATATTATTTGCAGATGAGCCTAAGTTTATTAGCAAGAATGCAATCCATCTTTTCATCCTGAGGAACCCAGTGCCCACCTTACTGGGGGATTTCTACTACTCTGTTCACCAAAGGAATGAAAAGCAAAGGGGAAGATTGGTGAGGTGTTGTGCTCCCTTGTTCCATACCTGGTTGCTCAAACACCTGCCCAAGACTGATGCATTCTTGAACCCTCACCAGCAGAAGAATTGGGCTAGGAGGCTTGTTGCTTTAACCTCAGATGATATCAGGTGGTGCACTCAGAGCACTAAGGGCAGGGACATCATTACTAGTTGTGGGCAGTTTCCTAATGTACCTCTGATAGGAGTGAAGGGTTGCATCAACTACAACCCTCTGCTATTCAAAAGACAATTGGGCTATGCATTGGTCCACCCTCCTAGAGTGCAAGATCTAGCCGAGACCCTTTATTGTGAGATTAAGCCTAATCTGGCTATTGTCAGGCAAGCATCCTGGGCTTGGGACAATGTCCAGACTAAAGGGGTAACCATTCTTGGGAGATGCAACAATGTGGCCTCAGCTCAGTATTATGACTGGTCACATGCCAGGGCTCAAATTTCTGGGATGCCCTTCACCATTGAAGATGTACCTGGACCCTCCACAGCACCACCTCCAGCCACTGTCAGCCTGAAGGAGTTTGAAAAGCTCAAAGAGAGGAATGAGAATTTGTCTGAAGCCCTGAAGAGAACCCTCTAGGAGAGGAGTGATGGTCGTCTGGACATTGAAAGGTTAGAAAAGCTTAAGGTGGAGCATCTAGCCAGGATTGAAAAGTCAGAGGACTACATCAAGAAGTCAAGGGCTGGGGAACAGATTTTGAAGAATGCCTGTAAAGAGGCCCAATTCCAGAAAGCTAGGACTGATCTTTATCTGAAGGAGAGCCAAGCTAGGTGGGTTAGGATCACTGAAGCTCTCACTCAGGAGGATAAAAGAACTCAGGACAAGATTGAGCAGTTGGAGGCTAATGCAAAAGAGCAACAGGAAGCCCTATTAGCAGCCCAAAAGGAGATCTCAGAATTGAAGATTAGGGTTGGTGTGAAGAGGTCAAAGGACCAGGGCAGACACAAGAAGCTAACTGCAGCTATTGCCACCAGGAATCTTCTCATCAGGAATCTCACAGAGCATCCAGCTAATCCTGTGACTGAAGCACTTTTGAAGGAAGTTCAGGAGGATGAGTTTGGTCTTGGTGTCTGACTTTTGCTTGTTGTTGCTTTCATTTCATGTACTTTTCTTTTGTGTTGTATTTTTGACCCCTCGGAGGGCATGTATTGTAAAAAACAAACTATGTATCATTCACTTTTTTTTGTAATATATTCATTAGTTTGTTTCATTTGAATCTCTCTCTCCTAAGCAACATCAAACAGCATCTTCCTCGGGGTCTGGAAAGGTCAAAACCAAATGCCAAGCCGGATACCTTGGAAACAAATAAGCATATTGCATTGCATACTAACCTTTTGTTTTGTTTTGTAGGTTTTTGTTTTATTGTTACTAACTCTGTTGTGATCTCAGGAACTATTGCTCGACGACGGGTGTTCCCACTCAACCGTCCACACAGATATCCTACCCGTAACAACCTTCCGGGTATACAAATGGACCAAGTACAGCAGGACCTTACAGAGGTCAGGACTCAAATGGCCAACGAGAGACTGGAGATGAGAAATCAGATGACCCAGTTTATGGAGGTGATGAATGGATTGGCACAGAGCCAAGAGAGATTAAGGGCTTTAGTAGAAAGGCAGACCCAGGAGGAACCCCATCTCGGGACTGGGGGAACGAGCAACAATGAGAGGGTCCAGCCTCATGTTAATCCTCCTGTGTATGGCCCTCACCTTCATCCAGAGATCAACATCCCTGTTAATGTGCAAGGGAATGCCACTGCAGGCAGAGTATTACAGGAAGACCCCCAGGAAGATCAATTTACAGTGATGGGAGCTGGGGATGAAGCCTATGACAGAAGGCTAGATGAGATTGCTGAGAAACTGAGATCTCTGGAGTCTCAGAATTCCTTGGGCTTTGATGTTATGGACATGGGTCTAGTGGACGGGGTAAGAATTCCCCACAAGTTTAAACCTCCGTGCTTTGAGAAGTACAACGGAACTTCCTGTCCCCGAACCCATTTACAATCCTTTCTGGGGAGGCTGAAGGCATATACCATGGATGAAAAGCTATGGATGTTTTATTTTGAAGATAGCTTAACAGGAGCTTCAAGGGAATGGTACTCTCACTTGACTAGAGCAACCATTAGATGCTGGAAGGACCTGGCTGAGGCCTTTATCAGACAATACCAGTACAACTTGGATATGGCTCCCAACAGGACCCTCCTGATGGGAATGTCTCAATCATCCAGGGAAAGCTTCCGGGAGTACGCCCAGAGGTGGAGACAGCTTGCTGCTGCTGTCCAGCCACCCATGTCAGAGAGGGAAATGGCTGATATGTTTATGAACACCCTCCAGGGGACATACATTGACAGGCTAGCTGCCTTTTCTTCCACTAGCTTTGCTGACGTGGTCATAGCCGGGGAAAGAATTGAGAGCCTATTAAAGATGGGCAAGATTTCTGACAATGGTGCGAGCTCGTCCAGCAACCCCAGAAAACCTTTTGTAGGTCCAAGAAGAACTGGCGAGACCAATGCTATTCAGGCCAGCAGGGGCAGACCACAATATGTTCATAGGTCAGTGGCAGCAGTCACCATTCCCTCTCCACTTCCTCGGCAATCAGTATATCAACCACAGCAACAAACCCATTACCAGCAACAAACTCAGTACCCTCCTCAAAGAAACTACAACAACAACAACAACAACAGTCAGCAAAGACCATTTCAACAGAGACCGTCTCAGGCCAATAGGGTGATTGATCCAATCCCTATGCCCTATGCCGCTTTACTGCCACAGCTCCTGAAGCTCAACCTGGTTGAGTTAATGACGTTGGCACCACCAGATCCTTCCAGTTTGCCAAGAAATTACGACGCCAACGCCAGATGCGCTTTTCATTCTAACGCACTTGGCCACAGTACAGAGAAGTGCAGAGCTTTACAGATGAAGGTGCAGGATCTAGTGGATTCCAAAGCTCTAAACTTTGCACCCCCACCAAATGTCAACAAGAACCCTATGCCCAACCATGGAGGGCCCAGAATCAATGCTATTGAAGAAGACAAGCCGTCTTACTTGATAACCAGTGTGGGGCAGATTAAGACACCCCTGGTAGAGATTAAAGCTCAACTCCTTGAATGCCAGATATTCCCTGGGTGTGAACTTGGGTGCGGTTATTGCAACATTTCGGTAAATGGATGTGACAATTTGAGAAGCGGCATAGACAGTCTTATCCAGAATGGTCTACTTCAAATCACAACATCAATACCTTCAAATCCGGCAATCTCTCCAACAACAGTTCCAGAGTCTCCTACAACTGCAACAACAATAATTCCAAACAATTCTTCAGTTTCATCAACAAATGCTTCAGATATCACTTCAACAAGCCACCTATCAACAAACATTACTTCTACAACGTCAGCACCCCTCTATTCAGAATCTTCTCCTACAACACCAGCAAATATCTCAGCAGTCACTATTTATTATGATCCGTCAAGTATTCCTCCGAACAGCAATTTTCAACAACAAGCAGTGGCATCTCCTGCCATATCACCGGTCACTATCTACTATGATCCACATGCTATTGCAACACCCTCCTCTGCTGCAGTCAGCCCGGTTACCATCACGGTACCTGGGCCTGTTCCATATGAAAGCAGTAATGCCATCCCTTGGCATTACGGCTCAGATCTATACTGCGAAGGGCAAAAAATCACTCTTGAATCATCAACTTCTTCACCACAAATAGACAATGTGGGGGGAGGCGGAGGCTTCACTCGAAGCGGACGTCTTTTTGCCCCACAAATTCCAAGACCCATTGCTGAAGCAGAAGCTGCCGCCAAGGCAAAAGGGAAGAGCATGGTGCAAGAAGAACAAGTTGCTAAAGAAGTTTTAAAGACCCCTTTTGATCAAGAGGTTGACGAATTCATGAGAATCATCAAGAAAAGTGATTACAAGATAGTAGACCAGCTTCACCAGACACCTTCCAAGATCTCCATTTTATCATTGCTAATGTGCTCCGAGGCTCATCGGAACGCACTATTAAAAGTCTTGCACGCAGCTTATGTGCCAGAGGAGATTACCGTCAATCAGTTAGAAGCTGTAGTTGGAAATGTTAACGCTAGTCATGGACTAGGATTTACCAACACTGATTTGACAACGGAAGGCCGCAATCACAACAAGGCTTTGCACATTACCTTGGAGTGTAAGGGTGCAGTTCTTTCTCATGTGTTAGTGGACACAGGGTCATCCCTCAATGTCTTACCTAAAAAAGCCCTCGTGAAGCTAGAGTACGAAGGATTGGCATTACGCCCCAGCAACTTGGTAGTAAGAGCCTTTGATGGTTCTAAGAGATCAGTTCTGGGAGAAATTGAGTTGCCTATAACGATTGGCCCACAGACTTTCAAAACGACCTTCTTTGTGATGGATATACAGCCTGCCTACAACTGTCTATTGGGTAGACCATGGATACACGCCGCTGGCGCCGTGACCTAAACCCTTCACCAGAAGTTAAAATTCGAGTGGGAGGGCCAAGTCGTTACTATTTGTGGAGAGGAAGATATTTTTGTTAGCCATCTGGCTACATACAAATATATTGAGATGGATGGGGAGATCCATGAAACCATGAGCCAGGGATTTGAGGCCCTGAACATTAATGAAACATCTGCTGTATTTGGGACTTCCATGACATCCTACCAGCAAGCCAGGAAGGTTGTTGAAGAGGGGAATGCTCAAGGCTGGGGCAAGCTGTTGCTTGTGGAAAAGAAAGAGGACAGATTTGGGTTGGGTTACAAACCAACTCAACAAGATCAAGCAGAGGCTGCTAAGAAGCCCAACTTTGTCAGTGGGGGGATGCTCACCCCTGATGCTGTAAACAACTTGGAAGATGAGTCGGAAGATGAGCGCAACCTGGAGAGCTGGATACGTCCAAGGATCCCGGGGAGCCGTATCTCAAACTGGTCTTCCCAGGAAATTATAAGGGTTACTCCTGCAGAGTAATTATTATTTCCTGTATATTTTAAGCATGCATCAAGTCTTGCATCTTGCCCAAGATGACAAGACTCATTTTGTAATCGGGCCATCTGTAATTTTGTGCAATTAGATCAATCAATGATAATCAGACATCTTTTGCAAATGAGTCTTTTTCTTTTCTGCTCACTGTTTTTCATTTTTTCTTTTTGTACAAAAATAAATGGCAATGTTTTCAAAATGATGAACTTCATTTCACTTTTTCTAAACAAGATTAAAATCAATCACTAAAATGAACAAACTGAACCCTTGCAGAGAGTGCCTTCCAGACTGCACCGACAACAGCACAACTATGGCTTCGTATGAATTTGACAATCCAATCAATCAAGCCGATGAAGGGGTTGAAGAAGATTTTGAGCTTCCTGAAGAGCTAGCCAGGTTGTTAAGGCAAGAGGAGAAGGTTATTACTCCTCATCAGGAGGAGATTGAAACAGTTAATCTTGGTACAGATGAAGATGTGAAAGAAGTTAAGATCGGGGCCTGCCTACAAAACTCAGTGAAAGAACAACTGATTGATCTGCTTCGGGAATATGCGGATGTGTTTGCTTGGTCTTACCAGGACATGCCAGGGTTGGACACCGATATCGTCATGCACAAGCTGCCATTAAAAGAAGACTGCCTGCCAGTAAAACAGAAGCTGCGCCGTACTCGCCCAGATATGGCAATGAAGATAAAGGAAGAGGTACAAAAGCAGTGGGACGCCGGTTTCCTTGCTGTAACTAGCTATCCGCCGTGGGTTGCTAATATTGTACCTGTGCCTAAGAAAGACGGCAAAGTGAGGATGTGTGTTGACTATCGGGATCTGAACAGAGCCAGCCCGAAAGATGACTTCCCATTACCTCACATTGATGTATTGGTTGATAATACGGCTCAGTTCTCGGTATTCTCCTTCATGGACGGATTTTCAGGATACAATCAGATCAAAATGTCACCTGAAGACATGGAGAAGACAACTTTCATCACACCCTGGGGCACGTTCTGTTATAAGGTGATGCCGTTCGGATTAAAGAATGCAGGTGCAACATATCAACGGGCTATGGTAACATTATTCCACGATATGATCCATAAAGAAATCGAGTGTTATGTGGATGACATGATTGCCAAGTCCCTCACAGAAGAAGACCACCTGGTCAAACTGCTGAAACTATTCAAGCGTCTGAGGAAATACCAACTGAAGTTGAACCCCAACAAGTGCACATTCGGGGTGCGATCTGGTAAGCTGCTGGGCATTATTGTAAGTGAGAAAGGGATTGAGGTTGACCCTGATAAAGTTAAAGCCATTCAAGAAATTCCTGCACCGAAAACTGAGAAAGAAGTTCGAGGGTTTCTAGGTAGATTGAACTATATTTCTAGGTTCATATCTCACCTTACAGCAACCTGTGAACCCTTGTTCAAGCTGTTAAGAAAAGAACAGACGGTCAGGTGGAACGAAGACTGCCAGAGGGCCTTTGACAAGATCAAGGAGTACTTGCAAGAACCTCCAATCCTTATGCCTCCAGTGGAAGGAAGACCTCTAATAATGTACTTGACAGTATTAGAAGAGTCAATGGGGTGTGTGTTGGGCCAGCATGACGAGTCTGGTCGAAAAGAGTATGCAATATACTACCTGAGCAAAAAGTTTACCGACTGTGAACGACGTTATTCACTGCTCGAGAAAACTTGCTGTGCTTTAGCGTGGGCTGCTCGCCGACTGAGACAGTATATGTTGACCCACACTACTTTATTGATATCCAAAATGGACCCAGTTAAGTACATTTTCGAGAAGCCAGCTCTTACCGGACGGGTTGCAAGATGGCAAATGATTCTCACAGAATATGACATCCAGTACACATCCCAGAAAGCCATCAAGGGCAGTGTATTGTCTGATTATCTTGCTGAGCAACCTATCGATGATTACCAGTCTATGAGATTTGACTTCCCTGATGAAGACATCATGTTCATAAAAGCGAAAGATCATGAAGAGCCTATTCACACTGAAGGGCCCGACCCGGAAGAAGAATGGACTATGATGTTTGATGGGGCTGTTAATATGAATGGTCGTGGTGTTGGTGCAGTACTCATTTCACCTAAGGGAGTTCACATGCCTTTCTCGGCAAAGCTCACCTTCAACTGCACTAACAACGAAGCTGAATACGAAGCTTGCATTATGGGTCTTGAGGAAGCCATTGACCTCAGGATCAAAACATTGACTGTATTCGGAGATTCAGCTCTGGTAATTAATCAAACCAACGGCAAATGGTACACCCACCAAGATCATCTGATACCTTACAGGGATTATACAAGGAGGTTATTGACTTTCTTCACAACGGTCAAGCTTGAGTATATCCCTCGGGACGAGAATCAGTTTGCAGATGCTCTGGCTACCATTTCATCCATGATCAAAGTTCAAGCTGCCAACTTTGTGCCTCGGATTTCAGTGTCCAGACTCGACAGACCAGCATATGTATTTGCAGCAGACGCCGTAAAAGATGATAAGCCTTGGTTCCATGACATTAAATGCTTCTTGGAGGATCAAACATACCCACCTGGGGCATCTTCCAATGATAAGAAGACTTTGAGAAGGCTTGCTGGTAGTTTCTTCCTGAATACTGACGGTTCCCTGTACAAGAGAAACTTTGATATGGTACTCCTCAGATGCGTTGATAAAACAGAAGCAGACTTGTTGATGCACGAGGTGCACGAAGGATCCTTTGGTACCCATGCAGGAGGGCATGCCATGGCTAAGAAATTGCTAAGATCAGGTTATTACTGGATCACGATGGATGCTGACTGTTGTGCCTATGCCAGAAAATGCCATAAATGCCAGATCTATGCGGATAAGGTGCATGTGCCTCCCAATCCTTTGAATGTGATGTCTTCACCCTGGCCCTTTGCCATGTGGGGAATTGACATGATTGGCAAGATTGAGCCTACTGCTTCAAATGGCCACAGATTCATCCTGGTTGCCATTGACTATTTTACCAAGTGGGTTGAAGCAGCTTCCTACGCCAACGTTACAAGGCACGTGGTAGCCAGATTTCTGAAGAGAGATATCATCTGTCGATACGGAGTTCCCGAGCGAATCATTACTGATAATGGTTCCAATCTAAACAACAAAATGATGGCAGAGCTATGCCGGGACTTCAAGATCCAACACCACAATTCTTCTCCTTACAGGCCAAAGATGAATGGCGCTGTTGAGGCAGCTAACAAGAATATCAAGAAGATTGTGCAGAAGATGGTAGTCACCTACAAAGACTGGCATGAGATGCTACCGTTTGCCTTGCATGGGTACCGCACGTCAATCAGAACATCCACTGGGGCAACACCGTATCAGCTTGTGTATGGTATGGAAGCGGTCCTACCTGTTGAAGTTGAGTTACCCTCCTTACGGGTACTGATGGATGTTAAGCTGAACGAAGCAGAGTGGGTCCGATCCCGATACGAACAACTAAGTCTGATCGAAGAGAAAAGATTGGATGCAATCTGTCATGGACAGTTGTATCAGAGAAGAATGAAGAAAGCCTTCGATCAGAAAGTCAGGCTCCGAGAGTACCAAGTAGGAGATCTTGTGCTGAAAAGAATCCTCCCTCCTCATACAGACCATAGGGGCAAGTGGACTCCAAACTATGAAGGACCATTCGTGGTAAAGAAAGTTTTCTCTGGTGGAGCACTGATGCTCAGCACCATGGATGGGGAAGACTTCCCGTCCCCTGTGAATTCAGATGCAGTTAAAAAATACTTCGCATAAAAGTGACCCGCTGGACATAAAAACAGAATGTAAGTCCAGGCAAAAATAGGGCATCCCGGCGAGTCAAAAACAGAATAAAAGACTCGGGCAAAAATATGGGAAATAAACAAAAAAATGTACACCTGCTGAGTTGAAAAGCCGCATTGGACAACTCAGGCAAAAATGGGTATCCCGATGGATTGAAAACCCGAAAGGGCGATCCATGCAAAATAAGGGAATAAGCGAACAACTGCATTCTGAATTCGTCTGTATCACCTACAACCTGGTAAACCTCGAAAGGATCAAGCTTCTATCAGAATCAGCCTCCTTCAGAAAGCTAGACGAGAAGAACGTCAAAAGTCATACGAGTCATAGCAAAGGAAGCTCCTTGAAGCGTCGTCAACATTGCCAGCATTTTGTTTCTCAATTTGTAACAATTTCCTCATTTTAGGAGATTTGTTTCTTTGACTGTATCTTGCCAATTCAGGGCACATGAATTAATAAAATCAGATTTTCAGTCATGTCTCGTCTCGTACATTTTATTTTCATTTGCAAAATGTCTGATGTCTTTAGAGATACTGATTGCATAAACACAGATGTTTCCTTCCTAAAGAATGCGTGCTTGCAGGAAATATACTTACTCCCGGGAGTGTCTGAACTCTCATGATGGGATCCAGTAAAGGATACCTCGGGATTACTTGTACGTTTCTATCTTTGCAGGATTGCAGGTATTCAAGGCACAACATGGGGCATGAAAGCTTCACCCCAGCAAGCTGGCAAATCAACACTCACACAGCTTTAGCACCCAAAGTGCTTTCTCCCCAGCCGAGTTGCCATTTACTATTCCTCCGCAGCCAAGTGCAAAAGGCCGGGAAACCATCTCCCCACAGAGTGTCAGCCTCTATCCAGAAGAGCAACGCACGAAGGAATCACAACAGAGTGACGAAAGCTTCTACAAACCCCAGTTGGGTCCTTCATTTACTGGAAAAAGGTCCATCATTGACCCACTTCCCCAAGCAGATACACCTCATCGGATCTATCAATGATCTCATCCCCAGCTGGGATGTCCATTTCAAGCAGATCGGCCAGAGATCTTCACAGCAACGGGATCCAAATCCCGGATTGGTATCCCTGCATATTCATGGCATTCGCATCATATTCACCCCGCAAAGCGTAGCATTCCGTCTAATACGGAGCATTACGGCAAAAATCAAACATATTGCATAATCATAAGCCATGATCCGAATCAAACACTTGAGAATATTGACAATCCATCAACAGTATACAGAATGCTCCTCAGATTCCACAGCGGAGAGCTAAAGCTAAAGCAGTTGCCTTGCATTCACAAACATCAGTATATACTCCTTGTGGCACCCGTCCGTGTCACATCCCCAGCAGAAAGCCAAAGCATCCTCTTTGCACTCACAGATACATACTTATACAACTTCCTTGAACACTTTATATAATCAGATATTTGTTTATACTATACTTTCCTCCTTTTTGACACCCGTCCGTGTCACTCTCCCCAACAGTTTAAATACCTGTCTATACACCCCTTATATCATCTCAGATTCGACACTCGTCCGTGTTCTTTGTTAACCTGTTGGTACTCGTCCGTACCATCATCTCAGAACATGCGTCAAGCGTTTGTTTCTACCTGATACTTGTCCGTATCATGGTCGTAAGGATGCTCGTCCGCATCTTTAATCCATACACGTGTCATACACTCTTGTCTTTCTGAATTGAGACACTCGTCTGTGTCTACTGTTCCCCAGAAGAGTCCCCTCAGATTCGACACTCATCCGTGTTCTTTGTTAACCAGTTGATACTCGTCCGTATCATCATCTCTGAACACGTGTCAGTATTGGTTTTTACTCGATACTCGTCCGTATCGTAGTATTAAGGATGCTCGTCCGCATCTTTAAATCTATACATAAACATCCAAACACTTATACCTTTATTTCTGGAATATAAACACTCGTTCGTGTTTATTATTCCCCAGCAGATCGCCAGCAAAGCGAAATTTCTTTTCTATCTGACATTCGTCCTATGTCATGATAAACCCTGAGAGCAGCCGTACCCTGCTAGGTGATTGTCCTTCACCTCTTGATGATCGTCCTTCATCATGCTCATCCGATGGCCGTCCCCATCGTTTGATCTTTTCTATCCAATATTCGTCCTATGTCGTGATATTTAGCAGCCGTCCCCTGCTAGGTGATCGTCCTTCACCTTTTGATGATCGTCCTTCATCATTTTATCCGATGGCCGTCCCCATTGTTGATCTTGTTATCTGACGTTCGTCCTACGTCATGATAAACCTTGAGAGCAGCCGTCCCCTGCTAGGTGATCGTCATTCACCTCTTGATGATCGTCCTTCATCATGCTCGTCCGATGGCCGTCCCCATCGTTGACCTCTTATCCGGCATTCGTCCTATGTCGCGATATTTTCGGCAGCCGTACCCTGCCAGATGATCGTCCTTCACCTTTGATGACCGTCCCTCATCATTATTTCATTTATTCTTTAACCCGATGGTCGTCCCCGTCGTGGTCCCCTTTTCCTTTTCCTGGTGATCGTCCTTCATCAGTTTAGCCCGATGGCCGTCCCCATCGTTGGTTACTTTACTTTATGAACTTGATGGCCGTCCCCATCATTTGTTCATTAATCCTCAGAAAATCTTACATCTTTACTTGATGGCTGTCCCCATCATAATCCCTTTTATCCCCAGCATGTCGGCCGTCCCCGTCATTGCTTTATTTCCCGCATTTTCCCCAGCATGTCGGCCGTCCCCGTCATTGCTTTATTTCCCACATTTTCCCCAGCATGTCGGCCGTCCCCGTCATTGCTTTATTTCCCGCATTTTCCCCAGCATGTCGGCCGTCCCCGTCATTGCTTTATTTCCCGCACTTTTCCCAGTATGTCGGCCGTCCCCGTCATTGCTTTTTCCCTAGCAGTCGTCCTCTGCTCGACGGTCGTCCTCCGTCGCCCACACTTTATAATATACTTTATTTTTCCTTTACAATCTATATCCCTTTTCTTCTTCATTCTGTGAGTGCAAATTTCGGACTGTCTTTAGTATTCAACCACAAGTTATCTTGTTTGCCTGTTAAGTCGTCGCTTACATCCTGCACAGCTAACTCATGTTTGAATAGGGGAAGCTGTAAACACCCCAAATTTTCCCTCACTCATTCACACCATGGCTTGTGATCATTTCATATGCATAAACACAAACATAGCATCTCATATTGCATTCTTGATTCACTGCATTGTTTCAAAGTCATCAGCATCTAGGGTTTGTGATCTGAGCAATCCAAGAGCTTTTTGAGCCACTCCAAAGGTCATCAATCACTTCAAAGGGGTCCATGTATGTTCAAGCATCATATTATATCCCCTCAAAGTCAAGAATGTCAAAAATCACAAGAACTGAGAATGGCATGGAAGCAGAGCCAGGTTTAACTGCACAGATGACCTAGAATTAGGGTTTTGGTTTCAGAGCACGCCCAACACCCGTCATTGGGTTGACTCTCAAGAATACATGGTCACCTTCACTGAACTCTAAGTCCTTTTTTCTATTATCATGGTAGTTTTTCTGCCGACTCTGAGACGCTTTCATTTTCTCTTTAATCATCTGAATAGTCTCGATAGTGTGTTGAATAATCTCAGGTCCAAGCATAACATTCTCACCCGTCTCATACCAACACAAAGGTGTTCTACATCTTCTACCATATAAAGCCTCAAACGGTATCATTCCAATACTAGAATGGTAACTATTATTATATGTAAAATCAATTAATGCTAAATGAGTATCCCACGCACCACCTCTTTCTAACACATAGGTTCTCAACAAATCTTCCAATGACTGAATAGTCCTCTCGGATTGTCCATCCGTCCGTGGGTGATAAGCCAAACTCAATTTTAACTTAGAACCCAAAGCTTCATGTAAACTTTTCCAAAATTCAGAAGTAAACTGCGGATCCCTATCCGATATTATACTAGACGATACACCATGCAATTTCACAACAACCCGAATATAAATCTCTGCCAACTTAGTTAACGGAAAACTGATGTTAATCGGAATAAAATATGCAGACATAGTCAACCGGTCTACAACTACCCAAATAGCATCAAAACCTATCGCTGTATTCGGTAAACCCGTCACGAAATCTATAGCAATACTATCCCATTTCCACCTCGAAATCTTTAATGGTTGCATCAGCCCGAAGGCTTCTGGTGTTCTACTTTTGATTTCTGACATACCAAACAAGCATAAACAAACTGCGCGATATCTCTCTTCATACCGTGCCACTAAAACAACTTCTTCAAATCATGGTACATCTTCGTAGCTCCTGGGTGAATACTCAAGCTACTCTGATGGCTTTCTTCCAAAACCGCCTTCTTTAGTTCAACACTGTCAGACACACAAATTCTTCCTTAGAATCTCAGAATACCATCTTTATTCAAACTAAAATCACCACCTTGATCATTTCCTTCGGTAGACATTAAGTCTACCAATCTCACATCCCGCCTTTGGCTCTCCCTAATCACATCAAGAAAATCATTATTTATCCGTAACATACCCAGCTTGACGCTTTCCTGTGTCATTTCGCAAATCATGCTCAAATCTCTAAATTGCTCAATTAATTCCATTTCCTTCATCATCATAGCCGGCATATGAATTGTCTTTCGCCTTAATGCATCTGCTACGACATTTTCTTTTCCTGGATGGTAACTTAAATTAAAGTCGTAATCCTTCAAAAATTCTAACCATCTTCTTTGCCTCATATTAAGCTCCTTCTGATCAAATACGTACTTTAAGCTCTTATGGTCACTAAAGACTTCAAACCTCGAACCATAGAGGTAATGCCTCCAAATTTTCAAACACCACTGCAGCCAATTCTAGATCATGGGTAGGATAATTCCTCTCATGTACCCTTAGTTGCCTTGAAGCATACGCCACTACTTTACCAACTTTCATTAACACACCACCTAAGCCCATTTTAGATGCATCACAGTAAACTACAAAAGCTTCACTTGGATTCGATAAAATTAATACCGGTTCCGAAGTCAATTTCTTCTTCAACTCTTCAAAACTTTTCTCACAAGCTGCATCCCAAATAAAGGCTTGACTCTTCCGGGTTAATTGAGTCAATGGAAATGCTAAATTAGAAAATCCTTCTATGAATCTTCGGTAATAGCCAGCTAGACCAAGGAAACTTCTAATTTATGTTACCGTCTTCGGAGGTTCCCACTCGAGCACAACACTAACCTTTGAAGGATCTACTGTTATACCTTTACCAGATATCACATGCCCCCAAAAGCTCACCGTCTTCAACCAGAATTCACATTTGGAGAATTTAGGGAACAATTTTTTATCTTTCAACACCTGCAGAGTAATTCTCAAATGTCCCGTATGATCCTCCTCAGACTTCGAATAAATCAATATGTCATCAATGAACACTACAATTAATTGATCCAAGTAAGAGTGAAATATACAGTTCATATACTCCATAAACACTCATGGCACATTAGAGACTCCGAAAGGCATCACTGCATATTCATAATGACCATATCGAGTCCTAAATGTCGTCTTCTGAATATCTTCTTCCTTCACTCTAATTTGATGATATCCCGACCTCAAATCAATTTTACTAAAAACACAAGCTCCAACCAGTTGGTCCATTAAATCGTCAATCCTAGGAAGTGGATATTTATTTTTAATGGTCACTTTATTCAATCGTCGGTAATCAATGCATATACGCATATTACCATCCTTCTTCTTCACTAACAACAACGGAGCTCCCCACGATGATACACTGGGTCTAATAAATTTCTTATCAAGCAAATCACCAATCTGAGATTTCAACTATGCTAACTCTGTTGCAGACATCCTGTACGGCGCCATAGAAATAAGCCTCGTACCAGGAGCCAAATCAATAGTGAACTCTACCTCACGCGTTGGAGGCAACTCTGTAATATCACTGGGAAACACTTCTAGAAACTCATTCACCACCGGTAACTCTTCAATAGTAACCGTTTCTTCAACAAATAATAAAATGAACACTGTAAACATCTTCGCTTCATCTTCCAATAAGGTTCTCAATTCCTTCGTAGAAATTGAATTGGCCAAAGCCTCTTCTTCCGGAGTCAAGAACAACAATCTCTTCCTAAAACAATCAATATAAACTCGGTTGAATTCCAACCAGTTCATACCCAAAATCACATCAAGATTACTGAGTGGCAGACATATAAGATCCACTCCAAACTCTCTATCAAAGATAACCCGAGGACAGTTACGACACACCAAAGTGGTAGTCACAGAACCTATGGAGGGAGTATTAGTAACCATTCCTCGACTTAACTGAGAAGGTTCCAATCCTAGTTTCTTCACACATTCCAAAGAAATAAACGAGTGTGTTGCACCCGTATCAATAATCACAAATAAAGGAATATTATTGATAAAGCAAGTACCTTTGACCAATCGGTCCCCACTAGTAGGTTGAGCTCCCACTAATACAAATATTTTTCTGCCTGATTGTTGTTTCTTCGGTTTCTCGCAATTGGTGCTGATATGACCCTGCTCTCCACAATTATAGCAAGTAGGCGCCTTCACCCTGCAATCAGCCACCACATGACCCCACTTCCCACACTTGAAGCACTTCTTCACTTAATTAGGACATACATTGGCATGATGTTTTGTACCATGGCATCTGTATCACTTGAGATTACTGGGAGTACCTCCTCCCCCACTTGGCTTCTTCCCAGCACTAGCCTTATGCTTCCCCTCATTAGTTGGGGCACTATAAGGAGTACCACCGAATCTCGGCTTTCCCCTCTTGTCATTCACAACCTTGTAGTGTGCAATACGAGCTCGATTATCATTGTCATAAATTCGCCTTCTACTCACCAGTTCTGGATAATTCCTAATCTTCTGGCAAGCAATGCCTTGCTTGATCTCAGGAAGTAAACCATTCTCATACTTCAAGCACTTTGAGGTCATAGCTTCCTCAGTGTTATAGTGCGTACAATACTGCACCAACTCCTCAAAATTGGCAGCATACTTCGCTATCGTCATATTACCTTGCTTGAGTTCCAGGAACTCTATCTCCTTAGCACTATGGACATCTTCCGGGAAATACTTCTCCAAGAACTCTCTGTGAAACACTGCCCAAGTGATTGCAGTCCCTGCAACTTCCAACCTTTGGCGACTGTTGTCCCACCAGACTTCAACTTCGCCTTCTAACATGTGAGGGCCAAACATCACTTTATGACCATCAGTGCATCCCATAGTTCTGAAGATATTCTCAATAGCTTTCAACTACTTCTGCGCAGCCTCTGGATCCAAAATTCTACCTTCATAATTAGGCAGCTTGTTACTCCTGAATTGATCCAATGCACGAGACTGAGCATTACCTCCAACTTGAGCTACCTGAACGATGTTCTCGATCGTCTGCGCCATGGCTTGCATAGCCGCATCAAGAGCAACATCATTCCTTCCTGCCATACTGATACAACAAACATCTTAGGTTAGGACACACAACAACTCTTATTCTAAGGACTGACTCAATACTGCACCTGGCCGGTTGGACCGACCTGCTCTGATACCAATTATAACACCCACTTTTTCCATTTTTTTCAAAATTAACATAAGTTTTCATAAAAATCAAAGTTTAATTAACAAAGTGAGTGGCTACCTTTCAAGATCAAACAAAAGTTCCATTCATTCACTCATAAGCAGCGGAAATTAAATAGTTTCAACATCTTTATGCTCAAAGCATAATAATTCAACAAGATAAACTAATTCTTTTAGTTCCTAAAACGGATACGTAACTAAACCAAGTCTGGAAATATAAAATAAAACAAAGTGGAAAAATCTCCATTCCCCTTACGTATCAGAGCGCCTAGGACTCGAACAAGTGACACCAAGCACTTCTCAGGTACCTGGGTTATATGTACTTCCGAAGAAGCATAAATGCCACAAAACAAACAAAGGGGTGAGAAACAATTTCATATTATAACGGTGCAAATAACATATATGAGGAAGTAATTCACACACACTCATCATAACATACAACATCAATCAATCATTCATCTCAATGCAATGTGACTCAATACACAATGCAAATGCGGTACCGACTTCATCAAATTTCCATCGATTCGAACCGGATGCATCGCTTACGCTCCTACTAAGACACGATCATCCCCCACCCATTGATTCCCAATGAATCCGAATAATCACTTACGCTCCATTTGAGACGTGATTATTCCCCCAACATGTATGTGTATGCAAAAACTCAATTACAACATACATTTTCAAATCACATATGAATATAGCCACATTAATACGATCCACACAATATTCATCAAACATCAAGCATTTCATCACACAATTTGTACAAAACATATATCATACCTTATCATAATCAATATGATTCAATTCATTATTAGCAAGTTCATATAATTCACATAATCACTTAAGACTTCTCCACCAAGGTTGGTCATCAGGTCCTATTTCCACTATCAAACTTTATTCTCACAGTCTTAGACTAATGGTACAAACCTTAACGGAAAGAACGGGTTAAATTTGACTTAAAATATGGCAAAATTCCAAAATACAGAGGCCTGACACGGCCCCCCGTGTCCCCTGACACAACCCGTGTCAGGTGGCCTGAAGCCCCTTTCCCCAAAATCCTCTAAGATCCACCTTCCTGTAGCCTGACACGACAACCCGTGTCCTGTGATACGGCCCGTGTCAGGGACCCTGTTCCCGGAAAATCAGTTTTTCACAAAATGTCCAATTTTCTTCCTCTTCTACACCAGCACGAATCCAGTTCTTTTTATTTCAATTTTAGCATCCTAAATGGTCCAATTAACTCACTTACTACCAATTTATACCTATAACATCAATTAATCACCTATCCTAATGTAAACACCCCAAATTTGCCCTCACTCATTCACACCATGGCTTGTGATCATTTCATATGCATAAACACAAACATAGCATCTCATATTGCATTCTTGATTCACTGCATTGTTTCAAAGTCATCAGCATCTAGGGTTTGTGATCTGAGCAATCCAAGAGCTTCTTGAGCCACTCCAAAGGTCATCAATCACTTCAAAGGGGTCCATGTATGTTCAAGCATCATATTATATCCCCTCAAAGTCAAGAATGTCAAAAATCACAAGAACTGAGAATGGCATGGAAGCAGAGCCAGGTTTAACTGCACAGATGACCTAGAATTAGGGTTTTGGTTTCAGAGGCCATGACTCCAAATTTTTTGGTCATTCTTGTTTCTATTGGTCTCTATATGTTATGAGGATCATGCATATCAAGTTTCATGAAGAAATTCCATGGGAAAGGCATCTAATCAAGAGTTGACTTCTTGTGCAAGTCAGTGCAAAATCAGGGCATCTGAGGCCCCCAATGACCCAACCAAAGGGTGTTCTTCATCATTTTGATTGTGTGTGATCTTTATTTGATCATAGAAGATGTTAGAAGTTCACAAAATTGAAGAATCTCAAGTCATTTGCAAAGTTGACTTTTTGGGAAAGTTGACTTTTTAATGAAATTGCCATTTTGGGAAACTTTTTCAACCCTTGCTTTTTGATTCAAAAATGCTTCAAATGAAAAAACTTTGGTCATGAAAGTTGTAGAATGGATCATTCCCTTTTCAAAAAGTACAAGAACTTTTTCTAATTCATTTTGGATCAAAAGTTATGGCTTTGCAAAGTTGGGAAAAATCATTGAAATTTCACTTTTGCACAAAAGGGAAAACTTGCAAATTCTCATGCCAAGCATCTATGTGACTTCAAATCAGCTTCTAATCTTCATACAAACACAATGCAATGCCTAAAATTCAGATTGGCCCAAGGGATTTCTCATTTATTTGCCTTGATTTTCACATAGCCATAAGTCATTTTTCATGAAAGTGCAAAGAGGGATTTTTGGCAAAATCATTCTCAAAGGAATTGTATGATCTCTAGCTGGTTTTAATACATTGTCATGACCTAATGAGGCATCCCACATCAGAAATTCAGCAAGACTTCTCACACATACATAGCCAAAAACCATGAGATTTAACGAGTTGTCAAGTTGCAAAAACCTTTCTAGCTCATGATCCAAGTGTTGCAGTCCTGCACAAACCATCCAAGGGTCCTCCTTAAAGCTGGCTGAGGCAATCTAAACACAGAGATCTCCTCTGCCATGGCCCAGACCCCCAAGTACAACTTGACTTGACATTTTGGCAGCTTGAGCCATACCAATCACAGCAGTCCACATCAACTGCCCTGACCTCTCTAGTTGTAATAAGTGGACCAAAGCCAGCATAACACACCACACACACAAGCCTGCAAGAGATCACAAGCCATAGTTATCAAAAATTTCTCCAGCTTGCAAAAACCATTTCAAAAAAAAAACACTCAGCACAAGCCAGAAACAACACACAATCCAACTTGCACAAAATCTGTCCCAAACTTCTTCTCTGAATTTTTCTTCACACAGCCAAGAAACTTCACTTTTTCTTTCACCAACAAGTCACAAATCGCCCTTAGAACAAAAACCACCTCCTGAAACAGTTTGAAACATCATACACCAAGACCTTCATTTCTGCTACACCAGAGCAAAACAGCCATAACCAGCCATTCTCAAAGCTCTTCAAGTTTCATTTCATCATCAAGGTGTTCAAAGGAGAGGGATTGCACCAAGTTTGAGGCCAGAAAGTTCCACAGTTCAAAGCTCCAGTTCAGGTATCATCAAGAACATTTTTTTATAGAAATGCAATCTCTTGTTATAGGATGATAGAGCTTGTTTCACTGATCATGTTAAGCTTTGAATCACTGAAAATGGTTGAGAAATGAGTGTGTATGCATGTTCTGAAGTTTTTACAGTGTTCTTGATTTTGCTCAAATTTTGTTGTTGATGCATTGTAAATGTAATCTTATGATTGATTCATGTTTGGGGTGGGTAGAGGATGAAATATGGAGACTTAGAGAACTTAACACAGCCTAAGGAATGAGTTTGATTCTGCATTTTTGGAAAAAACAGCATAATGAATCGATTCATTCTAGCTTGAATCGATTCATTATGTTGAAAAGTTCCTGGATTTCGCATAATGAATCGATTCATCCCATTATGAATCGATTCATCCTGTTGAAAAGTTCCTGGATTTCGCATAATGAATCGATTCATCCCATTATGAATCGATTCATGCTGTTTAACTAGTTCTGTTTTCTCATTATGAATCGATTCATCCAAGCATGAATCGATTCATTCTCCTGTTAACCAAAATTAATTCATTTTGTTTGTATTTTATTTGCATGAATTTTTAAAAATAGCAAAACACTTTGAAAAATTCTGAAATTTTTTGTCAAACATTTCATTTATTTTCAGAACCCAAAAATATTTTTATTTTTATTTTTTTGCATTAAAAATTATTTTTAAATTATTTAAATGTTTATTTTTAATTAGTTAATGAAAATTAATTAATTAAAAATACATTTAAGTATTTAAAAATCACAAAAAAATTCACATTGCATTTTAAAACATTTAGGAACATTATCAAACTCTCAAAACAAATTTCTTTTTGGTTCTTGACCTATTTTGACAATTTTCATTGGAATTAAATTTGTTTAAACGAAATATTTTGGTCCTAACTTTGAAAAATTCATTCTTCCTAACCCTTGAGAGTTTGATGATGGTTCTTCTTGCATTGCATCCTACATAGCATTTAGTTTATAGGATAAAATTGGTTTGATTTGATCTTGTATTTTCAATTTGTTTGGTATTTTTCTTTGCAAGGCACCCCAAAACCCTAGTAATCTTAGGAAATTCATAACTTTCACTAGGTTAAGAGTTAGGTCCCCTCCTTTGGGCAGTGAACTTATATAGGTTTAGGGTACCTTTGATCCCATTTTCAATTTTTTATCCCATGTTTTGCTTCTGATTTTGAATTTTGCATCTCATGTTGTACATAAACCCTAATTTGCATCTTCATTTGCATTCATCTTGCATAAGCTTGCATACATGAACTTGCCATGACATTTTGTGCATCCTCATGACATATAAGACATCTTAGGATATATTGAAATCATGTTTGATCATTGCATCTTTCATTTGTCATGTTGTATGCCATTTGCATTTCATAACTTTTCATGTATATCCATGGTTCTAAGCTTGCTTCATTTGCATCCATAGGTTTGTATGATCATCCCCATGCTTTGTTTCATGTTTGCATCACCTCATAGCATCATTATCATCACACATATGCTTCTGGTTTTGGTTTGCATCTTCACATTGCATTCCATTTGCATTTCATTCCATTCCTTTGCTAACTTTTCAGGTGGTAAGTAACTTTGAGAAGTGAATTTGCCTTCACTTCTCACAATTTCTTTTCATCCCTCTTATGCATCATTGCTGCATTTTATCTTGTGCTTGAGATTGAGCTTGCTCTTTCTTCTCCTTCTTACTTTCTTTCTTCAAGTGACTTGTCTTCTTAAATGAAGCAAGTTACTTTGCCTCTCTTTGCTCCTTTCATCTGCTTCCTGGTGGTTCCTATGAAGATCTTTCTTGTAAACCTCACAAACCTTAGGAACAACCAAGCATGACAATGATTAGGGTTTTGATTAGTCCCCCATTTAGTTTTACCTTTGTGTCTCATTGAGTCTTCTCTTCTCATCTCATAATCAAGGACTAAACCCTAAAGGCTTTAAGGCTTTGTGATTAAGCTTATGCCTGCATCCTTCTATTAGGATGGAGTGTATAACTTTAATCCTAAGTGTTAAACCCTTAATGTATTTAAATCTCTTAATCAATTCACTTAATAATCATCAAGGCATCACACTTGTAACTTGGGCCTTGCATTAGGGTTCTAATTCTTCCTTAATTGGTTAAGAAGGACTAACCCTAGTGTTAATGGACAAGTCCCCCCCAAGTTGTCTTACAAACCATAAAACTCACTTCTTCATCATACCATTAACTAAAATCCACTTAATAAAGGCTTTGTTTTGTCATGGGTTTAATCCCTAATCATGGATTAAGTTGAGGAACTTTCCTCAGCTTAAACATTCTCATCTATTATCCTTCTATTAGGATGGTGTAATGAGTCTGTTTAATCCCTGATTATGGCTTAATCTCATTACTCAACACTAAACAAAAGCACCAAAAACATCTAAATAATCACAAGTAGGATAATGATCTTAATTCTACATCAAAGGTGATTAAGTGTGAGAAGCTGACTTCACACTTAAGGTATTCTCATTACCCCTAATCAGAGGGAAGATGTGATGAGTTTACTAACCCATTGGTTTAGGCTTAAGCTCATTAACTTATGACAAACTTTCAAAAACAATAAAAGACTGAAAACTCAAAAACAAACAATAGTCGTCTCCTTCGGGATTCTTTTCTCATCATCCTCATTCATAACCGAGAACTTGCTTCTTCCGTCTAATGCAAGACAGTTTGCACCTGAGCCAGACAGGTCATACACTTGAGCATAGGCAAGTAAGCAGTTCATAAGTCAATTCACCTTTCAGTCTCTTTGGGTCGAACTACGGTGTTCTGACTTCCTCATTGCACGAGAGGATACGTAGGCATAACTTAACAGTTATCGAACAAAAGTCTCTGTACATTCCCCCTCCTTCTAGCATTATACTTTAAGCCTCATGGTCTTGAGCATTTCACTCTTTTTCTTGCACTGACACTTCTCTCATACACTTCACTTTTTCTTTTACACCTACACTTGCATTCTTTCCAGCTTTGATACACAAATTTCACTGACACTACCCCTTTAAAACACAAATCTTTTAAGCGTGGATCCCGTCGAGTACGACGGATAATCTGGGTGCTAATACCTTCCCAGGTTGTAACCAACCCCCTTTCTCAGTCTCTCTGGTTCGCAACCGTCTTATCCATATCTTTTCTTAGGTTTATGCAGCATTACCTTTCCTCCGGGATAAAAATGCCTAGCTGGCGACTCTATTCATTTCCTGTGAGTTCACTCCTGTGTGTTCTCACATCCCTCCTTTCGCCGACCGTTCGCGTCTGTACCTTTATCTGGGCCATTCCCATTTATCGGGAGCGACAACTTGGCGACTCTGCTGGGGACCCTTATACTGTAACCAGGGCTTCTGGTTCTTTTTGTGGGTTCCTCCTAGCGCTTGTTTGATTTGTGTTTACTGGGGTGTTATGTGCTATTTGTGTTTGTATATTTGTTTTATTTATTGCTTTATGTACAGTTGGTTTACTGCTTTATTTACAGCTTTATATACATCATTTTGTCATATTATTCTGGCTGGATCTGGTTTTGTTGCTTTGGTGGGTGGGTGTTCTATTAAGAGTTTAAGGTCCTATACTTGGGACCTGAGTGACACCTAGGCTAGAGTGGTTCATGTTCTTTCCCATTCCATTTTGGTCTGGTGCGGGAATATGAAACACGGTTCAGATATGGGTTTCTTCTTGAGAACTCTGTGCTACAGATTTCCTGTAGTGCTAGGGCTATCTGGGAAGCCTGCTAAGTCTGGATGACCTTTACTATGACCTTCAAAAACTGAGGTGAATTAGAGGAGGATCTTTTATGGTTATTGTAAACATTGTACCTCCGGGTTAGAAGTGTTTACACTTCTCATAACTGATCCAAGTCTGAGGATCCTTGTTTTAGAACATCACCTGTGAGGGGGTTGGGCTGTTTACAGGTTTGCAGGTACCCTTGACCTCAGCATACCCTGTTACTTTGTTTTGATTAAGAGTACTCCATTTTGGATAGTTCTTGTGATTTAACCCAGGACATGTGACTCTTTATTTGAGTCCCCCACCCTGGTTACTGGACTTATGAACCTCCATCTGGATTTCTTGAACATACATGGATTTATATCAAGGCAGTTAATCAGATCCAGCTTGATCACAAACCCCTGCATATCATTTGCATACATCATCATTGCATCATTTAACATTTGCTTATTTGTTTTTCAGGGTATCCATACTGTATTTTGGCTTGGTTTTGACCCCTTCATCTGCATAGACCTATCTTCACCAGTACCTGCTTCAGCTTTTCTTCATCAGCTACCTGCTTCAGTCACCTGCATCACCAGTCTCAGCCTGTCAGTGGCCCATCTTCTAGTATCAGTCATCATCATCAGCACCTGTTCTTCAGCAACATGGCACCTAAGAAAAGCAACATCTCCTACCATTTCTTTGAGCCTGAGCTGGCTGGCATCAGGAAGGTCCAGGCCCTGATTACTCCAGACCATATACCACTGTTCAGAGAACATTATGGAGGCATCCTTGATGTGGTTATGGATTTGGTCCCTTCCCAGAGGAGCTTGATTCATACTTGCCTGCAGTTCTATGATCCCCCTCTGAGGTGCTTCACCTTCCAGAATTTTCAGTTGGGACCCTTGTTGGAAGAGTATTCATCACTGATTGGTGTACCTATCAGGGGTGGAGTCCCCTTCAACCCTGAGATGGCTTTCCCTAGTAATGAAGAGGTGGCAAAGGCATTATATCTGGAACCAGTTCTGATTGGGCAGAACATGACAGCAAAGGCTGGAATCTCTGGTCTACATTTGGATTTCTTAACCTCTCAGGCTATTCTGAAGGCCTCCTTGGGTGAATGGAAGGCAGTCTGTGCATTATTAGCCCTTAGCATATATGGGGTTATATTATTTGCAGATGAGCCTAAGTTTATTAGCAAGAATGCAATCCATCTTTTCATCCTGAGGAACCCAGTGCCCACCTTACTGGGGGATTTCTACTACTCTGTTCACCAAAGGAATGAAAAGCAAAGGGGAAGATTGGTGAGGTGTTGTGCTCCCTTGTTCCATACCTGGTTGCTCAAACACCTGCCCAAGACTGATGCATTCTTGAACCCTCACCAGCAGAAGAATTGGGCTAGGAGGCTTGTTGCTTTAACCTCAGATGATATCAGGTGGTGCACTCAGAGCACTAAGGGCAGGGACATCATTACTAGTTGTGGGCAGTTTCCTAATGTACCTCTGATAGGAGTGAAGGGTTGCATCAACTACAACCCTCTGCTATTCAAAAGACAATTGGGCTATGCATTGGTCCACCCTCCTAGAGTGCAAGATCTAGCCGAGACCCTTTATTGTGAGATTAAGCCTAATCTGGCTATTGTCAGGCAAGCATCCTGGGCTTGGGACAATGTCCAGACTAAAGGGGTAACCATTCTTGGGAGATGCAACAATGTGGCCTCAGCTCAGTATTATGAGTGGTCACATGCCAGGGCTCAAATTTCTGGGATGCCCTTCACCATTGAAGATGTACCTGGACCCTCCACAGCACCACCTCCAGCCACTGTCAGCCTGGAGGAGTTTGAAAAGCTCAAAGAGAGGAATGAGAATTTGTCTGAAGCCCTGAAGAGAACCCTCTAGGAGAGGAGTGATGGTCGTCTGGACATTGAAAGGTTAGAAAAGCTTAAGGTGGAGCATCTAGCCAGGATTGAAAAGTCAGAGGACTACATCAAGAAGTCAAGGGCTGGGGAACAAATTTTGAAGAATGCCTGTAAAGAGGCCCAATTCCAGAAAGCTAGGACTGATCTTTATCTGAAGGAGAGCCAAGCTAGGTGGGTTAGGATCACTGAAGCTCTCACTCAGGAGGATAAAAGAACTCAGGACAAGATTGAGCAGTTGGAGGCTAATGCAAAAGAGCAACAGGAAGCCCTATTAGCAGCCCAAAAGGAGATCTCAGAATTGAAGATTAGGGTTGGTGTGAAGAGGTCAAAGGACCAGGGCAGACACAAGAAGCTAACTGCAGCTATTGCCACCAGGAATCTTCTCATCAGGAATCTCACAGAGCATCCAGCTAATCCTGTGACTGAAGCACTTTTGAAGGAAGTTCAGGAGGATGAGTTTGGTCTTGGTGTCTGACTTTTGCTTGTTGTTGCTTTCATTTCATGTACTTTTCTTTTGTGTTGTATTTTTGACCCCTCGGAGGGCATGTATTGTAAAAAACAAACTATGTATCATTCACTTTTTTTTGTAATATATTCATTAGTTTGTTTCATTTGAATCTCTCTCTCCTAAGCAACATCAAACAGCATCTTCCTCGGGGTCTGGAAAGGTCAAAACCAAATGCCAAGCCGGATACCTTGGAAACAAATAAGCATATTGCATTGCATACTAACCTTTTGTTTTGTTTTGTAGGTTTTTGTTTTATTGTTACTAACTCTGTTGTGATCTCAGGAACTATTGCTCGACGACGGGTGTTCCCACTCAACCGTCCACACAGATATCCTACCCGTAACAACCTTCCGGGTATACAAATGGACCAAGTACAGCAGGACCTTACAGAGGTCAGGACTCAAATGGCCAACGAGAGACTGGAGATGAGAAATCAGATGACCCAGTTTATGGAGGTGATGAATGGATTGGCACAGAGCCAAGAGAGATTAAGGGCTTTAGTAGAAAGGCAGACCCAGGAGGAACCCCATCTCGGGACTGGGGGAACGAGCAACAATGAGAGGGTCCAGCCTCATGTTAATCCTCCTGTGTATGGCCCTCACCTTCATCCAGAGATCAACATCCCTGTTAATGTGCAAGGGAATGCCACTGCAGGCAGAGTATTACAGGAAGACCCCCAGGAAGATCAATTTACAGTGATGGGAGCTGGGGATGAAGCCTATGACAGAAGGCTAGATGAGATTGCTGAGAAACTGAGATCTCTGGAGTCTCAGAATTCCTTGGGCTTTGATGTTATGGACATGGGTCTAGTGGACGGGGTAAGAATTCCCCACAAGTTTAAACCTCCGTGCTTTGAGAAGTACAACGGAACTTCCTGTCCCCGAACCCATTTACAATCCTTTCTGGGGAGGCTGAAGGCATATACCATGGATGAAAAGCTATGGATGTTTTATTTTGAAGATAGCTTAACAGGAGCTTCAAGGGAATGGTACTCTCACTTGACTAGAGCAACCATTAGATGCTGGAAGGACCTGGCTGAGGCCTTTATCAGACAATACCAGTACAACTTGGATATGGCTCCCAACAGGACCCTCCTGATGGGAATGTCTCAATCATCCAGGGAAAGCTTCCGGGAGTACGCCCAGAGGTGGAGACAGCTTGCTGCTGCTGTCCAGCCACCCATGTCAGAGAGGGAAATGGCTGATATGTTTATGAACACCCTCCAGGGGACATACATTGACAGGCTAGCTGCCTTTTCTTCCACTAGCTTTGCTGACGTGGTCATAGCCGGGGAAAGAATTGAGAGCCTATTAAAGATGGGCAAGATTTCTGACAATGGTGCGAGCTCGTCCAGCAACCCCAGAAAACCTTTTGTAGGTCCAAGAAGAACTGGCGAGACCAATGCTATTCAGGCCAGCAGGGGCAGACCACAATATGTTCATAGGTCAGTGGCAGCAGTCACCATTCCCTCTCCACTTCCTCGGCAATCAGTATATCAACCACAGCAACAAACCCATTACCAGCAACAAACTCAGTACCCTCCTCAGAGAAACTACAACAACAACAACAACAACAGTCAGCAAAGACCATTTCAACAGAGACCGTCTCAGGCCAATAGGGTGATTGATCCAATCCCTATGCCCTATGCCGCTTTACTGCCACAGCTCCTGAAGCTCAACCTGGTTGAGTTAATGACGTTGGCACCACCAGATCCTTCCAGTTTGCCAAGAAATTACGACGCCAACGCCAGATGCGCTTTTCATTCTAACGCACCTGGCCACAGTACAGAGAAGTGCAGAGCTTTACAGATGAAGGTGCAGGATCTAGTGGATTCCAAAGCTCTAAACTTTGCACCCCCACCAAATGTCAACAAGAACCCTATGCCCAACCATGGAGGGCCCAGAATCAATGCTATTGAAGAAGACAAGCCGTCTTACTTGATAACCAGTGTGGGGCAGATTAAGACACCCCTGGTAGAGATTAAAGCTCAACTCCTTGAATGCCAGATATTCCCTGGGTGTGAACTTGGGTGCGGTTATTGCAACATTTCGGTAAATGGATGTGACAATTTGAGAAGCGGCATAGACAGTCTTATCCAGAATGGTCTACTTCAAATCACAACATCAATACCTTCAAATCCGGCAATCTCTCCAACAACAGTTCCAGAGTCTCCTACAACTGCAACAACAATAATTCCAAACAATTCTTCAGTTTCATCAACAAATGCTTCAAATATCACTTCAACAAGCCACCTATCAACAAACATTACTTCTACAACGTCAGCACCCCTCTATTCAGAATCTTCTCCTACAACACCAGCAAATATCTCAGCAGTCACTATTTATTATGATCCGTCAAGTATTCCTCCGAACAGCAATTTTCAACAACAAGCAGTGGCATCTCCTGCCATATCACCGGTCACTATCTACTATGATCCACATGCTATTGCAACACCCTCCTCTGCTGCAGTCAGCCCGGTTACCATCACGGTACCTGGGCCTGTTCCATATGAAAGCAGTAATGCCATCCCTTGGCATTACGGCTCAGATCTATACTGCGAAGGGCAAAAAATCACTCTTGAATCATCAACTTCTTCACCACAAATAGACAATGTGGGGGGAGGCGGAGGCTTCACTCGAAGCGGACGTCTTTTTGCCCCACAAATTCCAAGACCCATTGCTGAAGCAGAAGCTGCCGCCAAGGCAAAAGGGAAGAGCATGGTGCAAGAAGAACAAGTTGCTAAAGAAGTTTTAAAGACCCCTTTTGATCAAGAGGTTGACGAATTCATGAGAATCATCAAGAAAAGTGATTACAAGATAGTAGACCAGCTTCACCAGACACCTTCCAAGATCTCCATTTTATCATTGCTAATGTGCTCCGAGGCTCATCGGAACGCACTATTAAAAGTCTTGCACGCAGCTTATGTGCCAGAGGAGATTACCGTCAATCAGTTAGAAGCTGTAGTTGGAAATGTTAACGCTAGTCATGGACTAGGATTTACCAACACTGATTTGACAACGGAAGGCCGCAATCACAACAAGGCTTTGCACATTACCTTGGAGTGTAAGGGTGCAGTTCTTTCTCATGTGTTAGTGGACACAGGGTCATCCCTCAATGTCTTACCTAAAAAAGCCCTCGTGAAGCTGGAGTACGAAGGATTGGCATTACGCCCCAGCAACTTGGTAGTAAGAGCCTTTGATGGTTCTAAGAGATCAGTTCTGGGAGAAATTGAGTTGCCTATAACGATTGGCCCACAGACTTTCAAAACGACCTTCTTCGTGATGGATATACAGCCTGCCTACAACTGTCTATTGGGTAGACCATGGATACACGCCGCTGGCGCCGTGACCTAAACCCTTCACCAGAAGTTAAAATTCGAGTGGGAGGGCCAAGTCGTTACTATTTGTGGAGAGGAAGATATTTTTGTTAGCCATCTGGCTACATACAAATATATTGAGATGGATGGGGAGATCCATGAAACCATGAGCCAGGGATTTGAGGCCCTGAACATTAATGAAACATCTGCTGTATTTGGGACTTCCATGACATCCTACCAGCAAGCCAGGAAGGTTGTTGAAGAGGGGAATGCTCAAGGCTGGGGCAAGCTGTTGCTTGTGGAAAAGAAAGAGGACAGATTTGGGTTGGGTTACAAACCAACTCAACAAGATCAAGCAGAGGCTGCTAAGAAGCCCAACTTTGTCAGTGGGGGGATGCTCACCCCTGATGCTGTAAACAACTTGGAAGATGAGTCGGAAGATGAGCGCAACCTGGAGAGCTGGATACGTCCAAGGATCCCGGGGAGCCGTATCTCAAACTGGTCTTCCCTGGAAATTATAAGGGTTACTCCTGCAGAGTAATTATTATTTCCTGTATATTTTAAGCATGCATCAAGTCTTGCATCTTGCCCAAGATGACAAGACTCATTTTGTAATCGGGCCATCTGTAATTTTGTGCAATTAGATCAATCAATGATAATCAGACATCTTTTGCAAATGAGTCTTTTTCTTTTCTGCTCACTGTTTTTCATTTTTTCTTTTTGTACAAAAATAAATGGCAATGTTTTCAAAATGATGAACTTCATTTCACTTTTTCTAAACAAGATTAAAATCAATCACTAAAATGAACAAACTGAACCCTTGCAGAGAGTGCCTTCCAGACTGCACCGACAACAGCACAACTATGGCTTCGTATGAATTTGACAATCCAATCAATCAAGCCGATGAAGGGGTTGAAGAAGATTTTGAGCTTCCTGAAGAGCTAGCCAGGTTGTTAAGGCAAGAGGAGAAGGTTATTACTCCTCATCAGGAGGAGATTGAAACAGTTAATCTTGGTACAGATGAAGATGTGAAAGAAGTTAAGATCGGGGCCTGCCTACAAAACTCAGTGAAAGAACAACTGATTGATCTGCTTCGGGAATATGCGGATGTGTTTGCTTGGTCTTACCAGGACATGCCAGGGTTGGACACCGATATCGTCATGCACAAGCTGCCATTAAAAGAAGACTGCCTGCCAGTAAAACAGAAGTTGCGCCGTACTCGCCCAGATATGGCAATGAAGATAAAGGAAGAGGTACAAAAGCAGTGGGACGCCGGTTTCCTTGCTGTAACTAGCTATCCGCCGTGGGTTGCTAATATTGTACCTGTGCCTAAGAAAGACGGCAAAGTGAGGATGTGTGTTGACTATCGGGATCTGAACAGAGCCAGCCCGAAAGATGACTTCCCATTACCTCACATTGATGTATTGGTTGATAATACGGCTCAGTTCTCGGTATTCTCCTTCATGGACGGATTTTCAGGATACAATCAGATCAAAATGTCACCTGAAGACATGGTGAAGACAACTTTCATCACACCCTGGGGCACGTTCTGTTATAAGGTGATGCCGTTCGGATTAAAGAATGCAGGTGCAACATATCAACGGGCTATGGTAACATTATTCCACGATATGATCCATAAAGAAATCGAGTGTTATGTGGATGACATGATTGCCAAGTCCCTCACAGAAGAAGACCACCTGGTCAAACTGCTGAAACTATTCAAGCGTCTGAGGAAATACCAACTGAAGTTGAACCCCAACAAGTGCACATTCGGGGTGCGATCTGGTAAGCTGCTGGGCATTATTGTAAGTGAGAAAGGGATTGAGGTTGACCCTGATAAAGTTAAAGCCATTCAAGAAATTCCTGCACCGAAAACTGAGAAAGAAGTTCGAGGGTTTCTAGGTAGATTGAACTATATTTCTAGGTTCATATCTCACCTTACAGCAACCTGTGAACCCTTGTTCAAGCTGTTAAGAAAAGAACAGACGGTCAGGTGGAACGAAGACTGCCAGAGGGCCTTTGACAAGATCAAGGAGTACTTGCAAGAACCTCCAATCCTTATGCCTCCAGTGGAAGGAAGACCTCTAATAATGTACTTGACAGTATTAGAAGATTCAATGGGGTGTGTGTTGGGCCAGCATGACGAGTCTGGTCGAAAAGAGTATGCAATATACTACCTGAGCAAAAAGTTTACCGACTGTGAACGACGTTATTCACTGCTCGAGAAAACTTGCTGTGCTTTAGCGTGGGCTGCTCGCCGACTGAGACAGTATATGTTGACCCACACTACTTTATTGATATCCAAAATGGACCCAGTTAAGTACATTTTCGAGAAGCCAGCTCTTACCGGACGGGTTGCAAGATGGCAAATGATTCTCACAGAATATGACATCCAGTACACATCCCAGAAAGCCATCAAGGGCAGTGTATTGTCTGATTATCTTGCTGAGCAACCTATCGATGATTACCAGTCTATGAGATTTGACTTCCCTGATGAAGACATCATGTTCATAAAAGCGAAAGATCATGAAGAGCCTATTCACACTGAAGGGCCCGACCCGGAAGAAGAATGGACTATGATGTTTGATGGGGCTGTTAATATGAATGGTCGTGGTGTTGGTGCAGTACTCATTTCACCTAAGGGAGTTCACATGCCTTTCTCGGCAAAGCTCACCTTCAACTGCACTAACAACGAAGCTGAATACGAAGCTTGCATTATGGGTCTTGAGGAAGCCATTGACCTCAGGATCAAAACATTGACTGTATTCGGAGATTCAGCTCTGGTAATTAATCAAACCAACGGCAAATGGTACACCCACCAAGATCATCTGATACCTTACAGGGATTATACAAGGAGGTTATTGACTTTCTTCACAACGGTCAAGCTTGAGTATATCCCTCGGGACGAGAATCAGTTTGCAGATGCTCTGGCTACCATTTCATCCATGATCAAAGTTCAAGCTGCCAACTTTGTGCCTCGGATTTCAGTGTCCAGACTCGACAGACCAGCATATGTATTTGCAGCAGACGCCGTAAAAGATGATAAGCCTTGGTTCCATGACATTAAATGCTTCTTGGAGGATCAAACATACCCACCTGGGGCATCTTCCAATGATAAGAAGACTTTGAGAAGGCTTGCTGGTAGTTTCTTCCTGAATACTGACGGTTCCCTGTACAAGAGAAACTTTGATATGGTACTCCTCAGATGCGTTGATAAAATAGAAGCAGACTTGTTGATGCACGAGGTGCACGAAGGATCCTTTGGTACCCATGCAGGAGGGCATGCCATGGCTAAGAAATTGCTAAGATCAGGTTATTACTGGATCACGATGGATGCTGACTGTTGTGCCTATGCCAGAAAATGCCATAAATGCCAGATCTATGCGGATAAGGTGCATGTGCCTCCCAATCCTTTGAATGTGATGTCTTCACCCTGGCCCTTTGCCATGTGGGGCATTGACATGATTGGCAAGATTGAGCCTACTGCTTCAAATGGCCACAGATTCATCCTGGTTGCCATTGACTATTTTACCAAGTGGGTTGAAGCAGCTTCCTACGCCAACGTTACAAGGCACGTGGTAGCCAGATTTCTGAAGAGAGATATCATCTGTCGATACGGAGTTCCCGAGCGAATCATTACTGATAATGGTTCCAATCTAAACAACAAAATGATGGCAGAGCTATGCCGGGACTTCAAGATCCAACACCACAATTCTTCTCCTTACAGGCCAAAGATGAATGGCGCTGTTGAGGCAGCTAACAAGAATATCAAGAAGATTGTGCAGAAGATGGTAGTCACCTACAAAGACTGGCATGAGATGCTACCGTTTGCCTTGCATGGGTACCGCACGTCAATCAGAACATCCACTGGGGCAACACCGTATCAGCTTGTGTATGGTATGGAAGCGGTCCTACCTGTTGAAGTTGAGTTACCCTCCTTACGGGTACTGATGGATGTTAAGCTGAACGAAGCAGAGTGGGTCCGATCCCGATACGAACAACTAAGTCTGATCGAAGAGAAAAGATTGGATGCAATCTGTCATGGACAGTTGTATCAGAGAAGAATGAAGAAAGCCTTCGATCAGAAAGTCAGGCTCCGAGAGTACCAAGTAGGAGATCTTGTGCTGAAAAGAATCCTCCCTCCTCATACAGACCATAGGGGCAAGTGGACTCCAAACTATGAAGGACCATTCGTGGTAAAGAAAGTTTTCTCTGGTGGAGCACTGATGCTCAGCACCATGGATGGGGAAGACTTCCCGTCCCCTGTGAATTCAGATGCAGTTAAAAAATACTTCGCATAAAAGTGACCCGCTGGACATAAAAACAGAATGTAAGTCCAGGCAAAAATAGGGCATCCCGGCGAGTCAAAAACAGAATAAAAGACTCGGGCAAAAATAAGGGAAATAAACAAAAAAATGTACACCTGCTGAGTTGAAAAGCCGCATTGGACAACTCAGGCAAAAATGGGTATCCCGATGGATTGAAAACCCGAAAGGGCGATCCATGCAAAATAAGGGAATAAGCGAACAACTGCATTCTGAATTCGTCTGTATCACCTACAACCTGGTAAACCTCGAAAGGATCAAGCTTCTATCAGAATCAGCCTCCTTCAGAAAGCTAGACGAGAAGAACGTCAAAAGTCATACGAGTCATAGCAAAGGAAGCTCCTTGAAGCGTCGTCAACATTGCCAGCATTTTGTTTCTCAATTTGTAACAATTTCCTCATTTTAGGAGATTTGTTTCTTTGACTGTATCTTGCCAATTCAGGGCACATGAATTAATAAAATCAGATTTTCAGTCATGTCTCGTCTCGTACATTTTATTTTCATTTGCAAAATGTCTGATGTCTTTAGAGATACTGATTGCATAAACACAGATGTTTCCTTCCTAAAGAATGCGTGCTTGCAGGAAATATACTTACTCCCGGGAGTGTCTGAACTCTCATGATGGGATCCAGTAAAGGATACCTCGGGATTACTTGTACGTTTCTATCTTTGCAGGATTGCAGGTATTCAAGGCACAACATGGGGCATGAAAGCTTCACCCCAGCAAGCTGGCAAATCAACACTCACACAACTTTAGCACCCAAAGTGCTTTCTCCCCAGCCGAGTTGCCATTTACTATTCCTCCGCAGCCAAGTGCAAAAGGCCGGGAAACCATCTCCCCACAGAGTGTCAGCCTCTATCCAGAAGAGCAACGCACGAAGGAATCACAACAGAGTGACGAAAGCTTCTACAAACCCCAGTTGGGTCCTTCATTTACTGGAAAAAGGTCCATCATTGACCCACTTCCCCAAGCAGATACACCTCATCGGATCTATCAATGATCTCATCCCCAGCTGGGATGTCCATTTCAAGCAGATCGGCCAGAGATCTTCACAGCAACGGGATCCAAATCCCGGATTGGTATCCCTGCATATTCATGGCATTCGCATCATATTCACCCCGCAAAGCGTAGCATTCCGTCTAATACGGAGCATTACGGCAAAAATCAAACATATTGCATAATCATAAGCCATGATTCGAATCAAACACTTGAGAATATTGACAATCCATCAACAGTATACAGAATGCTCCTCAGATTCCACAGCGGAGAGCTAAAGCTAAAGCAGTTGCCTTGCATTCACAAACATCAGTATATACTCCTTGTGGCACCCGTCCGTGTCACATCCCCAGCAGAAAGCCAAAGCATCCTCTTTGCACTCACAGATACATACTTATACAACTTCCTTGAACACTTTATATAATCAGATATTTGTTTATACTATACTTTCCTCCTTTTTGACACCCGTCCGTGTCACTCTCCCCAACAGTTTAAATACCTGTCTATACACCCCTTATATCATCTCAGATTCGACACTCGTCCGTGTTCTTTGTTAACCTGTTGGTACTCGTCCGTACCATCATCTCAGAACATGCGTCAAGCGTTTGTTTCTACCTGATACTCGTCCGTATCATGGTCGTAAGGATGCTCGTCCGCATCTTTAATCCATACACGTGTCATACACTCTTGTCTTTCTGAATTGAGACACTCGTCTGTGTCTACTGTTCCCCAGAAGAGTCCCCTCAGATTCGACACTCATCCGTGTTCTTTGTTAACCAGTTGATACTCGTCCGTATCATCATCTCTGAACACATGTCAGTATTGGTTTTTACCCGATACTCGTCCGTATCGTAGTCTTAAGGATGCTCGTCCGCATCTTTAAATCTATACATAAACATCCAAACACTTATACCTTTATTTCTGGAATATAAACACTCGTTCGTGTTTATTATTCCCCAGCAGATCGCCAGCAAAGCGAAATTTCTTTTCTATCTGACATTCGTCCTATGTCATGATAAACCCTGAGAGCAGCCGTACCCTGCTAGGTGATCGTCCTTCACCTCTTGATGATCGTCCTTCATCATGCTCATCCGATGGCCGTCCCCATCGTTTGATCTTTTCTATCCAATATTCGTCCTATGTCGTGATATTTAGCAGCCGTCCCCTGCTAGGTGATCGTCCTTCACCTTTTGATGATCGTCCTTCATCATTTTATCCGATGGCCGTCCCCATTGTTGATCTTGTTATCTGACGTTCGTCCTACGTCATGATAAACCTTGAGAGCAGCCGTCCCCTGCTAGGTGATCGTCATTCACCTCTTGATGATCGTCCTTCATCATGCTCGTCCGATGGCCGTCCCCATCGTTGACCTCTTATCCGGCATTCGTCCTATGTCGCGATATTTTCGGCAGCCGTACCCTGCCAGATGATCGTCCTTCACCTTTGATGACCGTCCCTCATCATTATTTCATTTATTCTTTAACCCGATGGTCGTCCCCGTCGTGGTCCCCTTTTCCTTTTCCTGGTGATCGTCCTTCATCAGTTTAGCCCGATGGCCGTCCCCATCGTTGGTTACTTTACTTTATGAACTTGATGGCCGTCCCCATCATTTGTTCATTAATCCTCAGAAAATCTTACATCTTTACTTGATGGCTGTCCCCATCATAATCCCTTTTATCCCCAGCATGTCGGCCGTCCCCGTCATTGCTTTATTTCCCGCATTTTCCCCAGCATGTCGGCCGTCCCCGTCATTGCTTTATTTCCCACATTTTCCCCAGCATGTCGGCCGTCCCCGTCATTGCTTTATTTCCCGCATTTTCCCCAGCATGTCGGCCGTCCCCGTCATTGCTTTATTTCCCGCACTTTTCCCAGTATGTCGGTCGTCCCCGTCATTGCTCTTTCCCTAGCAGTCGTCCTCTGCTCGACGGTCGTCCTCCGTCGCCCACACTTTATAATATACTTTATTTTTCCTTTACAATCTATATCCCTTTTCTTCTTCATTCTGTGAGTGCAAATTTCGGACTGTCTTTAGTATTCAACCACAAGTTATCTTGTTTGCCTGTTAAGCCGTCGCTTACATCCTGCACATCTAACTCATGTTTGAATAGGGGAAGCTGTAAACACCCCAAATTTTCCCTCACTCATTCACACCATGGCTTGTGATCATTTCATATGCATAAACACAAACATAGCATCTCATATTGCATTCTTGATTCACTGCATTGTTTCAAAGTCATCAGCATCTAGGGTTTGTGATCTGAGCAATCCAAGAGCTTTTTGAGCCACTCCAAAGGTCATCAATCACTTCAAAGGGGTCCATGTATGTTCAAGCATCATATTATATCCCCTCAAAGTCAAGAATGTCAAAAATCACAAGAACTGAGAATGGCATGGAAGCAGAGCCAGGTTTAACTGCACAGATGACCTAGAATTAGGGTTTTGGTTTCAGAGCACGCCCAACACCCGTCATTGGGTTGACTCTCAAGAATACATGGTCACCTTCACTGAACTCTAAGTCCTTTTTTCTATTATCATGGTAGTTTTTCTGCCGACTCTGAGACGCTTTCATTTTCTCTTTAATCATCTGAATAGTCTCGATAGTGTGTTGAATAATCTCAGGTCCAAGCATAACATTCTCACCCGTCTCATACCAACACAAAGGTGTTCTACATCTTCTACCATATAAAGCCTCAAACGGTATCATTCCAATACTAGAATGGTAACTATTATTATATGTAAAATCAATTAATGCTAAATGAGTATCCCACGCACCACCTCTTTCTAACACATAGGTTCTCAACAAATCTTCCAATGACTGAATAGTCCTCTCGGATTGTCCATCCGTCCGTGGGTGATAAGCCGAACTCAATTTTAACTTAGAACCCAAAGCTTCATGTAAACTTTTCCAAAATTCAGAAGTAAACTGCGGATCCCTATCCGATATTATACTAGACGATACACCATGCAATTTCACAACAACCCGAATATAAATCTCTGCCAACTTAGTTAACGGAAAACTGATGTTAATCGGAATAAAATATGCAGACATAGTCAACCGGTCTACAACTACCCAAATAGCATCAAAACCTCTCGCTGTATTCGGTAAACCCGTCACGAAATCTATAGCAATACTATCCCATTTCCACCTCGAAATCTTTAATGGTTGCATCAGCCCGAAGGCTTCTGGTGTTCTACTTTTGATTTCTGACATACCAAACAAGCATAAACAAACTGCGCGATATCTCTCTTCATACCGTGCCACTAAAACAACTTCTTCAAATCATGGTACATCTTCGTAGCTCCTGGGTGAATACTCAAGCTACTCTGATGGCTTTCTTCCAAAACCGCCTTCTTTAGTTCAACACTGTCAGACACACAAATTCTTCCTTAGAATCTCAGAATACCATCTTTATTCAAACTAAAATCACCACCTTGATCATTTCCTTCGGTAGACATTAAGTCTACCAATCTCACATCCCGCCTTTGGCTCTCCCTAATCACATCAAGAAAATCATTATTTATCCGTAACATACCCAGCTTGACGCTTTCCTGTGTCATTTCGCAAATCATGCTCAAATCTCTAAATTGCTCAATTAATTCCATTTCCTTCATCATCATAGCCGGCATATGAATTGTCTTTCGCCTTAATGCATCTGCTACGACATTTTCTTTTCCTGGATGGTAACTTAAATTAAAGTCGTAATCCTTCAAAAATTCTAACCATCTTCTTTGCCTCATATTAAGCTCCTTCTGATCAAATACGTACTTTAAGCTCTTATGGTCACTAAAGACTTCAAACCTCGAACCATAGAGGTAATGCCTCCAAATTTTCAAACACCACTGCAGCCAATTCTAGATCATGGGTAGGATAATTCCTCTCATGTACCCTTAGTTGCCTTGAAGCATACGCCACTACTTTACCAACTTTCATTAACACACCACCTAAGCCCATTTTAGATGCATCACAGTAAACTACAAAAGCTTCACTTGGATTCGATAAAATTAATACCGGTTCCGAAGTCAATTTCTTCTTCAACTCTTCAAAACTTTTCTCACAAGCTGCATCCCAAATAAAGGCTTGACTCTTCCGGGTTAATTGAGTCAATGGAAATGCTAAATTAGAAAATCCTTCTATGAATCTTCGGTAATAGCCAGCTAGACCAAGGAAACTTCTAATTTATGTTACCGTCTTCGGAGGTTCCCACTCGAGCACAACACTAACCTTTGAAGGATCTACTGTTATACCTTTACCAGATATCACATGCCCCCAAAAGCTCACCGTCTTCAACCAGAATTCACATTTGGAGAATTTAGGGAACAATTTTTTATCTTTCAACACCTGCAGAGTAATTCTCAAATGTCCCGCATGATCCTCCTCAGACTTCGAATAAATCAATATGTCATCAATGAACACTACAATTAATTGATCCAAGTAAGAGTGAAATATACAGTTCATATACTCCATAAACACTCATGGCGCATTAGAGACTCCGAAAGGCATCACTGCATATTCATAATGACCATATCGAGTCCTAAATGTCGTCTTCTGAATATCTTCTTCCTTCACTCTAATTTGATGATATCCCGACCTCAAATCAATTTTACTAAAAACACAAGCTCCAACCAGTTGGTCCATTAAATCGTCAATCCTAGGAAGTGGATATTTATTTTTAATGGTCACTTTATTCAATCGTCGGTAATCAATGCATATACGCATATTACCATCCTTCTTCTTCACTAACAACAACGGAGCTCCCCACGATGATACACTGGGTCTAATAAATTTCTTATCAAGCAAATCACCAATCTGAGATTTCAACTATGCTAACTCTGTTGCAGACATCCTGTACGGCGCCATAGAAATAAGCCTCGTACCAGGAGCCAAATCAATAGTGAACTCTACCTCACGCGTTGGAGGCAACTCTGTAATATCACTGGGAAACACTTCTAGAAACTCATTCACCACCGGTAACTCTTCAATAGTAACCGTTTCTTCAACAAATAATAAAGTGAACACTGTAAACATCTTCGCTTCATCTTCCAATAAGGTTCTCAATTCCTTCGTAGAAATTGAATTGGCCAAAGCCTCTTCTTCCGGAGTCAAGAACAACAATCTCTTCCTAAAACAATCAATATAAACTCGGTTGAATTCCAACCAGTTCATACCCAAAATCACATCAAGATTACTGAGTGGCAGACATATAAGATCCACTCCAAACTCTCTATCAAAGATAACCCGAGGACAGTTACGACACACCAAAGTGGTAGTCACAGAACCTATGGAGGGAGTATTAGTAACCATTCCTCGACTTAACTGAGAAGGTTCCAATCCTAGTTTCTTCACACATTCCAAAGAAATAAACGAGTGTGTTGCACCCGTATCAATAATCACAAATAAAGGAATATTATTGATAAAGCAAGTACCTTTGACCAATCGGTCCCCACTAGTAGGTTGAGCTCCCACTAATACAAATATTTTTCTGCCTGATTGTTGTTTCTTCGGTTTCTCGCAATTGGTGCTGATATGACCCTGCTCTCCACAATTATAGCAAGTAGGCGCCTTCACCCTGCAATCAGCCACCACATGACCCCACTTCCCACACTTGAAGCACTTCTTCACTTAATTAGGACATACATTGGCACGATGTTTTGTACCATGGCATCTGTATCACTTGAGATTACTGGGAGTACCTCCTCCCCCACTTGGCTTCTTCCCAGCACTAGCCTTATGCTTCCCCTCATTAGTTGGGGCACTATAAGGAGTACCACCGAATCTCGGCTTTCCCCTCTTGTCATTCACAACCTTGTAGTGTGCAATACGAGCTCGATTATCATTGTCATAAATTCGCCTTCTACTCACCAGTTCTGGATAATTCCTAATCTTCTGGCAAGCAATGCCTTGCTTGATCTCAGGAAGTAAACCATTCTCATACTTCAAGCACTTTGAGGTCATAGCTTCCTCAGTGTTATAGTGCGTACAATACTGCACCAACTCCTCAAAATTGGCAGCATACTTCGCTATCGTCATATTACCTTGCTTGAGTTCCAGGAACTCTATCTCCTTAGCACTATGGACATCTTCCGGGAAATACTTCTCCAAGAACTCTCTGTGAAACACTGCCCAAGTGATTGCAGTCCCTGCAACTTCCAACCTTTGGCGACTGTTGTCCCACCAGACTTCAACTTCGCCTTCTAACATGTGAGGGCCAAACATCACTTTATGACCATCAGTGCATCCCATAGTTCTGAAGATATTCTCAATAGCTTTCAACTACTTCTGCGCAGCCTCTGGATCCAAAATTCTACCTTCATAATTAGGCAGCTTGTTACTCCTGAATTGATCCAATGCACGAGACTGAGCATTACCTCCAACTTGAGCTACCTGAACGATGTTCTCGATCGTCTGCGCCATGGCTTGCATAGCCGCATCAAGAGCAACATCATTCCTTCCTGCCATACTGATACAACAAACATCTTAGGTTAGGACACACAACAACTCTTATTCTAAGGACTGACTCAATACTGCACCTGGCCGGTTGGACCGACCTGCTCTGATACCAATTATAACACCCACTTTTTCCATTTTTTTCAAAATTAACATAAGTTTTCATAAAAATCAAAGTTTAATTAACAAAGTGAGTGGCTACCTTTCAAGATCAAACAAAAGTTCCATTCATTCACTCATAAGCAGCGGAAATTAAATAGTTTCAACATCTTTATGCTCAAAGCATAATAATTCAACAAGATAAACTAATTCTTTTAGTTCCTAAAACGGATACGTAACTAAACCAAGTCTGGAAATATAAAATAAAACAAAGTGGAAAAATCTCCATTCCCCTTACGTATCAGAGCGCCTAGGACTCGAACAAGTGACACCAAGCACTTCTCAGGTACCTGGGTTATATGTACTTCCGAAGAAGCATAAATGCCACAAAACAAACAAAGGGGTGAGAAACAATTTCATATTATAACGGTGCAAATAACATATATGAGGAAGTAATTCACACACACTCATCATAACATACAACATCAATCAATCATTCATCTCAATGCAATGTGACTCAATACACAATGCAAATGCGGTACCGACTTCATCAAATTTCCATCGATTCGAACCGGATGCATCGCTTACGCTCCTACTAAGACACGATCATCCCCCACCCATTGATTCCCAATGAATCCGAATAATCACTTACGCTCCATTTGAGACGTGATTATTCCCCCAACATGTATGTGTATGCAAAAACTCAATTACAACATACATTTTCAAATCACATATGAATATAGCCACATTAATACGATCCACACAATATTCATCAAACATCAAGCATTTCATCACACAATTTGTACAAAACATATATCATACCTTATCATAATCAATATGATTCAATTCATTATTAGCAAGTTCATATAATTCACATAATCACTTAAGACTTCTCCACCAAGGTTGGTCATCAGGTCCTATTTCCACTATCAAACTTTATTCTCACAGTCTTAGACTAATGGTACAAACCTTAACGGAAAGAACGGGTTAAATTTGACTTAAAATATGGCAAAATTCCAAAATACAGAGGCCTGACACGGCCCCCCGTGTCCCCTGACACAACCCGTGTCAGGTGGCCTGAAGCCCCTTTCCCCAAAATCCTCTAAGATCCACCTTCCTGTAGCCTGACACGACAACCCGTGTCCTGTGATACGGCCCGTGTCAGGGACCCTGTTCCCGGAAAATCAGTTTTTCACAAAATGTCCAATTTTCTTCCTCTTCTACACCAGCACGAATCCAGTTCTTTTTATTTCAATTTTAGCATCCTAAATGGTCCAATTAACTCACTTACTACCAATTTATACCTATAACATCAATTAATCACCTATCCTAATGTAAACACCCCAAATTTGCCCTCACTCATTCACACCATGGCTTGTGATCATTTCATATGCATAAACACAAACATAGCATCTCATATTGCATTCTTGATTCACTGCATTGTTTCAAAGTCATCAGCATCTAGGGTTTGTGATCTGAGCAATCCAAGAGCTTCTTGAGCCACTCCAAAGGTCATCAATCACTTCAAAGGGGTCCATGTATGTTCAAGCATCATATTATATCCCCTCAAAGTCAAGAATGTCAAAAATCACAAGAACTGAGAATGGCATGGAAGCAGAGCCAGGTTTAACTGCACAGATGACCTAGAATTAGGGTTTTGGTTTCAGAGGCCATGACTCCAAATTTTTTGGTCATTCTTGTTTCTATTGGTCTCTATATGTTATGAGGATCATGCATATCAAGTTTCATGAAGAAATTCCATGGGAAAGGCATCTAATCAAGAGTTGACTTCTTGTGCAAGTCAGTGCAAAATCAGGGCATCTGAGGCCCCCAATGACCCAACCAAAGGGTGTTCTTCATCATTTTGATTGTGTGTGATCTTTATTTGATCATAGAAGATGTTAGAAGTTCACAAAATTGAAGAATCTCAAGTCATTTGCAAAGTTGACTTTTTGGGAAAGTTGACTTTTTAATGAAATTGCCATTTTGGGAAACTTTTTCAACCCTTGCTTTTTGATTCAAAAATGCTTCAAATGAAAAAACTTTGGTCATGAAAGTTGTAGAATGGATCATTCCCTTTTCAAAAAGTACAAGAACTTTTTCTAATTCATTTTGGATCAAAAGTTATGGCTTTGCAAAGTTGGGAAAAATCATTGAAATTTCACTTTTGCACAAAAGGGAAAACTTGCAAATTCTCATGCCAAGCATCTATGTGACTTCAAATCAGCTTCTAATCTTCATACAAACACAATGCAATGCCTAAAATTCAGATTGGCCCAAGGGATTTCTCATTTATTTGCCTTGATTTTCACATAGCCATAAGTCATTTTTCATGAAAGTGCAAAGAGGGATTTTTGGCAAAATCATTCTCAAAGGAATTGTATGATCTCTAGCTGGTTTTAATACATTGTCATGACCTAATGAGGCATCCCACATCAGAAATTCAGCAAGACTTCTCACACATACATAGCCAAAAACCATGAGATTTAACAAGTTGTCAAGTTGCAAAAACCTTTCTAGCTCATGATCCAAGTGTTGCAGTCCTGCACAAACCATCCAAGGGTCCTCCTTAAAGCTGGCTGAGGCAATCTAAACACAGAGATCTCCTCTGCCATGGCCCAGACCCCCAAGTACGACTTGACTTGACATTTTGGCAGCTTGAGCCATACCAATCACAGCAGTCCACATCAACTGCCCTGACCTCTCTAGTTGTAATAAGTGGACCAAAGCCAGCATAACACACCACACACACAAGCCTGCAAGAGATCACAAGCCATAGTTATCAAAAATTTCTCCAGCTTGCAAAAACCATTTCAAAAAAAAAACACTCAGCACAAGCCAGAAACAACACACAATCCAACTTGCACAAAATCTGTCCCAAACTTCTTCTCTGAATTTTTCTTCACACAGCCAAGAAACTTCACTTTTTCTTTCACCAACAAGTCACAAATCGCCCTTAGAACAAAAACCACCTCCTGAAACAGTTTGAAACATCATACACCAAGACCTCCATTTCTGCTACACCAGAGCAAAACAGCCATAACCAGCCATTCTCAAAGCTCTTCAAGTTTCATTTCATCATCAAGGTGTTCAAAGGAGAGGGATTGCACCAAGTTTGAGGCCAGAAAGTTCCACAGTTCAAAGCTCCAGTTCAGGTATCATCAAGAACATTTTTTTATAGAAATGCAATCTCTTGTTATAGGATGATAGAGCTTGTTTCACTGATCATGTTAAGCTTTGAATCACTGAAAATGGTTGAGAAATGAGTGTGTATGCATGTTCTGAAGTTTTTACAGTGTTCTTGATTTTGCTCAAATTTTGTTGTTGATGCATTGTAAATGTAATCTTATGATTGATTCATGTTTGGGGTGGGTAGAGGATGAAATATGGAGACTTAGAGAACTTAACACAGCCTAAGGAATGAGTTTGATTCTGCATTTTTGGAAAAAACAGCATAATGAATCGATTCATTCTAGCTTGAATCGATTCATTATGTTGAAAAGTTCCTGGATTTCGCATAATGAATCGATTCATCCCATTATGAATCGATTCATCCTGTTGAAAAGTTCCTGGATTTCGCATAATGAATCGATTCATCCCATTATGAATCGATTCATGTTGTTTAACTAGTTCTGTTTTCTCATTATGAATCGATTCATCCAAGCATGAATCGATTCATTCTCCTGTTAACCAAAATTAATTCATTTTGTTTGTATTTTATTTGCATGAATTTTTAAAAATAGCAAAACACTTTGAAAAATTCTGAAATTTTTTGTCAAACATTTCATTTATTTTCAGAACCCAAAAATATTTTTATTTTTATTTTTTTGCATTAAAAATTATTTTTAAATTATTTAAATGTTTATTTTTAATTAGTTAATGAAAATTAATTAATTAAAAATACATTTAAGTATTTAAAAATCACAAAAAAATTCACATTGCATTTTAAAACATTTAGGAACATTATCAAACTCTCAAAACAAATTTCTTTTTGGTTCTTGACCTATTTTGACAATTTTCATTGGAATTAAATTTGTTTAAAAGCAATATTTTGGTCCTAACTTTGAAAAATACATTCTGCCTAACCCTTGAGAGTTTGATGATGGTTCTTCTTGCATTGCATCCTCCATAGCATTTAGTTTATAGGATAAAATTGGTTTGTTTTGATCTTGTATTTTCAATTTGTTTGGTATTTTTCTTTGCAAGGCCCCCCCAAAACCCTAGTAATCTTAGGAAATTCATAACTTTCACTAGGTTAAGAGTTAGCTCCCCTCCTTTGGGAAGTGAACTTATATAGGTTTAGGGTACCTTTGATCCCATTTTCAATTTTTATCCCATGTTTTTCTTCTGATTTTGAATTTTGCATCTCATGTTGTACATAAACCCTAATTTGCATCTTCATTTGCATTCATCTTGCATAAGCTTGCATACATGAACTTGCCATGACATTTTGTGCATCCTCATGACATATAAGACATCTTATGACATATTTAAATCATGTTTGATCATTGCATCTTTCATTTGTCATGTTGTATGCCATTTGCATTTCATAACTTTTCATGTATATCCATGGTTCTAAGCTTGCTTCATTTGCATCCATAGGTTTGTATGATCATACCCATGCTTTGTTTCATGTTTGCATCACCTCATAGCATCATTATCATCACACATATGCTTCTGGTTTTGGTTTGCATCTTCACATTGCATTCCATTTGCATTGCATTCCATTCCTTTGCTAACTTTTCATGTGGTAAGTAACTTTGAGAAGTGAATTTGCCTTCACTTCTCACAATTTCTTTTCATCCCTCTTATGCATCATTGCTGCATTTTATCTTGTGCTTGAGATTGAGCTTGCTCTTTATTCTCCTTCTTACTTTCTTTCTTCAAGTGACTTGTCTTCTTAAATGAAGCAAGTTACTTTGCCTCTCTTTGCTCCTTTCATCTGCTTCCTGGTGGTTCCTCTGAAGATCTTTCTTGTAAACCTCACAAACCTTAGGAACAACCAAGCATGACAATGATTAGGGTTTTGATTAGTCCCCCATTTAGTTTTACCTTTGTGTCTCATTGAGTCTTCTCTTCTCATCTCATAATCAGGGACTAAACCCTAAAGGCTTTAAGGCTTTGTGATTAAGCTTATGCCTACATCCTTCTATTAGGATGGAGTGTATAACTTTAATCCTAAGTGTTAAACCCTTAATGTGTTTAAATCTCTTAATCAATTCACTTAATAATCATCAAGGCATCACACTTGTAATTTGGGCCTTGCATTAGGGTTCTAATTCTTCCTTAATTGGTTAAGAAGGACTAACCCTAGTGTTAATGGACAAGTCCCCCTCAAGTTGTCTTACAAACCATAAAACTCACTTCTTCATCATACTATTAACTAAAATCCACTTAATAAAGGCTTTGTTTTGTCATGGGTTTAATCCCTAATCATGGATTAAGTTGAGGAACTTTCCTCAGCTTAAACATTCTCATCTATTATCCTTCTATTAGGATGGTGTAATGAGTCTGTTTAATCCCTGATTATGGCTTAATCTCATTACTCAACACTAAACAAAAGCACCAAAAACATCTAAATAATCACAAGTAGGATAATGATCTTAATTCTACATCAAAGGTGATTAAGTGTGAGAAGCTGACTTCACACTTAAGGTATTCTCATTACCCCTAATCAGAGGGAAGATATGATGAGTTTACTAACCCATTGGTTTAGGCTTAAGCTCATTAACTTATGACAAACTTTCAAAAACAATAAAAGACTGAAAACTCAAAAACAAACAATAATCGTCTCCTTCGGGATTCTTTTCTCATCATCCTCATTCATAACCGAGAACTTGCTTCTTCCGTCTAATGCAAGACAGTTTGCACCTGAGCCAGACAGGTCATACACTTGAGCATAGGCAAGTAAGCAGTTCATAAGTCAATTCACCTTTCAGTCTCTTTGGGTCGAACTACGGTGTTCTGACTTCCTCATTGCACGAGAGGATACGTAGGCATAACTTAACAGTTATCGAACAAAAGTCTCTGTACATTCCCCCTCCTTCTAGCATTATTCTTTAAGCCTCATGGTCTTGAGCATTTCACTCTTTTTCTTGCACTGACACTTCTCTCATACACTTCACTTTTTCTTTTACACCTACACTTGCATTCTTTCCAGCTTTGATACACAAATTGCACTGACACTACCCCTTTAAAACATAAATCTTTTAAGCGTGGATCCCGTCGAGTACGACGAAAAATCTGGGTGCTAATACCTTCCCAGGTTGTAACCAACCCCCTTTCTCAGTCTCTCTGGTTCGCAACCGTCTTATCCATATCTTTTCTTAGGTTTATGCAGTATTACCTTTCCTCCGGGATAAAAATGCCTAGCTGGCGACTCTATTCATTTCCTGTGAGTTCACTCCTGTGTGTTCTCACATCCCTCCTTTCGCCGACCGTTCGCGTCTGTACCTTTATCTGGGCCATTCCCATTTATCGGGAGCGACACCTAACTTTTACAAATTAAATAGGGAAAATTATAATTTTTCTTCATCTTCTCTAATCATCCAATATCATCCACCTTCATAATCTCAAATCACATAATACACACATTCCCAAGCAATTCAACATTAAAACCCCAAACATATACGAACAATCATCACTCTATTCACAATTATATCATGTATTCATCAAATTCACTCATAATTCAACATCAAGATTCATACACACATAATTCATCATCATACTATTCATCCAACATCGCAAATTCATCCAAATCAATTATAATTCATAAACCCTAAGGGAGTAAGGATCTCCCAATTACCCTTCTATGTTAGATCACCAATGTAAAACCCTTTCTCCCCCCTTACCTCGAAATTGGATGAAGCTTTCTCGAACTCTTGACCTTGAACTCTATGAACCTTGATTTTCCCCTTCTTCTCCCTTTTCTCCAGAGCTCACTGTTCTTCGTCAAAACGCACGATTATGAGAAATCTATCGTGTTCTCCCTTTTCATAACATAATCAATTTACACCCTTTCCCCTTAGACCTCCAACTAATTATTTTATTATTTAAATAATAATATTATAATAATATTCCACCTCATTATCATATTATTATTTAAAAACAAAATAATTCTTTAATTATTATCCCAATTATACTCCAAAATTCTCCATATTATTTTATAAAATAAATTATTAAAAAAATTGAGGCGTCACATATAGGGGTCTTATTGTTAGGATTTCCGTGTGTATTCAAATTGTTTACAAATACTCAAAAATACTTAAAGTATCTAATGTGTGAAAAACAAGTATCATTGAGAATGTATGTTTGATAACACTATTTTTACATTTCAATTGGGGTTTAGTTATACATTTTTTTCCAGAATTTATCTTACATTGCAAATTATTTTCAAAGCATATTTATTGCAATTTCCTTTACATCATGCAATTTATCCCTTTAAACCTTTCAAACGAACATCCTTCAAACATGAATATTGTCGAAGTATTTATACTTTTCCAGACTTAATTTAAACATAGCACATGTCCTAGGATCAATCTAGTCGATCATGTGAGTAACCAAAATATTTTAATTTTGGAAGACTAACGCTAGTTTACCAATTTTCATGGTAAACAAATTGGCACGTCCAGTGGGACAATGCTTGTGTTTAAAACAATTTGTGTAACACCCCAAAATTTGTCCTCTTAATTTATCGCCAACCTCAATTGGTTTATGCTTGGCCATTTTGCATGTTCGTCCAAGCATCACATTGCATTAAAAAATAATAAAATAAATCATCATCATCATCTGCATACACATAAGGCATGTGATCGAGCGTTTCTTGTCAATCTTTGGAGCTTAAGAAGGAAAATAATATCACAAAAATAACCCAGCTCATTTCCAAGTTTACCCATCAAAGGAAAGAACAATTCATATTTTTCATCTGTTAACCAGTTAACGCCAGGGGTTAACCGTTTAATGGCTGCGAAATTTGAATGAAAGTTTCAAAAGTTTGTTGGTTTTGCACACCTTTCCCCTCATTTTTCCACCTTGCATTACACTCCATTTTTCCACTTCACTTTACCTTGAATTCCTAAACACTTTCTAGACTCTCCCACACTCTTCCAAGGAATATTGCAAGGAATATTCTAGAAATCCCAACTAACTTTAATTAACTCCAAGACTAAGTCCTAACCTCATTTTCCAAACCTAGTGCCTAAGCTAACTCCATACCCAAACTTCATTCCAATCCTAGCTTCTATATAAATTGAATTCACTCCAAACCTCACAACTTCAACCATTTTCATATTTTCATCTCAATTCTATCAACTTTTCTCTCCATTTTTCCAAATTCACAAAAGCTTCTTCATCATAAGTTCTTAAAGTTTTGCATTGAAGCTTGAAGAATTTGAAGCTAAACCTTCATCCAAGCATTGATTCCATGGTTTATTGAAGATTAATTGGAGTAATTGCTTTTGTTTGGGGCTGATTCTTCATTTTGGAAGTGCTTTTATGGTTGTTCATCAAGATCTTCATCAATTTCATTTATTTTGCATTCTCGCGAATCGAAGTTAGGAATCTCCGGTATTCTTTTCATTCACGTTTCGATTGACTCACAACAATCACCAAAGCAAGCCTCCGTTTTGTAGGTTGGTGAATCCGAAACCGCTTTTCGCTTTTAATTTATTCACTTCATCTCGCCGTATGGAATTCTTTGATCGTTTTATGGTTTGCTTGCGTTTTGCTCGTTTTGATTGTTGGTAGCTAGAATGTTAGCTTATTCATCATGCTAATAGGTGTTAGAAGGCTAGGTTTAAGTGGAAATTTCGTGCTAGCATGTTCATGGATGTATTAAGAACTTTTAGAAGTGAGTTGGTGGCTAAAAGTGCTTTTCACAACTAATTTTTGCAGCCTCTGTTCAGTGTTAACCGGTTAACGCCAGGGGTTAACCGGTTAACACGTGTTTTTCAAGCTTGTTTGCGTCTGTTTGAGGTCCGTTAACCGGTTAACCCCTAGCGTTAACCGGTTAACGCTGTTCAATTTTGTTGAATTTGCTTATTTCATTGCATGTTTTCTTTTCATTGCTTCTTTAATCATCATATCTTCATAGATCGTGATTTTAGGTAATTTTTAGGAGCTAGTTTGACACAAGTTCATGTAGTTTTGGTAGCTTTCAACATGCATTTTGTAGTTTCCGTTTTTATACATAAATGTTGCATATATGTGCATAACACTTTGTGATCATTGTTTGCATAGCTTGGCATCACTTCATAACATGTTAATTGTGTATGCTTCTATTTTTGCATTGCATTTGAAGTCCATTCTCATCTTGATTCAATCATGTGCATAAAGGAAAATTGCATAATGTAAAAAACTCCAAAAATCATTTAGTTTGCGTCATTTAAACGCATGTTGATGCTGCATTCCATTTGTAATAATTCATTGCATATTATTGCATTAACTTGCATAAATTTTTCATTACTTGATTTGCATTAAAATTCATGTTTCGTGCATTGAAAAATAATTGAAATCTGTCGGGTTTTCATAGCTGCATTTTGAGGCAGAAGTTGTTAATTACATGTTGTTTGTGACATTTTAATACTTTTTACACCTGTTTGCATGCTGTTTGTTAGCTGTAATAGATTGTTTGCATTTTGCATTATATTTAGTAGCTGTTTGTGCTATAGGAGCTGTAGTAGCTGCTGGATTTTTGCTTTGCATAGTTTTTAGGTCCCTTAGACTTATGATTGAGTCTAGATTAGGTCCTAGTCGTATTAGGCTTTGTTTAGTACTTGTTTACCTCATTACTTTTATCATGTTTATCCTACTAACCTTTGTTTTGTAGGGAGGTGGATGTAAGTTCACACAACTTTTTCCTTTTTAAATACTTTACGCTTTCTAAGTGTATGTGTTTTAGCATTTCGCATTTAGTTTGTATAACTTCATGCTAATCCCCTTTGGAAACAACTTAGCTTCCTAAGGAAGTAAGTTGATTTCTAATTCCTCTTTTTCTTTTTCTTTTTCTCATTAAGATTAGAAAACTGCACTCACCTAGGTTCATCCATGCATGACAATACTTAGGATTTTTAGTCTTCCTTTAGACTTTTACCTTTGGTTCGCTTTGATTTTTTCTCATCTCAAAGAAAAGTAAAAAACACCTAATAAAGGTTGATCTTCTTGTATGCCATGCGACTTTGCCGTGGGTTACTTATACACGTCCCATTTCGGGGCGAGGTGTAAGACATCTACCATGATGAACAAGTCTTAGTATGAGAATGTTTCACAAACAACAATCTTAGAAAACACTTCTTTAAAAGACAATACACAAACAACACTCGTCTTTTCCTTTGGGAATTCTTTTCTCATCTCATTCACTCTCAACACGAACTTGCGACGGTAAACACACTCGTTCAAGGCGAGCCTGCAACACCTGAGCATAGACATAAGCAGTTACAGTCATAAAAAACACAAATAAATAGTTTCCGCCTTAGTTAGGCGAACTACGTCGACTTTGATCCTCATTTTCCCGATGAGGTACGTAGGAAGCGGGGTAGGGCCCGTTCGGGCACATTCTTTATTTTCCCTACATTTTCCATTTTCGTTTTCTTTTCCAGTTCCTACTCTCATTTCAGTTCAAGTAGCAGTTTTATTCAGCAACAACTTTATTCCTTACCCTTTGAAACAGACAAACAAGCGTGGATCCCGTCGGGTACAACGGACGGTATGGGGTGCTAATACCTTCCCAAGTCGTAACCGACTCCCGAACCCAGATCTTTGGTTTACAGGACCTTGTCCTTTCCTTTTCTCTTTGATTTGTTTGGTTGTAATTCATGAACTATTTGTATTTTGGCATTGCCACTTGTATTTTTATGGTTATGTATTGGATTTTCTTATGGACTTCGTTTGCTTCAACATCTTCATCTCCCAGAGGTGTGGAAGGTCAAAACCAAGAACCAAACCGGATACCCTCTGAAGACAAATAGACATATTGCATTGCATGCTAATCTCATATCCTTTGTTTTGCAGGTGATTTTGTTGTTGTCTTCTCACTTTGTTGATTGTTTCAGGAAATATTGCTCGCAGGAGGGTCTTTCTCGTCAATTGCATCCACAGGTATCCAACTGGACACAACCTTCTGAGTCTACAAATGGATTAGCTACAACAGGAACTGACAGATATGAGGACTCAGATGACTGGTGTGAGGACAAAAGTGAGGACTCAGATGAATCAATTCATGGCTGTGATGATTAGACTGACACAGACCCAAGAAAGATTGAGGGAGTTAGTCGAGCGGCAAACTCCAGAAGATAACCACGCTGGCACTGGAGGTACAAGTAACAATGCGCGCAAGCAGCCGCGAACGACTCCGGTAGTGTTTGAACCTGACAACAATCCTGAGTTTAATATCCTTGGGAATGGCCAAAGGAACACTGGAGATCGTATTTTGCAGGAAGATCCTCAAGATGAGCAGTTTACAGTGTTAGGTGTTGGGGCAGATGAAGCTTATGACCGTCGGCTGTACGAGATCTCAGAGAAGCTAAGATCCTTGGAATCCCAGAACTCCTTGGGATTTGATGTGATGGATATGGGCCTAGTTGAGGGGGTAAGGATTCCTCACAAGTTCAAACCTCCATGCTTTGAAATTTATAATGGTACCTCTTGCCCTCGTACCTATTTGCAATCTTTTCTGGGAAGATTGAAAGCATATATCATGGATGAGAAACTGTGGATGTTTTACTTTGAAGACAGTTTAACCGGGGCATCCAGAGAGTGGTATTCACACTTGTCAAGAGCTACTGTGAGGAATTGGAAAGACTTAGCTGAAGCTTTTGTGCACCAATATTTGTACAACCTGGATATGGCACCCAATAGGACCCTTTTGATAGGTATGTCTCAGTCCTCGAGAGAAAGTTTTCGCGAATACGCTCAAAGGTGGAGACAACTCGCTGTTGTCCAGCCACCTATGTCTGAAAGGGAAATGGCTGATATGTTTATGAATACCTTGCAAGGGACCTATATTGATAGACTTGCTGCTTTCTCTTCCACTAGCTTTGCTGACGTGGTCATAGCGGGAGAGAGAATTGAAAGTTGTCTGAAGATGGGCAAAATTTCTGATAATGGTGCCAGCTCTAGCAACATAAAGAAACCATTCTCCGGACCCTGAAGGACATGGGAGACCAATGCAGTACATGTCAACAGAGGTAGACCCCAGTACTTGTAAAGATCAGTAGCTGCAGTCACCATCCCTACTCCAGCACCTCAGCAACAACAGTTTCCTCAACAACAACAAAGATCTTATAACAACAACAACCAACAACAACATCCTTTCCAAAAAAGGCCTTCTCAGATTAATAAGGTGATCGATCCCATCCCGATGCCCTACACAGTCTTACTCCCGCAGCTATTGAAGCTTAACCTGGCTGAACTGAGGACTTTGGCTCCACCAGATCCTCTGAATCTTCCAAGGAATTATGATGTCAACGCCAGATGTGCTTTCCACTCTAATGCACCTGGTCATTCAACAGAGAAGTGTAGGGCCCTGTGTCGCTCCCCTGAAAAGACACCAGGGTCCCAAGGTGCAGACGCGAACGGTCGGCGAAAAGAGAAATGAATGAATTGAATAGAGTCGCCAGCTAGGAATTTTTATCCCGAAGGAAAGGTAATGCTGCATAAACCTGGAAAGATATGGATAAGACGGTTGTGAACCAGAGAAACTGAGAAAGGGGTTGGTTACGACATGGGAAGGTATTAGCACCCAGATCGTTCGTTGTACTCGACGGGATCCACGCTTACAAGATTGTGTTTAAAAGGGGTAGTGTATGTGTTGTCTATATGCAAAATCTAAGAATGAATGTACAAGTATTAGTGCAAAAGGGTGAATTGCTCAGGAACTGAGGCTTAGAAAAGAATGCTGAAAGAGGGGGAATACACAAAGACTTTTGTTCGATAACAGTTAAGTTATGCCTACGTATCCTCTGGTGCAATGAGGAAGTCAGAACACCGTAGTTTGACTCAAAGAGACTGAAAATAAATTGACTGTGAATTGCTTGCTTGCCTATGCTCAAGTGTATAACTCGTCTGGCTCGAGTGCTAACTGTCTTGCATTAGACGGAAGAAGCAAGTTCTCGTTTATGAATGAGTGTGATGAGAAAAGAATCCCGAAGGAGACGATTATTGTTTATTTTTGTGTTTTCAGTCTTTTTATTGTTTTTGGTGTTTTGCATAGGATTATAAGCTTAAGCCTAAACCAAGGGTTTGCAAACTCATTATATCCTCCCTGATTAGGGATAATGAACCTACTTAAGTATGAGTTAAGCATCTCAACTTAATTACCATGATGATGTAGGATTAAGATCATTAACCTACTTGTGATTAATTAGATGTTTTTGGTTTTTTTGTTTAGTGTTAAGTAATGAGTTTAATCTATAATCACAGATTAGTGAACTCATTACACCATCCTAATAGAAGGATGATAGATGAGAATACTTAAGCTGAGGAAGATACCTCAACTTAATCCATGGTTAGTCTCTGATTATTGAGATGAGAAGAGAGACTCAAAGAGATTCAAAGGTAAAAGTCTAAGGGGAACTATACAAAACCTTAAAATTTATTATGCTTGGATATCCTATGGTTTGTTAGGCTTAAGAGGAAAGATCTTCGGGGCCACCAATGGAAGAAGCAGATGAAAAGAGAAGGAGGGAGAAGAACAAGTTACTTACTTCCTGAAGAAGATAAGTAACTTAAAGAAAGAAAGTAAGAAGGATGGAACATAAGTGAACAAGTTCACTTCAAAGACATGTCAAAATGCATATGAATGAGATAAGAAGAGGTGGGAGGTGAAGGCAAATTCACCTCCCAAACAACTTACCCAATGTTCTTGAAAGTGTTAGTATGAATGCATAAGACATAAAGCATAAAGAAATGAAATGAAATGAGATGCAAAGACCAAAGTCAGAAGTGATCATGCAATGCAAATGACATGTGGGATGATGCAAAGTCATACAATGTGCATATGAATGTTCATACAAAGATGAGATGTCATGGAAGCATGTTTAGAAGTTTAAAAACACATGGATGTTTATGAAATGAATGCAAGGCATATCAAATGAATGAAGAAATGATCAAGCAATGTTCTAACATGTCCTAAGATGTCTAATATGACATACAAATGCTTGAAATGTCATGGCAAGTTCATATGATGATGATATGCAAAGGTGATTGCAAATGATCATGAGAAATTAGGGTTTTATGGATGTATGAGATGCAAATAAACAAAACAGAAGCATACAATATGATAAAAAATTGAAATCAAGCTCAATCAAACCCTAAACCTATACAAGATCACACCCCAAAGGAGAAGGTCAGAAGCTAATCCTATGGAAAGTTGTGAATTTTCTAAGTTTGCTAGGGTTTTTGGGAGATTCTTAAGAGAAAATGCAAATCAAATTTAAAATGCAAGATAAATTCATGAGGAAAATAACCTAGAAATTACATGCAATATATGAAACAATGCAAAAAGAATCAAGTTCAAACTCTTCATGGTTAGGCAGAAATGAATTTTTCAAATTAGGGTTAGAAAATGTGATTTTTAAGAACCCTAATTCAAAAGAAATTGTGAAATTATGATCAAACCTAAAAATAAATTTGTATGAAGAGTTTGAAAATGTTTCTAAATGTATTGGAATGGTTCATGATTTTTTTGGTGTTTTTTAGAAACCTAAATGTATTTTTAATTAATTAAAATTCATTAATTAATTAAAAATAACATTTAAATATTTTAAAAATACTTTTTAAATGCAAAAAATAAATAAAAATCATTTTTGGGTTGAGAAAAATATTTGGATCAGAAATGCAAAATATCAAATTTTTGTGAAGAGTTTTACCATTTTAAAAAAATCATGCAAAAGAAATAAAATAAAATGAAATAAAAATGGATTTAAATGGAAATCAGCGCATCCAGTGGCTGAGATTCAAACAAAAAGAGAGGGAATTGACTGGCGCGTGTTTTAGAGGCCAGGATTCATTCTGGCAAAATTTAAATTAAACCTAATTAATTAAACTAATTAAAAATTAGGGTTTTAAGTGAACTAATCCTGGCCCTCCATTCACGCGCTAAATCTAATCCAACGGCCCACATTTAAACCGAGGCTTAAACCCTAATTAAGAACCCTAATGATTCTCCAGTGACCGGAGCTAGCTCCGGTCATCTTCTCCGGCAACCCATTCACCCTAACTTAATCCTTAGGCTAAACCAAACCCTCTAAAGCTCCAGAAATGATCCTCTAACATCCCTAAACATGAATCCAGCATCAAATAACATTTATCACTCAAGAACAACATGATTCAAAGCAAAACGGAAAAACATTCAAAACTTTCAGAAGCTTAATACATGCTTGATTCTTAACCATTTTCAAAAGTAAACATATCAGGATGATCAGTGAAACATATAGATTGATATTTTTATTTAAATGGCAAGTTCTGGAAAATTTGTTCTTGAGGATACCTGAGATGAAGCTTTTCAGTTTGGTGCTTTCTGGCCTCCTCTCTTGTGCAATCCAACCCTTTTGAGTCCCCTGGTGCTATTAAGAAGCTTTGCAAGAGTTTAAATGGCTTGGTTTGTGATGTTTGGTTCTGGTTTTGCAGAAATTGTGTTTTGGTTCAGGGAGTTTTCAGACCATGGGAGTGGGTGCTTTGTGATCTATGGATGATTTTGAGTTAATTGGTGGAAAAATATTTGAAGTTAGAGGTTTGTGCAGTGAGATTCGAAGAGATGAAGCTCAATGGTGATTTTTGGGATTCTGACTTGTGTTGTGTTTCAGGCTCCAAGATGTTATGAAATGAGGTCTATGAGGCATGTATGTGAAGTCTTGATTGGTCAGAAGAGTGGTTGTGGCTCAGCTTGATTGGTATGGGAGGTTTTGCAAAAAAGTAAAATTTGTGTACTTGGAGGTATGGGTCATGACAGAGCTGGTTTTTTGGGGTGTCTGGCCTCAGCAAGATTCATGGAGAGCCATAGAATCAGTTTTATGCAGCTGGCACAAGTGGATGGAAGGATCCAAGGCATTTTGCAACTTTCCCTCTTTGAACTTTCTTGAGAAATTGGCCATGAAAATTTGTGATGCAAGGCTCAATTCTGGTCTAGGCAAGGTGTATGTACACATTATGTCACATTTGGGCACATTAGAAGTCATTTGAGTGTTTGGAAACCAAAAATGCACATTTGCCTCTTTGACATGAAACTTGAAATTATGTGATTTTTGCTAACTTTGAAAGGCCATATCTTGAGTTCTAGGATGAATCAAGTCACGTTCTTGTACTTTTTGAAAAGGGAAAGACCTAATATACAACTTTCATGTCCAAGAATTTTTCTTTTGAAGCATTTTTGGTTATGAAAGAGGAGGTTGAAAATCTTTCCCAAAATGGAAAGTTTCCATTACAAGTCATTTCCAAAAATAGCAAGTTTGCATTTGGCTCAAAATTATTCAACTTTGTGAACTTACAACCACTTCTAAGATAAAATAAAGATCATAGAACTTCAATTTTATGAAAATGATCCTTTGGTACCCTTGTTGGGGGCCTCAGATGCCCTGATTTTGACTTTACTTGCTCAAGAAGTTACCCAATGATCAGATGACTTCCACAATGAATTTCTTCATCAAACTTGGTACACATGATCCTTATAACATATTAAGAACATTAGAAACAAGAATGACCAAAAAATTTGGAGTTAAGGCCTCTGAAACCAAAACCCTAATTTTAGTCATTTGTGTAGGAAATCCCTAACTCTGCTTCCATGCCTTTGCCATTCTTTGTGATTTCTTGACTTTTGTGAACTTTGGGAAGCATAACATGATTATAGAACACACATGGACCCCCTTGGAAAGCTTCAAGACCATTGGGATGGCTCAGATTGATTCTTGGATTGCTCAGATCACAAACCCTAAATGCAGATGAAATGGAACTATGCAGTGAAACAAATATGCAATATGAGATGGTATGCTTATGCTAATGCAAAATCAAAGATCACAAGCCATGGTGTGAGAAAAAGTGAGGGAAAATTTGAGGTGTTTACAGCTGCGCCTATTCAAGCATGAGTTAGCTGTGCTGGATGTAAGCGCCTAGCTTAACAGACAAACAAGATAACTTGTGGTTGAATACGAAAGACAACCCGAAATTTGCACTCGCTGGAGATAAGAAGAAAAGGGATATAAATTGTAAAAGGTAGTATAGTATGATTATCAATGAAAGCGATGGAAGATAAACATCGAGCAGAGGACGACTGCTGGGGGTATAACGGTAAGTTTAAGCAACGACGAGGATGACCGACAAGTTGGGGAAATAAAGAGACCACGACGAGGACGACCATCAGGTAAGGAAATAAGGCTCTTTGGGGATTTAGACAAGCATAGATGGGGACAGCCACCGGGCTTGGAAAGTAAAGTAAACAACGATGGGGACGACCATCGGGTTAAAGAATAAATGAAATATTTGATGAGGGACGATCATCAGAGGTGAAGGAGGATTACCTAGCAGGGGACGGCTGCTGAAAATATCACGACACAGGACAAATGTCGGATAGAAAAAGGTCAACGATGGGGACTGCCATCAGATAAGCATGATGAAGGAAGATCATCAAGAGGTGAAGGACGATCACCTAGCAGGGTATGGCTGCTCTTGGGAATTATCATGACATAGGACGAATGTCGGATAACAAGATCAACGATGGGACGGCCATCAGATAAATGATGCGGGACGGTCATCAAAAGGTGAAAGACGATCACCTAGAAGGGGACGGCTGCTAAAAATATCACGACATAGGACGAATGTTGGATAGAAGATTCCAACAATGGGAATTCCATTGGGGAAAAGGATGAAGGACGATCATTCGAAGGTGAAGGACGATCACCTGGCAGGGGACGACTACCGAAAGTATCACGACATAGGACGAATGTCGAATAACAGAAAGTTGTTTTGTTGATGACTTACTGGGGAATGGTAAACACGGACGAGTGCTTACGCTCTTTAAAATAAAAGGTATAAGTGTTTGATAGTGTGTATAGATCAAAGATGCGGACGAGCATCCTTAGGACCATGATACAGACGAGTATCGGTAGAAGCAAATGCTGACGTGTGTTTAAGGACGATGATGCAGACGAGTATCAATCGGTTAAGCAAGGAACATGGACGAGTGTTTTGAATTTGCTAAGGGGTGATATATATCAGATACGGACGAGTATCAAAGACTTATGTATAAGTATGTATAAGTATTGATCTGTTGGTGAGGTATGTTCAAGACACGGACGAGTGTTGAAAGATTGGGCAAGGGACACAGACAAGTGTTTGACTTGCTGGAGAAGTATGACACGGACGAGTGTCAAAAGGAATATGTACAAGTTATGAGCAAATATCTATATGTGACTTGCGGGGGATAGGATGACACGGAAGGATTTCTAAAAGAACACGTATAAATATAAACAGGCATCTGTGTCTTGAGAGTGCAAATGGGATGCTTTGGCTTTTATCAGCAGGGGATATGAGTTTTGTATATTGTTGATGAAGTGATGACGGTATTTGCAAGTGATTGGCTCGAACCTGGCTTATGATCATGCAAATGTTTGATTTTTTTCCCGTAATGCTCCGTATTAGACGGAATGCTACACTTATTTTGGTGAATATGATGTGAATGCTATGATTATGCAAGTGAGAAACTCGATCCGAGACTCGGATCCTGCAGGGGTAATGATCTCTGGCTGATCTGCTTGGAGGAATAACCCGGCTGGGGAAGAGATCATTGATAGATCTGTCAGGAGGGAGAACTCTACTTGGGGAAATGGATCATTGATAGATCTGTCCGGGGAAATAGATCATTGATAGATCTGTCTGGGGATGAGAAAGTTTTAGTAACTCCGCTGGGGATATGTTTCAGGTATTGCTCTACTGGGGAGGAAACTCTGTGGGGAATCAACTCCACCATCTCTGCTGAGGGTGAGAGAATTCTGGCATCTCTGGTGGGGGAGAGAAAGTTCTTTGACCACTTTGCTGTGGAAGAGTTGTCAGGCATTGTTCGGGAGATCCTGCTCGGTGAGGAGATAACTTCTGGGAAGTAGTGTGCTGGGGATGTAATGCTTGACATGCCCCATGTTGCGAAAGATTGTTTGTCTTGAGTACCTGCAACCTGTTAAGACAAAGGAAAATGCACAAGTGTCCCAAGGTATCCTCAACCAGATTCCGTCATAGGAGTTAGATTTTCCTGAGAGCAACATATTTCCTACAAGCATCTTAAAAAAATGGCTCATATGTTTTATACGAGTGTTATATTATGAACATTGGACATTTTGCAAACGAAACAAAAATGTACAAAAACAAAGTGTGACTGAAAAACTATGATTTTATTGATTTGTGTGCCCTGAATAGGCAAGTACAGTCAAAAAAGCGAATCCCCTGGAAGGAGGAAATTGCTGTAAATTGAGAAAATAAAGTGTTGGTAATGTTGAAGATGACACTCCAGTGAGCTTCCTTGCCTATGACCTGTATGACCTTAACGTTCTTCTTATCTTGCTTTCTGAAGCAAGCTGATTCTGACTGACGCTTTGTTCTTTCGAAGCTTTCCATGTTGTGAGTGATACATACGAATTCAGAATGCAGTTGTTCGCTTATTCCCTGATTTTGCGTGGATCGCCCTTTCGGGTTTTCAATCCACCGGGATACCCAGTTTTGCCTGAGCTGTCCGAGTGGCTTTTCAAATCAGCAGGTGTACATTTTTTCCCCTTATTTTTCCTGAGTCTTTTATTCTGTTTTTGACTCACCAAGATGCCCTATTTTTGCCTGGACTCACATTCTGTTTTTATGTCCAGCAAGTCATTTTATGCGAAGTATTTTTTAACTGCATCCGAATTCACAGGAGACAGGAAGTTTTCACCATCCATGGTTGCGAGCATCAGTGCTCCACCTGAGAAGACTTTGGTTATCACATAGGGACCTTCATAGTTTAGTGTCCACTTGCCCCTGTGGTCTGTATGAGGAGGAAGGATTCTCTTCAGAACAAGCTTTCCCACTTGGTATTCCCGAGATCTGACTTTCTGATCGAAGGCTTTCTTCATTCTTTTCTGATATAACTGCCCATGACAGATGGCAGCTAATATTTTCTCTTCAATCATATTCAGTTGATTGTACCGAGACCGGACCCACTCTGTTTCATCCAGCTTCACATCCATCATTACCCGTAAGGAGGGTAGCTCAACTTCAACAGGTAGGACAACTTCCATACCATACACAAGCTGATAAGGCGTTGCCCCAGTATATGTTCTGATTGAGGTTCGGTATCCATGCAAAGAAAATGGTAACATCTTATGCCAATCTTTATAGGTAACTACCATCTTCTGCACAATCTTCTTAATATTCTTGTTAGCGGCCTCAACAACACCATTCATCTTTGGCCTGTAAGGGGAAGAGTTGTGATGTTGAATTTTGAAGTCCCGGCATAACTCAACCATCATTTTGTTGTTCAAATTAGAACCATTGTTAGTAATTATTTGCTCGGGAACTCCATATTGACAGATGATCTCTCTTTTCAGAAATCTGGCTACTACTTGTCTGGTGACGTTTGCATACGAAGCTGCTTCAACCCATTTGGTGAAGTAATCAATGGCTACCAGGATGAATCTGTGACCATTTGAAGCAGTCGGTTCAATCTTTCCAATCATGTCAATACCCCACATGACAAAGGGCCAAGGTGAAGACATCACGTTCAAAGGGTTTGGAGGCACATGCACTTTATCTGCGTAGATCTGGCACTTGTGGCATTTTCTGGCATAGGCACAACAGTCTGCATCCATTGTGATCCAGTAGCAACCCGATCTTAACAACTTCTTTTCCATTGCATGTCCTCCGGCATGGGTGCCGAAAGAACCTTCGTGTACTTCGTGCATCAGCAGGTCTGCTTCCTTCTTGTCAACACATCTGAGAGAGACCATGTCGAAGTTTCGCTTGTATAATGAACCATCAGCATTAAGGAAGAAACTGCCGGCCAACCTTCTTAATGTCTTCTTATCATTAGATGATGCCTTGGATGGGTATGTCTGATTCTCCAAGAAGCATTGAATGTCATGGAAAAAAGGCTTGTCATCACTAGCAGTGTCCATAGAGAATACATATGTCGGTCTGTCCAGACTGGATACCAAAATCCGAGGCACATAATTGGCATCTTGGACTTTGATCATGGAGGAAATGGTAGCTAAAGCGTCTGCAAACTGATTTTCCTCTCGAGGGATGTATTCAAGTTTGACTGTTGTGAAGAAAGTCAACAATCTCCTCGTATAATCACGGTATGGAATCAGATGCTCCTGATGAGTGTACCATTTGTCTTTGGTCTGATTGATTACCAAAGCCGAATCTCCAAATACATTCAAAGTTTTGATCCTGAGGTCAATGGCTTCCTCAAGACCCATGATACAGGCTTCATATTCTGCTTCATTGTTAGTGCAGGCAAAGGTGAGTTTTGCCGAGAAAGGCATATGAACTCCTTTAGGTGTAATGAGCACGACACCAACTCCACGACCGTTCATATTGACAGCCCCGTCAAACATCATAGTCCATGCTTCTTCTAGATCAGGCCCTTCAGTGTGAACTAGCTCTTCACAATCTTTTGCTTTTAAGTACATGATGTCTTCATCCGGGAAGTCAAACCTCATATGCTCGTAATCATCAATGGGTTGCTCAACCAGATAATCAGACAATACATTGCCCTTGATGGCTTTTTGAGAGGTGTACTGAATGTCATATTCTATTATAATCATTTGCCATCTTGCAACCCTTCTGGTAAGTGCTGGCTTCTCAAATATGTACTTGACGGGGTCCATTTTTGAGATCAACAAGGTAGTGTGAGTCATCATATACTGTCTTAGTCGCCGAGCAGCTCACGCTAAAACACAACAAGTTTTCTCGAGCAGTGAATAACGTTGTTCACATTCGGTAAACTTTTTGCTTAGGTAGTATATTGCATACTCTTTTCGACCAGACTCGTCATGCTGGCCCAACACACACCCCATTGATCCTTCTAATACTGTCAGGTACATTATCAGAGGTCTTTCTTCAATTGGAGGCATGAGAATTGGAGGTTCTTGCAGGTACTCCTTGATCTTGTCAAAAGCTTTCTGACAGTCGTCGTTCCACCTGACTGTTTGTTCCTTTCTTAACAGCTTGAACAGGGGTTCACAGATTGCAGTGAGGTGAGATATGAACCTTGATATGTAGTTCAATCTACCTAAGAATCCTCGAACTTCTTTCTCAGTCCTAGGTGCAGGCATTTCCTGAATAGCTTTGACTTTGTCGGGATCAACCTCAATTCCCTTTTCACTTATGATAAAACCCAACAGGTTACCGGAACGTACCCCGAATGTGCATTTGTTGGGGTTCAATTTCAGCTGATACTTCCTCAGACGCTTAAACAACTTTAGCAGATTCACCATATGGTCTTCTTCAGTGAGGGACTTGGAAATCATATCATCCACATAGCATTCAATTTCTTTGTGGATCATATCATGGAATAATGTTACCATAGCCCGTTGATAAGTGGCACCAACATTATTCAACCCAAACGACATTACCTTGTAACAAAATGTGCCCCAAGGTATGATGAAAGTTGTTTTCTCCATGTCTTCGGGTGACATCTTGATCTGATTGTATCCAGAAAATCCGTCCATGAAAGAAAATACCGAGAACTGAGCTGTGTTGTCGACCAATATATCAGTGTGAGGTAATGGGAAATCATTCTTCGGGCTAGCTCTGTTCAGGTCCTGGTAATCCACACACATACGCACCTTGCCATCCTTCTTAGGCACGGGTACAATGTTAGCAACCCACGGCGGGTAACTAGTTACAGCAAGGAAACCGGCGTCCCACTGCTTTTGTACTTCTTCCTTAATCTTCATGGCCATATCGGGGCGAGTACGGCGCAACTTCTGTTTAACCAGAGGGCATTCTTCTTTCAAGGGTAGCCTGTGCATGACAATATATGTATCTAGACATGGCATATCTTTATAAGACCAAGCAAAGACATCGACGTATTCCCGAAGCATGCTGATGATCTGTAGTTTTACTGGAGCTTGCAGACTGGCCCCAATCTTCACTTCTTTCAAATCACTTTCTCTTCTTACCTCAACAACCTGGCTAACTCTTCAGGCAACTCATAGTCTTCATCAACCCCTTCATCTGCTTGATTAATTGGATTGTCGAAGTCATACAAGGTCATAGTAGTGCTGTTGTTGGTGCAATCTAGAGGATAATCTCTGCAAGGGTTGAGATTTGTTCTTTTTAGTGATTAATTTTAATCTTGTTTTAGAAAAAGTGTAAATGAAATTATTATTTTGAAAACATTGCCATTTATTGTTTTGTGCGAAAAGTAACAAAAATGAAAAGACAGTGAGCGAAAAAGAAAATTTGCAAAAGATGTCCATTGTTCATTGATATTCCATTTGCACAAAATACAAATATGGCCCTATTACAAAATGAGTCCTGACACCTTGGGCAAGATGCAGGACTTGATGCATGCTAAAGCAGGAAATAATAATTGCTCAACAGGAGTAACTCTTATAATTTCCTGGGAAGACCAGTTAAGGACTTGTTGGCCCGGGATCCTTGAACGAATCCAGCTCTCCAGGTTGAGGTCACTTTCAGCCTCGTCTTCCACGTTATTGACAGCATCTGGGGTTAGCATTCCCCCATTCACGAACTTGGGCTCCTTTGCAGCCTCTGCTTGATCTTGTCAGAATGGTTTGTAACCCAAACCGAACCTGTCCTCCTTCTTCTCCACTGACAGCAGCTTGCCCCAGCCTTGAGCATTTCCATCCTCAACAACCTTCTGAGCTTGTTTGTAGGAGACAATTGAAGTACCCATCTTATCTTCCTGGGATGCAGCAAATACTTCAGTTGTCGCCTCATTGACGTTTAGTGCTTCGAAACCTTGGCTCATGGTCTCGTGGATTTCACCATCCATCTCAATGTATTTATAGGTAGCCAGATGGCTAACAAAAATGTCCTCTTCACCAAGGATTGTGATAATTTTCCCTTCCCACTCGTATTTTAATTTCTGGTGAAAGGTCGACGTAACTGCACCAACGACGTGAATCCATGGTCGACCCAACAAACAGGTGTAGGCCGACTGAATGTCCATCACGTAGAAAGTAGTTTGAAAGACCTGCGGGCCAATTATCACAGGAAGGTCCACCTCACCAAGAACAGACCTCTTGGAACCATCAAAAGCTCTAACCACCAGATTGCTTGGTCGGAGAGCTATACCATCATATTCAAGCTTAACAAGGGCTTTCTTTGGCAAGACATTGAGTGAAGACCCAGTGTCAACTAGAATATGTGAAAGCATAACCCCTTTACACTCCAGAGTGATGTGCAAAGCTTTATTATAATGACGACCTTCCGTAGTCAAATCAACATTGGTGAAGCCTAGTCCATGACTAGTATTAACATTGGAAACCACTATCTCTAGCTGATTTACCGTGATCTCCTCAGGCACGTAGGCTGTGTGCAGGACTTTAAGTAATACATCCCGATGAGCTTCGGGACACAACATCAATGATAAAATGGAGATCTTGGAAGGAGTTTGGTGGAGCTGATCCACAACCTTGTAATCTCTTCTCTTGATTATCCTCATAAATTCATCCACGTCCTTATCAAAGGACGTTTTATGAGCTTCTTTCAAGACTGGTTCATCAGGCACCACATTGTTTGCTTTAGCTTTGGCAGCAGCCTCTGCCTCAGTGTTAACTCTTGGAATTTGTGACGCGAAAAGACGTCCGCTTCGAGTGAAGCCTCCACCTCCCCCGACATTATTGACCTGTGGTGTATGAGTTGAAGAATCAAGAACGACTCTCTCCCCATTGCAATAGAGGTTTGAACCATAGTGCCATGGTACATCATTATCTTTTTCATATGGAATGGGCCCAGGTACCGTGATGGTGACTGGACTGACTGCAGCGGAAGTAGGAACTGTGATTGTCTGTGGATCGTAATATATGGTGACAGGACTTCTGACTGGTGGTGGTGGTGAAAGACTGAAGCTGGGTTGTTGTTGCGATTGTTGCTGAAAATTGTTGGAATCGGGGACCATTGCTGGGTCGTAGTATATGGTGAGTGTGGAGATGTCATTATTAATGGTTGTTGTAGTTGTAGTAGCGGATGCTGTTGAACTAACACTTATTGAAGTGGTGGAAGAGATGATTGTTGACTTTGTAGACGAGTCTGTCGGAACAATTGTTTTTGAAGTTGTAGGAAGAGTGCTTGTTATTGTTGTAAGAGGAATTGCTGATGTTGTAGACGCTGAAACTGTTGATGTTATCTGCAGGATACCTTCTCTGATAAGGCCATTGATGCTACTCCTTAAACTTGCACAACCATTGGCGGAAACTTTGCAAGATTCACAGCAGGCCTCACAACCTGGGAACACCTGGCATTTTAAAAGTTGAGCTTTAACCTCTGCCAAAGGTGTTTGAATGCTTGCAGTATCTTCAATTAGGTTCATGAGTTGATCTTCCTCAATTGCATTTATCCTGGGCCCACCATGGTTGGGCATAGGATTCTTTGTGAAGTTAGGAGGAGGTGAAAAATTTAAGGCCTTTGAATCAACTAGATCCTGGACCTTCATGTGCAAAGCTCTGCACTTTTCTGTGGTATGGCCAGGTGCATTAGAATGGAATGCACATCTGGCATTGACGTCGTAATTCCGTGGAAGGTTCTGGGGATCCGGTGGAGCTAGAGTCCTTAATTCAACAAGATTAAGCTTCAGAAGTTGTGGTAGCAAAGTGGCATAGGGCATTGGGATAGGTTCAATTACCCTGTTGGCTTGAGATGGCCTCTGCTGGAAAGGGCGTTGTTGTTGGTCGTTGTTGTTGTTGTTATAGGATCTTTGTTGAGGAAAATGTTGCTGAGGGAAATGTTGTGGTGGTGGAGCGTATTGTTGTTGAGGTGATGGAGTGGGAATTGTGACAGCGGCTATTGATCTTAGCATATACCGGGGCCTACCTCTGCCCATGTGTACTGAATTGGTTTCACCCGACCTTCGAGGCCCTGCAAAAGGTTTCCTTGTGCTGCTTGAGCTGGCGCCGTTGTCAGAAATCTTACCCATTTTTAACAAAATCTCAATTCTTTCTCCTGCTATGACCACGTAAGTAAAGCTAGTGGAAGAGAAAGCAACCATCCTATCAATGTATGTCCCCTGTAGGGTGTTCATAAACATATCTGCCATTTCTCTTTTCGACACTGGGGGTTGAACGACAACAGATAATTGCCTCCATCTCTGAGCGTACTCTCTGAAGCTTTCCCTAAAGGATTGTGACATGCCCATTAGGAGAGTTCTGTTAGGAGCCATGTCTAAATTGTATTGATATTGGCGTATGAAAGCCTCGACCAAATCTTTCCAATTTTTGATTGTTTCCCTGGTCAGATGAGAGTACCACTCACGGGATGCCCCGATCAAGCTATCTTCAAAATAGAACATCCATATCTTCTCATTTATGGTGTAAGCCTTCAATCTTCCCAGAAAGGATTGAATATGTGTGCAAGGGCAAGATGTTCCATTATATCTTTCAAAGCAGGGAGGTTTGAATTTGTGAGGAATTCTTACTCCCTCCACTAGCCCCATATCTATAACATCAAATCGTAAGGAGTTTTGAGACTCCAGAGATCTCAGCTTTTCTGCTATCTCGTCCAGACGACGATCATAGATTTCATCTCCAGCCCCAACTACAGTGAACTGTTCCTCCAGAGGGTCCTCTTGCAAGGCCCGTCCTCCAGTATTACCTTGGGTGTTCCTAATAGCATTAACATCAGGGTTGAGATGAGGCCCAAACTTCGGGGGTGTAAACACCCCAAATTTTCCCTCACTTTTTCTCACACAATGGCTTGTGATCTTTCATTTTTGTTTTAACATAAGCATTATATCTCATATTGCATATTTGTTTCATCTGCATAGTTTCATTTCATCTGCATCTAGGGTTTGTGATCTGAGCAATCCAAGAATCAATCTGAGCCATCCCAATGGTCTTGAGGCTTTCCAAGGGGGTCCATGTGTGTTCTATAATCATATTATGCTCCCCAAAGTTCATGAAAATCAAGGGATCACAAAATTGGCAAAGGCATGGAAGCAGAGCTAGGTTTTCCTACACAGATGACCAAAATTAGGGTTTTGGTTTCAGAGGCCTTAACTCTAAATTTTTCGGCCATTCTTGTTTCTAATGTTCTTAATATGTTATAAGGATAATGTCTACCAAGTTTGATGAAAAAATTCATTGTGGAAGTCATATGATCATTGGGTAACTTCTTGAGCAAGTTAAGTCAAAATCAGGGCATCTGAGGCCCCCAACAATGGAACCAAAGGATCATTTTCATCAAATTGAGGTTCTATGATCTTTATTTGATCTTATAAGTGGTTGTAAGTTCACAAAGTTGAAGAATTTTGGGCTAATTGCAAACTTGCCATTTTTGGAAATGACTTGTAATGGAAACTTTCCATTTTGGGAAAGATTTTCAACCTCCTCTTTCATGACCAAAAATGCTTCAAATGAAAAATTCATGGGCATAAAAGTTGTAGATTAGGTCTTTCCCTTTTCAAAAAGTACTAGAACATGTCTTGATTCATCCTAAAACTCAAGATATGGCCTTTCAAAGTTGGCAAAAATCACATAATTTCAAGTTTCATGTCAAAGAGGAAAATGTGCATTTTTGGTTTCCAAGCACTCTAATAACTTCTAATGTGACCAAATGTGACATAACATGTATGTACACCTTTCCTAGACCAGAATTGAGCCTTGCATCACAAGTTTTCATGGCCAATTTCTCAAGAAAGTTCAAAGAGGGAAAAGTTGCAAAATGCTTGGAAAGGCTTCATCCACTTGTGCCAGCTGTATAACTTTGATTCTATGGCTCTCCATGAATCTTGTTGAGGCCTGACACCCCCATTGAACAGCTCCTGCCATGGCCCATACCTCAAAGTACACAAATTTGACTTTTTGGCAAAACCTCCCATACCAATCAAGCTGAGCCACAACCACTCTTCTGACCAATCAAGACTTCACATACATGCCTCATAGACCTCATTTCATAACATCTTGGAGCCTGAATCATCACACAACTCAGAATCCCAAAATTCACCATAGAACTTACCTTCTTCGAATTGAACAAACCAACCAACAAACTTCACCAATCATCTCAACACCACTCATAGAACACAAAGCAACCCTTAAAATGGCCTGAAACCTCCTAAATCAAAAACACGATTTCTCCTTCATCAGAACTGAACTTTCAAAACCAAGCCATACAAGCCTCATTCAAGCATTTCAGAAGCTTCAGGGGGTTCATAGGAGTGGTTTAGCATCAAGGAGAAGTCCAGAAAGCTCAGATTGAGAAAGCTTCACCTCAGGTATCATCAAGAACAATTTTTCCAGAAACCCTTTTATAAGTTCTTAAATGGTTCTACATGCTTTCCTGATCATGCTGATATCTTTACTTTTGAAAATGGTTGAGATTTGAGAATGTATGAACTCTCTGAAAGTTTTCCCGAAAATCTTGTTTGCTTCGATTCTTGTTTTTAATGTAATATAAATGTTCTTTGATGATGGATTCTTGCTTAGGGATGTTAGAGGATCATTTCTGGAGCTTTAGAGGGTTTTAATTTGACCTAAGGAAGAAGTTGGGTTGAGTGTATCGCAGGAGAAGATGACCGGAGCTAGCTCCGGTCACCTGAAAATCATTAGGGTTCTAATTAGGGTTTAGGGGGTCAGTTTGAATGTGGGACGTAGAATTAAGTTTATCGCGTGAATGGAGGGTCAGGATTAGTTCATTAAAACCCTAATCAGATTAATTAGTTTAATTAATTAGGTTTAATTTAAAAAATGCCAGATTCAATCCCAGCCACCCATTAGCGCACCAGTCAATTCCCTCCCTTTTTTGTTCAAATCTGGACCATTGGATGTGCTGACTTCCATTTATTTTCATTTTTAATTCACTTTTATTCATTTCTTTTGCATAATTTATTTAAAATAGTTAAAAACATCCCAAAAATTTGATCTTTTGCATTTCTGATCCAAATATTTTTCTCAACCCAAAAATGATTTTTATTTTATTTTTTTGCGTTAAAAAGGTATTTTTAAAATATTTAAATGTTATTTTTAATTAATTAATGGATTTTAATTAATTAAAAATACATTTAGGTTTCTAAAAATTACCAAAAAATCATGAACCATTCCAATGCATTTAGAAACATTTTCAAACTCTTCATTCAAATTTATTTTTAGGTTTGATCAAATTTCACAATTTTCTTTGAATTAGGGTTCTTTAAAATCACATTTTTAACCCTAATTTGAAAAATTCATTTCTGCCTAACCATGAAGAGTTTGAACTTGATTCTTTTAGAATTGTTTCACATATTGCATGTAGTTTATAAGTTATTTTTCGTATGAATTTATCTTGCATTTTCAATTTGATTTGCATTTTCCTTTAAGAATCATCCAAAAACCCTAGCAAACATAGGAAAATCATAACTTTCAATAAGATTATCTTCTGACCTTCTCCTTTGGGGTGTGACCTAATATGGGATTAGGGTTTGATTGAGCATGGTTTCAATTTTTTTATCATGTTGTATGCTTCTATTTTGTTCATTTGCATCTCATATGTTCATAAAACCCTAATTTCTCATGTTCATTTGCATTCTCTTTTGCATTTCATCATCATATGAACTTGCCATGACATTTCAAGCATTCATATGTCATCTTAGACATCTTAGGACATGTTAGAACCTTGCTTGATCATTTCTTCATTCATTTTCCATGTCTTGCATTCATTACATTTCATAAACATCCATGTATTTTCAAGCTTCTAAGCATGCTTTCATGACATCTCATCTTTGTATGACCATTCATATGCATATTGTATGACTTTGCATCATCTCATATGCCATTTACATTGCATTTTCACTTCTGACTTTGGTCTTTGCACCTCATTTCATTTCATTTCTTCATGCTTTATGTCTTATGCATTCATACTAACATTTCAGGTACTTTTGGTAAGTTATTTGGGAAGTGGATTTGCCTTCACTTCCCACATCTTCTTATCTCATTCATATGCATTCTTAAATTTCTTTGAAGTGAACTTGTTCACTTATGTTCCATTCTTCTTACTTTCTTTCTTTTAAGTTACTTAACTTCTTCAGGAAGTAAGTAACTTATTCTTCTTCTTCCTTCTCTTTTCATCTGCTTCTTCCATTGGTGGCCTTGAAGATATTTCCTGTTAATCCCAACAAACCATAGGATATCCAAGCATGATAACTCTTAGGGCTATGTATAGTCCCCCTTAGTCTTTTACCTTTGAGTCTCCTTGAGGTCTCTCTTCTCATCTTAATAATCAGAGACTAAAGTCTTAAAGCTTTAGGACTTTGGAATTAGGGTTATGCTTGTATCCTTCTCTTAGGATGGAGTGTATAAATTTAATCTTAAGTGTTAAACCTTTAATTTGTTTAAACCTCTTAATCAAATCACACTAATAATCACCAAGACTTTATCTTGTAACTTGGGCCTTACATTAGGGTTCTATCTCTTCCTTATGGTTAATAGGGACTAACCCTAGTGTTTAATGGACAAGTCCCCCTCAAGTTGTCTTACAAACATAAAACCCACTTCTTAATCTCACCCTTTAATTAAAATCCATTTTGTCACACCCCAAATTTTACCCCTAACTTTTCATATCATGCATTCTGGGTGTGTTGTAGAACATTTTGGATTTACAACAGTTTTCGGAACTTTGTTCCCATGAATCGTACGATTAGGTTTACTTTGAATTAACGGTCTAGTTGAAAATTTAAAATAATTCTAATTTATTTTAACTAATTGTCAAATTTTATTTCTAAACATGATTTTGTGTTTCTATTCATTTTCAAGTTCTTAAATTAAAAATTTTATTTTCTACTTCAAATTTGTAATTCATTCCTAAATTTTTTTAAAAACTTAAATTTTCATTTATTTTCAAAGTTTTTGCTAAAAAGTGTAATTTTATTTCCAATTTCCAAAGTTTTATTTCTATTTCCAATTTTCAAAGTTTTATTTCTAAATGTAATTTTAGTTCTTAACTTTTATTCTTAATTCACTTTTTTTAGTTTCTATTTCTAATTTAATTCCAATTTCTAATTTTATTTTTTAATATATGTTTTTTTAAGATTCTATTTCTAACTTAATTCCAATTTTCAATTTTTTTTATTATTTTTTATTCATTTTAAATTTTAATTCCAAGTTTTTTTAATTTTTTTCTCTTCTCTTTTTATTCCAATTCTAACTCCAATTTCTAACTTCTATTTCAAGTTGTTAATTTCAAGTTCTTTCCTAATGGAGGACTCATGTCAAAGTTACTATATCATTTCCAATTTGCCATTTCATGGCAATTCATTCATCCAAACATTTTTCAAATCATGATCATATATTACATAATTCAAATATAAGTTCTATTTCACATTGCCAAATTTAAATCAATAGCATTTCATGTTTAATTTCATTTTTAATTCATGTCCATAATTTCCAAACATTGTATAATTTTCTTTTCAAAGCACTCATGCTCATATACAATTCATCATGCATTTCTATCTTCTAAGACTTGTTACTATCATTCAAACATTCATATAACCTCATTACATTACATTTCATACATGTTTCAAGTCATCCATGAAGTTATGTCCTTACAATTTTTTTTGTTCACATGAATACATAAAATACAAATTCCATAGCCTTATATTGGGTGACTTTTGGTCCATCTCTTCAAGCTCCATGGATATCCATGCTTCTTCCATTCTCATGTATACAAAAATAATAATAAGAGTTAGTACCCGAATCATGTCAAACAAATCCAAACAAGATCAATTCAAAGCTCATTCAAATCCAATTCACCATTTCAAACATTGTCATACACATTCATATTCATATGCATTTCCACTCAACCATTACATAATCGAGTTCGTGTTAAGAGGCATCAATCATATTACATACATATACACAATCATTTCAATTCATGTCAAAACATTCAAGACTCAATGCATCATTTTTAATATATAACATATGCATACATTTACATTCTAAAGTCAATATATAAAAAAATTGCATTCCATCATACATTTTCATCAACCCATTCAATCCACACCATGTCACATTACTTTGTCTTGAAAACAAAAGGCTTTTGAAGATACCAAACAATCACAAAAATACAGCAGACACAAAGTTCAGCAGCATAAAAATGCAGCAGGAACCACTTTCTTTGTCATAGTCAAACAAGGTTCAATGCAAACAAACCAAATGCAGCAGACCTGCAGTTTGTGCAGGCTGCCCTGCTATCACCCATCCCTATCCAAACTCAGATATTTTCCCTCCCAAAATTTCAAAAAAAACTGAGCCAACAAGTTTGTTTACAAATCAAGACATAGAAAAAACCCTAATCAAACAGATATAAAAGACTGATATCAGTCACAAGGAGAGGGCAGCCACAAACATAAAAAAAAACTTCATATCCAAACTTCATCAACAGCAAAAACTACCAAAACATCAACAACAAAAATTACCAAAAAACGGCATAGAAAACCTAAAATAAACTGAGAGGAAGAACTATATTCATTAATCCATAAACAACTCATCACACCATCTCATTTTCCAAAAAAAACCTCACCTGTTCGACACGACTTCATTTCATAAAACCACTGCAGAACATAAACCTTCATTAAACCAGAACTTTCCTCTCCATGCATCACTCTTCAACACCTCAAAACCGAAACCGCAAACGTATTGAGATATGAATATACAACCGTGATTTCGCACAAGAACAAACCGAATCTAAAACACGAAGATCAAAAACCTGAAAAATCATGAAACAAGATAATACTGAGTGAGAGAGGCCAAGAAAAACAGAAGCGAAACCATAACAGATTCACGAACCTTTCACGAACTCACCATTTCAAATCTTTTCAAACAGAACCTGAACCCTCTTCCTTTTCTTCAAGACGCACGAACCTCCGTTAATCTGTGAACCGATGATCTCTGAAAAAACACTTCCTTAATCCGGACCAACCCTCCATAACACCACTGAACTATCGCCGTGAAAACTTTTCCAAAAAACCAGAACTCCATCCGCCATTAATCCAAACCTTCATCATTAACCTTCATTGCCAAACACAAACAAATCCAGAAACTTAGTGAGATTCAGAATGATTTGACTTCCATAATTGAACCGAAGTAGAGTCGAGAATGGACGGGTTAAGAGAGATAAGCAAGCTGAGGTGAAAACACGTGCAAACCGCAACCGTAAGCGAACCCCTTCATCCGCGAAAGCCAACTGAACCCTTTCGAACCATTGCTAATCCATCCACCTTCGCAAATCCATTGCTACCATCTCAAATCACCAAGAACGCCGCGATTCGATTCATTGAAAGATGAATCAATCGCTGATAAAACGCCAAGGAGAGCCTAGCTGCAACAGCCTGAGAAAAACAACACACAAAAAACCGAAAACATCAACAAAACTACAGAAATCCAATACCTAAAGAATCTATGACAAATAACAAAGAACTCAACATTCAAAAACAAAAACAGCTTACCACTGAATCCGGAGAACCCTCTTCATCCATCATCACCGAAATCACCGGAACAGCGGCCTCAGACAAAACCGACCGCAACCTCACAAACTGTTCATCGACGGGATTCCCTCAAAGAACTGCCCGCCGCGAGACCCCACCTTCCACCGCCAAAGGATAAACTTTTCCAGCTTGAAACCGTACCTTATTAAACTCCTTTTGAATCACAGCAAGAACGCATTCCATCCTTTTCAACTTCAACAACACTCAATCACAAAGCTGCCACGGGAATCACACCACAAACCGCGAAGCGGAAGATTCAATAATCCGTTGAAGAAAAAGGCGAATAAGGAAGAATCTATGTTGACTAAGGCTCCAAGTCACCATAACCGAGGTAAAACTTTGAATTTTTGTTGCGATGCTTTCGTTTCTATACACTTTGATTTAGGGTTAGGGTTTCTACGATTTTTGAGAGACATAGTGTTGAGTTGAGAGGACGAGACTTGAAGGGGTTAATGTTTAGGCTTCTGTGTTTTGGGTGGGTATTAACGGAGAGGATGGTGGTTTCCGCTACATTTCACCTTCTCCGACGGCTTAGGTTCCATGTTTTTTTTAGAGACACGAGCGAGAGAGGGTTACGAACGAGAATTGTGAGGTTCTGAGACGGTTTAGGGTCTACGATTTTTAAGAGACAAAGTGCAGAGAGAGGTATGAGCGAGAGAGAGAGTTCTGAGCGAGAAATTTGAGAGGTTCTGAGAGAGAGAGGGTTACGAATGAGAAGAGTGCGATTGATGGCTAGGTGGTCTTTTTTTTAGAAGCGAAAGCGAAAGAAGGTTCTACTGGGTTGTCTTCCTCACCGACGAAATTTTCTACTGGTTTTGGTTGGGAACGATTAGGTCTTCATGAGCCAGTTTTTTTTCTTTCCCTTTTTAGTATTCGAATTGGATGGGTCATAGGATCCGGTTTTGTCAATTGGGTTTGGTTTTTTTTTTTAATTTTATTTGTTTATCTCATTCTCTTTCATGTTTTAAGTTTCCTTAATTTTTTTTTTAATTTATTCTCTTAAGCAAAAATCATATAAAAACCAAAAATTATTTTGTACTTATTATTTTAAATAATTTTTATTTTATTTTATTTTTATTTATTTAGTTTGTAAATAAATTTCGTCAAATATTTGTATTTAATTTAGTTAGATAATTATTATTTTTTGATCAATTTTATTCGTATGAGGTATGATTATTTTCCTTACTCGTTATTTTGTAGTATGATGTTGATGTATGAACTGTATGAACTTGAATGTTATTCTCGCATTACGACTATATATTGTCAAGTAAAAGATGAATGCGCACACTAAATAAAAATGATCGATCCATTGAAAATAATTTCTTGGTCCAACACCAAGTAAAACTCTCGTCTACACTTCGCACACACGTAAGTCGGTCACCAAGTGATTGCCTTCTGCACGTTTTTGCGTATCTTAATCAACGTAACAAGGAATAGAACTCCGGAGTCCAGCACTCCGCACGTTCTGAAACAATTCACAACTGGGCTAGCCCCGCGCGTAATGTTTCGTTCGCTCCTTCGCTTTTAACTACATCAATTTCTAAAACGTCTAAAAAAAGACAATTATTCAATTCATTAATTTAATACGGGAACAGAACTCCGGAGTCTAGCACTCCGCACGTTTTGGAATGAAACGCTCCTGAGCTAGCCCCACGCAACGTGGTCCATTCGCCTCCCGTATTTTGAAATAAATAATCGCTTAAATTAAATGTACGAAAACAGAACTCCGGAGTCTAGCATTCCGCACGTTCTGGATTAGACCGCTACTGGGCTAGCCCCACGCGATGTGTTCAATCACCATTCGTATATCAAAATATCCCATTCATTTTATAAATTAAATTACGAAAGACGGAATTCCGGATTCTAGCACTCCGCACGTTCTAGAATGGATCGCTCCTGGGCTAGCCCCACGCGACGTGGTCCACTCGCATCTTTCATATCTTAAAACAACTTAAAACTCACCAACCAATTTAAATCATTTTCATAATTAATTATCGAAAGACGGAACTCCGGAGTCTAGCACTCCGCACGTTTTGGAATGAAACGCTCCTGGGCTAGCTCCACGCGACGTGGTTCATTCGCCCTTTCGTTTAAAACATCTTAACAAAAGTAAAACACTTTTCTCAAAAACGAACATTGTTTAAATCATTATATCTCGAAAACAAGCTAGCGCTTCAGCCTCCACAGCGAGTATAAGCCAACGCTTAGCAGTAGAATGCGTTTTAAACAATCGTTCAATTAAAAATCACAAACCGTAGTCGCACGAACTACGAAGCTCTGACTTTCCCATTGCACAAAGGAATACGTAGGCACAGGGATTTTAATCCTTCGCGAGCACCCTATTAAAACAAAATCAATCTTTTTCCTCTACGTCACCCTAATAAACATTTAATATTTTCTCCATCATAATAATAATAATTTAAAACTTTAAACAAACATATTAACAATCATTTAGAAGACTAAAACTTAAGATCAAACATTTAATCGCATAGTTAAGCTAAGAGGTTCCCGTTGAGTACAACGGACGTGAGGGGTGCTAATACCTTCCCCTTGCGTAACCGACTACCGAACTTAGAATTTGGTTTCGTAAACCATTTCTTATCCTTTATTAGGTTGTATCTATATCTCCCTTTTCTCTCGTAGAATAAATAGAATTAGGTGGCGACTCTGTTGTTTGTTTTAGGATCGTATTTTTCGAGGTACGACAGTTGGCGACTCTGCTGGGGATTATAGCTCCATGCTAGAGAGAGTCGAGCCTAACTTAACTTTGTATGGTTATTTTATTTGATCTTGTCTCTTCTTGTCTTCTCTATGTTTATTATTTATGTTTGTTTATCTATTCTTTCACCGCTTTCCATTTATCGCTCATTATATTATTTGTCTGTGGGATCTCGGGGTCACTTTGCAAGTAAATTTGAGTTGGAAAAAGCAGAGGGAACACCTAAGTTTAGAATTGGATGTTATTAGTGTTAGTCTCCAAGGACTCGCTCCTTGCACGCCTAGCATGAAAGCTCCCCCAGATAGTTAGACTTTTCGTAGATCTTGTCGCAACGCAGCAAGCCTGTCGCGTGACCTGATTCACGAAAGGGCTGTGATTCTGGGACCCCCTAGGACCTGTTTCAATTTTGGTAGTTGTGTAATGTTAGGCTCCGAGGGCTCGCCCCTTTATCAGCCTCGCATGAGAACTCCACTCAAGGTAGACCTTATCGTTATTATCGTCATAAGGCAGCTAGCCTGCGGTGGGGCGTTAATACGATAAACGTCTGTGACCTTGAGTTTCCTTAAACCATCACTGTAGAAACCATCCTGTGAGTGGGACTTATGGTTAGCAAAACGTAGAACCAATCTCTTACAGCCCACCTATTAAGAAGGTTCCAGATTTACTTGTGACACCTCGCGTCCTTGCACCCTTGCATCCCTGCATCTTTGCATCTTAGCATCATATGCATCATTTCAGTAAGGTCTTCAAGGAGCAAAGAGATGTCTATTGCAAACATCACAAGTTTAACCATAGACAAACTTCAGCTTATAATCCCTTTTGGAAAAGTTTTTATCATTGGATGTTTGCATTTGCTTTTTGAGTTCCTTGAAACCATCCTTGCATTGCATCCATTCGCATAACATTGCATCTGCATTGCATATCATTTTTTCTTCCCTCAAAGTAAGCTCATTCTATCCTTTGTCTTGGGAGCAGTTTGATTCCCGACACGTGTCCAAAACTAAGAACCATGTCTCAAGAAATAGGGGATGAACTGAGAAGAAGTCAAGAATTATTGAAAGAAGAGGTTATTTCCTTGAAGAAACAGATGGAGTGGGTCTTGGAAACCTTACAAGTTCTGTTGAAAAAGGAGGGTCGCCTTATGCCCATGGCCGCAACAGAGAGAGCTAATGTCCTACCTCCATTTGATGCTGCCTCGAATCCAAAGTATTTCCTTGTGGCAACTCCCCACCTTTCAACTCCTGGAGCTCCCCTACTAGGTCAAAATCAACCTCTGATTTTCAAATCAGTACCTCAGTATCCACTGGCAGTTTCTTCTCAAGGTCGGAAAAAGAAGCGAAAGCGAAACAAGGGGCAGTTTCAGAACAAAGGGAGTGAAGCTCACTACGAACCCATTCTTGTGCCACTCAGCAAGCTCTACCCGCTACTTATCGAAAATCCATTGATAACTCCTTACAAACCTGTGCCATCGCCAAATACATGGTACAACCCTGATACAAATGTGATGTGTGAATTCCATAAAGGGGTGGTAGGACATGATTTGAATACTTGCCCTGAATTGAAAGTCTGGGTACAAAGTTTGATCCATAACAAAAGGTTAATCCTTGAAGAGGACCATCTAGAGGTTGAATGTGGATACCGCACTGGAGCCATGGGGCACCCTATCGAAGAATGCCAGAGTTTTGAGCTCAAGTTACAAAGTGTGATTAAGTCGCTAGTCCCCCAAGAAGGAGATCCGATTGCAGACAATTTGATTGATGAGCTAGGAGACAAGAATGGGAAGAGACCTATGAAAGTTCTTAAGATTTTGTACCATAAAGAACAGGTCACGCGCATAATGGATGGAACATCTTTGCTTTCTCACAAGAGTATCAGGACACCATCTTGAAATTTCAATGTCGCCACTCCTGCTAGCGGAAGCAAAAGAGAGGTAGGAGGCGGATCGAAAGAGAGGACGTCCAACACTGAGTGTGAGGAACTTAAAAGTCATCACATCAAGCGACTAGCAGTACCTGGTTTGCCAGTAGCGCCAGCTTGTCAGAGATTGAAAGCTCAGGATTCTTGCCCAGAGGGTGTCTCAAATCAGAATAGAAGACAAGGGATAAGACCCCTAACCCCTCAAATCCCTATGACCTACACAGAATTATATCCTTCATTGTTGAAGAAAGGATTAGTTGTTCCAAAGCCTTTGGGTCCTCCACCGGATCCACTCCCAGCAAACTACAATCCAAATGTCCATTGTCTATTCCATAATGGTGCTTCAGGGCACGATTTGGAAGGCTGTTATGCCTTAAAACGCGCTGTGAAATATTTAATTGAGAGGGACCTTCTTTCGTTTGAAGACACTACTCCGATTATCAGGGACAATTCTCGTCCAAGTCAGCAAGCCCAAATCCGAGAATATCCAAATCAACATCAGAGTCAGCATAAGCCTCGCAACAATTTAGAAAGAAGGAATGCTCCTCTTCATCCTGTACCCTTATCATAAACTCAGCTTCTGCAACCTTTGATTCAAAGCTCATTAGTGGTTCCCAAGTATCTCAAGCCATTGATAGAGCCATACCCGCCTGAGTATAATCCACATGAACAATGTGGATATCATGCTGAGTCAATGGGACATTCAACTGAAGACTGCAAAGCTTTTCAAGCCAAGGTACAACATTTGATCGACAAGAGGTACATATCCTTTTCAGAAGGAAGCCTGTTGGTGCATGTCAACCTCTCACCTGAGTGACTTCTTGGTGCATCTCTTGAAGACAGTAAATCAAGACATTTTCAATTCCCTAAGGCTGGCAATCCCTTGTTTGTTTCAGCACTGTTGTATTTTATTTGCATGTTGATTTTGTATTTGCTTGTTAGCATTGTTGTTTTTTGAATTGGAAAGATTAATGAAATGTTTATGCATCTTTTGAATCAATCCATTCATATTCACTCGTTCTTATAAAAAAGGCAAAACATATATTTCTATCTTTTGTTTATCAAACTTTTGTTTTAGCAAAGATTGGAGGGAGGATGATGAAAACCAAATACTTGAATTCTCCATTTGTATACTCTCAATTAAAACCTTGCCAATGACATACAAGCATTGTTTCAAATTCCCAAACACTGGTGAAATAAGGAAGATAATCCCTCGCTAACCCCTTCGAGCCTAGAAGTAGGAGTTTTCTTTTTCGAAAAAATGCAAAAACCCTTAATTTCAAACCTGGGGCAGGGTAGTCGGTTCAGTTAATCTGTTTGCATTCAATCCCTAAGAGATTCAATTCATCATTCAAGAAGGATCAGCTACATACTTTCATTCACACACCAAAGAGGTCGTGAAGAGCCAAAAGTTTATAGTACATATTCTCTATCCTCCAATGAAATGGTAGTCATAACCACTCAACAAAAGAATGACGTAAGGAAAAAGAAATGCAAAGAAAAAGTCCGCCAAGTCAAAAACAGAAAAAGACGACTTAGGAGAAAATTAATGAATCATCAAATCCTCAGCAAAGCAAGGATAAAGCAAAATGGCTGCCATCACTTTTAAATCCTGATCCTTATCATACACCGCAAAAGAGTTTTGAGAAATGAATGCGTATGTCGAGTTAACTGAACATAGGATTGGAGTTCATCACGAAGATGGGATGGGTACAAATAAATTTTGAGCTTTTTATCTTTTGTTTCATAAACCGTGAACCAAGCCACGTTACAACCCTTAAAAGACCTAGCTGAGGCAGGGTTATTTTGAGAGAATACTACAACAAGGTTGTGTTAACCTGACTCCTTACGATCTTTGCTAATCATTTGTATTGATCACTTGATCTGCCATTCCATAAAATGGCTAGATCCACTTTATTTGTTCTAGTCAACTCCACTGTATCGTTGTCATACCAATAAATTGCGATTTCAAAACTTGCATAAATGTTGCATTAAAATTTCCAATTTTTTAAATAAATAATGTTTGTTTGCAAGTCAATTCAGCATCAATGGAATCCCAATGAACGCAGCTAGTTAGGGAGTTCGACTTAGTAAGGGAAGCCCAGCCAGGGGCAACCACTTCAAGAATAAGTTGATCGGAATCAATCTCTTCAAGAGTCAGCACCTCAGAGGTTGAACCTTTTCTCAGGGCCCATACTAGAGCAATTTATCACCAATGGTACAAGAGTTCAATGACCAGTCAAATCAGAGGTTTCCCATCCTAGGAGTTGGGTAACCAAGGGCAAAACACTTCAAAAAACCAGTCAATCTGAATCAATCCATTCAAGAGTTAACAATTCAGAGGTTGAGCTTTCCTCAAGACTCATACTTGAGCGAGTTATCAGAAAGCATTCAAGAGTTCAATGGCCAGCCAGACCAGAAGTCTCCCATCCCAGGGATCAGATAGCCAGGGGAAAATCTCCGACATTTCAGCACTAGGGCAACCATTTCCAGGCCATGTTCTGGCGGGTTGGTCTAAACTTTTGAGGAGAGGAAATTTCAAACCCATTGATTCCAGGGCAAGATGAATCACACATGGGCAAATCCTCTCTGTGCCTTCAAGATGTTCAAGCAGAGCTTATGTCCGCAAATTTCAAGTTCAAGACGGGTGTCGGGAATCATGTCGTCATCTTTGTCTAAAGAGTCGTCTCCCAAGAACTATTCCATCCAATACCCATCAAGGGGCATATTTGGAAATCATATGAGTCGGTATGTCTTTCTCATGTGCTGGTCATGTCGCTTCGCTCTTAGTGTTAAGCCCTAATACCGTCTTACTCATCGAGCATCTGCCCATAGTAGAAAAGAGTCATACCTTGCAAAACAGGCCTTTGCTGGCATGTAATCTACTGTCATTTTACAAGAATCTCTTTGAGGCCCAATTGTCATTAGTTGAATCTGTTAAGCTGGTCGTGAAACCCCTTGCTTGCAGTCTAAGTCCATTTGATTTGGCACATACCTGTGTTTCCTAATGGTTCCTGAAGGTCTTCTCTTAACTCTTCGATTAAGGAATTTTTAGAGGTTGGATATCTTGCTGAAAACTCCAACCTTCTCGTCTTTTTTCTCAGTACCAGACGGTCTCTTGGAGCCGTTTGACTATATTTGAGTACGCTGTTTTCTACTCCGAGTATCAGTTGTTTGCACAGAGCCACTGCCCAAACATTGTGTTCGTTTGCTTCATCCTCGGTATCAACAATTACACTTGAACCTGTTGATTTACCACTATGGATTTTTTTGCCTGTCTTTTATTTCCTGACCACCGGGTCGACCTCTGTTATTTTATTTCCTGATCACCGTGTCGACGTCTGTTATTTTATTTTCCTGACCACCGTGTCGACGCCTGTCTTTTATTTCCCGACCACCGTGTCGACGCCTGTCTTTTATTTCCTGACCACCGTGTCGATACCTGTCATTTTATTTTCCTGACCACCGCGTCGATGTCTTTCATTTTATTTCCTGACCACCGTGTCGACGCCTGTCTTTTATTTCCTGACCACCGTGTCGATACCTGTCATTTTATTTCCCGACCACCGTGTCGACGTCTGTCTTTTATTTCCTGACCACCGTGTCGACGCCTGTCTTTTATTTCCTAACCACCATGTCGATACCTGTCATTTTATTTCCCGACCACCGTGTCGACGCCTGTCTTTTATTTCCTGACCACCATGTCGACGCCTGTCTTTTATTTCCTGACCACCCTGTCTACGCCTGTCTTTTATTTCCTGACCACCGTGTCGACGCCTGTCTTTTATTTCCTGACCACCGTGTTGATGCCTGTCATTTTATTTCCCGACCACCGTTGTCGACGTCTTCTATTTTATTTCCCGACCACCGTTTTCGACGCCTGCTATTTTATTTCCCGACCACCGTTGTCGGGGTCTGTTATTTTATTTCCCGATCACTGTGTCGATGTTTGTTTATTCCTGACCGCCGTGTTAATATCTGCTATTTTGTTCTCCTGGCTGCCGAGTCAAGGTCACTTCCTTTTTTCAATCACCGAGTTGTTGTATTGGAATCCCCAGCAACCACCTTGAACTTGCTAACCCATCACTTCAGTTAGTCTGTCTTTAATCTTACGCTTTGTTTTTCGTCTTCTGTCATTCTTAGTGCCAGCAGTTACACTTGAACCTGCTGATCTATCATTTTGAATGCCCCTTGCTTCTGTCTTGTCACCCCCAGCATATCGTTATCCCCTGCGGGTCTTCACTTTTAATTTGCGTTTCTGGGGATCACTGTTGCATTTATTTTCATCATTTCTCGCATACCATTTTCAGCATATTCATCATAAAAAAATCAGCATGCTAGGGTTCATTGCATCTCGCACGTCGTATCCCCAGCAAGACGTCAAGTCCCTCTTTGAGTTCATAGCATGTCATTGCATTTAGGGGCAAAATTTTCGGTTATTTCTATATTTAAATACTTTTCACTCCGATTTTATGAGGATTAACATCTCTCATTTTATCCAGTGAAACTATTTAAATAGGGGCAACTGTCACACCCCAAATTTTACCCCTAACTTTTCATATCATGCATTCTGGGTGTGTTGTAGAACATTTTGGATTTACAACAGTTTTCAGAACCTTGTTCCCATGAATCGTACGATTAGGTTTTACTTTGAATTATCGGTCTAGTTGCAAATTTAAACTAATTCTAATTTATTTTAACTAATTGTCAAATTTTATTTCTAAACATGATTTTGTGTTTCTATTCATTTTCAAGTTCTTAAATTAAAAATTTTATTTTCTACTTCAAATTTGTAATTCATTCCTAAATTTTTTTAAAAACTTAAATTTTCATTTATTTTCAATGTTTTTGCTAAAAAGTGTAATTTTATTTCCAATTTCCAAAGTTTTATTTCTATTTCCAATTTTCAAAGTTTTATTTCTAAATGTAATTTTAGTTCTTAACTTTTATTCTTAATTCACTTTTTTTAGTTTCTATTTCTAATTTAATTCCAATTTCTAATTTTATTTTTTAATTTATGTTTTTTTAAGATTCTATTTCTAACTTAATTCCAATTTTCAATTTTTTTTATTATTTTTTATTCATTTTAAATTTTAATTCCAAGTTTTATTTATTTATTTTCTCTTCTCTTTTTATTCCAATTCTAACTCCAATTTCTAACTTCTATTTCAAGTTGTTAATTTCAAGGTCTTTCCTAATGGAGGACTCATGTCAAAGTTACTATATCATTTCCAATTTGCCATTTCATGGCAATTCATTCATCCAAACATTTTTCAAATCATGATCATATATTACATAATTCAAATATAAGTTCTATTTCACATTGCCAAATTTAAATCAATAGCATTTCATGTTTAATTTCAGTTTTAATTCATGTCCATAATTTCCAAACATTGTATAATTTTCTTTTCAAAGCACTCATGCTCATATACAATTCATCATGCATTTCTATCTTCTAAGACTTGTTACAATCATTCAAACATTCATATAACCTCATTACACTACATTTCATACATGTTTCAAGTCATCCATGAAGTTATGTCTTTACAATTTTTTTTGTTCACATGAATACATAAAATACAAATTCCATAGCCTTATATTGGGTGACTTTTGGTCCATCTCTTCAAGCTCCATGGATATCCATGCTTCTTCCATTCTCATGTATACAAAAATAATAATAAGAGTTAGTACCCGAATCATGTCAAACAAATCCAAACAAGATCAATTCAAAGCTCATTCAAATCCAATTCACCATTTCAAACATTCTCATACACATTCATATTCATATGCATTTCCACTCAACCATTACATAATCGAGTTCGTGTTAAGAGGCATCAATCATATTACATACATATACATAATCATTTCAATTCATGTCAAAACATTCAAGACTCAATGCATCATTTTTAATATATAACATATGCATACATTTACATTCCAAAGTCAATATATAAAAAAATCACATTCCATCATACATTTTCATCAACCCATTCAATCCACACCATGTCACATTACTTTGTCTTGAAAAAAAAGGGCTTTTGAAGATACCAAACAATCACAAAAATACAGCAGACACAAAGTTCAGCAGCATAAAAATGCAGCAGGAACCACTTTCTTTGTCACAGTCAAACAAGGTTCAATGTAAACAAACCAAATGCAGCAGACCTGCAGTTTGTGCAGGCTGCCCTGCTATCACCCATCCCTATCCAAACTCAGATATTTTCCCTCCCAAAATTTCAAAAAAAACTGAGCCAACAAGTTTGTTTACAAATCAAGACATAGAAAAAACCCTAATCAAACAGATATAAAAGACTGATATCAGTCACAAGGAGAGGGCAGCCACAAACATAAAACAAAAACTTCATATCCAAACTTCATCAACAACAAAAACTACCAAAACATTAACAACAAAAATTACCAAAAAACAACATAGAAAACCTAAAAAAAACTGAGAGGAAGAACTATATTCATCAATCCATAAACAACTCATCACACCATCTCATTTTCCAAAAAAAAACCTCACCTGTTCGACACGACTTCATTTCATAAAACCACTGCAGAACACAAACCTTCATTAAACCAGAACTTTCCTCTCCACGCATCACTCTTCAACACCTCAAAACCGAAACCGCAAACGTATTGAGATATGAATATACAACCGTGATTTCGCAAAAGAACAAACCGAATCTGAAACAAGGAGATTAAAAACCTGAAAAATCATGAAACAAGATAATACTGAGTGAGAGAGGCCAAGAAAAACAGAAGCGAAACCATAACAGATTCACGAACCTTTCACGAACTCACCATTTCAAATCTTTTCAAACATAACCTGAACCCTCTTCCTTTTCTTCAAGACGCACGAACCTCCGTTAATCTGTGAACCGATGATCTCTGAAAAAACAGGTCTTTAATCCGGACCAACCCTCCATAACACCATTAAACTATCGTCGTGAAAACTTTTCCAAAAAACCAGAACGCCATCCGCCATTAATCCAAACCTTCATCATTAACCTTCATTGCCAAACACAAACAAATCCAAAAACTTAGTGAGATTCAGAATGATTTGACTTCCAGAACTGAACCGAAGCAGAGTCGAGAATGGACGGGTTAAGAGAGATAAGCAAGCTGAGGCGAAAACACGTGCAAACCGCAACCGTAAGCGAACCCCTTCATCCGCGAAAGCCAACTGAACCCTTTCAAACCATTGCTAATCCATCCACCTTCGCAAATCCATTGCTACCATCTCAAATCACCAAGAACGCCGCAATTCGATTCATTGAAAGCTGAATCAATCGCTGATAAAACGCCAAGGAGAGCCTAGCCGCAACAGCCTGAGAAAAACAACACACAAAAAACCGAAAACATCAACAAAACTACAGAAATCCAATACCTAAAGAATCTGTGACAAATAACAAAGAACTCAGCATTCAAAAACAAAAACAGCTTACCACTGAATCCGGAGAACCCTCTTCATCCATCATCACCGAAATCACCGGAACAGCGGCCTCAGACAAAACCGACCGCAACCTCACAAACTGTTCATCGCCGGGATTCCCTCAAAGAACTGCCCGCCGCGAGACCCCACCTTCCACCACCAAACGATAACCTTTGCCAGCTTGAAACCGTACCTTAGTAAACTCCTTTTGAATCACAGCAAGAATGCATTCCATCTTTTTCAACTTCAACAACACTCAATCACAAAGCCGCCACGGGAATCACACCACAAACCGCGAAGCGGAAGATTCAATAATCCGTTGAAGAAAAAGGAGAAGAAGGAAGAATCTATGTTGACTAAGGCTCCAAGTCACCATAACCAAGGTAAACCATTGAATTTCCGTTGCGATGCTTTCGTTTCTATACACTTTGATTTAGGGTTAGGGTTTCTACGATTTTTGAGAGACATAGTGTTGAGTTGAGAGGACGAGACTTGAATGGGTTAATGTTTAGGCTTCTGCGTTTTGGGTGGGTATTAACGGAGAAGATGGTGGTATCCGCTACATTTCACCTTCTCCGACGGCTTAGGTTCCACATTTTTTTAGAGACACGAGCGAGAGAGGGTTACGAACGAGAATTGTGAGGTTCTGAGACGGTTTAGGGTCTACGATTTTTGAGAGACAAAGTGCAGAGAGAGGTACGAGCGAGAGAGAGAGTTCTGAGCGAGAAATTTGAGAGGTTCTGAGAGAGAGAGGGTTACGAATGAGAAGAGTGCGATTGATGGCTAGGTGGTCTTTTTTTTAGAAGCGAAAGCGAAAGAAGGTTCTTCTGGGTTGTCTTCCTCACCGACAAACTTTTCTACTGGTTTTGGTTGGGAACGATTAGGTCTTCATGAGCCAGTTTTTTTTTCTTTCCCTTTTTAGTATTCGGATCGGATGGGTCATAGGATCCGGTTTTGTCAATTGGGTTTGGTTTTTTTTTTAATTTTATTTGTTTATCTCATTCTCTTTCATGTTTTAAGTTTCCTTAAATTTTTTTTTTAATTTATTCTCTTAAGCAAAAATCATATAAAAACCAAAAATTATTTTGTACTTATTATTTTAAATAATTTTTATTTTATTTTATTTTTATTTATTTAGTTTGTAAATAAATTTCGTCAAATATTTGTATTTAATTTAGTTAGATAATTATTATTTTTTGATCAATTTTATTCGTATGAGGTATGATTATTTTCCTTACTCGTTATTTTGTAGTATGATGTTGATGTATGAACTGTATGAACTTGAATGTTATTCTCGCATTACGACTATATATTGTCAAGTAAAAGATGAATGCGCACACTAAATAAAAATGATCGATCCATTGAAAATAATTTCTTGGTCCAACACCAAGTAAAACTCTCGTCTACACTTCGCACACACGTAAGTCGGTCACCAAGTGATCGCCTTCTGCACGTTTTTGCGTATCTTAATCAACGTAATAAGGAATAGAACTCCGGAGTCCAGCACTCCGCACGTTCTGAAACGAATCACAACTGGGCTAGCCCCGCGCGTAATGTTTCGTTCGCTCCTTCGCTTTTAACTATATCAATTTCTAAAACGTCTAAAAAAAAGACAATTATTCAATTCATTAATTTAATACGGGAACAGAACTCCGGAGTCTAGCACTCCGCACGTTTTGGAATGAAACGCTCCTGAGATAGCCCCACGCAACGTGGTCCATTCGCCTCCCGTATTTTGAAATAAATAATCGCTTAAATTAAATGTACGAAAACAGAACTCCGGAGTCTAGCATTCCGCACGTTCTGGATTAGACCGCTACTGGGCTAGCCCCACGCGATGTGTTTAATCACCATTCGTATATCAAAATATCCCATTCATTTTATAAATTAAATTACGAAAGACGGAATTCCGCAGTCTAGCACTCTGCACGTTCTAGAATGGATCGCTCCTGGGCTAGCCCCACGCGACGTGGTCCACTCGCATCTTTCATATCTTAAAACAACTTAAAACTCACCAACCAATTTAAATCATTTTCATAATTAATTATCGAAAGACGAAACTCCGGAGTCTAGCACTCCGCACGTTTTGGAATGAAACGCTCCTGGGCTAGCCCCACGCGACGTGGTTCATTCGCCCTTTCGTTTAAAACATCTTAACAAAAGTCAAACACTTTTCTCAAAAACGAACATTGTTTAAATCATTCTATCTCGAAAACAAGCTAGCGCTTCAGCCTCCACCGCGAGTATAAGCCAACGCTTAGCAGTAGAATGCGTTTTAAACAATCGTTCAATTAAAAATCACAAACCATAGTCGCACGAACTACGAAGCTCTGACTTTCCCATTGCACAAGGGAATACGTAGGCACAGGGATTTTAATCCTTTGCGAGCACCCTATTAAAAAAAATCAATCTTTTTCCTCTACGTTACCCTAATAAACATTTAATATTTTCTCTGTCATAATAATAATAATTTAAAACTTTAAACAAACATATTAACAATCATTTAGAAGACAAAAACTTAAGATCAAACATTTAATCGCATAGTTAAGCTAAGAGGTTCCCGTTGAGTACAACGGACGTAAGGGGTGCTAATACCTTCCCCTTGCGTAACCGACTCCCGAACTTAGAATTTGGTTTCGTAAACCATTTCTTATCCTTTATTAGGTTGTATCTATATCTCCCTTTTCTCTCGTAGAATAAATATAATTAGGTGGCGACTCTGTTGTTTGTTTTAGGATCGCATTTTTGAGGTACGACACATTTAATAAAGGCTTGTTATATAATGAATTTAATCCCTAACCATGGATTAAGTTGAGGTATCTTCCTCAACTTAAGTGTGCTCATCTATTATCCTTCTATTAGGATGGTGTAATGAGTTCATTAATCTGTGATTAGAGATTAAACTCATTACTTAACACTAAACAAAAACCCAAAAACATCTAATTAATCACAAGTAGGTTAATGATCTTAATCCTACATCATCATGGTAATTAAGTTGAGATGCTTATCTCATGCTTAAGTAGGCTCATTATCCCTAATCAGGGAGGATATAATGGGTTTGCAAACCCTTGATTTAGGAATAAACTCATTAACTTATGCAAAACACAAAAAGCAATAAAAAACTGAAAACACAAAAACAAACAATAATCGTCTCCTTCAGGATTCTTTTCTCATCACACTCATTCATAAACGAGAACTTGCTTCTTCCGTCTAATGCAAGACAGTTAACACTCGAGCCATCATGATACCTCCATTTCCCCAGCATGTCGTCCGTCCCCGTCATTGTTTTTTCCCCAGCAGTCGTCCTCTGCTCGACGGTCGTCCTCCGTCGCCCACACTTTATAATCATACTTTACTTCCTTTTAAAATCTATATCCCTTTTCTTCTTCATTACCAGTGAGTGCAAATTTTGGACTGTCTTTGGTATTCAACCACAAGTTATCTTGTTGGTATGATAAGCCGTCACTTACATCCTGCACAGCTAACTCATGCTTGAATAGGGGCAGCTGTAAACACCCCAAATTTGCCCTCACTCATTTCACCATGGCTTGTGATCTTTTCATTTGCATTAGTTCAATCATATCATATCATGTTGCATTTTGCTTCACTGCATTGGTTCAAAGTCATCTGCACCTAGGGTTTGTGATCTGAGCAATCCATGAGCTATATGAGCCACTCCAAAGGTCTTCAATCATCTCAAGAGGGTCCATGTATGTTCAAACATCATATAATGTCCTCCCAAGATCAAGAAAGTCAGAAAATCACAAGAACTTGGAGAGCATGGAAGCAGAGCCAGGTTTAATTGCACAGATGACCTAAAATTAGGGTTTTGGTTTCAGAGGCCATAACTCCAATTTTTTTGGTCATTCTTGTTTCTATTGGACTCTATATTATATAAGGATCATGCATACCAAGTTTGATGGAAAAATTCATTAGGGAAGTCATCTGATCACTGGGTAACTTCCTGAGCAAGTCAGAGCCAAATCAGGGCATCTGGGGCCCCCCAACATGAAACCAAAATGGATTTTTCATCAAATTGAAGTTATATGGTTTTTATTTGATCATTGAAGTGCTTTTAAGTTCACAAATTTGAAGAAAAGTGGGCTAAACCAAAAGTTGCCAAATATGGAAATGACTTGTAATGTAAACTTTCCATTTTGGGAAAGTTTTTCAACCTCCTCTTTCTCAGCCAAAAATGCTTCAAATGAAAAATTCTTGGTCACGAAAGTTGTAGATTGGATCATTCCCTTTTCAAAAAGTACAAGAACAAGATCTAATTCATTTTGGAACTCAAGTTATGGCTTTCCAAAGTTAGCAAAAATCACTTAATTTCATGTTTCATGCCAAAAGGGATTTTTTGCAAAACCCCATACCAAACCATATTGTGACTTCTAAATGACTTTTATGCATCATTACAACTTGCCAAAATTAGAATTGCACCAATTCACAAAGCTTCATGCCTTGAATCCCAAGCTACCATAAGGCATTTTTCATAAATTCTCAAGAAAGGAATTCTTTGCAAGAAGGACTTCTAATGATTGATTTGGTTGTTAATTGATCTCTAAGCATCATAACAACTTCATATGGTTCATTTTGCTGCAAATTGTCCAAGATTTCATAAGTTTCCATGCCTTGAATTTCAAGTAATTCAAAAGGGGCCAAACTTCCCCAAAATTGCAAAATGGATCAAATCTCTTCAGCCACTTGTGCCAGCTACAAAATATGACTTCCATAGACCTCCTTGAACCTAGCTAACTCGAGCCATACCCTTGTACCATGCCTGAACCAGCCCATGCCTTCACTTACACAAAAGTTGACTTTTTGCATATTGAACCATACCAATCAGCATAGGCCACCAACAACTCTCTGACCTATCAAGACTTGATATGTGTACCAAAGGCAAGCCATTTCACATAAGCTTGGAACCTGAATCCTCCCACAAGTCAGCATTCACCAAAACTCCCCTTATTGCATTTTCCTTCGAAACTCATCACACAAGCTACAAACCTTCAAACAAACTTCATAGAACAACTCACCATCAACCACTGATCATTTCCCACCCATCATTTGGCCCTAAAAGCAACCATATCAAAAACACGATTTCCCTCCCCCTTTGAACTGAACTGTATCAAACTCACAAACTAGCCACAAAACACTCCAACCAAGCATCAAAGCTTCTTCAGGGAGTTCATTGGAGGCATTTGGAAGCAAGGAAGCAGCCTGAAAGCTCCAGGGTTGAAAGCTCCATCTCAGGTAGCTCCCTCAAACTTTTTTTCCAGAAACCTTCTTTTAAGTTATAGAAATGATCTGCTTGCTCCACTGAACATTCTGCACTTTTTATTTTTGAAAATGATTGACTAATAAGCCTGTATCGTATCTCTGAAAGTTTGGCCATTTTTGAGTTTTGATTCGTATCTTGTTCTTGAGGCAATATAAATTGGTTTTGGGAGTAGATTCGTGTTTAGGAAGGTTTGGGGGTTTGATCTGGAGCTTTACAGCTCTTAAAATGACCTAGGGAGGATTTTGTTCTTGAGGGTTGGCCGGAGAAGACGACCGGAACCACTGTTCTGGCGTCTGAGGTTAGTTTGCCCTAATTAGGGTTAGCTGGGTAATTAGTGTGTTTTTGAATCTGGGCCCTAGGATTGAGTTTCCCGCATGTGAACCAATGGCTTAGATCATCCCATTAATTCATAATTTCCATTTAACTTAATTAATTAGGTTTAATTAGTTAATTAGACTGGTTTGAATTGTGTCCATTGGATCTGGCGCGCAGTCAAACCTCTCAAAGCCCAGAATGAATCTCAGCCTTCCATCCAGCATACTTCTCATTTAATTAATTTTATTTCACATTTTTCTCATTTAATTTGTACATTTTATTAAAAATAGTAAAAAGACTTCAAAAATTCTAAATTTTTTTATTAAATCTTTTATTAATTTTCAGAACCCAAAAATATTTTTAAATCATTTAAATGATTATTTTTAATTAGTTAATGAGAATTAATTAATTAAAAATACATTTAGGCATTTAAAAATCCCAAAAAAATTCAGAGAGCCTTTTCAAACATTTAGAAACATTTACAAACTCACAAAACAAATTTATTTTTGGTTTTGATCACACTTTGACAATTTTCATTTGAATTAGGGTTCTTAAATTTGAATATTTTTAACCCTAACTTCAAAAATTCATAACCTTTGAACCAAAGTGAGTTTGTGAATGATTCTTTTTGTATTGTGTTATGCATGGTTTCAAGCATCTAAAAACATTTTTGTCTCATTTTTATAATGCATTTCCAATTTGTTTGGCATTTTATCTTTAGGATCACCTTTAAAAACCTTAGAAACTTAGAAAATTCATAAGTACCTTAGGGTTTAGTTTCTGACCTTCCCCTTTGGACAATGAACTTATATAGGGTTAGGGTCCCTTTGATTCCATTTTCAATTTTGTATCGTACCATTTGCTTCTGATTTTGAATTTTGCATCTCATATGATCATAAACCCTAATTTGCATCTTCATTTGCATCCATCTTGCATAAGCTTGCATACATGAACTTGCTATGACATTTTGTGCATCCACATGACATATAAGACATCTTAGGACATATTAGAATCATGTTTGATCATTGCATCATTCATTTGCCATGTTTTTGTTTTCATTTAATGTCATATGCATTCATGAACTTTCATGCCTCTTATATGCTTCATTTGCATTCTCATCCTTTGTATGATTATCCCCATCTCATGACATACATTTGTGTCATCTCTTTGCATCATTAGCATCATGAACATGCTTCTGACTTTAATTTTTTTCTTTGCATTTCATTTCACTTCCTTTTGCTAACTTTTCAGGTGGTAAGTGTTTGAGAATTGAATTTGCCTTCACTTCTCATAATCTCTTCTCATCTCTCTTATGCATTCATTGCTGCATTTACTTGTGTATTAGAGTGAGCTTGCTCATTCATGCTCCCTCCTCACTTTCTTTCTTCAAGCAACTTATCTTCTTAAGTGAAGTAAGTTGTCTTGCTTCTTTCTGCTTCTTTTCCTTCCATCCTGCTTCTTCCTTGGTGGCTTTTCCTTGAAGATCTCTTGCAAGCCTCATAAACCCTAGGAACACCCAAGCATGATCACAATTAGGGTTTGATTAGTCCCCCATTAGTTTTATCTTTGTGTCATCTTATGAGTCTTCTCTTCTCATCTCATAATCAAGGACTAAACCCTTAAGGCTTTAAGGCTTTGTGATTAGGGTTATGCCTGTATCCTTCTATTAGGATGGAGTGTATAACTTTAATCCTAAGTGTTAAACCCTTAATGTGTTTAAATCCTTTAATCAATCCACTTAATAATCACTAAGACATCAAGCTTGTAACTTGGGCCTTGCATTAGGGTTCTAATTCTTCCTTAATTGGTTAAGAAGGACTAACCCTAGTGTTAATGGACAAGTCTCCCTCAAGTTGTCTTACAAATCATAAAATCCACTTCTTAATCTTACCATTAACTAAAATCCATTTAATAAAGGCTTTGTTTTGTCATGAGGTTAATCCCTAATCATGGATTAAGTTGAGGAGCCTTCCTCAGCTTAAATGTTCTCATCTATTATCCTTCTATTAGGATGGTGTAATGGGTCCATTAAATCCTTGATTATGGCTTAAACTCATTACTTAACACTAAACAATAACTCCAAAAAACATCTAAATAAATACAAGTAGGATAATGATCTTAATCTTACATCATGGTGATTAAGTGTGAGGTGCTTACTCCACACTTAAGGTATTCTCATTACCCCTAATCAGAGGGAAGATGTGATAAGTTTACTAACCCTTGGTTTAGGCTTAAGCTCATTTTCTTATGACAAACTCCAAAAGCAATAAAAGATTGAAAACACAAAAAACAAATAATAATCGTCTCCTTCGGGATTCTTTTCTCATCATCTTCACTCATAAACGAGAACTCGCTTCTTCCGTCTAATGCAAGACAGTTTGCACCTGAGCCAGACAGGTTATACACTTGAGCATAGGCAAGTAAGCAGTTCACAAGTCAATTTATCTTTCAGTCTCTTTGAGTCGAACTACGATGTTCTGACTTCCTCATTGCACGAGAGGATACGTAGGCATAACTTACCAGTTATCGAACAAAAGTATCTGTACATTCCCCCTCTTCTAGCATTATCCTTTAAGCCTCATAGTCTTGAGCTTCACATTCTTTCCTTGCACTGACACTTCTCTTGTTCACTTCACATTTCTTTTACACTGACACCTGTATATTCTTTTCCATCTTTAGCACACAAAATAGCACTAACACTACCCCTTTTAAACACAAACTTTCAAGCATGGATCCCGTCGAGTACGACGGACAATCTGGGTGCTAATACCTTCCCAGGTTGTAACCAACCCTCTTTCTCAGTTTCTCTAGTTCGCGATCGTCTTGTCCATATCTTTCCTAGGTTTATGCAGCATTACCTTTCCTTCGGGATAAAAATGCCTAGCTGGCGACTCTTTTCAGTTCACCCTTGTGTTCTCTCCTTCGCCGTCCGTTCGCGTCTGTACCCCTTCTAGCCCTGTGTCATTTGGTGGGAGCGACAGCTTGGCGACTCTGCTGGGGACCCTTATACTGTAACCAGGGCTTCTGGTTCTTTTTGTGGGTTCATCCTAGCGCTTGTTTGATTTGTGTTTACTAGGGTGTTATGTGCTATGTGTGTTTATTTTATTTTGCTTCATTTATTGCTTTATGTAAAGCTTTATTTATTGCTTTCTTTACAGTCTTATGCATATTTCATACTGCCATTGCTGGATCTGGTTTTCTGTTTTGGTGGGTGGGGTCTTATTGAGAGTTTAAGGTCCTATACCTGGGACCTGAGTGACACCTAGGCTAGAGTGGTTCATGTTCTTTCCCATTCCATTTCGGTCTGGTGCGGGAATATGAAACACGGTTCAGATGTGGGTTTCTTCTTGAGAACTTTGTACTACAGATTTCCTATAGTGCTAAGGCTATCTGGGAAGCCTGCTAAGTCTGGATGACCTTTATTATGACCTTCAGAATCTGGGGTGAATTGGAGGAGGATCTTTTATGGTTATTGTAAACACTGTACCTTCGGGTTAGAAGTGTTTACACTTCTCATAACTGATCCAAGTCTGAGGATCCTTGTTCTAGAACATTACCTGTGAGGGGGTTGGGTTGTTTACTGATTTGCAGGAACCCTTAGCCACGTCATACCCTGTTACTGTTTTGTTTAAGAGTACTCCACTTTGGACAGTTCTTGTGATTAACCCTGGACATGTGACTCTTTATTTGAGTCCCCCACCCTGGTCACTGGATTTCTGAGCCTTCATCTGGACTTTTGAACCTACATGGGCCTTACATCAAGACAGATAATCAGATCCAGCTCTTGATCACAAACCCTTGCATATCATTTGCATATATCATCATTGCATCATTTGATATTTGTTTATTTGCTTTTCAGGGTATCCACCTCATTGTATTTTGGTTTTGGTTTTGACCCCTTCTTCTGCATGGACCTCTACTTCAGCTATCTTCATCAGTTATCTGCTTCAGTCATCTCCATCCTCACCAGCATCAGTTTGTCATAAATTTACTTCCAGCTTCTCAGTTTGTGATCTTCATCAGCATTTGTCTTTAGCTTCTTTAGAAGCACTCATGGCTACCCCCAGGAAGAGCAACATATCTTATCACTTCTTTGAGCCCATATTGACTGGTATCAGGAAGGTCCAGTCACTTATCACACTTGACCACATCCCACTGTTTAGAGAGCACTATGGGGGTATCTTGGATATGGTTATGGACCTTGATCCTTCTCAGAGGAGCATGATCCACACATGCTTGCAGTTTTATGACCCTCCATTGAGATGTTTCACCTTTCCAGACTTTCAGTTAGGGCCTCTGCTGGAAGAGTTTTCTTTATTGATTGGAGTACCTATCAGAGGTGGAATCCCCTTCAACCCAGAGATGACTGCTCCTGGAAGTGAAAAGATAGCAAGGGCACTGTACTTGGAGCCTGCCCTTATTGAGCAAAGTATGACAACAAAAGCTGGGATTCCTGGTTTGCATTTGGACTTCTTGATTTCTCAGGCCATCCTGAAGGCTTCATTGGGAGAGTGGATGGAAGTCTGTGCACTGTTAGCCCTCAGCATATATGGGGCTATACTATTTGCAGATGAGCCTAAATTTGTCAGTAAGAATTCCATCCATCTGTTTCTTCTGAAGAACCCAATACCTACATTGCTAGGGGATTTCTACTACTCCATTCATCAGAGGAATGAGAAACAAAGGGGGAAGTTGGTAAGATGTTGTGCTCCTTTGTTTTACTCCTGGTTGCTCAGACACCTGCCTAAATCAGATGCCTTCTTGAACCCACATCAACAGAGGAATTGGGCCAAGAGGTTCATTGCCTTAACTTCAGATGATATCAGATGGTGCACCCAGAACACCAAAGGCAAAGACATTATCACCAGCTGTGGACAGTACCAAAATGTGCCTCTGATAGGAGTAAAAGGTTGCATTAACTACAACCCTTTGCTGTTTAAGAGACAATTGGGCTATGCCTTGGTTCACCCTCCCAGAGGACAGGATTTAGCTGAAACCCTGTATTGTGAAGTACAACCTAATTCAGCTGTTCTCAGACAAGCATCCTGGGCTTGGGACAACATCCAGACAAAAGGGATAGCTATTCTTGGAAGATGTAACAATGTTGCTTCAGCTCAGTACTCAGACTGGTCCTTACCAGAGCTCAAATTACCATAATGCCTTTCACCTTGGAAGACATACCTGGACCATCTACAGTACAGCCTGCAACAACAGTTAGCCTGGAGGAATTTGAAAAGTTGAAGGAAAGGAATGAGCAGCTATCTCAAGCCTTGAAGAAGACTCTTTGGGAAAGGAGTGATGGTCGCCTGAACATTGAGAGATTGGAAAAGCTCAGGGTTGAGCATCTGGCCAAAATTGAAAAGACAGAGGACTACATAAGGAAAGCAAGGGTTGGGGAACAAATATTGAAGAATGCCTGCAAAGAGGCCAAGATTCAGAAAGCTAGGGCTGAGCACTATCTGCTAGAGAGCCAGGCTAGGTGGGTCAAGATCACCGAAGCAGCAGGAGGCTTTGTCGGCTGCTCAGAAGGAGATTTCAGAATTGAAGCTCAGAGCAGGGTTGAAGAGATCAAAAGACCAGGACAGGCATAAGAAGATGACTACTGCTATTGCTACCAGGAACCTCCTCATTAGGACCATTACAGAGCACCCAGCTGGTCCAGTGACTGAATTACTCCTGAAGGAGGTCAGGGAAGATGAGTTTGGATTGGATGTCTGATTCTTCTTTTCTTGTTGTTCTTTCCTTTTGATGTACTTTTCCTTTTGTTGTAATTTGACCCTCCACGGGCATGTATTGTAAAACAGACTATGTATGCTTCATCATTTGTAATATATTTTAGTTTGTTTTCATTTGGATTTTCTCTCAACAACATCAAGTATCTTCCTCGAGGTCTGGAAAGGTCAAAACCAAGAACCAAACCGGATACCTTGGAAAACAAATAAGCATATTGCATTGCATACTAACTTTGTTTTTGTTTTGTAGGTTTTTGTTATTATTTTTGTTTCTAACTTTGTTGTGAACTCAGGAAACATTGCTCGTCGCCGAGTGTTCCCTGTCAACCGCACGCACTGGTACCCGACTCGTAACAACCTTCCCGACATTCAAATGGAGCAAGTACAGTAGGACCTAAATGAGGTCAGAAATCAGATGGCAAACGAGAGAGTAGAGATGAGAAACCAGATGTCTCAATTCATGGCTGTCATGACTGGCTTAACCCAGAGCCAAGAAAGACTGAGGGAATTGGTAGAAAGACAAACACCTGAGGAGCCCCATCTTGGAACAGGGGGAACCAGCAACAATGAACGGGGGCAACCTCGTATTGACCCACCAGAATATGGACCCCATCTGAATCCAGAAGTTAACATCCCGAGGAATGTTCAAGGTAATACTGCTGGGGGCAGAATCCTGCAAGAGGATCCCCAAGAAGAACAGTTTACTGTTATAGGGGTTGGAGATGAGGTATATGATAGAAGATTGGATGAGATTGCTGAAAAGTTAAGATCTTTGGAATCTCAGAATTCTTTGGGCTTCGACGTGATGGATATGGGACTAGTAGATGGGGTGAGGATTCCCCACAAATTCAAACCCCCATGCTTTGAGAAGTATAATGGTACCTCCTGTCCGCGTACTCATCTGCAATCTTTCTTGGGAAGGCTCAAGGCTTATACCATGGATGAGAAGTTATGGATGTTCTACTTTGAGGACAGTCTGACTGGAGCTTAGAGAGAATGGTATTCGCATTTGACTAAGGCCACCATAAGATGTTGGAAGGACTTGGCCGAGGCTTTCATTCGGCAATATCAGTACAACCTGGACATGGCTCCCAATAGAACTCTTCTAATGGGCATGTCTCAGTCTTCTAGAGAGAGCTTCCGGGATTATGCTCAGAGATGGAGACAGCTTGCTGCTGCTGTCCAACCACCCATGTCAGAAAGAGAAATGGCTGACATGTTCATGAACACATTGCAAGGGACTTATATTGATAGACTTGCTGCCTTCTCCTCTACCAGTTTTACTGATGTGGTCATAGCTGGTGAGAGGATTGAAAGTCTCTTGAAGATGGGCAAAATCTCCGACAATGGTGCAAGCTCCTCCAGCAACCCCAGAAAACCCTTTGCAGGACCCCGAAGGACGGGTGAAACTAATGCCATCCATGCAGGCAGGGGCAGGCCCCAATATTCTCACAGGTCAGTAGCAACTATTACCATCCCAACTCCAGTTCCATAACATCCATTATATCCTCAACAACAACAACAACATCACTATCAGCAACCATCCCATTTTTCACAACAAAGAACCTACAACAACAACAATAGCAACCAACAGCAGCGTCCCTTTCAACAGAGGCCATCTCAGGCAAATAGGGTAATTGACCCTATCCCTATGCCTTATGCTTCTTTATTGCCACAACTCCTGAAGCTCAACCTGGTTGAGTTAAGGACGTTGGCACCACCAGATCCTCTCAATCTCCCAAAGAATTATGATGTCAACGCCAGGTGTGCCTTTCACTCCAACGCACCTGGTCACAATACTGAGAAATGCAGAGCATTACAGATGAAGGTTCAGGATTTGGTTGATTCTAAAGCTCTCAACTTCGCACCTCCTCCGAACGTCAACAGAAATCCTATGCCTAATCATGGTGGCCCTAGGATTAATGCCATTGAAGAGGACCAACCATCTACATTAGTTGATAATGTTGCACAGATTCAAACACCACTGGCTGAAGTCAAAGTTCAACTTTTAAGATGCCAAGTGTTCCTAGGCTGTGGGGCCTGCTGTGAATTGTGTAAGATAGCTAGTAATGGTTGTGAGAAGCTAAGGATTGGCATAGATGGCCTTATCCAAGATGGGATTTTCAAATTACTTAAACAGCTCCTGCAACAACTCTTGTCTCCACAACAATGGAATCTCCTACAACACCAACATTTCTCCTTTCAACAGATTCTCCTACAACAGCAACAACAATCGTTCCTACTGATTCATCAACAACACCAGCAATTACTCTGTCCATCATTTCAACAAGTCAAAATTCAACAACTGTTTCTTCTACAACATCATCATCCATTTTATTAATAGAATCTTCTACAACGCTAGCAAAAATTAATGAAGATGTCTCAACAGTTACAATCTACTATGACCCATCAAATGTTCCTCCCAGCAACAATTTCCAACAACAAACTGTGGCACCTCCTGCCAGATCTCCGGTCGCTATTTACTATGATCCGCACACCATTACAGTACCTTCCTCTGCAGCAATCAGCCCAGTTACCATTACGGTACCTGGGCCTGTTCCTTATGAAAGCAGTAATGCCATACCTTGGCACTACGACTCTGATCTCTACTGCAATGGGGAGAAAATCACTCTGGATTCATCAACCTCTTCACCATAAATTGATAATGTTGGGGGAGGCGGAGGCTTCACCAGAAGCGGGCGCCTTTTTGCCTCACAAACACAAAAACCTAATGCTGAAGCAGAAGCTGCTGCTAAGGCAAAAGGAAAGAATGTGGTATCCGAAGAGCCATCTGCTAAGGAAACTCAGAAGGCATCTTTTGAGCAAGATGTAGACGAGTTCATGAGAATAATAAAAAGAAGTGATTACAAGGTGGTGGACCAGCTTCACCAAACACCCTCCAAAATCTCCATATTATCACTGTTAATGTGTTCCGAAGCTCACAGGAATGCATTGTTAAAGGTCCTGCACGCAGCATACGTGCCGGAGGAGATTACGGTTAATCAGTCTGAAACCATGGTTGCAAATGTCAACACCATTCATGGACTGGGCTTTACGAATGCTGACTTAAAAACGGAGGGACGCAACCATAACAAGGCTTTGTATATCACCTTGGAATGCAAGGGTGCTGTTCTGTCTCATGTACTGGTGGACACTGGGTCGTCACTCAATGTTCTACCAAAGAAAGCCTTAGTGAAGCTGGAGTATGATGGCTTGGTGTTGCGCCCGAGTAATTTGGTGTTAAGAGCATTTGATGGCTCTAAAAGATCGGTGCTTGGGGAGATTGATCTGCCTGTGTTGATTGGCCCACAGACCTTTAAAACTACCTTCTTTGTGATGGATATACAGCCGGCCTACAGCTGTCTGTTGGGTAGACCCTGGATCCACGCCGCTGGTGCTGTTACGTCTACCCTTCACCAGAAGTTAAAATTCGAGTGGGAAGGCCAAATCATCACCATCTGTGGGGAGGAGGACATCTTTATTAGCCAGCTGGCTACATATAAGTACATAGAAATGGATGGGGAGATCCATGAGACCATGAGTCAGGGGTTTGAGGCCCTTAATATTAATGAAGCATCTGTTGTGTCTGGGACTTCTATCACATCATATCAGCATGCCCGGAAGGTTGTCGAGGAGGGTACCTCCCAAGGCTGGGGAAAGCTGCTGCCAGTTGAAAAGAAAGAAGACCGATTCGGGTTGGGTTACAGACCAACTCGACAAGATCAACCAGAGGTTGCAACGGAGCCCAAGTTTGTCAGCGAGGGAATGCTCACCCCGGATGCTGTGAACAGTTTGGAAGATGAGTCAGAAGACGAGCGCAACCTGGAAAACTAGATACGTCCAAGGATCCCGGGGAACCAAGTCTCAAACTGGTCTTCCCAGGAAATTATAAGAGTTACTCCTGCAGAGTAATTATTATTTCCTGTCTTTAAGCATGCATTAAGTCCTACATCTTGCCCAAGATGTCAGGGCTCATTTTGTAATCGGGCCATCTTGTATTTTGTGCAAATGATCAATTAATGAATATTAGGATATCTTTTGCAAATGAGTCTTTTCTTTTCCGCTCACTGTTTTTCATTCTTTATTTTTTGTACAAAAATAAAATGGCAATGTTTTTCAAAATAATAACTTCATTTTTCACTTTTTTCTAAACAAGATAAAACTGATCACTAAAATGAACAAATCTAAACCCTTGCAGAGAGTGCCCTCCAGACTGCACCGACAACGACACCGCTATGACTTCGTATGACTTTGATAATCCGATTAATCAAGCCGATGAAGGGGTTGAAGAAGATTATGAGCTACCTGAAGAATTAGCCAGGTTGTTAAGGCAAGAGGAGAAGGTTATCACTCCTCATCAGGAGGAAGTTGAGACGGTTAATCTTGGTACAAAAGAAGACTTGAAAGAAGTTAAAATCGGGGCCCGTCTGCAAGATTCAGTGAAAGAGCAACTTATTGACATGCTTCGGGAGTATGTGGATGTTTTTGCTTGGTCTTATCAGGACATGCCAGGTCTGGACACCGACATTGTCATGCACAAGCTGCCTCTAAAAGAAGATTGTCCTCCAGTAAAACAGAAGTTGCGCCGTACTCGTCCGGATATGGCCATGAAGATAAAAGAAGAGGTACAAAAACAGTGGGACGCCGGTTTCCTTGCTGTGACTAGTTACCCGCCGTGGGTTGCTAACATTGTACCAGTGCCTAAGAAGGACGGCAAAGTAAGGATGTGTGTGGACTATCGGGATCTGAATAGAGCCAGCCCGAAAGATGACTTCCCTTTACCTCACATTGATGTATTGGTCGACAATACGGCTCAGTTCTCGGTTTTCTCCTTCATGGATGGATTTTCAGGATATAATCAGATCAAGATGTCACCTGAAGACATGGAGAAGACAACTTTCATCACACCCTGGGGCACATTTTGTTATAAGGTAATGCCTTTTGGACTAAAGAATGCTGGTGCCACCTATCAACGGGCTATGGTAACATTATTCCATGACATGATCCATAAAGAAATTGAATGTTATGTGGATGACATGATTGCCAAGTCCCTCACAGAAGAAGACCACCTGGTGAATCTGTTGAAGCTATTCAAGCGTCTGAGGAAGTACCAATTGAAGTTAAACCCCAACAAATGCACATTTGGGGTGCGATCCGGTAAGCTGCTGGGATTTATTGTAAATGAGAAAGGGATTAAAGTTGACCCTGATAAAGTCAAAGCCATCCAAGAGATGCTTGCACCAAAAATTGAAAAAGAAGTTCGGGGGTTCCTAGGAAGATTGAACTACATTTCAAGGTTCATATCTCACCTTACTGCAACCTGTGAGCCCTTGTTAAAGTTGTTGAGAAAAGAACAAACGGTCAGGTGGAATGAAGACTGTCAAATGGCTTTTGATAAAATCAAGGAATACTTACAAGAGCCTCCAATCCTTATGCCTCCAGTTGAAGGAAGACCTCTAATAATGTACTTGACAGTATTAGAAGAGTCAATAGGGTGTGTGCTGGGCCAGCATGACGAGTCTGGTCAAAAAGAGTATGCAATATACTACCTAAGCAAAAAGTTTACCGACTGTGAACAACGTTATTCACTGCTTGAGAAAACTTGTTGTGCTTTAGCGTGGGCTGCTCGCCGACTAAGGCAGTATATGTTGACACACACTACCTTATTGATCTCCAAGATGGATCCAGTCAAGTATATATTTGAGAAGCCAGCACTTACCGGACGGGTTGCAAGATGGAAAATAATTCTCACAGAATATGACATTCAGTACACATCTCAAAAAGCCATCAAAGGCAGTGTATTGTCTGATTATCTTGCTGAGTAACCCATTGATGATTACCAGCCTATGAGATTTGACTTCCCTGATGAAGACATCATGTTCATAAAGGCAAAAGATCATGAAGAGCCTATTCACACTGAAGGGCCTGACCCAGAGGAAGAATGGACTATAATGTTTGATGGGGCTGTTAATATGAATGGTCGTGGTGTTGGTGCAGTACTCATTACACCTAAGGGAGTTCACATGCCTTTCTCGACAAAACTCACCTTTAACTGCACTAACAACGAAGCTGAATACGAAGCTTGTATTATGGGTCTTGAGGAAGCCATTGACCTCAGGATCAAGACTTTAACTGTATTCGGAGATTCAGCTCTGGTAATCAATCAAACCAACGGCAAATGGTATACTCACCAGGAGCATCTGATTCCATATCGAGATTACACAAGAAGGTTACTCACGTTCTTCACTACAGTCAAACTTGAGTATATCCCTCGAGATGAAAATCAGTTTGCAGATGCTCTGGCTACCATTTCATCCATGATCAAAGTTCAAGCTGCCAACTTTGTGCCTCGGATTTCAGTGTCCAGGCTTGACAAACCAGCATATGTATTCTCAGCAGACCTTGCTAAAGATGATAAGCCTTGGTTCTATGACATCAAATGCTTCTTGGAGGATCAAACATACCCACCCGGGGCATCATCCAATGACAAGAAGACATTAAGAAGGCTGGCTGGTAGTTTCTTCCTGAATGCTGACAGTTCGTTGTACAAAAGAAACTTTGATATGGTACTTCTCAGATGTGTGGATAAGGCAGAGGCAGACCTGTTGATGCACGAGGTGCATGAAGGATCTTTCGGTACCCATGCTGGAGGACATGCAATGGCTAAGAAGTTGTTAAGATCAGGCTACTACTGGATCACAATGGATGCAGACTATTGTGCTTATGCCAGAAAGTGTCATAAATGCCAGATTTATGCAGATAAAGTGCATGTGCCTCTGAATCCTTTGAATGTGATGTCTTCACCTAGGCCCTTTGCCATCTGGGGCATTGATATGATTGGCAAGATTGAACCGACTGCTTCAAATGACCACAGATTCATCCTGGTAGCCATTGACTATTTTACCAAGTGGGTTGAAGCAGCTTCATATGCAAATGTCACCAGGCAAGTGGTAGCCCGATTCTTGAAGAGAGACATCATTTGTCGGTATGGAGTGCCCGAGCGAATCATTACTGGTAATGGTTCCAACTTGAACAACAAAATGATGGCAGAACTGTGCCGGGACTTCAAGATCCAACATCACAACTCTTCTCCTTACAAGCCAAAGATGAATGGCGCTGTCGAGGCAGCTAACAAGAATATCAAGAAAATTGTGCAAAAGATGGTGGTCACCTACAAAGACTGGCACAAAATGCTACCATTTGCCTTGCATGGGTACCGTACCTCAATCAGAACATCCACTAGGGCAACCCCGTATCAGCTTGTGTATGGTATGGAGGCAGTCCTACCTGTTGAAGTTGAATTACCCTCGTTGCGGGTACTGATGGATGTCAAGTTGAATGAAGCAGAATGGGTCCGATCCCGGTACGAACATTTGAATCTGATCGAAGTAAAAAGATTAGCTGCAATCTGTCATGGGCAGTTATATCAGAAAAGAATGAAGAAAGCCTTCGATCAGAAAGTCAGGCTTCGAGAATACCAAGTAGGAGATCTTGTGTTGAAAAGACTCCTCCCTCCTCATACAGACCACAAGGGCAAGTGGACTCTGAACTACGATGGTCCATTCATTGTACAGAAAGTCTTCTCTGGTGGAGCACTGATGCTCACTACTATGGATGGCGAAGATTTCTTATCCCCTGTGAATTCAGATGCAATTAAAAAATACTTCGCATAAATGACCCGCTGGACATAAAAACAGAATGTAAGTCTAGGAAAAAATAGGGCATCCCGGCGAGTCAAAAACAGAATAAAAGACTCAGGCAAAAATAAGGGAAAATAATAAAAATGTACACCCGCTGAGTTGAAAAGCCGTATTGGATAGCTCAGGCAAAAATGGGTATCCCGGTGGATTGAAAACCCGAAAGGGCGATCCACGCTAAATAAGGGAATAAGCGAACAACTCATTCTGAATTTGTCTGTATCACTTACAACATGGCAAAACTTCGAAAGGTTGGAGCATCAGGGATACTTTCTCCCCATCAGAGCTGCTAGACATCACTTCTCTAGCACTTTCTCTAGAGCAGCATCAGAAGGGGCTCATTTCCCCAGCTAAGTTTATCATCCTCAGCAGAATTCCCACAAAAAATCTCTAGGAAGATCATTCAGTGATTGTTCCTCCACAGCCGAGTGCTAGACAGGAAATCATCTCCCCACAGAGCTCCAGCCTCTCCAGAAGAGCAATGTCTGAATTTCCCACACGACAAAGTGATGAAAGCTTCCACAGCCCCAGCTGGGCTCCTCATCACCAAGGATAGGTCTATCAGTGACTTACTTCCCCAAGCAGGATCATATATCAGATCTACCAATGATCTCATGCCCAGCTGGGATTTTCCTTCAAGCAGATCAATCAGAGATCTCCACAGCAACGGGATCCAAATCCCGGATCGGTATCTTTTGCATAATCATAGCATTTACATCATATTTCCCCTCAGAGCGTGGCATTCCGTCTAATACGGAGCATTACGACAAAAATCAAACATATTGCATAATCACAAGTCATGTTTTGAATCAAACACCTGTATATACCAACATTCCATCTATAATATATACAAAGACTCACAGTCCCCGCGGGAAACCAAAGTGCCCCATTTGCACTCTCAAAATACAGATACATGCTCATTTTGGCACTCGTCCGTGTCATCATTCCCCAGTAAAGTCGCCCGAACGTTCTCTACAGATAGATACATCTATATACACTCCTTCGGCACTCTTCTGCGTCACCTTTCCCCAGAATGGTTTCCAAAACACTTATTGTAAACCAAACACTTGTTTATAATACACTTCTGTGTCTTACTCATACTTTTTACTCATACAGATACTCGTCCATATCTTGTATACATCACTTATCTCTCCTCAGATTCAACACTCGTCCGTGTTCCTTGTTAACTAGTTGATACTCGTCCGTATCATCATCTCTGAACATGCGTCAGCGTTTGTTTCTACCGATACTCGTCTGTATCATAGTCTTAAGGATGCTCGTCCGCATCTTTAATCTATACATAGGTGTCAAACACTTATACCTTTTATTTCTTGGATATAAACACTCGTCCATGTTTACTATTCTCCAGAAGAGTCCCCAGCAAATCCCCAGTAAAAATTTCTTTTCTATCTGACATTCGTCCTATGTCATGATACTTTCGGCAGCTGTACCCTGCCAGGTGATCGTCTTTCACCTTTTGATGACCGTCCCTCATCATTCCTCCAGTGGAGTCTCCATCATTGGAACCCCTTTGTTATCCGGCATTCGTCCTATGTCGTGATATTTTAGCAACCGTCCCCTTCTAGGTGATCGTCCTTCACCTCTTGATGATCGTCCTTCATCATTTTATCCGATGGCCATCCCCATCGTTGATCTTGTTATCTGACATTCGTCCTATGTCACGATAAACCCCTAGAGCAGCCGTACCCTTCTAGGTGATCGTCCTTCACCTCTTGATGACCGTCCTTCATCATTTTATCCGATGGCCGTCCCCATCGCCGACTCTTTCTATCCGGCATTCGTCCTATGTCGTGATACTTTCGGCAGCCGAACCCTGCCAGGTGATCGTCCTTCACCTTGGATGACCGTCCCTCATCCTTATCCCCAACAGAGCAGCCGTCCCCTGCCAGGTGATCGTCCTTCACCTTTGATGACCGTACCTCATCATTCATTTCTTTAACCTGATGGTCGTCCCCATCATTGACTTTACCTCTTAATCCCCAGAGAATCCTGTTACTTTCCCTGATGACCGTCCCCATCATGATACCTCCATTTCCCTAGCATGTCGGCCGTCCCCGTCATTGTTTTTTCCCCATCAGTCGTCCTCTGCTCGACGGTCGTCCTCTGTCGCCCACACATTATAATCATACTTTACTTCCTTTTACAATCTATATCCCTTTTCTTCTTCATAACCAGTGAGTGCAAATTTTGGACTGTCTTTGGTATTCAACCACAAGTTATCTTGTTGGTATGATAAGCCGTCACTTACATCCTGCACAACTAACTCATGCTTGAATAGGGGCAGTTGTAAACACCCCAAATTTTCCCTCACTCATTTCACCGTGGTTTATGATCTTTTCATTTGCATTAGTTCAATCATATCATATCATGTTGCATTTTGCTTCACGGCATTGGTTCAAAGTCATCTGCACCTAGGGTTTGTGATCTGAGCAATCCATGAGCTATATGAGCCACTCCAAAGGTCTTCAATCATCTCAAGAGGGTCCATGTATGTTCAAACATCATATTATGTCCTCCCAAGATCAAGAAAGTCAGAAAATCACAAAACTTGGAGAGCATGGATGCAGAGCCAGGTTTAACTGGACAGATGACCTAAAATTAGGGTTTTGGTTTTAGAGGCCATAACTCCAATTTTTTTGGTCATTCTTGTTTCTATTGGACTCTATATTATATAAGGATCATGCATACCAAGTTTGATGGAAAAATTCATTAGGGAAGTCATCTGATCACTGGGTAACTTCCTGAGCAAGTCAGAGCCAAATCAGGGCATCTGGGGCCCCCCAACATGAAACCAAAATGGATTTTTCATCAAATTGAAGTTATATGGTTTTTATTTGATCATTGAAGTGCTTTTAAGTTCACAAATTTGAAGAAAAGTGGGCTAAACCAAAAGTTGCCAAATATGGAAATGACTTGTAATGTAAACTTTCCATTTTGGGAAAGTTTTTCAACCTCCTCTTTCTCAACCAAAAATGCTTCAAATGAAAAATTCTTGGTCACGAAAGTTGTAGATTGGATCATTCCCTTTTCAAAAAGTACAAGAACAAGATCTAATTCATTTTGGAACTCAAGTTATGGCTTTCCAAAGTTAGCAAAAATCACTTAATTTCATGTTTCATGCCAAAAGGGATTTTTTGCAAAACCCCATACCAAACCATATTGTGACTTCTAAATGACTTTTATGCATCATTACAACTTGCCAAAATCAGAATTGCACCAATTCACAAAGCTTCATGCCTTGAATCCCAAGCTACCATAAGGCATTTTTCATAAATTCTCAAGAAAGGAATTCTTTGCAAGAAGGACTTCTAATGATTGATTTGGTTGTTAATTGATCTCTAAGCATCATAACAACTTCATATGGTTCATTTTGCTGCAAATTGTCCAAGAGTTCATAAGTTTCCATGCCTTGAATTTCAAGTAATTCAAAAGGGGCCAAACTTCCCCAAAATTGCAAAATGGATCAAATCTCTTCAGCCACTTGTGCCAGCTACAAAATATAACTTCCATGGACCTCCTTGAACCTAGCTAACTCGAGCCATACCCTTGTACCATGCCTGAACCAGCCCATGCCTTCACTTACACAAAAGTTGACTTTTTGCATATTGAACCATACCAATCAGCATAGGCCACCAACAACTCTCTGACCTATCAAGACTTGATATGTGTACCAAAGGCAAGCCATTTCACATAAGCCATCTCAGCCTTCCATCCAGCATACTTCTCATTTAATTAATTTTATTTCACATTTTTCTCATTTAATTTGTACATTTTATTAAAAATAGTAAAACGACTTCAAAAATTCTGAAATTTTTTATTAAATCTTTTATTAATTTTCAGAACCCAAAAATATTTTTATTTTTATTTTTTGCATTAAAAAATATTTTTAAATCATTTAAATGATTATTTTTAATTAGTTAATGAGAATTAATTAATTAAAAATACATTTAGGCATTTAAAAATCCCAAAAAAATTCAGAGAGCCTTTTCAAACATTTAGAAACATTTACAAACTCACAACACAAATTTCTTTTTGGTTTTGATCACACTTTGACAATTTTCATTTGAATTAGGGTTCTTAAATTTGAATATTTTTAACCCTAACTTTAAAAATTCATAACCTTTGAACCAAAGCAAGTTTGTGAATGATTCTTTTTGCATTGTGTTATGCATGGTTTCAAGCATCTAAAAACATTTTTGTCTCATTTTTATAATGCATTTCCAATTTGTTTGGCATTTTATCTTTAGGATCGCCTTTAAAAACCTTAGAAACTTAGAAAATTCATAAGTACCTTAGGGTTTAGTTTCTGACCTTCCCCTTTGGACAATGAACTTATATAGGGTTAGGGTCCCTTTGATTCCATTTTCAATTTTGTATCTTACCATTTGCTTCTGATTTTGAATTTTGCATCTCATATGATCATAAACCCTAATTTGCATATTCATTTGCATCCATCTTGCATAAGCTTGCATACATGAACTTGCTATGACATTTTGTGCATCCACATGACATATAAGACATCTTAGGACATATTAGAATCATGTTTGATCATTGCATCATTCATTTGCCATGTTTTTGTTTTCATTTAATGTCATATGCATTCATGAACTTTCATGCCTCTTATATGCTTCATTTGCATTCTCATCCTTTGTATGATCATCCCCATCTCATGACATACATTTGTGTCATCTCTTTGCATCATTAGCATCATGAACATGCTTCTGACTTTAGTTTTTTTCTTTGCATTTCATTTCACTTCCTTTTGCTAACTTTTCAGGTGGTAAGTGTTTGAGAATTGAATTTGCCTTCACTTCTCATAATCTCTTCTCATCTCTCTTATGCTTCATTGCTGCATTTACTTATGTATTAGAGTGAGCTTGCTCATTCATGCTCCCTCCTCACTTTCTTTCTTCAAGCAACTTATCTTCTTAAGTGAAGTAAGTTGTCTTGCTTCTTTCTGCTTCTTTTCCTTCCATCCTGCTTCTTCCTTGGTGGCTTTTCCTTGAAGATCTCTTGCAAGCCTCATAAACCCTAGGAACACCCAAGCATGATCACAATTAGGGTTTGATTAGTCCCCCATTAGTTTTATCTTTGTGTCATCTTTTGAGTCTTCTCTTCTCATCTCATAATCAAGGACTAAACCCTTAAGGCTTTAAGGCTTTGTGATTAGGGTTATGCCTGTATCCTTCTATTAGGATGGAGTGTATAACTTTAATCCTAAGTGTTAAACCCTTAATGTGTTTAAATCCTTTAATCAATCCACTTAATAATCACTAAGACATCAAGCTTGTAACTTGGGCCTTGCATTAGGGTTCTAATTCTTCCTTAATTGGTTAAGAAGGACTAACCCTAGTGTTAATGGACAAGTCTCCCTCAAGTTGTCTTACAAATCATAAAATCCACTTCTTAATCTTACCATTAACTAAATTCCATTTAATAAAGGCTTTGTTTTCTCATGAGGTTAATCCCTAATCATGGTTTAAGTTGAGGAGCCTTCCTCAGCTTAAATGTTCTCATCTATTATCCTTCTATTAGGATGGTGTAATGGCTCCATTAAATCCTTGATTATGGCTTAAACTCATTACTTAAAACTAAACAAAAACTCCAAAAAAACATCTAAATAAATACAAGTAGGATAATGATCTTAATATTACATCATGGTGATTAAGTGTGAGGTGCTTACTCCACACTTAAGGTATTCTCATTACCCCTAATCAGAGGGAAGATGTGATAAGTTTACTAACCCTTGGTTTAGGCTTAAGCTCATTTTCTTATGACAAACTCCAAAAGCAATAAAAGATTGAAAACACAAAAAACAAATAATAATCGTCTCCTTCGGGATTCTTTTCTCATCATCTTCACTCATAAACGAGAACTCGCTTCTTCCGTCTAATGCAAGACAGTTTGCACCTGAGCCAGACAGGTCATACACTTGAGCATAGGCAAGTAAGCAGTTCACAAGTTAATTTATCTTTCAGTCTCTTTGAGTCGAACTACGGTGTTCTGACTTCCTCATTGCACGAGAGGATACGTAGGCATAACTTACCAGTTATCGAACAAAAGTCTATGTACATTCCCCCTCTTCTAGTATTATTCTTTAAGCCTCATAGTCTTGAGCTTCACATTCTTTCCTTGCACTGACACTTCTCTTGTTCACTTCACATTTCTTTTACATTGACACCTGTATATTCTTTTCCAGCTTTAGCACACAAAATAGCACTGACACTACCCCTTTTAAACACAAACTTTCAAGCGTGGATCCCGTCGAGTACGACGGACAATCTGGGTGCTAATACCTTCCCAGGTTGTAACCAACCCCCTTTCTCAGTTTCTCTGGTTCGCGATCGTCTTGTCCATATCTTTCCTAGGTTTATGCAGCATTACCTTTCCTTCGGGATAAAAATGCCTAGCTGGCGACTCTTTTCAGTTCACCCTTGTGTTCTCTCCTTCGCCGACCGTTCGCGTCTGTACCCCTTCTGGCCCTGTGTCATTTGGTGGGAGCGACAGTTTCTCCTAGCGCTTGTTTGATTTGTGTTTATGAGGGTGTTATGTGCTATATGTGCTTTTGTTTTTGCTTTATTTATTGCTTTCTGTACAGTTTTATTTATTGCTTTCATTTATTGTTTATGCATTTCATACTACTCTCATCATATCATTGTGATGGATCTGTTGTTTACTTTGGTGGGATGGATGTTCAGTGAGTAAGGTTCCATACCGGGAGCCTGAGTGACACATAGGATAGAGTGGTTTCATATTCTTTCCCATTCCATTTCGGTTTGGTACAGGAATATGAAACACGATTCAGACATGGGTTTCTTCTTGAGAACTCTGTGCTACGGATTTCCTGTAGTACTAGGGCTATTTGGGAAGCCTGCTAAGTCTGGATGACCTTTTTAGATAACCTTCAACATCTGAGGTGAATTAGAGGAAGATCCTTTATGATTAATGTAAACACTGTACCTCCGGGTTAGAAGTATTTACACTTCTCATAACTAATCCAAGTCTGAGGATCCTTGTTCTAGAACAATACCTGTGAGGGGGTTGGGATGTTTACAGGTTTGCAGGAACCATTGACCTCATCATACCCTATTACCAGATTTGTTTTAAGGTTACATCATTTTGGACTGATTCTATAAAACCCTGGACTTGTGACTCTTTATTTGAGTCCCCCACCTGGTTACTGGTTCTCTAAGCTTTCATCCGGACTTATGAACACACATAGACCTTATCAAGGCAGATGACAGATCCAACACTTGATCACAAACCCTTGCATATCATTCTACATACATCATTTTGCATCATTTTAACATTTGTCTATTTGTTTTACAGGGTATCCACATCATCTTTGGTTTGGTTTTGACTGTTCTTCTGCTCAGACATCTTCATCAGATATATTCATCAGCCATCTTCATCAGAGATTCTCTCCAGCACCTTCATCAGTTGTCTTCATCAGTACTTCTCCTCAGTCATCTTCATCAGCATCCATTATCAGTATGGACCCATCCAGGAAGAGCAACATTACATACCATTTCTTTGGGCCCTCCCTAGCGGGCATCAGACAGATTCAGACACTCATCACTCCTGATCATGTCCCTTTATTCAGGGAACATTATGGTGGTATCATGGACATGATCATGGACTTGGATGCATCACAAAAGAGTATGATTCACACTTGCCTTCAGTTCTATGACCCTCCTCTCAGATGTTTTACCTTTCCAGATTTTCAGTTGGGCCCTTTGTTAGAGGAGTTTTCCCTGTTGTTGGGTGTCCCCATCAGGAGAGGGATTCCTTTCAAACCTTAGATGACTGCTCCTAGGAATGAGGACATAGTTAAGGCTCTGTATCTGGAAACCACCATCATTAATCAAAATATGACTACTAAGGCTGGAATCCCAGGCCTCCATTTGGACTTTTTGATTACTCAAGCCACCAGTCATGCTGCAGTTGGGAAGTGGGAAACTGTTTGTGCTCTTTTGGCCCTTAGCATATATGGTATCATCTTGTTTGCAGACGAGCCTAAGTTTGTAAGTAAGAATTCTATCCATCGCTTCCTACTGAAGAATCCAGTTCCTACCTTGCTCGGGGATTTGTATTACTCAGTGCATCAAAGGAATGAGAAACAGAAGGGAAGATTATTCAGATGTTGCACACCTCTCTTCTACTGTTGGCTATTGAGACACTTGCCAAAGACAGAAGCTTTCCTGAATCCTCATCAGTCAAGAAATTGGGCTAAGAGAATGATTGCTCTCACTTCAGAAGACATCAGGTGGTGCACTCAGAGCACCAAGGGCAGGGACATAATCACAAGCTGTGGGCAGTATCCCAATGTACCTCTTATTGAAGTGAAGGGTTGCATCAACTAAAATCCTTTGATGTTAAAAAGGCAACTAGGGTATGCCTTAGTACATCCACCAAGAGAGCAGGACTTATCAGAAACCCTTTACTGTGACATTCAACATAACCATGCCATTGCCCGACAAGCAGCCTGGGCTTGGGATAACATTCAGACAAAAGGGACTGCCATTCTTGGAAAGTGTAACAATATAGCCTCAACACAGTACATTGATTGGTCTCGCATCAGAGGACATATCACCCGCATGCCATTCACCCTGGAGGATGTGCCTGGACCATCAGCAGTAGAGCCTGTGGCTACAGTCAGCTTAGAGGAATTTGAGAAGTTGAAAGAAAGGAATACTCAACTTTCTGAAGCTCTAAAGAAGACCCTCTGGGAGAGGAATGATAGTCGTCTGGACAATGAGAGGTTAGAAAAGCTCCGGATCGAGCATATGACCAAAATTGAGAAGACAGATGATTACATCAGAAGAGCCCGAGCAGGGGAGTTGGTATTGAAGAATGCTTGCAAGGAAGCCAAAATTCAGAAGGCCAGAGCTGAGCACTACTTGGAAGAGAGTCAGGCTAGATGGATCAGAATTACTGAGGCCCAATCACAGGAAGATCAGAAGACACATGCTAAGATAGAGTAGCTGGAAGCTATTGGGAAGAAGAATCAGGAAGCCTTGTTAGCAGCACAGAAGGAAATCTCTGAGTTGAAATTCCGGGTGGGGTTGAAGAGATCAAAAGACCAAGAAAAATATAAGAAGTTGACAAATGCTATTGCCACCAGGAACCTCCTTATCAGGACCATCACAGAGCATCCAGTTGGACCGGTGACCGATGCCCTCCTGAAGGAAGTCAAAGAGGATGACTATGGGCTGGATGTCTGATTTCTTTGTATTTGTATTTAATTTTGTTTGTACTTTTGATTTTGTTGTATTTTGACCCACCATGAGAACTTGTTGTAACCCTGAACTATGTATCTTTACATTTTGTAAGATATGGTTTGTGTGTTATCCTTTGGGCTTCATTTCTCTCCAACATCATCATTCCTCGAGGTCTGGAAGGTCAAAACCAAAGAACCAAACCAGATACCCTTGGAAGACAAATAGACATAATGCATTGCATACTAACCTCATTCTTTGTTTTGTAGGTATTTTTGTTGTTGTTTTCTCACTTTGATGTGGTTTCAGGAAACATTGCTCGTAGGAGGGTTTTCCCCATCAATAGAGTTCACCGGTATCCTACAAGAAACAACCTTCCGAGCTTACAGATGGACCAGGTTCAACAAGATCTGACTAACATGAGGACTGATGCGTGTTTTTCACAAGTGTACGAACACGTTAGAGTAATATAAAAGATTGTCGAATCCACAGAGACCAACTGTCAATCTATCGTACCTGTTGTTATGGTGTGTATCTAAGGCAACTGAATATAAGGGTTTTAAGGAGTGTGCAATGGTAAATAAAATAATTTTTTTAAATAATTAATAAAAGACAGGCTCGAATGTAATTCACGTAATCAATAGATAGTCCAGTACTTGTTAATAGAACTACTTATGGGCAATGTTTTCTACTTTGAAAAGAACTAATTTAACAGGAACTGTCGCTTTCGCGTATTCAGAACCGAGTTGTACTCTCTAATCAACCCCGCCTATTGTCACGGATAAAAAGGTGCATACTGCGTTAGAGTAGTAAACCTATTTTTAAGAAATATAGTATCTTAACTAAGTTGAAAAGTACTTTAACCTGGATTTCTTAGCAAAAAGAGGTTCTCACGAACCAGACTCTAAACTTCTTAACGCGTCCGAAAATCATTTTAAAATCCCTTTTCTTTTTAATCTAAAAACTCCTAATGAACTAGACAAAGCGCTTTTGGATGTGTTTGAAATAGTTAAAAACAATTACTTAAATTGAAAGATAAAATAGCCCTTAAGTGTTTCTACGAACAGTTGTACGGATTACTGGTTCAATTACGATCCTTACATTCTAACCTTTATGGATTTAGTTAGACATGGTAAAGTAAAAGTTCTTTTTATAATTTTTCATAAATGTAATTAGTGCAAGTGCGGAAAGTAAATAAAAGTAGTGCGAGTGCGGGAAATAAAGGTATTTAAAGCGAGTGCGGAAAATAAACGAAAGTAGTGCGAGTGCGAGAATTAAATAAAGTAAAGCGAGTGTGGGAAATAAATAAAGTAAAGCAGTGCGAGAAATAAATAAAAGTAAAGCAATGCGGAAAAATAAATGAAAGTAAAGCAATGCGGAAAAATAAAATACGAACTAGAATTAAAATGGCGGCAGGATTAACTTCCTCCCAGAGTGCTCCAAAACTCGATCACACAGACGTATACAGACTCGATCACTCGATTGCAGTAACACCCCAATGTGGAATGATAACTACTTTAAAACTGATATATGCCTAAGAGATTCTAAGTTTGGATGATTGAAAACGAAATTCTAAGGCCCTATTTATAGGAAAACAAATAGCAAGAAAAGACCAGGATGCCCCTCCACTAAAAAGTGGAGGGAAAAGTTTTAGCCTTGTGGCGCCCGCCATAAGGCCATGGCGCCCGCCATGAGACTAATGTGGAAGAAGAGAGTGGGGATCATGGGTCTTGGCAGTTATGGAGTGGTCTTGAGACGTGGCCACGTCATGACAGACCCCATGGCGCCAGCCATGGCGGATGCCGTAAGTGTAAGAAGCTGAATTTCTTGGTTTTCGTCCGTTTCCACTCCTTTTTGCTCCTTTTCTCGATTTAGGCCCCGATTACATAGAAAACCTAAAAATAAAGAAAAACAAAGTAATAACATAACAAAATAACAATAAAAACTAAGAATGCATGCAAAATCGGAGTCAGAAATACGGTGAATTTTAGTGTTATCAAATCCTCCCACACTTAGACCTTTGCTTGTCCTCAAGCAAACATTTAAAGCTCAAGAATGAAGAAACTGGTGTCAACACGTGATTTTGGGCTAAAGGGCTTCTAAGTTCAAGTCAGGATGTAGTGACAGGTACTAACTAAGTGAACCAAGGGTACCATAATAACACAGACACAAACTTCAATCCTATATTAACCACCCCATGTCATCCCACAATACCTAGGTCTATCTTCTCATCTTTTTGGGTCCTTTTCATTCAGGCGCAATCACATTAAGCCCGTTATCCGTACATGCTTCATAGTAGAGTGACCGGTTAGTGATTCTGATCCATAACATAAGGTTTCTAGCACATAAGCATGTGTAAACCTGTTTTTATTTCGCCTAAATGTAGTTGCGGGGGATCGGATCGTAATTCGCCCTACCAAGTTCAGTGCTAGATACCTCTGAACCAACTAACAATAGGTGACTGCAATTTTTTTCTTTTTGTGGCAAAAAAATGTTTCTTCTCTTTTTTTCGGTTTAAATGACTTTGTGAGGGTCACCTATCCCCGAGTTTGCCTTTTTTCTTTTTTTTATTAGCACTGGATCATTCACTTATGTTCATCGGCCCCTTACGTAGGGCATGCTTAGGCCGGAGCTGACTGCTAGAATAAACTACTTGGGACAATTTTTTGAATGATAATAAAGGCCATGGTGTGGGGTTTAGGAGTGATTCATATATTCAAGAGGTCTATGGTGCTACAATGGTACTGATGTTTCAAAAAGTTGACCTAAGTCACCACATCCTAATCTAAACCTGTCTCAAAGCCCAAAAAAACATGTGAAACAACATTGTTTTCTTTTTAAATTTTTTTTTGGTAAGGCTAAGGAAATGGGAAAAAATGAGGATGTACTAAAAATACACTATACTGGTGACTCGTCAGACTCATGCATTATCTAAGAAAAGTTAAACTAAATAACTTACTGAAAAGGAAAATAACAGAAAGCAAATAAATAACTTAAAAGGGAAATGACAGAAAGCAATAAAATCCCCTCCCACACTTAAATCGAACATTGTCCATAATGTTTCGAAATAAGATAAGGAGGGTAACCTGAAAAACTACTGCGGAGGAGCACTGGTGCCCTCGCCGTCCTGCTGTGATGGTCTGGAACGACGGGATCTACTGCGCTGTTGGTCCCTCCGGTCAAGTCGTGCCGATAAGGCAGCCTGGGCACTCCGGACCTCTTGAAGGTTACCTAGGATGGAACCCTGAGTGACCTCCATAAGCTGGTAGTGTCAGCGGTTGACTTCTCGCTGACGGGCCTGCTCTGATGTGATATCGTTCAAGGCACGACAAACGTTACTGTAGGCATGATCCGATACCGATCGCGATTGTTGCATGAAGCTCATGTTGTCCGTCAGTTGTTGTGAAATAGTAGAGAGTAAGCTGTCACGCCTTTCCTCTCTAGCCTTCATATCACACCACATCTCCTCAGTGACATAGAATCCAGGAGCAGCACCTGCAACATGGTTAGAGGAAGATGGTGCGGTGTGTGACTGTGAAGGACGATGAGGGGACATGTGAGGTACGGGAGATTGATCTCTCTGATCATATTCTTCATAAGTGTCATGTGCCTCCTCATCAGGAATATTAGGAAGAAGTGGACCCAAAACAGGTGGAGCATTCAGATCATAGGTCCAGTTCCTTTCATTACGTACATCAGTAAGTCTACTGCAAGGTAAAGCAATAGATGGGATAGCTACCCCATGTGGGCTTCGCGTACCTTTTGTCTTCCGGGGGTCCGGATAGCGTTTTCTTCTTTCTTCTAAGGCATGAAGCTTGCATATTTTTTTTAAGACAAAAATGAAAATATTTTTGTCTTTATATTTTTTCTTTATTCGACAGAAAAAAAATCAAAAGAAAAGAGAAAAAAAGAGATTAGTGCATGAAATAATATATAAGATAAAATCAAAGTACAAAAAAGAAAATGTAATAGATGTAATAATATAAAATATGTTTGGAGATGCGAGAAATAAAATAAAGCATGAAAAAGAAATTAAATACTAGGGTAATAGTGTCAGTGTAAAACGAATCATGTGGTAGGCTTCTCTCCCTGGTTTGATCCACGAATCTCAGCTATCTCCCTCTGAAGCTCTTCAATCTCCTGATATAGAGCATCAGCCTCTGAGGCATGAGTGAGATCAGATACCTGGATCTGTAATTCCAAGTCCGCTACTTCCTGCTTGAGCAGGGCAGTCTCCTTGCGGAGCTCATAAATCTGAGTTTGTAGATCAAGCGGCTGCAAAGACATATTGTTAGACATAACAGTGATTCGGGGGAAAGAGGTGTAGGAGTGTACTCAGCGGCGGGAGGTGATTTCAGCTCTTCGACAGTCTCTCCATAACCCTCTAAAGCATAACTCCAATTAGCAGGATCATGGACACTGGTCATCAGCGGGTCTGGTAATGTAAAGTAATCTATCACTTCGCCGTCGATTAGTAATCTAAACGTGTTGGGCTCAAAAGAGGCCCTCCTCATCAGTCCTCTATCAAGACAAAAGTCAACATCCAGGGTGGTGTAGCAGCAGAAGGTCCTGAGGTGCAATAATTTGCGAGACAAACCCAATGCAGTAGCAATCTGTGTAACAATCCCACTAACATGTATAATGCCTACAGATGATCTGGCGACACTGGCAAGGCCCTTCAACAGAAAGTTGCCATAAGCAACTGGGCGTGATTGAGTCACACAAAACAGTAGGAAAATCTCCTCTTCACTCAGCAGAGTCTCTGTATCTGGCAAACCAAGGAAAGAGTGTGCTAGAATCATCTGGAAGTACCTTAACGCAGGGTTGTGGATTACCTGAGAAAACTGAGTGGAAGAATCTTGGCTCCCTCCACCTGAGATGTTAGACCAAAACTTTTCCACTTCTCTGCTCATAAAATACCCCATCGGTGTCTCTGCAATAGCATCAGGAGTAGTCTGAAAACCTAGTAAATCACCAAACTCTTTGTGAGAGAAGGAGTAGTCAATCCCGAACAACCTGAAAACAACATGTCCATCGGGTCCAGCCCAAGGATCATAATGAAACGAGCTGAGGAACTCTAGAGTCAAGTTCCTGTAAGTGTTGTTCCTATCGTCAAACTGGTCCCACTGGAGTTGGTGGCATAAGAATTTGATGCTTGGCTCTATCCCCAAGGCATCCATGCAATCTTTGTCTGGGTACCTGGTAGGTGCCATAGGGCGTCTCATGTGGACATAGTAACGCTCTCTCTGTGCGTCGTCTCTAAAGGCCACGTGCATGTCATCGGGGTTCTGCATTCTGCACAAGGTTAGCAAACAAGTCCTGAAATCACATAAAACATTCAATCGTTAGTCCTGACACAATAATAAAGTAAACAAATTAAAATAAAGGAAAAATAAATAAATAAAAAGTACGTAAATAAGAAAACCATGGGTTGCCTCCCATGCAACGCTTGTTTAACGTCATTAGCTGGACGATCGGATTTTACACATCATTTGAAGGATATGGTGGATCACTCAGAGTATGGCATGTGTATGTTGTTGGGATGTCACCTCCTTCGTAGGGCTTCAACCTCTGTCCATTGACGATGAACGGTTTACATGTTTGGTTCTTGATTTCAATAGCACCAGATCTTAGAATCTTAGATACTTCGAAAGGGCCAGTCCATCTCAAACGAAGCTTCCCTGGAAAAAGTCGTAACCCAGAATCGAACAGGAGAACAGGATCGCCTATTTTGAAGTCTTTTCTTATGATTCTTTTGTCATGCCAAGCTTTTGTTCTTTCTTTGTATATGATGGCATTTTCGTAGGCAGATTGTCTAAGCTCTTCTAATTTGTGGATATCAAGGATACGCTTTTCACCAACAGTTAAGTAATCCAAATTCAAAGTTTTGATGGCCCAATAGGCCTTATGCTCCAACTCAAAAGGTAAGTGACATGATTTTCCATAGACCAGTTGATAAGGGGTTGTTCCTACAGGGGTTTTGAAAGCGGTTCTATAAGCCCATATGTTGTACCCAAAATTTGCCCTCACATATTTGAGACAAATTGATTCACAAGGTTTCCTCACACTTGTCGTATCCCAAATTTTGACTCGCTTCATATGCTTTTTGGTGTTTTTTTATTTCAAATAAATAAAATAGCACAATTGGTAGAAAGATGGGTATAAGGGATATAATTGTGAGAGGTTGTGAGTTCAAATCTCACCTTCCGCTCTTTTTAATTTTTTTTTAATTTTTTCCTTTACTAATAACTTTTCCTATTTTTATTTTTTTATGAAAAAATCACAAAAATAACATTTTTTAATTATTTAATTTTTAATTTTCGTATTTGCATTTAATGCATTTTTAAAAATATGATTTTTCATTAAAATCATTATTTTATGAAAAAAATTTCAAAAAAAATCATAATAAATACCAAAAACATTTCTTTTCTTGTATACTCGTTTTCTATTGGTCAATTTATGTCATTTCTGTGTCATACTTAGTTTCTAACCGGTCTACTTGGTGACCAAATAAAAATCATACAATTTTGTTCAAATATTTTTTAATCAATAGGGATTAAGACTATTTTTTTTCCTTTTAAACTTTTTAACCTAATTTTCTTAATCTATAAATACATGTTGTTTTACACATAAGAGGACCCCCTCTCATTTTTTATTTTATCACTCCTCTCTCAACCACAATACGAAAAAAATTCTTGCCTTAGGGAGAAACAAAACCGAAAAAAAATAAGAACACTAAAAGGCGGATCATACATGTTTTTTTTCTTCTTTCGCTTATATATATATATATATATATATATATATATATATATATATATATATATATATATATATATATATTTATAGTTTTGCTTTGATATTTTCAATTCTTTATTTGGATTGGATCGTGTCGATACGCTGTTCGCATATTTATGTGCATGAGGCATGACATTTGTGTTGATCCGGTCTAGTTGCGATGATCGCAATTTTGCGTTAGCAACATTTTTTTTAATCTTTTGTTTTATTCTTGATAAATTTATATTTGCACATTTTAGATAACTAACTACCCTGATTTCTTGCCTCGAACCCTTAAACTTTCTCTAAACCTTAAAAAAATTTCATTTTTATAAACCTTAATTTTTCGTGTAAACCTTACAAATTTCTTATAAACTTTAACCGTGTTATTTTCTCTAAACCATAAACCTTTTTTTTATTAAACTTTTAACCCTGATTTTTTTCCTAAACCTTAAATTTTTTATATAAACCTTAATTGTTTCTCTAAAACTGATTATATATTTTCTTTATGAATTTTAACGTCTTCAACCTTAATTTTTTTTACTAACCCAAAAAATATTTTTTTTAATCCTAATAATTTTCTCTATAAACCTTGAACTCTAATTTTCACTCTAACTCTAACTCATTTTTATGTTATTCATTTACTGTTTATCATATTATGTACATATTTTTAATAATTTAGTTTTTATTTTTCGCCCTATAATTATATAATTGTCTCCTTGATGTAATAATTTAGTGTTATTTTCCGCCTAATTATTATGTAATTGTCCCGAAGCCATGTAATAGTGTAGGAATTTTTATTTTCTGCCTTTATTTATTTTTATTATCCCTGCGTGGTTAGTAATTTAGGACATGCCAAGAACTGAATGAAAATCAATATGGACTTAGATCATTAATTATAAAAAAAACTAATTAATCAATAAACTTTTTCTTATAATAATAATAGTATTTTGTATATAATTTTTATCATAATTATATTTTGTAAATAAATAACCAAATAATTAAGTTTTTCTAATTAAAAATTTTCTAATCCTTCTTTTAACTTCTTAATTTTTATCATTCTATTATATTTATATAGTTGTAAATAAAATCTAATTGACCATTTTTATTCTAATTAAATAATAATAATTCTAAAAATCTTGTATATAATTAAGTTATAAATGACTTATTAACTTAATAATTTAGTAGTTTCTTTATTCTTTATTTATTTTGTAAATAACTAACTGAATACTTTTTTTTTATACAATAACCCTTTTTATTTTATAATTTGTACATTAATAATATTGTTTTTTTAAATATAACACTTTATTCTTTTATTATTACTAAATTATTAAACTTATATTTTCTTAAATAACTTCCAAAAAAATCTAATTTGTCTAAACCTAAAATAATTTCTTTTCAAATTCTAATCTTAATTTCTTTTCATTATGACTTTATTATTATTATTATTATTATTATTATTGCCTTATTACTATTGTTTATTTATTATTTTATTTCTGTTATTATTGCTCTATAATTCATTTTTTATCCTACTATTATGTATCTGCCAAAGCCTTGTAATAGCTTATAGATTTATTTTTCCGTCTTTACTTTTCTTTGTAAATATTTAACTGCGTGGTTAGTAATTTAGGGAGTGCAAAACTAACTGTAAATAATTGAACTTAGAAAATTAAATACAAGACAAATATCTGAAAAATAACACTCACACACGTAAGTCGATCTTTGATCGCCATCTGTATTTCCTATGGTATTCCTCTTGGTTGCCTTATTTAAAATGGTCAAGTCCCTCGAATATAGGGGTGTCTTAAGCAAAGTCCCTTCATAAAATCATCAAGTCCTTACAGTTTAAAAGATCAAGTCCCTTCGAGGATGCCTACGGAATAATGATCTTGTCCCTTCGAATAAATGATAATAGTCCCTACGAATTGCTAAAGACATCCCTTAAGTTGCCTTCTATGACCATACGATGACCCTACACTTGTCCCTTAACACGTCCAAGGTAATGACTACCTATTCCTTAATAATAGGGATAGTCTTACCATTAAAAGAACATACGAGAACATGAAAGACTTAATCTAGGGTAGGTACCTCTTAGTTGCTTGCTCACATTTCAAAATACTTTTTACACCTCACTTTCTTAAACATTTTTCAAAACGAGGCTTTGTATACATCCATACGAGGATCATTACAAAGTACTTAGAAAAATTTCTAATCACACATTACACTCTTCAAAAACAATTTAAGTGAGCTAAGTAACTAAGAGCCCATGGATAACCATGGATATAAAGGGTGCTAACACCTTCCTTTTATATAACCTACCCCCCGAACCCGAGTCTTTTAAAATAGGTCTTTCCTGTTCTTTTATGTCCTTTCCATTTGGATAAAATAAAAGTCGGTGGTGACTCTTGCTATCCGCAACATGACTAAAAGTCAGTTCTCCCACCGTGTTACACCATAACGCTTCTTGAAGTTTCTGCGACCAATCTTTTCTAGATATAGAGACAGTCTTCTCAAGAATTTGTTTGATTTCCCTATTAGATACTTCCACTTGTCCATTGGTCTGTGGGTGGTATGGTGTTGCTACTCTATGCTTAACTCCATACTTACTTAAAAGTTTATTAAATATTCTCGATATGAAGTGTGATCCTCCATCACTTATGACTAAACGGGGGGTTCCAAACCTGGGAAATATATAGTTTTTGAATAATTTGATGACTACTCTGGTGTCATTCGTGGGTGCGGCGATAGCTTCAATCCATTTAGACACGTAGTCAACAGCTACAAAGATGTATTGATTTCCTAAAGATGGTGGGAACGGTCCCATAAAGTCTATACCCCATACGTCGAAGAGTTCTACTTCTTGGATATTTCTTAGAGGCATTTCATTACATCTTGAAATATTTCCTGTGCGTTGGCATCTGTCACACTTGACAATGAAAGCATGGACATCACGCCACATAGTAGGCCAGAATAGGCCAGCTTGAAGAATCTTGGCGTAGGTCTTAGATGTGCTTGCATGTCCACCATAGGGTGCAGAGTGACAATGCTCAATTATATTATGTACCTCTTCTTCTGGAACACAACGGTGGAAAATGCCATCTTTACCTCTCTTGAAAAGAAATGGTTCGTCCCAATAAAAGTTTCTCACATCACTGTAGAACTTCTTCTTCCGGTGGTAATTTAGATCAGGGGGGGTATGATGTCAGCGGCTAGGTAATTAACAAAGTCTGCATACCAAGGTATATTACTTATAGCTAAGGATTTATGAGGATGCTCATGTGGGTCTGGGTTATCATCTTCAATAGTTTCTAGTTGGGATATCAGTCTATCATAGGCAAAATCATCATTTATGGGTACTGAGTCAGGTTTCAGGTATTCTAGCCTAGAAAGGTGATCAGCTACTACATTATCTGTGCCTTTCTTATCACGAATATCTAAATTAAACTCTTGCAGTAATAGAATCCATCGAAGTAACCTAGGTTTGGCATCCTTTTTACTTAGTAAGTAACGAATGGCAGCATGGTCGGTGTAAACTATAATTTTTGCTCCTACTAGATAAGATCTAAATTTGTCTATGACGAAAACTACAGCTAAGAGCTCTTTTTCGGTTGTAGCGTAGTTGAGCTGTGCATCGTCTAGGGATCTACTGGCATAATAAATTACGTGTAACTTTTTATCTTTTCTCTGACCTAGAACGACTCCTACAGCATAGTCACTGGCGTCACACATTATCTCAAACGGTTCCGACCAATCAGGGGGTTTCATTATAGGTGCTGAAATCAGAGCTTGCTTCAGAAGATTAAATGCTTCAATACATTTTTCATCGAAGATGAATTCAGCATCTTTCATTAAAAGACCAGTTAAGGGCTTTGTTATTTTGGAGAAGTCCTTGATAAAACGTCGGTAAAATCCGGCATGTCCAAGAAAACTTCTTATCTCCCTGATAGTCTCCGGCGGTTTTAGATTCTCTATGACTTCTATTTTAGCTTTGTCTACCTCTATACCATTTTCGAAAACTATGTGTCCTAAAATAATCCCTTCGGTGACCATGAAATGACACTTTTTCCCAATTTAGCACAAGGTTTACCTCCACACATCTTTCCAGGATTTTCTCAAGGTTGATACGACAATTTTTGAAATCAGATCCACAAACTGAGAAATCGTCCATAAATACTTCCATGATTCCATCTAAATAGTCTGCAAAGATAGACATCATGCAGCGTTGGAAAGTGGCAGGGGCATTACAGAGTCCAAAAGGCATTCTTCTGTAGGCAAAAGTTCCAACAGGGCATGTAAAGATAGTTTTTTCTTGATCTTCGGGGTGAATAGGTATTTGGAAGAATCCTGAATATCCATCTAGGTAACAAAAGTAAGAGTGTCTGGCTTGGCGCTCCAACATTTGGTCTATGAATGGTAATGGGAAATGGTCCTTCCTAGTTGCTTTATTTAATTTTCTATAGTCTATGCACATACGCCAACCTCCATCAGTTCTTTTTGCTATAGGTTCGCCCTTCTCGTTTTGCACGACTGTGATGCCTCCATTTTTAGGTACTACATGCACAGGACTCACCCATTTACTGTCCGAGATCTGATATGTTATACCTGCCTCTAGTAACTTAAGAACTTCAGTCTTAACTACTTCACTCATCATAGGATTTATTCTTCGTTGGTGTTCTCTGGAGGGTTTTGAATCTTCTTCAAGCAAAATCCGATGCATGCATACGGATGGGCTTATTCCTTTTAGATCTGAGATCTTATATCCTAAGGCTGAGGGGTACCTTCGTAAAACATCTAACAATTGGTTTGTTTCCTCTTGGTTTAAGGTAGCACTGACTATAACTGGACGATTCTTTTCTTCATCAAGAAATTCATATCTCAGGTTTTTAGGCAGTTCCATAAGTTTTACGGTTGGTTTCATAGGGCAAGGCATAGGATTTGGGGTAAGAGATAAACATTCGTGAAGGTTATCATCAATGTAGGGTTTTTTATAACTGTCATCTTCCCAAATAAGGGTTGATGGCAATTTTATAGATTCAATTTCTTCCTCTTGTTCTAATTCCCTAATGCATTCATCAATGATATCTAAGGCATAATAAGCATCTCCTATTACAGGTGCCATAAGGAATTTCGAAAGTACAAATTCTATCTTCTCGTCACCTACCTCAAAGGTTAGTTTCCCTTTTTTAACATCTATTACGGCTCCAGCAGTCGATAAGAACGGTCTACCTAGGAGGATTGGTATGTCGTCATCTTCTTTAATGTCCATGACAACAAAATCAGTAGGTATAAACAGCTGACCTATCCTAACAGGGACGTCTTCAAGTATGCCTATAGGGTATTTAACGGATCTATCGGCTAATTGAAGTGACATCTTAGTAAGTTGTAATTCTCCTAAGTTTAATCTCTCACAAACTGCTAAAGGCATTAAGCTCACACTAGCTCCTAAGTCTAGAAAAGCCTTTTCGATGACATGATTCCCCAAAACACAAGGAATGGAAAAATTTCCGGGATCTTTATCTTTCTTTGCTAACCTATTTTCGGAAATAGAATTACATTCCACGGGTTTCGGATCTTCAAGTCTACGTTTATTTGTAAGTATGTCTTTGAGAAACTTAGCGTAAGAAGGTATTTGGGTGATGGCTTCTGTAAAGGGGATTTCTACGTGAAGTTTTTCTATAACCTTAACGAATTTTTGATACTGATTATCAATTTGGGTTTTCTTTAATCTTTGAGGGTATGGTATAGGTGGTTTGTATGGCGGTGGTGGTACATAGGTTTTGTTTTTAGGTTCTTCTCCTTTTTCTTGACTTTCTGGGTTTTCATATTCCTCTGGTTCCTTTTCCTCATTTCTCTCAGAAGTTTCGGGATCAATTAATCTAGGGTTAGAAGGTTCCTTATAAGCAGTTCCACTTTGTAGAGTAATGGCATTTGCTTGTCCTTTTGGGTTTTGTTGAGGTTGTCCAGGGAACTGTCCTCCAGGTGTAGTCTGAGGGGCTTGGTTTAAAGCTACCTGAGAGATCTAGGTTTCAAGCATCTTATTATGAGTAATAATTTGGTCAACCTTGGTTCCTAACTGGGTGATTAGTTCGTTAACATGGACGTTTTAGTTCATGAACTCTTTGTTTTGTTGTGTTTGAGCGGTGATAAAATTTTCCACAATTTTCTCAAGGCTCGGACTTGGTGGTACAGGTTGCATAGGTTGATTTGTTCTTGGGGCTTGGTAACCTTGTTGTCTCGGAGGTGCGGTATTTTGGATAGGGTTATTATTTTTGTAGGAGAAGTTTGGGTGATTCCTCCATCCAGGGTTATATGTGTTTGAAAATGGGTTCCCTTGGGTGTAGTTCACTTGCTCAGGATTGGTCTCATTTAACATATTGCATTCGGCGGATTGGTGTCCTTGCGTCCCACATATCTCACAATTCGGCGAAACTGCAGCTACAATATTTAGAGTTGTACACATATGTTCGACTCTAAGGGCCAACGCGTCCATTTTATCTTGCATCATGTCCATAGAGCTTAGCTCATGTATTCCTCCTTGGGCTTCCTTCTTTTCCACGGTTGCTCGTTCTACTCCCCATGATTAATGGTTTTGGGCCATATCTTCGATGAGGGCACTAGCTTCAGGGTAAGGTTTATTCATCAGTGCGCCACCAGTGGCAGCGTCGATGGTCATCTTAGTGTTATAATGAAGTTCATTATAGAAGGTTTGAATGATTAGCCAATTCTCTAAGCCATGATGTGGGCATGCTCTTAATAACTCTTTATATCTCTCCCAGGCTTCGAACAACAACTCTCCTTGGTGTTGGGTAAATCTGGTTATTAGGTTTCGAAGAAGAGCGGTCTTACTTGGGGGAAAATATCTAGCAAGGAAAACGTTTCTAAGGTCTTCCCAAGTTGTTATGGAATTGGGTGGAAGGGAATCTAACCATGATAGAGCTTTATCTCTAAGGGAAAAGGGAAATTAAGCGTATCGCCTCAGGAGGAGCTCCATTGGTTTTAAAGGTGTCTGCTAACTGAAGAAAGTTTTTTAAATGTTGGTTTAGGTTATCAGTAGCAAGACCTGCGAATTGTCTCTGTTGCACTAATTGCAGCAGGGATGGTTTAAGTTCAAAATTATTGGTTGGGATAACGGGGTTTACTATACTGGAACTAGGTTCCTCGTTTGATGGTTGGGCTAAGTCCTTAAGAGGTCTTCGGTTTTGATCTTCGGCCATAGCTCTCCTATTCCTATGGAAAAACAAACGTGCGCGAGCGTAACGTTCAGGTTCAGCTAGAGGGTCTACTAAACTTCCGGCACTGCGAGTCTTTCGCATTGACCGGTGGGTAACAACCTTAGTCTAAACTGTATAACTACAGGGTATGAAATTTGACGAAATTGGTCCCCGGCAGCGGCGCCAAAAACTTGATGCGTGTTTTTCGCAAGTGTACGAACACCTCAGAGTAATATAAAAGATTGTCAAATCCACAGAGACCAAGTGTCAATCTATCGTACCTGTTGTTATGGTGTGTATCTAAGGCAACTGAATATAAGGGTTTTAAGGAGTGCGCAATGGTAAATAAAATAATAATTTTAAACAATTAATAAAAGACAGGCTCAAATGTAATTCACGTAATCAATAGATAGTTTAGTACTTGTTAATAGAACTACTTATGGGCAATGTTTTCTACTTTGAAAAGAACTAATTTAACAGGAACTGTCGCTTTCGCGTATTCAGAACCGAGTTGTACTCTCTAATCAACCCCTCCTATTGTCACGGATAAAAAGGTGCGTACTGCGTTAGAGTAGTAAACCTATTTTTAAGAAATATAGTATCTTAACTAAGTTGAAAAGTACTTTAACCTGGATTTCTTAGCAAAAAGAGGTTCTCACGAACCAGACTCTAAACTTCTTAACGCGTCCGAAAATCATTTTAAAATCCCTTTTCTTTTTAATCTAAAAACTCCTAATGAACTAGACAAAGCGCTTTTGGCTGTTTTTGAAATAGTTAAAAACAATTACTTAAATTGAAAGATAAAATAGCCCTTAAGTGTTTCTACGAACAGTTGTACGAATTACTGGTTCAATTACGATCCTTACATTCTAACCTTTATGGATTTAGTTAGACATGGTAAAGTAAAAGTTCTTTTTATAATTTTTCATAAAAGTAATTAGTGCAAGTGCGGAAAGTAAATAAAAGTAGTGCGAGTGCGGGAAATAAAGGTATTTAAAGCGAGTGCAGAAAATAAACGAAAGTAGTGCGAGTGCGAGAAATAAATAAAAAAGTAAAGCGGGTCCGGGAAATAAATAAAGTAAAGCAGTGCGAGAAATAAATAAAAGTAAAGCAATGCGGAAAAATAAATGAAAGTAAAGCAATGCAGACAAATAAAATACGAACTGGAATTAAAATGGCTGCAGGATTAACTTCCTCCCAGAGTGCTCCAAAACTCGATCACACAGACGTATACAGACTCGATCACTCGATTGCAGTAACACCCCGATGTGGAATGATAACTACTTTAAAAATGATATATGCCTAAGAGATTCTAAGTTTGGATGATTGAAAACAAAAATCTAAGGCCCTATTTATAGGAAAACAAATAGCAAGAAAAGACCAGGATGCCCCCTCCACTAAAAAGTGGAGGGAAAAGTTTTAGCCTTGTGGCGCCCGCCACAAGGCCATGGCGCCCGCCATGAGACTAATATGGAAGAAGAGAGTGGGGATCGTGGGTCTTGGCAGTTGTGGAGTGGTCTTTAGATGTGGCCACGTCATGGCAGACCCCATGGCGCCAGCCATGGCGGACGCCGTAAGTGTAAAAAGCTGAATTTCTTGGTTTTCGTCCGTTTCCACTCCTTTTTCGCTCCTTTTCTCGATTTAGGCCCCGATTACATAGAAAACCTGAAAATAAAGAAAAACAAAGTAATAACATAACAAAATAACAATAAAAACTAAGAATTCATGCGAAATCGGAGTCAGAAATACGGTGAATTTTAGTGTTATCAAGGACCCAGATGGCTAATGAAAGAACTGAAATGAGGGCTCAGATGAGCCAAATCATGGTAGTAATGACTGGGTTGGCCCAAAGCCAGGAGAGATTAAGGGAGTTGGTCGAGCGGCAAACTCCTGAAGAAAACCACCCAGGTACAGGGGGTACCAGCAACAATGATCATGGACAACCTCGTACTGATCCCCCAGAATTTGGACCTCATCTTAACCCTGACATTAATGCTATCAAGAATACCCAGGGTAATACTGGAGGGCGTGCCTTGCAAGAGGACCCTCAGGAGGAACAGTTCACTGTAGTTGGGGCAGGAGATGAAGTCTATGATCGTCGGCTGGACGAGATAGCAGAAATGTTGAGATCTCTGGAGTCTCAAAACTCCTTAGGGTTTGATGTTATGGATATGGGGCTAGTGGAGGGAGTAAGAATTCCTCATAAATTCAAACCTCCCTGCTTTGAAAGATATAATGGAACATCTTGCCCTTGCACCCATCTTCAATCCTTTCTGGGAAGATTGAAGGCTTACACCATGGATGCAAAGCTATGGATGTTCTATTTTGAGGATAGCTTGACCGGGGCACCCCGTGAGTGGTACTCTCATCTGACTAGGGCAACAATCAGAAATTGGAAAGATTTGGCCAAGGCTTTCATTCGCCAATATCAATATAATCTAGACATGGCTCCTAACAGAACTCTTCTAATGGGTATGTCACAATCCTCCAGAGAAAGCTTCAGAGAGTATGCTCAAAGATGGAGACAATTAGCTGCTGCCGCTCAACCTCCAATGTCGGAAAGAGAAATGGCAGACATGTTTATGAACACCCTACAGGGAACATACATTGATAGGTTGGCTGATTTCTCCTCCACTAGCTTTGCAGATGTGGTCATAGTTGGAGAAAGGATTGAGAGTTTATTAAAAATGGGTAAGATTTCTGATAACGGCGCCAGCTCTAGCAGCACAAGGAAACTGTTTGCAGGGCCCCGAAGGTCGGGTGAAACCAACTCAATACACATGGGCAGAGGAAGGCCCCAGTATATGCCAAGATCAATTGCAGCTGTCACAATTCCTACTCCACCTCCTCAACAACAATACACTCTGCAACCATAACATTTCCCTCAACAACATTTTTCTCGGCAAAGGTCCTACAACAACAACAACCAACAACAACGTCCTTTCCAGCAAAGGTCATCTCAAGTCAACAGGGTAATCGATCCTATACCAATGCCCTATGCCACTTTGTTACCACAACTTTTGAAGCTTAATCTTGTTGAATTAAGGACTCTGGCTCCACCAGATCCTCAGAACCTTCTGAGAAATTACGACGTCCATGCCAGATGTGCCTTCCATTCTAATGCACCTGGCCATGCCACAAAAAAGTGCAGAGCTTTGCACATGAAGGTCCAGGATCTAGTTGATTCAAAGGCCTTAAATTTTGCACCACCTCCTAACGTCACAAAGAATCCTATGCCTAGCCACAGTGGGCCCATGATAAATGCAATTGAGGAAGATCAACCCATGAACTTAATTGAAGATATTGCAAGTATTCAAACACCTCTGGCCGAGGTTAAAGCTCAACTTTTAAGGTGTCGGGTGTTTCTAGGTTGTGAGGCATGCTGTGAATTCTGCAAAGTTTCCACCAATGGTTGTGCAAGCTTAAGAAGTGGCATCAATGGCCTTATCAAAGAAGGTATCTTGCAGATAACATCAACGGTTTCTACAACATCAACAATTCCTCCTACAGCAACAACAAGTACCCCTCTTACAACTGAAAAATCAATTGTTCCGACAGACTCGTCTACAAAGTCAACAATCATCTCTTCCACCACTTCAACAAATGTTAGTTCAACCGCGTCCGCTTCTACAATGACAACAATCATTAACAACGACATCTCCACAGTCACCATATATTCCGACCCAGCAATGGTCCCCAATTCCAAAAATTTTCAGCAACAATCTCAACAACAACCCAACTTCAGTCTTTCACCACCACCACCAGTCAGAAATCCAGTTACCATATATTACGATCCACAGACGATCACAGTTCCTACTTCCGCTGCAGTCAGTCCAGTCACCATCACGGTACCTGGACCCATTCCATATGAAAAAGATAATGTTGTGCCATGGCACTATGGTTCAGACCTCTACTGCAACGGGGAGAAAGTCGTTCTTGATTCTTCAACTCATACACCACAGGTCGATAATGTTGGGGGAGGCAGAGGCTTCACTCGAAGCGGACGTCTTTTCGCGTCACAAATTCCAAGAGTTAGCATTGAGGCAGAGGTTGCTGCCAAAGCTAAAGGCAAAAATGTGGTTCCTGAAGAACCAGTTTTGAAAGAAGCTCATAAGACGTCCTTTGATCAAGATGTGGATGAATTTATGAGAATAATTAAGAGAAGCGATTATAAGGTCGTGGATCAGCTCCATCATACTCCTTCCAAGATCTCCATTCTATAATTACTATTGTGTTCCGAAGCCCATCGGGATGCATTACTTAAAGTCCTGCACGCAGCTTACGTGCCTGAGGAGATCACGATAAATCAGCTAGAGACAGTGGTGTCTAATGTTAATACTAGTCATGGGCTAGGCTTCACCAACGCTGATTTGACAACAGAAGGTCGTCATCATAATAAAGCTTTGCACATCACTCTAGAGTGTAAAGGGGTTGTGCTTTCACATGTCCTAGCTGACACTGGGTCTTCACTCAATGTCTTGCCAAAGAAATCCCTTGTTAAGCTTGAATATGATGGTATAGCTCTCCAACCTCTAATACACTTCTATGCATTATACAAACATAGTGCATTGCGTGAGAATCAGAATTGGCCCAAGAATCATCTCATTTCATGCCTTGAACTTCAAGAAATTCAAAAGGGGCCAAACTTCTTCAAAATTACAAAAGAGCATGAAACATCTCATACACTTACTGAATCACCACAAAACATTTTCCATGGTTCTCCTTGATCTTTGCTGAGCCAGGATAAGCCAAAAGCCAACTGCAACATGAGCCCATACCTTAAGTACAAGTTTTGTTGACTTTTTGCAAGAGAGCCCATACCAATCACCATAGGCCACAACAACTCTTCTGACCTATCAAAGCTTGTTATGTGGATCAAACACAACTCATAACACACAACACACAAGCCTGAAACCAGAGAATCATCAAGCTTCACAAAATCACCCCAAAAGCAAAAACCTTCGAAACTTTCTGTCCAGCCATCAAACTCCAAAACAAACTTCACCATTCATTCAGAAATGATTCATAGAGCATAAACCAACCATCAAACAAGCCTCAAAGCACCCAAAACTGAAATACGATTTCTGGCCAGTTGAAGTGCAACCACATAATCCATCCATTCTAATCTCCTTCCAAGCATTGCAGCTTCATCAGGAGGTCAATGGGAGTGATTTTGCACAAGAGAAGAGGTCCAAAAGCTTCAAACTGAGAAAGTTCAAGCTCAGGTAATCTCAAGAACAAATTTTCCAGAAATGTAATTTTAGGTTATAGAAATGTTCCTTATGCTTTGCTGATCATCATGATGTATTTACTTTTGAAAATGAGTGAGAAATAAGCTTGTATTGAACCTCTGAAACTCTGCCCGTAAAATATGTTTTTGTTTGATTCATATGATTGATGAAGAATAAATTTGTTTTGGGGGTAGATTTAGGTTTAGGAAGGTGTGGGGAGTTGATCTGGAGCTTTAGAGCGTTTGAAACAACCTAGGGAAGAAGTTTGATTTTGAGCTCACCAGAGAAGATGACCGGAACACTGTTCCGGTCACCTAAAAAGGATTAGGGTTTTAATTAGGGTTAGCGTGAGTTTGAATGTGGGTCGTTTGATGTTTGTTTCCCGCGTGTAATGAAAGGCCAGGATTAGCTCATTAAGTTTTAATTATGTTTAATTAATTAATTAATTAGGATTAACTCAGTTTAAATTTGGACCATTAAGATGCGCGCGTGGTCTTCCCTCCAACCCCAGGTTTAAATCTGATCCATTGGATCAGTTGACCAGCCTTTAATTCATATTTTATTTCATTTAAATCCATTTATTTTGTCTAATTAATTTAAAATACTTAGAAAATTCCAAAAATATTTTTCTTCTGCATTTTGATTTCAAATATTTTTCTTCACCCAAAAACATTTGTATTTTTATTTTTTGCATTAAAAAATCATTTTAAAAATATTTAAATGTTTATTTTAATTAATTAATGGAAATTAATTAATTAAAATACCATTTAGGTTTCTAAAAATTCCAAAAAAATTCACATTTCATCTTAAGACATTTAGAAACATTGTCAAACCATTCATACAAATTTCTTTTTGGTTTCGATCCAACTTTGACATTTTGCTTGAATTTAGGGTTCATAAAAATCCCATTTTTGAACCCTAACTTCAAGAATTCTTTTCTGCCCAACCATGAAGGTTTTGACATTGATTCTTTTTGCATTGATCTTCATATAGCATGTAGTGTCTAGTATATTGTTTTCACAAATTCATCTTGCATTTCCCATTTGATTTGCATTTTTCCTCTTAAGGTACCCAAAAACCCTAACAAACTTAGAAAAATCACAACATTCTTTAGGTTAAGAGTTAGACCTTCTCCTTTGGGGTATGATATCATATGGGGTTAGGGTTCATTTGCAATTTTTTAACTTATGATTTGCTTCTGTTTTTTACTTTTGCATCTCATGTTGCCTTAAAACCCTAATTTCTCAAGTTCATTTGCATTCATCTTGCATATGCATCCATACATGAACTTTCCATGACATTTATTGCATTCATATGGTATCTAAGACATCTTAGGACATATTAGAATCATGCTTGATCATTTATTCATTCATTTGCTATGCCTTGCATCCATTTCATTTCATAAGCATACATGTGTTTCCATACTTCAAAGCATGCTTCCTTTGCATCCCATCTCTTGTATGAACATTCATAACACTTGACATGCTTTTGCACCATCTCATAGCATCATTTGCATCATTTGTTTGCTTCTGGTTTTGGTTTTGCCTTTGCATATGTCTCATTTTCATTTCATTTCTTTCCTTTATGCTAACATTTTCAGGTGGTAAGTAACTTGAGGAGTGAATTTGCCTTCACTTCTCATTTCTCTTCTCATTCTTCTTATGCATCATTGCTGCATTTTTCTTTGCTTTAGAGTGAGCTTGCTCATTCATGTTCATCATTCACTTTCATTCTCCAAGTTACTTATCTTCTTCAGTGAAGTAAGTAACTTGTTTCTTCTGCTTCTCATCCTTTCATCTGCTTCTTCCATTGGTGGCTTCTTTGAAGATCTCTTGCAAGCCTCACAAACCATAGGAACTTCCAAGCATGACAATAATTAAGGTTGTGATTAGTCCCCCTTTAGTTTTTACCTTTGTGTCTTCTTTGTGTCTCTCTTCTCACCTCATAATCAGAGACTAAACCTTTAAGGTTTTAAGACTTTGTGATTAGGGTTATGCATGCATCCTTCTCTTAGGATGGAGTGTATAACTTTAATCCTAAGTGTTAAACCTAATATTTTTGTTTAAACCTCTTAATCAATCCATCTTTATAATAATCACTAAGACAATAGCTTGTAACTTGGGCCTTGCATTAGGGTTCTAATTCTTCCTTTATTGGTTAAGAAGGACTAACCCTAGTGTTAATGGACAAGTCCCCCTCAAGTTGTCTTACAAATCATAATATTTACTTCTTAATCTCACCCTTAATTAAAATCCACTTTAATAAAGGCTTGTTTTGTCATGAGGTTAATCCCTAATCATGGATTAAGTTGAGGTATCTTCCTCAGCTTAAGTGTGCTCATCTATTATCCTTCTATTAGGATGGTGTAATGGGTTCACTAATCCTTGATTATGGCTTAACCTCATTACCTAACACTAAACAAAAACCCAAAAAAATATCTAAATAATCACAAGTAGGTTAATGATCTTAATCCTACATCATGGTAATTAAGTTTGAGGTGTTTACCTCATACTTAAAGTATTTTCATTATCCCTAATCAAAGGGAGGATATGATGAGTTTACTAACCCTTGGTTTAGGCTTAAGCTCATTAACTTATGACAAACACAAAAAAGCAATAAAAGATTGAAAACACAAAAACAAACAATAATCGTCTCCTTCGGGATTCTTTTCTCATCATCTTCACTCACAACCGAGAACTTGCTTCTTCTGTCTAATGCAAGACAGTTAGCACTCGAGCCAGACGAGTTATACACTTGAGCATAGACAAGCAAGCAGTTCACCAGTCATTTTATCTTTCAGTCTCTTTGAGTCGAACTACGGTGTTCTGACTTCCTCATTGCACGAGAGGATACGTAGGCATAACTTAACTGTTATCGAACAAAAGTCTCTATGTCTCCCCCCTCTTTCAGCATTCTTTTTCTAAGCCTCAGTTCCTGAGCATTTCACTTCCTTTTTCAGTAACACCTGTACATTCTTTTCCAGCTCTTGCACACAGATAGCACATACCCTACCCCTTTAAACACAAACTTTCAAGCGTGGATCCCGTCGAGTACGACGGACAATCTGGGTGCTAATACCTTCCCAGGTTGTAACCAACCCCCTTCTCAGTTTCTCTGGTTCGCGACCGTCTTATCCCCATCTTTTCTTAGGTTTATGCAGCATTACCTTTCCTTCGGGATAAAAATGCCTAGCTGGCGACTCTTTCATTTCATTTCATTCTCTCATTTCACCGACCATTCGCGTATGTACCCTATCTGACCCGGGTGTCTTTTAGTGGGAGCGACAGCTTGGCGACTCTGCTGGGGAGATCTTATATTGCAACCAGGGATTTTGGTTCTTTTTGTGGGTTCCTCCTAGTGCTTGTTTGATTTGTGTTTACGGGGTTGTTATGTGCTACTTGTGCTTATTTATTTGCTTTATTTATTGCTTTCTGTACAACTTTATTTATTGCTTTTCATTTACATTTTTATGCATTTCATATTGTCATTATCATGTGCTGGATTTGTGTCTTCCTTGGTGGGTGGGGTTCGTTGAGTGATTAAGGTCCTATACCGGGGACCTGAGTGACACATAGGCTAGAGTGGCTTCATATTCTTTCCCATTCCATTTCGGTCTGGTGCGGGAATATGAAACACGATTCAGACATGGGTTTCTTCTTGAGAACTCTGTGCTACAGATTTCCTGTAGTACTAGGGCTATCTGGGAAGCCTGCTAAGTCTGGATGACCTTTTTATGACCTTCAGCATCTGAGGTGAATTAGAGGAGGATCTTTTATGGTTATTGTAAACACTGTACCTCCGGGTTAGAAGTGTTTACACTTCTCATAACTGATCCAAGTCCGAGGATCCTTGTTCTAGAACATTACATGTGAGGGGGTTGGGATGTTTGCAGGTTTGTAGGAACCCTTGGCCTCATCATACCTTGTTACTAGATTTGTTAAGGTTGTATTATTTGGACAGTTCTTGTGATTACCCTGGACTTGTGACTCTTTATTTGAGTCCCCCACCTGGTTACTGGATTTCTAAGCCTCCATCCGGACTTATGAACATACATGGATTTTTACCAAGACAGATAAACAGATCCGGAACTTGATCACAAACCCTTTGCATATCATTTGCATACATCATCTTTGCATCATTTAACATTTTCTTATTTGTTTTACAGGGTATCCATCATTTCATCTTTGGTTTGGTTTTGACCCCTTTTGCTGCTCAGACTGATTCATTTATCTTCTCCAGCACCTTCATCAGTTTGTCAGAGACTTACCTCCAGCAACTCATTCAGTGACCTTCATCAGGGTTTATCTCAGCTTCTTCACCAGCACCCATTATTAGTATGGAAACTTCAATAAAGAGCAACATCACATACCACTTCCTTGAGCCCACCCTGACTGGAATCAGACAGATCCAGTCCCTCATTACCCCTGATCATGTCCCACTGTTCAGAGATCATTATGGAGGCATATTGGACATGGTCATGGATTTAGATGCATCTCAAAGAAGCATGATCCATACTTGCTTACAGTTTTATGATCCTCCACTCAGATGCTTCACATTCCCTGATTTCCAGTTGGGACCTTTGCTAGAAGAGTTTTCCTTGTTGCTAGGAGTTCCTATCAGAAGAGGGATTCCTTTCAATCCTGAGATGGTTGCTCCCAGAAATGAAGACATAGCCAGGGAATTGCATTTGGAGACTGTCCTCATTGAGCAGAACATGACAACCAAGGCTGGGGTTCCAGGCCTTCACCTAGACTTCTTAATCTCTCAGGCTACCCTGAAGGCTGCAGTAGGGGAATGGAAGGTTGTATGTTCACTTCTAGCCCTCAATATATATGGGGTTATCTTGTTTGCAGATGAGCCAAAGTTTGTGAGCAAGAATGCCATTCACCTGTTCTTATTAAGGAACCCAGTTCCTACCTTGCTGGGAGACTTCTACTACTCAGTACATCAGAGGAATGAGAAGCAAAGAGGAAGAATGGTCAGATGTTGTGCTCCTCTTTATTACTCTTGGCTGCTGAGACACTTGCCAAAATCAGATACTTTCCTGAACCCTCATCAGCAGAAGAACTGGGCTAAGAGATTTATTGCCTTGACATCAGATGACATCAGGTGGTGCACTCAGAGCACCAAGGGCAAGGACATCATTACTAGCCGTGGGAAATATCCTAATGTGCCTTTGATAGGAGTGAAAGGTTGCATCAACTACAACCCTTTACTGTTTAAGAGACAATTAGGATATGCTTTGGTTCATCCTCCTAGAGGACAAGATTTGGCTGAAACTCTTTACTGCGAAATCCAACCTAACTCTGTTGTTGTCAGGCAAGCTGCCTGGGCTTGGGATAACATCCAGACTAAAGGAACAACCATCCTTGGCAAGTGCAACAACACTGCTTCAACATAGTATTCTGATTGGTCTCGTACCAGAGCTCAGATCACCCGGATGCCATTTACCTTAGAAGATGTGCCTGGACCTTCTACAGTACAACCTGCAGCTACTGTCAGTTTGGAAGAATTTGAAAAGCTGAAAGAGAGGAACACTCAGCTAGCTGAAGCCTTGAAGAAGACTCTCTGGGAGAGAAATGACAATCGTCTAGATAATGAGAGATTGGAAAGGCTTAGGGTCGAGCATCTGACCAAGATTGAGAAGACGGATGATTACATCAGGAAAGCTAGAACATGGGAGTTAGTACTGAAGAATGCTTGCAAGGAGGCAAAGACTCAGAAGGCTAGGGCAGTGCATTATCTGGAGGAAAGCCAGGCTAGATGGATCAGGAACACTGAAGCCCGTGCAAAGGAAGATCAAAGGACTCAGGCTAAGATATAGCAGTTGGAGGCTAGTGAGAAGAAGCATCAAGAGGCTTTGTTGGCAGCTCAGAGAGAGATATCTGAATTGAAACTCTGGGCGGGGTTGAAGAGGTCAAAGGATCAGGACAAACATAAGAAGTTGACCAATGCCATTACTACCAGGAACCTCCTCATCAGGACTATTACAGAGCACCCAGTGGGTCCAGTGACTGAGGCCCTCATGAAAGAAGTCAGGGGGGATGACTTTGGATTGGATGTTTGATCCTTTTGCTTGTACTTTTTCTTTTGTTGTACTTTTCTTTTGTTGTTGTATTTTGACCCACCATGGGGATGTTATTGTAATCAAACTATGTATTTTCACCGCTTTGTAATATATCAGTTTGTATTATTTATGGTGGGCTTCATCTCTCTTCATCATCAGCATTTCCTCGAGGTCTGGAAAGGTCAAAACCAAAGAACCAAACCGGATACCCTTGGAAGACAAATAAGCATATTGCATTGCATACTAACATTTTCTTTGTTTTGTAGGTTTTGTTTTATTGTTGTTTCTCACTTTGTTGTGGTTTCAGGAAACATTGCTCGCAGAAGAGTGTTCCCTGTCAACAGAACACACCGTTACCCGACGAGAAACAACCTTTTGGGAATTCATATGGATCAAGTTCAGCAAGACCTGAATGAAGTGAGGACTCAGATGGCCAATGAGAGGGTTGAGATGAGGAATCAGATGACCCAATTCATGATTGTAATGACTGGTTTAGCTCAGAGCCAGGAAAGACTAAGGGAATTGGTTGAAAGGCAGACTCCTGAGGAACACCATCCAGGTACAGGAGGTACCAGTAACAATGATCACGTGCAACCTCGCACTGATCCACCAGAGTTTGGGCCTCATCTAAACCCATAAATTAATGCCATAAGGAATACTCAGGGTAACACTACTGGAGGAAGGGTCTTGCAAGAGGATCCTCAAGAAAAGAAGTTTACAGTTGTTGGGGTTGGGGATGAAGTTTACGACCGTAGGCTAGATGAAATTGCAGAGAAACTGAGGTCTCTTGAATCCCAGAATTCCCTAGGGTTTGATGTAATGGCCATGGGATTGGTGGAAGGGGTGATAATTCCTCACAAGTTCAAACCCCCGTGTTTTGAAAGGTATAATGGCACATCCTGCCCACGCACCCACCTTCAATCATTCTTGGGAAGATTAAAAACATACACCATGGACGAGAAGTTGTGGATGTTTTACTTCGAGGATAGTCTAACAGGGGCATCCCGAGAATGGTATTCCCATTTAACTAGAGCCACAGTGAGGAACTGGAAAGACTTGGCTGAAGCTTTTATCCATCAGTATCAGTATAACTTGGACATGGCTCCAAACAGGACCCTCCTAATGGGAATGTCTCAATCCTCCCATGAAAGCTTCAGGGAATATGCCCAAAGGTGGAGGCAACTTGCTGCTGCAGTTCAACCCCCCATTTCTGAGAGGGAGATGGCAGACATGTTCATGAATACTCTTCAAGGAACATACATTGACAGATTGACTGCATTTTCTTCTACCAGCCTCGCAGATGTGGTGATAGTTGGGGAAAGAATATAGAGCCAATTGAAGATGGGAAAGATCTCCGATAACGGTGCAAGTTCAAGCAGTGCAAGAGGCCATTTGCTGGGCCCTGTAGATCTGGTGAGACAAATTCTGTACACATGGGAAGAGGGAGACCGCAATACTTGCCCAGAACAGTTGTTGTTATTACTATCCCTGCTCCACCTCCTCAGTATACTCAACAACCGCAACACTTTCCGCAACAACAAAAGTTTCCGCAATAGAGATCATACAACAATAACAACAACAATCAACAACAATGCCCGTTTCAACATCGTCCATCTCAGGTCAACCGGGTGATTGACCCCATTCCAATGTCGTATGCTACTCTACTGCCACAACTCCTAAAGCTCAATCTTGTTGAGTTGAGGACATTGGCTCCACCTGATCCTCATAACCTTCCTAGAAACTATGATGTCAATGCTAGGTGTGCTTTTCACTCTAACACACCTGGTCATTCTACGGAAAAATGCAGAGCCCTGCATATGAAGGTTCAGGATCTGGTAGATTCAAAAGCCCTGAACTTTGCACCTCCCCCAAATGTGATGAAGAATCCTATGCCAAGCCACAGTGGGCCAAGGATTAATGTTGTAGAGGATGGATCACCCCTGAGTTTAATAGAAGACATTGCATGTATTCAAACACCTCTGGCAGAGGTTAAAGCCCAACTTTTAAAATGCCAAGTGTTTCCAGGTTGTGAGGCCTGTTGTGAATTATGCAAACTTTCTGAGAATGGGTGTGCTAGCTTGAGGAAAGGCATCGATGATTTGATTAAAGAAGGCCTTCTGCAAATTACAACCACAGCTTCTACAACACCAACAACTCTTTTGTCAACAACAAGTGAAGCTCCTACAAATGCAACAACCATCTTTCCAAGTGTTTCTTCTACAACTGCAACAACCATTGTTCCAACCGATTCAGCTACAACTTCAGCAATCATTTCATCTGTCACTTCAACACACAACAATTCATTTGCACCGGCTACTACAACTTCAACAACCAACAATGATGTTTCCATTGTCACAATCTATTATGACCCGACAACGGTCCCGAGATCCAACAACTTTCAACAACCCCAACAACAGTCTCAACAAAGCTTCAATTCACCTCCACCAACATCCACCAGAGATCCAGTTACTATCTTCTATGAGCCACAAACTATTACAGTCCCAACATCTGCTGCAGTAAGCCCAGTCACTATCACGGTGCCCGGGCCGATACCATATGATAAAGACAGTGCTATACCATGGCATTATGGTGCTGATCTATACTGCAACGGAGAGAAAGTCCTTCTTGATTCTCTAGTTCTCAATCCCTAAGTGGACAATGTTGGGGGAGGCGGAGGCTTCACCCGAAGCGGACGTCTCTTCGCATCACAAGTCCCTAGAACCAACACTGAGGCAGAGGCTGTTGCCAGAGCCAAAGGGAAGAGTGTGATACCGGAAGAATCTGCGCCGAAAGAAACCCATAAATCATCCTTCAATCAAGATGTGGATGAGTTTATGAGAATTATTAAAAGAAGTGACTATAAATTTGTGGACCAGCTCCACCAGACTCCTTCAAAGATCTCAATATTATCTCTGTTGTTGTGTTCTGAAGCCCATCGGGATGCACTTCTCAAAGTTCTACACGCTGCCTACGTGCCAGAAGAGATCATTGTAAATCAGTTGGAAACAATGGTATCAAATGTCAACACTAGCCATGGGCTAGGGTTCACTGATGCTGATTTGACTTCAGAAGGATGTCTCCACAACAAAGCCTTGCATATAACCTTGGAGTGCAAAGGAGTTGTCTTATCTCATGTTCTTGTGGACATTGGGTCCTCACTCAATGTCTTACCCAAGAAAGCCCTTGTCAAGCTAGAGTATGATGGGATAGCTCTCCGACCAAGTAACCTTGTGGTCAGGGCTTTTGACGGCTCCAAGAGATCTGTTCTTGGAGAGGTGGAGTTGCCAGTGATAATCGGTCCACAAGTCTTCAAGACCATTTTCTATGTGATGGACATACAGCCGGCATACAGCTGTTTGCTAGGTCGACCCTGGATTCACGCCGCAGGCGCAGTAACGTCGACCCTTCACCAGAAACTGAAGTACGAATGGGAAGGAAAGATTATCACCATTTGTGGTGAGGAGGACATATTTGTGAGCCATCTGGCTACATATAAGTATATTGAGATGGATGGTGAAATCCATGAGACAATGAGCCAAGGGTTTGAGGCCCTAAATGTTAATGAGGCTACTGAAGTATTTGCTGCATCCTAGGAAGACAGGATGGGTACTTCAATCATCTCTTATCAGCAAGCCCGAAAGGTTGTTGAGGAAGGTACTGCTCAAGGCTGGGGCAAGCTGCTGCCAGTGGAAAAGAAGGAAGATAGATTCGGTTTGGGTTACAGACCATTCCAACAAGATCAATCAGAGGCTGCCAAGGAGCCCAAATTCATTAGTGGGGGGATGCTCACCCCAGATGCTGTTAACAATCTGGAAGACGAGGCGGAAAGCGACCGCAACCTGGAGAGATGGATACGTCCAAGGATTCCAGGGAACCAAGTCCTTAACTGGTCTTCCCAGGAAATTATAAGGGTTACTCCTGCAGAGTAATTATTATTTCCTATCTTTTTAGCATGCATCAAGTCCTGCATCTTGCCCAAGGTGTCAGGACTCATTTTGTAATAGGGTCATATTGTAATTTTGTGCAAATGATTAATCAATGAATATCAGACATCTTTTGCAAACAAGTTTCTTTTTCGCTCACTGTCTTTTCATTTTTAACTTTTGTACAAAACAATAAAATGGTAATGTTTTCAAAATAAATAACTTCATTTTCACTTTTTCTAAACAAGATTAAAAACTGGTCACTAAAACGAACCAATCTCAACCCTTGCAGAGATTATCTTCCAGATCGCACCGACAGCAGCACTGCTATGACCTTGTATGACTTCGGCAATCCAATTAATCAAGCTGATGAAGGGGTTGAAGAAGACTACGAGTTACCTGAAGAGTTAGCCAGGTTGTTGAGGCAAGAAGAGAAAGTGATCACTCCTCATCAGGAGGAGGTTGAGACAGTTAATCTTGGTACCGAAGAAGACTTGAAAGAAGTGAAGATTGGGGCCGGTTTGCAAGCTTCAGTAAAGGAACAACTTATTGACATGCTTAGGGAATATGTCGACGTCTTTTCTTGGTCCTATCAAGACATGCCAGGTCTAGATACGGACATTGTTATGCACAAGCTGCCTTTGAAAGAAGAATGTCCTCCTGTAAAGCAGAAGCTACACCGTACTCGCCCTGATATGGCCATGAAGATTAAAGAAGAAGTACAAAAACAGTGGGACGCCGGTTTCCTTGCTGTAACTAGTTACCCGCCGTGGGATGCTAACATTGTACCTGTGCCTAAGAAGGATGACAAAGTAAGGATGTGTGTGGATTACCGGGGTCTGAACAGAGCTAGCCCAAAGGATGACTTCCCATTACCTCACATTGATGTATTGGTTGACAACACAACTCAGTTCTCGGTGTTTTCTTTCATGGATGGATTTTCCGGGTATAATCAGATCAGGATGTCAACCGAAGACATGGAGAAGACAACCTTCATCACACCGTGGGGAACTTTCTGTTACAAGGTAATGCCTTTTGGGTTGAAGAATGCCGGTGCAACTTATCAGCGGGCTATGGTAACATTATTCCACGACATGATCCATAAAGAAATTGAATGCTACATGGATGACATGATTTCTAAGTCCCTTACTGAAGAAGATCATCTGGTAAATCTGCTAAAGTTGTTCAAGCATCTGAGAAAGTACCAATTGAAGCTAAACCCCAACAAATGCACATTCGGGGTGCGTTCCGGTAAGTTACTGGGATTCATTGTAAGTGAAAAAGGAATTGAAGTTGACCCTGACAAAGTCAAAGCCATCCAAGAGATGCCTGCACCTAAGACTGAAAAGGAAGTTCAGGGGTTCCTAGGTAGATTGAACTACATTTCAAGGTTCATATCTCACCTCACTGCAACCTGCAAGCCCCTGTTCAAACTGTTAGGAAAAGAGAAAACAATCAGGTGGAATGAAGATTGTCAGAAGGCTTTTGACAAAATCAAGGAGTACTTACAAGAACCTCCAATTCTTATGCCTCCAGTTGAAGGAAGACCTCTAATAATGTACCTGACAGTATTAGAAGGATCAATGGGGTGTGTGTTGGGCCAGCATGACGAGTCTGGTCGAAAAGAGTATGCAATATACTACCTAAGGAAAACGTTTACCGACTGTGAACAACGTTATTCACTGCTCGAGAAAACTTGTTGTGCTTTAGCGTGGGCTGCTCGCCGACTAAGACAGTATATGCTGACTCACACTACTTTGTTGATCTCAAAAATGGACCCCGTCAATTACATATTTGAGAAGCCAACACTTACCGAAAGGGTTGCAAGATGGAAAATGATTCTGACAGAGTATGACATTCAATACACATCCCAAAAGGCCATCAAAGGCAGTGTGCTGTCTGACTATCTAGCTGAGCAACCCATTGATGATTACCAACCAATGAGATTTGACTTCCCTGATGAAGACATCATGTTTCTGAAAGCAAAAGATCATGAAGAGCATGTTCACATTGAAGGGCCTGACCCAGAAGAAGAATGGACAATGATGTTTGATGGGGCTGTCAATATGAATGGTCGTGGAGTTGGTGCAGTGCTTATTACACCTAAAGGAGTTCATATGCCTTTTTCAGCAAAACTCACCTTTGCCTGCACTAACAACGAAGCTGAATACGAAGCCTGTATCATGGGTCTTGAGGAAGCCATTGACCTCAAGATCAAGACATTAACTGTATTCAGAGATTCAGCTTTAGTAATCAATCAGACCAACGACAAATGGTACACTCATCAAGAGCATCTGATTTCGTACCGTGACTATACGAGGAGATTATTGACTTTCTTCACAACAGTCAAACTTGAGTATATCCCTCGAGACGAAAATCAGTTCGCAGATGCCTTAGCTACCATTTCCTCCATGATCAAGGTTCAGACAACCAATTTTGTGCCTCGGATTTCAGTATCCAAACTAGACCGACCAGCATACGTATTCTCCGTGGATGTTGCTAAAGACAACAAGCCTTGGTTCCATGATATCAAATGCTTCTTAGAGGATCAAACATACCCACCTGGGGCATCATCCAATGATAAGAAGACATTGAGAAGGTTGGCTGGTAGTTTCTTCCTGAATGCTGATGGTTCATTATACAAGCGAAACTTTGACATGGTGCTTCTCAGATGTGTTGATAAGAAAGAAGCAGACTTGCTGATGCACGAGGTGCATAAGGATCTTTCGGTACCCATGCTGGAGGGCATGCAATGGCTAAGAAATTGTTAAGATCAGGTTACTACTAGATCACAATGGACGCAGACTGTTGTGCCTATGCCAGGAAGTGTCATAAATGCCAGATTTATGCAGACAAAGTGCATGTGCCTCCGAATCCCTTGAATGTGATGTCTTCACCTTGGTCCTTTGCCATGTGGGGCATTGACATGATTGGAAAGATTGAACCGACTGCTTCAAATGGCCACAGATTCATCCTGGTAGCCATTGATTACTTCACCAAATGGGTTGAAGCAGCTTCATATGCAAATGTCACCAGACAAGTGGTAGCCAGATTTCTGAAGAGGGACATCATCTGTCGATATGGAGTACCCGAACGAATCATTACTGATAATGGTTCCAATTTGAACAACAAAATGATGGCAGAACTATGTCGGGACTTCAAAATCCAACATCACAATTCTTCCCCCTACAGGCCAAAAATGAATAGCGCTGTTGAGGCAGCTAATAAGAACATTAAGAAGATTGTGCAGAAGATGGTGGTCACTTACAAAGACTGGCATGAGATGTTACAATTTGCCTTGCATGGGTATCGAACCTCGATCAGAACATCCACTGGGGCAACACCGTATTAGCTTGTGTATGGTATGGAAGCAGTCCTACCTGTTGAAGTTGAATTACCCTCCTTACGAGTACTGATGGATGTAAAGTTGAATGAAGAAGAATGGGTCCGTTCTCGATACAATCAATTGAATCTGATCAAAGAGAAGAGATTAGCTGCAATCTGTCATGGGCAGTTATATCAGAAAAGGATGAAGAAAGCCTTCGATCAGAAAGTCAGGCTTCGGGAATACCAAGTAGGAGATCTTGTGTTGAAAAGACTTCTTCCTCCTCATACAGACCACAGGGGAAAATGGAATCCGAACTATGATGGTCCATTCATAGTAAAGAAGGTTTTCTCTGGTGGAGCACTGATGCTCACTACTATGGATGGTGAAGATTTCTTATCCCCTGTGAATTCAGATACAGTTAGAAAATACTTCGCATAAAATGACCCGCTGGACATAAAAACAGAATGTAAGTCCAGGCAAAAATAGGGCATCTCGGCGAGTCAAAAATAGAATAAAAGACTCGGGCAAAAATAAGGGAAAATAAAAAAGAAAAAAATGTGTACACCCGCTGAGTTGAAAAGCGAACAACTGCATTCTGAATTCGTCTATATCATTTACAACATGGCAAGCTTCGAAAGGTTAAAGCATCAGTCAGAATCAACCTTCTTCAAAAAGCAAGATAAGAAGAACGTCAATGTCATACGGGTCATAGCAAAGGAAGCTCAACGGAGCGTCGTCAACATTGCTAGCACCTTTACTTTTTTCAATTTGTAACAATCTCCTCATTCCAGGGGATCTGTTTCTTTGACTATATTTGCCAATTCAGGGCACCCAAATTAATAAAATCAGATTTTCAGTCACACCTTGTTTCGTACATTTTTGTTTCATTTGCAAAATGTCCAATATCCATGATATAATATTTGCATAAAACAAATGAGCCATTATTATAAATGCTTGCAGGAAATGTGTTTACTCTCAGGAATATCTAACTCCTATGACGGAATTCGGTAAGGGATACCTCAGGATACTCGTGTGTTTCTTTGTCTTAACAGGTTGCAGGTATTCAAACATGGGGCATGCCAAGCATCACTTCCCCAACACATCTTCTCCAAGCAGCCTCTGAAATGTTTTTTCCCCAACAGAGTTTTCAAAGCCTCCTCATCCTCAGCCGGGATCCCCACAGAAATCTCTAGGAAGATCGTTCGGTGATCTTTCCTCTCCCAAAGAGAGTGCCAGGTCTCCCAGAGATAGAAGAGCCATCTCCTCGCAGAGTTCCAGCCTCTCCCCAGAAGAGCAATGCCTGAAATTCTCACACAATAAAGTGACGAAAGCTTCCTCATCCCCAACTGGATTTTCTCCTTACCGGATAGATCTATCAGTGATCTAGTCCCCCAAGCAGAACCATATGTTTTATCAGATCTACCAATGATCTCATCCCCAGCTGGGATACTCCTCCAAAGCAAATCAGCCAAAGATCTCCAGCAGCGGGATCTGTATCCCGGATCGGTTTCTTTTGCACAATCATAGCATTCACATCATTTTTCCCACAAAACGTAACATTTCGTCTAATACGGAGCATTACGGCAAAAATCAAACATTTGCATGATCACAAGTCAGGTTCGAACCAATCACCTGTATATACCAACAGTACCTCATCAGCAATATATATAAAGACTCACATCCCTTGCAAATAAAAGCCAAAGCGTCCCCTTTACACTCTCCAACAAATACATGTTTGTATATACTCTTTCGGCACTCGTCTGTGTCATATCATTCCCCGCAGATAAGCCACAAACATCCTCTTTGAATTCAGAAACCTATACACACTCTCTTGACACCCGTCCGTGTCACCACTCCCCAACATGGTTGCCAAGTCACTTATTGCAAACCAAACACTTGTTATAATACACTCTTGTTGACACCTGTCCGTGTCATCCTATCCCCACAGGTCGCCAGATCGCCTTTTACACCCATAAGTTCATAACTTATACACTTTCTCACCTGACACTCGTCCGTGTCACTTTTCCCCAGCAAGTTGAACACTCGTCCGTGTCTTGCTCATATTTCGCAATACTTGTTTATACAAATACTCGTCCGTATCTTGTATATACACTTGTTCCCCACAGATTCGACACACGTCCGTGTTCTTTGTTAACCAGTTGGTACTCGTCCGTATCATCATCTCAGAACATGCGTCAGCGTTTGTTTCTACCGATACTCGTCTGTATCATAGTCTTAAGGATGCTCGTCCGCATCTTTAATCTATACACAACGTCAAAACACTTATACCCTTTATTTCCTAAGCGTAAGCACTCGTCCGTGTTTACCATTCCCCAGCAAATCGCCAGCAAAACAACTTTTCTTCTATCCGACATTCGTCATATGTCGTGATACTTTCGGCAGCCATACCATGCCAGGTGATCGTCATTCACCTTTGGATGACCGTCCCTCATCCTTTCCCCAACGGAGTCTCCGTTATTGGAACCCCTTTCTATCCGACATTCATCCTATGTCGTGATATTTAGCAGCAGTCCCATGCTAGGTGACCGTCCTTCACCTTTTGATGATCGTCCTTCATCATTTTATCCGATGGTCGTCCCCATCGTTGATCTTGTTATCTGACATTCGTCATATGTCACGATAAACCCCGAGAGTAGCCGTAACCTGCTAGGTGATCGTCCTTCACCTCTTGATGATCGTCCTTCATCATGCTTATCCGATGGCCGTCCCCATCGTCGACCTTTTTCTATCTAGCATTCGTCCTATGTCATGATAAAGAGCAATCGTCCCCTGCTAGGTGATCTTCCTTCACTTTTGATGACCGTCCCTCATCATTTATTTCATTTATTCTTTGAACCGATGGCCGTCCTTATCGTTGTTTACCTTACTTTACAAGTCTAATGGTCGTCCCCATCATTGCCATTACTTTAATCCCCAGAGAATCTTATTTCCTTACCCGATGGCCGTCCCCATCATGATCTCTTTATTTCCCCAGCATGTCGGTCGTCCACGTCATTGCTTTACCCCTAGCAGTCGTCCTCTGCTCGATGGTCGTCCTCCATCGCCCGCATTTTGATAAATCATACTATGCTTTCTTTTACAATTTATATCCCTTTTCTTCTTCTCCCCAGTGAGTGCAAATTTTGGACTGTCTTTGGTATTCAACCACAAGTTATCTTGTTCGTCTGTTAAGCCCGTCGCTTACATCCTGCACAGCTAACTCATGTTTGAATAGGGGCAGATGTAAACACCCTAAATTTGCCCTTACTAAGTTCACACCATGGCTTGTGATCTTCCATGTTTGCATTAGTGTAAGCATACCATCTCATATTGCATTTTTGCTTCACTGCATTAGTTCAAGTTCATCTGCATCTAGGGTTTGTGATCTGAGCAATCCAAGGATCCATCTGAGCCACTCCAAAGGTTTCCAATCATTCCAAGAGGGTCCATGTATGTTCAATCATCATATTATATCCCTCAAAGATCAAGGAAGTCAACAAAAATCACAAGAACTTGGAAAGCATGGAAGCAGAGCTAGGGTTTCACTGCACAGATGACCTGAAATTAGGGTTTTGGTTTCAGAGGCCATAACTCCAAATTTTTTGGTCATTCTTGTTCCTAATGGTCTCAATATTTTATAAGGATCATGTGTACCAAGTTTGATGAAGCAATTCATTGTGGAAGTCATTTGTTCACTGGGTAACTTCTTGAGCAAGTCAGAGCAAAATAAGGGCATCTGAGGCCCCCAACAATGGAACCAAAGTGGATTTTTCATCAAATTGAAGTTATATGATCTTTATTTGATCATTGAAGTGCTTGGAAGTTCACAAAATGGAAGAAATTTGAGCTAATCCAAAAGTTGCCAAAAATGGAAATGACTTGTAATGGAAACTTTCCATTTTGGGAAAGTATTTCAACCTCCTCTTTCTCAACCAAAAATGCTTCAAATGAAAAATTGTTGGTCATGAAAGTTATAGATTGGATCATTCCCTTTTCAAAAAGTACAAGAACAAGTTCTAACTCATTATGGAACTCAACATATGATCTTTCAAAGTTGGCAAAAATCCTATAATTTTCAAGAATACACCAAAGAGGGATTTTTGCAAAACCACTTGCCAAGCCATTTTGTGACCTCTAATACACTTCTATGCATCATACAAACATAGTGCATTGCCTAAGAATCAGAATTGGCCCAAGAATCATCTCATTTCATGCCTTGAACTTCAAGAAATTCAAAAGGGGCCAAACTTCTTCAAAATTGCAAAAGAGCATGAAACATCTCATACACTTGCTGAATCACTACAAAACATTTTCCATGGTTCTCCTTGATCTTTGCTGAGCCACGACAAGCCAAAAGCCAACTGCAACATGAGCCCATACCTCAAGTACAAGTTTTGTTGACTTTTTGCAAGAGAGCCCATACCAATCACCATAGGCCACAACAACTCTTCTGACCTATCAAAGCTTGTTATGTGGATCAAACACAACTCATAACACACAACACACAAGCCTGAAACCAGAGAATCATCAAGCTTCACAAAATCACCCCAAAAGCAAAAACCTTCGAAACTTTCTGTCTAGCCATCAAACTCCAAAACAAACTTCACCATTCATTCAGAAATGATTCATAGAGCATAAACCAACCATCAAACAAGCCTCAAAGCACCCAAAACTGAAATACGATTTCTGGCCAGTTGAAGTGCAACCACATAATCCAGCCATTCTAAGCTCCTTCCAAGCATTGCAGCTTCATTAGGAGGTCAAGGGGAGTAAGTTTGCACAAGAGAAGAGGTCCAAAAGCTTCAAACTGAGAAAGCTCAAGCTCAGGTAACCTCAAGAACAAATTTTCCAGAAATGTAATTTTAGGTTATAGAAATGTTCCTTATGCTTTGTTGATCATCATGATGTATTTACTTTTGAAAATGAGTGAGAAATAAGCTTGTATTGAACCTCTGAAACTCTGCCCGTAAAATATGTTTTTGTTTGATTCATATGATTGATGAAGAATAAATTTGTTTTGGGGGTAGATTTAGGTTTAGGAAGGTGTGGGGAGTTGATCTGGAGCTTTAGAGCGTTTGAAACAACCTAGGGAAGAAGTTTAATTTTGAGCTCACCGGAGAAGATGACCGAAACACTGTTCCGGTCACCTGAAAAGGATTAGGGTTTTAATTAGGGTTAGCGTGAGTTTGAATGTGGGTCGTTTGATGTTTGTTTCCCGCGTGTAATGAAAGGCCAGGATTAGCTCATTAAATTTTAATTATGTTTAATTAATTAATTAATTAGGATTAACTCAGTTTAAATTTGGACCATTAAGATGCGCGCGTGATCTTCCCTCAAACCCCAGGTTTAAATCTGATCCATTGGATCAGTTGACCAGCCTTTAATTCATATTTTATTTCATTTAAATCCATTTATTTTGTCTAATTAATTTAAAATACTTAGAAAATTCCAAAAATATTTTTCTTCTGCATTTTGATTTCAAATATTTTTCTTCACCCAAAAACATTTTTATTTTTATTTTTTGCATTAAAAAATCATTTTAAAAATATTTAAATGTTTATTTTAATTAATTAATGGAAATTAATTAATTAAAATACCATTTATGTTTCTAAAAATTCCAAAAAAATTCACATTGCATCTTAAGACATTTAGAAACATTGTCAAACCATTCATACAAATTTCTTTTTGGTTTTGATCCAACTTTGACATTTTTCTTGAATTTAGGGTTCATAAAAATCCCATTTTTGACCTCTAACTTCAAGAATTCTTTTCTGCCCAACCATGAAGGGTTTGACATTGGTTCTTTTTGCATTGATCTTTATATTGCTTGTAGTGTCTAGCATATTTTTGTCACAAATTCATCTTGCATTTCCCATTTGATTTGCATTTTTCCTCTTAAGGTACCCAAAAACCCTAGCAAACTTAGAAAAATCACAACTTTCTTTAGGTTAAGAGTTGGACCTTCTCCTTTGCGGTATGATATCATATGGGGTTAGGGTTCCTTTGAGTTCATTTGCAATTTTTTATCTTATGATTTGCTTCTGTTTTTGACCTTTGCATCTCAAGTTGCCTTAAAACCCTAATTTCTCGTGTTCATTTGCATCCATCTTGCATATGCATCCATACATGAACTTTCCATGACATTTCTTGCATTAATATGGCATATAAGACAACTTAGGACATATTAGAATCATGCTTGATCATTTCTTCATTCATTTGCTATGCCTTGCATCCATTTCATTTCATAAGCATACATGTGTTTCCATACTTCAAAGCATGCTTCCTTTGCATCCCATCTCTTGTATGAACATTCATAACACCTGACATGCTTTTGCACCATCTCATAGCATCATTTGCATCATTTGTTTGCTTCTGGTTTTGGTCTTGCCTTTGCATATGTCTCATTTTCATTTCATTTCTTTCCTTTATGCTAACATTTTCAGGTGGTAAGTAACTTGAGGAGTGAATTTGTCTTCACTTCTCATTTCTCTTCTCATTATTCTTATGCATCATTGCTGCATTTGTCTTTGCTTTAGAGTGAGATTGCTCATTCATGTTCATCATTCACTTTCTTTCTCCAATTTACTTATCTTCTTCAGTGAAGTAAGTAACTTGTTTCTTCTGCTTCTCCTCCTTTCAGCTACTTCTTCCATTGGTGGCTTCTTTGAAGATATCTTGCAAGCCTCACAAACCATAGGAACTTCCAAGCATGACAATAATTAGGGTTGTGATTAGTCCCCCTTTAGTTTTTACCTTTGTGTCTTCTTTGTGTCTCTCTTCTCACCTCATAATCAGAGACTAAACCTTTAAGGTTTTAAGACTTTGTGATTAGGGTTATGCATGCATCCTTCTCTTAGGATGGAGTGTATAAATTTAATCCTAAGTGTTAAACCCAATATTTTTGTTTAAACCTCTTAATCAATCTATCTTAATAATTATCACTAAGACAATAACTTGTAACTTGGGCCTTGCATTAGGGTTCTAATTCTTCCTTTATTGGTTAAGAAGGACTAACCCTAGTGTTAATGGACAAGTCCCCCTCAAGTTGTCTTACAAATCATAATATTTACTTCTTAATCTCACCCTTAATTAAAATCCACTTTAATAAAGGCTTGTTTTGTCATGAGGTTAATCCCTAATCATGGATTAAGTTGAGGTATCTTCCTCAGCTTAAGTGTGCTCATCTATTATCCTTCTATTAGGATGGTGTAATGGGTTCACTAATCCTTGATTATGGCTTAACCTCATTACCTAACACTAAACAAAAACCCAAAAAAATATCTAAATAATCACAAGTAGGTTAATGATCTTAATCCTACATCATGGTAATTAAGTTTGAGGTGTTTACCTCATACTTAAGGTATTTTCATTATCCCTAATCAAAGGGAGGATATGATGAGTTTACTAACCCTTGGTTTAGGCTTAAGCTCATTAACTTATGACAAACACAAAAAAGCAATAAAAGATTGAAAACACAAAAACAAACAATAATCGTCTCCTTCGGGATTCTTTTCTCATCATCTTCACTCACAACTGAGAACTTGCTTCTTCCGTCTAATGCAAGACAGTTAGCACTCGAACCAGACGAGTCATACACTTGAGCATAGACAAACAAGCAGTTCACCAGTCATTTTATCTTTCAGTCTCTTTGAGTCGAACTACGGTGTTCTGACTTCCTCATTGCACGAGAGGATACGTAGGCATAACTTAACTGTTATCGAACAAAAGTGTATGTGTCTCCCCCCTCTTTCAACATTCTTTTTCTAAGCCTCAGTTCCTGAGCATTTCACTTCCTTTTCACTGACACCTGTACATTCTTTTCCAGCTCTTGCACACAGATAGCACATACCCCACCCCTTTAAACACAAACTTTCAAGCGTGGATCCCGTCGAGTACGACGGACAATCTGGGTGCTAATACCTTCCCAGGTTGTAACCAACCCCCTATCTCAGTTTCTCTGGTTCGGGACCGTCTTATCCCCATCTTTTCTTAGGTTTATGCAGCATTACCTTTCCTTCGGGATAAAAATGCCTAGCTGGTGACTCTTTCATTTCATTTCATTCTCTCCTTTCACCGATCGTTCGCGTCTTTACCCTATCTGACCCGAGTGTCTTTTAGTGAGAGCAAGGAGTAACTACAAGAACCTCCAATTATCATGCCTCCAATTGAAGGAAGACCTCCAATAATTACCTGACAGTATTAGAAGGGTCAATGGGGTGTGTGTTGGGCCAGCATGACGAGTCTGGTCGAAAAGAGTATGCATATACTACCTAAGAAAAAAGTTTACCGACTGTGAACAACGTTATTCACTGCTCGAGAAAACTTGTTGTGCTTTAGCGTGGGCTGCTCGCCGACTAAGACAGTATATATTGACTCACACTACTTTGTTGATATCAAAAATGGATCCCGTCAAGTACATATTTGAGAAGCCAACACTTACCGGAAGGGTTGCAAGATGGCAAATGATTCTAACAGAGTATGACATTCAGTACACCTCTCAAAAGGCCATCAAAGGCAGTATTGTCTGACTATCTGGCTGAGCAACCCATTGATGATTACGAGCCTATGAGATTTGACTTCCCGGATGAAGACATCATGTTCTTAAAAGCAAAAGATTGTGAAGAGCTAGTTCACACAGAATGTCCTGATCCAGAAGAAACATGGACTATGATGTTTGACGGGGCTTTCAATATGAATGGTCGTGGAGTTGGTGTAGTACTCATTACACCTAAAGGAGTTCATATGCCTTTCTCGGTAAAACTCACCTTTGCTTGCACTAACAACGAAGCAAAATATGAAGCATGTATCATGGGTCTTGAGGAAGCCATTGACCTCAGGATCAAAACCTTAAATGTATTCGGAGAATCAACTTTGGTAATCAACCAGACCAACGGCAAATGGTACACTCATCAGGAGCATCTGATTCCATACCGTGACTATACGAGGAGATTATTGACTTTCTTCACAACAGTCAAGCTTGAATACATCCCTCAAGACGAGAATCAGTTCGCAGACGCTTTAGCTACCATTTCCTCCATGATCAAAGTGCAAGCTGCCAATTATGTGCCTCAGATTTTGGTATTCAGACTGGACCTACCGACATATGTATCCTCTGTGGACACTGCTAGTGACGACAAGCCTTGGTTCCATGACATCAAATGCTTTTTGGAGGATCAGACATACCCACCTGGGTCATCATCCAATGATAAGAAGACATTGATATGGTTGGCCGGTAGTTTCTTCCTTAATGTTGATGGTTCATTATACAAGAGAAACTTTGACATGGTCCTGCTTAGATGTGTTGACAAGAAGGAAGCAGACCTCTTGATGCACGAAGTACATGAAGGTTCTTTCGGTACCTATGCCGAAGGACATGCAATGGCAAAGAAGTTGTTAAGATCGGGTTACTACTGGATCACAATAGATGCAGACTGTTGTGCCTATGCCAGAAAATGCCCCAAGTGCCAGATCTATGCAGATAAAGTGCATGTGCCTCCAAACCCTTTGAACGTGATGTCTTCACCTTGGCCCTTTGCCATGTGGGGCATTGATATGATTGGAAAGATCGAACCGACTGCTTCAAATGGCCACAAATTCATCATGGTAGCCATTGATTACTTCACCAAATGGGTTGAAGCAGCTTCGTATGCAAACGTCACCAGACAAGTGATAGCCATATTTCTGAAAAGAGACATCATCTGTCGATATGGAGTTCCTGAGCGAATCATTACTGATAATGGTTCCAATTTGAACAACAAAATGATGGCAGAACTTTGCCGGGACTTTAAAATTCAACATCACAACTCTTCTCCTTACAGGCCAAAGATGAATGGCGTTGTTGAAGCCGCTAACAAGAACATCAAGAAGATTGTGCAGAAGATGGTAGTTACCTACAAAGACTGGCATGAGATGCTACCATTTGCCTTGCATGGGTAACGAACCTCAATCAGAAAATCTACTGGGGAAACACCTTATCAACTTGTGTACGGTATGGAAGTTGTTCTACCTGTTGAAGTTGAGCTACCCTCCTTACGGGTAATGATGGATGTGAAACTGGATGAAGCAGAATGGGTCCGGTCTCGGTACAATCAACTGAATCTGATTAAAGAGAAAAGGTTGGCTGCCATCTGTCATGGGCAGTTATATCAAAAGCGAATGAAGAAAGCCTTTGATCAGAAAGTCAGACCTCGGGAATACCAAGTGGGAGAGCTTGTTCTGAAGAGAATCCTTCCTCCTCATACAGACGACAGGGTCAAGTGGACACAAAACTATGAAGGTCCCTACGTAATAACCAAAATCTTCTCAGGTGGAGCACTGATGCTCGCAACCATGGATGGTGAAGACTTCCCGTCTCCTGTGAATTCAGATGCAGTTAAAAAATACTTCGCATAAAATGACTCGCTGGACATAAAAACAAAATGTAAGTCCAGGAAAAAATAGGGCATCCCAACGAGTCAAAAACAAAATAAAAGACTCAGGCAAAAATAAGGGAAAAAAAACATGTACACCCGCTGAGTTGAAAAGTCGCATTGGATAGCTCAGGCAAAAATGGGTATCCTGGTGGATTGAAAACCCGAAAGGGCGATCCACGCAAAATCATGGAATAAGCGAACAACTGTATTCTGAATTTGTCTATATCACTCACAACATGATAAGCTCCGGAAAGACAAAGCGCCGGTCAGAATCAACCTTCTTCAGAAAGCAAGATAAGAAGAACATCAAGGTCATACATGTCATAGCAAGGGAAGCTAGTTGGAGCATCGTCTTCAACATTGCCAACACTCTTATTTTCTCATTTTATAGCAATCTCCTCCTTCCAGGGGATTTGCTTCTTTGACTGTACTTGCCTGTTCAGGGCACACAAATCAATAAAATCTAAATTTTCAGTCACACTTTGTTTTTGTACATTTTTATTTCGTTTGCAGAATGTCCAAAGTTCATGATATGACACTTGCATAAAAACGTATGAGCCATTTTAATAAATGCTTGCAGGAAATATATTACTTTCAGGTAAATCTAATTCCTATGACGGAATCTGGTTAAGGATACCTCGGGCCACTTGTGTGTTTTCCTTTGTCTTAACAGGTTGCAGGTACCCAAGACAGACAATCTTTCGCAACATGGGGCATATCAAGCATTGAATCCCCATCGTACTACTTCCCAGAAGTTATTTCCTCCCCGAGCGAGACCTCCCGGGCAGTGCCTAACAACCTTTTCCACAACAAGGTGGCCAAAGCACTTTCTTTTCCCCACCAGAGAAACCAGATTTCTCTCATCCTCAGCATGGTTGGTGGAACTGAATTCCCCACAGAGTTGCCTCCCCAAAAGAGCAATACCTGAAACACATCCCCAGCGGAGTTGCTGAAACTCCTTCACCCCCATTGAGAGTTCTCCCTCCGGACAGATATATCAATGATCTATTTCCCCAAGCAGAGTTCTCCCTCCGGACAGATCTATCAATGATCTCTTCCCCCAGTTGCGTTATTCCTCCAAGCAGATCAGCCAAATATCTTTATCCCTGCAGGATCCGAGTCTCAGATCAGTTCTCTTATTTGCATAATCATAGCATTCACATCATATTCACCGAAATAAACGTAGCATTCCGTCTAATACGGAGCATTACGGAAAAAATCAAACATTTGCATGATCATAAGCCAGGTTCAAGCCAGTCACCTGCAAATACCATCATCACTTCACCAAAACTCATATCCTCTATAGATAAAAGCCAAGGCATCCCCTTTGAAAACCACAAATGCCTGTTTATATTTACGCATGCTCCTTTTGACACTCGTCCGTGTCATCCTATCCCCCGCAGGTCGCCAGAATACCTCTTTGCACCCTAAAATACAGATATTTTCTCATAACATGTACATATTCCTTTTGACATTCATCCGTGTCAGACTTCCCCAGCAAGTCAAACACTCGTCCGTGTCCCTTGCCCAATCTTTCGACACTCGTCTGTGTCTTGCACATACTTCACCAGTAGATTAACACTGGTACATATACAATCCTTTGATACTCGTTTATATCTTGTATATATTACCTCCCCGAAAGATTAAAACACTCGTCCGTGTTCCTTGCTTAACCGATTGATACTCGTCTTTATCATCATCCTTAAACACGCGTCAGCGTTTGTTTCTACCGATACTCGTCCGTATCATGGTCCTAAGGATGCTTGTCCGCATCTTTAATCTATACACACCGTCAAACACTTATATCTTTTATTTTGAAGGCGTAAGCACTCGTCCGTGTTTACCATTCCCCAGTAAGTCGTCAACAAAACAACTTTCTCCTATCCTACATTCGTCCTATGTCGTGATACTATCGGCGGGCATCCCCTACCAGGTGATTGTCCTTCACCTTTGAATGACCGTCCCTCATCCTTTCCCCAGTGGAATCTCCATTATTGGAACCTTCTATCCGACATCCGTCCTATGTCGTGATATTTGTAGCAGCCGTCCCCTGCTAGGTGATTGTCCTTCACCTTTTGATGATCGTCCCTCATCATTTATCCGATGGTCGTCCCCATCGTTGATTTTGTTATCCGGCATTCGTCCTATGTCGTGATAATCCCGAGAGCAGCCGTACCCTGCTAGGTGATCGTCCTTCACCTCTTGATGATCGTCCTTCATCATGCTTATCCGATGGCCTCCCTCATCATTGATCTTTTCCATCCGACATTTGTCATATGTTGTATTATTTTCAGCAGTCGTCCCCTGCTAGGTGATCGTCCTTCACCTCTGATGGTCGTCCCTCATCAAATTTCATTTATTCTTTAACCCGATGGTCGTCCCCGTCGTTGTTTACTTTACTTTCCAGGCCTAATGGCTGTCCCCATCTATGCTTGTCTAAATCCCCAGAGAGTTTTATTTCCTTACCCTATGGCCGTCCCCATCGTGCTCTCTTTATTTCCCCAGCTTGTCGGTCGTCCCCGTCATTGATTTACTTACCACTTTATCCCCAGCAGTCGTCCTCTGCTCGATGGTTGTCCTCCATCGCCTTCATTTGATAATCATACTATACTACCTTTTACAATTTATATCCCTTTTCTTCTTCTCCCCAACGAGTGCAAATTTCGGACTGTCTTTGGTATTCAACTACAAGTTATCTTGTTTGTCTGTTAAGCCAGGCGCTAACTCATGCTTGAATAGGGGCAGCTGTAAACACCCCAAATTTGCCCTCACATTTTCTCACACCATGTCTTGTGATCTTTCATTTTTGTTTTAACATAAGCATTATATCTCATATTGCATATGTGTTTCATCTGCATAGTTCCATTTCATCTGCATCTAGGGTTTGTGATCTGAGCAATCCAATAATTAATCTGAGCCATCCCAATGGTCTTGAAGCTTTCTAAGGGGGGTCCATGTGTGTTTTATAATCATATTATGCTCCCCAAATTTCATGAAAATCAAGGGATCACAAAATTGGCAAAGGCATGGAAGCAGAGCTAGGGTTTTCCTGCACAGATGACCAAAATTAGGGTTTTGGTTTCAGAGGCCTTAACTCCAATTTTTTTGGCCATTCTTGTTTCTAATGTTCTTAATATGTTATAAGGATCATGTGTACCAAGTTTTATGAAGAAATGCATTGTGGAAGTCATCTGATCATTGGGTAACTTCTTGAGCAAGTTAAGTCAAAATCAGGACATCTGAGGCCCCCAACAATGGAACCAAAGGATCATTTTCATCAAATTGAGGTTCTATGATCTTTATTTGATCTTATAAGTGGTTGGAAGTTCACAAAGTTGAAGAATTTTGGGCCAATTGCAAACTTGCCATTTTTGGAAATGACTTGTAATGGAAACTTTTCATTTTGGGAAAGATTTTCAACCTCCTCTTTCATGACCAAAAATGCTTCAAATGAAAAATTCTTGGACATAAAAGTTGTAGATTAGGTCTTTCCCTTTTCAAAAAGTACTAGAACATGTCTTGATTCATCCTAAAACTCAAGATATGACCTTTCAAAGTTGGAAAAAATCACATAATTTTAAGTTTCATGTCAAAGAGGCAAATGTGCATTTTTGGTTTCCAAGCATTCTAATGACTTCTAATGTGCCCAAATGTGACATAATATGTATGTACACCTTGCCTAGACCAGAATTGAGCCTTGCATCACAAGTTTTCATGGCCAAATTCTCAAGAAAGTTCAAAGAAGGAAAAGTTGCAAAATGCTTGGAAAGGCTTCATCCACTTGTGCCAGCTGCATAACTTTGATTCTATGACTCTCCATGAATCTTGTTGAGGCTAGACACCCCATTGAACAGCTCCTGCCATGGCCCATACCTCCAAGTACACAAATTTGACTTTTTGGCAAAACCTCCCATACCAATCAAGCTGAGCCACAACCACTCTTCTGACCAATCAAGACTTCACATACATGCCTCATAGACCTCATTTCATAACATCTGGGAGCCTGAATCATCACACAACTCAGAATCCCAAAAATCACCATAGAACTTCCCTTCTTCGAATTGTACAAACCAGCCATCAAACCTCAAAACAAACTTCACCAATCATCTCAACACCACTCATAGAACACAAAGCAACCCTCAAAATGGCCTGAAACCTCCTAAATCAAAAACACGATTTCTCCTTCATCAGAACTGAACTTTCAAAACCAAGCCATACAAGCCTCATTCAAGCATTTCAGAAGCTTCAGGGGGTTTATAGGAGTGGTTTAGCATCAAGAAGAAGTCCAGAAAGCTCAGATTGAGAAAGCTTCACCTCAGGTATCATCAAGAATAATTTTTCCAGAAACCTTCTTTTAAGTTCTTAAATGGTTCTACATGCTTCCCTGATCACGCTGATATCTTTACTTTTGAAAATGGTTGAGATTTGAGAATGTATGAACTCTCTGAAAGTTTGCCCGAAAATCTTGTTTGCTTCGATTCTTGTTTTTGATGTAATATAAATGTTATTTGATGATGGATTCTTGCTTAGGGATGTTAGAGGATCATTTCTGGAGCTTTAGAAGGTTTTAATTTGACCTAGGGAAGAAGTTAGGTTGAGTGTCTCACCGGAGAAGATGACCAGAGCTAGCTCCGGTCACCTGAAAATCATTAGGGTTCTAATTAGGGTTTAGGGGGTCAGTTTGAATGTGGGTCGTAGGATTAGTTTAACGCGTGAATGGAGGGCCAGGATTAGTTCATTAAAACCCTAATCAGATTAATTAGTTTAATTAATTAGGTTTAATTTAAAAAATTCCAAATTCAATCCCAGCCACCCATTAGCGCGCCAGTCAATTCCCTCCCTTTTTTGTTCAAATCTGGACCATTGGATGCGCTGACTTCCATTTATTTTCATTTTTAATTCACTTTTATTCATGTCTTTTGCATAATTTATTTAAAATAGTTAAAAACATCCCAAAATTTTGATCTTTTGTATTTCTGATCCAAATATTTTTCTCAACCCAAAAATGATTTTTATTTTATTTTTTGCACTAAAAAATTATTTTTAAAATTTTTAAATATTATTTTTAATTAATTAATGGATTTTAATTAATTAAGAATACATTTAGGTTTCTAAAAATCACCAAAAAAATCATGAACCATTCCAATGAATTTAGAAACATTTTCAAACTCTTCATACAAATTTCTTTTTAGGTTTGATCATAATTTCACAATTTTCTTTGAATTAGGGTCCTTTAAAATCACATTTTTAACCTTAATTTGAAAAATTCATTTCTGCCTAACCATGAAGAGTTTGAACTTGATTCTTTTTGCATTGTTTCACATGTTGCATGTAGTTTATAGGTTATTTTTCTCATGAATTTATCTTGTATTTTCAATTTGATTTGCATTTTCCTTTAAGAATCATCCAAAAACCCTAGCAAACTTAGGAAAATCATAACTTTCAATAGGATTAGCTTCTGACCTTCTCCTTTGGGGTGTGAAATAATATGAGATTAGGGTTTGATTGAGCCTGGTTTCAATTTTTTATCATGTTGTATGCTTCTGTTTTGTTCATTTGCATCTCATATGTTCATAAAACCCTAATTTCTCATGTTCATTTGCATTCTCTTTTGCATTTCATCATCATATGAACTTGCCATGACATTTCAAGCATTCATATGTCATATTAGACATCTTAGGACATGTTAGAACCTTGCTTGATCATTTCTTCATTCATTTTCCATGTCTTGCATTCATTACATTTCATAAACATCCATGTATTTTCAAGCATCTAAGCATGCTTTCATGACATCTCATCTTTGTATGACCATTAATATGCATATTGTATGACTTTACATAATCTCATATGCCATTTAAATTTCATTTTCACTTCTTACTTTGGCCTTTTCACCTCATTTCATTTCATTTCTTCATGCTTTATGTCTTATGCATTCATACTAACATTTCAGGTACTTTTGGTAAGTTATTTGGGAAGTGGATTTGCCTTCACTTCCCACTTCTTCTTATCTCATTCATATGCATTCTTACATGTATTTGAAGTGAACTTGTTCACTTATGTTCCATTCTTCTTACTTTATTTCTTTTAAGTTACTTATCTTCATCAGGAAGTAAGTAACTTATTCTTCTTCTTCCTTCTCTTTTCATTCGCTTCTTCCATTGGTGGCCTTGAAGATCTTTCCTCTTAAGCCCAATAAACCATAGGATATCCAAGCATGATAACTCTTAGGGTTGTGTATAGTTCCCCTTAGTCTTTTACCTTTGAGTCTCCTTGAGGTCTCTCTTCTCATCTTAATAATCAGAGACTAAACTCTTAAAGCTTTAGGACTTTGGAATTAGGGTTATGCATGTATCCTTCTCTTAGGATGGAGTGTATAACTTTAATCCTAAGTGTTAAACCCTTAATTTGTTTAAACCTCTTAATCAAATCACACTAATAATCACCAAGACTTTATCTTGTAACTTGGGCCTTACATTAGGGTTATATATCTTCCTTATGGTTAAGAGGGACTAACCCTAGTGTTTAATGGACAAGTCCCCCTCAAGTTGTCTTACAAACATAAAACCCACTTCTTAATCTCACCCTTTAATTAAAATCCATTTAATAAAGGCTTGCTATATAATAAATTCAATCCCTAACCATGGATTAAGTTGAGGTATCTTCCTCAGCTTAAGTGTGTTCATCTATTATCCTTCTATTAGGATTGTGTAATGAGTTCACTAATCTGTGATTAGAGATTAAACTCATTACTTAACACTAAACAAAAACCCAAAAAAATCTAATTGATCACAAGTAGGTTAATGATCTTAATCCTACATCATCATGGTAATTAAGTTGAGATGCTTATCTCATGCTTAAGTAGGCTCATTATCCCTAATCAGGGAGGATATAATGGGTTTGCAAAACCTTGATTTAGGATTAAACTCATTAACTTATGCAAAACACAAAAAACAATAAAAAACTAAAAACACAAAAACAAACAATAATCGTCTCCTTCGGGATTCTTTTCTCATCACACTCATTCATAAACGAGAACTTGCTTCTTCCGTCTAATGCAAGACAGTTAGCACTCGAGCCAGACGAGTCATACATTTGAGCATAGAAACGTAAGCAGTTCACAGTCAATTTATTTTCAGTCTCTTTGAGTCGAACTATGGTGTTCTAACTACCTCATTGCACGCGAGGATACGTAGGCATAACTTAACGGTTATCGAACAAAAGTCTCTGTGTCTTCCCCCTCTTTCAACATTCTTTTCTAAGCCTCAGTTCCTGAGCAATTCACACCTTTTTGCACTGACACCTGTATTTTCTTTCCCTAGCTTTTGCATACAGATAGCACATACACCTACCCCTTTTAAACACAATCTTGTAAGCGTGGATCCCGTCGAGTACGCCGGACAATCTGGGTGCTAATACCTTCCCAGGTTTTAACCAACCCCCTTTCTCAGTTTCTCTGGTTCGCAACTGTCTTATCCATCTATTTCTCCAGGTTTATGCAGCATTACCTTTCCTTCGGGATAAAAATGCCTAGCTGGCGACTCTATTCAATTCATTTTCACCTTCTCCTTTCGCTGACCGTTCGTGTGTGCACCGGGATGCAAATCTTTGGGAGCGACAGGGGGGTCAGTATGTGGCTGTACATGATAATTATTGCTGGTACCCCCTGTACCTGGGTGATTTTCTTCAGGATTTTGCCGCTCGACCAACTCTCTTAATCTTTCTTGGCTTTGGGCCAACCCAGTCATTACTGCCATGAACCGGTTCATCTGTGCCCTCATTTCAGTTCTTTCATTAGCCATCTGGGTTCTTACGTCAGTCAAATCTTGTTGAACCTGGTCCATCTGTAAGCTCGGAAGGTTGTTTCTTGTAGGATACCGGTGAACTCTGTTGATGGGGAATACTCTCCTACGAGCAATGTTTCCTGAAACCACAACAAAGTGAGAAAACAACAAACAAAATCCTACAAAACAAAGAAATGAGGTTAGTATGCAATGTAGTATGTCTATTTGTCTTCCAAGGGTATCCGGTTTGGTTCTTTGGTTTTGACCTTCCAGACCTCGAAGAAAGATGATGTTGAAGAGAAATGAAGCCCAAAGGATAACACACAAACCATATATTACAAATGCAAAGGTACATAGTTTTGTGATTACAAACAAGTCCCCATGATGGGTCAAAATACAACAAAATCAACAAAAGTACAAGCAAAATGAAGTACAAATACAAAGAAATCAAACATCTAGCCCAAAGTCATCCTCTTTGACTTCCTTCAGGAGAGCATCAGTCACTGGTCCAACGGGATGCTCTTTGATGGTCCTGATAAGAAGGTTCCTGGTGGCAATAACATTTGTCAACTTCTTATATTTGTCTTGGTCTTTGGATCTCTTCAACCCTGCCTGGAGTTTCAATTCAGATATTTCCTTCTGTGTTGCTAACAAAGCTTCCTGACTCTTCTTCTCATTAGCTTCCAGCTGCTCTATCTTAGCTTGGGTCTTCTGATCTTCCCGTGAACGAGCCTCAGTAATTCTGATCCATCTAGCTTGACTCTCTTCCAAGTAATGCTCAGCTCTGGCCTTCTGAATCTTGGCTTCTTTGCAACCATTCTTCAATACCAACTCCCCTGCTCGAGCTCTTCTGATGTAATCATCTGTCTTCTCAATCTTGGTTATATGCTTGATCCGGAGCTTTTCTAACCTCTCATTGTCCAGACGACTATCATTCCTCTCCCATAGGGTCTTCTTTAGAGCTTTAGAAAGTTGAGTATTCCTTTCTTTCAACTTCTCAAACTCCTCTAAACTGACTGTAGCTACAGGCTCTACTATTGATGGTCCAGGTACATCCTCCAGGGTGAATGGCATGCGGGTGATCCGTCCTCTGATACGAGACCAATCAATATACTGAGCTGAAGCTATGTTGTTGAACTTGCCAAGAATGACAGTCCCTTTTCTCTGAATGTTATCCCAAGCCCAGGCTGCTTGTCGAGTGATGGCATGATTATTCTGAATGTCATAGTAAAGGGTTTCTGATAAGTCTTGCTCTCTTGGTGGATGTACCAAGGAATACCCTAATTGCCTTTTGAACAGCAAAGGGTTATAGTTTATGCAACCCTTCACTCCAATCAGAGGTACATTGGGATACTGCCCACAGCTGGTGATTATGTCTCTGCCCTTGGTGCTCTGAGTGCACCACCTAATGTCTTCTGATGTAAGGGCAATCATTCTCTTAGCTCAATTTCTTGACTGATGAGGGTTCAAGAAAGCTTTTGTCTTTGGCAAGTGTCTCAATAGCCAACAGTAGAAAAGAGGGCAATCATTCTCTTAGCCCAATTTCTTGACTAGCAAGGTAGGAACTGGATTTTTCAGCAGGAAGAGATGGATAGCATTCTTACTCACAAACTTAGGCTCGTCTGCAAACAAGATGATACCATATATGCTAAGGGCCAAAAGAGCACAAACAGTTTCCCACTTCCCTGCTGCAGCATGACTGGTGGCCTGAGTAATCAAGAAGTCCAAATGAAGGCCTGGTGTCGCTCCCACCAAATGACACCTGGTCAAGAGGCGTACAGACGCGAACGGTCGGCGAAAGGAGAGAGAACACACAAGGGTGAACTCAGAAAGAAAAGAGTCGCCATCTAGGCATTTTTATCCCGAAGGAAAGGTAATGCTGCATAGACCTAAGAAAAAGATCGATAAGACGGTTGCGAACCAGAGAGACTGAGAAAGGGGGTTGGTTACAACCTGGGAAGGTATTAGCACCCAGATTGTCCGCCGTACTCGACGGGATCCACGCTTAAAAGATTTGTGTTTCAAAGGGGTAGCGTCAGTGCAATTTGTGTATCAAAGCTAGAAAGAATGCAAGTGTCAGTGTAAAAGAAAAAGTGAAGTGTATAAATGAAGTGTCAGTGTAAGAACAAAAATGGAATGCTCAAGATCATGAGGCTTAAAGAATAATGCTGGAAAGAGGGGGAATATACAGAGACTTTTGTTCGATAACTGTTAAGTTATGCCTACGTATCCTCTCGTGCAATGAGGAAGTCAGAACACCGTAGTTCGACTCAAAGAGACTGAAAAGTAAATTGACTTGTGAACTGCTTACTTGTCTATGCTCAAGTGTATGACCTGTCTGGCTCAGGTGCAAACTGTCTTGCATTAGACGGAAGAAGCGAGTTCTCGTTTGTGAGTGAATGAGATGAGAAAAGAATCCCGGAGGAGACGATTATTGTTTGTTTTTGTGTTTTCAATCTTTTATTGCTTTTGGAGTTTTGTCATAAGGAAATGAGCTTAAGCCTAAAAAGGTTAGTAAACTCATCACATCTTCCCTTTGATTAGGGGTAATGAGAATACCTTAAGCATGAAGTAAGCACCTCACACTTAATCACCATGATGTAGGATTAAGATCATTAACCTACTTGTGATTACTTAGATGTTTTTGTTGTTTTTGTTTAGTGTTAAGTAATGAGTTTAAGCCATAATCAAGGACTTAATGGACCCATTACACCATCATAATAGAAGGATGATAGATGAGAACATTTAAGCTGAGAAAGACTCCTCAACTTAATCCATGATTAGGGATTAACCTCATGACAAAACAAAGCCTTTATTAAAGTGGATTTTAATTAATGATAAGATGAAGAAGTGATTTTTATGGTTTGTAAGACAACTTGAGGGGGACTTGTCCATTAACACTAGGGTTAGTCCTTCTTAACCAATCAAGGAAGAATTAGAACCCTAATGCAAGGCCCAAGTTACAAGCTATTTGTCTTAGTGATTATTAAGTGGATTGATTAAAGGAGTTAAACACATCAAGGGTTTAACACTTAGGATTAAAGTTATACACTCCATCCTAATAGAAGGATGCAGGCATAAACTTAATCACAAAGCCTTAAAACCTTTAGGGTTTAGTCCTTGATTATGAGATGAGAAGAGAAGACTCAAAGATGACACAAAGGCAAAACTAAATGGGGGACTAATCAAACCCTAATTGTGATCATGCTTGGGTATCCTAGGTTTTGTGGGGCTTAAGAGAGAAAGAATCTTCAAAGAGCCACTAAGGAGGAACAAGATGAAAGGAGAAGGAGGAAAGAGAAACAAGCTAACTTACTTCACTTAAGAAGATAAGTTACTTGAAGAAAGAAAGTAAGAGATGAACATGAATGAGCAAGCTCACTCTAATACAAAGATAAAATTCAGCAAAGATGCAAGAGAGATGAGAGGGGATTGTGAGAAGTGAAGGCAAATCCACTTCTCAAAACAACTTACCACCTGAAAAGTTAGCAAAAGAAATGAAATGTAATGCAAATGAGATGGAATGCCATGATGCAAACCAAAACCAGAAGCATAAACATAATGTTAATGATTCTAAGGGATGATGCAAACACATGACAAGAGATGATAATGATCAAACAAGCATAAGGATGTAAATGAGGCATGCTTTGAACCATGGAAGTTCATGAAAGTTTATGAAATGCAATGGACATATAACATGAAAAATGAAGGATGCAATGATCAAACATGATTCTAATATGTCCTAAGATGTATTATGAATTATGTGGATGCACAAAATGTCATGGCAAGTCATTGAATGCAAGCAAATGAGAGATGGATGCAAAGGAAAGCACAAATTAGGGTTTATGATCAACACACAAAGAAAAATTCAAAATCAGAAGCAAATGACATTATAAAAAATTGAAAATGGGATCAAAGGAACCCTAACCCTATACAAGTTCACTGCCCAAAGGAGGAGACCTAGATCTAAACCTAATGGAAGTTATGAATTTCCTAAGTCAATTAGGGTTTTAAGGTACCTCATCATGAAAAATGAAAAACAAATTGAAAATGAAAGATCAATTCAAACCAAATTTATCATATGAACTACATGCCATGAAGGATGCAATGCAAGAAGAACCATCATCAAACTCTCAACGGTTAGGCATAATGGATTTTTCAAATTTTGAACAAAAATATTACCTTGAAATGAATTTAATTCCAAAGAAAATGATCAAAATGCATCAAGAACCAAAAAGAAATTTGTTTTGAGAGTTGGATAATGTTTCTAAATGTTTTTGAATGCAATGTGAATTTTTTAGGTGATTTTTAAATACCTAAATGTATTTTTAATTAATTAATTTTCATTAACTAATTAAAAATAAACATTTAAATGATTTAAAAATAATTTTTAATGCGAAAAAATAAAAATAAAAATATTTTTGGGTTCTGAAAATTAATGAAATCTTTGACAAAAAATTTCAGAATTTTTAAATGTTTTTTACTATTTTAAATAATTCGTAAAAGATAAATCAAATTAAATGAAATAAAAATTGAATTTATGAGAAGTATGCAAATCCACTGGCTGAGATTCAAAGAGAAAAGGAGGGAATTGACCCGCGCCATATCCAATGGCTGACATTCAAACTGACTGGATTTATTTAAACTTAATTAATTAATCTAATTAATTAGGATTAGGGTTTTAATGAATGATCTGGGCCCTTCAAACGCGCGGGAGTCAACGCCAGTCAAACAAATCCATGGTCCAAATTCAAATTGAGCCCTAAACGTGATTAATGAGCTAATGACTTTCAGGTGGCCGGAAATGACCTCCGGTCATCTTCTCCGGCCACAACCCTCCCTGAAAATTGCTAACTTCTTCCCTAGGCTTCTAAAACTCAATTTCTCTGCCCAGAAATGATCCCCATACATCATACATCAAGAATCAACAAACAAACAACATTTAAAACACACCAAAAGAGAGAATCGAATCAAAACAGTTCTAGGTCAAAAATTTCCAGAACACGAATACATACTCATTTCTCAACCATTTTCAAAACAAAACATATCACCATGATCAGTGAAGCATAAAGAATCATTTAGTAACTTAAAAACAAGTTTCTGGAAAAAATGTTCTTGAGCTCACCTGAACTGAAGCTTTGATCTTTGGAACTTTCTGGCTGCCTCCTTGATCCAAAACGCCTCTAATGAACCTCCTAAGAAGCTTGCAGTGCTTGTTTGGAATTTCTTTTGGCTGGTTTGAGAGATTGATAGAGTTCTGTTCAGGAGGGGTGAGAAATCGTATTTCTGCTTGGGGTAGTTTCAGGGACAACTGAGGATTGAGAAATGATCAGAGGAACATGGTGAGTGGTTTTGTGAAGTTTGTTTTGATGTTTGATGCTTGTGTGATGAGTTTCGAAGGAAAGTGCATAAGAGGTGAGTTTTGGGAACTATGGCTTATGAGATGTTTCAGGCTGTGTTGTGTTATGTGTTGGGTTCCTTTTGGTACACATATCAATCCTTGATAGGTCAGAGAGTTGTTGTGGAGCAGTGTGATTGGTATGGAGCAAAATGCATAAAGTCAACTTTTTGTGTAAGAGAGGTATGGGCTATGGCAGTCAAGGTACAAAGCATGGCTTGGCTGCAGCTTGAATCAGGGAGAACCATGGAAATGAATTAGAGGCAATGCAGCAAGTGGATTAGGGTTTGTGAGAGTTTTTGCAATTTCACAAAGTCTTGGCCCTTTTGAAGTTTTTTAATGCACAAGTCATGAAAATGGACAAGTCTTTGGTGCATTCTGACTTTTAGGTCATGGTTCATGTTTGTGCAAAGGTTAGAAGTCCCATTGAAGTCATATAAAGGCTTGGCATGAGGTTTTGCAACTTTGCCTCTTTGGTTCAAAACTTGAAATTATGTGATTTTGTCCAACTTTGACAAGCCATAACTTTTGATCCAAAATGAATTAGAATGAGTTCTTGCACTTTTTGAAAAGGTAATGATCCAATATACAACTTTCATGACCAAAGTTTTCTCATTTGAAGCATTTTTGAATCAATTTGAGGAGGTTGAAAAACTTTCCCAAAATGGCAAGTTTACATTACAAGTCACTTTCCCAAAAAGGCAACTTTGCAAATGGCTTGAAATTCTTCACTTTTGTGAACTTATAACATCTTTTATGATCAAATAAAGATCATACATATTCAAAATTATGAAGAACACCATTTGGTTGGGTCATTGGGGGCCTCAGATGCCCTGATTTTAAACTGACTTGCTCAAGAAGTCAACTCTTGATTAGATGCCTTCCCCATGGAATTTCTTCATGAAACTCGATATGCATGATCCTTATAACATATATAGACCAATAGAAACAAGAATGACCAAAAAATTTGGAGTTACGGCCTCTGAAACCAAAACCCTAATTCTAGGTCATATGTGCAGTTAAACCTGGCTCTGCTTCCCTGCCTTTCTCAGTTCTTGTGATTCTTTGACTTTCTTGACTTTGTGAGGATATAATATGATGCTTGAACCTACATGGACCCTCTTGAAATGATTGATGACCTTTGAAGTGGCTCAAATGGCTCAGGGATGGCTCAGATCACAAACCCTAGATGCAGATGACTTAGAAACAATGCAGTGAATCAAAAATGTGGTTTGAGAGGCTATGATTGAATTTATGCATATTAAAAGATCACAAGCCATGGTGAAATGGGTGAGGGAAAATTTGGGGTGTTTACAGCTGCCCCTATTCAAGCATGAGTTAGCTGTGCAGAATGTAAGCAACGACTTTAACAGGCAAACAAGATAACTTGTGGTTGAATACCAAAGACAATCCAAAATTTGCACTCACAGAATGAAGAAGAAAAGGGATATAGATTGTAAAAAGAAAATAAAGTATATTATAAAGTGCGGGTGACGGAGAACAAACGTCGAGCAGAGGGTGACTGCTGGGGATAAAGCAATGACGGGGACGGCCGACATGCTGGGGAAGATGCGGGAAATAAAGCAATAACGGGGACGACCGACAAGCTGGGGATATAAGAGATTATGATGGGGACGGCCATCAAGTCAAGCTATAAGACTCTCTGGGGATTATAAAAATAAATGATGGGGACGGCCATCGGGTTGAGGAAATGAATGAAACAGATGATGAGGTACGGTCATCAAAGGTGAAGGACGATCACCTAGCAGGGGACGACTGCTCTGTTGAGGATAAGATGAGGGACGATCATCTATTTGTGAAGGACGATCACCTGGAAGGGTATGGTTGCCAAAGGTATCACGACATAGGACGAGTGTCGGATGAAAAGGTCGACGATGGGGACGGCCATCGGATAAGCATGATGAAGGACGATCATCAAGAGGTGAAGGACGATCACCTAGCAGGGTACGGCTGCTCTCGGGATTTATCATGACATAGGACGAATGTAAGATAACAAGATCAACGATGGGGACGACCATCAGATAGAATGATGAAGGATGATCATCAGGAGGTGAAGGACGATCACCCGGTAGGGTACGGCTGCCAAAAAGGTATCATGACATAGGACGAATGTCAGATAGAAAGAAAATAGTTTAACAAGATTTGTTGGGGATTCTTCTGGGGAAGGGTAGACACAGACGAGTGTCTAAATCCAAGAGATGAAGGTATAAGTGTTTTGCCATGGTGTATAGATTAAAGATGCGGACGAGCATCCTTAAGACTATGATACGGACGAGCATCCTTAAGACTATGATACGGACGAGTATCAGTAGAAACAAACGCTTGACGCATGTTCAAAGATGATGATACGGACGAGTACCAACTGGTTAACAAAGAACACGGACGAGTGTCGGATTTGAGGGGATTTAAATGATATATACAAGATACGGACGAGTATCTGTATGAGTAAAAAGATGATGAGTAACACAGACGAGTGTCGGAAAAAGTGTATTATAAACAAGTGTGTGGTTTTCAAAGTGTTTGGGTAACTATGCTGGGGAAGGTGACACGGACGGGCGTCAAGGAATTGTGTATATATGTATCTATGATGTGAGTGAAAAGGGGACGCTTTGGCTTTCTGCTGGGGATATGACACAGACGGGTGTCAAGAAGTATCTGTATCTTTAAGGAAAATGCTTTGGCTCTCTGGTGATGAATTTGAGAGGTATTTTTGTATATGGTCGGTATTTACAAGTGTTCAGTTCGACGTGTGGCTTGTGATTATGCAATATGTTTGACTTTTGCCGTAATGCTCCGCATTAGACGGAATGCTACGCTCTGTGGGGAAAATATGATGCGAATGCTATGATTATGCAAAGATAACGATCCGGGATCCGGATCCCGCTGCTGTGGAGATCTCTGGCTGATCTGCTTGAAGTGGACATCCCAACTGGGGATAAGACCATTGGTAGATCTGATAAGATGTATCTGCATGGGGAAACAGATCACTGATAGACCCATCCCTGTAATGGGGGACCCAGCTGGGGGTTTGAAGAAGCTTCCTTCACTCTGTTTGTGAGTTCTTCATGCGTTGCCCTTTTGGATAGAGGTTGAGACTCTGTGGGGAGGTAGTTCCCTGGTTGGCACTTGGCTGGGAAGAAAAAAAGATCACTGGAAGATCTTCCTAGAGATTTCTGTAGGGATCCTGCTGAGGATGATACTCGACAACTCAGCTGGGGAGAAAACACCTTCGGTGCTAATCTGGAAGACGGACTGAGTAGATAATGATCTGACAGCTTGCTGGGGAGAAGCTTTCATGCCCCATGCCGCGCTTTGAACACCTGCAGTCCTGCATGACAAAGAAACGTACAAGTATCCCGAGGTATCCCTTACTGGATTCCATCATAAGAGTTTAAACACTCCCAGGAGTAAGTATATTTCCTGCAAGCATGTAGTTTGGGAAAGACGCATCTGTATTTATGCGATCAACAAATTAATGACATCGGACATTTTTGCAAATAGAAGAGTACGAGACAGTGTGTGACCGAAAATCTGATTTTATTAATTTGTGTGCCCTGAATTGGCAATTACAGTCAAAGAAACGGATCCCCTGAAATGAGGAGATCGTTATAGATTGAGAAACAAACAGATGTTGGCAATGTTGATGACGCTTCAAGGAGCTTCCTCTTTGCTATGACTCGTATGACTTTTGACGTTCTTCTCGTCTTGCTTTTGAAGGAAGCTGATTCTGACCGATGCTCGAACCTTTCGAAGCTTACCATGTTGTAAGTGATACAGATGAATTCAGAATGCAGTTGTTCGTTTATTCCCTTATTTTGCGTGGATCGCCCTTTCGGGTTTTCAATCCACCGGGATACCCATTTTTGCCTGAGTTGTCCAATGCGGCTTTTCAACTTAGCGGGTGTACATTTTTTATTTATTTTCCCTTATTTTTGCCCGAGTCTTTTATTCTGTTTTTGACTCGCCGGGATGCCCTATTTTTGCCTGGACTTACATTCTGTTTTTATGTCCAGCGGGTCATTTTTATGCGAAGTATTTTTTAACTGCATCTGAATTCACAGGGGACAGGAAATCTTCACCATCCATAGTACTGAGCATCAGTGCTCCACCGGAGAAAACCTTCTTTACTATGAATGGGCCGTCGTAGTTTGGAGTCCACTTGCCCCTGTGGTCTATATGAGGAGGAAGGAGTCTTTTCAGCACCAGATCTCCTACTTGGTACTCTCGGAGCCTGACTTTCTGATCGAAGGCTTTCTTCATTCTTTTCTGATACAGCTGCCCATGACAGATTCCAGCCAATCTCTTCTCTTCAATCAGATTCAGTTGTTCGTATCGGGACCGGACCCATTCTGCTTCGTTCAGCTTAACATCCATCAGTACCCGCAGGGAGGGTAACTCAACTTCAACAGGTAGGACTGCCTCCATACCATACACAAGTTGATACGGTGTTGCCCCAGTGGATGTTCTGATTGACGTACGGTACCCATGCAAGGCAAATGGTAGCATTTCGTGCCAGTCTTTGTAGGTAACTACCATTTTCTGCACAATCTTCTTGATATTCTTATTAGCCGCTTCAACAACGCCTTTCATCTTTGGCCTGTAAGGAGAAGAATTGTGGTGTTGGATCTTGAAGTCCCGACACAGTTCTGCCATCATTTTATTGTTCAAGTTGGAACCATTATCAGTAATGATTCGTTCGGGCACTCCATACCGACAGATGATGTCTCTTTTCAGAAATCAGGCTACCACTTGCCTGGTAACATTGGCATAAGAAGCTGCTTCAACCCACTTGGTAAAATAGTCAATGGCTACCAGGATGAATCTGTGGCCATCTAAAGTTGTTGGTTCAATCTTGCCAATCATATCAATGCCCCACATGGCAAAGGTCCAGGGTGAAGACATCACATTCAGAGGATTGGGAGGCACATGCACCTTATCCGCATAAATCTGGCATTTATGGCATTTTCTGGCATAGGCACAACAGTCTGCATCCATTGTGATCCAGTAATAACCTGATCTTAGCAACTTTTTAGCCATTGCATGCCCTCCTGCATGGGTACTAAAAGATCCTTCGTGCACCTCGTGCATTAACAAGTCTGCTTCTGCCTTATCAACACATCTGAGGAGTACCATATCAAAGTTTCTCTTGTACAGGGAACCGTCAGCATTCAGGAAGAAACTACCAGCTAGCCTTCTTAATGTCTTCTTGTCATTGGAAGATGCCCCAGGTGGGTATGTTTGATCCTCTAAGAAGCATTTGATATCATGGAACCAAGGCTTATCGTCTTTGACAATGTCTGCTGAGAACACATATGCTGGTCTGTCAAGTCTGGATACTGAGATCCGAGGTACAAAGTTGGCAGCTTGAACTTTGATCATCGATGAAATGGTAGCCAGAGCATCCGCAAACTGATTCTCGTCTCGAGGGATATACTCAAGCTTGACCGTTGTGAAGAAAGTCAATAACCTCCTTGTATAATCCCGGTAAGGTATCAGATGATCTTGGTGGGTGTACCATTTGCCGTTGGTTTGATTGATTACCAGAGCCGAATCTCCGAACACAGTCAAAGTCTTGATCCTGAGGTCAATGGCTTCCTCAAGACCCATAATACAAGCTTCGTATTCAGCTTCGTTGTTAGTGCAGTTGAAAGTGAGTTTTGCCGAGAAAGGCATGTGAACTCCCTTAGGTGTAATGAGTACTGCACCAACACCACGACCATTCATATTAACAGCCCCGTCAAACATCATAGTCCATTCTTCCTCTGGGTCAGGCCCTTCAATGTGAACAGGCTCTTCATGATCTTTCGCTTTTATGAACATGATGTCCTCATCAGGGAAGTCAAATCTCATAGGCTGGTAATCATCAATGGGCTGTTCAGCAAGATAATCAGACAATACACTGCCCTTGATGGCTTTTTGAGATGTGTACTGAATGTCATATTCTGTGAGGATCATTTGCCATCTTGCAACCCGTCCGGTAAGTGTTGGCTTCTCGAAAATGTACTTAATTGGGTCCATCTTTGATATCAATAAAGTAGTGTGGGTCAACATATACTGCCTTAGTCGGCGAGCAGCCCACGCTAAAGCACAGCAAGTTTTCTCAAGCAGTGAATAACGTTGTTCACAGTCGGTAAACTTTTTGCTTAGGTAGTATATCGCATACTCTTTTCGACCAGACTCGTCATGCTGGCCCAACACACACCCCATTGATTCTTCTAATACTGTCAAGTACATGATTAGGGGTCTTCCTTCAACTAGAGGCATAAGGATTGGAGGCTCTTCTAAATATTCCTTGATTTTGTCAAAAGCCCTTTGGCAGTCTTCATTCCACCTGACTGTTTGTTCTTTTCTTAACAGCTTGAATAAAGGCTCACAGGTTGCTGTAAGGTGAGATATGAACCATGAAATGTATTTCAATCTACCTAGAAACCCCCGAACCTCCTTTTCAGTCTTCGGTGCAGGCATTTCTTGAATGGCTTTAACTTTATCAGGGTCAACTTCAATCCCTTTCTCACTTACAATAAATCCCAACAGCTTACCAGATCGTACCCCGAATGTGCACTTGTTGGGGTTTAATTTCAGTTGATACTTCCTCAGATGCTTGAATAACTTCAACAGATTCACCAGGTGGTCTTCTTTTGTGAGGGACTTAGCAATCATGTCATCCACATAACATTCGATTTCTTTATGGATCATGTCATGGAATAATGTCACCATAGCCTGCTGATAAGTCGCACCAGCATTCTTCAGTCCAAAAGGCATCACCTTATAACAGAACGTGCCCCAGGGTGTGATGAAAGTTGTCTTCTCCATATCTTCAGGTGACATCTTGATCTGATTGTATCCAGAAAATCCGTCCATGAAGGAAAACACCGAGAACTGAACCGTGTTATCAACCAATACATCAATGTGAGGTAAAGGGAAGTCATCCTTCGGGCTGGCTCTGTTCAGATCCCGGTAGTCCACACACATCCTCACTTTGCCGTCTTTTTTAGGCACAGGTACAATATTAGCGACCCACGGCGGATAGCTAGTTACAGCAAGGAAACCGGCGTCCCACTGCTTTTGTACCTCTTCCTTAATCTTCATTTCCATATCTGGGCGAGTACGGCGCAACTTCTGTTTTACTGGAGGACAATCTTCCTTCAAAGGCAGCTTGTGCATGACAATATCGGTGTCCAACCTTGGCATATCCTGATAAGACCAAGCGAAAACATCCACGTATTCCCGGAGCATATCAATCAGTTTCTCTTTCACTGAGTCTTGTAGGCAGGCCCCGATCTTAACTTCTTTTACGTCTTCCTCCGTACCAAGATTAACTGTTTCGACCTCCTCCTGATGAGGAGTGATAACCTTTTCCTCTTGCCTTAACAACCTGGCTAGCTCTTCAGGAAGCTCATAATCTTCTTCAACCCCTTCATCAGCTTGATTGATTGGATTGTCAAAGTCATACGAAGTCATAGCAGTGTTGTTGTCGGTGCAGTCTGAAAGGCACTCTCTGCAAGGGTTTAGATTGGTTTATTTTAGTGATCAATTTTAATCTTGTTTAGAAAAAGTGAAATGAAGTTATCATTTTGGAAAACATTGCCATTTTATTTTTGTACAAAAAGAAAAATGAAAAACAGTGAGCGGAAAAGAAAAAGACTCATTTGCAAAAGATGTCCGATATTCATTGATTAATCCATTTGCACAAAATTACAAGATGACCCGATTACAAAATGAGTCTTGTCATCTTGGGCAAGATGCAAGACTTTATGCATGCTTAAAAATACAGGAAATAATAATTACTCTGCAGGAGTAACCCTTATAATTTCCTGGGAAGACCAGTTAAGGACTTGGCTCCCCGGGATCCATGGACGTATCCAGCTCTCCAGGTTGCGGTCGCTTTCCTCCTCGTCTTCCAAGTTGTTCACAGCATCCGGGGTAAGCATTCCCCCGCTGACAAAATTGGGCTTCTTGGCAGCCTCTAATTGATCTTGTTGAGTTGGTTTGTAACCCAACCCAAATCTGTCTTCTTTCTTCTCCACGGGTAACAGCTTGGCCCAGCCTTGGGCAGTACCCTCTTCAACAACCTTCCGGGCTTGCTGATAAGACGTTATGGAGGTTTCCAGTACAGCAGATGCTTCATTTATGTTCAGGGCCTCAAACCCCTGTCTCATAGTTTCATGGATCTCTCCATCCATTTCTATGTACTTATACGTAGCCAGATGGCTAACAAAGATGTCTTCTTCCCCACAGATGGTGATGATCTAGCCTTCCCACTCGAATTTCAGCTTCTGGTGAAGGGTAGACGTAACAGCGCCAGCGGCATGGATCCAGGGTCTACCCAACAAACAGCTGTAGGCCGGCTGAATGTCCATCACATAGAAGGTAGTTTTGAAGGTCTGCGGGCCAATCATCACAGGCAGATCAATCTCTCCAAGCACTGATCTCTTAGAGCCATCAAATGCTCTCACCACCAAATTACTCGGACGCAATGCCAAGCCATCATACTCCAGCTTCACTAAGGCTTTCTTTGGTAGAACATTGAGTGACGACCCAGTGTCCACCAGTACATGAGACAGAACAGCACCTTTGCATTCCAAGGTGATATGTAAAGCTTTGTTGTGGTTATGTCCCTCAGTTGTTAAGTCAGCATTGGTGAAGCCCAGTCCATGACTGGTGTTGACATTTGCCACAACGATTTCTAGCTGATTAACGGTGATCTCCTCTGGCACGTATGCTGCGTGCAGGACTTTCAATAATGCATTCCTGTGAGCTTCAGAACACATTAACAGGGATAATATGGAGATTTTTGAGGGAGTGTGGTGAAGCTGATCCACCACCTTGTAATCACTTCTTTTGATGATTCTCATAAACTCGTCTACATCTTGCTCAAAAGATGTCTTCTGAGTTTCTCTGACAATTGGCTCTTCAAATACCACACTCTTTCCTTTTGCTTTGGCAGCAGCTTCTGCTTCAGCATTAGGTCTTTGTACTTGTGAGGCAAAAAGGCGTCCACTTCTGGTGAAGCCTCCGCCTCCCCCAACATTATCAATCTGTGGAGAAGAGGTTGAAGAATCCAAAGTGATTTTCTCCTTGTTGCAGTAGAGATCAGAGCCATAATGCCAAGGTATGGCATTACTGCTTTCATAAGGAACTGGTCCAGGCACCGTGATGGTAACTGGACTGACTGCTGCGGAGGAGGGTACTGTAATGGTGTGCGGATCATAGTAAATTGTAACTGGTGATCTGGCAGGAGGTGCCACTGCTTGTTGTTGGAAATTGTTGTTTGGAGGAACATCTGATGGATCATAGTAAATGGTGATTGTTGAGACATCTTCATTAATTTCTGTTGGCGTTGTAGAAGATTCTGCTGATAAAATGGATGCTGATGTTGTAGAAGAAATGGGTGTTGACATTTGATTTGTTGAAGTGATGGATGGAGCCATTGCTGATGATATTGATGAATCGGTAGGAATGATTGTTGCTGCTGTTGTAGAAGAATCAGGAATTGTTGTCAAAGGAATTGCTGGATTTGTAGGCGCCGTTGTTGAGATTTGAAGGATACCTCCCTTGATAAGACCATCTATGCCGCTTCTCAAATTATCACACTCGTTGACTGCGATGTTGCAATACCCACAACCGAGTTCACACCCGGGGAACACCTGGCACTCCAGAAGCTGAGCTTTAATTTCGACCAGAGGTGTTCGGATTTGTGCAACACTGGTGATCAGCGTAGATGGTTTGTCTTCCTCAATGGCATTAATCCTCGGCCCACCATGATTAGGCATAGGATTTCTGTTGACATTTGGAGGAGGTGCGAAGTTGAGGGCCTTAGAATCCACCAGATCTTGCACTTTCATTTGCAAAGCCCTGCATTTTTCCGTATTGTGGCCTGGTGCATTGGAATGGAAAGCACACCTGGCGTTGACATCGTAATTCTTTGGGAGATTAGAGGGATCTGGTGGTGCCAATGTCCTTAACTCAACCAAATTAAGCTTCAGGAGTTGTGTCAATAAGGCAGCATAAGGCATAGGAATAGGATCAATCACCCTATTTGCCTGTGATGGTCTTTGCTGAAAGGGTCGTTGTTGTTGATTGCTGTTATTGTTGTTGTATGTTCTTTGCGGCGGATACTGAACTTGCTGTTGATAATGTGGTTGTGGTTGTGGTTGATATGCTGGTTGCTGAGGAATCGGAGCTGGAATAGTGATAGCTGCTACTGATCTGTGGACATACTGAGGTCTGCCCTGGTGGCATGAATGGCATTTGTCTCACCGGTCCTTAGAGGTCCCACAAAAGGCTTCCTGGGATTACTGGACGAACTTGCACCATTATCAGAAATTTTGCCATTTTTAATAGACTTTCAATTCTTTCACCGGCTATAACTACGTCTGCAAAGCTGGTAGAAGAAAAGGCGGCCAATCTATCAATGTATGTTCCTTGCAAAGTATTCATGAACATGTCGGCCATTTCTCTTTCCGACATGGGTGGCTGGACAGCAGCAAGCTGTCTCCACCTTTGGGCATATTCCCTAAAGCTTTCTCTGGAGGATTGAGACATTCCCATTAGGAGGGTCCTGTTAGGAGCCATGTCCAGATTGTATTGGTATTGTCTGATGAAGGCTTCAACTAAGTCCTTCCAGCATCTGATAGTAGCTCTGGTCAAGTGTGAATACCACTCCCTTGAAGCCCCAGTCAAACTGTCTTCAAAATAGAACATCCACAGTTTTTCATCCATGGTATATGCTTTAAGTTTTCCCAGAAAAGACTGCAGGTGAGTTCGTGGACAAGAAGTTCCATTGTATTTCTCGAAGCAGGGAGGTTTAAACTTGTGGGGGATTCTTACTCCATCCACTAACCCCATATCCATTACATCAAAACCCAAGGAGTTTTGAGACTCCAGAGATCTCAATTTCTCAGCAATTTCATCAAACCTCCTATCATAGACTTCATCACCAGCTCCCATGACAGTGAATTGCTCTGCTTGGGGGTTTTCCTGTAAGATCCTCCCCCCGGTAGTATTTCCTTGCACATTACCCGGGACATTGACTTCCGGATCTAGATGAGGTCCAAATACAGGTGGATTAACATGAGTCTGTCCCCTCTCGTTGTTACTTGTTCCTCCAGTCCCAGGATGAGGCTCCTCGGGAGTTTGTCTTTCTACCAATGCCCTTAGCCTTTCTTGGGTCTGAGCCAAACCAGTCATCACGGTCATGAATTGGGCCATTTGGTTCCTCATCTCCACTCTTTCGTTAGCCATCTGGGTTCTGACCTCGGTCAGGTCTTGCTGTACTTGCTCCATTATAATACCCGGAAGGTTGTTGCGAGTAGGATACCGGTGTGCACGGTTGACAGGGAACACTCTTCTGCGAGCAATATTTCCTGAACCACAACAGAGTTAGAGACAACAAAATAATACAAAACCTACAGAACAAAACAAAAGTTAGTATGCAATGCAGTATGCTCATTTGTTTTCCAAGGTATCCGGCTTGGTTCTTGGTTTTGACCTTTCCAGACCTCGAGGAAGATGCTTTGATGTTGCTTGAGAAAAGAAACTCAGTGAAAACAAACTAACAAATACATTACAAATGGTGGATCATACATAGTTTATTTTTACAACATATGCCCCTGAAGGGTCAAAATACAATATAAAAAGAAAAGTACATCAAATGGAAATAACAACAATCAAAGAGTCAGACATCTAGTCCAAACTCATCCTCCTTAACCTCCTTCAAAAGTGCTTCAGTTACAGGACCAGCCGGATGCTCTGTAATAGTCTTGATGAGGAGGTTTCTGGTGGCAATGGCAGTGGTCAGCTTTTTGTGCCTATCCTGATCCTTTGATCTCTTCAAACCAGCCCTAAGCTTCAACTCTGAAATCTCCTTCTGGGCTGCCAGCAAAGCTTTCTGTTGCTTCTTCTCAATGGCCTCTAACTGCTCAATCCTGGCTTGAGTTTTCTGATCTTCTTGAGTACGAGCTTCAGTGATCCTGACCCACCTAGCTTGACTTTCTTGCAGATAGAGATCAGTCCTGGCCTTCTGAAGCTTGGCCTCTTTACAAGCATTCTTCAATATTTGCTCCCCAACTCTTGATTTCTTAATGTAGTCCTATGTTTTCTCAATCTTGGCCAGATGCTCCACCCTAAGCTTCTCCAACCTTTCAATGTCCAGACGACCATCACTCCTCTCCCAGAGGGTCCTCTTCAGAGCTTGAGACAGATTCTCATTCCTTTCCTTCAGTTTCTCAAATTCTTCCAGGCTGACAGTTGCTGCTGGCTGTACTGTAGAAGGTCCAGGTGTGTCCTCAATGGTAAAGGGCATTCCAGTGATCTGAGCTCTAGCATGGGACCATTCATAGTATTGGGCTGAAGCAACATTATTACACTTCCCAAGAATAGCCATCCCCTTTGTCTGGATGTTGTCCCAAGCCCAGGATGCTTGTCTGACAACAGCTAGATTAGGCTTTATCTCACAATACAGGGTCTCAGCTAAATCTTGCACTCTAGGAGGGTGGACCAAAGCATAGCCCAGTTGTCTCTTAAACAACAAAGGATTGTAGTTGATGCAACCCTTTACTCCTATCAGAGGTACATTTGGGTATTGCCCACAGCTAGTAATGATGTCCTTGCCCTTGGTGCTCTGGGTGCACCATCTGATGTCATCTGAGGTCAAAACAATAAGTCTCTTAGCCCAATTCTTCTGTTGGTGAGGATTCAGGAAGGCATCTGTCTTGGGTAAGTGTCTAAGCAACCAAGTGTGATATAAAGGAGCACAGCATCGCACCAACTTTCCTCTTTGTTTCTCATTCCTCTGATGAATGGAGTAATAAAAATCTCCCAGCAATGTGGGTACTGGGTTCCTCAGAAGGAAAAGATGAATGGCATTCTTGCTGATAAATTTGGGCTCATCTGCAAACAGTATAACCCCATATATGCTGAGGGCTAACAATGCACAAACGGCCCTCCATTTTCCCAAAGAGGCCTTCAGGATGGCCTGAAAAATCAAGAAATCCAAGTGCAAACTAGGGATCCCAGCTTTTGTTGTCATATTTTGCTCAATCAAGGCAGGCTCCAAGTACAGTGCTTTTGCTACTTCTCCATTACTGGGAGCTGGCATTTTCGGGTTGAAGGGGATCCCACCTCTGATAGGTACTCCAATCAATGAAGAAAACTCCTCCAGCAAAGGCCCTAGCTGGAAGTCTGGAAAGGTAAAACATCTCAAGGGAGGGTCATAAAACCGTAAGCATGTGTGGATCATGCTTCTCTGAGAAGGGTCAAGGTCCATAACCATATCCAGGATACCTCCATAATGCTCTCTAAACAAAGGGATGTGGTCAGGTGTGATAAGTGACTGGACCTGCCTAATACCAGTCAACACAGGCTCAAAGAAATGGTAAGATATGTTGCTCTTCCTGGGAGTAGTCATGAATGCTGAAGAGGATGAAGATAGGTGTTGATGAAGATCACAGACTAATACTGGAAATGAGCCACTGACAGGCTGATGCTGGTGATGATGAAGATAGCTGAAGCAGATAACTGATGAAGTCAGTTGAAGCAGAGGTCTATGCAAAAGAAGGGGTCAAAACCAAACCAGATATGATGTGGATACCCTGAAAAACAAATAAACAAATGTTAAATGATGCAATGATGATGTATGCAAATGATATGCAAGGGTTTGTGATCAAGCTGGATCTGATTACTGTCTTGATATAAAGCCCATGTATGTTCAAGAAGTCCAGATGGAGGTTCAGAAAACCAATAACCAGGGTGGGGGACTCAAATAAAGAGTCACATGTCCAGGTTTAAATCACAAGAACTGTCCAAAATGAGGTACTCTTAAACCAAACAAGTAACAAGGTATGATGTGGTCAAGGGTACCTGCAAACCTGTAAACAGCCCAACCCCCTCACAGGTGATGTTCTAAAACAAGGATCCTCAGACTTGGATCAGTTATGAGAAGTGTAAACACTTCTTACCCGGAGGTACAGTGTTTACAATAACCATAAAAGATCCTCCTCTAATTCACCTCAGTTTCTGAAGGTCATAATAAAGGTCATCCAGACTTAGCAGGCTTCCCAGATAGCCCTAGCACTACAGGAAATCTGTAGCACAGAGTTCTCAAGAAGAAACCCACATCTGAACCGTGTTTCATATTCCCGCACCAGACCGAAATGGAATGGGAAAGAACATGAACCACTCTAGCCTAGGTGTCACTCAGGTCCCAGGTATAGGACCTCAAACTCTCAATAGAACCCCACCCATCAAAACAACAAACCAGATCCAGCAAGATGACAGTATGACAGTATGATGTATAAAACTGTAAGGAAAGCAGTAAACAAGACTGTACATAAAGCAAAAACAAATACATAACACATATAACACATAACACCCCAGTAAACACAAATCAAACAAGCGCTAGGAGGAACCCACAAAAAGAACCAGAAGCCCTGGTTACAGTATAAACCTCCCCAGCAGAGTCGCCAAGCTGTCGCTCCCACCAAATGACACCTGGTCAAGAGGGGTACAGACGCGAACGGTCGGCGAAAGGAGAGAGAACACACAAGGGTGAACTCAGAAAGAAAAGAGTCGCCAGCTAGGCATTTTTATCCCGAAGGAAAGGTAATGCTGCGTAGACCTAAGAAAAAGATCGATAAGACGGTTGCGAACCAGAGAGACTGAGAAAGGGGGTTGGTTACAACCTGGGAAGGTATTAGCACCCAGATTGTCCGCCGTACTCGACGGGATCCACGCTTAAAAGATTTGTGTTTCAAAGGGGTAGCGTCAGTGCAATTTGTGTATCAAAGCTGGAAAGAATGCAAGTGTCAGTGTAAAAGAAAAAGTGAAGTGTATAAATGAAGTGTCAGTGTAAGAACAAGAATGGAACGCTCAAGATCATGAGGCTTAAAGAATAATGCTGGAAAGAGGGGGAATATACAGAGACTTTTGTTCGATAACTGTTAAGTTATGCCTACGTATCTGAAATTCTGGTATGACAGACTCAGATGTCGAATATGATGTTGAGACATCTTATCTGTTACTTATAAACATGGTAAGGCATACATATCAGTACTTAAATAATTCTGATATATCAAAGTCAAACATACTTCAGGATGTTGTGACATCTGATAGGACATTCAGTTCAGGTACTGTATAAAACATAAAACATAAAAGATATAAAGAACACAGCAGAATTGTTAACCCAGTTCGATCAAATCAATCTACTCTGGGGGCTACCAAGCCAGGAAGGAAATCCACTATGTAGTATTAATTCAAAGACTTCTCAGCAAACCCCTACAGTTTACAGTCTTCTCACTTAATCACTACCAATGCAACTTCTACTTAGGAACTCCTAAATATGAGAAACTCATCCTCACTTCCAATCACCTCAGTGACGTCTCACAGTTCTCAACTCTCAGTTGCTGATATTGACGACTTCATACCTACAACAATTCACAAATAGAATCCATGCTTCCATGAAAAAAACATAACCTTGCTTAGCAGCTTCAGTTAAGTACAATACTTCTCTTGCTTACAAGCTTCGAGAATCACAGGTGAAACAACCATAATGGAGTTCCTTGTTACGCACGGCTGCCACCAGAACACAACCCTAATAATGTTTACATTTTCGGTTGATTGGGTTTTTTCAAAACTAGGTTACAAGGTTTCTTTTATAACCTATTCCCAACTAGATTTGGGCCTAAACAATCACAACAATAGCTGCTACAAATATGCAGAAAAAATCTGCTACAAATATACCAAAAGATCTTCAAATCTAAAAACTCCTAAAATATCTCTAAATATAGAAACCTATATTTTTTAATATTTGTCTTCAATTTAAATTGAGTCTTTAAGATCTTCTAAATCAGCACCCTTTAAATCAGCGCCACATATGATTGCATAATATCTCCAGAATATTCTGCATAATTCAGATCTGATAAATCCCACTGTCATCACCTTGAATTAGGGTTAGTTAGTTTGTTACCTCCTTAATTCAAGGTGAATTAGTTATTTTGTTATACTGAAATCAGATAACTAATCTCCCTAAAGATGCGCCTTGTATTGCTTATCTCTTTCCAATTAATTCCAGATAGATTCCCCTGAATTTACTCAGTTCTGTTACGCATCATTTAGGTCTGGTAGCAGGTTTACGATGTCCCAACATCTGGTGTGACATCCTGATGTCTTGACTTAAGTTCCTTAACTGTTACTCTGTTTGAAAATGTCACAACATCTGGTGAGACATCCTGATATCTTGACTTAAGTTCATTAACTGTTACTCTGTTTGACAGTGTCACAACATCTGGTGTGACATCCTGAACTAAGTTCAAACACTTCTTGTTTGATATCTATATGTAACACATGACAGTAATGTTGTCATGACAGTTGCAGATGTTTCAACATTTTCTTTGACATCTGTCTGTAACATATGACAGTAATTCTGTCATGACATTTGCAGATGTTTCAACATCTTCTTTGACATCTGTCTGTAACATATGACAGTAATTCTGTCATGACATTGGCAGATGTTTCAACATCTTCTTTGACATCTGTCTGTAACATATGACAGTAATTTTGTCATGACATTTGCAGATGTTTCAACATCTTCTTTGACATCTGTCTGTAACATATGACAGTAATTTTGTCATGATATTTGCAGATGTTTCAACATCTTCTTTGACATCTTCCAATTATTATAACCACATTTATCTGTGCCACCATGTCAGGACATCATGTTTGACATGTTCTTCCAGAATCTATATCATGTTAATTTAACATATGGAACTTCTTATTCAACATTTTCCAGCCATATTAGTTTTACCAAACATAATGCCAATCATAAAATAATAGCATTAACAATCTCCCCCTTTGGCTTATTTTGGCTAAAACTAATTTACATACAGGTGTAGTAGTACCTTATGTAAAAGTTCCTTAACATCACATCTTCATATCAGACCTCACACTATTAATTCTCCCCCTTTTTAGCCATAAAAAGACAAAGGTACGATAATAACCATAGAGGTATATAATCTCCATAAGCTTGAAACACACACAAGCTTCACAATTCCTCAAGAATCAAACATAAACTGTAGAGAGCAACTTTATACAATATAGCCTTCTAGACTCCTAGGATACTCCTTATTTGGTTAAGGTATTACTCCCCCTTAACTCCACAAAATCAGTTTCACATACTTGTAACACACTCCCCCTATCTAGGATACTCCATGCTTCTCTGTACATTGATGAAAGGAAAACATAAGACGCATCTTCATGTCTTCAAGAGCTCACCCTTTGTTCAATTCCCAATTGAACACATTCACTTCTTGTACCAAAGCATACCTGATTCCTTTCTTGGTTTGTAGTTACCACAGTCTACACAAGATGAACATCTTCTAGCACACAGGTTCTTGACACTAAGCCTTTACACACCAAAGGCCATACAATCCAGATAAACCACATCCAAACTAACAAACTTCCAAGCAATCAATACCTGATATACTTCAGTCTCTTCTACATGTTTATTCCAATATAGATCATCTACTTCATCATTCTCCCATATGATTAGGTAGTCTAATAATAGAAACCATGTAGATAAACACCCCAAATAATGTACTAACACTTAGTTAGGACATTTTTCATACACCAAGACCTTATCACCATGATCCTAGATGTGCTCCACCAACTGGACTTACTATAGCATAGTAATCCAGAAAGAGTGATAAACTCTCATCCACCTTCAAGAAGAATAAATCCTCTTGAGTCTTCAACTCATCACTCCTCTGCCCAAGAGCAATTTGTTCCAAGACAATCCCCAAGAACAACCAGCTTCCACACTCTGATTATCTTGATTCTTCGAATCCACTTTAAAGATCAACCAATTGCCACATTTTGATCACCTCCTTTATGAATCCTCATATGAAAAAGCCAATTGCCACATTTGTCTTCTTCACGTTTATAATAAATCTTCCAAAGATATCCTGATCAATAAAGTTGATCTTCACCAAGCTGTCAAGATAATAGGCCTTATGAAGCATTCAATCCCTATAGATCATTCTATCTTAATTTATGTGTCACTTCACCAATTAGACTCTGATGTTGAACTAGATGTTTGAACATTATTAGCCCACATCCATCTGTTAAATTCAGGTCCTTCTTCTGCCACTTGAAAGAACCTCATTCCTTTATAGAACAAGAGTTCCATGCTCTCATAGACTTGATTTATCCATCAAGTTTGAGTAAACAACCTCCATTCTATTGGTTTTGCAGAAATTCCTACCGATAACACATATTGATGAGAAACTTCCAATGTTTCTCCAAAGTCTTCTAACCTGCCACTGTCTGATCATTCAGAAGGAATAGTTAAGGACTAAACCTCATAACTATACCAAGGATGCCACCTTTCCTTGAGTAAGGCAGTCTTAACAAATTTATGATATCGCCACCTATCTTTACTCCATGATGAGCATTCTGGACTGCACCTAGATCAGAAATAAACCAATCCAAGTAGTCATCAAGATTATGATGTGTTCACGGTCTTTCATCTCCATCTTCAGAATCAACAATATCCAGACCAGTTCTTGCCAAGAAACTTTCCAGAAATACATAACTCCTGTCACACAAGACTGAAGCCAATGCTACAGCTTATGCAATACCTCTCCTATGATTCTGCACAAACTCTGATGATAAGATGTTCCAACATCTTTTTGAACATCACCAATCTTGAATCACAAGGATAATCAATCAAATATTTGTGAACTCCACAAACAACAATTGATCTTAAATCCTTGTATAATACCTTATCAGATAGTTCTACACAATCTGATCTTTTAATTTTGAAGGATTTTAAGGTTAGCTCTAGATAATATTAGCAAGATCTCCTCATGTCATGGATAAACAATACTCCAGCTGAGCATAAACTCCACTAATTCTCAACTTCACACCCCTGATGAACATACAAAGAGCACAACTGATAAATATCCACACTTGATTTTATATTCCAAAACAGATGCTCTTAGTTTGCTTGCTACAAAGGGTTCATACTGCCACTATCCATGACTAGTAGTGGAAGAGACTACCAGTTCAACAACCATTCTGATCAGACTTCCCAATCTGACATTCTTCCCTTGCTTCTAGCAATTGTTGGTCACATTGCTAGCTTTAATCATGACCAAAGTCATGCATTTATCACACACATTTGTAGATACATTTAGAAGCTTCTTCATCTTCAGATTCATCATCAGATTCATCAGCATTCTGAGCAACCTCTTCCAGCTCCAGCCTTTGAATTACTTCCTCAAGCTTTTTCTTCCTGGCATCCAGCTCTTTGCAAGTGTTCTTCGGATCTGCAATCAAGGCAGCTTTGGATATGGGAGTCCTTTCTTTTGAAGGTCCAGCAGATGTCCCAGTGGGAGCTTCAACATCAACAGCATGATGACTCAAGAAAAGTTTGTAATGGAAGGCCATAGGACTTTCTCTTTTGCAGACTGAATCCTTCTCAGTGAGGATACCTGGATACTGGCTGAGTATGATTCCACATAGCAGAGAGGGAAAAGCAATGGGAAGATTTGTTGCTGATGTTCCTACATGCTTTAGGGTTTGATCAAAGATGTAAGCCCCAAAGTCCAGCTTTGTTTGGGTGCCCACAGCATATATGAATCTGCCTAATCCAGTTGCTATTGAAGAAGTATGGTTGGTAGGGACCCAGTTTACAGTGCCAATCCTATGCAACATTGCATACTTCCTTGTTAGCAAGCTAACAGAAAGTTTGCCCTTGACTGGCCAAGCTTTGACTTGATTGGCAGTAATGACCTTGCACACCTGGTTGTCTGTCTTACCCAGCTCATTAGGTCCATCAGATTCTCTACCTAGATAATGGTTGATAACCCTAGGAGAGAATTCCACACATCTCCCTCTTACATAGACTTTTTTTTTAATTCATCTGATTTACCATCAGCACAATCCTCTTGTAGGTTGACAATGAATTCCTTGACTAGCAGCTCATAGCAAGGTGAAAAGTTTGATACTGTTTTGAATAAACCAGCAGAAGAAATTAGGTCAATTACCTCAGTGCACTCAAGTGCATTGCTGCCCAGCTCTCTTTCAAGTGCTACCCTTCTTTGGTATACAAATTTCCATCTGCTCACACTTGACATATGATGGAATGAAACATTGTCCAGAGGAGCTTCTGGAACAGCAGAGGTGGACCTTGAGGGTGCTGGTTTCTTCTTTGGTTGGGATGTTGGAACATCCTCTTCAACATCTGAATCTGGTGGAGTTACAGCTTTCCTCTTTTGGGTATTCACCTTGCTCCATTGTTTAGTAGGACTAAATACCACTTTGGCATTGTCTTTCTTTGGAGTAGGCTGCTTCTTTTCAGGAGTTGAATGTCCTGCAGTCTTCTTTTCCTTTCTAGCCCTAAGCCTTTTGGCTATGCTAGGGTCCACAGAAGCAATGATCTCTGTGTCAGAGTCATTATCTAAGTCTTCAACATGTAGCATAGATGCCTCCTCTTCCAGGTTAGGAGTAGGTTCCAAACATATGTGATCATCACACATTTGTCTAGCACCCAAAGCATCCATCATGTTAGCAGGATATCACACCAGTTTCCTTCTTCTGGAACATAAAACTAAGCTTGGTTCTGAAACATTATTGCTTTCAAGATTACTATCTTTTCTTCAATCAGCTCCAACTGAAGTGCTATAACATTATGAAAGATACTTTGCACACATACAATAGTCAGTAGCATCTCAAAGAGTATTCAACTTCATAGCTTCAGAGATCCCAAAAAAAACCACAATCTTTTAGGTCTTTGACTCAACATTTACCATAAACTGTTGATGTGTAGTGTGGTGTCAAGCCATTAGGATTGACATATCAACTCAGCTTCTTTCTTGATAAAACTTCCTTCAGTTCATGATTTAGACAATCAGAAACATGTATCTTAACAAGAGAAATTATCTTCAGCTATACCTAGACTACATTGGACACCATAACCAGGAAGAATATCCTAATTAGGTCACCATAAATAAGCTTTAGAGATAACTTATCAAGATCTTCACTCCCGCATGAAAGATTTGATAATTATACTCTTTTGCTTTGGCTCCAACCTCTTCTTTCACCAGGAATCTCTCATCAAGAAACACACCATTCTGAACTAGGTGTTCTCCAGTTCTGTAATCACATGATAGAACATCAAACTTGACATTATGAACTGAAGCTTTACAACATCCTTTGTATGAAGTACTGGGGAACCACTATCAAACAAATCAGACATAACACATCATAAATAATAGAGCAATTCCTTGGAGATAAATAAACTCCTCCACAGTAAGATCCTCCAAAAGATATTGAAACTCGATGTCAAGACATCTTATCTGACATCAGCAAACCTATGTGAATAAAACACCATTATACCATATGATGAATAGTCCATCCTCCACTTCTAGGGACCATTCAAACGCCAATATGAACCTCTCAAGTTCCAACAGCTTTTCATTATATCATCCTTCTTCCTTTACCATGAAACAGAAAGTATCCCCCTTAGATCTCATCCAGAAATAGACCAGGATGCCTGCTCTGATACCAATTGAAATTCTGGTATGACAGACTCAGATGTCGAATATGATGTTGAGACATCTTATCTGTTACTTATAAACATGGTAAGGCATACATATCAGTACTTAAATAATTCTGATATATCAAAGTCAAACATACTTCAGGATGTTGTGACATCTGATAGGACATTCAGTTCAGGTACTGTATAAAACATAAAACATAAAAGATATAAAGAACACAACAGAATTGTTAACCCAGTTCGATCAAATCAATCTACTCTGGGGGCTACCAAGCCAGGAAGGAAATCCACTATGTAGTATTAATTCAAAGACTTCTCAGCAAACACCTACAGTTTACAGTCTTCTCACTTAATCACTACCAATGCAACTTCTACTAAGGAACTCCTAAATATGAGAAACTCATCCTCACTTCCAATCACCTCAGTGATGTCTCACAGTTCTCAACTCTCAGTTGCTGATATTGACGACTTCATACCTACAACAATTCACAAATAGAATCCATGCTTCCATGACAACAACTTAACCTTGCTTAGAAGCTTCAGTTAAGTACAATACTTCTCTTGCTTACAAGCTTCGAGAATCACAGGTGAAACAGCCATAATGGAGTTCCTTGTTACGCACGGCTGCCACCAGAACACAACCCTAATAATGTTTACATTTTCGGTTGATTGGGTTTTTTCAAAACTAGGTTACAAGGTTTCTTTTATAACCTATTCCCAACTAGATTTGGGCCTAAACAATCACAACAATAGCTGCTACAAATATGCAGAAAAAATCTGCTACAAATATACCAAAAGATCTTCAAATCTAAAAACTCCTAAAATATCTCTAAATATAGAAACCTATATTTTTTAATATTTGTCTTCAATTTAAATTGAGTCTTTAAGATCTTCTAAATCAGCACCCTTTAAATCAGCGCCACATATGATTGCATAATAACTCCAGAATATTCTGCATAATTCAGATCTGATAAATCCCACTGTCATCACTTTGAATTAGGGTTAGTTAGTTTGTTACCTCCTTAATTCAAGGTGAATTAGTTATTCTGTTATACTGAAATCAGATAACTAATCTCCCTAAAGATGCGCCTTGTATTGCTTATCTCTTTCCAATTAATTCCAGATAGATTCCCCTGAATTTACTCAGTTCTGTTACGCAGCATTTAGGTCTGGTAGCAGGTTTACGATGTCCCAACATCTGGTGTGACATCCTGATGTCTTGACTTAAGTTCCTTAACTGTTACTCTGTTTGACAATGTCACAACATCTGGTGAGACATCCTGATATCTTGACTTAAGTTCATTAATTGTTACTCTGTTTGACAGTGTCACAACATCTGGTGTGACATCCTGAACTAAGTTCAAACACTTCTTGTTTGATATCTATATGTAACACATGACAGTAATGTTGTCATGACAGTTGCAGATGTTTCAACATTTTCTTTGACATCTGTCTGTAACATATGACAGTAATTCTGTCATGACATTTGCAGATGTTTCAACATCTTCTTTGACATCTGTCTGTAACATATGATAGTAATTCTGTCATGACATTGGCAGATGTTTCAACATCTTCTTTGACATCTGTCTGTAACATATGACAGTAATTCTGTCATGACATTTGCAGATGTTTCAACATCTTCTTTGACATCTGTCTGTAACATATGACAGTAATTCTGTCATGATATTTGCAGATGTTTCAACATCTTCTTTGACATCTTCCAATTATTATAACCACATTTATCTGTGCCACCATGTCAGGACATCATGTTTGACATGTTCTTCCAGAATCTATATCATGTTAATTTAACATATGGAACTTCTTATTCAACATTTTCCAGCCATATTAGTTTTACCAAACATAATGCCAATCATAAAATAATAGCATTAACAGTATCCTCTCGTGCAATGAGGAAGTCAGAACACCGTAGTTCGACTCAAAGAGACTGAAAAGTAAATTGACTTGTGAACTGCTTACTTGTCTATGCTCAAGTGTATGACCTGTCTGGCTCAGGTGCAAACTGTCTTGCATTAGACGGAAGAAGCGAGTTCTCATTTGTGAGTGAATGAGATGAGAAAAGAATCCCGGAGGAGACGATTATTGTTTGTTTTTGTGTTTTCAATATTTTATTGCTTTTGGAGTTTTGTCATAAGGAAATGAGCTTAAGCCTAAACCAAAGGTTAGTAAACTCATCACATCTTCCCTTTGATTAGGGGTAATGAGAATACCTTAAGCATGAAGTAAGTACCTCACACTTAATCACCATGATGTAGGATTAAGATCATTAACCTACTTGTGATTATTTAGATGTTTTTGTTGTTTTTGTTTAGTGTTAAGTAATGAGTTTAAGCCATAATCAAGGACTTAATGGACCCATTACACCATCCTAATAGAAGGATGATAGATGAGAACATTTAAGCTGAGAAAGACTCCTCAACTTAATCCATGATTAGGGATTAACCTCATGACAAAACAAAGCCTTTATTAAAGTGGATTTTAATTAATGATAAGATGAAGAAGTGATTTTTATGGTTTGTAAGACAACTTGAGGGGGACTTGTCCATTAACACTAGGGTTAGTCCTTCTTAACCAATCAAGGAAGAATTAGAACCCTAATGCAAGGCCCAAGTTACAAGCTATTTGTCTTAGTGATTATTAAGTGGATTTATTAAAGGAGTTAAACACATCAAGGGTTTAACACTTAGGATTAAAGTTATACACTCCATCCTAATAGAAGGATGCAGGCATAAACTTAATCACAAAGCCTTAAAACCTTTAGGGTTTAGTCCTTGATTATGAGATGAGAATAGAAGACTCAAAGATGACACAAAGGCAAAACTAAATGGGGGACTAATCAAACCCTAATTGTGATCATGCTTGGGTATCCTAGGGTTTGTGGGGCTTAAGAGAGAACGAATCTTCAAAGAGCCACCAAGGAGGAACAAGATGAAAGGAGAAGGAGGAAAGAGAAACAAGCTAACTTACTTCACTTAAGAAGATAAGTTACTTGAAGAAAGAAAGTAAGAGATGAACATGAATGAGCAAGCTCACTCTAATACAAAGATAAAATGCAGCAAAGATGCAAGAGAGATGAGAGGGGATTGTGGGAAGTGAAGGCAAATTCACTTCTCAAAACAACTTACCACCTGAAAAGTTAGCAAAAGAAATGAAATGTAATGCAAATGAGATGGAATGCCATGATGCAAACCAAAACCAGAAGCATAAACATGATTTTAATTATTCTAAGGGATGATGCAAACACATGACAAGAGATGAGAATGATCAAACAAGCATAAGGATGTAAATGAGGCATGCTTTGAACCATGGAAGTTCATGAAAGTTTATGAAATGCAATGGACATATAACATGACAAATGAAGGATGCAATGATCAAACATGATTCTAATATGTCCTAAGATGTATTATGAATTATGTGGATGCACAAAATGTCATGGCAAGTCATTGAATGCAAGCAAATGAGAGATGGATGCAAAGGAAAGCACAAATTAGGGTTTATGATCAACACACAAAGCAAAATTCAAAATCAGAAGCAAATGACATGATAAAAAATTGAAAATGGGATCAAAGAAACCCTAACCCTATACAAGTTCACTTCCCAAAGGAGGAGACCTAGATCTAAACCTAATGGAAGTTATGAATTTCCTAAATCAATTAGGGTTTTAAGGTACCTCATCATGAAAAATGAAAAACAAATTGAAAATGAAAGATCAATTCAAACCAAATTTATCCTATGAACTACATGCCATGAAGGATGCAATGCAAGAAGAACCATCATCAAACTCTCAACGGTTAGGCAGAATGGATTTTTCAAAGTTTGAACAAAAATATTACCTTGAAATGAATTTAATTCCAAAGAAAATGATCAAAATGCATCAAGAACCAAAAAGAAATTTGTTTTGAGAGTTGGATAATGTTTCTAAATGTTTTTAAATGCAATGTGAATTTTTTTGGTGATTTTTAAATACCTAAATGTATTTTTAATTAATTAATTTTCATTAACTAATTAAAAATAAACATTTAAATGATTTAAAAATAATTTTTAATGCAAAAAATAAAAATAAAAATATTTTGGGTTCTGAAAATTAATGAAATCTTTGACAAAAAATTTCAGAATTTTTAAATGTTTTTTACTATTTTAAATAATTCGTAAAAGATAAATCAAATTAAATGAAATAAAAATTGAATTTATGAGAAGTATGCAAATCCACTGGCTGAGATTCAAAGAGAAAAGGAGGGAATTGACCCGCGCCATATCCAATGGCTGACATTCAAACTGACTAGATTTATTTAAACTTAATTAATTAATCTAATTAATTAGGATTAGGGTTTTAATGAATGATCTGGGCCCTTCAAACGCGCGGGAGTCAACGCCAGTCAAACAAATCCATGGTCCAAATTCAAACTGAGCCCTAAACGTGATTAATGAGCTAATGACTTTCAGGTGGCCGGAAATGACCTCCGGTCATCTTCTCCGGCCACAACCCTCCCTGAAAATTGCTAACTTCTTCCCTAGGCTTCTAAAACTCAATTTCTCTGCCCAGAAATGATCCCCATACATCATACATCAAGAATCAACAAACAAACAACATTTAAAACACACCAAAAGAGAGAATCGAATCAAAACAGTTCTAGGTCAAAAAATTTCAGAACACGAATACATACTCATTTCTCAACCATTTTCAAAACAAAACATATCACCATGATCAGTGAAGCATAAAGAATCATTTAGTAACTTAAAAACAAGTTTCTGGAAAAAATGTTCTTGAGCTCACCTGAACTGAAGCTTTGATCTTTGGAACTTTCTGGCTGCCTCCTTGATCCAAAACGCCTCTAATGAACCTCCTAAGAAGCTTGCAGTGCTTGTTTGGAATTTCTTTTGGCTGGTTTGAGAGATTGATAGAGTTCTGTTCAGGAGGGGTGAGAAATCGTATTTCTGCTTGGGGTAGTTTCAGGGACAACTGAGGATTGGGAAATGATCAGAGGAACATGGTGAGTGGTTTTGTGAAGTTTGTTTTGATGTTTGATGCTTGTGTGATGAGTTTCGAAGGAAAGTGCATAAGAGGTGAGTTTTGGGAACTATGGCTTATGAGATGTTTCAGGCTGTGTTGTGTTATGTGTTGGGTTCCTTTTGGTACACATATCAATCCTTGATAGGTCAGAGAGTTGTTGTGGAGCAGTGTGATTGGTATGGAGCAAAATGCATAAAGTCAACTTTTTGTGTAAGAGAGGTATGGGCTATGGCAGTCAAGGTACAAAGCATGGCTTGGCTGCAGCTTGAATCAGGGAGAACCATGGAAATGAATTAGAGGCAATGCAGCAAGTGGATTAGGGTTTGTGAGAGTTTTTGCAATTTCACAAAGTCTTGGCCCTTTTGAAGTTTCTTAATGCACAAGTCATGAAAATGGACAATTCTTTGGTGCATTCTGACTTTTAGGTCATGGTTCATGTTTGTGCAAAGGTTAGAAGTCCCATTGAAGTCACATAAAGGCTTGGCATGAGGTTTTGCAACTTTGCCTCTTTGGTTCAAAACTTGAAATTATGTGATTTTGTCCAACTTTGACAAGCCATAACTTTTGATCCAAAATGAATTAGAATGAGTTCTTGTACTTTTTGAAAAGGGAATGATCCAATCTACAACTTTCATGACCAAAGTTTTCTCATTTGAAGCATTTTTGAATCAATTTGAGGAGGTTGAAAAACTTTCCCAAAATGGCAAGTTTACATTACAAGTCACTTTCCCAAAAAGGCAACTTTGCAAATGGCTTGAAATTCTTCACTTTTGTGAACTTCTAACATCTTCTATGATCAAATAAAGATCATACATATTCAAAATGATGAAGAACACCCTTTGGTTGGGTCATTGGGGGCCTCAGATGCCCTGATTTTGCACTGACTTGCTCAAGAAGTCAACTCTTGATTAGATGCCTTCCCCATGGAATTTCTTCATGAAACTTGATATGCATGATCCTTATAACATATAGAGACCAATAGAAACAATAATGACCAAAAAATTTGGAGTTACGGCCTCTGAAACCAAAACCCTAATTCTAGGTCATCTGTGTAGTTAAACCTGGCTCTGCTTCCCTGCCTTTCTCAGTTCTTGTGATTCTTTGACTTTCTTGACTTTGTGAGGATATAATATGATGCTTGAACCTACATGGACCCTCTTGAAATGATTTATGACCTTTTAAGTGGCTCAAATGGCTCAGGGATGGCTCAGATCACAAACCCTAGATGCAGATGACTTAGAAACAATGTAGTGAATCAAAAATGTGATTTGAGAGGCTATGATTGAATTTATGCATATGAAAATATCACAAGCCATGGTGAAATGGGTGAGGGAAAATTTGGGGTGCTTACACCTGGGATTCCAGCCTTGGTGGTCATATTCTGATCAATGATTGTGGGTTACAAATACAGAGCCTTAGCTATATCTTCATTCCTAGGAGCAGTCATCTCAGGGTTGAAAGGAATCCCTCTCCTGATGGGGACACCCAACAACATGGAAAACTCCTCTAACAAAGGGCCCAACTAAAAGTCTGGAAAGGTAAAACATCTAAGAGAAGGGTCATAGAACTAAAGGCAAGTGTGGATCATACTCCTCTATGATGCATCCAAGTCCATGATCATGTCCATAATGCCATCATAGTGTTCCATGAATAAAGGGACATGATCAGGAGTGATGAGTGTCTGAATCTGCCTGATGCCTGCTAGGGAGGACTCAAAGAAATGATAAGTGATGTTGCTCTTCCTGGATGGGTCCATACTGATAATGGATGCTGATGAAGATGACTGAGGAGAAGTACTGATGAAGGCAACTGATGAAGGTGCTGAAGAGAATCTCTTATGAAGATAGCTGGTGAAGATGGCTGATGCAGATGAACAGTCAAAACCAAAACCAAATAAGATGTGGATACCCTGTAAAACAAATAGACAAATGTTAAAATGATGCAAAATGATGTATGCAGAATGATATGCAAGGGTTTGTGATCAAGTGTTGGATATGTTATCTGCCTTGATAAGGTCCATGTGTGTTCATAAGTCCAGATGAAGGCTTAGAAAACCAGTAACCAGGTGGGGGACTCAAATAAAGAGTCACAAGTCCAGGGCTTCAGTCCAAAATGATGTAACCTTAAGACAAATCTAGTAACGGGGTATGATGTGGCCAAGGATTCCTGCAAACCTGTAAACATCCCAACCCCCTCACAGGTATTGTTCTAGAACAAGGATCCTCAGACTTGGATCAGTTATGAGAAGTGTAAACACTTCTAACCCGGAGGTATAATGTTTACATTAATCATAAAGGATCCTCCTCTAATTCACCTCAGATGCTGAAGGTCATCTAAAAAGGTCATCCAGACTTAGCAGGCTTCCCAGATAGCCCTAGTACTACAGGAAATCCGTAGCACAGAGTTCTCAAGAAGAAACCCATGTCTGAACCGTGTTTTATATTCCCGCACCAGACCGAAATGGAATGGGAAAGAATATGAAGCCACTCTATCATATGTGTCACTCAGGCTCCCGGTATGGAACCTTACTCACTGAATATCCCTCCCACCAAGGTAAACAACAGATCCATCACAATGATATGATGACAGTAATATGAAATGCAATAAAATAGTAAATGAAAGCAATAAATAAAGCTGTACGGAAAGCAATAAATAAAGCAATCAGACAAAATGCATAAGTAGCACATAACACCCCCATAAACACAAATCAAACAAGCGCTAAGAGAAACCCACAAAAAGAACCAGAAGCCCTGGTTGCAAGGGGACCTCCCCAGCAGAGTCGCCAAGTTGTCGCTCCCCTGAAAAGACACCAGGGTCCCAAGGTGTAGACGCAAATGGTTGGCGAAAAGAGAAATGAATGAATTGAATAGAGTCACCAGCTAGGCATTTTTATCCCGAAGGAAAGGTAATGCTGCATAAACCTGGAAAGATATGGATAAGACGGTTGTGAACCAGAGAAACTGAGAAAAGGGGTTGGTTACGACCTGGGAAGGTAGCACCCAGATCGTCCGTCGTACTCGACGGGATCCATGCTTACAAGATTGTGTTTAAAATGGGTAGTGTATGTGTTGTCTGTATGCAAAAGCTAAGAATGAATGTACAAGTGTCAGTGCAAAAGGGTGAATTGCTCAGGAACTGAGGCTTAGAAAAGAATGTTGAAAGAGGGGGAAGACACAGAGACTTTTGTTCGATAACAGTTAAGTTATGCCTACGTATCCTTTTGTGCAATGAGGAAGTCAGAACACCGTAGTTCGACTCAAAGAGACTGAAAATAATTTGACTGTGAATTTCTTGCTTGCCTATGCTCAAGTGTATGACTCGTCTGGCTCGAGTGCTAACTGTCTTGCATTAGACGGAAGAAGCAAGTTCTCGTTTATGAATGAGTGTGATGAGAAAAGAATCCCGAAGGAGACGATTATTGTTTGTTTTTTTGTTTTCAGTCTTGTTATTGTTTTTGGTGTTTTGCATAGGATTATGAGCTTAATCCTAAACCAAGGGTTTGCAAACTCATTATATCCTCCCTGATTAGGGATAATGAACCTACTTAAGTATGAGATAAGCATTTCAACTTAATTACCATGATGATGTAGGATTAAGATCATTAACCTACTTGTGATTAATTAGATGTTTTTGGTTTTTTTGTTTAATGTTAAGTAATGAGTTTAATCTTTAATCACAGATTAGTGAACTCATTACACAATCCTAATAGAAGGATGATAGATGAGAACAGTTAAGCTGAGGAAGATACCTCAACTTAATCCATGGTTAGGGATTAAATTCATTATATAACAAGCCTTTATTAAGTGGATTTTAATTAAGGGATGAGATTAAGAAGTGGATTTTAAGTTTGTAATACAACTTGAGGAGGACTTGTCCATTAAACACTAGGGTTAGTCCCTCTTAACCATAAGGAAGAGTTAGAACCCTAATGTAAGGCCCAAGTTACAAGATAAAGTCTTAGTGATTATTAATGTGATTTGATTAAGATGCGTAAAAAAATTAAAGGTTTAACACTTAGTATTAAAGTAATACACTCCATCCTAAGAGAAGGATGCAGGCATAACCCTAATTCCAAAGTCCTAAAACTTTAAGAGTTTAGTCTCTGATTATTAAGAGTTTAGTCTCAAATTTGTGTACTTGGAGGTATGGGCCATGGCAGAGCTTGTTTTTTGGGGTGTTTGGCCTCAACAAGATTCATGGAGAGCCATAGAATCAGTTTGATGCAGCTGGCACAAGTGGATGGAAGGATCCAAGGCATTTTGCAACTTTCCCTCTTTGAACTTTCTTGAGAAATTGGCCATGAAAACTTGTGATGCAAGGCTCAATTCTGGTCTAGGCAAGGTGTATGTACACATTATGTCACAATTGGGCACATTAGAAGTCATTTGAGTGTTTGGAAACCAAAAATGCACATTTGCCTCTTTGACATGAAACTTGAAATTATGTGATTTTTGCTAACTTTGAAAGGCCATATCTTGAGTTCTAGGATGAATCAAGACATATTCTTGTACTTTTTGAAAAGGGAAAGACCTAATCTACAACTTTCATGTCCAAGAATTTTTCATTTGAATCATTTTTGGTTATGAAAGAGGAGGTTGAAAATCTTTCCCAAAATGGAAAGTTTCCATTACAAGTCATTTCCAAAAATAGCAAGTTTGCATTTGTCTCAAAATTCTTCAATTTTGTGAACTTCCAACCGCTTCTGAGATCAAATAAAGATCATAGAACTTCAATTTGATGAAAATGATCCTTTGGTACCCTTGTTGGGGGCCTCAGATGCCCTGCTTTTGACTTTACTTGCTCAAGAAGTTACCCAATGATCAGATGACTTCCACAATGAATTTCTTCATCAAACTTGGTACACATGATCCTTATAACATATTAAGAACATTAGAAACAAGAATGACCAAAAAATTTGGAGTTAAGGCCTCTGAAACCAAAACCCTAATTTTGGTCATCTGTGCAGGAAAACCCTAACTCTGCTTCCATGCCTTTGGCATTCTTTGTGATCTCTTAACTTTTGTGAACTTTGGGAAGAATAATATGATTATAGAACACACATGGACCCCCTTGGAAAGCTTCAATACCATTGGGATGGCTCAGATTGATTCTTGGATTGCTCAGATCACAAACCCTAGATGCAGATGAAATGGAACTATGCAGTGAAACAAATATGCAATATGAGATGTGTCATACCCCAAATTTGTCCTACCCGCACCGTTTTCTACTGTCTAATCATTATTAAAAAAAAATGCATTTTGTTTCTTTTCTCAAAAAAAAAAAAAAAACCTCCTTTTATTTTTATAGATTATTCATTTCATTATCAAAAATACAAAAAAAAAAATATATCTTCTTTTATTTTTATTTCTAATCTAGTTTCATTTTCTTTCTTAAAAGCCCGTTATTCACACAAAATTACAAAAAAAATCTCATTATCTATTGTTATTATTATTCCACTTTTCTAAATATACACATTAAACCATTTTCCACTATTATTACTATTATTATTAACTTTTTTATTTTTTATTTATTTTTATTATCATTGTTATTATTTTATTTTATTTTTTATTATTATTCACTTTTTTTTATTATTCCTATTATTATTATTATATCTTTATTTTTTTTATATACTTTTTATTATTATTCTTATTAACTTTTTATTATTATTATTTATTATTATTATTATTATTAGTATTATTATTATTTAGAATTATTTTCTATTTTCTATTTCTATTATTATTATTGACTATTATTTTCTATTTTTATTATTTTGTCATTAGTCATTATTTTACTGTTATTGTTATTACTAGGTTTTTTTATTTTCTCAGATTTTCATTGCATTTCCTATGCCAGCCAAACTTGACCCCACACTATTGGATATCCTCTAATTTGTGTATTCCACTAAAAAGATGGTACGATTCATGTGGCCTCCCCCCTATCATTCACAACGTCTCCACTAACGCAATAAAAATTCACCTTCAGCAAAGCCATAAAACACAATGCCACTCCCCACAAAAGGGGGAATCTGTTGCTTATACCTTTTCCTGCTCTCAAATCATTTTCTTTCTCTCAACTCAGACACATCTTCATAAAACTGAAAACACACCCTCCATAGCCATACATCATTTTTCCACACAAATCATAACAGAATACATAACCTTTCACACCATTCTTCATCGTTCAAACAACAAACCTTCATATTATACACCTCCACCTTCAATCCGCCGAACAACGTGACCCTTCTCAAAACTGCTACGAAGCATTCTTGAAAAACGCAGTGAGTTTAGAACCACGAGATTGAGAGAAACCTTGAGCCTAAACGGTGTAACCCTTCATCATCCTCGTCTCACTTTCAACACCGAAAGCCACAAATCCATAAACCCAACCAAACACAACACAGTTCAACTTTTGTCTCGTATCCTTCGCAACCATCACCAAACCCGCTTTCTTCTTTTTTTTTACCAAAGCCAACACAGATGCAAACTACCATAAACCAACCTTTTTCCATTTTTCTTCCGCTGCTGCATCAACAAAGCCATCAAAATCTGTGAACCAAAACCTCACTTCGAAACCAACCTTCACAAACACATCCAGACCTTCGAAGCCGCAAATCCCATCACTTCGCCGCGAAAATCCATCCAAAAGCCCAGATCACCACCGCAAGGAACCGTTGTCCGCAACGGATTTCGACACCAAATCTTCGCATAAACACCCATCACTGAAACATTCACAAACTGAAACACAAATCCTTCAACCTTCAAAAACCCGTCCGTCAGCCGCGTATCACCTCAAATCCATCACTTCGCCGACGAAGCCAAACATCACCACTACCGCCGAAATTCGACCGTGCGGAACACAAACAAAAACAGAACCAGATCGTGAGTTTTCCAAGACCGATGCAGAAGCCAAACGGCGCGAGAGAGACTTCCGTGAGAGAAATCGCGACTAAGTTGAGAGAGACACCACCGCCAAAACGCGCCGAAACCAAACAAAACTGCATCACCGTGTCAAAACCATCACCGATCTAAAAAACAGGACACTCTTCAAAGCCCACCGCCGCGAGCATCAAGCACAAGCCGTGTAACCGAATCCACGAACCGTCAAGCGAGAGAGGGGGTTGTTTGAAGTTGTGCCGCCGGTGAGAGCTCCGACGGAGAAAGCTCGAGCCGCGAGGAGGAAGAGGTGAGAGCGTCACGTTCTGAGCTTTAAGGGGTAGGTCTCTCTCTCTTTTGTCTTGTTAATGTTTGGAAAGAATGAGAAATTATTTTCGTTGTTTTTTTATTTATTTCCACTGACATAGTCTTTTTCTTTCTTACTTTTATTATGTTAATTTATTTGTTTATTTTTATTTTTATAGATACTGATTTTATTTGCCATGATAGAGAGATGGAATTGGGTTGAGACATGTGTCTACGTTACTAACACCATTACCCGGTTTCACACGCATACCCCCCCTGTTTCTAATTATTTATTTTTTAACTTTATTGTTAGAGTTTGTTATTGGGCCCGTGGATCCATTTCTGCTAATTGGACCTTTGTTCTAAATATTGACCTCCCTGTCTCATTTACTTGTTTTCTTTTTCTTATTATTTGTTTTTTTTCTTTTCTTATGTTTGTTTTCTAATTCTTATTTGTTATTAGTTCTTTGTTAAAAAAATATAGTTTAAAAAATATATATATATATATATATAAAAAAATAATAAATAAAGATATATATATATATGCTGATAATCTCTTGATCTTTTTTTATTGAAAGGGCTGATGACTTGATAAAAGGTCGATTTTTCGCCCGATTTTAATCGGTGATATTCGGTCAATATGAGGCCCTCCTTGTAATTATTATTTTTTCATTATTTTATTATTTGGACAAAAAACATTTAAATTAATTTATTTAATTTATTCTTAATACTATTTGATTTATTCATTATTCTTAATTTAATTAATTTATTCTAGCAATTCAATTTATTCAATTTATTTATTTTCGCATTTAAAAAAATTACGTTTCGACTCCTTATAGAATGATTCTGATTTTGAATCGATTCTAAGGTAGTTCACGAACTAAATTCCGACGCGTCCCAAAATGGTCCAACGCCTTCGAATAGTTGCGCTCGATTAAAAGGTCCAACGCCTTCGAATAGTTGTGTCCCGATTAAACAGGCCGAACGCCTTCGAATAGTTCAAAAACACTGCACACACGCTTCCTCTTGGGCAAACTACAACGAGACCTTTTATTTCGCGTAATCCCCTGTATTTATTTTGTATCCCTCTCCCATTAATTTGTACGTATTTTATTTTCCGTATTTTATTCAATTTCGAATCCTTGGTCCAACGCCAAGCGATTACACTTGCACACTTGCACATTATTTTCCATTTATCTTTATTCGTTTATTAGGATCCACCTTACTTTGTGAGCCGAGCGTTTCGTGCCTCGCTGACAAAACCACAAAAATAAACTCCACTTGCATTTACCCTTTAACCTCAAAAAACCAAAATGTTTCGATTAGATCCAAACCCTTGATTCAACGTCAAGTGGCTTTAGGAAATAAAACACTTTAATAAATACGAGAAGATCTATACGCCACGATCCTTAAGCGGTAGAAAGGAGGATAACGAGCTCTCGTTACTCGCTCCAATTATTTTCGACGCAAGACACTCGTCTTGTTGGGCGAGATAAACTATCCATAGTCTTTAGTACATTCGACTCCAAAATCCTTTCATCGAAGAGAGGTAATAAAATCAACAACCACTGCCCTTAGTAGGCCGAACTACGAGGCTCTGACTTTCCCATTGCACACGGGAGTACGTAGGCACGAGGATCTCCATCCTTGCCGAGCACCTAGGTTCAATCTAACTTATAATTCAACTCATTTCCCTCTAGCAAGCAATTCGTTTAAGCATAGACATCCTTTCGCGCGCGATAACTTAGATGGTTCCCATCGAGTACGATGGATGTAGGGGGTGCTAATACCTTCCCCCTGCATAACCGACTCCCGAACCCATGCAATGGTTCCGTTGACCTTTGTCCTCATCCTTTTCCTCCCAGGTTGTATCTATATCTCCCCTTTCCCTCTTCGGGAATAAATAGAATTAGGTGGCGACTCTTCAGTCCGTCCAGCGCGCGGCTCCCGTTCATTCGGATCGCGTGAGGTCGTATTTTTCGGGGTACGACAGCTGGCGACTCTGCTGGGGAATGATTCACCCCTATGCGAGTCAGGCCTAGTCTAGGTTTCCACGCTTGTTTGGTTGTTTGATTTTTTGTCTTACTTGTTTATTTTTATCGCTTTCTTTATCGTATTCCATATTATATATCTTGTGGCTCTTGGTACTATAATTTGGATCGATGCTTTGATCGCAAAAGAAACTTGAGGGAAAAGCTCTATACCCGGGCTTACAAGTATAAACATAAGTTAGCGAGGTTGTGTAGTATGGGCTCCCGAGGGAACCTCTCTCGTGGGTTGTCGATACGAAAACCTCACTTGGAGTAGATTTTAATGAGAATACTGACAACCGTCAAGTCCTTGACGTGTGTGCTCAATTGCTTTCATTAGGGTCATCAACTCTGAGGACCTTTAGAACCTTTTGGTTAAAACATCGGTTGATGGTTGCGTAGTATGGGGCACTAGGGTTCGCCCTTGCGTGGCTCGAAAAGAAAACCTCACTTGGAATAGACTTACTCAATGGAGTTGATTGACTGTCAAAGAATGTATGAAATTGACACGTGCATCAAACAGTTGAGAAAGTTCCATAACTCCAGGACTTTGTTTTAAACCGCGTGTCGATGATCACGTAGTATGGACTCCCGAGAAAATTTGCTCTCGTGGGTGTCGATACGAAGATCTTACCCAAAATAGATTCATATGGCGGAGTCAATCAACCGTCATGCTTATGGCGCGTGTGATGAACAGCCATATGAGTTGATAACTTTGGGGTCCCTAAACTTTAGAGTCTACCCAGTGAGTTCCTGATCTGAGTATCTTCCATCTGTACCTTGGACTCATGAGACCCAGATCTTGTGAACCTGGATTCTGACATTGCATATCATCTCATTTGCATTATTTATTCATCTTGCATTTCATTCCAAAATCCGAAAACTCATTTCATGTTCCTCCATCTTCAGTAAATCAAGCTGGTTTCCCGACGCCCGTATCGTGCTAGACGACCGTATTTAACTAGAGCCAACACTAGAAGACTGATGGACGTGATTCAAGAAGAGCAAGCTGCCATGAGGGAAGAGATTGACTCGGTCAAAGGCAAGATTGACCAGATTTATGAGACTTTGCAAGCTTTAGCAAGAATGGAAGAACATTGTGAAGCTGCTGCCGCAATGAACAATGCTCAAGTGCAAGGATCTACCTCACGAGCAATGCCTTCAGTTCCAGTTCCAAATCCTTTGGTCTATGGTTTGCCTCCAGGCTTCACTCCTGCTGTTGAAGAGGTCACTTCCCAACCAATACCTGCTTCTGGTGTCACTGTTGGTGTTATTCCTCAAGCTCAACCTATTCCAACTCAAGTCCAGTTTCCTCAAACTGAAGAGAATCATCAAGTTGAGTATGAGATGCATACTGCTGTTCCAATCACCAATCCTCATGCTGTTCAAGAATCTGAAGCTATGAAGATGTGACGCGAGTTAGCTGAAAAACTCCGAATCATGGAAGGACACAACTCAACTTCTCTGAGTGCCTCAGACATGTGCTTAGTTCCAGATATTGTGATCCCTGCTAAGTTCAAACTGCCAGAATTCGAGAAATACAAAGGCCTCAGCTGTCCTGAGCTTCATTTGAGGATGTACTGCAGAAAAATGGCCGCTCATGCTAAAGACGACAAACTCATGATCCATTGCTTCCAAGACAGCCTGTCTAGAGCATCTCTAGAATGGTACATGCAGCTCGAACGCAACAATGTTCGTACTTGGCTTGATCTATATGATGCATTCAAAAAGCAGTACAAGTACAACACTGACTTAGCTCCTAACCGTACTCAACTTCAGAGTATGTCTCAAAAGGAAAGCGAATCCTTTAAGGAGTACGCCCAACGCTGGAGAGAGTTAGCTGCCAGAGTTCATCCGCCATTGGTTGACCGTGAACTGATCGACATCTTTATGGGTACCCTACAGGGGCAATACTACGAAAAGCTGATCAGCAGCGTATCTTCTGGATTTTCAGACATGGTGATGGTCGGAGAAAGAATTGAAGAAGGTTTGAAAAGCGGAAAAATCCAAGGAGGTTCTAGTAGCCAAACCAATGCCAAGAAGCCTTTCAACGGATACAAAAAGGGCGAAACAAATGCCATTTCTGCTGCAAATGGGAATTTTCAACATAGTGCACCTGCACCAGTTCCCTACTATCAGTACCCCTATGTTGCTGCTGCACAATATGCTCCTATGCCATATCAGCCAGTTCCTCCAATGCCTTACCAGCAGGCCTTTCAAGCTTTATTTCCGCCTCAGATGGCTCATCAACCACGTCCACCTCCAATGGTTGCATCCGCGTAATATGCACCAGGACCATACCAGCAACCGACTTATCCACCACGGCTTGGTCAATAGCAACAGCGCGCTCCTCAACAGCGTCCACCATATCAACCAAGAGGATATGATAGGCACATTGATCCCCTGCCTATGACATATACCGAAATCTTTAAACAGCTAACGGCAAAAGGACCTCTCACTTTGAGAGATATGCCACCTCAGACTGGCAATGCCCGGAACTATGATGCCAATGCTCGCTGTGAGTATCACAAAGGCGCTCCAGGCCACACCATCGAGAATTGCCATTCTTTCAAACACTTGATTCAGGATATGATCAATTCTAAGGACCTCACTCTCACTCCGAGAAATGCAAATGTCCAGAACAATCCATTGCCGCCGCACGATGCCAACAAGTGAAGACATCTGAAGGGGTTGTTGAAGACCAAGCTGAGTAGTCTCCAACTTTGAAGCATTCAATCAAGAGAAGTTCAATTCCTCAAATCAAGGCAGCCAATGCCATTTATTATTTCCGCATTCCTGTTATTTTGTATTGTTTGTTAAGTACTATTTGCTCTGAACATTGTTATCGTTTGTACTTGGTTATGTTAATGTTATGTTTATGCATGTTTTGAATCAATTTATTCGCATTCGCTCATATTTATCATTTATCACAAAAATCATAAAAATATTCTCTCACTTCACTTTAGCAAATATTTGAGGGAGGATGATGAAAACGAAATACCCATAACTGTTGCGGTATGCTTTCAGATAAAACCTCGTCAATGATGTACAAGCATTCTTTCAAATCCCCAAAACACTGGAGATATAAGGAGTTAATCCCTAGTCAACCACTTCGAGCCTAGAAGTAGGAGTTTCTTTCGGATACAACCCTTACATTTAACCCGAAGCAGGGTAGTTGTTCAGTTAGCCTGACTACACCTTCGAATCGCAAGATGAGACATCCCGTCGGAGGACCATCAACAAATGACTTGGCAGTCACAACATTCAAATAAAATACAAAAAAAAGTAGAAAAGAAAACCGCTAAGTTGAGCACCCGAAGGGAGACTTAGTCGGAAAAAAAAAATCAAAAATAGGAACTCAAATCATCAGCAAAAGCAAAACAAACATCAGTGACCACAAAATCAAGAATCAAAGGGTCACCAGCAAAAATGACTGCCATTTTCAAGCGAACTTTAAAGCTTCATCTTCACTCTTGCAAAGTCAAAACAAATACATGTGTAGAGTTAACTGAACATAGGACAGGAGAACATTACGAAGAAGGGATGGGTACAAATCAAACTTTGAGCCTTATATCCTTTGTTTCTCAAACCATTAACCAGACCACGTTACATCCCTCGAAAGTCCTAATTGAGACACGGTTTATTCTGAAAGCATGCTACCAACAAGGTTGCGTAATATGACTCCCATATATTTGCTAATATTTAATCTTGTTTGCATATTATTTTTTGCTGCATCTTTCACACACTTTCTAAATCAAGCATTTCGTTTGGGCTAATGGTCCGTTCGTCACACTTCCAACAACATTCAAATAAAAATGACTCATTTCAAAACTTACATGAACTTTACATTAACACTACCATTTGTGTATGAATAATTTAATTGCAAATCAGTGCTTGACATCAGTGCAATCCCAACAAGGGGCAATCAAAAGAGGAATTTGAATCAATACTTCTTCAAAATCAGTCCAATCAGGGACAAGGCATCTTCAACAGCCCAATCAGAGGCAATTCATTTCAAAATCAGTCCAATCAGGGACAAAGCATCTTCAATAGTCTAATCATAGGCAAAATCATCTTTCAACAACCCAGTCATGGGCAAGATCACCTTCAAAAGCTTGATCAGGGGCAGGTCATGTCGTGGACATTGTCAAAGCTTCCCCATCAAATTTATTTCAAACACCCTACAGGCAGGGGCAAACAAACAAGGAGCAAATCTTCCTATCTCTTCTCCCCAGTTGAGCAAGCAGACCTTGCTAGACATTGGCAATCGTTCAAAGCAAATCAGTCTTCACGTGTCAATTAAGTCGCTTCGCTCATCAGCATATAACCAAGCTTGGAGCTTTCAGATCCATCTTCTGACCATACATCGTCAAAGATCGAGTGTCGGGGAATCAAGCCCTCCACCCACCCAAAGTCCAATCGTTATTGGCAACTACCAGACCAAAAGTCCACCAAGCTGGCACCTTTCAATTGCTCATATGCATCATTATGCATCATCAATGTCATAAAGCATCATTTACATCAATCATTTGCAACATGTGCATCATATGCATACCTAAATAAACCAGTTTTTCATATCCCCAACATTCTTGATCTTACATCTCAGTGCATAAACATTTGTATCGTATCTCCATCCTTATGGAATACCATTTCAAAACAATTAAGCATAGTTGCATAATTCAGGATCCAGGATCAACCCAGGTTTCCAGTCCTTTCCCCAACGGAAGTCAGGATCATATTAATCGAAGATTCCAGGCATCCTCTTGGCGGATTCTATGGTCGTGTTTAAATATCATTTGCCTTATCATCCTCTGGTGATAAGTGATTTTTATTTTCCGTCTATTGCCTTATCATCCTCTGTTGATAAGTGATTTTAATTTCAGTTATTTGCCTTATCATCCTCTGTTGATAAGTGAGTTTATTTTCAGTTTATTGCCTTATCATCCTCTGTTGATAAGTGAGTTTATTTTCAATTTATTGCCTTATCATCCTCTGGTGATAAGTGATTTTATTTTCAGTCTGTTGTCTTATCATCCTCTGGTGATAAGTGATTTTATTTTCAGTTTGTTGCCTTATCATCCTCTGGTGATAAGTTGATTTTATTTTCTGTCCTTTTGCCTTATCATCCTCTGGTGATAAGTGATTTTATTTTCAGTCCGTTGCCTTATCATCCTCTGGTGATAAGTGATTTATTCTGTCAATTATTTCTTGTTGTATCGCCCATCATTTCCATTTTATTTTCATTTGCTATTTTCACAAATTCTTTCTTTGTCGGACAAATTTGGAGTCTGTTAATATCTAATTATCTTATACCTGGAAAGACTGAACGCGAGCCATTTCATCTTACTCGGTCTAAGCCAATTTGATAGGGGCATCTGTCATACCCCAAATTTCCTACCCGCACCGTTTTCTACTATCTAATCATTATTAAAAAAAAAATATTTTGTTTCTTTTCTCAAAAAAAAAAAAAAAAAAAACCTCCTTTTATTTTTATAGATTATTCATTTCATTATCAAAAATACAAAAAAAAAAAGTATATCTTCTTTTATTTTTATTTCTAATCTAGTTTCATTTTCTTTCTTAAAAGCCCGTTATTCACACAAAATTACAAAAAAAATCTCATTATCTATTGTTATTATTATTCCACTTTTCTAAATATACACATTAAACCATTTTCCACTATTATTACTATTATTATTAACTTTTTTATTTTTTTTTTATTTTTATTATCATTGTTATTATTTTATTTTATTTTTTATTATTATTCACTTTTTTTTATTATTCCTATTATTATTATTATTATTATTATATCTTTATTTTTTTTATATACTTTTTATTATTATTATTTATTATTATTATTATTATTAGTATTATTATTATTATTTAGAATTATTTTCTATTTTCTATTTCTATTATTATTATTATTGACTATTATTTTCTATTTTTATTATTTTGTCATTAGTCATTATTTTACTGTTATTGTTATTACTAGGTTTTTTTATTTTCTCAGATTTTCATTGCATTTCCTATGCCAGCCAAACTTGACCCCACACTATTGGATATCCTCTAATTTGTGTATTCCACTAAAAAGCTGGTACGATTCATGTGGCCTCCCCCCTATCATTCACAACATCTCCACTAACGCAATAAAAATTCACCTTCAGTAAAGCCATAAAACACAATGCCACTCCCCACAAAAGGGGGAATCTGTTGCTTATACCTTTTCCTGCTCTCAAATCATTTTCTTTCTCTCAACTCAGACACATCTTCATAAAACTGAAAACACACCCTCCATAGCCATACATCATTTTTCCACACAAATCATAATATAATACATAACCTTTCACACCATTCTTCATCGTTCAAACAACAAACCTTCATATTATACACCTCCACCTTCAATCCGCCGAACAACGTGACCCTTCTCAAAACTGCTACGAAGCATTCTTGAAAAACGCAGTGAGTTTAGAACCACGAGATTGAGAGAAACCTTGAGCCTAAACGGTGTAATCCTTCATCATCCTCGTCTCACTTTCAACACCGAAAGCCACAAATCCATAAACCCAACCAAACACAACACAATTCAACTTTTGTCTCGTATCCTTCGCAACCATCACCAAACCGGCTTTCTTCTTTCTTTTTTTTTACCAAAGCCAACACAGATGCAAACTACCATAAACCAACCTTTTTCCATTTTTCTTCCGCTGCTGCATCAACAAAGCCATCAAAATCTGTAAACCAAAACCTCACTTCGAAACCAACCTTCACAAACACATCCAGACATTCAAAGCCGCAAACCCCATCACTTCGCCGCGAAAATCCATCCAAAAGCCCAGATCACCACCGCAAGGAACCGTTGTCCGCAACGGATTTCGACACCAAATCTTCGCATAAACACCCATCACTGAAACATTCACAAACTGAAACACAAATCCTTCAACCTTCAAAAACCCGTCCGTCAGCCGCGTATCACCTCAAATCCATCACTTCGCCGACGAAGCCAAACATCACCACTACCGCCGAAATTCGACCGTGCGGAACACAAACAAAAACAGAACCAGATCGTGAGTTTTCCAAGACCGATGCAGAAGCCAAACGGCGCGAGAGAGACTTCCGTGAGAGAAATCGCGACTAAGTTGAGAGAGACACCACCGCCAAAACGCGCCGAAACCAAACAAAACTGCATCACCGTGTCAAAACCATCACCGATCTAAAAAACAGGACACTCTTCAAAGCCCACCGCCGCGAGCATCAAGCACAAGCCGTGTAACCGAATCCGCGAACCGTCAAGCGAGAGAGGGGGTTGTTTGAAGTTGTGCCGCCGGTGAGAGCTCCGACGGAGAAAGCTCGAGCCGCGAGGAGGAAGAGGTGAGAGCGTCACGTTCTGAGCTTTAAGAGGTAGGTCTCTCTCTCTTTTGTCCTGTTAATGTTTGGAAAGAATGAGAAATTATTTTCGTTGTTTTTTTATTTATTTCCACTGACATAGTCTTTTTCTTTCTTACTTTTATTATGTTAATTTATTTGTTTATTTTTTTTTATAGATACTGATTTTATTTGCCATGATAGAGAGATGGAATTGGGTTGAGACCCGTGTCTATGTTACTAACACCATTACCCGGTTTCACACGCTTACCCCCTCCCTGTTTCTAATTATTTATTTTTTTACTTTATTGTTAGAGTTTGTTATTGGGCCCGTGGATCCATTTCTGCTAATTGGACCTTTGTTCTAAATACTGACCTCCCTGTCTCATTTACTTGTTTTCTTTTTCTTATTATTTGTTTTTTTTTTCTTTTCTTATGTTTGTTTTCTAATTCTTATTTGTTATTAGTTCTTTGTTAAAAAAATATAGTTTAAAAAAAATTTATATATAAAAAATAAATAAAGATATATATATATGCTGATAATCTCTTGATCTTTTTTTATTGAAAGGGCCGATGACTTGATAAAAGGCCGATTTTTCCCCTGATTTTAATCGGTGATATTCGGTCAATATGAGGCCCTCCTTGTAATTATTTTTTTTTCATTATTTTATTATTTGGACAAAAAACATTTAAATTAATTTATTTAATTTATTCTTAATACTATTTGATTTATTCATTATTCTTAATTTAATTAATTTATTCTAGCAATTCAATTTATTTATTTTCGCATTTAAAAAAATTACGTTTCGACTCCTTATAGAATGATTCTAATTTTGAATCGACTCTAAGGTAGTTCACGAACTAAATTCCGAAGCGTCCCAAAAAGGTCCAACGCCTTCGAATAGTTGCGCTCGATTAAAAGGTCCAACGCCTTCGAATAGTTGTGTCCCGATTAAACAGGCCGAACGCCTTCGAATAGTTCAAAAACACTGCACACACGCTTCCTCTTGGGCAAACTACAACGAGACCTTTTATTTCGCGCAATCCCCTGTATTTATTTTGTATCCCTCTCCCATTAATTTGTACGTATTTTATTTTCCGTATTTTATTCAATTCCGAATCCTTGGTCCAACGCCAAGCGATTACACTTGCACACTTGCACATTATTTTCCAGTTATCTTTATTCGTTTATTAGGATCCACCTTACTTTGCGAGCCGAGCGTTTTGTGCCTCGCTGACAAAACCACAAAAATAAACTCCACTTGCATTTACCCTTTAACCTCAAAAAACCAAAATGTTTCGATTAGATCCAAACCCTTGATCCAACGTCAAGCGGCTTTAGGAAATAAAACACTTTAATAAATACGAGAAGATCTGTACGCCACGAGCCTTAAGCGGTAGAAAGGAGGATAACGAGCTCTCGTTACTCGCTCCGATTATTTTCGACGCAAGACGCTCGTCTTATTGGGCGAGATAAACTATCCATAGTCTTTAGTACATTCGACTCCAAAACCCTTTCATCGAAGAGAGGTAATAAAATCAACAACCACTACCCTTATTAGGCCGAACTACGAGGCTCTGACTTTCCCATTGCACGCGGGAGTACGTAGGCACGAGGATCTCCATCCTTGCCGAGCACCTAGGTTCAATCTAACTTATAATTCAACTCATTTCCCTCTAGCAAGCAATTCGTTTAAGCATAGACATCCTTTCGCGCGCAATAACTTAGATGGTTCCCATCGAGTACGATGGATGTAGGGGGTGCTAATACCTTCCCCCTGCATAACCGACTCCCGAACCCATGCAATGGTTCCGTTGACCTTTGTCCTCATCCTTTTCCTCCCGGGTTGTATCTATATCTTCCCTTTCCCTCTTCGGGAATAAATAGAATTAGGTGGCGACTCTTCAGTCCGTCCGGCGCGCGGCTCCCGTTCATTCGGATCGCGTGAGGTCGTATTTTTCGGGGTACGACAAGATGGTATGCTTATGCTAATGCAAAAATGAAAGATCACAAGCCATGGTGCGATAAAAAGTGAGGGCAAATTTGGGGTGTTTACACCCTGCACATGAAAGTCCAAGATTTAATCGACTCCAAGGCTTTGAACTTTGCAACTCCACCAAATGTCACAAGGAATCCAATACCAAATCATGGTGAGCCAAAGATCAATGCCATTGAGGAGGACCAACCAGCAATTCTGATTGATGATATTGCAAGAATTCAGACACCACTGGCCGAAGTAAAAGCTCAGCTATTGAAGTGTCAAGTGTTTCAGGGTTATGAGGCCCGTTGTGAGGCTTGCAAAGTTTCTACCAATGGTTGTGCAAAACTGAAGAACGGTATCAGCAGTCTTATCAAAGAAGGCATTCTACAAATCACATCAATAGTTCCATCTTCTACAAAGGCAACAAAAATCTCTCCTACAACACTAGCAAAAGTCATTCCAACAGAATCTCCTACAACACCAGCAAAAACCATTGCAACGGAATCAACTACAACAACAACAAACACCAGCAATGATGTTTCAATGGTTACCATCTATTATGATCCATCAACCATCCATGTTCCGGAATCTCTCAACAACAACTTTCAGCAACACCCTCATCAACAACTTCCTGCACCTGCACTATCTTCAATCAGACCTCCTGTCACCATCTACTATGATCCACAAACTATCACAACTCATTCTTCTACTGCAATTAGTCTAGTGACCATCACTGTGCCTGGGCCAATTCCTTATGACAGCAACAGTGTCGTGCCTTGGCACTACGACTCAGATCTTTATCTCCACAGAAGGAGAGTTACCCTTGACTCTTTAACTCCTGCACCACAAATTGACAATGTTGGGGGAGGCGGAGGCTTCACTCAGAGCGGACGTCTCTTCGCTTCACAGTTTCCAAGAATTAATGCTGAAGCAGAAGCTGCTGCCAAAGCAAAAGGCAAAAGTGTGGTGCCAGAAGAACCAGCTGCAAGAGAAACTCAGAAGACGTCCTTTGATCAAGATGTGGACGAGTTCATGAGGATTATCAAAAGAAGTTACTACAAGATTGTGGACCAGCTCCACCAAACTCCCTCCAAGATCTCCATACTATCTCTGCTCTTGTGTTCCGAGGCTCACCGGAATGCACTACTCAAGGTCTTGCACGCAACTTATATGCCGGAAGAAATCACGGTCAATCAGTTAGAAACGGTGGTTGCAAATGTCAATACTAGTCATGGAATAGGTTTCACCAATGCTGACTTGACTACAGAGGGGCGTAATCACAACATGAAATTGCATATCACTTTGGAATGTAAAGGTGTTGTACTTTCTCATGTCCTTGTTGATACCGAATCATCACTCAATGTGTTGCCAAAGGAAGCTTTAGTCAGGCTGGAGTATGATGGTCTTGCACTCCATCCGAGCAACCTAGTTATCAGGGCTTTTGATGGTTCTAAGAGATTGGTGTCGCTCCCGATAGATGGGACCGGCCCAAATAAAGGTACAGACGCGAACGGTCGGCGAGAGGGACAGTGAGAACACACAGCAGTGAACTCACTGGAGATGAAAAGAGTCGCCAGCTAGGCATTTTTATCCCGGAGGAAAGGCAATGCTGCATAGGCCTAGAAAGATATGGACAAGACGGTCGCGAACCAGAGAGACTGAGAAAGGGGGTTGGTTACAACCTGGGAAGGTATTAGCACCCAGGTTGTCCGCCGTATTCGACGGGATCCACGCTTAAAAGATTTGTGTTTTAAAGGGGGTAGTGTCAGTGCAATCTGTGTATAAAAGAGCTGGAAAAGGATATACAGGTGTCAGTGTAAAGGAGTGATGTGTATAATGATGTGTCAATGTAAGAATGAGAATGAATTGCTCATGATCATGAGGCTAAAAGAATGATGCTGGAAAGAGGGGGAATATACGGAGACTTTTGTTCGATAACTGTTAAGTTATGCCTACGTATCCTCTCGTGCAATGAGGAAGTCAGAACACCGTAGTTCGACCCAAAGAGACTGAAAGATGAATTGACTTGTGAACTGCTTACTTGCCTATGCTCAAGTGTATGACCTGTCTGGCTCAGGTGCAAACTGTCTTGCATTAGACGGGAGAAGCAAGTTCTCGTTTGTGAGTGAATGAGATGAGAAAAGAATCCCGGAGGAGACGATTATTGTTTGTTTTTGTGTTTTCAGTCTTTTATTGTTTTTGGATTTTGTCATAAGTTAATGAGCTTAAGTCTAAACCAATGAATTTAGTAAACTCATCACATCTTCCCTCTGATTAGGGGTAATGAGAATACCTTAAGTGTGAAGTCAGCTTCTCACACTTAATCATCATGATGTAGGATTAAGATCATTAACCTACTTGTGATTATTTAGATGTTTTTGTTGTTTTTGTTTAGTGTTAAGTAATGAGGTTAAGCCAAAATCAGGGATTAAACAGACTCATTACACCATCCTAATAGAAGGATAATAGATGAGAGTGTTTAAGCTGAGGAAAGCTCCTCAACTTAATCCATGATTAGGGATTAAACTCATGACAAAACAAGCCTTTATTAAGTGGATTTTATTTAATGATATGATGAAGAAGTGAGTTTTATGATTTGTAAGACAACTTGAGGGGGACTTGTCCATTAACACTAGGGTTAGTCCTTCTTAACCATTTAAGGAAGAATTAGAACCCTAATGCAAGGCCCAAGTTACAAGCTTGATGTCTTGATGATTATTAAGTGAATTGATTAAAGGAGTTAAACACATTAAGGGTTTAACACTTAGGATTAAAGTTATACACTCCATCCTAAGAGAAGGATGCAGGCATAAGCTTAACCACAAAGCCTTAAAGCCTTTAGGGTTTAGTCCCTGATTATGAGGTGAGAAGAGAAGACTCAAAAGAGACACAAAGGTGAAACTAAGTGGGGAGACTAAACAAAACCCTAATCATTGTCATGCTTGGTTGTTCCTAAGGTTTGTGAGGTTTAACAAGAGAAGTCTTCAATGGAACCACCAGGAAGCAGATGAAAAGATCAGGAGAAGCAAAGCAACTTGCTTCATTCAAGAAGTCAAGTCACTTGAGGAAAGAAAGGAAAGAGAAAAAGAATGAGCAAGCTCAAACTCAAACACACATAAAAATGCAGCATGGATGCAAGAGAGAGATGAGAAGAAAGTATGAGAAGTGAAGGCAAATTCACTTCTCAAAATCACTTACCACCTGAAAGGTTAGAAAAGAAATGCAATGCAATGCAAAATGAGATGAAATGGTATGATGAAACCAAAACCAGAAGCATACATGAGGTGATAATGATGCTATGAGATGCTACAAACATGAGACAACAAATGGAGATGATCATACAAGCTCATGGATGCAAATGGAGCAAGTTAAGACACATGAACATACATGAAAAGTTATGAGATGCATATGGCATACAACATGGCAAATGAAAGATGCAATGATCAAACATGCTTTCAATATGTCTTATGATGTTAGATGAATCACATGGATGCATAACATGTCATGGCAAGTCAAGGTATGAGTGCAAATGCAAGATGGATGCATATGAAGGCCCAAATTAGGGTTTATGAACAATACAACAAACAAAAACCAAAATCAGAAGCAAACAACATTATAAAAAATTGAAAATGCACTCAAAGGCCCCCTAAACCTATACTAACTCACTGCCCAAAGGAGAAGTCTCAACTCTTAACCTAACTCAAGATATGATTTTCCTAAGTTTTCTAGGGTTTTAGGGTTCCTTAACAAGAAAATCATCAAACAAATTGAAAATGAAAGATCAAATCATGGCCATTTAATCTCACAAACTACATGCTAAACACAATGCAATGCAAAAAGAATCAAGGTCCAACTCTTTAGGGTTAGGCAGAAATGATTTTTGGAAGTTTGGATCAAAATAATGCATAAAAATGATTTTAATTCCATGAAAAATTCTCAAAATGCATCAAGATCAAAAAATAAATTTGGTTTGAGGGTTGGACAATGTTTCTAAATGTTTTTAAAGGTTTCATGAATTTTTTTGCGATTTTTAAATACCTAAAAGTAATTTTAATTAATTAATTCTCATTAATTAATTAAAAAGAAACTTTTAAATATTTAAAAATACTTTTTTTAATGCTAAAAATGAAAATAAAAATATTTTTGTGTTTTAAAAATTAATGAAACTCTTGGTAAAAAATTTCATAATTTTTAAATGGTTTTTACTATTTTAAATAAATTGTGCAAATTAAATGAGAAAAATTGAAATAAAAAATCAAAATAAATGGAAGTATGCAGGATGGAAGGCTGAGATTGAATCTGGCAAGGAAAGGGTTGACTGCGCGCCAGATCTGATGGACCACATTCAAACTTGGTTAATCTGAATTATGAATTAATTAAATGTGATTAGGGTTTCTAATGGTGAATCTCAGCCACACACACGCGCGCGAAGTCAAACAAGTCAACTGATCCAACGCACGAAATTCAAACTGCCTTAATTACAGGATTAAAACCCTAATTATTTTCAGGTGGCCGGAGAAGACCTCCGGTCGTCTTCTCCGGTGGGAACCCCACCTGAAAATTTCTAAAACTCTCAAAACGTAACTAAAATGAAATCTAAAAACACAGAAATGATTCCCACAACCCACTGAGTCAAAACCCTAACACAAACAACATTTATATTTCATCAATCTCATGAATCGAAACAAAACATTTTTAGGTCAGGAAGTTTCAGAACATGATTAAACTCTTATTTCTTCACCATTTTCAAAACCAATGACATCAGAATGATCAGGAGAACATATAGAATCTATTTAGAACTTAAAAAAGGATTTCTGGAAAAAATGTTCTTGAGCTACCTGAGTTTCGAAGCTTTCAATCTTGCAACTTTCTGACCTCTCCTCTTGATGCAATCCATTCCCTTTGATCCCTTGATGATGTCTGGATGCTTAGAAGGAGTTTTTGTTGGCTAGTTTGGGAGATTGAACAAGTTCTGTTCAGTGAAGTGAAGGAATCGTGTTTTGGATTCAGGCTGTTTCAGGCAATGGTGAGGGGTTCTTTGTGATCAGGGTGATGAGTGGAGAAGGTTTGTGAAGTTTGTTTAAGTGTTTGTGGCCTGTATAAAGAGTTTCGAAGGCTTTGGCTTTGAGAGTGAAAAATGGGGAAGCTGAGTTCTTGCTGGTTTCAGGCTTATGTCTTATTGGTTTGGGTTCAATGAAGCATGGTGAGATGATTAGTGGAGTTTGTTTGAGTGTTTATGGCCTGTGGAATGAGATTCGAAGGCTTTTGCTTGAGGGAGTGAAAATGGGAAATGTGATGCTAAGGCTTCTTTCAGGCTGGCCTCTTGTGTGGTTTTGCTAGCATTTTGTTTGTATAAATTAATCCCATTGGTCAGAGGATGTGACTTGTGCTGCTGTGATAGGTGTAGCCACTTTTGCAAAATGTCCACTCTTGTGTAAGAGAAGCATGGGTCATGTTCTAGGCTAGTACAAGTGGTGTGGGCTGCGCAGCATGTTGTGAGGGAAAGGCTAGAATGGTTCAGCATCATAGGCAGCAAGTGGATGGAAGTGTGATGATAGTTTTGCAACTTGCTCACTTTTAGTTCACATGGAAATATCTTGCTCCCAAGGCCATGAAACATGAGAAACTCTTGGTCCATTCTGACTTTTAGGTCACATGTGATGTTTGTGTAATGGTTAGACATGAATTAGAAGTCACAAATGCCTTGGTACAAAGTTTTTGCAAGTTTCTCATTTGGTGCATATTTTGAAAATTAGTGATTTTTGCCAACTTTGACACACCATAACTTTTGATCCAAAATGAATTAGGTCATGTTCTTGTACTTTTTGAAAAGGGAAAGATCTAATCTACAACTTTCATGACCAAAGTTTTTCCATTTGAAGCATTTTTGGATCAAAAAGCAAGGGTTGAAAAAGTTGCATAAAATGACATTTCATTAAAAGTCAACCATGCCCAAAAAAGTCAACTTTGCAAAAACTTCAAATTCTTGAATTTTGTGAACTTCATCTTTCTTCCATGATCAAACAAAGATCAAATACACTCAAAATGATGAAGATCACCCCTTGGTTGGGTCACTGGGGGCCTCAGATGCCCTGATTTTGCACTGACTTGTCCAGAAAGTCAACTCTTGATCAGATGACTTCCCCATGGAATTTCTTCATGAAAATTGATATGCATACTCCCTATACCATATAGAGACCAATAGAAACAAGAGTGACCAAAAAAATTGGAGTTATGGCCTTTGAAACCAAAACCCTAATTTTAGGTCAACTGTGCAGTCAAACCTGGCTCTGCTTCCATACCAATCCCAGTTCTTGTGATTCTTTGACATCCTTGACTTTGAGAGGATATAATATGATACTTGAACACACATAGATCCCTTTGAAGTGATTGATGGCCTTTGGAGTGGCTCAAGAAGCTCTTGGATTGCCCAGATCACAAACCCTAGGTGCAGATGACTTAGAAACAATGCAGTGAATCAAAAATGTAATGTGAGATGGTATGATTGTGTTTATGCATATGAAATGATCACAAGCCATGATGTGAATGGGTGAGGGCAAATTTGGGGTGTTTACAGCTGCCCCTATTCAAACATGAGTTAGCTGTGCAGGATGTAAGCAACGGCTTAACAGGCAAACAAGATAACTTGTGGTTAAATACCAAAGACAGTCCAAAATTTGCACTCACGGAATGAAGAAGAAAAGGGATATAGATTGCAAAAGAAAATAAAGTATATTGTAAAGTGTGGGCGGCGGAGGACGACCGTCGAGCAGAGGACGACTGCTGGGTAAAGAGCAATGACGGGGACGGCCGACATGCTAGGAAAAGTGTGTGAAGTAAAGCGATGACGGGGACGGCCGACATGCTGGGGATTAAAAGGGGGGATGATGGGGACGACCATCAAGATAAAGCTGTAAAATTCTCTGGGGATTAATGAAACATGACGGGGACGGCCATCAAGTTCATAAAGTAAAGTAACCAACGATGGGGACGGCCATCAGGCTAAACTGATGAAGGACGATCATCAGGAAAAAGAAAAAGGGACCACGACGGGGACGGCCATCGGGTTAAAGAATAAATGAAATAAACAGATGATGAGGTACGGTCATCAAAGGTGAAGGACGGTCACCTAGCAGGGGACGGCTGCTCTGTTGGGGATAAGATGAGGGACGGTCATCTAAGGTGGAGGACGACCACCTGGCAGGGTACGGCTGCCGAAAATATCGCGACATAGGACGAATGCCGGATAAAAGGTCAACGATGGGGACGGCCATCGGATGAGAATGATGAAGGACGATCATCAAGAGGCGGAGGACGACCACCTAGCAGGGGACGGCTGCTCTCAAGGTTTGTCATGACATAGGACGAATGCCAGATAACCAAAATCAACAATGGGGACGGCCATTGGATAAAATGATGAAGGACGATCATCAAAGGGTGGAGGACGACCACCTAGCAGGGGACGGCTGCTCTCAAGGTTTGTCATGACATAGGACGAATGCCAGATAACCAAAATCAACAATGGGGATGGCCATTGGATAAAATGATGAAGGACGATCATCAAAGGGTGGAGGACGACCACCTAGCAGGGGACGGCTGCTAAATATCAACGATGGGGACGGCCATCGGATGAGCATGATGGAGGACGACCATCAAGAGGTGGAGGACGACCACCTAGCAGGGTACGGCTGCTCTCAGGGTTTATCATGACACAGGACGAGTGTCAGATAAAAAAGAAAATTTGCTTTGTTGGCGATCTACTGGGGAATAGTAAACACGGACGAGTATTTACATCCAAGAAACAAAAGGTATAAGTGTTTAGATGTTTGTGTATAGATTAAAGATGCGGGCGAGCATCCTTAAGACTACGATACGGACGAGTATCGGGTAGAAACAAATACCGATTCGTGTTCAGAGATGATGATACGGACGAGTATCAACGGGTTAACAGAGAACACGGATGAGTGTTGAATCTGAGAGGATTCTTCTGGGGAATAGTAGACACAGGCGAGTATCTATATTCAAAAAGATAAAAGTGTTTGACACAGTGTATGGATTAAAGATGCGGACGAGCATCCTTAAGATTATGATACGGACGAGTATCATGTAGAAACAAACCCTTGACGCATGTTCTGAGATGATGGTACGGACGAGTACCAACTGGTTAACAAAGAACAAGGACTAGTGTTAAATCTGAGGGGATTTGAGTGGCGTATAAGATACGGACGAGTATATGTATAAGTATGAGCGGTGTATAGGTGAGTATTTAACTGCTGGGGAGAGCGACACAGACGAGTGTCAAAAGGAGAAGAGTGTAGTATGAACAAGTATCTGATATGCAAAGTGTAGGCGACTGCGCTGGGGATATGACACGGACGGGTGTCAGAGGATTGTTATATGTAAGTGTATGTGAGTGCAAAGAGGACGTCTTTGGCTTTCTGCTGGGGTTATGACACAGACAGGTGTCAAAAGGTATCTGTAATGCGGGTGGTTTTGTTTGTAAGGAGTGCTCGGGCGACTTTACTGGGGAATGATGACACGGGTGGGTGTCAAAGGTAGTATATATACTGGTGTTTGTGAATGTGAGGCAACTGCTTTTGCTGGGGAATCTCCGCTGGGGATTTGGGAAGTATTCTGTATATTGACGGATTGTCACTATTCACAAGTATTGATTCAAAACATGGCTTATGATTATGCTATATGCTTGATTTTTGCCGTAATGCTCCGTGTTAGACGGAATGCTACGCTTTGCGGGTGAATATGATGCGAATGCTATGATTATGCGAGGATACCAATCCGGGATTCGGATTCCGTCGCTGCGAAGATCTCTGATCGATCTGTTTGAAGGGGACATCCCAGCTGGGGGTGAGATCATTGGTAGATCTGTCATGAGATGCTAGTGTTTGGGGATTCAGGTCACTGATAGACCCATCCTTGTGTTGGGGACCCAGCTGGGGTTTGTAGAAGCTTTCTTTACTCTGTTGTGATTCTTCATGCGTTGCTCTTCTGGATAGAGGCTGAAGCTCTGTGGGGAGATGGTTCCCCGACTTTTGTACTCGGCTGAGGATGAAATGGCAACCCGGCTGAGGAGAAAGAGAAATCACTGAAAGATTTCCCTAAAGATTCTGTTGAGGAGGATTCTTGACTCAGCCGGGGGTATGGGCGCCTTCTGGTACCGCCCTGTTGGCGAAATGATGCCTGGCAACTCTGGTGGGGATAGGTAATAAGTGGCAACTCGGCTGGGGAGAGACACTTTGGGTGCTAAGGCTGAGTGTTGATTTGTCAACTTGCTGGAGTGAAGCTTTCATGCCCCAAGTTGCGTTCGGATACCTGCAATCCTGCAAAGATATAGAAACGCACAAGTAATCCCGAGGTATCCCTTACCGGATTCCGTCATAGGAGTTAGATGCTTCTGAGAGTAAGTATATTTCCTGCAAGCATGTGTTTGTACTTTTGAAGATAAACATCTGTATTCTATGCAATCAGTTTTTTCTTTTAAGACATCAGACATTTTTTTGCAAAATAAAAATGTACAAGACGAGACATGACTGAAAATCTGATTTTATTAATTCATATGCCCTGAATTGGCGAGATACAGTCAAAGGAACATATCCCCTGAAATGAGGAGATTGTTACAAATTGAGAAACAAAATACTGGCAATGTTGATGACGCTTTAAGGAGCTTCCTCTTTACCATGACTCGTATGACTTTTGACGTTCTTCTCATCTTGCTTTATGAAGAATGTTGATTCTGATTGAAGCTTGACCCTTCCGAAGCTTACCAAGTTGTAAACGATACAGACGAATTCAGAATGCAGTTGTTCGCTTATTCCCTTATTTTGCATGGATCGCCCTTTCGGGTTTTCAATCCATCGGGATACCCATTTTTGCCTGAGCTGTCCAATGTGGCTTTTCAACTCAGCGGGTGTACATTTTTGTTTATTTTTCCCTTATTTTTGCCCGAGTCTTTTATTCTGTTTTTGACTCGCCGGGATGCCCTATTTTTTCCTGGACTTACCTTCTGTTTTTGTGTCCAGCGGGTCATTTTTATGCGAAGTATTTTTTAACTGCATCTGAATTCACAGGGGACGGGAAATCTTCACCATCCATGGTGCTGAGCATCAGTGCTCCACCAGAGAAAACTTTCTTTACTACGAATGGTCCTTCATAATTTGGAGTCCATTTGCCCCTGTGGTCTGTATGAGGAGGGAGGATTCTTTTCAGCACAAGATCTCCTACTTGGTACTCTCGGTGCCTGACTTTCTGATCGAAGGCTTTCTTCATTCTCTTCTGATACAACTGCCCATGGCAGATTGCAGCCAATCTTTTCTCTTCGATCAGACTCAGTTGTTCGTATCGGGACCTGACCCATTCTGCTTCGTTCAGTTTAACATCCATCAATACCCGTAGAGAGGGTAATTCAACTTCGACAGGTAGGACAGCTTCCATACCATAGACAAGCTGATACGGTGTTGCCCCAGTGGATGTCCTGATTGACGTGCGGTACCCATGCAAGGCAAACGGTAGCATCTCAAGCCAGTCTTTGTACGTGACTACCATCTTCTGCACAATCTTCTTGATATTCTTATTTGCCGCCTCAACAGCGTCGTTCATCTTTGGCCTGTAAGGAGAAGAATTGTGATGCTGAATCTTGAAGTCCCGACACAGTTCTGCCATCATTTTGTTGTTTAAGTTGGAACCATTATCAGTAATGATTCGCTCGGGGACTCCGTATCGACAGATGATATCTCTTTTCAGAAATCTGGCTACCACTTGCCTGGTAACATTGGCGTAGCAAGCTGCTTCGACCCACTTGGTGAAATAGTCAATAGCAACCAAGATGAATCTGTGGCCATTTGAAGCAGTCGGCTCAATCTTACCAATCATGTCGATGCCCCACATAGCAAAGGGCCAAGGCGAAGACATCACATTCAACGGATTGGGAGGCACATGCACTTTATCCGCAGAAATCTGGCATTTATGGCATTTTCTGGCGTAGGCACAGCAGTCGGCATCCATTGTGATCCAGTAATAGCCTGATCTTAATAACTTCTTAGCCATGGCATGCCCTCCCGCATGGGTACCAAAGGATCCTTCGTGCACTTCATGCATTAACAAGTCTGCCTCGGTCTTATCAACACATCTGAGGAGTACCATATCAAAGTTCCTCTTGTATAGAGAACCTTCAATGTTCAGAAAGAAACTACCCGCAAGCCTTCTCAAAGTCTTCTTATCATTGGATGATGCCCCAGGTGGGTATGTTTGATCCTCCAAGAAGCATTTAATGTCATGGAACCAAGGCTTATCATCTTTAACAACATCTGCTACGAACACATATGCTGGTCTGTCAAGTCTGGACACTGAGATCTGAGGTACAAAGTTGGCAGCCTGAACTTTGATCATGGACGAAATGGTAGCCAGGGCATCTGCAAACTGATTCTCGTCCCGAGGGATATACTCAAGCTTGACTGTTGTAAAGAAAGTCAATAACCTCCTTGTATAATCCATGTAAGGTATCAGATGGTCCTGGTGGGTATACCATTTGCTGTTGGTCTGATTAACTACCAGAGCTGAATCTCCGAATACAGTCAATGTCTTGATCCTGAGGTCAATGGCTTCCTCAAGACCCATAATGCAAGCTTCGTATTCAGCTTCGTTGTTAGTGCAGTTAAAAGTGAGTTTTGCCGAGAAAGGCATGTGAACTCCTTTGGGTGTAATGAGTACTGCACCAACACCACGACCATTCATATTAACAGCCCCATCAAACATCATAGTCCATTCTTCTTCCGGGTCAGGCCCTTCAGTGTGAACAGGCTCTTCATGATCTTTCGCTTTGATGAACATGATGTCTTCATCAGGGAAGTCAAATCTCATAGGCTGGTAGTCATCAATAGGTTGCTCAGCGAGATATTCAGACAATACACTGCCCTTGATGGCTTTCTGAGATGTGTATTGGATGTCATATTCTGTAAGGATCATTTGCCATCTTGCAACCCGTCCGGTAAGAGCTGGCTTCTCAAATATGTACTTAACTGGATCCATCTTTGATATCAATAAAGTAGTGTGGGTCAACATATACTGTCTCAGTCGGCGAGCAGCCCACGCTAAAGCACAGCAAGTCTTCTCGAGCAGTGAATAACGTTGTTCACAGTCGGTAAACTTTTTGCTTAGGTAGTATATTGCATACTCTTTTCGACCAGACTCGTCATACTGGCCCAGCACACACCCCATTGACTCTTCTAATACTGTCAAGTACATTATCAAAGGTCTTCCTTCAACTGGAGGCATAAGGATTGGAGGCTCTTGTAAGTATTCCTTGATCTTGTCAAAAGCCTTCTGGCAGTCTTTGTTCCACCTGACCGTCTGTTCTTTTCTCAACAGTTTGAACAAGGGTTCACAGGTTGCTGTAAGGTGAGATATGAACCTTGAAATGTAGTTCAATCGACCTAAGAACCCTCGAACTTCTTTCTCCGTCTTTGGCGCAGGCATCTCTTGAATAGCTTTGACTTTATCAGGGTCAACCTCAATTCCTTTCTCGCTCACAATAAAACCCAGCAGCTTACCAGATCGCACCCCGAATGTGCATTTGTTGGGGTTCAACTTCAGTTGGTACTTCCTCAGACGCTTGAACAATTTCAACAGATTCACCAGGTGGTCTTCTTCAGTAAGGGACTTGGCAATCATGTCATCCACATAACATTCTATCTCTTTATGGATCATATCGTGGAATAATGTTACCATAGCCCGTTGATATGTCGCACCGGCATTCTTGAGCCCAAATGGCATTACCTTGTAGCAGAACGTGCCCCAGGGTGTGATGAAGGTTGTCTTCTCCATGTCTTCAGGTGACATTTTAATCTGATTGTATCCTGAAAATCCATCCATGAAGGAGAATACCGAGAACTGAGCCGTGTTATCCACCAATACATCAATGTGAGGTAAAGGGAAATCATCTTTCGGGCTAGCTCTGTTCAGATCCCGGTAATCAACACACATTCTTACTTTGCCGTCTTTCTTGGGCACAGGTACTATGTTAGCAACCCACGGTGGATAGCTAGTCACGGCAAGGAACCCGGCGTCCCATTGCTTTTGTACCTCTTCTTTGATCTTCATTGCCATGTCCGGGCGAGTACGGCGCAGTTTCTGTTTGACCGGTGGGCATTCTTCTCTCAAAGGCAGCTTGTGCACAACAATGTCGGTGTCCAACCCTGGCATATCTTGATAAGACCAAGCAAACACGTCCACATACTCTTGAAGCAGGTTAATCAGTTGTCTCTTCACTGAGTCTTGCAAGCAGGCCCCGATTTTAACTTCTTTTACGTCTTCATCTGTACCAAGATTGATCGTTTCAACCTCCTCCTGATGAGGAGTAATAACCTTTTCCTCTTGTCTTAACAACCTGGCTAGCTCTTCAGGAAGCTCATATTCTTCTTCAACCCCTTCATCAGCTTGATTGATTGGATTGTCAAAGTCATACGAAGTCATAGCCGTGCTGTTGTCGGTGTTGTCTGGGAGGCACACTCTGCAAGGGTTCAGTTTGTTCATTTTAGTGATTGATTTTAATCTTGTTTAGAAAAGTGAAATAAAGTCATCATTTTGAAAACACTGCCATTTGTTTTTTGTACAAAAAGAAAAATGGAAAAAAAACAGTGAGCGGAAAAGAAAAAGACTCATTTGCAAAAAGATGTCTGATATTTCATTGATTAATCTTGTTTGCACAAAAAGTACAGATGGCCCGATTACAAAATGAGTCTTGTCATCTTGGGCAAGATGCAAGACTTTGATGCATGCTATAAAAATACAGGAAATAATAATTACTCTGCATGAGTAACTCTTATAATTTCCTGGGAAGACCAGTTCGAGATACTGCTCCCTGGGATCTTTGGACGGATCCAACTCTCCAGGTTGCGGTCGCTTTCATCCTCGTCTTCCAAATTGTTGACAGCATCAGGGGTGAGCATCCCCCCACTAACAAAGTTGGGCTCCTTTGCAGCCTCTGCTTGATCTTGTTGAGTTGGTTTGTAACCCAACCCAAATCTATCCTCTTTCTTCTCCACAGGTAGCAGCTTGCCCCAGCCTTGGGCATTTCCTTCTTCAACAACCTTCCGGGCTTGTTGGTATGATGTCATTGAAGTTCCAGGTACAGCAGATGTTTCATTTATGTTCAAGGCCTCGAACCCTTGACTCATTGTTTCATGGATCTCCCCATCCATCTCAATGTATTTATAGGTAGCCAGGTGGCTGACAAAAATATCCTCCTCTCCACAGATAGTAACGACTTGACCCTCCCACTCGAATTTTAACTTCTGGTGAAGGGTTGAGGTCACGGCGCCAGCGGCGTGAATCCATGGCCTACCCAATAGACAGCTGTAGGCAGGCTGTATATCCATCACGTAGAAGGTCGTTTTGAAAGTTTGCGGGCCAATCGTTATGGGCAACTCAATCTCTCCCAGAACCGATCTCTTAGAACCATCGAAGGCTCTCACCACCAGGTTGCTGGGTCGCAACGCCAATCCATCATACTCTAGCTTCACAAGGGCTTTTTTAGGTAAGACATTGAGGGATGAACCTGTGTCTACCAGCACATGGGAAAGGACTGCACCTTTACATTCCATGGTAATGTGCAAAGCCTTGTTATGGTTGCGGCCTTCTGTAGTCAAATCAGTGTTGGTGAACCCTAGTCCATGACTAGCATTAACATTTCCAACCACAGCTTCCAACTGATTGACGGTGATCTCTTCAGGCACATAAGCTGCGTGCAAGACTTTTAGTAGTGCATTCCGATGGGCCTCGGAGCACATAAGCAATGATAGGATTGAGATCTTGGAAGGCGTCTGGTGAAGCTGATCCACTATTTTGTAATCACTTTTCTTGATGATTCTCATGAACTCATCAACTTCTTGATCAAAGGGTGTTTTCGAAGCTTCTTTAACAATCTGCTCTTCCTGCACCAAGCTTTTTCCTTTTGCCTTGGCAGCAGCTTCTACTTCGGCAGTGGGTCTTTGGATTTGTGGAGCAAAGAGACGTCCGCTTCGAGTGAAGCCTCCGCCTCCTCCCACATTGTCTATTTGTGGTGCAGGGGTTGATGATTCAAAAGTGATCTTTTGTCCTTCGCAGTATAGATCAGAGCCGTAATGCCAGGGGATAGCATTACTGCTTTCATAAGGTACTGGCCCAGGCACTGTGATAGTGACTGGACTGATTGCAGTTGCGGAAGGGACTGTGATAGTCTGTGGATTGTAGTATATCGTGACTGGTGCTCTGATGGGAGTAGCACTTTGTGAGTTGTAGGCAGAATCATTTTCGGGGTCATAATAAATCGTAACTGTTGAGACATCTTCATGGTTTGTTGCTGATGTTGTAGGAGACATTGTTGGAAGGATGGGTGTTGTTGTTGTAGGAGATTCAAAATGAAGTGGTGCTGGAGTTGTAGAAGGAATGTTCATTGACATCTGGTCAGTTGAAATGACAGATGAAGCATTTGTTGATGAAGCCGAAGAGTTGTCAGGAACAATGGTTGTTGCAGTTGTAGGAGATACTGGAATTGTTGCTGATGGGATCGCTGGATTTGTTGGAATTGATGTTGTTATTTGAAGCAGACCACTCTGGATGAGACCATCTATGCCATCCCTCAAGTTATCACACCCATTTACTGAAATGTTGCAGTAGGCGCACCCTAACTCACATCCCGGGAACATTTGACATTCGAGGAGTCGAGCCTTGATCTCTACCAACGGTGTCCGAATCTGACCCACACTGGTTATTAAATAAGACGGCTTGTCTTCTTCAATAGCATTGATTCTGGGACCTCCGTGGTGTGGCATAGGGTTCTTATTAACATTGGGTGGTGGTGAGAAATTCAGGGCCTTAGAGTCTACCAAGTCTTGTACCTTCATGTGCAAGGCTCTGCACTTTTCTGTACTGTGGCCAGGTGCATTTGAGTGAAAAGCACATCTGGCGTTGGAGTCATAATTCCTGGGTAGACTATTAGGATCTGGAGGTGCCAACGTCCTTAGCTCAACTAGGTTGAGTTTCAGGAGTTGTGGCAGTAGTGTTGCATATGGCATAGGGATCGGATCGATCACCCTATTGGCCTGAGAAGGTCTCTGTTGGAACGGCCTTTGCTGATTGTTGTTGTAATTTCTCGGAGGATACTGAGTTTGTTGCTGGTACTGAGGTTGTTGCTGATAATTTTGTTGCGGAGGTTGATAAGCTGGCTGCGGATGAGCTGGAGCGGGAATGGTGACTGCTGCCACAGACCTATGAACATATTGGGGTCTGCCCCTGCTGGCATGGATTGCATTGGTCTCACCAGTCCTTCTTGCGCCTACAAAAGGTTTCCTTGCATTGCTGGACGAGCTGGCACCGTTGTCAGAGATTTTGCCCATTTTTAACAGGCTCTCAATTCTTTCCCCAGCTATGACAACATCTGCAAAGCTGGTTGAAGAGAAGGCAGCTAGCCTGTCAATGTATGTTCCCTGGAGGGTGTTCATAAACATATCTGCCATCTCCCTCTCTGACATAGGTGGCTGGACAGCAGCAGCCAATTGCCTCCATCTCTGGGCATACTCTCGGAAACTTTCTCTTGATGACTGTGACATTCCCATTAGGAGGGTCCTGTTGGGTGCCATATCTAAGTTGTACTGATACTGTCTGATGAAAGCCTCTGCCAGGTCCTTCCAACACCTGATAGTTGCTCTTGTCAGATGAGAGTACCATTCTCTTGAAGCTCCCGTCAAGCTGTCCTCAAAATAAAACATCCAGAGCTTCTCGTCCATGGTATAGGCCTTCAGCCTCCCCAGAAATGATTGTAAATGGGTCCGAGGGCAGGAAGTCCCGTTGTACTTTTCAAAACAAGGAGGCTTGAACTTATGGGGAATCCTGACCCCGTCTACCAAGCCCATGTCCATAACATCAAAACCCAAAGAGTTTTGAGACTCCAAGGATCTTAATTTCTCAGCTATCTCATCCAGCCTTCTGTCATAAGCTTCCTCCCCAGCACCCATTACTGTGAACTGATCCTCCTGGGGGTCTTCTTGCAGCACTCTACCTGCAGTGGCAGTCCCTTGAACATTTGCAGGGATGTTGACCTCTGGATGAAGGTGGGGTCCAAATACAGGGGGGTTGACATGAGGTTGGACCCTCTCATTGTTGCTTGTGCCAGCAGTCCCTACATGTGGATCTTCCTGATTTTGCCTTTCCACCATGGCTCTCAATCTTTCTTGGCTCTGAGCCATGTTGTTCATCACTTCCACAAACTGCGTCATCTGGGTTCTCATTTCCAATCTTTCGTTTGCCATTTGATTTCTAACCTCTGCAAGGTCCTGTTGTACCTGATCCATTTGTATGCCCGGAAGGTTGTTAGAGGTTGGATATCGGTGTGGACGGTTGAGGGGAAATACCCGGCGTCGAGCAATAGTTCCTGAACATCACAACAGAGTTAGCAACAATAAAACAAAACCTACAAAACAGACAAAGGGTTAGCATGCAATGCAGTATGCTTATTTGTTCTCAAGGTATCCGGCTTGGCATTCAGTTTTGACCCTTCCAGACCCTTGAAGATGCTGTTGATGTTGCTTTTGAAGTAAACTCGGATGGAACAAACTGATACATATATTACAAAAGGAAAATGGTACATAGTTTGTTTACAAATACAAGCCCTCTGAGGGGTCAAAATACATTACAAGAAAATAAAAGTACATGGAATGAAAGCAACAACAAGCAAATAGTCAAACACCAAGACCAAACTCATCCTCCCGAACTTCCTTGAGAAGTGCTTCGGTCACAGGATCAGCTGGACGCTCCGTGAGATTCCTGATAAGGAGATTCCGGGTAGTAACAACTGCAGTTAGCTTCTTGTGTTGACTTTGGTCTTTTGACCTCTTCACTCCAGCTCTGATCTTCAGCTCTGATATTTCCCTCTGGGCTGCTGCCAGGGCTTCCTGCTGTTCTTTTGCATTAGCTTCCAGTTGCTCTATCTTGTCTTGGACCCTCTTATCTTCCAGAGTACGAGCTTCGGTGATCCTGACCCACCTAGCTTGACTCTCCTTCAGATACAAGTCAGTCCTGGCTTTCTGGAACTGGGCTTCCTTGCAAGCATTCTTCAGAATTTGTTCTCCAGCCCTAGACTTCTTGATGTAATCCTCAGACTTCTCAATCTTAGCCAGATGCTCTACTCTCAGTTTCTATAATCTCTCAATATCCAACCTACCATCACTCCTTTCCCGGAGGGTCTTCTGCAAAGCCTGAGTCAACTTCTCATTTCTCTCTTTCAAACCCTCAAACTCCTCCAAATTGACAGTGGCAGGGGGTGGTGCTGAGGATGATCCAGGCATATCCTCCATGGTAAAGGGCATTCCAGAGAATTGAGCCCTGGTATGGGACCACTCATGGTACTGTGCTGATGCTACATTGTTGCACTTCCCCAGAATGGTTAGTCCTTTAGTTTGAAAATTGTCCCAGGCCCAGGCTGCCTGCTTAACAATAGCCAGATTAGGCTTGTTCTCACAATAAAGAGTCTCAACCAAGTCTTGTGCCTTAGGAGTGTGGACCAGTGCATAGCCCAGTTGCCTTCTGAACAGCAGAGGGTTGTAATTAATGCTACCCTTAACTCCTATTAGGGGCACATTAGGGAAATGCCCACAACTGGTGATGATATCCCTGCCCTTTGTGCTTTGAGTGCACCACCTGATATCAGCTGAAGTTAGAGCAGTGAGTCTTCTTGCCCAGTTTCTCTGCTGATGAGGATTCAAAAATGCATCTGTCTTGGGCAGATGTCTGAGAAGCCAAGTATGGAACAAAGGAGCACAACACCTCACTAATCTTCCCCTCTGCTTTTCATTCCTCTGGTGCACTGAATAGTAGAGATCCCCCAATAAAGTGGGCACTGGGTTCCTCAGGATGAAAAGATGGATTGCATTCTTGCTAATGAATCTGGGCTCATCTGCAAATAATATGATCCCATATATGCTCAGGGCCAGTAAAGCACAGACTGCTTTCCACTCTCCTAAAGAAACTTTCAGGGTAGCTTGAGAGATCAAGAAATCTAGATGCAAGCCAGAGATTCCAGCCTTAGAAGTCATATGCTGCCCAATCAGAACTGGTTCCAGATGCAAAGCCTTGGCTACCTCTTCATTACCAGGAAAGACCATCTCAGGGTTGAAAGGGACTCCACCCCTGATAGGTATACCAATCAATGATGAGTATTCTTCCAATAAAGGGCCCAGCTGAAAGTCTTGAAAAGTAAAACACCTCAGTGGGGGATCATAGAATTGAAGGCAAGTATGAATCAGGCTCCTCTGTGAAGGGTCCAGATCCATAACCACATCAAGTATATCTCCATAGTGTTCCCTGAACAGTGGTATATGGTCTGGAGTGATCAGGGTCTGAATCCTCCTGATGTCAGCTAGCTCTGGCTGGAAGAAGTGGTATGTGATGTTACTCTTTTTAGGTGCCATGATGTTGAGGATGAGTTGAGACAGATGCTGAAGATAACACTGAAAGGTGGGCCACTGATTGGCTGGTGCAGGTGACTGAAGTAGATAGCTGATAGCTGAAGCAGGTGCTGATGAGGATAGGTCAATACTGATGATGGGGTCAAAACCAAGCCAAAAATGAAGATGGATACCCTGAAAAACAAATAAACAAATGTCAAAATGATGCAATGATTATGTATGCAAATGATATGCAAGGGTTTGTGACTGAGCTGGATCTGGTCAAGTGCTCTGATATAAGTCCAAGGTATGTTCAAGAAATCCAGATGGAGGTCTATAAATCCAGTAACCAAGGTGGGGGACTCAAATAAAGAGCCACATGTCCAGGGTTTAGAATCACAAGAACTGTTCTAACATGGAGTATTCTTAATCAAATCAAAGTAACAGGGTATGCTGAGGTCAAGGGTACCTGCAAGCCTGTAAACAGCCCAACCCCCTCACAGGTGGTGTTCTAAAACAAGGATCCTCAGACTTGGATCAGTTATGAGAAGTGTAAACACTTCTAACCCGGAGGTACAGTGTTTACAATAACCATAAAAGATCCTCCTCTAATTCACCTCAGTTTCTGAAGGTCAATACTAAAAGGTCATCCAGACTTAGCAGGCTTCCCAGATAGCTCTAGCATTGCAGGAAATCTGCAACACAGAGTTCTCAAGAAGAAACCCATATCTGAACCGTGTTTCATATTCCCGCACCAGACCGAGATGGAATGGGAAAGAATATGAACCACTCTAGCCTAGGTGTCACTCAGGTCCCAGGTATAGGACCTTAACTCTCAATAGAACCCCACCCACCAAAGCAAACAAACAGATCCAGCCAGCAGCACAGTATGACAATATGATATAATGCAAAGCTATAAAGAAAGCAGTAAAACAATTGTACATAAGGCAAAAATAAATACAAATATACAAACACAAATAACACATAACACCCCAGTAAACACAAATCAATCAAGCGCTAGGAGGAACCCACAAAAAGAACCAGAAGCCCTGGTTGCAATATAAGGTTCCCCAGCAGAGTCGCCAAGCTGTCGCTCCCGATAGATGGGACCGGCCCAAATAAAGGTACAGACGCGAACGGTCGGCGAGAGGGACAGTGAGAACACACAGCAGTGAACTAACTGGAGATGAAAAGAGTCGCCAGCTAGGCATTTTTATCCCGGAGGAAAGGCAATGCTGCATAGGCCTAGAAAGATATGGACAAGACGGTCGCGAACCAGAGAGACTGAGAAAGGGGGTTGGTTACAACCTGGGAAGGTATTAGCACCCAGGTTGTCCGCCGTATTCGACGGGATCCACGCTTAAAAGATTTGTGTTTTAAAGGGGTAGTGTCAGTGCAATCTGTGTATAAAAGAGCTGGAAAAGGATATACAGGTGTCAGTGTAAAGGAGTGATGTGTATAATGATGTGTCAGTGTAAGAATGAGAATGAATTGCTCATGATCATGAGGCTAAAAGAATGATGCTGGAAAGAGGGGGAATATACGGAGACTTTTGTTCGATAACTGTTAAGTTATGCCTACGTATCCTCTCGTGCAATGAGGAAGTCAGAACACCGTAGTTCGACCCAAAGAGACTGAAAGATGAATTGACTTGTGAACTGCTTACTTGCCTATGCTCAAGTGTATGACCTGTCTAGCTCAGGTGCAAACTGTCTTGCATTAGACGGGAGAAGCAAGTTCTCGTTTGTGAGTGAATGAGATGAGAAAAGAATCCCGGAGGAGACGATTATTGTTTGTTTTTGTGTTTTCAGTCTTTTATTGTTTTTGGATTTTGTCATAAGTTAATGAGCTTAAGTCTAAACCAATGAATTTAGTAAACTCATCACATCTTCCCTCTGATTAGGGGTAATGAGAATACCTTAAGTGTGAAGTTAGCTTCTCACACTTAATCATCATGATGTAGGATTAAGATCATTAACCTACTTGTGATTATTTAGATGTTTTTGTTGTTTTTGTTTAGTATTAAGTAATGAGGTTAAGCCAAAATCAGGGATTAAACAGACTCATTACACCATCCTAATAGAAGGATAATAGATGAGAGTGTTTAAGCTGAGGAAAGCTCCTCAACTTAATCCATGATTAGGGATTAAACTCATGACAAAACAAGCCTTTATTAAGTGGATTTTATTTAATGATATGATGAAGAAGTGAGTTTTATGATTTGTAAGACAACTTGAGGGGGACTTGTCCATTAACACTAGGGTTAGTCCTTCTTAACCATTTAAGGAAGAATTAGAACCCTAATGCAAGGCCCAAGTTACAAGCTTGATGTCTTGATGATTATTAAGTGAATTGATTAAAGGAGTTAAACACATTAAGGGTTTAACACTTAGGATTAAAGTTATACACTCCATCCTAAGAGAAGGATGCAGGCATACGCTTAACCACAAAGCCTTAAAGCCTTTAGGGTTTAGTCCCTGATTATGAGGTGAGAAGAGAAGACTCAAAAGAGACACAAAGGTGAAACTAAGTGGGGAGACTAAACAAAACCCTAATCATTGTCATGCTTGGTTGTTCCTAAGGTTTGTGAGGTTTAACAAGAGAAGTCTTCAATGGAACCACCAGGAAGCAGATGAAAAGATCAGGAGAAGCAAAGCAACTTGCTTCATTCAAGAAGTCAAGTCACTTGAGGAAAGAAAGGAAAGAGAAAAAGAATGAGCAAGCTCAAACTCAAACACACATAAAAATGCAGCATGGATGCAAGAGAGAGATGAGAAGAAAGTATGAGAAGTGAAGGCAAATTCACTTCTCAAAATCACTTACCACCTGAAAGGTTAGAAAAGAAATGCAATGCAATGCAAAATGAGATGAAATGGTATGATGAAACCAAAACCAGAAGCATACATGAGGTGATAATGATGCTATGAGATGCTACAAACATGAGACAACAAATGGAGATGATCATACAAGCTCATGGATGCAAATGGAGCAAGTTAAGACACATGAACATACATGAAAAGTTATGAGATGCATATGGCATACAACATGGCAAATGAAAGATGCAATGATCAAACATGCTTTCAATATGTCTTATGATGTTAGATGAATCACATGGATGCATAACATGTCATGGCAAGTCAAGGTATGAGTGCAAATGCAAGATGGATGCATATGAAGGCCCAAATTAGGGTTTATGAACAATACAACAAACAAAAACCAAAATCAGAAGCAAACAACATTATAAAAAATTGAAAATGCACTCAAAGGCCCCCTAAACCTATACTAACTCACTGCCCAAAGGAGAAGTCTCAACTCTTAACCTAACTCAAGATATGATTTTCCTAAGTTTTCTAGGGTTTTAGGGTTCCTTAATAAGAAAATCATCAAACAAATTGAAAATGAAAGATCAAATCATGGCCATTTAATCTCACAAACTACATGCTAAACACAATGCAATGCAAAAAGAATCAAGGTCCAACTCTTTAGGGTTAGGCAGAAATGATTTTTGGAAGTTTGGATCAAAATAATGCATAAAAATGATTTTAATTCCATGAAAAATTCTCAAAATGCATCAAGATCAAAAAATAAATTTGGTTTGAGGGTTGTACAATGTTTCTAAATGTTTTTAAAGGTTTCATGAATTTTTTTGCGATTTTTAAATACCTAAAAGTAATTTTAATTAATTAATTCTCATTAATTAATTAAAAAGAAACTTTTAAATATTTAAAAATACTTTTTTTAATGCTAAAAATGAAAATAAAAATATTTTTGTGTTTTAAAAATTAATGAAACTCTTGGTAAAAAATTTCATAATTTTTAAATGGTTTTTACTATTTTAAATAAATTGTGCAAATTAAATGAGAAAAATTGAAATAAAAAATCAAAATAAATGGAAGTATGCAGGATGGAAGGCTGAGATTGAATCTGGCAAGGAAAGGGTTGACTGCGCGCCAGATCTGATGGACCACATTCAAACTTGGTTAATCTGAATTATGAATTAATTAAATGTGATTAGGGTTTCTAATGGTGAATCTCAGCCACACACACGCGCGCGAAGTCAAACAAGTCAACTGATCCAACGCACGAAATTCAAACTGCCTTAATTACAGGATTAAAACCCTAATTATTTTCAGGTGGCCGGAGAAGACCTCCGGTCGTCTTCTCCGGTGGGAACCCCACCTGAAAATTTCTAAAACTCTCAAAACGTAACTAAAATGAAATCTAAAAACACAGAAATGATTCCCACAACCCACTGAGTCAAAACCCTAACACAAACAACATTTATATTTCATCAATCTCATGAATCGAAACAAAACATTTTTAGGTCAGGAAGTTTCAGAACATGATTAAACTCTTATTTCTTCACCATTTTCAAAACCAATGACATCAGAATGATCAGGAGAACATATAGAATCTATTTAGAACTTAAAAAAGGATTTCTGGAAAAAATGTTCTTGAGCTACCTGAGTTTCGAAGCTTTCAATCTTACAACTTTCTGACCTCTCCTCTTGATGCAATCCACTCCCTTTGATCCCTTGATGATGTCTGGATGCTTAGAAGGAGTTTTTGTTGGCTAGTTTGGGAGATTGAACAAGTTCTGTTCAGTGAAGTGAAGGAATCGTGTTTTGGATTCAGGCTGTTTCAGGCAATGGTGAGGGGTTCTTTGTGATCAGGGTGATGAGTGGAGAAGGTTTGTGAAGTTTGTTTAAGTGTTTGTGGCCTGTATAAAGAGTTTCGAAGGCTTTGGCTTTGAGAGTGAAAAATGGGGAAGCTGAGTTCTTGCTGGTTTCAGGCTTATGTCTTATTGGTTTGGGTTCAATGAAGCATGGTGAGATGATTAGTGGAGTTTGTTTGAGTGTTTATGGCCTGTGGAATGAGATTCGAAGGCTTTTGCTTGAGGGAGTGAAAATGGGAAATGTGATGTTAAGGCTTCTTTCAGGCTGGCCTCTTGTGTGGTTTTGCTAGCATTTTGTTTGTATAAATTAATCCCATTGGTCAGAGGATGTGACTTGTGCTGCTGTGATAGGTGTAGCCACTTTTGCAAAATGTCCACTCTTGTGTAAGAGAAGCATGGGTCATGTTCTAGGCTAGTACAAGTGGTGTGGGCTGCGCAGCATGTTGTGAGGGAAAGGCTAGAATGGTTCAGCATCATAGGCAGCAAGTGGATGGAAGTGTGATGATGGTTTTGCAACTTGCTCACTTTTAGTTCACATGGAAATATCTTGCTCCCAAGGCCATGAAACATGAGAAACTCTTGGTCCATTCTGACTTTTAGGTCACATGTGATGTTTGTGTAATGGTTAGACATGAATTAGAAGTCACAAATGCCTTGGTACAAAGTTTTTGCAAGTTTCTCATTTGGTGCATATTTTGAAAATTAGTGATTTTTGCCAACTTTGACACACCATAACTTTTGATCCAAAATGAATTAGGTCATTTTCTTGTACTTTTTGAAAAGGGAAAGATCTAATCTACAACTTTCATGACCAAAGTTTTTCCATTTGAAGCATTTTTGGATCAAAAAGCAAGGGTTGAAAAAGTTGCATAAAATGACATTTCATTAAAAGTCAACCATGCCCAAAAAAGTCAACTTTGCAAATACTTCAAATTCTTGAATTTTGTGAACTTCATATTTCTTCCATGATCAAACAAAGATCAAATACACTCAAAATGATGAAGATCACCCCTTGGTTGGGTCACTGGGGGCCTCAGATGCCCTGATTTTGCACTGACTTGTCCAGAAAGTCAACTCTTGATCAGATGACTTCCCCATGGAATTTCTTCATGAAAATTGATATGCATACTCCCTATACCATATAGAGACCAATAGAAACAAGAGTGACCAAAAAAATTGGAGTTATGGCCTTTGAAACCAAAACCCTAATTTTAGGTCAACTGTGCAGTCAAACCTGGCTCTGCTTCCATACCAATCCCAGTTCTTGTGATTCTTTGACATCCTTGACTTTGAGAGGATATAATATGATACTTGAACACACATAGACCCCTTTGAAGTGATTGATGGCCTTTGGAGTAGCTCAAGAAGCTCTTGGATTGCCCAGATCACAAACCCTAGGTGCAAATGACTTAGAAACAATGCAGTGAATCAAAAATGTAATGTGAGATGGTATGATTGTGTTTATGCATATGAAATGATCACAAGCCATGATGTGAATGGGTGAGGGCAAATTTGGGGTGTTTACAATTGGTTCTCGGAGAGATTGAGCTGCCTGTGGTAATTGGCCCACAAGTTTTCAAAACTAACTTCTATGTGATGGACATACAGCCTGCCTACAGCTGTTTGTTGGGTCGACCCTGGATCCACGCGGTCGGCGCGGTAACGTCTACCCTTCACCAGAAGTTAAAATATGAGTGGGAAGGCCAAATTATCACCATCCATGGAGAAGAAGACATCTTTGTCAGTCACCTGGCTATGTACAAGTACATAGAGATGGATGGGGAGATCCATGAAACCATGAGTCAAGGTTTTGAAGCCTTGAACATCAACGAAGCTAAAAGTGAGGTGTTTGCTGCATCCCAAGAGGAAAGGATGGGCACCTCAATTACTTCCTACAAATAGACTCGGAAGGTTGTGGAAGAAGGGAATGCCCAAGGCTGGGGCAAGCTGCTGAAGGTTCAGATGAAAGAAGACAAATTTGGTTTGGGTTACAGACCATCCCGACAAGTTCCAAAGGAGGCTGCTGAAGCTCCCAAGTTCATAAATGGGGGAATGCTGACCCCGGATGTGTAACACCCCAAATATTCCCTCTTCTTTTTAAGCATCATCGCCATATCATATTCATCATAAGCATATCATATTCTTGGCATCTTAGCATGGAAAGATGAGGCATAACTTTCTCATGACCTAGCATTAGGCATATGATCATCTGTGGAGGGATTTGAGGCACCTCAAGCTATAACAAGAGGCCCAATGGATTTTCTCAAGTCCTATGAGGAGTATACATTGCATTCACAAGCTTAAGATCATTCACAAAAGCCCAGGAGGTTGGAAGATCATCAGGGAATTCAAACTAGGGCAAGCTCCTACACAATGATCCCAAATTAGGGTTTGAGTTTCAAGCATGAAAACTTTGTGACTTTGGCCATTTCATCTGGGAAAAGTCTTTCATATGATAAGAGGATCCTAGGGATGAAATTTGGTGAGAAAATTCCTTGTGGAAGTCAGGTATTTCTTCAGTTGCTTGTAAAAGAAGAAATTGGTCAACTGTGCATTCTAGAAGTAAACTGTGAGATTTCAAAGGGTCCAACCCTATTTTTCTAGTCAAGAGATGTTCTTATAACATTATAAGAGGTTTGGCAAGACTAAAGATCAAGAATCAAGAGGTTTTGAGGTGTTTTGCATTTTTGGCATGTGATTGGTCATGGAAGTTTCTAATTTTGGCAACTTTTTGCCCTAATTTTCAAAGTCACATAACTTGGTGAAAAAAGCTTCAAATGAATTGCCACCAAACATGAAAATTGAAGATTAAAGTCTCCCATTTTTAAAAAGTACAAGTACTTTTTCATAGCCCTCATGGTTTGTGAGATAGGCCCTTCGAAAATCTCTTGAATTCTAGGGCATGACATGAATTTCAAGCCTCCTCCAAATGCAAAACCTCATGAAACTTATTTTTAAGTGGTGTTATGGACAAAATAAGATTATAGTGCTTCAAGGAAATGCATGAGAAGAATTGTTGCCCAAGGAAACAAACAAATTCGTGCATGAGAGGTGGTGTATTTCGCAAGAGGCAAATTTGCATAATCATTCATAATGCATGACTCAAGCATCCAAGGGCCAGGATTAAGCCACTTATGGATTGGTGAATCAAGCATGATAAGTATGTGAGAGGAGAGAGGGAAGTGCACTATCCAAGCATGCTATCACACAACTCTTGCTAATTTGCAATTTCATTCCATTCACACTGACCTCACGTGCATTTTTCTTCATTCTCTCAGCATTGAACATTGGCATGATATAAAAGAGAATTAGGGTTTCCATTTGCTGAGATTCACCACATTTCTCTCACTTGAAGGTTTTTGCATCTCTTACATTTCTCTTCGAATCACTCTCTGCACTCACTCATTGTCAAAACCATTTGCATATTCTTCATCCTTGAGAGTTCAGGATCACAAATCCATACCTCAATCAAGCTAGTTCTCAGAATTCCATACTTTGCCATTTCAGTGCAAGCTGCTTCAGATTCCTAGATCCAGTTGCTTTCAAGGCTTTAGTTGCATTTATTTTGCAACTAGAGTATATTTGGAGTAGATTGGAAGCTCTTCTTGGCTTCTCTCAAGCTATTTCCAGATCTGCATATCTCAGATTAGCATCAAAGTCTCAGATCTAGAAATGAAATTGGTTGTGCTCTTTGTGATCTACACGTTTGGCTGATGATATTGATCTGTTTAGATTTAAAAATGATCATGAAATGAGCTTGATATGTTGATATGAAGTTTGTTACATAAATCTGTTTGTCTTCGATCTGGATTATTCTTTAATTTATTGTGAATTTGATTGCTATATTTGGACTCAGCATGAGTTGTTTGTTTGATCTGGAGGTTTTGAGTGATTTCTGTGGTGGTTTGTTCATCATGTTGAATTTTCCGGTGCTGGAGCTAGGGCTCCGGTCACCAGATTCTGGAAACAATTCAGGTGGAGAAGATGATGTTGTGAGCGTTGGATTGCTTGATCTGGATGGTTGTATTGTTGCCAGTGCATTAAAAGGGGAGGGTCTTCCTCACGTGGCTTATGTTCTCACAATAATGATGGATGCGTGACATTCCATGGTAGTTATCGTATGCGTGCAATGAGGTGTATTGTTTGGTTTGACTTGTTTAAGTTGGTTGACCCAATCCCATGCGTACATTTGATCCTCTGGCTCTTGTTTTTCCTATTTTTCCTGAATTTCCATGATAATTCTTATGAACTGCGCTGGACCATTGGGCCTCAATTGCTATACGTCCCTCTTGTTTTAAATCCCAATGAAAATGAACTGAGTTCACTTGCTGAACGCACCCCCTAGCCTGTTTTCTTTATTTTTATTACTTTTTATTTTCATTTTATTTTCAGTTTGCTTTTCAATTTTTAAAAATAGTAATAGGTTTTCAAAAATTACAAAACAATTCATGAATGATTCTTTAAGTTTTCTCTAATTTTTGGTATTTTTATTTTTCATTTATTTTTAATTACCACGTGGAAATTAATTGTCTATTTTAATTAATTTCATTTTGAAGCATGCTGACTTGTTCATTTTCTATCTTGATCATTATTTTGAATTTTTAGGTGATTCTTTTTGCTCTGGATCCATAATGAGATGTAGTTTATTGGTGATTTTTGCTCTAATTTTTAGAATTTTGTTTAATTGATTTTGGTCTCTAACTTGTGCATGAAGCTTTCTAACCCTAATCCATGTTTGAACTTTTATTTGAATGGTTAAACTTCTGATTTTGATCCCCTCCCTTTGGCATGTTGTTATGGTATGATTGAGGATCATTTGTGCAAGTTTGTGGAATTTTTTTATTCTTACTTGAATTGATTTGAATTTTGGTTATTCACTTGTTCCTTTTTGCTTCTTTTAGGTCATATGGTTACTCCTTAGGTTAGAAGGGCACTTGTGCCAACTTTTTTAAGTTGTTTAGAGCCATCTTAGGTTATTGATACCCCTCTGATCCTGAGCTTGTGTTTGTACCTTGGAAAGTTTGTGTTTGGTTGTTCTTGAAGTTCATTCACACCTATGCATGCTCACTTCACTTCCTTTGCTTCTTTGCATCTCATGATGTACATATTTGACTTTGTGTGCTTCTTCTCCTCATCTTACATGATCCTTAGACACTTTCTTAGCATGTTAGGGTTCTGGTTTTGCACTTGGTGGTTTTGCTTTGACTATTTTACTTTGTATCTTCTCATTTTCAGTTTATTTTGTCATGGTGATTCATAATGCTTCATCTTGAGTTGTATAACTCTTTTCTCATTCTTGCTCTTTGAGTTTGCATTTGGAATTTGTGTTTATGACTTCACTTTTGGTTGTGTGACTTTGGTTTGGCATTATGTTCATTTTGTGTTGCATTTATGTTTGTGTCACTAACCATTTCAGGGGCTTTGGTAAGTGAGAGGTGTGGACGTGATTCCCACATCTCCAAATCTTATCTCTTCTCCTTCCTTCATTGATACTATTCTTGTGATTGTTGGGGCTTAGGCTTTACTTCCTCCCTCTTCTTCTTCTCTTCTCTTTCTTCTCTTCTTATCTTCTTTTCCTTTAGGATAGTAAACCTCACTAACCTAGGATTTCCTATGCATGACAACAATTAGGATTCATTAGTCCCCCATTAGGCTTTTACCTTTGTGATCCTTTTGTTTCTCTTCTCTTCTCATCTCAAAACCCTAAGAAGACACTTAATAAAGATTGAAGTGATATCTTGAGCAATAGCCTTATCCCATGAGACACTTTTAGTCTTCCCATCTTGGGATAGTACAAGCTTGTCTTGTGATGTACAAGTCTGATCAGGATATCATCTTCACCAAGAAAATCATAAAACACACTTCTTCATTGTAAATACAAAAACACTTAATAAGTTAATGAGTTAGTGAGCGTAAGCCCTAATCTCTGGATTCAAGTTTTGGGGATCTTCTCCTTGCTTGAGTGTGCTTGTTCTATTATTCCATCTTGGAATGTAGTGGCCAGTACACATTCCATGGAAAAGAGCTTGAGTTCACTTCCTTGTGACACACTCATAAAAAACTTCTAAAAAGCACAAACCAATAATAAGCATCTCTCCTTCGGGAATTCTCTTCTCATCTTCTTCGCCCCGTCCGTGAACTTGCTACTACTTGTCTCTTTGCAAGACGGTAACGCACTCGTCGTCCGAGCCTGCAACACCTGAGCATTGACATAGGCAGTTCAAGCCTTAATTCACAAGCAATCTTTTCCACCCCTAGTTAGGGGAACTACGGAGACTCTGATCCTCATTGTCCAAATGAGGTACGTAGGCAGCGGGGTAGGGCCCGTTCGAGCACAATCTTTTATTTTCCCTACATTTTTTCTCTTTGTTTTCTTTCTCAGTTCCTTTTCCAGTTCCAGTTCCTTTTCTTTTGCAGCAACTTTCATTTCTTCACCCTTTGAAATAGATTTCTTTGCAAGCGTGGATCCCGTCGGGTACGGCGGACGATCTAGGGTGCTAATACCTTCCCAGGTCGTAACCGACTCTCGAACTCAGTTTCTTTGGTTCGCAGGACCCGTGTCCTTCCTTTTCTTTTCTTCGGTTTGTGCAGCATTACCATTCCCGTTCCTTCGGGATAAAAATGCCTGGCTGGCGACTCTACCTTTTCCGTGCCACTTTTGCGTTTGTACCAGGATGGAAATCCAGGGAGCGACAGCTGGCGACTCTGCTGGGGACCGAACCCAGAATCTCTGGTTCCCTTGTGAGTCTCTCCTAGCGCTTGCGTGTTTCTATTTCTCTGGGTGTTGATTGCTTGTTGTTGTGTGTCGTATTTTTACTGTTGTTTATTTACAGTTTATTTACAGCTTTATTTATAGTTTCAGTATTTATTTTCTGCATCATATCATACTGGACTGTCTGGACTGGATTTTCTGTTTGGTGGGCTTGGGTGATACTGTTTCTGAGAGATGAGCTCATTACCACGGCTCGAGTGCACCTTAGGACTTAGAGTGGTTCCACTTTGGCCTCATGAGATCTTGTCATGGGGGTAGTAGTGAGTTCCACGCCCAGATTTGCGACCGTCTTGGAAATGTCTTGATTTGGGGATCTTCCTCTCTCATTTCATAACCTTGACAGTTATGTGCAGCTGGGGACCGATCATTGAGAACCTTGTGGAAACATCCCTCTCTAGTGATGGCAGTGGCAGACCACATTTTGTGGCAAACCCATTCGCATCCGAGGGCCCACTTGGGACTTACATAGGATGACCTTGTTTTCCCGGACTCAGCTGAGGCCTCCCTGCGTAATATATAATACCAAACCGATTCCCTGATCTAGTCATGAGCCATTTCTCGGAAATGGTGAAAGTATTATTGTTATTCGGCTTTGAGAGTCCGTGATGTCTGACCCGGAGCACACCAGTGAGATTAGGAGGGGTTCATAGGTTTGCAGGAACCCTTGGCCTCTACATACCCTCATTATCAGTGGTCCTTGTTGAGATTTGGTCCTTAGGGTTCTGGATTTCTTGGTCTTATGGTTCTGAGAATTTCTATCAGAGGGTTGTGGCTCAGAGGATCTTGGTTTTCAGCTATTCAGAGGGTCCTTATATTCAGTGTCCAGTATCCAGATGGTCCTAGATTAATCATATGTCTGCATTGCATTTGCATTGCATCATACTTGCATTAACTGTTTGTGTTTCCATTTTTCAGGTTATTGTTCGCAGTTAGCACCCAGTTCTGGTAATTATAAGCTCTCCAGATGACAGAAGTTAAGAGAATCACAAGGAAAAAGAATGTTCATTATACTTTTCTTCAACCTGAAGTCAAGAGTGTTCAGAAATTAGCAGGGCTGATGAATGACCAAGTCTCGGGGAATTTCAGAATAGGTATGGCCAGATATTGAAGTACATGGACAAACCTACTGCATACCAGAAAGACAGCTTGCACACCTTGCTTCAGTTTTATGATCCCTTGCTGCGGTGTTTTGTATTTCCAGATTACATCTTGGCTCCTACCTTGAAGGAGATTTCCAGCATTTTGGGTGTTCCAGTCAGAGATACCTTGCCTTACTATGGGTCTGAGGTTGTTCTTAAAGAAGAAGACATATCCAAAGTCTGTCGTTTACCAGTTGCTAAAGTCAAGAAGGCTTTGAAGGACAGTGAAGGCAGAGGACTCCCTTGGAATGTGCTTATACCAGAGGCTGAAGAATATGCCAAAGAGGGTAAATGGGGAGATTTAGGTGTTGTGCTGGCCTTGATGGTGTATGGGTCTAGTCTTTTCCCGGGAGAAAAAGAGTTTGTGAGTCTGGAAGTGATCTTCATTTTTGCTAAAGGCAATCCTGTGTCAACTCTGTTGGGAGATTTCTACTACAACGTTCACTACCGGAATGAGAAAGGTAGAGGTGGACTAGTGGGCTGTTGTGCTTCATTATTTGCTGAGGGGTTTGCTAGGCAATTGCCAAAATCAGGCTCTTTCAAGGAAATGAGAGATGAATGGAGGTGGTCCAGGAGGCTAATGGGGCTAACTTCTGAGGATATAGCTTGGGGAAATGACAGAGATCTGCTGGGAAAAGAGTTGCTGGTCAGTTGTGGAAGATTTGTTGGAGTGCCTTTGCTAGGAAGGAAGGGTGTGATCAGTTATCATCCAACGTTAGCCAGGAAGCAATTTGGCTATCCTCTGAGAGATCCACCAAGAATGGAAGAGTTTGCTGAGTCTTTGTATTTTCCTATGGAGGGAAACAAAGAGTTAGTTATACAAGCATCTCAGGCTTGGGCTCACAGGGTGAGGAAAGGTAAGAAAGACTTTGGCAGAGTAGATCCCAAGACATATCCTCCTTTTGCTACATGGTTGCAGAAACGTGTAGAGGAAGTTCTCATGCCATTCTCAGTGGAAGCTCCATTATATCCTAAAGAAGTGCCATGTCAGAGTACTGTCTCCTTTGAAGAGTATAAGAAACTGGAAGCTCAGCTGCACGAAGTCCGAGTAGAGAATGCTGAAATGGTCAACTTATACCATCTTGCCAATCGTGCCAAAAACGAAGCAGAGGGAAAGCTGCGGAAGATGCAAGCCTAGTTGGAAGCTAAAGAGAAAGAGTTTACCGGAAGAGAAGCTCACTTTCAGAGGTTGGGTTTGATGGAATCTAAAAGAGAAGCGGAGCGCAAGAAGACTTTGAAGACTCTTAAAGAAGCTCGCCAGTCCATTGTTTGGTTGCAAGGTCAAAGGGAACACGAGCAGAAGAAGTATAAAGAAAAAGAAGAGTTTTTCGAGGTACAAATGGACTTCAAGAAAGAAGAAGTGGAACAAGTCCATAACATACGAAGGGAAAAGACTCAGCAGTTGGCACAAAGCCAGATTGCCTTGGAGGAGGCACAGAAAGAGATTGAAGAGCTCAAGCTGAGAGCAGGTGTGAAGAAGAATAGAACAGAGGTGGCTGTAGAAGAACCTGGGTCTTTAGTTTAGTTTTTATTTATTATTGTTTAGACTACCTACAGGCTTATTGTAGGAGTCTTGCTTTATCTTTTGTTTTTTGTTCATGTATTAGCTTGTAGCCCTTCGGGGAATTTTTGTTTGTGCTCTAACTTTTGGCTGGCAGTGGGTTATCCATGTTATGCGGTGTTAATATGCAAATTACCATTTCTGAATATGCAAAGCTTGTTTGTCTGATACTGCTAAGATCTGAACACTCTTCAAAGGGGAAGTTTGAAAACTAATACTCAAAGTGGCTATCTGGAGCAAATACCAGAACTGGGGCATATCAATGACTAAAACTTGGAAACATGAATAGTTACATTGCATGCATATAACGTGTTTGTTGTTTTGTAGGTAGTTCTTCAGTTTCTAACGTTTATGTCGTTTCAGGCACTATAGCTCCCAGGAAGGTTCGAGAACAACCGATCGTACACAGATATCCCACAAGAGTCAACAGAGAAAGAGTCATGGATCAAATGCAGGCTGATTTAGCTGACTTGAGACTGAGGATGGACAATTTTATGACCCTTATGGCAGGAATGGGTCAGAATCAGGAACATTTACGTGAGTTGGTGGAAAATAGTCAAGCCAGGAACAACGGGGTTGTTGATGGAGGTAATCGTAACGGTGCTGGTGCCCGTCAAGTTGAAATCCCTGTGGCACAGCCAGGGGTCACCATTATCAATGATGGACTGAACAATGTACAGATGGACGGTCAAGACGAACAGTTTACTCTGCTGGACGAAACGGATTGCCAAGGGGCTGAAATGAACAGAAAGTTTGAAGAGACGGCTGAACAGATCAGGGCCATTCAATCTCAAAGTTCTCTGGGGTTCGATATTACTGACTTGGGCCTGGTTCCAGGGGTTAGAATCCCTTACAAGTTCAAGGTTCCTACCTTCGAGAAATACAACGGCACAGCATGTCCAAAGACTCACCTCCAGTCCTTTGTAGGAAGGATTGCTGCCCATACTGACGATGAGAAGCTATGGATGTACTATTTCCAGGATAGCCTGGTTGGGGCCTCCTTGGAATGGTATATGAAGCTAAGTAGGGTCAACGTTAAGAGCTGGAAGGACTTGGCAGAGGCGTTCGTGAAGCAATACCAGTAAAATTTGGACATGGCTCCAAATCGCACTCAACTGTAGAAAATGTCTCAAAATGCTAAGGAGGGGTTTAAAGAGTATGCTCAAAGGTGGCGTCAGCTTGCTGCCAGAGTACAACCACCATTGCTGGAGAATGAGATGGCTGATATGTTCATGGGAACATTGCAAGGGGTGTTTATCAAAAGGTTGGCGTCCTGTTCGGCAACCAAGTTCAATGATATAGTAATAGCAGGTAAGAGGGTCGAGAGGGAAAATTCAGGACACCAGTGCGAGCAGCTCGAGCGGTGTAAGAAAAGCTTTCAATGGGCCCCCGAGAAGAAGGGAAGGTGAAACCAATGTTGTGTATGGCCGAGGACGGGGCCGAGGATATAGAAGATCATATAAGCAAGTAGCAGTTGTCACTATCCCTTCGAGTCCTGTGCAGCAAGTACAGACTCAACCTCAACAGCAGCAACAACAACAGCCACAACGTAACAATTATCAACAAAGACCTTATTAGCCGAGACAAGCTCGTCCGGCTAATAGGGTGCTTGAAGCAATTCCCATGACATACACTGCATTGCTGCAGAGATTGCTAGACCTGAACTTGATACAACTGAGGACATTAGCACCACCACCACCTGAAGAGCTTCCAGTGGGGTACGATGCAAATGCTAGATGCGCATTCCATTCAGGGGCACCCGGGCACTCAACTGAGAAGTGCAGGGCGCTACAACATAAAGTTCAAGATTTCATCGACTCCAAGGCGATTAACTTTGCACCATCGCGTAATGTTACTTCAAACCCTATTCCAAACCATGGAGGGGCTAGAATAAATGTTGTTGACGAAGGTGTGAAGTTAAGTCTGATTCTGAACGTAGAAGAAGTGAAGACTCCACTGCCAGTAGTGAAAGAGAGGCTGTTAAAAGGACAAGTGTTTCCGGGATGCGGTTCTGATTGTGAAAAGTGTTTGAATTCAGTGAACGGTTGTGAAAACCTGAAGAAGGGGTTGCAGAATCTGATTGATGAAGGGTCATTGCAGTTTGATAAAGTTGATAATGAAGGTGATTGTGTGTCCACTATAACAATCTACTATGATCCAGCTGAGGTACCTGCTAGAAGAGAACCTGCGACTATTTATGCTCCTGAAGTCAGTCCTGCTACTATTACTGTTCCTGGGCCTGTTCCTTATACTGATGATAAAGCCATCCCATGGCATTACAGCTCAGATGTGTATGTGGAGGGATAAAAGGTCGAGAGTAAGTCAGTAGCAATTGACCCGACTGTGGTGAACTTCAGAGGGGTTGGTGGTTTTACGAGAAGTGGTCGTCTTTTTTCTCCCCCAGTTCTGAGAGGAGATCCTGAAGCTGAAGCTGAGGCAAAGGCTAAAGGAAAGCAAACAGCGACTGAAGAAATGACAACTCCTACTGCTGCACAGGGTACCTTTGAGAAAGAAGTGGAGGAATTTATGCGAATAATAAAGAAGAATGATTACAAGGTGGTCGAACAGTTGAACCAGACGCCGTCCAAAATATCAATTCTGTCTTTGCTGATGTGTTCTCCAGCACATAGAGAAGCCTTGCTGAAAGTATTGCAGATGGCATACGTTCCTCAAGAGATAACTGTTAATCAACTGGAAGCTGTAGTGGGCAGTGTGAATGCAAGCCACGGGTTGGGCTTCACAGATAGAGACCTTACTTCAGAGGGCCGTAACCACAACAAAGCACTGCATATTACTATGGAGTGTAAGGGTGTTGTTTTGTCGCATGTCCTGGTTGACACAGGCTCTTCTCTTAATGTACTCCCAAATAAAGCCTTAATGAAGTTGAATGTCGATGGTATCATCTTGCGACCTAGTGATTTGATAGTTAAAGCCTTTGATGGGTCCAGAAGGTCTGTGTTCGGAGAAGTTGAGTTACCTGTGAAAATAGGGTCTCAAGTATTCAAGAGCACATTCTACGTCATGGATATTCAGCCCGCGTACAGTTGCTTGCTGGGACGTCCATGGATTCATGCTGCAGGGGTAGTAACATCCACTTTGCATCAAAAGCTAAAATACGTGGTTGATGGCCAAGTAATCACTGTGTGTGGGGAGGAAGATATCTTTGTGAGCCACTTATCAACTTTCAAATATGTGGATATGGACGGAGAGATCCATGAGACGATGTGTCAGGCCTTCGAAGCAGTTAATGTCAGCATTTTGGTTCTGGTAGAGAGGAACAATGAGAAAGAAGGTACCTCCATTCACTCCTACAAGCAGGCCAATGAAGTAGTTCAGTCGAGAAGCGCCCAGGGCTGGGGCAAGTTGCTGGAATTAGAGAAGAAAGATGATAAGTTTGGTCTGGGTTATCAGCCTGGTGGGTCTAACTGGCCTCAAAGTGGTAAAGCTATTACTTTCACAAGCGCTGGGACTACTGGAAAAGAAGAAGACAGTGATGGCGACTGGGACTACTGGATTCATCCATGAGCACCCGGAGAGGAGCTCAAGAACTGGTCTGCTAAAGACATCGTCCAAGTTACCTGGCAACCAAAGTAATTTACTTGTTTCCTTTTTTATCATGCTGCATCGTCAATCCTGCACTCTGCCCAAGGTGCACAGATCCATTTGTAGGGCCACCATGCTTTTTATGCATTTATATTTTACCATGAAATAAAGGACATTTTCAAGCAAATTGGGTTCTCTTTCTTTCGTTTTAAATTTTTCACAAAAAACAAAATATCATAATAAAATGGCAACGTGTTTTTCCTTTTTGTTTGTGTGTTTGCGTCTCTTTTGAAAAATAAACAGATTCTGAAATAAGCACATCATCTGTGCAGCGTTGATCATCCGGATTCTAGTGATAACGTTCCTGCTATGACCACGCATGACTTTGACAATCCTATCTACCAAGCTGATGAAGGGGTTGAGGAAGACTGTGAACTCCCCGAAGAATTGGTCAGGTTGTTGAAACAATAGGAAAGGGTCATTCAGCTTCATTAGGAAGAGATAGAGATCATCAACATCGGGACTGAAGATGTGAAGAAAGAGATAAAGATTGGGGCCAGTCTGCATTCCGAGGTAAAGAAAGAGTTGATTGGTATGCTACGAGAATATGTGGATATCTTCGCCTGGTCGTATCAAGATATGCTAGGGCTGGATACTGACATTGTTGTGCATAAGCTACCATTGAGAGAAGACTGTCCTCCTGTGAAGCAAAAGCTGAGAAGAACTCGTCCTGACATGGCGATGAAGATCAAGGAGGAAGTTCAGAAGCAGTGGGATGCCGGATTCCTTGCCGTAACTAGTTACCCACCTTGGGTAGCTAACATTGTGCCTGTACCAAAGAAAGACGGCAAAGTCCAGATGTGCGTTGATTATCGGGATCTAAACAGAGCAAGTCCAAAGGACGACTTTCCATTACCACACATTGATGTGCTGGTAGACAACACTGCTCAATTCTCGGTATTTTCCTTCATGGATGGCTTCTCCGGGTATAATCAGATTAAGATGGCCCCGGAAGACATGGAGAAAATGACGTTCATTACCCCGTGGGGTACATTCTGCTACAAGGTGATGCCCTTTGGTTTGAAGAACGTCGGGGCAACATATCAGCGGGCTATGGTCACATTGTTCCACGACATGATACATAAGGAGATTGAATGTTATGTGGACGATATGATTGCCAAATCCCGAGACGAAGAAGAGCATCTGGTCAATCTCAAGAAGTTGTTTGATAGACTGATAAAGTATAAGCTGAGGTTGAATCCAAACAAGTGCACTTTCGGAGTGCGTTCCAGAAAACTGTTGGGTTTTATTGTTAGCCATAAAGGAATCGAGGTGGATCCTGCAAAAGTAAAAGCAATACAAGATATGCCTGCACCGAAAACAGAAAAAGAAGTGTGTGGGTTTTTAGGGAGGTTGAACTACATTTCACGGTTCATATCTCATTTAACTACCACGTGCAAACAAATATTCAAATTGCTAAGAAAAGAACAAACGGTCAGGTGGAATGAGGACTGTCAAAGAGCCTTTGAGAAGATAAAAGAATATTTGCAGACACCTCCGATTCTAATGCCTCCAGTTCCAGGAAGGTCGCTTATCATGTACTTGACTGTGCTAGAAGGGTCAATGGGGTGTGTTCTAGGCCAACATGACGAGTCTGGTCGAAAAAAGTACGCTATTTATTACCTTAGCAAAATGTTTACCGACTGTGAATCCCGTTACTCACTGCTCGAGAAAACTTGATGCGCTTTGGTATGGGCTGCTCGCCGACTGAGACAGTATATGTTGACCCATACCACACTGCTAATCTCAAAAATGGATCCTGTCAAGTATATTTTTGAGAAACCAGCATTAACCGAAAGGGTTGCTAGGTTGAAAATGATCTTAACTAAGTATGACATACAATATACTTCCAAGAAAGCCATCAAGGGAAGTGTATTGTCAGATTACCTTGCACAGCAACCTCTTGAAGATGACTATCAGCCAATAAAGTTTGATTTCCCTGATGAGGACATCATGTACCTCAAAGCAAAAGATTGCGAGGAACCACTTCCGGAGGAGGGGCCAGACCCTGAATCCAAATGGAAGTTGATGTTTGATGGGGCAATCAATATCAATGGACGTGGGGTTGGTGTTGTTCTTATCACTCCTGAAGGTGTTCACTTTCCCTTCGCTGCCAGAATTACTTTTGGCTGCACCAACAATGAAGCGAAATATGAGGCGTGCATAATGGGAATAGAGGAGGCTATTAATCTTCGTATTAAGACCCTCGATATATTTGGAGATTCAGTCCTCGTTATCAATCAGGTTACCGGCAAGTGGTATACGCATCAAGAACATTTAATTCCTTATAGGGATTATGCCAGAAAATTGTTGACGTTCTTCACGACAGTTAAGCTTCAGTATATACCACATGATGAGAATCAATTTTCCAATGCATTGGCTACTCTTTCTTCGTCCATCAAAGTCTTGTGTTGGAATTATGTGCCCATGATTGATATTTCCAGGCTTGACGCACCAGCTCATGCTTTCTCTGTAGACGCAGTGTCTGATGAGAAACCTTGGTACTTTGATATCAGGCTCTTCCTAGAAAAGCAAGAATTCCCACCAGGGGCATCATCCAACGACAAGAAGACTTAAGACGACTTGCTGCTAGTTTCTTCTTGAATACAGATGGGGTTTTGTATAAGAGGAACTTTGACATGGTTTTGCTCAGATGCATGGATAGACACGAAGCAGGCCTGTTGATGCAGGAAGTCCATGAGGGATCTTTCGGTACTCATGCAGGAGGGCATGCTATGGCTAAGAATTTGTTGAGATCGGGGTACTATTAGATGACAATGGATGCAGACTGTTGTTCATACGCCCGTAAGTGCCCCAAGTGCCAGATTTATGCAGACAAGGTGCATGTTCCTCCAAGCCCGCTCAACGTCATGTCATCCCTTTGGCCCTTTTCTATGTGGGGCATTGACATGATCGGGAAAATAGAGCCTACTACTTCAAATGGTCATCGCTTCATCTTGGTTGCGATCGATTACTTCACTAAGTGGGTTGATGCAGCATGTTATGTCAATGTCACTCGTCAAGTGGTAGCCAGATTTTTGAAAAGAGACATTATTTGTAGATACAGAGTGCCCGAAAGAATCATTACTAACAATGGTTCTAATTTGAACAGCAAGATAATGGCAGAATTGTGCCGGGACTTCCAGATCCAGCATCACAATTCTTCTCCTTACTGACCAAAGATGAATGGTGCGGTAGAAGCAGCAAATAAGAATATCAAGAAGATTGTGCAAAAGATGGTTATCACTTACAAGGATTGGCATGAGATATTACCATTTGCGTTGCATGGGTACTGAACGTCAGTCAGGACGTCATCTGGGGCAACTCCTTTCTCATTGGTATATGGTATGGAGGCAGTCTTGCCTGTTGAGGTAGAAATCCCTTCATTGCGTGTGATGATGGATGTGAAGCTTGATGAGGCTAAGTGGGTACGTGCTCGATACAATCAACTATGTATAATTGAGGAAAAGAGATTAGCGGCTATCTGTCATGGTAAGCTTTATCAAAGGAGAATGAAGCGAGCATTCGACCAACGAGTACGTACTCGGGAGTATCAAGTAGGAGAGCTTGTGCTCAAGAGGATCGTTCCTCCAGGTTCAGATCACAGGGGCAAGTGGACCCCAAACTACGAAGGACAGTTCATAGTAAAGAAAGTTTTCTCAAGAGGAGCGTTGATGCTCACCATTATGGATGGAGAAGATTTCCAATCCCCTGTTAACTCGGACGCAGTTAAAAAATACTTCGCATAAATAGACCCGTTGGACACAAAAACAGAATTAAAGTCCAGGCAAGAAAAGGGCATCCCGGCGAGCTAAAAACAGAATAAAAAGCTCGGGCAAAAGTTAGGGAAAATAAATAAAATATGTACACCCACTAAGTTGAAAAGCCACATCGGACAGCTCAGGCAAAAAAGGGTATCCCGATGGATTGAAAACCTGAAAGGGCGATCCACGCAAAACAAGGGAATAAGCGAACAACTACGAACCGAGTAATCTGAACCAAATCATTGTTTCATAAAGCCTGACAATATCAGAAGGATAGGAATCAGTCCCCTCATCTTCTCAGAAAGCAAAGGCAAGAATGGAGAGTTTTGAAGACATGCTGGTCATAGAAAGAAGGAAACTCATTAGAATGTCGTGTCCATTTCCATTAGGATAGTTTATTTTCTCAATTTTATGGTAGCTACCTCTTTCCAGGTGGTTGCTTCCTGATGTAAAAACTTTGCCTATTCAAAGGCTTTTCAATAAAAGAATATTCAGTCAAAAAGTTGTGTTGTGTTTATTTTTGTTTGCAAAAATGTCCTGAATTTTTGGAAAAAAAGAACATTGCATTTAAAACATGGTGTTTGTTTTCTAAAAGAAAATGACCATGCAGGGAAACATTTGAAATTTTCTTTGAGTGTCGGGTGACGATGGATGAGCAGATCATACCATGCAAGTCCCCGGGGCACATATGTGTTTTCTGTTGTTGCAGGTTTTGCAGGATGGCGTCACTTTCTCCCAAACAAAATTCCCCAGCTAAGTCAAGACAGGTGGGGATCCCCAGTAGTTTATTTTCCCACAAGTGAAGTATGCCCATTCTCCACAGAGTTTAACTGTCAAAACTCTTTTCACAAACAAAGGATATTTGAGGAAGCATTTCCCCGGCCGTGCTGAAAGATCGTCATTTCCCTGCAAAGTTCCATGATTGAGATACAACCATCATGGAAGCATTTCCCAACACTCGTCTGTGTTTGATAATTGCTGATTGCTCGTCTGCACTTCCCAACACTCGTCTGTGTTTGATATTTGTTGTTGCTCGTCTGCACTTCCCAACACTCGTTGGTGTTTGATAATTGTTGTTGCTCGTCTGCACTTCCCAACACTCGTTTGTGTTTGATATTTGTTGTTGTTCGTCTGCATTCCCCAGCACTCATCTATGTTTGTTATCCGTTTGAAGCTCGTCTGCATTGTTTGGATACTTGTCTGTATCATCCCTCACACTCGTTTGTGTTAGCATATATCCATATGTGTTGATGTGATAATTACCCTAGTACTCGTCTGTATTGCTACTCCAAATGCTCGTCTGTGTTTGAATTTCTGGTATTTATCTATATCAGTGGCTAATATTCGTCTGTATCAACGCCTGAAGGGCTCGTCTGTGTTTCTTGGATTATCGTCTGATATTTGTTTGTATTATTGACTTGCGGCACTCGTCTGTGTTCTCTTGATGATTATCCAATACTCGTCTGTATTGAGTGTGAGCAACCTTAGTTTTTGATTGATTATAGATTTTAAGTGTTTGTGTTTGTTTCATATTAAGAAATATGCTTGCTTTTGGTTTGGTTCTTTTGTTTCTCAATGTTTATGAACTTTTGGAAAATCACGCATAATGAATCGATACATTCTAGCTTGAATCGATTCATGTTATTTGAAGGTTTCTGGAATTCGCATAATGAATCGATACATTCTAGCTTGAATCGATTCATGCTGTTTGAAGGTTTCTGGATTTCGCAAAATGAATCGATTCATCTTATGATGTATCGATTCATGCTGTTTAAATGATTCTGTTTTCTTAAAAATGATCAGTATGTATCGATTCATCCAAGCTTAAATCGATTCATTCTTCTGTTATTTCTCTAACAGAATCTGCATACATATATGTGCTTTTGTTTCATTTAACAAATGACAGATTTCAGATCACAGAAAAATCAGAGACGAATTTTGCAGTGATTAAGCATTGAAGAACACATCAAGATAGGGTTTTTGGAGTGTTGGAACTTCAATGTTGAGCAAGTTTGAAACCTAGAATCAAATACATCTTCATCATCTTCTCAAAGATCTTAATTCAAGAACATCAACAAGGAAATGTTTGTTGTCCTGTGAATTGAAGGCTTTCGAGATAACGTTCAGTGGTACGATCGGAGATCCAGCTGAGTTGAAGATTGATAGAAGGTTTCAAGGAAAAACCAGCTGGGTTTTCCTTCAAGAACGGGCGTGTTCTTGAGGGTTTGTGAGTCACGTTTACAAGTCAGATTCAGTCGCAGCCAGAGTTTTGGAAATCGGTGGATTTCGCAAATAGGTCGTGGAACCGGTGAATTGATTGTATAACTTGCAGGGAATCTTGATCGGGCTCAAATCAAGTGGAGGTTGATACAATAGGAAATTCTAGGAGTTTAGAATTCTGGTGTTTGTATTGGAACCTTGTAATCGACGGATTCAACAAATTTGATATAAGAATTCTCAATTTCGATTTGAATTGAGAGGGAGACGTACCCACACACGAGGACGAACGTGGGGAACTTCCTTACCAAATCTCGGCGTATTGTTTCTCTTCTCTATCTCTACTTTCGTTTTAATTTGTTTTTCGATTCATTGGAAATAGCTTTAGTGATAGGTGCATTCAACTGTTTTACATATTGTGTGTTTAATCCTTTATCATCGCAATCGTAAAATCCAACACGTTATCGCTTGTCTGGTTTTCTAGTGGCCAGTTCAGAATAGATGCTTGTTTATTTGGGACCTTCGTTTCCGTAATTCTTTTAAAACTCTGAAAAACGTTTTAAATCCTTGAAAACAAGGAGGTGATCCATTCACCCCCCCTCTAGATCACTCGCCACAGCGTCTAACAAGTGGTATCAGAGCACCGGTTCGCTGGTGCTTTGTGGCTGCCTGTAACGTTATGGATTCTGAACCAAAGGGGGCGTACAATAGAGCTCCTGTTTTCAATGGTGAAAATTATGGCTACTGGAAAGACTTCATGCGAGTTCATATAAATTCTGTTGATAGGCGCGTATGGGCTGCCATTCAAAATGGTCCTTTTCAAATTACCATGATGAATGAGGCAGGTGCCATAGTACCTAAACCAGAAGACGATTGGGATGAAAAAGATGAGAAAAAGTGGTCAAGTGATTGGAGAGCTCGAAATATGCTAATTTCAGCACTTAGTGCAGATGAGTATTATCGAGTTTCCCATTGTTCGACAGCTAAAGAAATGTGGGATGCTTTAGAAATTGCTCATGAAGGTACAACTGAAGTAAAACAGTCCCGCATTAACACACTTAATCAAGAGTTCGAACTCTTTCGCATGAAATTAGGAGAATCTATTCCCGACATGCAAAAGAGATTTGTTCATCTCATTAATCGTTTGAATGCACTTGGAAAACCTGTTTCCAATGATATTGATACTAATAAAATTATGAGATGTCTTAGCAGGGAATGGCAACCTAAAGTGACAGCTATCAAGGAAGCCAATGATCTAACGACACTCACAATGACTACTTTGTTTGGAAAGCTGGAGGAACATCAATAAGAACTAGAAAGTCTAGAAAAGTTTGAAAACAAAAGTAAAAAGGGAAAAGAGAAGAATAAAGACAAAGAGGGTGAGAAGAGACCTATAGCTCTTATGGCTTCAAACTCAAAGTCCTCACAAAAAGAGCTAAGCAACAATGAGTCAAGTAGTGACGAAGACTCCGGTGACGAAGAAATGGGACTTTTTGTTAGGAGATATAATAGATTCATTCGAAAGAATGGAATCAAGCACTCCGACAAAAATCTCATAAATTTTAGAAGACAATCTATGGATTCAAAACAGGAAGAGATTAAGAAGAATAGAGAAAGAGGGTCTTGCTTTAATTGTGGCAAGTCCGGTCATTATAAAACGGATTGCCCTTTAAAGAAAAAGGATAAAGGAAAAGCTCCTCCAAGAAGGTATAATAATAAGCAAAGAAGAGCTTACATTGCTTGGGAGAGTGATAGTGATTCATCAAGTACACAATGCACAAGTGATAGCGATGAAACCGCAAATTTGTGTCTTATGGCTCACACTAAAAATCAGTCCCACCACAACAAGAAAAGTGATGATAAAAAGGTAAAACAAGCTTATTATAACAACTTCTCTTCCATGTCTTTTTCTGAATTGAAAGTAGCTTTTGAAAAACTGCATAATGAAGCCAAAGAAGCATTTAAAAGGTTAGCTTCCGATAAAAGAATTTTTTCATACTTGGAAGGTAAAGTACAATATGCTGAAAAAGATTTAGAATGCTTGAAAGCTAGTATTGCAGAAAATTCAAAAGCTATTGATATTGATGGTTGTAGTAAAATTAGGCATTGTGAAAGGTGCCACATTTGGCAACAAGAGGTCATTTCTCTTAAAGCCAAATTGGAAAAATCCTTGCAACCTAAGATTACTTATGCCGTTGATACTAGGTTGTTCAAAAAGTCATTAAATCCTCCATATGCAAAATATTCTTTTGTTCCAAAGGATTTAAAGACCAATAGTAAACATCATCATTATCGTAGTGGTTGTCATTATTGTTGTCATGTTGGCCATACCATTGAGAAATGCAAGTTTAGAAGATTTCTTGTTCCTAAAGGCATTTATCAATGGAAGCCTAAAGACAACCATGTTATTACTTACCCACTTGGACCCAATAAAAATTGGGTACCTACCTCTCTCTTTTGATATTGTAGGATGTGTGTCTTGCATCCATGGAAAGAAGATGGTTTCTGGACAGCGGATGTTCAAGGCACATGACGGGTGACATATCACTTTTTATTGACTTCAAAGCAAAGAAAAAGGGGTATGTTACTTATGGAGACAATAACAAAGGAGCTATACTTGGTAAAGATAGTGTAGGTAATCCCTCTACCACTACTATTTCTGATGTACATCTTGTAGAGGGACTTAAATACAATTTGTTATGTATAAGTCAACTATGCGACAAAGGTTATAAAGTTTCTTTCACAAAAACATGTTGCAAAATTGAACATACCGAACAAAATGTTGTGTTTAAGGGTGTAAGAGTAAACAATATATATATATATATATATATATATATATATATATATATATATGTTTGATCTTTTGAGTGTTTCCTTAACAAGATCTAAATGTCTAGTGGCCTTAAATGATGATTCATGGCTATGGCATAGACGCTTAGCGCATGTTAATTTCGATTTTCTTAATAAGGTTGTATCCAAGGATCTAGTAGTAGGTCTTCCAAAAATAAAATTTTCAAAATACCACCTATGTGATGCTTGCCATATGGGAAAACAAACAAGGGTCTCTTTTAAATCTAAAAATATAATTTCAACTTCAAGACCCCTTGAGCATCTCCATATGGATCTCTTTGGACCATCTAGGACAAAGAGCTTAGGTGGAAACTATTATGGGTTCGTAATAGTAGATGACTACTCTAGATTCACTTGGACTATATTCCTTCATAGCAAAGATGAAACTTTTTCTGCTTTCAAAAGTTTTGCAAAGCTGTCCCAAAATAAAATGAATTCTAAAATAGTTACAATCCAAAGCGATCATGGAAGTGAATTTCAAAACCACCTCTTTGATAAGTTTTGTGACAAGTATGGCATTGAGCATAACTTTTCAGCTCCTCAAACTCCACAACAAAACGGTGTTGTGGAACGCAAAAATCGAGTTTTAGAGGAATTGGCAAGAACAATGCTCAATGAGGGTGGATTACCAAAATACTTTTGGGCCGATGCAATTAGTACGGCTTGTTATGTTCTCAATATGATTCTAATTCGTCCTATTTTGAATAAAACTCCTTATGAAATTTTAAAAGGTAGAAAGCCCAACTTGTCTCATCTTCATGTATTCGGTTGTAAATGTTTTGTTTTGAATAACGGTAAGGAAAATCTTGGGAAGTTTGATGCTAAAGCTGATGAAGGTATTTTTCTTGGTTACTCTCAATCAAGCAAAGCATATAGAGTGTATAATAGGCGTTTACTTTCTGTTGAAGAATCTGTCCATGTTTCTTCTGATGAGTCTTACCCAAAAATTGTCGGAAAAGGTATCTCTTTTAATGACACAGGTGTATCTACACAAGACATACTCAAAGAAGCTGGTTCGGAAATTGATCAATCCGAAGCGGTTGCTATTGAGATGGAGGAAGATACATGTATTGAAAAAGATAAAGAGGAAGGAACATCCGAAGTGAAGGATCTTCCACCAGCATGGAAATCCTCTAAAGACCACCCAATAGACAATATCTTGGGAGACATTTCAAAGGGAGTGTTGACTCGTTCTAAGATAAGTAATTTTTGTTCTCACTTCGCTTTTGTATCACAAGTGGAACCTAAAAATGCTAAAGAGGCCTTGGTTGATGAATTTTGGCTAATGGCCATGCAAGAGGAGCTAAATCAATTTAAAAAAAATGACGTTTGGGAACTTGTCCCTCGTCCGCGAGATCATCACATCATAGGTACTAAATGGGTTTTTAGGAATAAACTTGATGAAAGCGGAGTGATAACTAGAAATAAGGCACGCTTGGTAGAACAAGGGTATAACCAAGAGGAGGGTATAGATTATGAGGAGACTTATGCTCCGGTTGCTCGCCTTGAAGCCATACGTCTTTTGCTTGCCTATGCGTGTTCTATGAATTTCAAGCTTTACCAAATGGACGTAAAGAGTGCGTTCTTAAATGGTGTTATAAATGAAGAAGTGTATGTTTCACAACCTCCTGGTTTTGAAAATTCTGAGTATCTAGATCACGTTTACAAATTAAAGCGTGCTTTATATGGTCTTAAGCAAACACCCCGTGTGTGGTACGAAAGACTTAGCAAATTTCTACTTGATCATGGATATTCTAGAGGTAAAGTGGATAATACACTCTTCATTAAACACAAAGGAAAACACATTCTTTTAGTTCAAGTTTATGTAGACGATATCATCTTTGGTTCAACTAACATACACTTGGTCGAGGAATTTTCTAATGTTATGCAGGGTGAGTTTGAGATGAGTCTCATGGGGGAGTTAAACTACTTCTTAGGCCTCCAAATAAAGCAACTTGATGAAGGTACAGCAGTATGTCAAACAAAATACTATAGAGAGCTGCTCAAACGTTGTGGAATGAATGATTCTAAATCAATTGACACTCTTATGCCTACCAATGGAAATTTGGACAAAGATGAACATGGTAAGTGTGTGGATGTCAAGAGGTATAGAGGTATGATCGGATCTCTTTTGTATCTCACTGCTTCTAGACCAGACATCATGTTTAGTGTGTGTATGTGTGCAAGATATCAATCAAATCCTAAGGAATCTCACTTAAAATCAGTCAAGCGTATATTTAGGTATCTTAATGGAACACCTAAATATGGGCTTTGGTATTCCAAAGGAAGCGATTGCTGCTTAGTAGGTTATTCTGATTCTGATTTTGCTGGCTGCAAATCAGATAGGAAAAGCACTAGTGGCACATGTCATCTGTTTTCAAATTCGTTAATAAGTTGGCACAGTAAAAAGAAAGTATCCGTAGCTTTGTCTACTGCAGAGGCTGAGTATGTTGCAGCCGGTAGCTGTTGTGCTCAAATTCTGTGGCTAAGACAACAACTACAAGATTTTGACATTGAACTTAAACGCATTCCAATTAAATGTGACAACACTAGTGCCATTAATCTCACTAAGAATCCTGTTTTACACTCGCGCACCAAACATATTGAGATTCGACATCACTTCCTTCGCGATCATGTTGAAAAAGGCGATGTTGTTTTTGAGCATGTTGATACTAAAAATCAGCTTGCTGACATTTTCACTAAACCTTTGGCAACTGAACCATTCTTCGACATTCGTCGCGAATTAGGGATTCTTGATCTCTCCGCATTGGTGCCTTAAGTTTGATTGCTGAGTTTCTATTTATCTCATCATATTTGCTAAGTTCTGATTGTAGTCTTCACTAGTGCCTCATGAGAATACTACGATGGAGGTAATATCGTTCCTCTCTTCACTTTGTTAATATTGTATGATCAATGTATGTTTGAGACATGATTTCTTGTTTACATGAACTTCTTTTCATATGAATGTTTGAACATTGATGTTTTTATGCGTAAAGTATTCTTAAGCATGTATACAATGTTGTAATTCATTCTGCTGCATAATGGTTGTTTTGCACAGTTATTGGTGTGTCAATTCTTGCAATAACCACTGAAATTTCAAATTTTCGCATAATGAATCGATCCCAACCTTCATGAATCGATTCATATTGATTTTATTTTAATTTCTAAACAAACCAGTTACAGTATGTATTGATTCATCATTACTTGTATCGATTCATTGTCATCTGTAATTCAAAAATTTCGCAAAATGAATCGATCCCAATCTGCTTGAATCGATTCATGATTTAAATTTAAATTTCTTTCAAAAACAAGTTATAGTATGTATTGATTCATAGTGGCTTGAATCGATACATAGCATTTTAACTCTTAAATTTTTTCGAGAAATGAATCGATACATACAGGGATGAATCGATTCATCCTGGCGCAAATTCAGTTTATTTTTTTTAATGAATCGACACATCAGCAACTGCCATGACATTTGTATCAGTTACAAAACTCCATTATCTCCATTATATCTCTCTCATTATCTCATTTACATCATTTACATCATTTGCATCAAACCCTAACTGTCACAAAAACCCCTCTTCTCTCAAACCCTAATCTTCCACCATGCCTCCAAGAGTTTTGCTTCCAAGAGAGAGAGGAAAACAAAAAGGCAAGGAACCCGTTGGGTCTTCTTCTCAGGCTCCTTCTCTTCCTGAAATTCCTCCATCCGGGACTGCAATCCTTCATCCGGCCATTATTGAAGAATTTGAAACTTCCTTTAAATCAAGGTTAGTAATGAAACCACATGTGTTTGATCCTAGTGATGTTCGTACTTTATGTTTGGAAGAAGTTGTTGATTTAATCGAAGCACAAAGTCTTGGATTCTTTTTATATGTTAAAGATGAGTATCATGAAGATTTTGTTCGTGCTTTCTATGCTGGTGTGAAAAATGGAAGAGGCTATATGTTTAAGTGTTCAATTGGAACAAGAACATATCGTTTTGAGGCTGATGACTGGTCCACAGTGTTCGGTATGCCATCTGTGTCGGCTGAATTGCAGATGTGGCATGACCAGAGCTTTGAAATTCAGTTTAAGTTGAAGGAATTCTGTGCATCCATTTCTAAATTGGATAGACCTCTTGCTGATGATGAGCCTCTGACTTCAGGCATGATCAAAAGTGTACCAAGAATTCTGCACTGGATCCTTTCGCATATCTTGCGTCCAAGGTCTGATGGACATTCTCGTTTGGACAAGCCGGATATACATTTGTTGTACATTTTGCAGAAGAAGATTCCCTTAAATTGGGCAAACTACTTTGTCAAGCGTATCTTTCTTACGCGGAACAGCTCCAAAAACATCACCCTAGCCTATGCTTCTCAGATCATGCGGATTCTCAAGTTTTGGAAAGTTACTTTTCCTCCTGTGCCTCTCGTATCAGTCTCTAGTGTGCAAGAATTCAACAATGCCACACTCTCTCATGTGGGTTATCGATGGGATATCGAGCGTCGTTGCTACTATTTCTTTGAACGCAGCACTCGAACTCGCATCTACAACTTTGACAATCCGGATGAACACATTTATGTTGAAGAACAAAGGGATGAAGATATGGAAGATGCTGAAAATCCTCCTGATGCGAATGCCAACACCGATTGGGGTGACTGGGTACCACAGAGGTGGTCTCCTACAAACTATGATCCCGCTCCCTCATCGGCTCCACCGACTTCATCCACTGATATGTTTGCACAATTGGAAGTTGCAAACAATGCCCGGCATGAGGAAGCTCGTGCGTGGCATGTCCAGCAAACGGAATGGCATAAGGAGCATCGTGAATGGCATGATGAGCATACTCGAATGTACCATAATCAATATTCCTGGCATACTGAATTGGTTAAGTGGCATCAAGTGTTCTATAATGAGATGTCTGGATTTATGGATGATTGTCGTTCGCACCTGGGGATTATGGAACGGTTTCAAAGCACAGAAGTTCAGCGGCGTTTCAGGCTTTATGCTTTTATGGGGCAGAATCCAGATGAAATGCCTCCTCCACCTCCTCCTCCAAGCTTCCGTGACCCTGATCGTGATGATGCGGAGTCGTGCGGTGGCCATTTCCCTGATTGACGCATTTCATTTTGCATTTCATCATTGTGTGTTGCTTAAGTTTCTTTGTTTTGTTTTTCATGTTTGAACAATTTATGGTTTGGTTTAGTTATGTAATTCTTAACTTTATTTGACAATTTCACTGCCTATGATTATGTAATTTTGCTTTTGTTTAAACTGTTTGCGCTTTATGCTTCATTCTTTGTGAGTGAACTTTGCTTCTGTATCTTAGTTTTGCTGTTTCTGGTTCTTCACCTATAACTCTTTCTTGCTGTTGACAAAGGGGGAGAAAAAGAGCAAGTGTGAAAATACAATGACAGGCACAAACTCAGGGGGAGTACTCTCTCACACTTCAAAATTTTGTCATCATCAAAAAGGGGGAGTTTGTGAGCAACCTTAGTTTTTGATTGATTATAAATTTTAAGTGTTTGTGTTTGTTTCATATTAAGAAATATGCTTGCTTTTGGTTTGGTTCTTTTGTTTCTCAATGTTTATGAACTTTTGGAAAATCACGCATAATGAATCGATACATTCTAGCTTGAATCGATTCATGCTATTTGAAGGTTTCTGGAATTCGCATAATGAATCGATACATTCTAGCTTGAATCGATTCATGTTGTTTGAAGGTTTCTGGATTTCGCAAAATGAATCGATTCATCTTATGATGTATCGATTCATGCTGTTTAAATGATTCTGTTTTCTTAAAAATGATCAGTATGTATCGATTCATCCAAGCTTAAATCGATTCATTCTTCTGTTATTTCTCTAACAGAATCTGCATACATATATGTGCTTTTGTTTCATTTAACAAATGACAGATTTCAGATCACAGAAAAATCAGAGACGAATTTTGCAGTGATTAAGCATTGAAGAACACATCAAGATAGGGTTTTTGGAGTGTTGGAACTTCAATGTTGAGCAAGTTTGAAACCTAGAATCAAATACATCTTCATCATTTTCTCAAAGATCTTAATTCAAGAACATCAACAAGGAAGTGTTTGTTGTCCTGTGAATTGAAGGCTTTCGAGATAACGTTCAGTGGTACGATCGGAGATCCAGCTGAGTTGAAGATTGATAGAAGGTTTCAAGGAAAAACCAGCTGGGTTTTCCTTCAAGAACGGGCGTGTTCTTGAGGGTTTGTGAGTCACGTTTACAAGTCAGATTCAGCCGCATCCAGAGTTTTGGAAATCGGTGGATTTCGCAAATAGGTCGTGGAACCGGTGAATTGATTGTATAACTTGCAGGGAATCTTGATCGGGCTCAAATCAAGTGGAGGTTGATACAATAGGAAATTCTAGGAGTTTAGAATTCTGGTGTTTGTATTGGAACCTTGTAATCGACGGATTCAGCAACTTTGATATAAGAATTCTCAATTTCGATTTGAAATTGAGAGGGAGATGTACCCACACGCGAGGACGAACGTGGGGAACTTCCTTACCAAATCTCGGCGTATTGTTTCTCTTCTCTATCTCTACTTTCGTTTTAACTTGTTTTTCGATTCATTGGAAATAGCTTTAGTGATAGGTGCATTCAACTGTTTTACATATTGTGTGTTTAATCCTTTATCATCGCAATCATAAAATCCAACACGTTATCGCTTGTCTGGTCTTCTAGTGGCCGGTTCAGAATAGACGCTTGTTTATTTGGGACCTTCGTTTCCGTAATTCTTTTAAAACTCTGAAAAACGTTTTAAATCCTTGAAAACAAGGAGGTGATCCATTCACCCCCCCCTCTAGATCACTCGCCACAGCGTCTAACATTGAGGAGGTTTGAAATCCTGACGGTGGGATTAAAACGTCAGAATGGTTATCGGTCCTGACGTAACAGGTATATCCGAAGGAGGTTCATATGTCTCAAGCACTGCTTATTATTGTTGCACCTGGCGTAACAGGTTATCTGAAGAAGGCTCGTCTGTCTTAGACCATATATCCACGGATAATATATGGGGAGGGTTCGTCTACCTTCATTATGCATGTCTATCCCACAGACTTAAGTACATCACCGGTCCTGGCGTAACAGGTGTATCCGAAGGAGATTCGTCTGTCTCAAGTCATATGTTTTGCAAAGTATGTGAGGACTCGTATGTCCAGTTCCTGGCGTAACAGGATTGTTCGAAGAAGACTCGTCTGTCACAGTATTCTTGTCCCAAATAACAATTGCAACTTGGAAGGAGCTCGTCTGCTTTCTCCCCACTTCAGCCACCAAAGCGTCATTTGGTTGGGTTTATTTCCCAGTTCTTGCATTCTCTAGCAGAGTTCAAATTTCAGGTTTTCTTGGTATTCAACCACAGTTTATCTTGAACGGTCGATAGCCCGTGCTACCGTCCTTTTCAGATTAACAGTTGTTTGAATAGGGGCAGCTGTAACACCCCAAATTTTCCCTCTTCTTTTTAAGCATCATCACCATATCATATTCATCATAAGCATGGAAAGATGAGGCATAACATTCTCATGACCTAGCATTAGGCATATGATCATTTGTGGAGGGATTTGAGGCACCTCAAGCTATAACAAGAGGCCCAATGGATTTGATCAAGTCCTATGAGGAGTCTACATTGCATTCACAAGCTTAAGATCATTCACAAAAGCCCAGGAGGTTGGAAGATCATCAGGGAATTCAAACTAGGGCAAGCTCCTACACAATGATCCCAAATTAGGGTTTGAGTTTCAAGCATGAAAACTTTGTGACTTTGGCCATTTCATCTGGGAAAAGTCTTTCATATGATAAGAGGATCCTAGGGATGAAATTTGGTGAGAAAATTCCTTGTGGAAGTAAGGTATTTCTTCAGTTGCTTGTAAAAGATGAAATTGGTCAACTGTGCATTCTAGAAGTAAACTGTGAGATTTCAAAGGGTCCAACCCTATTTTTCTAGTCAAGAGATGTTCTTATAACATTAGAAGAGGTTTGGAAAGACTAAAGATCAAGAATAAAGAGGTTTTGAGGTGTTTTGCATTTTTGGCATGTGATTGGTCATGGAAGTTTCTAATTTTGGCAACTTTTTGCCCTAATTTTCAAAGTCACATAACTTGGTGAAAAAAGCTTCAAATGAATTGCCACCAAACATGAAAATTGAAGATTAAAGTCTCCCATTTTTAAAAAGTACAAGTACTTTTTCATAGCCCTCATGGTTTGTGAGATAGGCCCTTCGAAAATCTCTTGAATTCTAGGGCATGACATAAATTTCAAGCCTCCTCCAAATGCAAAACCTCATGAAACTTATTTTTAAGTGGTGTTATGGACAAAATAAGATTATAGTGCTTCAAGGCAGTGCATGAGAAGAATTGTTTCCCAATGAAACAAACAAATTCGTGCATGAGAGGTAGTGTATTTCGCAAGAGGCAAATTTGCATAATCATTCACAATGCATGACTCAAGCATCCAAGGGCCAGGATTAAGCCACCTATGGATTGGTGAATCAAGCATGATCAGTATGTGAGAGGAGAGAGGGAAGTGCACGAGCCAAGCATGCTATCACACAACTCTTGCTAATTTGCAATTTCATTCCATTCACACTGACCTCACGTGCATTTTTCTTCATTCTCTCGGCATTGAACATTGGCATGATATAAAAGAGAATTAGGGTTTCCATTTGCTGAGATTCACCACATTTCTCTCACTTGAAGGTTTTTGCATCTCTTGCATTTCTCTTCGAATCACTCTCTACACTCACTCATTGTCAAAACCATTTGCATATTCTTCATCCTTGAGAGTTCAGGATCACAAATCCATACCTCAATCAAGCTAGTTCTCAGAATTCCATACTTTTCCATTTCAGTGCAAGCTGCTTCAGATTCCTAGATCCAGTTGCTTTCAAGGTTTTAGTTGCATTTATTTTGCAACTAGAGTATATTTGGAGTAGATTGGAAGCTATTTTTGGCTTCTCTCAAGCTATTTCCAGATCTGTAGATCTCAGGTTAACATCAAAGTCTCAGATCTAGAAATGAAATTGGTTGTGCTCTTTGTGATCTACACGTTTGGCTGATGATGTTGATCTGTTTAGATTGAAAAATGATCAGGAAATGAGCTTGATATGTTGATATGAAGTTTGTTACATAAATATGTTTGTCTTCGATCTGGATTATTCTTTAATTTATATTTGATTGCTATATTTGGACTCAGCATGAGTTGTTTGTTTGACCTGGAGGTTTTGAGTGATTTCTGTGGTGGTTTGCTCATCATGTTGAATTTTCCGGTGCCGGAGCTAGGGCTCTGGTCACCGGATTCTGGAAACAATTCAGGTGGAGAAGATGATGTTGTGAGCGTTGGATTGCTTGATCTGGATGGTTGTATTGTTGCCAGCGCATTAAAAGGGGAGGGTCTTCCTCACCTGGCTTATGTTCTCACAATAATGATGGATGTGTGACATTCCATGGTAGTTACCGTATGCGTGCAATGAGGTGTATTGTTTGGTTTGACTTGTTTAAGTTGGTTGACCCAATCCCATGCGTACATTTGATCCTCTGGCTCTTGTTTTTCCCTATTTTTCCTGAATTTCCATGATAATTCTTATGAACTGCGCTGGACCATTGGGCCTCAATTGCTATACATCCCCCCTTGTTTTAAAGCCCAATGAAAATGAACTGAGTTCACTTGTTGAACGCACCCCCTGGCCTGTTTTCTTTATTTTTATTTCTTTTTATTTTCATTTTATTTTCAGTTTGCTTTTCAATTTTTAAAAATAGTAATAGGTTTTCAAAAATTACAAAAAAATTCATGAATGATTCTTTTAGTTTTCTCTAATTTTTGGTATTTTTATTTTTCATTTTAATTTTAATTACCACGTGGAAATTAATTGTCTATTTTAATTAATTGCATTTTATTTCATTTTGAAGCATCATGACTTGTTTAATTTTCTATCTTGATCATTATTTTGAATTTTTAGGTGATTCTTTTTGCTCTGGATCCATAATGAGATGTAGTTTATTGGTGATTTTTGCTCTGATTTTTAGAATTTTGTTTAATTGATTTTGGTCTCTAACTTGTGCATGAAGCTTTCTAACCCTAATCCATGTTTGAACTTTTATTTGAATGGTTAAACTTCTGATTTTGATCCCCTCCTTTTGGTATGTTGTTATGGTATGATTGAGGATCATTTGTGCAAGTTTGTGGAATTTTTTGATGCTTACTTGAATTGATTTGAATTTTGGTTATTCACTTGTTCCTTTTTGCTTCTTTTAGGTCATATGGTTACTCCTTAGGTTATAAGAGCACTTGTGCCAACGTCTTTAAGTTGGTTAGAGCCATCTTAGGTTATTGATACCCCTCTGATCTTGAGCTTGTGTTTGTACCTTGAAAAGTTTGTGTTTGGTTGTTCTTGAATTTCATTCACACCTATGCATGCTCACTTCACTTCCTTTGCTTCTTTGCATCTAATGATGTACATATTTGACTTTGTGTGCTTCTTCTCCTCATCTTACATGATCCTTAGACACTTTCTTAGCATGTTAGGGTTCTGGTTTTGCACTTGGTGGTTTTGCTTTGACTATTTTACTTTGTATCTTCTCATGTTCACTTTATTTTGTCATGGTGATTCATAATGCTTCATATTGAGTTGTATAACTCTTTTCTCGTTCTTGTGCTTTGAGTTTGCATTTGGCATTTATGTTTATGACTTCACTTCTGGTTGTGTGACTTTGGTTTGGCATTATGTTCATTTTATGTTGCATTTATGTTTGTGTCACTAACCATTTCAGGGGCTTTGGTAAGTGAGAGGTGTGGATGTGATTCCCACATCTCCAATTCTTATCTCTTCTCCTTCCTTCATTGATACTATTCTTGTGATTGTTGGGGCTTAGGCCTTACTTCCTCCCTCTTCTTCTTCTCTTCTCTTGCTTTTCTTCTTATCTTCTTTTCCTTTAGGATAGTAAACCTCACTAACCTAGGATTTCCTATGCATGACAACAATTAGGATTCATTAGTCCCCCATTAGGCTTTTACCTTTGTGATCCTTTTGTTTCTCTTCTCTTCTCATCTCAAAACCCTAAGAAGACACTTAATAAAGATTGAAGTGATATCTTGAGCAATAGCCTTATCCCATGAGACACTTGTAGTCTTCCCATCTTGGGATAGTACAAGCTTGTCTTGTGATGTACAAGTATGATCAGGATATCATCTTCACCAAGAAAATCATAAAACACACTTCTTCATTGTAAATACAAAAACACTTAATAAGTTAATGAGTTAGTGAGCTTAAGCCCTAATCTCTGGATTCAAGTTTTGGGGATCTTCTCCTTGCTTGAGTGTGCTTGTTCTATTATTCCATCTTGAAATGTAGTAGCAAGTACACATTCCATGGAAAAGAGCTTGAGTTCACTTCCTTGTGACACACTCATAAAAAAACTTCTAAAAAGCACAAACCAATAATAAGCGTCTCTCCTTCGAGAATTCTCTTCTCATCTTTTTCGCCCAGTCTGCGAACTTGCTACTACTTGTCTCTTTGCAAGACGGTAACGCACTTGTCGTCCGACCCTGCAATACCTGAGCATTGACATAGGCAGTTCAAGCCTTAATTCACAAGCAATATTTTCCACCCCTAGTTAGGGGAACTACGGCGACTCTGATCCTCATTGTCCAACTGAGGTACGTAGGCAGCGGGGTAGGGCCCGTTCAAGCACAATCTTTTATTTTCCCTACATTTTTTCTCTTTGTTTTCTTTCTCAGTTCCTTTTCCAGTTCCAGTTCCTTTTCTTTTGCAGCAACTTTCATTTCTTCACCCTTTGAAACAGATTTCTTTGCAAGCGTGGATCCCGTCGGGTACTGCGGACTATCTGGGATGCTAATACCTTCCCAGGTCGTAACTGACTCCCGAACTCAGTTTCTTTGGTTCGCAGGACCCGTGTCCTTCCTTATCTTTTCTTCGGTTTGTGCAGCATTACCATTCCCGTTCCTTCGGGATAAAAATGCCTGGCTGGCGACTCTACCTTTTCCGTGCCACTTTCGCGTTTGTACCGGGATAGAAATCCAGGGAGCGACAGGATGCTGTCAACACTTTGGAAGACGAGGCTGAGAGCGACTACAACCTGGAAAATTGGATTCATCCAAGTGACTCGGGCCAACAAGTCCTCAATTGGTCTTCCCAGGAAATTATAAGGGTTACTGCTGCAGAGTAATTATTATTTCCTGTTTTAAGCATGCATCAAAGTCCTGCATCTTGCCCAAGATGTCGGGACTCATTTTGTAATAGGGCCATATGTGTTTTGTGCAAATTGAATATTAATGAACAATGGACATCATTTTGCAAACAATCTTTTTTTCGCTCACAGTCTTTTCATTTTTGTTATTTTCGCACAAAATAATAAATGGCAATATTTTTCTCAATAATAACTTCATCCACTTTTTTTCTAAATAAGATAAAATCAATCACTAAAATGAACCAAATCTCAACCCTTGCAGAGATAACCCTCCAGATTGCACCAACAACGACACTGCTATGACCTCGTATGACTTCGACAATCCGATTAATCAAGCAGATGAAGGGGTAGAAGAAGACTATAATTTACCTGAAGAGCTAGCCAGGTTATTGAGACAAGAGGAAAAGGTGATTGATCCTCATCAGGAGGAGGTTGAGACTATCAATCTTGGTACCGAGGAAGATATGAAAAAGGTGAAGATTGGGGCCGGTCTGCAAGCTCCAGCAAAAGAACAACTTATCAGTATGCTGCGAGAATATGTCGATGTGTTCGCTTGGTCCTATCAAGATATGCCGGGTTTGGATATATATATATATATATATATATATATATATATATATATATATATATATATTGTCATGCACATGTTTCCATTAAAAGAAGATTGCTCGCCGGTCAAATAGAAGTTGCGCCGTACTCGCCTAGACATGGCCATGAAAATCAAAGAGGAAGTACAAAAGCAGTGGGACGCCGGTTTTTTTGCTGTAACTAGTTACCCGCCTTGGGTTGCTAACATTGTACCCGTACCCAAGAAGGATGGCAAGGTGCGTATGTGTGTTGATTACCGGGGTCTGAACAGAGCAAGCCCGAAAGATGACTTCCCATTACCTCACATTGATGTATTGGTAGACAACACAACTCAGTTCTCGGTCTTTTCCTTCATGGATGGATTTTTTGGATACAATCAGATCAAGATGTCACCTGAAGACATGGAAAAGACAACCTTCATCACACCATGGGGCACATTCTGCTACAAAGTAATGTCGTTTGGTTTGAAGAATGCCGGTGCAACATATCAACGGGCCATGGTAACATTATTCCACGACATGATCCATAAAGAAATTGAGTGTTACCTGGATGACATGATTGCCAAGTCCCTCACAAAAGAAGACCATTTGGTAAACCTATTGAAATTGTTCAAGCGTCTGAGGAAGTATCATTTAAGGTTGAACCCCAACAAATGCACATTCGGGGTACGTTTTGGTAAGTTGTTGGGTTTTATTGTAAGCGGGAAAGGAATTAAGGTTGATCCCGAAAAAGTCAAAGCAATTCAGGAAATGCCTGCACCTAACATTGAGAAAGAAGTTCGAGGGTTCTTAGGTAGATTGAATTATATTTCAAGGTTCATATCTCATCTCACTGCAACCTGTGAGCCTTTGTTCAAACTGCTAAGAAAGGAACAAACAGTCAGGTGGTACGATGATTGTCAAAGAGCTTTTGACAAGATCAAAGAGTATTTGCAAAAACCTTCAATTCTCATGCCTCCAGTCGAAGGAAGACCTCTAATAATGTACCTGGCAGTATTGGATGAATCAATGGGGTGTGTGTTGGGCCAGCATGACGAGTCTGGTCGAAAAAAGTATGCAATATACTACCTAAGCAAAAAGTTTACCGACTGTGAACAACGTTATTCACTGCTCGAGAAAACTTGTTGTGCTTTAGCGTGGGCTACTCGCCGACTAAGACAATATATGTTGACTCATACTACCTTGTTGATCTCAAAGATGGACTCAGTCAAGTACATATTTGAGAAGCCAACACTTACCGAAAGGGTTGCAAGGTGGAAAATGATTCTAACAGAGTATGATATTCAGTACACCTCTCAGAAAGCCATCAAGGGCAGTGTATTGTCTGACTATCTGGCTGAGCAAACCATTGATGATTACCAGCCTATGAGATTTGATTTCCCCGATGAAGACATCATGTTCTTAAAGTCAAAATATTGTGAAGAGCCTGTTCACACTGAAGGGCCTGATCCAGAAAAAGCATGGACTATGATGTTTGATGGGGCAGTTAATTGCAACGGTCGTGGGGTTGGTGCAGTGCTTATTACACCCAAAGGAGTCCATATGCCTTTCTCAGCAAGGCTTACCTTTGCCTGCACTAACAATGAAGCAGAGTATGAAGCTTATATCATGGGTCTTGAGGAAGCCATTGACCTCAGGATCAAAACCTTGAATGTATTCGGAGATTCATCTTTGGTGATCAACCAAACTAATGGCAAGTTGTATACTTATCAAGAGCATCTGGTTCCCTACCGTGACTATACAAGGAGATTGTTGACTTTCTTCACAACAGTCAATCTTGAATACATCCCTCGAGATGAGAATCAGTTTGCAGACGCCTTGGCCACTATCTCATATATGATCAAAGTACAGACTGCTAACTATGTACCTCGGATTTTAGTATCCAGACTAGACCGACCGACGTATGTATTCTCTGTGGACACGGTCATTGACAACAAGTCTTGGTTCCACGTGTCATACCCCAAATTTTTCCTACTCGCACCGTTTTATTTTTCTGTCTAACAGTTATTGCAAAATCCAAAATATGCATTATTTTATTCTACCAATATTTAAAAATCCAAAAATATGTAGTACCTTATTTTTTGTCTGATATTCGAAAAAATCCAAAAAATGCATTTATTTCTTTTTTAAAATCAATCTTCTTTTATTTTTAATATTATCATAAGTATTTTATTTATTTTATTTTTATCGTTTAATTATTATAAAAAAATGATTACAAAGAGCCTATTATTATTATTACTAGAATTTTTCTTACTGTTATTATTATTATTATTATTATGTTTGTTATTATTATTAAGATTATTATTACCATTGTTAATATTTGTACTAGTTTTGTTATCCATATTCATCCATTTTCTTTATTATTTCTTTTATTTTTTTAATTTTAGAACCATCTTTAGACCCATCATTTTAAGTCCATTTACTTTTATGCAAAATCAAAAAAATTCTATTGTTACTATTATTAGTTTATTATTTTTATTTTTATTCTTACTATTATTACTGATTTTTTTTTTATTGTTATTATTAACTTTTATTGTTATTTCTTTTATAGTTTATTATTATTATTATTATTATTATTATTATTATTACTTTCAAACAAATTCATTGATTGTAACTTTTTTCTTCTATTGTTCTTTTATATTACCATCATGTGATTCATTACACAACATATTCTACACACCAACAATCAATTTATACAGCCTCCACTATCTTTAGCAATTTCATTCCACTCACTAACAAACTCTCAACACCAAATTCACAGCTCATACAATCTTTCAATCCTATTCAAATCTTCACTCAAAATTCTATTTTACCCTCACTCAAACTTTGTTATATAAACAGTCCCAAATTCATTCAATGGGGAAGCTTGGATAGTATAAAAAACCCTTACAAAAATCTCTTCAAGTTCAAGCTTCAATCAAAAGAAAATCAAAAAAATATAAACCAACCTCAAAATCTACCACTCAATAAACCTTCCTTCCATCCACCATTTCCCCCCATACAACATATCTTCGTCAAACACTCCATATAATAAACCCTTGTCAGATGTAAAACGAGCCTCTTCATTAAACTTGCAGATTCAATAACCCACTGCAAATAACCCAAACAACCTTCATTTTTTTTCTTTTCTTTGCAGAACTATAGAAAAAAGCCATCGCACCACACCATCACTCCACCAGTTTTCTTTTGTTTCCCACAAACCAAATCACCGCTAGAACCACTCTCACCATAGCCAAAATCAACGCTGAAACCATACCGTCAAATCCAAGACCATACTGTCATCTTCAAACAAACCAAGAATCCGGCGACCCAAACACCACCACTAAACTGAACCACCACCACAAACACCACAAGTGAAACGCACGAAAAAGTCACACTGATCCGAGAAGAACATAACACAAACCGAAACTTTGAGCTGCAAGAACGAACATCATCCGAAACTCACCGCACTAAAAAACCATTTCAGATCAGAACTCATCGCAGAAAACTGAACCGCCGCGTGAACAAAATCCGCGATCTGAACCGTCAAAACCATGTGAGAGCCAAAACTGTGAAGCACCGTGAAACTAAATCCACCGCCTTCGACTTCCATTAACTCACCGAAAAACTGAAAACTCAGAAACTTAGAAGTGACCGCCGTGAGCGAGAAAGACAGAGTGATTCGAATCGCACAAACCACCTCCGCCGCCCGCCCATAACCATCGCGACGAACCATAGACCGAGAACCTCCGCCATGAACGAAACATATTCGTGAGAACCGAGCTGCACTAAGAAAAGTTCTTGAGGGTGGGTGTCGGCATCTTGTTTTCCTCTATATTTGTTTTCTTTTAAATCGTGGGTTGAGGTCCTTTGTTTTGAACTTTTCCATTAATTTTCTGAAAAATGTATTCACTGTTTTTGTTTTTATAATTTATTTTGATTCATAAGTTTATTTTATTTTTATTAGTTTAGTAGATTATGGGCTTATATGCCTTTGGATCTACACGAATATTGCTATGCATATACACCCAACTCTGCATTAAACCCTTTTTTTCTTGTGTTCAGATTATGGGCTTGGTAGTCCATGGATCTTGCTGTTAACTATACCCTCAATTCCTGTATACATACTATTTTTGTTACATTTTGTTAATAATTTTTTTTTAATTCTTGATTATCATAAATCTTATTGTTCTTTAAAAATTCCAACTTCATTTTGTCTCTAGTTTATTATAGATTTAGTTGAATATTAATATCATCTTTTTCATTTTTATTTCTTCTCGATATGGGTCAATGATCTACCAAAAGGCCGAATTGTGTCTGATCTCGTTATCGGAAAATTCGGTCAATATGAGGCCAATTTTATTTTTTGTTTATTATTTTGTTTCAATTAATATTTCATTTCATTTTCATTTTGTCAAATCAATTTAGTTTATATTAGTTTATCGTTTATTTTAATTTTCATGGTCAATGAACATCGAATTAATTTTGAGATTCGTCGCGAGCCGACTCGACATCTCGATTAATGATGAGACCATCCGATTTAAATTCAACTTATTTATTTATTTCCGCATTTCAAAAATATCGCTCGACTCCTCATAGAATGGTTCTAAACTTTGAACCGACTCTAAGGTAGTTAACGAACCACACCTCGACGCATCCAAAAAGGTCCAACGCCTCCGAATAGTTGTCTCTAAATAAAAAGGTTGAATGCCTCCGATCAGTTCGAAAACACTGCACACATGCTTCCTCTTGGTCAAACTACAATGATACCCTTTATTTCTCGCAATCCCCTATAATTTATTTTGTATCCCTCCCCCATTTTATGTACGCATTTTATTTTCCGCATTTTATCGGTTATTATTTCGTTCGCGGACTCTTGGTCCAACGCCAAGTGGTTGCACTCTCACACACTCGCACTTTATTTTTTCAGTTATTGTTTTGTTTATTAGGATCCACTTCACCTTGCGAGCCGAACGTATTGTGCCTCGCTAACAAACCACAAAATAAACCTCCATTTTGCATTAACCCTCTTAACCTCAAAGAACCAAAACATTTCTCTTAGATCCAAACCCTTGATCCAACATCAAACGGTCATTAGGTAATAAAACATTCTAATAATACGAGAAGAATTGTACGCCACGAGCCTTAAACGGTAGAAAGGAGGATAACGAGCTCTCGTTACTCGCTCCGATTATTTCGACGCAAAACGCTCCTCTCGTTGGACGGAATAAGCTACCCATAGTCTTTAGTGCAATTCGAATCCTAAACCCTTTCATCGAAGAAAGTTAATAAAATCAACAACCATCAACCGTAGTAGGCCGAACTACGAAGCTCTGACTTTTCCATTGCACTAGGGAATACGTAGGCACGAGGATCTCAATCCTTGCCAAGCCCCTAGGATCAATCTAACTTATAATCAAACTCATTTCCCTATAGCAAGTAACTCATTAAGCATAGACATCCTTTCGCGCGTGACAACTTAGATGGTTCCCATCGAGTACGATGGATGTAGGGGGTGCTAATACCTTCCTCCTACATAACCGACTTCCGAACCCAGGAAATGGTTGCGAGACCTTTGTCCTCATCCTCCTTTTCGATGGGCTTTATCTATATCTTCCCTTTCCCTCTTCGGGAATAAATTAGAATTAGGTGGCGACTCTCATGTCTGCCCAGCGCGCGGATCTTCTCTTTTAGATCGCGTAAGGTCGTATTGTTCGGGGTGCGACAGTTGGCGACTCTGCTGGGGAAAGGTTCACCCCTATGCGAGTCAAGCCTAATCTAGGTTTCCACGCTTGTTTGGATGTTTGCTTTTATGCCTTGCTTGTTTATTTTTATCGCTTTCTTTATCGCATTCCATCTTATATATCTTGTGGCTCCTTGGTACTATAATTTGGATCGATACTTTGCAACAGAAACTTGAGGGAAAAGCTCTATACCCGAGCTCACAAGTACAAACATAAGTTAGCAAGGTTGTGTAGTATTGGCTCCCGAGGGAACTGCTCTCGTGGGTTGTTGATACATAAACCTCACTTGGAGTAGATTCTAATGAGAATACTGACGACCGTCAAGCTCTTGGCGTATGTGCTCAGTTGTTTTCATTAGGGTCATCGACTCTGAGGACCTTTAGAACCTTTTGGTTAAAACATCGATTGATGGTCACGTAGTATTGGCTCCCGAGAAATTTGCTCTCGTGGGTTGTCAATACGAATACCTCACTCAGAATAGATTTTCTCAATGGAGTTGATTGACTGTCAAGAGCTGGCATGTGCATCAAACATTTGAGAAAAGTCCATAACTCTGAGGCCTTTGTTTAAACCTCGTGTCGATGATCGCGTAGTATGGGCTCCCGAGAAATTTTTCTCTCGTGGGTTGTCGATACGAAGATCTCACCCAAAATAGATTCATATGGGGGAATCAATCAACTGTCATGCTTATGGCGTGTGTGATGAACAACCATATGAATTGACAACTTTGGGGTCCCTAAAACCTTAGAGTCTACCCATGAGTTCCTGATCAGAGTATCATCCATCTTTTGGACTCATGAGACCCTGATCTTGTGATCCTGGATTCTGACATTGCATATTATTTCATTTGCATTAATTATTCATCTTGCATTTCATTCCAAAAGTCGAGAACTCATTTCATGTTCCTCCATCTTCAGTAAATCAAGTTGGTTTCCCGACGCCCGTATCGTGCTAGACGCCCGTATCGTGCTAGACGCCCGTACCTAACTCGAGCCAACACTAGAAGACTAATAGACGTGATTCAAGAAGAGCAAGCTGCTATGAGGAAGAGATTGACTCGGGCAAGAACAAGATTGACCAAATTTATGAGACCATACAAGCTTTGGCTAGGATGGAAGAACGTCGCGAAGCTGCTTCCGCAATGAACAATGCTCTAGTGCAAGGATCTACCTCGCGCGCAATGCCTTCAGTTCTAGTTCCAAATCCTTTGGTCTATGGTTTGCCTCCAGGCTTCACTCCTGCTGTTGAAGAGGTCACTTCCCAACCAATACCTACCTCTGGTGTTACTGTTGGTGCTATTCCACAAACTCAACCTGCCGTTACTCAGGTTCATATGCCTCATGCTGAAGAAGATCAACAAGTTGAGTATGAGATGCATACCGTTGTTCCAATCATCAACCCCTATGTTGTTCAAGAATCTGAAGCTATGAAGATGTGTCGTGAGTTAGCTGAAAAACTCTGAATCATGGAAAGACACAACTCAACCTCTCTGAGTGCCTCAGACATGTTCCTAGTTCCGGATGTTATGATCCCTGCTAAGTTCAAACTTCCAGAATTTGAGAAATACAAAGGCCTCAGTTGTCTTGAACTCCACTTAAGGATGTATTGCAGGAAAATGGCCGCTCATGCCAAAGATGACAAGCTCATGATCCATTGCTTCCAAGACAGCCTGTCTGGAGCGTCTCTAGAATGGTACATGCAACTTGAGTGCAACAATATTCGTACTTGGCTTGATTTATCTGATGCATTCAAAAATCAATACAAGTACAACATTGACTTAGCTCCTAACCGTACTCAACTTCAGAGTATGACTCAAAAGGAGAACGAATCCTTCAAAGAGTACGCACAACGCTGGAGGGAACTAGCCGCCAGAGTGCATCCTCCATTGTTTGACCGTGAATTGATCGATATCTTCATGGGCACCTTACAAGGGCAATACTACGAGAAGCTGATCAGCAGCGTGTCTTCAGGTTTCTCAAACATGGTGATTGTTGGAGAAAGAATCGAAGAAGGTCTGAAAAGTGGAAAAATTCAAGGAGGTTCTAGCAGCCAAGCCAATGTCAAGAAGCCTTTCAACGGGTACAAAAAGGGTGAAACAAATGCCATTTATACTACAAGTGGGAAACCTCAACAGAGTGCGCCTACTTCAATCCTCTACTATCAGTACCCGTATGTTGCTGCTGCACAATACACTCCTGTGCCATATCAGCCAGTTCCTCCAATGCCTTATCAGCCAGCTATCCAAGCTCCATTTCCGCCTCAGATGCTTTATCAACCACGTCCTTATCCTATAGTTGCAGCTGCACAATATGCACCTGGACCATACCAGCAACCGGCTTATCCACAATAGCCTGGTCAACAACAACAACGCGCTCCTCAACAGCGCCCAACATATCAACAAAGAAGGCCTGAAAGAAATTTCGATCCACTGCCTACGTCATATGGAGAAATCTTTAATGGGATGATGGCAAAGGGATCTCTTACTTTGAGGGATATGCCACCACAAACTGGTACCGCCCGAGATTATGATGCCAATGCTTGCTGTGAGTATCATAAGGGTGCCCCAGGTCATACAATTGAGAACTGCAGAGTATTCAAGCACAAAGTTTAAGACTTAATCGACTCTAAGGATCTCACCTTCACCCAGAAGAATCTGAATGTCCAGAACAATCCAATGCCGCCGCACGGTGCCAGCAAGTGAAAGCTTTTGAAGGGGTTATTGAAGATCGAGCTGAATGGTCTCCAACTCTGAGCAAATCAAATCAAGAGAAGTTCAATTCCTCAAATCAAGGAAGTCGTCGCCATTTATCATTTTCGCATTTCTTGTTATTTTGTATTGTTTGTTAAGTACTATTTGCTTTGAACATTATCGTTTGTACTTGGTTTTGCTAATATTATGTTTATGCATGTTTTGAATCAATCTATTCGCATTCGCTCATCATTTATCATTTATCGCAAAAATCACAAAAAAATATTCCCTCACTTCACTTCAGCAAATATTTGCGGGAGGATGATGAAAACGAAATACCCATAACTGTTGCGGTATGCTTTCAGACAAAACCTCGTTGAAGATGTACAAACATTTTTTAAAATCCCCAAACATTGGAGAAATAAGGAGTTAATCCCTAATCAACCACTTCTAGCCTAGAAGTAGGAGTTTCTTTCGGATACAAACCCTTACACCTAACCCGGGGTAGGGTAGTTGTTCAGTTAGCCTGACTTCACCTTCGAATCACAAGATGAGACATCCCGTCGGAGGACCAATCAGCAAATGACTTGGTAGTCACAACATTCAAACAAAAAGAAAATAAAAGAAAAAAACCACTAAGTTGAGCACCCAAAGGGAGACTTATTCGGAAAAAAAGAAATCAAAAGAGGAACTTAAATCCTCAGCAAAAGCAAAACAAATATCAGTGACCACCAAATCAAGAATCAAAGGGTCACCAATAAAAAAATAATATGACTGCCATTTTTAAGCAAACTTTAAAGCTTCATCTTCACCCTTGCAAAGTCAAAACGAATGCATGTGTAGAGCTAACTGAACTTAGGACTGGAGAACATCACGAAGAAGGGGTGGGTACAAATCAAACTTTGAGCCTTATATCCTTTGTTTCTCAAACCATTAACCAGACCATGTCACAACCCTCAAAAGACCTAATTGAGGCACGGTGTATTCTGAAAGCATGCTACCAACAAGGTTGCATAAGCTGACTCCCATATATTTGCTAATCTTCAATCTCATTTGCACATTATTCTTGTTGCATCTTTTACGCACTTTCTAAATCAGTAACACGTTTGGACTAATGGTTCATTCATCACAATATCACGACATTCAAATAGATTGACTTTTTTCAAAACTCGCATGAACGTTACATTAACACTACCATTTGTGTATGAATAAGTGCTTGATATCAGTGCAATCCCAACAAGGGGAAATCAAAAGAGGAGCTTGAACTTCATCGGTGCTAACATGAACTAAGTCATCCTCAAAATCAGCTCAATCAGGGGAAAATTATCTTCACAGGCCCAATCAGGGGAAATCATCGTCAAACAACTCAATCAGGGGCGGGCGCCTATCAAATCCAGATACTGGGGTAGATCATGTCTTGGTCAATATCAAAGCTTCCCCACCATAATTATTTCAAATACCCTACAGGCAGGGGCAAGCAAACAAGGGGCAAATCTTCCTATCTCCACTCCCCGGCTAAACAAGTAGATCTTACTGGACGTTGGCAATCATTCAAAGCAAAATCAGTTCTCATGCGTCAACTAAGTCGTTTCGCTCATCAGCAAGTGACCGAACTTGGAGCACTCAGATCCATCTTCTGACCATGCATCGTTGAAGATCAAGTGTCGGAGAATCAAACCCTCCACCCACCCAAAGTCCAATCATTATTGGCAACTACCAAACCAAAAGTCCACCAAGCTGGCACCTTTCATTTCCCAATCACCTCATATGCATCATTAAGGATCATTTACATCAATCATTTACAACATACGCATCATTTGCATATATAAGCAAATCAGACTTTCATATCCCTAACTTTTCAATTGCATCTATATGCCTAAACACTTGCATCGTATCTCCATCATTATGGAATACCATTTCAAAAATAAACAAACATAGTTGCATAATTTAGGATCCAGGATCAACCCAAGATTCCAGGCCTTCCCCAAGCGGAAGTTAGGATCCAGGGTCGATCGAAGATTCCAAAGATTCTCCTAGGTGTTATTCAGTGGGCATCCCCGTTGGATATTTCTCTTCCAGTTTATTTAATTTTCTGTTACTCAACATCGACCTAGCATCGAGTGTTGGGGTCGCATTGTCTTCCTTGCGGTGGCAAGCGATTTTTTCTGTTACTCAGCATCGACCTAGCATCGAGTGTTGGGGTCGCATTGTCATCCTTGCGGTGGCAAACGATTATTTAATTTTCTGTTACTCAGCATCGACCTAGCATCGAGTGTTGGGGTCACATTATCATCCTTGCGGTGGTAAGCGATTATTTATTTTTCTGTTACTCAACATCCTTTTGGTGTTGGGGTCGCATTGTCATCCTTGTGGTGACAAGCGATTATTTAATTTTCTGCTACTCAGCATCGACCTAGCATCGAGTGCTGGGGTCGCATTATCATTCTTGCGGTGGTAAGCGATTATTTATTTTTCTGTTACTCAGCATCTTTTTGGTGTTGGGTCGCATTGTCATCCTTGCGGTGGCAAGCGATTATTTAATTTGCTGTTACTCAGCATCGACCTAGCATCGAGTGTTGGTGTCGCATTATCATCCTTGCGGTGGTAAGCGATTATTTATTTTCTGTTACTCAGCATCGACCTAGTTCGAGTGTTGGGGTCGCTTTATCATCCTTTTGGTGATAGCAATTTATTTACTTTCAGTCAATTTGTTTCTCCGTTGTGTCACCCACCTTTCAAGTTTTCAATCACTAGCTTTTATCCTTACGCATTTCTTTCTTTTCGGACAAATCTGGAGTCTGTTAATATCTAATTGTCTTATACATTGAAAGTTTGAATGCAAGCCAATCCATCTTACTCGGTCTAAGCCAATTTGATAGGGGCAACTGTCATACCCCAAATTTGTCCTACTCGCACCGTTTTATTTTTTTGTCTAACAGTTATTGCAAAATCCAAAATATGCATTATTTTATTCTACCAATATTTAAAAATCCAAAAATATGTACTACCTTATTTTTCTGTCTGATATTCGAAAAAATCCAAAAAATGCATTTATTTCTTTTTTTAAATCAAATCTTCTTTTATTTTTAATATTATCATAAGTATTTTATTTATTTAATTTTTATCGTTTAATTATTATAAAAAAAATTATTACAAAGAGCATATTATTATTATTACTAGAATTTTTCTTACTGTTATTATTATTATTATTATTATTATGTTTGTTATTATTATTAAGATTATTATTACCATTGTTAATATTTGTACTAGTTTTGTTATCCATATCCATCCATTTTCTTTATTATTTCTTTTATTTTTTTAATTTTGGAACCATCTTTAGACCCATCATTTTAAGTCCATTTACTTTTATGCAAAATCAAAAAAATTCTATTGTTACTATTATTAGTTTATTATTATTATTTTTTATTCTTAATATTATTACTGATTTTTTTTTGTTATTATTAAATTTTATTGTTATTTCTTTTATCGTTTATTATTATTATTATTATTATTACTTTCAAACAAATTCATTGATTGTAACTTTTTTCTTCTATTGTTCTTTTATATTACCATAATGTGATTCATTACATAGCATATTCTACACACCAGCAATCAATTTACACAACCTCCACTATCTTTAGCAATTTCATTCCACTCACTAACAAACTCTCAACACCAAATTCACAGCTCATACAATCTTTCAATCCTATCCAAATCTTCACTCAAAATTCTATTTTACCCTCACTCAAACTCTGTTATATAAACAGTCCCAAATTCATTCAATGGGGAAGCTTGGATAGTATAAAAACCCCCTACAAAAATCTCTTCAAGTTCAAGCTTCAATCAAAAGAAAATCAAAAAAATATAAACCAACCTCAAAATCTACCACTCAATAAACCTTCCTTCCATCCACCATTTTCCCCCATACAACATATCTTCATCAAAAACTCCATATAATAAACCCTTGCCAGATGTAAACCGAACCTCTTCATTAAACTTGTAGATTCAATAACCCACTGCAAATAACCCAAACAACCTTCATTTTTTTCTTTTCTTTGCAGAACTATAGAAAAAAGCCATCGTACCACACCATCACTCCACCAGTTTTCTTTCGTTTCCCACAAACCAAATCACCGCTAGAACCACTCTCACCATAGCCAAAACCAACCTGAAACCATACCGTCAAATCCAAGACCATACTGTCATCTTCAAACGAACCAAGAATCTGGCGACCCAAACACCACCACTAAACTGAACCACCACCACAAACACCATAAGTGAAATACACGAAAAAGTCACACCAATCCGAGACGAACATTACTCAAACCGAAACTTTGAGCTACGAGAACGAACACCATCCGAAACTCACCGCACCAAAAAACCATTTCAGATCAGAACTCATCGTAGAAAACTGAACCACCGCGTGAACGAAATCCACGATCTGAACCGTCAAAACCATGTGAGAGCCAAAACCGTGAAGCACCGCGAAACTAAATCCACCGCCTTCGACTTCCATTAACTCACCGAGTCAAACATAAACCACCAAAAAACGAAAATTGAAAACTCAGAAACTTAGAACTGACCGCCGTGAGCAAGAAAGACAGAGTGATTCAAATCACACAAACCACCTCCATCGCCCACCCATAACCACTGCGACGAATGAAACATATTCGTGAGAACCGAGCTGCACTGAGAAAAGTTCTTGAGGGTGGGTGTCAGCATCTTGTTTTCCTCTATTTTTGTTTTCTTTTAAATCGTGGGTTGAGGTCCTTTGTTTTGAACTTTTCCATTAATTTTCTGAAAAAAGTATGCACTGTTTTTGTTTTTATAATTTATTTTGATTCATAAGTTTATTTTATATTAGTTTAGTAGATTATGGGCTTATATGCCTTTGGATCTACACGAATATTGCTATGCATATACACCCAACTCTACATTAAACCCTTTTTTTTCTTGTGTTCAGATTATGGGCTTGGTAGTCCATGGATCTTGCTGTTAACTATACCCTCAATTCCTGCATACACCCTATTTTTGTTACATTTTGTTAATAGTTTTTTTTAATTCTTCATTATCATAAATCTTATTGTTCTTAAAAAATTCCAACTTCATTTTGTCTCTAGTTTATTATAGATTTAGTTGAATATTAATATCATCTTTTTTTTCTCTTCTCGATTTGGGCCAATGATCTACCAAAAGGCCGAATTGTGTCCGATCTCGTTATCGGAAAATTCGGTCAATATGAGGCCAATTTTAATTTTTGTTTATTATTTTGTTTCAATTAATATTTCATTTCATTTTCATTTTGTCAAATCAATTTAGTTTATATTAGTTTATCGTTTATTTTAATTTTCATGGTCAATGAACATCGAATTAATTTTGAGATTCGTCGCGAGCCGACTCGACATCTCGATTAATAATGAGACCATCCGATTTAAATTCAATTTATTTATTTCCGCATTTCAAAAATATCGCTCGACTCCTCATAGAACGGTTCTAAACTTTGAACCGACTCTAAGGTAGTTAACGAACCACACCTCGATGCATCCGAAAAGGTCCAACGCCTCCGAATATTTGTCTCCAAATAAAAAGTCTGAACGCCTCCGAACAGTTCGAAAACACTGCACACATGCTTCCTCTTGGGCAAACTACAATGATACCCTTTATTTCTCGCAATCCCCTGTAATTTATTTTGTATCCCTCCCCCATTTTATGTACGCATTTTATTTTCCGCATTTTATCGGTTATTATTTCGTTCGCGAACCCTTGGTCCAACGCCAAGTGGTTGCACTCTCACACACTCGCACTTTATTTTTTCAGTTATTGTTTCATTTATTAGGATCCACTTCACCTTGCGAGCCGAGCGTATTGTGCCTCGCTAACAAACCACAAAATAAACCTCCATTTTGCATTCACCCTCTAAACCTCAAAGAACCAAAACATTTCTCTTAGATCCAAACCCTTGATCCAACATCAAACGGTCATTAGGTAATAAAACATTCTAATAATACGAGAAGAATTGTACGCCACGAGCCTTAAGTGGTAGAAAGGAGGATAACGAGCTCTCGTTACTCGCTCCAATTATTTCGACGCAAAATGATCGTCTCGTTGGACGGGATAAGCTACCCATAGTCTTTAGTGCAATTCGACTCCTTAACCCTTTCATCGAAGAAAGTTAATAAAATCAACAACCATCAACCGTAGTAGGCCGAACTACGAAGCTCTGACTTTCCCATTGCACAAGGGAATACGTAGGCACGAGGATCTCAATCCTTGTTGAGCCCCTAGGATCAATCTAACTTATAATCAAACTCATTTCCCTCTAGCAAGTAACTCATTAAGCATAAACATCCTTTCGCGCATGACAACTTAGATGGTTCCCATCGAGTACGATGGATGTAGGGGGTGCTAATACCTTCCCCCTACATAACCGACTTCCGAACCTAGGAAATGGTTGCGAGACCTTTGTCCTCATCCTCCTTTTCGACGGGTTTTATCTATATCTTCCCTTTCCCTCTTCGGGAATAAATTAGAATTAGGTGGCGACTCTCATGTCTACCCAGCGCGCGGCTCTTCTCTTTTAGATCACGTAAGGTCGTATTTTTCGGGGTGCGACACCACGACATCAAATGTTTCTTGGAGACTCAGACATACCCACATGGGGCATCGTCTAATGATAAGAAGACTTTGAGAAGGCTAGCCGGCAGTTTCTTCCTCAATAGTGAATGCTCCTTATACAAGCGGAACTTCGACATGGTCTTGCTCAGATGTGTTGACAAGAAGGAAGCAGACCTGCTAATGCACGAGGTACATGAAGGTTCTTTCAGTACCCATGATGGAGGACATGCAATGGAAAATAAATTGTTAAGATCAGGTTACTACTGGATCACAATGGATGCAGACTGTTGCGCCTATGCCAGAAAGTGCCATAAATGCTAGATCTACGTAGACAAAGTGCATGTGCCTCCCAATCCTTTGAATATATTGTCTTCACCCTGGACCTTCACCATGTGGGGCATTTATATGATTGGAAAGATCGATCCAACTGCTTCAAATGGTCATAGATTCATCCTGGTAGCCATTGATTACTTCACCAAATGGGTTGAAGCAGCTTCGTATGCAAATGTCACCAAGTAAGTGGTAGCCTGATTTCTGAAAAGGAATATCATTTGTCGATATGGAGTTCCCGAGCGAATCAATACTGATATTGGTTCAAACCTTAACAACAAGATAATGGAAGAAATGTGCCGAGACTTCAAAATTCAACATCACAACTCTTCTCCTTACAAGCCAAAAATGAATTGTGTTGTTGAGGCGGCTAACAAGAACATTAAGAAGATTTTACAAAAGATGGTAGTCACATACAAAGACTGGCACGAAATGTTACCATTCGCCTTGCATGGGTACCGAACTTCCATCAGAACATCTACCGGGGCAACACCTTATCAGCTTGTGTGTGGTATGAAAGCAGTCCTACATGTTAAAGTTGAATTACCCTCCTTACGGGTAATGATGGATGTAAAACTGGACGAAGCAGAATGGGTTCGATCTCGTTATAACCAACTGAGCCTGATTGAAGAAAAGAGATTAGCAACTATCTGTCATGGTCAGTTATATCAGAAACGGATGAAGAAAGCCTTCGATCAAAAAGTCAGACCTCAGGAATATCAAGTGGGAGAGCTTGTACAGAAAATGATCCTTCCTCCTCATACAGACCACAGGGGCAAGTGGACGCCAAACTATGAAGGTCCCTATGTGATAACTAAAGTCTTCTCGGGCGGAGCACTGATGCTCGCAACCATGGATGGTGAAGACTTCCCGTCTCCTGTGAATTCAGATGCAGTTAAAAAATACTTCGCATAAATGACCCGCTGGAAATAAAAACAGAATGTAAGTCCAGGCAAAAATAGGGCATCCCGACGAGTAAAAAAAACAGAATAAAAGACTCGGGCAAAAATAAGGGAAAATTAAAAAAAATGTACACCCGCTGAGTTGAAAAGCCACATCAGACAACTCAGGCAAAAAAGGGTATCCCGGTGGATTGAAAACCCGAAAGGGCGATCCACGCAAAATCAGGGAATAAGCGAGCAACTGCACTCTGAATTCGTCTGTATCACTCACATAACATGGAAAGCTTCAAAAGGACAAAGCATCAGTCAAAATCAACTTTCTTCAGAAAGCAAGATAAGAAGAGCGTTCATGTCATACAGGTCATAGCAAAGGAAGCTCATTGGAGCATCAACTTCAGCATTGCCAAATAAGAATACTTTTATTTTCTCAATTTTATATCAATCTCCTCATTTTAGGGATTAGCTTCTTCAAATGTACTCGCCTGTTCAGGGCATACAAATCAATAAAGTCAAATATTCACTCATACTCTGTTTTGTACCTTTTTGTTTTGTTTGCAAAAATGTCCAAAGTTCATAATACAACATTTGCATGAAAACATATAAGCCATTTTCAATAAATTCTTGCAGGAAATATGTGCTCTTAAACGACCCTAACTCCTATGACGGAATCCAGTTGAGGATACCTTAGGGCACTTGTGCGTTTTCTTTGTTTAACAGGTTGCAGGTACTCAAGGCGGACAATCTTTCACAGCATGAGGCATATCAGGCACTATATCCCCAGCCAAGCCGGCAGTCACATCATCAGATGGATTACTTGACGAAAGTATTCCCCCACAGAGCTTTTTATCCCCTCAGAGTATCCCCCACAAAACTGACCCTCCGACAGATTACTTCCCAGAAGTTCTCTCATCCCCAAGCAGGATCTCCAAAGCAATGCCTGAATCACTTTTCCCCAGCGAGTGGCATTATCTTCTCATACTCAGCACTGGCTCCCCACAAAGTTCTTCCCCCAGAGTTCTTCAGAAAAGATCGTACAACGATCCTTTCTCCCCACAGATCACCCAATGATCCGTTCTCCTAGCAGATTTCAGATTTTGGATCTTGTTTCTCTCATTTGCATAATCATAGCATTCACATCATTTCCCACCAAACAGAGCGTAGCATTCCGTCTAATACGGAGCATTACGGCAAAAATCAAACACTTGCATGATCATAAGCCAGGTTCGAGCCAGTCACCTGCAAATACCAAAATCACTCCTCCAACAATACGCAAAAAAACTTATCCCCTGCAGATAAAAGATAAAATATCCTTTTGCACTCTCAATACAAATACTTGTACATACTTATATACAATCCTTCTGATACTCGTCCGTATCCTACTTATACATAATTCTTTGATACTCGTCCATATCTTATGCATCTCCCCGGAAGATCAACACTCGTCTGTGTTCCTTGTTCAAACAGTTGATACTCGTCCGTATCACCACTCCTTAAACATGCGTCGTTGCTTGTTTCTTTCATGGTCCTAAGGATACTCGTCCGTATCTTTAATCTATACACTATCGAAACACTTATACCATTTTTTTAAACATTCGTCTGTGTTTATCTATCCCTAGAAGTTGCCAACAAAACAACTTTCTATCCAACATTCGTCCCATGTCGCGATAATCCTCAGCAGCCATACCCTACTAGGTGATCGTCCTTCACCTTTTGATGACCGTACCTCATCATTTATCTGATGGCCATCCCCATCGTCAATCCTTTTTATCCGACATTCATACTATGTCGAGATAATCCCCAACGGATCATCCGTCCCCTGCTAGGTGATTGTCCTTCACCTCTTGATGACCGTCCCTCATCATTTATTTTGATGACCATCCCTCATCATGACATCTGATGGCCGTCCCCATCACTGATCTTTCTATCCGACATTCGTCCTATGTCGGAATCTTTTCAGCAGTCGTCCCCTGCTCGGTGATCGTCCTTCATCTTTTTGATATTCGTCCCTCATCATTGTTTCATTGGTCCTTTACCCGATGGCCGTCCCTGTCGTGGTTTTCTTCTTTATCTTGATGATCGTCCTTCATCATTTTACCCGATAGCCATCCCCGTCGCAAATTCTTTATTCCCCAGCATGATGGTCGTACCGTCAGCGTGTTTCTCACCATTTTTATCTCCAGCAGTCGTCCTCTGCTCGATGGTCGTCCTCCGTCGCTGTCATTTGATATTCAGTCTATACTGTCTATTACAATTTATATCCCTTTTCTTTTTATAATAAAGTGTGCAAATTTTGGACTGTTTTGGTATTCAACCACAAGTTATCTTGTTTGTCTGTTAAGCCAGGCACTTACATCCTACACAGCTAACTCATCTTGAATAGGGGTAGCTGTAAACACCCCAAATTTTCCCTCTCTTTTTTCTCACACCTTGGCTTGTGATCCTTCATATTGCATTGCATAAGCATACCATCTCACACTGCATAGTTATTTCACGGCATAAGTTGCATAACTAGGGTTTGTGATCAGGTGAATCTCAGAGGTGGTTTGAGAAATCTCAGAGTCCATGAAGCATGCCAAGAGGGTCCATGAGTGTTCTATGATCATACTATACCCCCAAGGGTTCTTGAGAGTCAAAAGATCACAAGAGATTGCAGAGCCACCCAGGCAGGCTCAGGGCTCCTGCACAGATGACCAGAAATTAAGGTTTTGGATTTGAGGCCCTTACACTCAATTTGTTTGGGCATTATTGATTCTATTGGTCTATATATGTTATAAGGAGCATATGTATCAAATTTGAAGCAATAACTCATTGTGGAAGTCATCTGATTAAATGGTAGCTTGTTGTGTAAGAAAAGTCAGAATCAGGGCATCTGAGGCCTCCATCAAGGGTACCAAAGGGTCATCATCATCAACTTGAGGTCCTATGATATTTATTTTATCTTAGGAATGCTTGAAAGTTCACAAAATTGAAGAATTTTGAGCCATTGCTAAAGTTTCCATTTTTTGGACATGACTTGTAAGGAAAACTTTCCATTTTGGGAAAGATTTTCAACCTTTTCTTTCTTTATCAAAAAGGTTTCAAATTAATTTTCTTCAAACATGAAAGTTGTAGATTGGATCTTCCCATTTTCAAAAAGTACAAGAACTCCTCTTGATTCATCCTAGAACTCAAGTTATGATGGATCAAAGTTGGGAGAAATCACATAATTTTCAAGTTCATGTCAAAGAGGGAAATGTGCAAAATGAACTTCTAAGCACTTGTTTGGCCTCTAATTCATGTCTACACATCATAAAATTGATAAGCGACATTTCAAGACAAGAATTCAGCCAAGAACCAAGGCATTTCATGGCCAATTGTCACAAACTTCACAAAGTTTCCAAAATGCAAAACCCCTTCAAACTTGTGATCCAAGCATCACAACTCACCACAATTAATCCAAAGGTCATCCTTGAACTCAACTGATGCAGTACAAGCCAGGAAACCATCTTTGCACCATGCCATACCTCAAGTACACCAAACCTTGACTTTTTGCAAATTTTCCCATACTCTTGGAATAGTGATCAGCAGCCTCTTCTAACCTGCTCCATGACCTATTCAAAGATTATGGGAGAGATATAGCAGCTCACTTCAGCCTTAAAACACACACACTTTAGATTACACAAAATCCATTTCAAACTTCATCTCTTCGATTATAACTCCTCAGCCATCAAACTTCAAAAATTTCTTCACCAATCAACCACAAATCACCTAAGGAACAAATCCCACCCATCACCATGGTCTGAAACACCCTAAACAAGAAACAAGATTTCTGTTGAACCAGAACTGAACCTCTTAAAATAGCCATTATAAACTCCATTCAAGCTTGACATTAGCACAAGGGGGACCAGTGGAGTTGGTTTGCACAAAGGAAAGGCTCAGAAAGCTCATCTTTGAAGATCTCCAGCTCATGTATAGCTCAAGAATTTTTTTCTCAGAACCTTGATTTCTTGTTATAAAATGAACTTATATGCTTTGCTGATCATCCTGATGTGTTTAGAATTGAAAATGGTGTAGAAACAAGCATGTATTGTTGTTCTGAAAGTTTGCCCGTGAAAATGTTTTTGATTTGATTCTCTTGATTCATGTGTTATAAATGCTGTTTGATGATTGATTTGTGTTCCATGATGTTTGGGGAATGTTTATGGGCAAATTTAATGGTGTTTAGTGGCCTGTAGAAGAAGTTAGGTTGAGGGGCTGGCCAGAGAAGACGACCGGAGCTTCCCTCCGGTCGCCTGAAAATCATTAGGGTTTAAGTGTGTTTAGTTTTCCAAATTGAACCTGAGCCCTTAGATCCTGATTAGGTTAAGACACGAGTGGTCCAGATCATTTCATTAACCCTAGTCTTGATTAATTAAAATAAAACTTAATTAATTTTCCAGAGTGAACCACAACCCTTGGATAACGCGCGTAAGCAAAGTTAAAATCTGATCCCTTGGATCCTCATACCTCAAGTCAAGTTGACTTGAGATCTTAGCCCTTTATCCACTTCCCACGTAATCCTGGCCCTTCATTTCAATTACTTTTCATTTTTTATTTTGTTTATTTCATTTTATTTCATATATTTATTTAAAATAGCAAATCATTTTGTAAAAATATGATCTTTTGCATTTTGTCTTTAAATAATTTTTCAGAAACCAAAAACATTTTCATTTTATTTTTGCATTAAAAATCTATTTTTAAATCATTTAATGGTATTATTTAATTAATTAATTCATTTTAATTAATTAAAAATACTTTTAGGTATTTAAAAATCACCAAAAAAATCATGAAGCATCCTTACATATTTAGAACAATTTACAAACTCATCTTACAAATTTATTTTAGGGTTTGATCATGTTTTGACAATTAACCATGAATTAGGGTTTCCAAATTTCTTATTTTTCTAACCTAACTTCAAAAATTCATTTCTGATCAACCAAGATGGGTTTGTGCATGGTTCTTTTTGCATTCTTTGATACTTTGAATATAGTATTTAGGGTATTTAACTCATATTTTTGCATTGCATTTTCCATTTGTTTGGCATTTTTCATGAAGAAGTACCCAAAACCCTAGCCCAACTTAGAAAACCATAACTTGACTTTGGTATAGCTTCTGACTTCCATCTTTGGGGAGTGATCTTATGTGTGTTTAGGGTTCATATGGTTGCAATTTCAATTTTTTATCATGTGTTTTGCTTCTGTTTTGATCATATGCATCTCATACTTTCTTAAAACCTTAATTTGCCATGTTCATTTGCATTCATCTTTGCATACCTTCATCATAAGAACTTGTCATGACATCTCATGCATTTGTATGTCATCTTAGATACCTTAGGACATGTATGAACATTGGTGGATCATTGTTGCATCCATTTGGTATGTTTTGCATTCATTACTTCTTATGTGTATTCATGTGATTTCAAGCTTCTAACATGCCTTCCTTTGCATCCCATCTCTTGTATGATCATGCATAAACATTGTACATGTCTTTGCATCATTTCATAACACATTTGCATTGTGTTTTCACTTCTGGTCTTGATCATCTCATCTTCATTTTCCTTATTTCCTTTTGTTTCACATCTTATGCATTCATACTAACCATTTCAGGGGCTTCAGGTAAGTTGTTTAGGATGTGGATTTGCCTACACATCCAACCTCTTCTTATCTCTTCATTTGCATATTTATTTGTCTTTGAAGTGAGTTTGACTCACTTATGCTCTCTTTTATTCCTTTCCTTTCTCTTAGGTTACTTAACTTCTTCAGGAAGTAAGTAACCTATTCTCCTTTCATCTGCTTCTTCTTCCTTGGTGGCCATCTGAAGAATTTCTGAAGATATTTTCTCTAAGCCTCACAAACCATAGGAATGTCCAAGCATGATAACTTTAGGTTTATTCATATTCCCCCCTAGTTTTTACCTTTGAGTCTCCTTGAGTCTCTGCTTCTCATCTCATTATCAAGGCTAAACAGTTAAAGTTTTAAGACTCTGAATTAGGGTTATGCTTGTATCCTTACCTTAGGATGGAGTGTATAACTTTAATACTTAGTGTTAAACCTTTAAGTTGTTTACACCTCCTAATCAAAACACCTAATAATCATTAAGACTTAAGCTTGTAACTTGGGCCTTATATTAGGGTTACATCTCTGCCTGTTGGTTCAGAGGGACTAACCCTAGCGTTCAATGGACAAGTCCCCCTCAGGTTTAGTCTTACAAACATAAAATCCATTTATTAATCCCACCTTTAATTAAAATCCACTTTAATAAAGGTTTGTTATATAATGATTTTAATCCCTAACCATGGATTAAGTTGAGGAGTCTTCCTCATCTTAAGTGTTCTCATCTATTATCCTTCTCTTAGGATGGTGTAATGAGTTCACTAATCCCTGATTAGAGATTAAACTCATTACTTAACACAAAACAAAATCCAAAAATACTTAATAATCACAAGTAGGTTAATGATCTTAATCCTGCATCATTAGGGTAATCAAGTTGAGATTTTCATCTCATGCTTAAGTAGACTCATTATCCCTAATCAGGGGTGATATAATGAGTTTAAAAACCCTTGATTAAGGCTTAAGTGTCGCTCCCGAAGATTTGCATCCCGGTGCAGACACAAACGGTCGGTGAAAGGAGAAATAAAGGTGAATTGAATAGAGTCGCCAGCTAGGCATTTTTATCCCGAAAGAAAGGTAATGTTGCATAAACCTAGAAAGAGATGGATAAGATGGTTGCGAACCAGAGAAACTGAGAAAGGGGGTTGGTTACGACCTGGGAAGGTATTAACACCCAGATCGTCCGTCGTACTCGACGGGATCCATGCTTAAGAGATTGTGTTTAAAAGGGGTAGGTGTATGTGCTATTTGTGTGCAAAAGCTAGAAAAGAAAGTACAAGTGTCAGTGCAAAAAGATGAATTACTCAGGAACTGAGGCTTAGAAAAGAATGTTGAAAGAGGGGGATGACAAAGAGACTTTTGTTCGATAACAGTTAAGTTATGCCTACGTATCCTCTCGTGCAATGAGGAAGTCAGAACACCGTAGTTCGACTCAAAGAGACTGAAAAAGATAAATTGACTGTGAACTGCCTGCTTGTCTATGCTCAAGTGTATGACTCGTCTGGCTCAAGTGCTAACTGTCTTGCATTTGACGAAAGAAGCAAGTTCTCGTTTATGAATGAGTGTGATGAGAAAAGAATCCCGAAGGAGACGATTATTGTTTGTTTTTGATGTTTACAGTTTTGTTATTGTTTTTGGTGTTTTGCATAAGTTAATGAGCTTAAGCCTAAATCAAGGGCTTGTAAACTCATTATATCCTCCCTTGATTAGGGATAATGAGCATACTTAAGTATGAGATAAGCATCTCAACTTAATTACCATAATGATGTAGGATTAAGATCATTAACCTACTTGTGATTATTTAGATGTTTTTGGGTTTTCGTTTGGTGTTAAGTAATGAGTTTAATCTCTAATCACAGATTAGTGAACTCATTACACCATCCTAATAGAAGGATGATAGATGAGAACACTTAAGCTGAGGAAGATACCTCAACTTAATCCATGGTTAGATATTAAATTCATTACATAACAAACCTTTATTAAATGGATTTTAATTAAAGGATTAGATTAAGAAAGTGGATTTTAAGTTTGTAAGACAACTTGAGGAGGACTTGTCCATTAAACACTAGGGTTAGTCCCTCTTAACCATAAGGAAGAGTTAGAACCCTAATGTAAGGCCCAAGTTACAAGATAAAGTATTGATGGTTATTAAGTGATTTTATTAAGAGGTTTAAACAAATTAAAGGTTTAACACTTAGGATTAAAGTTATACACTCCATCCTAAGAGAAAGATGCAGGCCTAACCCTAATTCCAAAGTCCTAAAACTTTAAGAGTTTAGTCTCTGATTATTGAGATGAGAAGAGAGACTCAAGGAGACTCAAAGGTAAAAAGCTAAGGGGGACTAATTACAACCCTAATCATTATCATGCTTTGATATCCTATGGTTTGTGAGGCTTAAGAAAGATCTTCAAGGAGGCCACCAATGGAAGAAGCAGATGAAAAGAGGAGGAAGCAGAAGAATAAGTTACTTACTTCCTAAGAAGATAAGTAACTTAAAGGAAGAAAGTGATAGAGATGGAACATAAGTGAATCAAATTCACTTCAAAGACAAGTAAAAATGCATATGAAAGAGGCAAGAAGAATTGAGAGGTGAAGGCAAATCCACCTCCCAAAAATACTTACCAAAAGTTCCTGAAATGGTTAGTATGAATGCATAAAGTATAAAGCAAAAGTAAATGAAGTGAAATGAGATGAAATGATCAAAGTCAGAAGTGCTTATGCTATGAAAATTTCATATGAAATGATGTAATGTCATACAATGTGCATATGAATGATCATACAAAGATGAGATGTTATGAAAGCATGCTTAGAAGTTTGAAAACACAGGGATGTTTATGAGATGAAATGAATGCAAAACATGGAAAATGAATGAAGAAATGATCAAACAAGGCTTTAACATGTCTTAAGATGTCTAATATTACATATGAATGCATTAAATATCATGGCAAGTTCATGGGATGATGCTATGTGAAGAAGAATGCAAATGAACATGAGAAATTAGGGTTACATGGATATGTGAGATGCAAATGCACAAAACAAAAGCATTCAACATGATAAAAATTTGAAATCAAGCTCAAACAAACCCTAATCCCATATTAGGTCACACCCCAAAGGAGAAGGTCAGAAGCCTAACCTATTAAAAGTTATGATTTTCCTAAGTTTTCTAGGGTTTTGGGTGATTCAAAAGGAAAAATGCAAATCAAATTAAAAATGAAAGATAAATTCATGAGTAAAATGACCTATAAACTATATGCAATATGTAACACAATTCAAAAAGAATCAAGTTCAAACTCTTCTAGGTTAGGCAGAAATGATTTTTCAAATTTAGGGTTTAAAAATGTGATTTTTATGACCCTTAATTCAAAGAAAATTAGGAAACTATGATCAAACCTAAAAAGAAATTTGTGTGAAGAGTTTGAAAATGTTTCTAAATGCATTGGAATGATTCATGATTTTTTTGGTGATTTTTAGAAACCTAAATGTATTTTTAATTAATTAAAATACTTTAATTAATTAAAAATATCATCTAAATATTTTAAAAATACTTTTTTAATGCAAAAAATAAAATAAAAATTATTTTTGGATTAAGAAAAATATTTAAAGTCAGAATGCAGAAGAAAATATTTTTGTGATGATATTTGGTATTTTTAATAATTATGTGAAATAAAATGCAAAGAAAAATAAAATAAAAACAAAAGTATGCAAGATGAAAGGTTGTGATTGGAAGTTGAAGGATCCAGTGGTCAGGATGGAAAGTTCACGTGACTTGTGGTAATCTGATCCTAGGGCCATAATTTAAACTTATTAATTAAATGAGATCCAATGGTCACGTTTTAATCTGACTTAAATTAAATAATTAATTAGGTTTAGGGTTTTAATGATCAATCCTGGCCATCCAAACGCGCGGCAAACACACATCCAAGGGTCTACATTTAAATTCAGCTAATTAAATGAGATTAGCCCTAATCACTTTCAGACGGCTGGAACAGTGTTCCGGTCGTCTTCTCCGGCAAGGTCCTCTACTTTATCTCTCTCCACAGGCCATAAAAACCTCCCCAACTCTCTAGAATCACTCCCCAAGCATCAATAAGCAAGAATCAACCATCAAAAACAATTTATTTCACGCATACATGATGAATCGAAGCAAGAACAAATTTACAGGCAAAGTTTTAGAAGAACAATACATATTCATTTCTCAATCATTTTCAAAAATAAACATATCACAATGATCAGCTAAACATGTAGAATCATTTAGAAACTTAAAACAAGAGTTTTGGAAAAAATGTTCATCATGGCTACCTGAGTTGAAGCTTTGCAAACTGGAGCTTTCGGACCTCTTCCTTTGTGCAAAATGCCTTCAATGATCCTTCTGATGCTTCTGGAAATCTTGAATGGAGTTTAAATGGCCTCCTTTATGAGTTTCAGTTCGGAGGAGTGAGAAACCGTGTTTATGTTGTGGGGTGTTTCAGGCTATGGTGAGGGGTGGAAAATGATCCTTGGGTGTTTTTGAGTTGATTGGTGAAGAAAGAAACAAAGTTTGTTGGTTGTGCAGTGTGATTCGAAGAGATGAAGGTATGAGGTGATTTTTGGCAATCTGAGTGTTGAGAGGTTTTCAGGATTGTGTGTTGTGTTGTTTGAGGTTCATGATGTATGCATGAAGTATTGTGATTGGTTCAGAGAGTTGGTGTGGCATTGTTTGATTGGTATGGGCAAAAATGCAAAAATTCAAGGTTATGTGTACTTGAAACATGGCACGGGTCAAAGGTGTTTTCATGGCTTGTCCTGCCTCAGCCTGATTCATGGAGGGCCATGGGATTGAATTTGATGAGCTGGAAGGCTTGGATCATGAGATGGCATAGATTTTGCAACTTTCCCTCATTGGTGTTTCTTGGATCACAAACCATGAAAACCCTAGATTCAAAGTCCAATTCTGATCTTTTGAAGCTCCTTTTGTAACACCCCAAATTTGATTATGAGTAATTGTTGCCTATTTGAGGATATATGATGATTTTGGCAAATAGGTGGTTATGTAACCCGATGCATTATGGTGAAATTATTTTAATAATATTAATAATAAGAATAATAATCATGTAGCATTATTCGAAATTATTGTTTATTATTTAATAATTATATAGAAATGGGAGTGTGGAGGTTATGTTGGTCATTTGGGAGTATAAGGAGTAATTTTATATATTATGAATAATTAGTGTATTATTATATAATTATAATTATTTCACAAAAATTGAAGAAAGGGTAAGGTGGTCTTTATGAGAAAAAGTAAGGATAAGTGGGGAAAAACCTAAACTGGGATAATTTTACCAAAATAGGAGAACACGATCAAAAGTTCTCACTTTTCATGTTTTTGGTGAAGAAGAGCTCTGAGGAAAGGAAAAGAGGAGAGAAAGCTCAGAGTCGGGAAGTTACAAAGAACCTTGGTGAAGAATATCAATCGGCGAAATTCTCTAAGGTATGGGGATTTTTCATAATCTATTGTAATTATATAGAAATTGGTTTATGAATAGATTAGGTTTTGTATGATTTTGGTGATTGTTAGGTTTGATGACATATATTGAGTTATAAGAGTATGAATTGGTGAATTAGGATTGATAAGATGATTTAGAATGGTGTGTTTGATGTTTGAATTGATATATTGTTGTTGTATATGATTAATTTTGATTGGTAAGAAGTTTTGGGTTGCATTGGAATGAATTCGTATGAAAAATTGAGGTATTTTGGTGTAGAATTCGTAAAAACATCAGAAAACTTCTTATGTACAGGTGTTAACCGATTAACCATAGGTGTTAACCGGTTAACCAGTGAAAAATATGCGTTTTGGGCGAAAAAATGAGGCGTTAACCGGTTAATGCTATAGGTTAACCGGTTAACACTGTAACAGTGGCACTTTTATTTTGAAAAATTCATAACTTTTGATCCGTAACTCCGATTTAGGTCCCGTTTGAAGCGTCGGAAAGCTAACGAGACGAACTTTAATTTGATAGAATAAAATGAGTGAAGTGATACATTTTTCAATGATGAATATTAGGAAAAGTTGAATTGGTTTTATGATTATAAGCATAATTTTATTGAAAGTTGATGATTTGATGTTGTTGATGAAGGAAGTTGTTTTGTTGTATTGTTGGAATAGGTTTTATGATTAAAAACATGATTTATATTGCAAATTGATGATTTATTGTTATTGACAAAAGAAGTTGGTTTTTTTGTATTGTTGAAAATTGGTTTCATGCTTATAAACATGATGTTATTGTGAATTGAGGATTTGTTGATGTTGATGAGAGAAACTGTTTTATTATCTCGATGGTCATAGGAGTTGTTTTGTTGTATTATCGATAAAGAATTATTATCAATGTGTTTTCTTGATGAAAGACATGATTACTTGATGTTTGAATTATTGGGTGTGAAATGAATGATGCGCATTTGATTTCTCGATGAATTTTTACGATGTAACACATCATTGCATTTCATGACATTCACGATGGGGGCTTCGGCCTATTTTGTAACTTCAATCCCATTGTGTGGATTGAAGTGTCTCGATGATTACGGTGTGCTCCCTTGTGGAGGGTTGATGGTCAAGTATCCATCTCACGATGAAATTGGTACCACATGCATAATTGCATATCATGATAGTTGGAATTGCATAATTCTGGATGAATTCACGATTGTGTTGTGTTGCTGAAGTTTTATAATGTGTTCATGATTGTGTTGTTGTTGCTGGATTTTATGGTGGATGATGTTATGACATGTTTATGCTAATTTATTTATATTCCATATTCTAGTATATTTATGATAAATTATGATTACTCACCCTGCCTGCTTGGAAATGTTGCCTCCTATGTGGGTAACTTGCATATGATAAAGAATAGCTTCGCAACTGCAAGAGGAGTTTTTAAGAGTCTCGAAGCGTACCTTATATTACTTTAGGAGTGGTCTGGAGTCTTTGTGTCCTGCTCTGTGTCATGTAACATCAGGATGGGGTTTATTTGTTAAACTGTTTTCAGTTATGTTATTACTTTGATAAATGTTTTCTCATTATATGAGGTTGAAATTTAGGATGGAGAAAATTATGTTTATGAAGTAAAAATTATGATTTTGAAATATGAAGTTTAAATTCCGCTGCAAAATGCTATATGTTATTCTTGATGTTGATTAACCCGTGTTACGGGACAGGACACTGTGTGTTTGATTTTCTCACAAAATGTGATATCCTTCTTGTAACTACTCTCATATTATTTTAAATATTTTATTTTGGGGTAGAAGGATGTTACATTAGTGGTATCAGAGCAGGTCGGTCTGTGCGGCCTGTGTCGTTAATGTTGTTTATTTCCCTAGTGCGCGATATGTGTGTGAAACACTGTCGGCACTTGTTTGTTGGTTTCTAGTTGTTGTTTACAGAGATTAGTTTGGAATTAAGTGGGGGAGAGGCTTGCTTCCGAAATGTTATTGGTATGAAGAAGTTGGTTCAAGTTGATGTTGGTTGTGAGAGTGCAAGGTTGTGAAGATGATGTTGTTGTGGACCGGCAGGAGTTTGGACTCCTGAATTCGTATCGGTCGAGTTAGAGAAGTATGTATATTTTAGGTGGGAATTGTTTGAGAAGGAATATTTACTTTGATGGAAATGATAAGTTGACAGATCAAGTCGATAGATTATTTCGCTTTGAGTGTAGTTGGATTAAGCTGAGTAATTTTTGAAGTTGGAGTTAGAGTAAAATCCTTGGTAGAGTTTGGAAGAAAAGGAGGAGAGAGATTGAACTTATGTTCATCAATCTCAAAATTCTGGTTTTTGAAATCTTGGAGTAGCTGTCACGAGAAGTGACATAACTTTTTGCTCGTAACTTGAAATGAAGCGGTTCTGGACTTTTTGGAAAGCTTACAGAATTCCCTACAGTTTACATATAAGATTTGCATTCGGGATTGTTGCACCCCAAAATTTGCCCTCTGTTTTTAACTCTAACCGACTTTTTGTTTCGCATTCATTTGCATCATCTTTATAGCATAACATGTATTTCGTCTTAATATTAGCCAAAATAATTTCTCGGAATTTACAGACAGACTGGTCAAATTAATCTTCAATTGAGCCTAAAACCAGTAAATAAAAAACTGTCGCATTTTAATTTGCAAATGTCAGTACTATTAATCTGCGGTTCATGTAGATTAACCTGAGATGCTAAAAATATTCTTACGACTGTTTTTGGTCGTATGTTGATCACTCTGGGCAGCTTAAACGGTCAGAATTTTATTTCAAAATCCGACCAAACGCTTTTTTTTCCGAGTCATTTATTTCGTATTGATTATTTTGATGTGTCCATTTTATTTTTTCGAACACTTTAGCGTCAACTTTTTATTTATTTAGAGCCCATTTATTTTTACATTTTTTGTCTAAATGTTTAGAATAAACGAATAGGATTATTGACATTTTTATTGTAATTTTCTTTTTAAATGTTTAATTTTATTTTCTTATTATAGTTTTATAATTAAAGTATTTGAATTTTATGTTTTTAAAACTACCGTTATTAATTATTTTAGATAATATTAGGACTATTAAGCATTATTTTTAAACATAGTTATTATTAAGTTTTGATATTACTATTATATATTGTCCATTATGTTACTACTATTTTTTATCACTATTTTCTACTCACGCTAGTTTTAATAGTAGAATAAGATTATTAATATTATTAATATTAGGATCATAGCATCAATATGTTCACACAAAATAAATTAGGAAGAGCCAATTCCATTCATCATCGCTATCGGATTAATAATGAATCGAATCTCATTCAATAATGTCCCTGAACAAAATTGGAAAAAAAAATAAAAACAATTTAACCCGCAATAATTTAGATTAATATCTCCAGACCTTAGGTTCCACTATAAATTGAGATCATATTCACAGACCAAAGGGGATGACCGAAAAAGAAAAAGGAGGGAGACGACGCATAGTACCGGTACAAACAATAGATTCCATTCGTATGGTATCTCGAGTTGATGAGTTATTTTTATTTGTTTATACTCAAAGTTAACGTCAACATTTATTATATATTCACTTTATAATATGTATATAATATATATAGTATAATATTAATCTATAATATATAATATTGATGATAATGTTAATATAATATAATACATAATATATATTGTTAATCTATACAAATAATTTTTTTTATTTTTTGTTTGTTAAATATATATTTTTTAATATGATTAGATTATTCGGATCGGATCGTGTCGATATGCCGTTTGTACATTTGTGTGTATGAGGCGTGACATTTGTGTTGATCCGATCCAATTGCGATGATCACAATTTTACGTTAGCAACGTCGTTGTTCTTTTTTTTAATTCATTTTATTTTTATGTTATTCATACACATATATTTAGATCTGCACATTTTTTTTTCATAACTAACTACCCTGATTTTTTTCTAAACCTTGACGATTTTGCCTCAACCATTTTTTTATACGTTTTGTTTTATTATATAATAACTATTTTCCAGGTACATTCACATGTACGCGCATGTGCGCGCGTGTCTTAGTGTAAAGAAGGCAAGGCTGGTAATTTTGAGGGCATTTTGACAAAGAAACATGGGTTTATCTTCTCTTTCCTAATTTCTCCTAATTTCCTCTATTTTTTTTTAATTCTCTAATTTCTTAAATTAACTAACCTTAAATATTTAGATTAATTTTATTTGTTTATTTTCTAAAAAAACTCTTAACTTTTTTTTAATTACTTATCTTCATAATCCATTCATAATATTAAGTAATTATTTATTTTATTAAATTAATAATTCAATATAGTTTTTTTAACAACAAAACATTTTTTTTATATATTTTCATAAACCTTAATTTTTCATGTAAACCTTAAAAATTTCTTATAAACTTTAACCGTGTTATTTTCTCTAAACCATAAACTTTTTCTCAAACCATTCTTATAAACTTTAACCGTGTTATTTTCTCTAAACCATAAACTTTTTCTCAAACCTTAGCAAATCTGTTATTATTTCTTATTTTCACTAATTTTTTATGTTATTCATCTGCCATTTATTTTTTATGTGATTATTTCTCATCTGTAATATTTTTTGGTTTACTTTTATTTTTCGCCTTACAATGATGTAACTGCCCCAAAGCGATGTAATAGTTAGCCATTTATTTTCTGTCATTTTATTTTTCTACCATTTATTTTCTGCCATTTATTTTCTGCCATTTTATTTTTCTGCCATTTTATTTTTCTGTCATTTAAATTTCTGCCATTGATCTTATATTAACTGCGTGGTTTAGTAATGTAGGGCGTGAAAAGCTACTAAATTACTTATTTAATATTTTTCTATAATCTTTATATTTTATTTGTAAAAAAATGCTAGTTATTTTTATAAACTTATTTTACTACTTATTTATAACAATAAATCTTTATTTTGTAAATACTAACTCTTTTATTATTTTGTACATATTAAAATTTTTTTTTCTCTAAAAAATTTCTCAATAGCATTTTGTCAATAATATTTTATATAATAACAGTATTTTATTATAATAGTAATAATCATATAGTGTAAATAATTAAAAGTTTTTCTCAATAATCTTTAATTGTTTTTCTCTAAACTTAATTCCTTTTTTTCACTAATTCTAATAACTTCTAAAAAATCTAACTTGTCTAACCTAAAATTTTTTTTCTTTTTTAATTAAATGTTTTAATTTATTTTAACTTTATTATTTTTGCTTTATTAGTATTATTATTTACTATTTTATTATATCTATTATTCTTGCTTTATAATTTATTTTTATCCTACTACTATGTATCTGCCAAAGCCTTGTAATAGCTTATAGATTTATTTTTCCGTCTTTATTTTCTTTGTAAATATTTAACTGTGTGGTTAGTAATTTAGGGAGTGCAAAACTAACTGTAAATAATTGAACTTAGAAAATTAAATACAAGACAAATATCTGAAAAATAACACTCACACATGTAAGTCGATCTTTGATCGCCATCTGTATTTCCTAGGGTATTCCTCTTGGTTGCCTTATTTAAAATGGTCAAGTCCCTCGAATATAGGGGTGTTTAAGCAAAGTCCCTTCAAAATAAATCATCATTGTCCCTTTAAAGACTTTAAAAGATAAGTCCCTTGGAGGTTGCCTACGGAATAATGATCTTGTCCCTTCGAATAAATGATGATAGTCCCTACAAATTGCTAAAGACACCCCTTAAGTTGCCTTCATTGACCATACGATGACCCTACGCTTGTCCCTTAAACACATCCAAGGTAATGACTACCTATTCCTTAATAATAGGGACAGTCTTACCCTTGAAAGAACATAAGAACAGTAAATACTTAATCTAGGGTAGGTTTCTCTTAAGTTGCTTGCTCAAATTTCAAAATACTCTTTACACCTTACTTTTCAAACAACTTTCAAAAAACAAGGCTTTGTATACATCCATACGAGGATCATTACAAAGTACTTAGAAAATTTCTAATCACACACTACACTCTTTCAAACAAACAAAGTGAGCTAAGTAACTAAGAGCCCATGGATAACCATGGATATAAAGGGTGCTAACACCTTCCCTTTGTATAACCTACCCCCCGAACTCAAGTCTTTTAAAATAGGTCTTTCCTGTTCTTTTATGTCCTTTCCTTTTGCATAAAATAAAAGTCGGTGGCGACTTTTGCTATCCGCAACATTTATAGAAAGTCAGTACTCCCACCGTGTTACAGAACTGGCGACTCTGTTGGGGAGTTACTAAGTAAAAGAGGGGTACCCTTAGGAATTAGATCACTTAATTGTTTGCTTTGTTTGCTTTATATTACTTGTTGGGCTTTTTGTGTGAATGATCCTAACCCGGATCTAGTGTACCCTAGGTAAATGGCAATAGACCAAGGAAACTGTACGACGTATACCCATATGGTTGATCTGGTGGCCATAGTTAGTGTGACTTTCTGGTTGGTGCTTATGTTCCTTAAGTAAGTTAAGGATAATATGGGGCTTCCATATGTTGTCAAGACACTAATTGACCTTTAGAACCCTAGTCATCCCATCTTAGCCTTTAGAAAGTAGTGAGATAGCCGGCTTTGGAGAAGTCTAAAGTTGGTTGATACTCGATACTACACTCATTGAGATCCTAAACTGGGAGGATTTTGGTTGGCAAGTAAGTTGCCTACTGAACAACCACCCTTGGGAAGGATCAGTGATATTGAGATCCCTTAGAACCTGGTTACTTTTGTAGAACAGGATGAACCAACTAAACTTCAGGGGAAGATACTTAGCTTTAAACCTCATAAAAGCCTTCAAACATAAGGCTATTGTGTGACTTTTTTGTGTGTGCCACATGTTTGTGATTGAGCATAACATCATGACATCATAACATCATAAGCATAACATTTTCACTAACCATTTCAAGGACCAAAGGATTTATCTTTGTTCTTTGTTGCAGGTCATGGCTTCTGCTCGTAGGAATACTATCCGGATCAACTTTGTAGGAATACCTTCTAAGCTTAAGGAATTAGTCTCTCAAGTTTCTGAAAACTCCCAATTCATAAAGAGGCATGGTCACCTACTGGATCTAGTCACTTCAGGGTTCAATGAAGACATGATGAGTGTCCTATTTCAGTTCTTTGATCATAAACATCATTGCTTCACATTCCCCGACTATCAGTTGGTTCCTATAATGGAAGAGTTCTCCAAACTACTGGGTATACCTATCCTTGATCAGAGACCTTTCACAGGCTTAGAGAAGGAGCCTAAACCTGGAGTCATTGCTACAGCCCTACATCTGAAGAAATCAGACATTGTCCTAGAAACGAGAAGGCGAAGTTAAGGGTATTCTTGCTAAGGTATTGATGGAGAAAGCTCAAGTGTTCTTAAAGGCTATGAGTTATGATGCTTTTGAGGAGATCCTAGCCCTATTGATCTATGGCTTAGTGGTGTTCCCTAATCCAGACCACTTCATAGACATACACGCCATCAACATATTTCTGACTCGTAATCCAGTGCCTATATTACTTGGAGACATCTTACATTTTCTTCACACTCGTACTACAAAGGCGAGAGGAACTCTGATGTGTTGCATACCTTTATTGGCTAGGTGGTTTATTTCTCACCTTCCTCGATCAGTGATGAAGAATGAACAAGGGTTAAGGTGGTCTAAGAGGATCATGTCACTTTCTCATTCAGATATTCATTGTTGATCTCGATCTATGGAGAATGTTATTATCATTGACCGTTGTGGGGAGTTCCCTAATATGCCACTCCTTGGCATAAGAGGGGGCATTACCTACAACTCTTCTTTAGCTCTACGTTAGTTTGGTTATGCTCGGAGTAATGGTCCTCATGACATGCTTATTCAGGGTATTATGTTCGACTACGACAACGATCTTCAGGGTTACCGTCAAAGGTTTATACGAGCTTGGGATAAGGTGAATAGGATTGATAGCAAGACTTTGGAGCCAAAGTATTCTATTCCTATGGAACCTTATCTCATATGGGTGCGATATCGTGCTCAGACTCTTATGATGCCATATCCTGCTATTCTATCAGTCACTATGGAACCTGTTGCTGAAGGAGATATTCCTTATACCATCCTTCATCCAGACATGCCCACCGATTTGGAAGAATTGCAAAAGTCCTGGATTCAGTTGAAGGAGCAAAGGGATACTTTTGAGACTCATTTCAGAGCTAGCCAAGAAAGAATTTTGGAGCTAACAAGGCAACTTCACGAGGAGCAAAACCTCAACAAGTACCTCCACACAAAGAGGAAACATCCATGGGAGACTTAAAACCCCATATATTTATCTTTTGTATTTTATTGTTATTTCTTTGTAAGCCCAAGGGGCAAAACTTATATTAAGTATTGACTAATAAAATTTGTTTTTTTTTTCTTTAAACATATTTAAATCCTGCGGTCCTTGAAAACATTGCATATACATTTACATACCATATCATTGCATGACAGGTTTCTATAGTAGGTTTCTCAATCTTCTCGCTGTTTATTTCAGCAGAAATGGCTCTCGAACAAACTGTCAAGGATCTCCAGGCTCAGAATGCTCAGTTCCAAGAAGTGATCCTGAATTTTTCCAAGGGAGAAGAAGAGTTGAAAGCATTCCTCTCTAAGGATATGAAAATGAAGAATCCTGAATATAACAAGGATAATCAGTTGGAACAACTGCAAGCTGAGATGACAGAAATAAGGATCCATATGAATAACCAGGTGGCTCTTATTCAAAGTTTAGCTCAGGGGCAAGAAGAGCTAAGAACCTTTGTCCACAAACTTCAAAGTAATGGAGTTAGGAATCTAATTGTCAGTTAACCTTCGTTAAAACAAGTTGACTTGGATGAAAGGAAGATGAGGATAAAAGAAGGTAAGAGACAGGTTGCCACTGATTGTTCTTCAGCTGAAGAAAAAAGACCTGGTAAGGTTAATCCACCTCAACACAAGGAATGTAGAAGACCGTTTATCAAATTTAGCACTCCAATGTCGCAAGTTCTGCAATGCTTGTTGGAGATGAAGCTAATTTCCTTGAAAAATCCTCCTCAAAATCCTAATACTTCCTCTCCTTGCTATAATCCCAAGGCAAGGTGTGGGTATCACTCAAACTGTCCCGAACATGATACTAATAGTTGTTGGAAATTGAAGAAAAAGATTCAAGACCTGATTGACGAAGGAATCCTTGAGCTTACGCCAGAAGGCCAAATTGAATTCTACTATCGTCCATCAAACATCGAAGCTGCAAGACAAGTTGCCCAAAGTAGCAAGAAAGAAAGCCTACCTATTCCTGTTGAGATATGGGGCACCTTGGGACATACAAGTGGAAAATTTGATTTCATGGTGAAATATACTGCTCCTGAAAGTTCACAGATTGCAATTGAAGATATTCAGCCAACTGGATGGGACAATATTTGAACTTTCATTTATAATTTCTTTTATTTTGTTTAAACACTTACTATTATGTTAAACTTTTGTTTTCATTAATGCATTGCATATGTTTGTCTTGAATCAATCCATTTGTTTCACTATATTTTGAACTATACTTCATATTTCTATTTTGTGATATTTAACTCCTGATAAAGCTATAAGCCTGTAGAGGGAGGATGACGAAAACAATACCATAATATTAGGCAGTATGCTTTTGAACAGACTATGTTGACGATGTACAGGCATTGTTTCAATTCCTAAACAGTGGAGATATAAGGAAGTTAATCCCTAGTCAACCCTTTTGAGCCTATGAAGTAGGAGTTTTCATTCTCGCACAAATTAAAACCCTTATTCATAACCTGGGGCAGGGTAGTTACTCGGTTAACTCAAATATGCCAATTATTTGTGTTGTACACAACTAATGATGGTTCTCTGTAATCATTAAACCTGACAATCAATATCCAGCAAAAGAAAAACCCACTAAGTCAAAACCTATGAAGGAGACTTAGTAAACAAAATTGAGAAATTCCGCTGACTATAATTTTGAAACAAACAGTTCAGGAAAAAAGAAGGGATAACAAAGTCAAAAGAAAAAAGAGGTCACTATGAATCCTCAACAAAGAAAGATGACTGAATGTTCAAATAAATTTTTGGTTTCTGAACCATCATAAATGTCAGTGTTACAATTCCAAACTCCTTTGAGCCTCAATGGATAAGTTAACTGAGCATAGGACTGAAGAACATCATGGAGATTGGGTTGGGTACAAATAAAATTTGAGCCTTTATCCTTTGTTTCTTAAACCGTGAACCAGGCCACGTTATAACCCTTTAAAAGACCTAACTGAAGCATGGTTAGTCCAAAAAGCATACTACTACAAAAGGTATCCTGACTCCTTTAGGGATTATTATAAAACTAGAGTTAATATCACAGTTTTCATAAAAATTGTTTTACTAAAATAATTCTTTTTCAAAACTTCAAGACAGACATAAGCATTTCATTTTTTAATATCATTGTTTGCATATAACTGAGTGTTTGACAAACAGAGAAACTTACAAGATGAATGTTCAATAAACCAAAGTCCTTCTGATAGACAAAGTTGCTTCCTGAATAAAAGCCAATGTATACAAGGGGCATAGTCACTGCTTCCCAATCATTGGGGCATACCATGATACTGCCTATTTCATTTGGGGCATCAGGTCAAGATTCAACTATGCTTAAGTAGCTAGGGGAAGATCTTCTCATCTATCTGAAGTACCAAGGGTAACATTACAGAGTTCATGATGCCATGGGCATATTATTATAGGGCCTTCTGTTTATTTCTCTTAAAATAGCTCCTTTAAGTTACTTCCATTATGGAACAATTCATCCTCAACCAAGGGGCAACGCTCTTTTTCCAAATCTAATACCCGGAGTGTATATGGTTTATCTCATTGTATTACCTTGATATTGGATTCTCAGCAAAAGCCATTATGGAAATTAACAGTTTACGCCAGTAGTACCAGATGGTGTCAGTATCGGGTCTTTGGATCCAATCATGAGGAAATTACTCAGGGAAGTCAATAACCTCAGAAGCTCTAAACCCAATTGGTTATACACTCTTAAAGTTGAAATGATTATGTTTTCAAGTTCAGCTTTACTTTTCCCTCTATATTCAGGTTTACTGTTCCCCTTTTACTAAAGCAAGAAACGTTCATTGGTTATGGTGGAATGTATATATACTTTTGAATATGATTGATGTTTACCATAAATGCATAAAATACAATAATAACATTTATTCAGAACAAAGGGAGATAATAATTCAACGAAGCTTCGCCGGTTCATCCCTACGGAGTAATCTTTACGGATATCCTTACGGAATACCTCAAGTAATAGCTTACACTTCCAGCTTGACGAAAGTCTTTAAGCAGTGTCATATCCTCCGAAGAATTGATACTTAACCAAATAAGTCTCCCGGATCTATGTCCATCTCTTTTATCCTCAGTCAGCATATTCAGGAACTTAATCCTTCAATAAGAAGTAAGATGAACGAAAACGGGAAGTTCTAAGTACAATATTCTTAAACAAGACGGGAACGAAGTCTTCATGTTCCTCAGCAACAAACCGGGATTTATTTTCCCTAGCCAGCAGTTGTTATATAGAGATACCCAGACGCTTCTAGCTACATGATTCATATATACATCATTTACACCATATCACAGCATACGCATCCATAATACATATGACATTTTTACTTAAGAGCATCATGCTATACATGCATACATCAAATAATCTTGCATAAACTAACCTTTTCTTTTCAGGATAATTGCAGGAAGATAAACACTATCAAACAATTCAGAGATCATCGCTACGAAGATTCATTTCTGATGATCAATACAAGTTGTCCTTGAGATGGCACATAAATGTTCTATACGAAGACCTAGTGTTCAGTCCAGGATATTACCAGAAGCAATTCAGGAGTAGTCGCCACAAAGATTTATTCCTGATGCTCAAGTTGTCTTTGGAAGGGTACGTAAATGATCTATACAAAGATCTAATGCTTAACCCAGGATATTTCCAGAGGAGATAATCGTTACAAAGATTTATTTCTGATGGTCAACTATCTTTGGGATAGTGTGTAAATGATCTATACGAAGATCTAGCACTTAATCCAAGAGATTCTTTCAGAAGAAGTTCAGGGATAATTGCCACGAAGATTTAATCCTGGTATTCTTTTTGTCCTTGGGAAGGTATGTAAATGGTCTATACGAAGATCTATTACCTAATTCGGGATATTTCCAAAAGAGATAATCGCTACGAAGATTTATTTCTAATGGTCTATGCAACAGTTTATCTGTGGGATGGTACATAAATGATCGATACGAAGATCTTGTACTTAGCCCAAGATATTACCAAAAGCAATTCAGAAAAGATCGCCAAGAAGATTTGATTCTGATGCCTAAATTAAAGTATGTTCCTAAAGATGGTTCAGAGCCGATCTACACGAAGATCTAAGTACTGACACCTAATGAAGGATATTCTTTTCCCCTAGAGATAATGTAGAGACGATCTATACGAAGATCTAGTGCTGACATTCAACTCAAACCATGTTACAGGAATGATTCAGAGACGGCCTATACGAAGACCTAGTACTGATATCGAGTGACAACCTTTTGATAATATCACCTCCTGATATTATGGATGGCATCTATGAGCCCATCTCCATCTCCTCTGAGTGGCATCTTTAAGCCCATTCAAGCATATACAATCAATCAACAGTGTTACTTTACACACCGGCGAGTGCAAATTTTTAGGCTTTCGTGTTCAATCCCCTTCAACCTTCCAAGTCACGAATGGCACATAGGCCAATCTAACTCCTCAGGTTTCAAAAAATTGAACAGGGGCAGCTGTTGCACCCCAAAATTTGCCCTCTGTTTTTAACTCTAACCGACTTTTTGTTTCGCATTCATTTGCATCATCTTCATAGCATAACATGTATTTCGTCTTAATATTAGCCAAAATAATTTCTCGGAATTTACAGACAGACTGGTCAAATCAATCTTCAATTGTGCCTAAAACCAGTAAATGAAAAACTGTCGCATTTAAATTTGCAAATGTCAGTACTATTAATATGCGGTTCATGTAGATTAACCTGACATGCTAAAAATATTCTTACGACTGTTTTTGGTCATATGTTGATCACTCTGGGAAGCTTAAACGGTCATAATTTTATTTCAAAATCCGACCAAACGTTTTTTTTTTCCGAGTCATTTATTTCGTATTGATTATTTTGATGTGTCCATTTTATTTTTTCGAACACTTTAGCGTCAACTTTTTATTTATTTAGAGCCCATTTATTTTTACATTTTTGTCTAAATGTTTAGAATAAACGAATAGGATTATTGACATTTTTATTGTAATTTTCTTTTTAAATGTTTAATTTTATTTTCTTATTATAGTTTTATAATTAAAGTATTTGAATTTTATGTTTTTAAAACTACTGTTATTAATTATTTTAGATAATATTAGGACTATTAAGCATTATTTTAAAACATAGTTATTATTAAGTTTTGATATTACTATTATATATTGTCCATTATGTTACTACTATTTTTTATCACTATTTCCTACTCACGTTAGTTTTAATAGTATAATAAGATTATTAATATTATTAATATTAGGATCATAGCATCAATATGTTCACACAAAATAAATTAGGAAGAGTCAATTCCATTCATCATCGCTATCGCATTAATAATGAATCGAATCTCATTCAATAATGTCCCTGAACAAAATTGGAAAAAAAAAATAAAAACAATTTAACCCGCAATAATTTAGATTAATATCTCCAGACATTAGGTTCCACTATAAATTGAGATCATATTCACAGACCAAAGGGGGACGATCGAAAAAGAAAAAGGAGGGAGACGACGCATAGTACCGGTACAACCGATAGATTCCATTCGTATCGTATCTCGAGTTGATGAGTTATTTTTATTTTTATCATGATACACGTACACCTGCAATTCTTTATTGATGCACTTTTTTTTCTTTTCTTCATATCTATTAACATACACATTTTGTTTTCTACACTATACTTTGCACATATTATTATATAATTTTATATTTTACTGTGTTTGGATTTATATATAGTTTATAACAATGTTAATAATATGAAAATTCAAGGTTAATGTTTATACTCAAAGTTAACGTCAACATTTATTATATATTCACTTTATAATATGTATATAATATATATAGTATAATATTAATCTATAATATATAATATTGATAATAATGTTAATATAATATAATACATAATATATATTGTTAATCTATACAAATAATTTTTTTATATTTTTTGTTTGTTAAATATATATTTTTTAATTTGATTAAATTATTCGGATCGGATCGTGTCGATATGTCGTTTGTACATTTGTGTGTATGAGGCGTGACATTTGTGTTGATCCGATCCAATTGCGATGATCGCAATTTTGCGTTAGCAATGTCGTTATTCTTTTTTTTAATTCATTTTATTTTTATGTTATTCATACACATATATTTAGATCTGCACTTTTTTTTTTCATAACTAACTACCCTGATTTTTTCCTAAACCTTGACGATTTTGCCTCAACCATTTTTTTATACGTTTTGTTTTATTATATAATAACTATTTTCCAGGTACATTCACATGTACGCGCATGTGCACGCGTGTCTTAGTGTCAAGAAGGCAAGGCTGGTAATTTTGAGGACATTTTGACAAAGAAACATGGGTTTATCTCCTCTTTCCTAATTTCTCCTAATTTCCTTTATTTTTTTTAATTCTCTAATTTCTTAAATTAACTAACCTTAAATATTTAGATTAATTTTATTTGTTTATTTTCTAAAAAACTCTTAACTTTTTTTTAATTACTTATCTTCATAATCCATTCATAATATTAAGTAATTATTTATTTTATTAAATTAATAATTCAATATAGTTTTTTTAACAACAAAACATTTTTTTATATATTTTTATAAACCTTAATTTTTCATGTAAACCTTAAAAATTTCTTATAAACTTTAACCGTGTTATTTTCTCTAAACCATAAACTTTTTCTCAAACCTTAACAAACCTGTTATTATTTCTTATTTTCACTAATTTTTTATGTTATTCATCTGCCATTTATTTTTTATGTGATTATTTCTCATCTGTAATATTTTTTGGTTTACTTTTATTTTTCGCCTTACAATGATGTAACTGCCCCAAAGCGATGTAATAGTTAGCCATTTATTTTCTGTCATTTTATTTTTCTGCCATTTATTTTCTGCCATTTTATTTTTCTGTCATTTATTTTCTGCCATTTTATTTTTCTGTCATTTAAATTCCTGCCATTGATCCTATATTAACTGCGTGGTTTAGTAATGTAGGGCGTGAAAACCTACTAAATTACTTATTTAATATTTTTCTATAATCTTTATATTTTATTTGTAAATAAATGCTAATTATTTTTATAAACTTATTTTACTACTTATTTATAACAATAAATCTTTATTTTGTAAATACTAACTCTTTTATTATTTTGTACATATTAAATTATTATTTTTCTCTAAAAAATTTCTCAATAACATTTTGTCAATAATATTTTATATATTAACAGTATTTTATTATAATAGTAATAATCATATAGTGTAAATAATTAAAAGTTTTTCTCAATAATCTTTAATTGTTTTTCTCTAAACTTAATTCCTTTTTTTCACTAATTCTAATAACTTCTAAAAAATCTAACTTGTCTAACCTAAACTTTTTTTTCTTTTTTAATTAAATGTTTTAATTTATTTTAACTTTATTATTTTTTCTTTATTAGTATTATTATTTACTATTTTATTATATCTATTATTCTTGCTTTATAATTTACTTTTATCCTACTACTATGTATCTGCCAAAGCCTTGTAATAACTTATAGATTTATTTTTCCGTCTTTATTTTCTTTGTAAATATTTAACTGTGTGGTTAGTAATTTAGGGAGTGCAAAACTAACTGTAAATAATTGAACTTAGAAAATTAAATACAAGACAAATATCTGAAAAATAACACTCACACACGTAAGTCGATCTTTGATCGCCATCTGTATTTCCTAGGGTATTCCTATTGGTTGCCTTATTTAAAATGGTCAAGTCCCTCGAATATAGGGGTGTTTAAGCAAAGTCCCTTCAAAAGAAATCATCATTGTCCCTTTAAAGACTTTAAAAGATAAGTCCCTTGGAGGTTGCCTACGGAATAATGATCTTGTCCCTTCGAATAAATGATGATAGTCCCTACAAATTGCTAAAGACACCCCTTAAGTTGCCTTCATTGACCATACGATGACCCTACGCTTGTCCCTTAAACACATCCAAGGTAATGACTACTTATTCCTTAATAATAGGGACAGTTTTACCCTTGAAAGAACATAAGAAAAGTAAAGACTTAATCTAGGGTAGGTTTCTCTTAAGTTGTTTGCTCACATTTCAAAATACTCTTTACACCTCACTTTTCAAACAACTTTCAAAAAACAAGGCTTTGTATACATCCATACGAGGATCATTACAAAGTACTTAGAAAATTTCTAATCACACACTACACTCTTGCAAACAAACAAAGTGAGCTAAGTTACTAAGAGCCCATGGATAACCATGGATATAAAGGGTGCTAACACCTTCCCTTTGTATAACCTACCCCCCGAACTCAAGTCTTTTAAAATAGGTCTTTCCTGTTCTTTTATGTCCTTTCCTTTTGGATAAAATAAAAGTCGGTGGAAACTCTTGCTATCTGCAACATTTATAAAAAGTCAGTTCTCCCACCGTGTTACAGGGATGTTTGTGATAAGGAAGATAAATGTGTTTTACTAGTCGGGTCTGCTGCTGATTTTGGAAAATTCTGCATACGAGAATTCTTGACCAGTCCCATTGCAAGGGGAATAACTTTTTACTCGTAAGCCGGATTTGAGTGATTCCTGAAGTTCTGAAATTTGCACAAAATTCTCTTCATGTTAGAATATATATTTTTGATTTGGAGGTCTTTATTGGAGAAGATAATTGCGTTCAAAGTGGGGAGTGTTTTGCTGGAAATTTTAGGAAGATGAAATATTGAAAAATAATAAGATGTCGATATTAGAGGGAATGCATAAGTATTTGGAGAATGCATAAATGTGTAATGAGGATGATTAAAGTTTTGATGTTAGATGATAGTAATGTTGAGAGGAAGATGGATGTTTGAATTGTGTTGTTAAGATTATAATTTGAATGAAAGTCATGAATGAAAGAGAACCAAATTGGATTGTGCTTAATGTTGTAGTGACTCCGGTGTTATAAGAATATTTGAAGTAGTGTTATACAAGGGCATGTATGATGGATTGTGTATTGGATTTTGGATGTCTTGGTGCAATCGACTAAGTCGGAATTAAGGAAACTAAGAAGATGTTGATAAGTCTTAGAGAGTTGGCGGGGAATTATGCCTACGGACTTTATACATAAGTTGAAGTACGCTATTGTGTTGGGTAACGACTATTTATGCAACTATTATGGTTGTCGGATATTTATTGACAAATTGAGGAACTGATCACCCTTAATTTATTGTTGATAATAGACGAAATCATAATTGAGGAATAAATGCGTCATGCTAACTAGTATAGTATATGAGTTAAATCAGTTGAAGTCGAGCTGGGCATTTGAGTATTGTTTGAATTATCGATGAAGAATCATATATAAGAATGTTAGTCAGATTTAAGAATGATGGTATGAAGTTACGTTGGGAGTAAATAGTATTGTGGAAATTTGTAGTTAAACTCTAGATAATAAAATTATTGTTTGATGATAAATTAAGTGGCATGAGGCTTGGAGTTTTTTGAGATGATTCGAGGTTAAAGTATATGGAAAAGTAAGACCGAGATTTTCAAGAGTATATGAATTAATTGAGTTGAAAGAATCAGACGAAGTAAGATTATAAGTGGGTTTATTAAAGTGTGATTTTGATTAGAACATGGATAATTGTTTTGGTTGCGTTGGTTCGGATAAGAATTTATGAAAGGTGTGTTAGTATGAGTAAGAATCGAGGATTTGATACGTTGGATTAATTAGAAGCAAAGAAATATGAGTTATCTTGTGGAAACTGTTGTATCGATGTACCTTATATTGTCATAATGATGTAGTGTGTTTAAGGTAATTTTCGAAGGAGGTATTATTTAAGATGGTAAAGTTGTAATTGTGTTGAGGATAATTGGAAATTCATGAAGTATGTAAATTTTTGACCAAAAATTTGGAAGTTGTCGTGGTTGTATTTATGATTGAACGTTCGGAGGTGTTGCCTTATGAATTTAAGTTGGATGTATTCGGTAACTACAAGAGTAGAATACCTATTGAAACGAAATTCAGACGAGTTAAGTCGAAGGTGTTATGGATGTGTTGGTTTGGTGATTGAAGAAGTTGGAAATAAACTTGGTAGTCCTGGAACTTTGCAGAGTAATCAAAGTGCACAGCGAATGTGTGGTGCGGTGTAGTCGTTGTTTGCGAATGAAGACGATGTTGATAGTCGATTGTTTTGATGTTGGATTTAAACTGTGTGTTCCAGACATTTCGGGAATTAAACAAAGTGTTTTTTTAGAGGGATATAAAAGTCGACTGAGTATTCATCATGACGCTACGAAGATGTATCAGGATTTACGCAGGTTATTTTGGTGACCGGGTATGAAAAAGGGTATTGCTGAATTTGTATATGTTTGTTTAACATGCTAGAAGTCGAAGATTGAACATCAGAGACCTTCAGGTATGATGCAACCATTGAATGTTCCTGAGTGGAAATGGGATAGCATTTCCATGGATTTTGTGACTGGGTTACCTAAGACTACAAGAGGTAATGATTTGATGTGGGTAATTATTGACTGATTAACTAAGTCGGCACATTTCTTGTCAAAGAAGATTAATTATTCTATGTAGAGGCTAGTTGAGATTAATATTGAGGAAATTGTGAAGTTGCACTGTGTACCTTCGAGTATAGTATCAGATAGAGATCTACGGTTTACGTCGAAGTTTTGGAAGAGGTTGCAAGATGCTTTGGGTACTAAATTGAGGATGAATTCTGCTATCATCCACAGACGGATGGTCAGACGGAAAGGACATTCCAATCTTTAGAAGATCTACTGAGAGCTTGTGTTTTGGATCAAGGAGATTCTTGGGATAGTCATTTGTCGTTGGTTAAGTTTACATACAACAACAATTTTCATGCTAGTATTGGAATGGCTCCATATGAGGCGTTGTATGGTAGACATTGTCGCACTCCATTGTGTTGGTATGAGTCAGGAGAGAGTTTGGTGCTCGGGTCAGAGGTTGTCCAGGAAACAACTGAAGATAAAAATAATTTGGGAAAGGATGAACACGTCGCAGAGTCGTCAGAAGAGTTATTGTGATAAGGGAAGAAAAGCACTTGAGTTCCGAGCGGGAAGATCAGATGAAGGAGTCATATCCGACTCTATCTACTTCAGGTAATTTTCGAGGACGAAAATTCTTTAAGTGGGGGAGAGTTGTAACACCCCAAATTTGATTATGTGTAATTGTTGCCTATTTGAGGATATATGATGATTTTGGCAAATAGGTGGTTATGTGACCCGATGCATTATGGTGAAATTATTTTAATAATATTAATAATAAGAATAATAATCATGTAGCATTATTCGAAATTATTGTTTATTATTTAATAATTATAGAAATGGGAGTGTGGAGGTTATGTTGGTCATTTGGGAGTATAAGGAGTAATTTTATATATTATGAATAATTAGTGTATTATTATATAATTATAATTATTTCACAAAAATATTGAAGAAAGGGTAAGGTGGTCTTTATGAGAAAAAGTAAGGAAAAGTGGGGAAAAACCTAAACTGGGATAATTTTACCCAAATAGGAGAACACGATCAAAAGTTCTCACTTTTCGTGTTTTTGGTGAAGAAGAGCTCTGAGGAAAGGAAAAGAGGAGGGAAAGCTCAGAGTCAGGAAGTTACAAAGAACCTTGGTGAAGAATATCAATCGGCGGAATTCTCTAAGGTATGGGGATTTTTCATAATCTATTGTAATTATATAGGAATTGGTTTATGAATAGATTAGGTTTTGTATGATTTTGGTGATTGTTAGGTTTGATGACATATATTGAGTTATAAGAGTATGAATTGGTGAATTAGGATTGATAAGATGATTTAGAATGGTGTGTTTGATGTTTGAATTGATATATTGTTGTTGTATATGATTAATTTTGATTGGTAAGAAGTTTTGGGTTGCATTGGAATGAATTCGTATGAAAAACTGAGGTATTTTGGTGTATAATTCGTAAAAACAGCAGAAAACTGCTTATGTACAGGTGTTAACCGGTTAACCATAGGTGTTAACCGGTTAACCAGTGAAAAATATGCGTTTTGGGCGAAAAAATGAGGCGTTAACCGATTAATGCTATAGGTTAACCGGTTAACACTGTAACAGTGGCACTTTTATTTTGAAAAATTCATAACTTTTGATCCGTAACTCCGATTTAGGTCCCGTTTGAAGCGTCAAAAAGCTAATGAGACGAACTTTAAGTTGATGAAATAAAATGAGTGAAGTGAGACATTTTTCAATGATGAATATTAGGAAAATTTGAATTGGTTTTATGATTATAAGCATAATTTTATTAAAAGTTGATGATTTGATGTTGTTGATGAAGGAAGTTGTTTTGTTGTATTGTTGGAATATGTTTTATGATTAAAAACATGATTTATATTGAAAATTGATGATTTGTTGTTATTGACAAAAGAAGTTGGTTTTTTTGTATGGTTAAAAATTGGTTTCATGCTTATAAACATGATGTTATTGTGAATTGAGGATTTGTTGATGTTGATGAGAGAAACTGTTTTATTATCTCGATGGTCATAGGAGTTATTTTGTTGTATTATCAATAAAGAAGTATTATCGATGTGTTTTCTTGATGAAAGACATGACTACTTGATGTTTGAATTGTTGGGTGTGAAATGAATGATGCGCATTTGATTTCTCGATGAATTTTTACGATGTAACGCATCATTGCATTTCATGACATTCACGATGGGGGCTTCGGCCTATTTTGTAACTTCAATCCCATTGTGTGGATTGAAGTATCTTGATAATTACGGTGTGCTCCCTTGTGGAGGGTTGATGGTCAAGTATCCATCTCACGATGAAATTGGTACCACATGCATAATTGCATATCATGATAGTTGGAATTGCATAATTCTGGATGAATTCACGATTGTGTTGTGTTGCTGAAGTTTTATAATGTGTTCATGATTGTGTTGTTGTTGCTGGATTTTATGGTGGATGATGTTATGACATGTTTATTCTAATTTATTTATATTCCATATTCTAGTATATTTATGATAAATTATGATTACTCACCCTGGCTGCTTGGAAATGTTGCCTCCTATGTGGGTAACTTGCAAATGATAAAGAATAGCTTCGCAACTGCAAGAAGAGATTTTCAGAGTCTCGAAGCGTACCTTATATTACTTTAGGAGTGGTTTGGAGTCTTTGTGTCCTGCTCTGTGTCATGTAACATTGGGATGGGGTTTATTTGTTAAACTGTTTTCAGTTATGTTATTACTTTGATAAATGTTTTCTCATTATATGAGGTTGAAATTTAGGATGGAGAAAATTATGTTTATGAAGTAAAAATTATGATTTTGAAATATGAAGTTTAAATTCCACTGCGAAATGCTATATGTTATTCTTGATGTTGATTAACCCGTGTTACGGGACAGGATACTGTGTGTTTGATTTTTTGACGAAATGTGATATCCTTCTTGTAACTACTCTCATATTATTTTAAATATTTTATTTTGGGGTAGAAGGGTGTTACACCTTTGACATGTTATAACATATTTGTGCACATTAGAGGTCATTAGAATGCTTGGCAAGTGAAATTACAAAATTCCCTCTTTGGCATGAACTTGAAAATTATGTGATTTTTCCCAACTTTGAAAGGCCATATCTTGAGTTATAGGATGAATAAGGACATGTTCTTGTAATTTTTGAAAAGGGAAAGACCTAATCTACAACTTTCATGCCCAAGAATTTTTCATTTGAAGCATTTTTGGTCATGAAAGAGGAGGTTGAAAATCTTTCCCAAAATGGAAAGTTTGCATTTCAAGTCATTTCCAAAAATGGCAAGTTTGCAATTGGCTCAAAATTCTTCAATCTTATGAACTTCAAACCACTTCTAAGATCAAATAAAGATCATTGAACTTCAATTTGATGAAAATGACCCCTTGGTTCCATTGTTGGGGGCCTCAGATTCCCTGATTTTGACTTAACTTGCTCAGGAAGTTACCCAGTAAACAGATGACTTCCACAATGAGTTTCTTCATCAAACTTGGTACACATGATCCTTATAACATATTAAGAACATTAGAAACAATAATGACCCAAAAATTTGGAGTTAAGACCTCTGAAACCAAAACCCTAATTTTGGTCATCTGTGCAGTGAAAACCCTAGCTCTGCTTCCATGCCTTTGCCAGTTCTTGTGATCCTTTGACTTTCATGAACTTTGAGGAGCATAATATGATGATAGAACACACATGGACCCTTTTGGAAAGCTTTAAGACCTTTGGGATGGCTCAGATGGATTCTTGGATTGTTCAGATCACAAACCCTAGATGCAGATGAACTTAAACTATGCAGTGAAGCAAATATGCAATATGAGGTGGTATGCTTATGCTAATGAAAGATCACAAGACATGGTGTGATAAAGAGTGAGGGAAAATTTGGGGTGTTTACATTAAGCTCATTATTCTATGCAAAACACCAAAAACAATAAAAAACTGAAAACACAAAAACAAACAATAAACGTCACCTCCGGGATTCTTTTCTCATCACATTCACTCTGAAAACGAGAACTCGCTTCTCCCGTCTAATGCAAGACAGTTAGCACTCGAGCTAGACGAGTCATACACTTGAGCATAGACAAGCAAGCAGTTCACAACAAAATCATCCCAGTCTCTTTGAGTCGAACTACGGTGTTCTGACTTCCTCATTGCACGAGAGGATACATAGGCATAACTTAACAGTTATCGAACAAAAGTCTCTTTGTCTCCCCCCTCTCCTCTTCCCAGTTTCTCTTTCCCTAGCCTCAGTTTTGAGCACTCACTTTCTTTTTGCACTGACACTCTGTACATCCTTTTCTCCCTAGCTTTTTATGCACAGTTTAACACATACACCATTCCCCTTTAAACACAATCAGGTATGTGTGGATCCCGTCGAGTACGACGGACGATCTGGGTGCTAATACCTTCCCAGGTCGTAACCAACCCCCTTACCCAGTCTCTTTGGTTCACAACCGTCTTATCCATATCTTTCCAGGTTTATGCAGCATTACCTTTCCTTCGGGATAAAAATTCCTAGCTGGCGACTCTATTCAACCTCAACCTCCAACATAGCCGACAGTTCGCGTTTGCACCGGGATAAAATTCGAGGAGAGACATATGTCTCCCACCATTTCTAAAATCTAGCATGAATAATCATTCATGAAGATGCTCCTCATCAGGTCTCATCAGTGACGACCTGGCTATGGCTCAGTATGACTTCGACAATCTGATTTACCTAGTCGACGAGGAAGGTGAAGAAGATTGTGAACTACCTGAAGAACTAGCAAGATTGCTCAAGCAAGAGGAGAATATGATTCGGCCACACGAGGATGCCATTGAGGTGATAAATATGGATATTGAGGAAGACAAAAAAGAGGTCAAAATCGGGGTTGCGTTGAAAGAACCTGTCAAGAGCCGCTTGATCTCCATACTCCGATATTATGTCGATGTCTTCACCTGGTCTTACCAGGACATGCCAGGGTTGGACACCGATATTGTAGTGCACAAGCTGCCTCTTATGGAAGATTGCCCGCTGGTGAAGCAGAAACTGAGACGAACTCGACCTGATATGGCTATCAAAATCAAGGAAGAGGTTCAAAAGCAGTTTGATGCTGGATTCTTGTCCATGACAAGTTAGCCTCCATGGGATGAGAACATTGTCCCAGTTCCCAAAAAGGATGGTAAGGTCAGAATGTGCGTGGACTATCGGGACCTAAATCGGGTAAGCCCCAAAGATGACTTCCCGTTGCCGCATATTGACGTGCTAGATGACAACACTGCCCAATTCTCTGTGTTTTCCTTTATGGATGGATTATCGGGCTACAATCAAATCAAAATTTCGCCAGATGACATGGAAAAGACTACATTCCTTACCCCATGGGGAACCTTCTGTTACAAAGTAATGCTGTTTGGTTTGAAAATGCTGGAGCTACATACCAACATGCAATGGTGACTCTATTACACGACATGATTCATCATGAGATCGAGGTCTACATCGATGACATGATTGCGAAGTCACAAACAAAAGAAGAACATCTAGTCAACTTAGCCAAGCTATTTGACAGGCTTCGAAAGTTCAGATTGAGATTAAACCCGAACAAATGTACATTCGGGGTGCATTCCGGAAAGTTGTTGAGCTTTATTGTCAGTGAAAGGGGGATTGAGGTCGACCCTGCAAAAGTGAAAGCAATTTAGGAGATTCCTGAACCGAGAACCGAAAAGGAAGTACGTGGTTTATTAGGGAGGTTGAACTACATCGCACGGTTCATATCTCACCTAATAGCCACGTGCGAACCTATTTTCAAACTTCTGAGGAAGAATCAGGCCATCGAATGGAATGATGACTGCCAACAAGATTTCGACCGAATCTAGGAGTATCTGCAAGAACCTCCGATTCCCATGCCTCCAGTGCCAGGGAGACCTTTAATCATGTACCTCACAGTGTTCGATGGATCAATGTGTTGTGTACTGGGTCAGCAGGACGAGTCTAGTCAAAAAGAGCACGCGATCTATTACCTTAGCAAAAAGTTTATCGACTGTGAGACACGATACTCACTGCTCTAGAAAACTTGTTGCTCTTTGGAATGTGTCGCTCGCCGATTAAGACAGTACATGCTAACACATACCACTCTGTTGATTTCCAAGATGGACCCCGTTAAGTACATCTTCGAAAAGCCAGCTCTAATCGGAAGAGTAGCCCGTGGCAAATGATTCCGATGGAATACAATATCTAGTACACTTAACAAAAAGCTATCAAGGGAAGTGTAATGTCGGATTATTTAGCCCAGCAGCCAATCGATGATTACCAGCCAATGAGGTTCGAGTTTCCGGATGAGGACATCATGTTCCTCAAGTCGAAAGTATGTGAAGAACCACTCCTGGAGGAGGGGCCAGACCCTGAATCCAAATGGATTCTGATATTTGATGGAGCCGTAAACATGAACGGTAGCGGAGTTGGTGTTGTCACCATCTCGCCATAAGGGATCCATATGCCTTTCACAACTCGTTTGACATTCAAGTGCACTAACAATGAAGCAGAGTATGAAGTCTGCATAATGAGGATCGAGGAAGCAATTAATTTGAGAATCAAGAACCTTAAGATCTTCAGTGATTCGGCTTTGGTTATTAACCAAGTTAACGGAAAATGGTTGGTTCACCAACCTCATCTGATTCCTTACAGGTACTATACCATGAGGTTGTTAACTTTCTTTATGAAAGTCAAGCTGCACTATATACCACAAGATGAGAATCAATTTGCTGATTCTCTGGAAATCTTATCTTCCATGATCAAGGTTCATCAAGAGAACTATGTGCCTAGAATTGATGTGTCTCGTCTCAAAAGGCCAACATATGTATTTGCTGTTGATGGGGCTAATGATGACAAACCCTGGTATTACAACATCGAGCAATTTCTGAAATCTCAGGAATACCCGACAGGGGCATCAAGAAAAGACAAGAAGACCCTTAGGTGGTTGGCAGGTAGATTCTTCTTAAACTAGGATGATGTGCTCTACAAAAGGAACTTTGACATGGTCTTGCTCAGATGCGTGGATAGACACGAAGCAGACCTATCGATGCAAGAAGTTCACGAAGTTTCCTTCGGTACCCATGCTGGAGGACATGTTATGGCAAATAAATTGCCGAGGTCAGGGTATTAATGGATCACTATGGAATCCGATTGTCGTAAGTACTCCCGCAAATGCCACAAGTGACAAATCTTTGCTGATAAGGTGCATGTGCCTCCAAATCCTCTGAGTGTCATGTCCTCGCCTTGGCCCTTCACCATGTGGGACATTGATATGATTGGCAAGATCGAGCCAACTGCTTCCAACGGTCACCGCTGCATCCTAGTTGCCATAGACTATTTCACGAAGTGGGTTGAAGCGACGTCCTATGCCAATGTCACCAAACAGGTGGTAGCCCGATTCATCAAGAAGGATATCATCTACCAATATGGAATTCCCGAAAGAATCATTACTGACAATGGTTCTAATCTCAACAATAACATGATGGCAGATCTGTGTCGGGATTTCAAGATCGAGCATCACAACTCTTCGCCGTACCGCCCGAAGATGAATGGCACCGTCGAGGCAGCCAACAATAACATCAAGAAGATCGTTCAAAAGATGGTTGTGACATACAAATATTAGCATGAGATCCTCACATTTCATGGGTACCTTACGTCGGTGCGCACCTCGAATGGGGCAACCCCGTTCTCACTTGTATACAGTATGGAGGCAGTCCTACCAGTTGAAGTCAAGATCCCTTCGATGAGATTAATGATGAATGTCAAGCTTGACGAAGCTAAGTGACTCCAATCCAAGTACAATTAGCTGAGCCTCATTGAAGAGAAACGCCTAACACCTGTATGCCATGGACAGTTGTATCAATGACGTATGAAATAGGCTTTTAACAAGAAAGTTTGGCCTCAACGGTACATACCCGATGACCTAGTGTTGAAAAGGATTCTTCCTCCTCTAACAGATCACAGGGGCAAGTGGACACCCAACTATGAAGGTCTATTCGTGGTTAAAAAGGTCTTCTCGGGCGGAGCCTTGATGTTAACGACCATGGATGGTGAAAACTTCCAATCCCCTGTCAACGCAGACGTAGTGAGAAAATACTTCGTGTAAAGAGACCCGCTGGACAAAAATAGAATAAGAGTCCAGGCAAAAAAGGGCATCCCGACGAGCTAAAAACAGAATAAAAGGCTCGGGCAAAAGTTAGGGAAATATTTGGAAAAAAAATGTACACCCGCTGAGCTGAAAAGCCACATCGGACAACTCAGGCAAAAAAGGGCATCCTAGTGGATTGAAAACTCGAAAGGGTGATCTATGCAAAAGAGGGATTAAAACGAACAACTGCGATCTACGAGATCTATGATTTGTCATTTGCAATCAAAGGTAATCCAAAGGTTGAAAATCAATTCAATCATCTTCCTCAGAGCGAAGCAAGTGGAGAGTCTTGAGGATATACAAGTCATAGCCGGGTTGGAGCTTGATGAGATTTGGTTTTCACATTGCCATTAGGATAATTTATTTTCCTTTTGTGTAATTTCCTCTTTCTAGGGATTGCTTCCCCGTGTAATGCCTATTCATGGCCATTCTCCAATCAATAAAAAGTGAAATTTCATTCAAATTTGTTCCCATATGTTTTTGTTTTTCATGTACCATTGATTGATTGCAAAAACGTCCAAAATATTGTGATAAATATTGCATTATGAACACATGAATGCCTTATAACACATGCAGGAGAGTAAAAAACATTTGACACACATCTGATGTGTTGGGTGACTGGGATGGTGATTTAGACCATGAGCCCAGGGCGTGCAGGCCAAACTAACTCTCATTTCGTAGGTACTATCAGTTGTGTTCATTAACATGCAGGTACAGGCGTTGCAAACAAAGCCATTTCCAGCACAGTGCTTCAGGAAGCTTTGCCTCGGTAGATCTTGTAGCATGACTCCTCAACAAGTCTCATTAGACCATACCCTCTCCAGCAGAGCAACATCAAAGAGAATGATACTTCCCGAGTAGAAGGGTATCATTATCTCTTATCCCCAGCATAAGACGATCTATATCTCTTGTCCTCAACAAGAGGCCATTTAAAACTCTAATCTTTAGCAAGAAGCTTTATCATTGGCATTTTCCATTATCCATAGTAGATTTAGAAATGGAAACCTCCCCAGCATAGCAATAGAAATTTGCAGATGTTCTCCCCAAGCAGAGAGTCTTCCCAAACAGAAGAAATATCTTCCATCAGAGTCTTCTTATCCCCAGCAGCACATGCAGATTCGTTACTCCCTAGCAGTAGTGAAGGTAGTGAAAAGCCTGATGGTTTTCCTTCTTCCACATCGTTGTTTGTAGTTTTTCCCAGTGGAGTTTCCCATTAAATTCCAATCCTTGTTGGCATCTCTTTCCCAAGCAGAAGATTTTGAATTAAAAGGACCCCCCAGCAGATTTCTTCCTCAGCGGAGTACCAACACATCTGATTCCCAAGCTGAGTCATAAGGATATAACTTCCCCCCAATGGAGTTCAACAGGTAGCGTACCTCCCAAACCAAGTTCATCCCCAACAAGGTATTTTCTCTCCAATATCAAGGTCCAATTTATTTTTGGCAATGGTGATTGTTCAGATCCAGAGTGAATCATTAACGCTATCCCCTGCAGAGTTGCTTTTCCCACAGGGATTCAAGATCAATGCAATTATTATTTCTTCCCCAGCGTAGTCGTCGAGCATACATGTTGTCTCCTCATCCGGAGATCTCATTTGCATTTGCATTTAGGAGTCATCATTACATTTGAATCCTCTAAACGCGTAGCATTTACATCATTATGGAGCATTACGCCATGGAAAAACTCAAACATATGCATATGAAGCATAAGCCAGTTTTGGTACCTTGCACAAAAGCCCGAAACATCTTTTCTTCAAACAATCTGAAGTATTCCCCACAGAGAATGCCAAGCTCATTTTACTAACACCATTATTTTTACAAGTCAATGCTTGTAATCTCCAGTTGAGTTATCATCCATGCTATGATAGTCTCTTTTCAAGTTTTATCTCCTATGTGGGATAAATACTTGTCTATTCCGCCAAGTCCGGTTTCATTTCTTCGAGTTATCATACACGCTATGATAGTCTCTTTTCGGGTTTTATCTCCCACGTGGGATAAATACTTGTCGATTCCGTCAAGTCCGGTTTCGTTTATTCGAATTATCATTCATGCTATGATAGTCGCTTTTTAGGTTTTATCTCCCACGTGAGATAAATACTTGTCGATTCCGCCAAGTCCGGTTTCATTCCTTCGAGTTATCATCCATGCTATGATAGTCTCTTTTCAGGTTTTATCTCCCATGTGGGATAAATACTTATCGATTCCGCCAAGTCCGATTTCGTTTCTTCGAGTTATCATCCATGCTATGATAGTCTCTTTTCAGGTTTTATCTCCCACGTTGGATAAATACTTGTCGATTCCACCAAGTCCGGTTTTGTTGTTTGAATTATCATCCACGCTATGATAGTCTCGTTTTAGGTTTTATCTCCCACGTGGGATAAATATTTATCGATTCCGTCAAGTCTGGTTTCGTTTCTTCGAGTTATCATCCATGCTATGATAGTCTCTTTTTAGGTTTTATCTCCCACGTGGGATAAATACTTGTCGATTCCACCAAGTCCGATTTCGTTTGTTTGAGTTATCATCCATGCTATGATAGTCTCTTTTCAAGTTTTATATCCCACGTGGGATAAATACTTGTCGATTCTGCCAAGTCCGGTTTCGTTGTTCAAGTTATCTTTCATGCTATGATAGTCTCTTTTCAGGTTTTATCTCCCACGTGGGATATATACTTGTCGATTCCGCCATGTACAGTTTCATTGTTCGAGTTATCATTCACGCTATGATAGTCTCTTTTTCAGGTTTTATCTCCCACGTGGGATAAATACTTGTCGATTCCGCCAAGTCCGGTTTCGTTTCTTAGAGTTATCATCCATGCTATCATAGTCTCTTTTCAGGTTTTATCTCCCACGTGGGATAAATACTTGTCGATTCGGCCAAGTCTAGTTTCGTTTCTTCGAGTTATTATCCATGCTACGATAGTCTCTTTTCAGGTTTTATCTCCCATGTGGGATAAATACTTGTCGATTCCGCCAAGTTCGGTTTCGTGCCCTCGAGCTTTCAGCCACGTTATGATGGTTTCTTCTCTGACCCACTCACGGCGTGTTTAGTTTGCTTCGTCATCCAAGAATTGCATTTTTTACAATTACCCTTCATTTCCCACAGAGTACAAATTTTCCGGTTTATTCGGGTATCCAATCACTCCATACCTTGAAAGTATGAAAGCCATTGCTATCATCCATTCAGGTCTACAAATGATTGAATAGGGGAAGCTGTAACACCCCAAAATTTTCCCTCTTAATTTATCGCCAACCTCAATTGGTTTATGCTTCGCCATTTTGCATGTTCGTCCAAGCATCGCATTGCATTCAAAAATAATAAAATAAATCATCATCACCTGCTTACACATAAGGCATGTGATCGAGCGTTTCTTGTCAATCTTTGGAGCTTAAGAAGGAAAATAATATCACAAAAATAACCCAGCTCATTTCCAAGTTGACCCATCAAAGGAAAGAAAAATTCATATTTTTCATCCGTTAACCGGTTAACGACTGCAAAATTTGAATGAAAATTTCAAAAGTTAGTTGGTTTTGCACACCTTTCCCCTCATTTTTCCACCTTGCATTACACTCCATTTTACCTTGAATTCCTAAACGCTTTCTAGACTCTTCCACACTCTTCCAAGGAATATTTCAAGGAATATTCAAAGGAATATTCTAGAAACCCCAACTAAATTTAACTAACTTCAAGCCTAAGTCCTAACCTCATTTTCCAAACCTAGTGCCTAAGCTAACTCCTTACCCAAGCTTCATTCCAATCCTAGCTTCTATATAAGTTGAATTTACTCCAAACCTCACAACTTCAACCAATTTCAAATTTTCATCTCAATTCTCTCAACTTTTCTCTCCATTTTTCCAAATTCACAAAAGCTTCTTCATTATAAGTTCTTCAAGTTTTGCATTGAAGCTTAAAGAACTTGAAGCTAAACCTTCATCCAAGCATTGATTCCATGGTTTATTGAAGATTAATTGGAGTAATTGCTTTTGTTTGGGGATGATTCTTCATTTTGGAAGTGTTTTTGTGGTTGTTCATCAAGATCTTCATCAATTGCATTTATTTTGCATTCTCGCGGATCGAAGCTAGGAATCTCTAGTATTCTTTTCATTCACGTTTCGATCGACTCGCAACAATCACCAAAGCAAGCCTCCTCTTTGTAGGTTGGTGAATCCGAAACCGCATTTCACTTTTAATTTATTCACTTCATCTCACCGTATGACATTCTTTGATCGTTTTATGGTTTGCTTGCGTTTTGCTCATTTTGATTGTTGGTAGCTAGAATGTTAGCTTATTCATCATACTAATAGGTGTTAGAAGGCTAGGTTTAAGTGGAAATTTTGTGCTAGCATGTTCATGGATGTATTAGGAGCTTTTAGGAGTGAGTTGGTGGCTAAAAGTGATTTTCACAACTAATTTTTTCAGCCTCTGTTCAATGTTAACCGGTTAACGCCAGGGGCTAACTGGTTAATACGTGTTTTTCAAGCCTGTTTGCGTCTGTTTGAGGTCCGTTAACCGGTTAACGCTATTCAATTTTGTGGAATTTACTTGTTTCATTGCATGTTTGCTTTTCATTGTTTCTTTAATCATCATAGCTTGATATATCATGATTTTAGGTAATTTTTAGGAGCTAGTTTGGCGCAAGTTCATGTAGTTTTGGTAGCTTTCAACATGTGTTTCGTAGTTTCCGTTTTTGTGCATAAATGTTGCATATATGTGCATAACACTTTGTGATCATTGTTTGCATAGCTTGGCATCACTTCATAACATGTTAATTGTGTATGCTTCTGTTTTTGCATTGCATTTGAAGTCCATTCTCATCTTGATTCAATCATGTGCATAAATGAAAATTGCATAATGTAAAAAACTCCAAAAATCATTTAATTTGTGTCATTTAATCGCATGTTGATGTTGCATTCCATTGTTAATAATTAATTGCATATTATTGCATTAACTTGCATAAAATTTTCATTACTTGATTTGCATTACAATTCATGTTTCGTGCATTGAAAAATAATTGAAATCTGTCGGGTTTTCATAGCTGCATTTTGAGGCATGAGTTGTTAATTACATGATGTTTGTGACATTTTGATACTTTTTACACCTTTTTGCATGTTTTTTGTTAGCTGTAATAGGCTGTTTGCCTTTTGCACTATATTTAGTAGCTGTTTGTGCTATAGGAGCTGTAGTAGATGCTGGATTTTTGCTTTGCATATTGTTTAGGTCCCTTAGACTTAAGATTGAGTCTAGATTAGGTCCTAGTTGTATTAGGATTTGTTTGGTACTTGTTTACCTCATTACTTTTATCATGTTTATCCTACTAACCTTTGTTTTGTAGGGAGGTAGAGGTAAGTTCACATAACTTTTTCCTTTTTAAATACTTTACGCTTTCTAAGTGTATTTGTTTTAGCATTTCGCATTTAGTTTGTATAACTTCATGCTAATCCCCTTTAGAAACAACTTAGCTTCCTAAGGAAGTAAGTTGATTTCTAATTCCTATTTTTCTTTTTCTTTTTCTCATTAGGATTAGAAAACTGCACTAACCTAGGTTCATCCATGCATGACAATACTTAGGATTTTTAGTCTCCCTTTAGACTTTTACCTTTGGTTCACTTTGCTTTTTTCTCATCTCAAAGAAAAGTAAAAAACACCTAATAAAGGTTGATATTCTCATATGCCATGAGACTTTGCTGTGGGTTACTTATACATGTCCCATTTCGGGGCGAGGTGCAAGGCATCTACCACGATGAACAAGTCTTAGTATGAGAATGTTTCACAAACAACAATCTCAGAAAACACTTCTTTAAAAGGCAGTACACAAACAACACTCGTCTTTTCCTTCGAGAATTCTTTTCTCATCTCATTCACTCTCAACGCGAACTTGCAACGAATTATATCATTTTCAAGACGATAAACACACTCGTTTAAGGCTAGCCTGCAACACCTGAGCATAGACATAAGCAGTTCCAGTCATAAAAAATACAAATAAATAGTTCCCTCCTTAGTTAGGCAAACTACGTCGACTCTGATCCACATTTTCCCGATGAGGTATGTAGGCAGCGTGGTAGGGCCTATTCGAGCACATTCTTTTATTTTCCGTTTTCCTTTTTTTTCCAGTTCCCACTCTCATATCAGTTCTAGTAGCGGTTTTATTCAACATCAACATTATTCCTTACCCTTTGAAACAGACAAACAAGCATGGATCCCGTCGGGTACGGCGGACGGTCTGGGGGGCAAATACCTTCACAGGTCGTAACCGACTCCCAAACCCAGATCTTTGGTTCGCAGGACCTTGTCCTTTCCTTTTCTCTTAGGTTTGTGTAGCATTACATTTCCCATTCATTCGGGATAAAAATGCCTGGCTGGCGACTCTATCTTTTCCGCGCCACTTTGACGTTTGTACTAGGATGAAAATCTCGGGAGCGACAATTTGAAATTTGAATGTTTTTACAAGTTCTTCATTTTACTATCTTTCTTTTAACTTCGTTGCATGTTACTGAGAAATGGCAAAGTAGCCACAACCAATGAAGAAATACCTAGGAGAAGATACGTGAGGAGAATGGAGAATCAAAATCAACCAAATAATTTAAATCCTCAAAATCCACCAAATAATAATGGAGAACCACTCCATGCGTCTTCAACAGGGGGAACTACGGTTTCAGCGCCCGTATCTGAATCTATACCATCCACGACAAATTTGACGCCTATGCAGTCGATTGTTCAGAGTGTATCCATTTTATCATATATAGGAACACATGGTCCACCAGTGACCCCCCACACACACCCGTGGGGAACTCTTCATGCATGCCTTTTATGCTTCTTGGCTTCTCCATGTCTTTGGGTGGTCGAGAATAGCCTTTTGGCATGCCAACTTCGATGAAGGAAAATTTACATAATGTTGTGTCGATGTTTTTGGAACTAGGTCTGATATAAATAATATAGGTCAAATTAGTCAACCCATATGGATATATTTTTCCACCCAATTTGACCTATAACTCTGCAACGATCATCAGGCAGCAAATGGATGAAATTAACCACGAAATGGTATAAATCCTTGCCCAAACAATGGGTACAATTTATAACACATTAATCCAAAACAATACCCAAGCAAACCAGCAAATGGCAGCACAAATGACGCGCATTTTGGATTTCTTTGGTGTACCCAAACCCCCTCGACATCCTCAGAGGGAGTACATGGTAGAAAATCAAAGGTTAATTCTTGAAGAAAACCAAGTCCAACAAAACCAAAGAAATCAACCCCAGGGGAATTGTGGCAAATTAGGGGGTAGTAGTCGAACAACCCATAGTCGAACCTCCTAGGATTGTACCACAAATTCTAAGGGAAGAGGAACCAAGGGTAGTATTGGTGAATAAGAATTAGAATGCTGACGATGTCGTACATCAAACTCGACGAGATGACATGGCAGTAGACAATAATTTGGCAGCCATAATCGAAAGGATCATGGCACAAAACGGGGTGAATATTGGCCTCAGTGGGCCAAATTATACGTCAACTTTGTTTGAGTATATTTTGCAATCAGACTTGCCCATTAGATGGAAAATCCCCAAATTTACTAAGTTCTCTAGGGATACCACTAAATCCATTATCGAACATGTGGCCAAATACCTGATAGAGGCATGGGAGATATCAAATAATTAAAACCTGAGGATAAAATATTTCCCAAGTTCCTTGACTAAAAATTCCTTTATATGGTTTACAACCTTGCCAGCAAATTCAATCCATAATTGGACTCAATTGGAGAGATTGTTCCATGTACAGTTTTACATGGGATAAACGAAGATTAGTTTGAAGGAGTTGGCCAGTATAAAACGAAAGTTTTATGAGCCAATAGATGACTATTTGAACAAATTCTGACTACTCAAAGCCAGATGATTTACACAAGTACCTGAGTATGAGTTAGTCGAAATGGTCGTTGGGAGCCTTGCAGGTGTTCGATAGGTAGAACGCATTGTGAGACATTGCAGGTGTTTTGAATAATGTCAAAAACTTGGGCATTTGAAATGGTGTGTGGTAAGACAAGAAAAAAGAGATGACTACATGAAGAAAAGCTTCCATGTGATTTTTGACTGCATGAGTCGACTCATGCTGCCGAATAGGTTGACTCAACATGTACATTTTTTTTTTGAGTCGACTCATGGCTTGCTATAGGTTGACTCATTCAATGTGATTTCTCCTTCAAAACTCACGGGCCTCAACAGGCTGACTGAGTAAGAAGTTTAGGTCGACTCACAGAGACTGTGCAGGTCGACTCACCCCTTTGGAAGGTCGACTCATTATTGATGCTTGCAATTTTTTTCACTTATCCTTACTTTCTATTTTTCTATGTTTGACTAACCAATATAAATAGCTGCTTCATATGTTTGAGTGATGAACAAGAAAAGTGAAATATATACATATCCTTCTCTTCATCTTCTCCTTCTTTGCATCAATCAACAATCACACACAACAATCTTTGTTGATCAAGGTGCAACTTATGGTGATAACTTCTAATTGAGATAGAGAGATTTCATATTGGGTAGAGAAGCTATGGATTTTTCTTGTAAAAACCTAATAGGTTTTTTCCTCCAAGATCGTAGAGGATTTTAGGGTTTTGCACGCAATTATTGTTCTTAGATTCAGCCGAGTCAGAGGGTTTGAAGATTAAGAGAATCGTTCATTCACGTCATGTTAACCGGAGGATTACGAAGATAATTGTGGGTTCACAAGCATTGAAGAAAATCAGTCGTGCTCAAAGTTTGAAGGATTGAATAATCTTGCAAGAAGGGAGTTGTTAATCGAAAGTTTTCTCGACGCGCGTGAAGGACCTGGCTCTTCTCGAATCAAGGGGTAAGAAGAAGTTTTCGCAACAATCGCAATTCAGGTCGGTTTGTTGTTCCAATTTTCTTCTTGTATAAACAATTGCAATATTAATGAAATATCCCAATTTGGTTGAGGATTGGGGGCAGAGTACTTCTAGCGAGGACGGTGAAGGAACTACCTAAACAAATCTCATGCGTTCTTTATTCGTTTCATTCAAATATTTTCTGCATAACTTGAATTTGTATGGTTTGAAAAATTCTGTTTTGGTTGAGTATGTGCACACCAACTATTTGATAAATTGTTGTTATCAATTTTGACAGCAATCTTGTAAAAATTATGCACTACTTTAACATATACATAACACTTTGTGTGGGCGCACACCAAGTGTTTGAGAAAAAGTCAAAATACACAAATTCATATCTTTTGTGCTTATTTCTCTTGTAAAATTCATTGTTGAGAGTGGATTATCAAGTAAACTGAATTTAAGTGGTTTAGTTGCATTGTCTTAATTTTTCTTATCATCTTTTATTTTCCATTCGGTTTCAAAACGCATATCCGATCACCGGTGACTTTATTTGTTTTAGACGAGTTTTCTGGGGAACTTCCGCAAAGTATTTTTCAAATTATTTTTGAAAAGTTAAATTTGAAAGAGGATCTATTCAACCCCCTTCTAGATCTGCGCCATCGTCTAACAAGTGGTATCATGAGCACCGGTTCATCTAGTGCTTCACATATAACTTTTTAGAAAATGGATAATGATCCAACGAGGGCGTATAATAGAGCACCTGTTTCACCGGAGATAACTATAGTCACTAGAAGGATTGTATGCGTATTCATATCAACTATGTTGATAGAAAAATATGGAAGGTTATTCAAGATGGTCCTATTCAAATAACCATGACCGGAGAGAATAACCTTGAAATACCTAAACCTGAAGCACAATGGGATGAAAAAGATGAAAATAACTATAACTATTATTGGAAAGCTCGAAATAGGATTATTGCTTCTTTGGGAGCAGATGAGTATTTCAGAGTTTCACATCATACTACAACAAAATATATGTGGGAAGCGTTATAGGTTTCCCATGAGGGAGCCGATGATGTGAAGCTTGTCAGAATTAACACTTTGCAACAAGAGTTTGATTGCTTTCACATGAACCAAGGGGAAACCATTGGTGAATTAGGAAAGAGATTCTCTCATTTATTAAATTGCTTAAATGCTCTTGGAAAAACCACTCCCAACGATGTAGCTACTAACAAAATTTTAAGGTGTCTTTCTAGGGAATGGTAACCAAAGGTAATGTCAATCAAATAAGCCAATGATGTAAGGACATTGGATTTGACAAAGTTGATTGGGAAACTACAAGAGCATAAGCAAGAGCTCTTAAATCTACATGAGTATGAAGAGAATGAGAAGAAAGAAAATAATGAAAAACCAAAGGACAATGAGAAGAAGAAGAAGTTTATTGTATTAAAGACTTCTACTTCAAAATCATCCACCAACAAAGATCGTGAGAGTGAATCAAGTGACGAAGATGATGAATCCAATGAGGATATGGGGCTATTTGTTAGAAGATACAATAGGTATCTTAGAAAGAATGAAATCTCTCATTCGGACAAGCGCCTTGTCAAATATAGAAGGAAATCTAACCCCTCCAAGCAAGAATCAAATAAAATTACCAAATTAAAAGGATCATGTTATAATTATGGAAAATCGAGTCATTACAAACCGGAATGCCCAATGTTAAAGAAAGACAAAGGGAAAGACAAGTATCAAAAGAAAGGAAACAAAGCAAGAAGGGCATATATCGCATGGGAAAGCGATATTGAATCTTTTAGAAAAGCAAGCTCAAGTGATGAGGATGAGAAAGTAAATATTTGTCTTATGGCTCACACCAAGGGCAAAAAGCAAGTGGAGTGTCTTGAGACTATGGAGAAGAGATCGTTTCTCAATAGTGGTTCCTCAAGACATATGACGGGTGACATCCCCCTATTCTATGACTTTGTGGCTAAGAAGAAAGGTTTTGTTACCTATGGTGATAACAACAAGGGAGCTATACTCGGTAAAGATAGTGTAGGTAATCCCTCTTCTACATCTATCTCTAATGTCCTCTTAGTGGAAGGCCTTAAACATAACCTCATTAGCATTAGTCAATTATGTGACAAGGGATACAAAGTCTCTTTTTCAAAAGAAGGTTGCATAATTGAACATGATGATAATAAGGATGACGTGTTTAAGGGCTTGAGGGTTAATAATGTATACATGCTTGACTTGAATGTGGTGTCCATTAATGATCCTAAATGTCTAGTCTATAAGAGTGACGATTCTTGGATATGGCATAGACGTTTAGCACACATCAACTTTGACTTGCTCAACAAAACTGTCTCCAAAAACTTGGTAGTTAGTTTACCAAAAATAAAATTTACCAAAGACCATCTTTGTGATGCTTGCCAAATGGGAAAGCAAACAAATGTATCATTTAAATCCAAAAATTGTTTCTACATCTAGACCTCTTGAACTTCTACACATGAATCTATTCGGTCCATCTAGAATCAAAAGTCTAGGAGGAAATTATTATGGTTTTGTTATTGTGGATGACTACTCAAGATTTTGTTGGACAATTTTCTTAGCTAGTAAAAGTGACACCTTCTAGGCATTTGAAACATTTGCCAAGTTGTCTCAAAACAAACTTAACACTAACATTGTAACTATTTGAAGTGATCATGGAGGTGAATTTGAAAACCATCTTTTTGAAAAGTTTTGTTAAAAACATGGCATTGAACATAATTTTTCCGCTCCTAGAACTCCACAACAAAATGGTGTCGTGGAACATAAAAATCGTGTGTTAGAGGAGTTAGGAAGAACTATGATAAATGATAGTGGTCTTCCTAAATATTTTTGGGCTGATGCTATAAGCACCACATGTTATATGCTAATAGGGTAATCATTCGACCTATTTTAAATAAGACGCCTTATGAGCTTTTAAAAGGTAGGAAACCAAATGTATCTCATCTCCATGTCTTTGGATGTAAATGTTTTGTGTTAAATAATGGAAAAGAAAATCTTGGAAAATTTGATTCAAAAGCGGATAAAGGTATCTTTCTTGGATACTCTAATTCAAGTAAGGAATATAGAAAATACAAGAAGAGATTACTTATTGTTGAAGATTCTGTGCATGTCTCTTTCGATGAATCTTGTCTGAAAGTTGTCGGAAAAGGTAGTGGTGTTATTGGTGCGGGTTCTTCTTTTGAAGAGATTGTTAAAGATCAAGATGTGTCTCGTGTTGAACCCATTCCAGATAAAGCTGAGGATAAGCCGATTAAAGAATTTAATCTCAAAGATAAAGATCAAGCATCAACTCAAAATGACCTACCGTTGGAGTGGAAAACTTCAAAAGACCACCCATCAACAATATTCTTGGAGATATCTCAAAGGGTGTCACTACTCGATCAAGGATAAGTAATTTTTGTTTTCATTACACTTTTGTCTCTCAAATTGAGCCTAAAAACTCCAAAGAGGCATTACTCGATGAACATTGGTTTTTGGCTATGCAAGAAGAACTTAATCAGTTTAAAAGAAATGAGGTTTGGGACCTTGTTCCACCTCCACGAGGTCATCGAGTAATTGGCATAAAATGGGTGTTTAGGAACAAGATGGACAAAAATGGTATCATTACTCGCAACAAGGCTCCTCTTGTTGCTCAAGGGTATAACCAAGAGGAAGGCATAGACTATGAGGAAACTTATGCTCCTGTTGCCCGACTCGAAGTTATATGCCTTTTACTTTCATTTGCATGCTCACAAAATTTTAAACTATATCAAATGGATGTCAAGAGTGCTTTTCTTAACGGATACATAAATGAAGAAGTGTATGTTTGTCAACCACCCGGATTTGAAAATCATGAAAAACCTAATCATGTTTACAAGCTAAAATGTACTTTGTATGGTCTCAAACAAGCTCCTAGAGCTTGGTATGAGCGCATAAGTAAAATTTTATTAAATCAAGGTTTCTCAAGAGGAAAGGTTGACACTAATCTTTTCATTATACGAGAAGAAAATCACTCAATATTAGTACAAGTGTATGTAAATGACATTCTTTTTGGGTCTACTAATATGAAGTTAGTCAAGGAGTTTTCAAGTTCTATGCAAGGTGAATTTGAGATGAGTATGATGGGGGAGCTTAACTACTTTCTCGGACTCCAAATTAGGAAACTTGAAGAAGGCACCTTCATAAGTCAAACAAAGTATTGCAATGAACATCTCAAAAGGTTTGATATGACAAATTCGAAACCTATTGATACACCAATGCCTACGACAGCAAGTCTCTATCGTGATGAAAATGGTGAGGATATGGATATAAAAAGGTATCAAGGTATGATCGGATATCTTCTTTATCTTACCGCATCTCGTCCAGATAAATGTTTAGCGTTTATATGTGTGCTAGATTTCAATCTTGCCCTAAGGAATCACATTTAAAATCTGTTAAGCACATTCTTAGATATCTTTGTGGTACTTCTAAGTTTGGTCTTTGATATTCTAAGGGTAGTGATTATTCGTTGGTAGGTTTCTCCGATTCTGACTTTGCTGGTTGCAAATTAGATAGGAAAAACACTAGTGGCACTTGTCATTTCTTCTCTAACTCTCTTATAAATTGGCATAGCAAAAAGCAAGTTTTCGTTGCTTTGTCAACTGCGGAAGCGAAATATGTTTCGGCTGGAAATTGGTATGCCCAAATTTTATGGCTAAAACAACAATTACTCGACTTCAATATTATGCTAAAAAATATTCCAATCCTTTGTGACAACACTAGTGCAATAAACCTTACCAAAAATTCGGTCTTACACTCGCGCACTAAGCATATTGAAATTCAACATCATTTCCTTAGAGATCATGTAGAGAAAGGAGACGTGGTATTTGAGCACGTTGAAAGTTCAAATCAACTTGCCGATATTTTTACAAAACCACTTGCCATTGAGCCTTTCTTTCATATTCGTAGGGAACTTGGTGTTCTCGACATTTCAGATCGGTCTTAATCTTAAAATATGTTTATAATATATCATTCTTTGACTTAATATATTTTTCTACTAACATCTCGTCTATTGAAGCATTTGATTATTCATCTTATTTTTTTAAGGTAATATCATTCTCTCTATGAAAATCTCAATGTAATTGTCTCAAGAAACTTGATTGATATATGTCTATTTGTGATACATCTTTGATATAAAATAAATATGTGGGTGTATGCATTTGTATGTGTTCTTATTTATCTCTTATTTTGTTCAAAATATTAAAATATCAATGTGTATGTCATTTGGATGCATTGTGGTGTGATATTATGATGGATTTGTATGTTGATGTTGAAAATTGTGGTATATTTTTCATCTAAATGCTCGGGTCCCAACAAGCCGACCCATGCGTCGGCTCATGGACCTGTCTGCATCGACCTGTGGCTTTGAGGAGTCGACTCATTTTAAAGTTTGAAATGCGCCGATTACCTAATATGTTTGAGCCGACGCATTGTCGATTTAACTGCCATGTGCGTGTCTGCGCATTTAGTATTCCAAGGTCGGTACATCTTACTATTGACCACAAATTTATGATTGATGTTAATTTCTTTAATGCTATTAATCATTTAATTTGTATAACATACATTTTTATTTCATAATCCATTTCATCTTCATCAAACATTCTTTCATTCTCTCAAAAATCCCTAAAACCCATTTTTTTTTACAAAATCTCTATCTTCTTCAAAGTATCCAACAATGGCTACCAGAACTATAGGTAAAAGAACTACAAGGGGCTCTTCATTTCACTCATCTCTACCGAGTATAGTGAGGATTTGGTGAGAATTTTTTATGCAGGTCTTGTTGGTAAATTCAAGAGTTTTGAGTTTAATTTTCACATGGGTGATAGAATGTTAGCTGTAACTGCTCAAGTTTGGAAAGATATTTTTGGTATTGATCTTGAGGCTGCAAGTATATTGATGACTGACTCTGATCAAGTTGATCACTATGAATTTCGCAAGGAATTAAATGGTATGCTAAAGGAACCGTTCATTGAGGTTGCAGTTAATTGTGAGTTGTTTCCATCGTCTACTACAATCAGAAAAGTAAAGCCTATGGACCGTATCCTTCATTGGATTATGTCGCACAATTTGTGTCCAAAGAAAGGAGGTTTTTCTCATATTGATATGGCTGAAGTTCATCTTATCTACATACTTCGGAATAAGGTAAAAGTTAATTGGCCACACTATTTTGCAAGTCAGATCTTTGCTCTCAAGGAAAAGAAAGGTGTGGCTCTTGCTTATCCTTATATTATTCAAGAAATTATCAACAAGGCACAAATAGTTGTTGAAGGCTTACCTTTGGTTTCTATTTCTTAAAATAACTGGTCCCAACAAAAGACACTTAGTTTGATGGGCCATGTGTGGGATTCTAAAGAAAGGCGTTATATATTCCTAGTTCGGGTTGGTTATGGCATTGACAATTATTACTATTTTCGTTTGGTGTTTTTGTTTTGTTTATCATACTGGATAATGCTTTCTTCAGTTAGTGTGTTGGATTCATTATCTTGTCGTGTTTATTTTATTGATGTTTTTTAGTTCATCCCTTATTGTGTGTTTGTGGATGGTTGACTCTTATTTCAATTGTGGTTCTCATTATATGTTATTAGTTATTGGTTATTGGTTAATTCTCTTTCTCTCTTTTTGATGTTGTCAAAGGGGGAAATGATGTTAAGATGTAGAATGTAAAGTAAAATTGGTGGCACACATTCAGGGGGAGCATGAAGATGATTATTCGCTACATTTCACAAGTTTTTGCCATCATAAAAAAGGTGGAGTTTGTGAGACATTGTAGGTGTTTTGAATAATGTCAAAATCTTGGGAATTTTAAATGGTGTGTGGTAAGACAAGCAAGAAGAGATGACTACATGAAGAAAAGCTTCCATGTGATATTTGACTGCATGAGTCGACTCATGCTACTGAATAGGTCGACTCAACATGTACATTTGATTTAAGTCAACTCATGGCTTGCTATAGGTCGGCTCATTCAAAGTGATTTCTCCTTCAAAACTCACGGGCCTCAACAGGCTAACTGAGTAAGAAGTTTAGGTCGACTCACAGAGAATGTGCAGGTCGACTCACCCCTCTGGGAGGTCGACTCATTACTGATGCTTGCAATTTATTTTCACTTATCCTTACATTCTATTTTTCTATGTTTGACTAACCAATATAAATATCTGCTTCATATTTTTGAGTGATGAACAAGAAAAGTGAAATAGATACATATCCTTCTCTTCATCTTATCCTTCTTTGCCTCAATCAACAATCACACACAACAATCTTTGTTTATCAAGGTGCAACTTATGGTGATAACGTCCAATTGAGATAGATAGATTTCAGATTGGGTAGAGAAGCTGTGGGTTTTTCTTGTAAAAACCTAAGAGGTTTTTCCCTCCAAGATCGTAGAGGATTTGGGGGTTTTGCACGCAATTATGGTTCGTAGATTCAGCCGAGTTAGAGGGTTTGAAGATCAAGAGAATCGTTCATTCACATCACGTTAGACGGCCGTCTGGTTAGTGGGATGGTCGTCCTAAAATTAAGACGGGTGTCACACCCTAAAGATGTGTAACAAGTGTCACACATCCAGGGATGGCGTAATGTAACGCCCCAATTATTTATTTAATTATTTAAATTAAATAATTGGAATTGTTATGTATTGTGTGTGGTGTGAAGTGGTAGTATGTGGAAGGAAGTATTATATTATTTAATATTATATGAATTTAAAATAAATTATATTATATTGAATAAATAAAAATATTTGAATATGAAGAGAAATGGTATAATGGTAATTTGATGATGGAATAGTGAGGGAGAGATGGGCAATCCTTAGTTGGGGTCTAAGGGTTATGTTTGAAATTTAGGAAAAAGAGAATTAGTTCGTGAAAACTGATCGTGAGAAGCGTGAACAAAGGAAGAGGAAAGAGCTAGGGAAAGAGCTTACAGAGAAGAATTCCGGCTAGGAGAAGGAAATTGGTCATTAAACTAAGGTAAGGGTGGGATTTCTTCATCTCCTAGGGTTTTATAATACGAATAGTAGGCATAGGATTGTCGAGTAGGCTTCCATGAGGTTGGAGGGATTTTGATGAATAACATGTTAAAACAATTAGGAATTGTTGAAATTGTGATAATTGTATGAATTAGGTGATTAATTGTAGGATGAACAGTGAAAATTCTGAGTTTTCTGGCCTTAAGAATGGTTTTGGGGTATAGAAATCGTAGCACGGTTTGGCTAGTTCACAGAGGAAAATCTGTGAAAATCACAGTTCTCGCTTAGAGAGCGTGTGAAAATGTTGAAACCTTCTTGGCAGAAAGTTACTCGCTTAGCGAGCATGAGGTCGCTTAGCGAGACCTGGAGTGAAAAAAATAAATTATTTTTTTCTGAAAAATTACCTAAAATCCTTTATTTAATATATTAATGAATGGGGATTGATGTAGTAATGTTAGAGGCATGTATGAGGGGTTATGAGCTTGTTGAGAAGGATAATGAACATAACATAATATATACCTGAGTTAGTATGTGTATATGTGGTTGATGTTTCTATGTGTTGTTGTTACATGACGTTGATGTTGTTATATGTTGTTGTAGTTGTTGATGCATGTTGTTTATGTTGTTATGTGTTGTCGTTGATGTTGTTATATGTTGTTGTTGATGTTGATTTCATAAAGTAGTTGTTGTAGACATGCATATTGTCATTGATGGTGCATGGCATGTGCATAGTTGGGAATGGTGTACCAAGGTAGGGTATATCCATCCGAATTCATAAGGGAATCATTATAATGTTGGTGCGGTCATGAAATATGGATCGTACATGACCATGAAACAGGGGTCGGGGGTGTGATCATGAAATAGGGGTCGAGAGTTCCGACGGGAACTGGATCATGAAATAGGGATCAATAAATGGTACCACATGCATTGAGTCTGGTGGAATCTCATTTGCATTTGTTGTTGTTTGTGTGAATAATATCATTATGTGTTTTCGTGTGTTTGCTTAGTCGTTGATTGATGAGAAGTGGTGAATTACTTGATGATATTTGCTTATATTTGTATTATTTTTCCCTTTTGTTGGTGTAAGTATCTCACCTCTTCTGTTTGAATGTTACCCATATGCTGGTAACATGCAGGTGATCAGGAATAATTGAGTGCATGGACGGTGAAGTTGGTGTGCTTCACATTAGTGGAGTCGGCTGTGATACGTACTTTGGGGTGTCAGTACGACGATTGTTTTTTCGTTGTTTATTTATTTAAGAAAAAGATGTGGCTACTTAACTATTTATTTTATGTTTCTTTTGATTTTCCGTTGCAAGTGAAACATTTATACTACGTATTAGTTTAAGCCGTTATATGAAGTTGTATGCAACACTCGAAAAATAATTTTTATATTTAATTACTCTGATTTTAAATTATAATTCGTGGGGAGTATTTTTGGGTGTTACAAAGTGGTATCAGAGCAGGTCGGTCCGTCCGACCAAGTAGTTGAGTCGTCGATTCGTTATTGTAGAGTTCTTAATCATTGTTTTGGTTGTTGTTGCGTGGCAGATTTAGAATGGCCAGAAGGAATGATGTTACCCTTGCCACCGCTATGCAGGCGATGGCTCAAGCTGTGCAATATCCAATGAATGTTGGGGATCGTGAGAATGAAGAGTTTCGGAAGAATGATCCACCTACATTCAAGGGAAAGTATGATCTGGATGGAGCACAAGAGTGGCTCAAGGAGATTTAGAGGATCTTCCGAGTGATGGAATGTTCTTAAGGATGTAAGGTACCGTTGGGTGCTCACATGTTGGTGGGGGAAGCTGATGACTGGTGGGTTGGCACCCGTCAACGGTTGGAAGCGTCGGGTGAGGGAATTACCTGGATTGTGTTTAGAAGGAAATTTTTGAGGAAGTACTTTCCTGAAGATGTTCGAGGGAAGAAAGAAATTGAATTCTTGGAGTTAAAGCAAGGGAGTATGTTAGTTATAGAGTATGCTGCCAAATTTTCTGATCTGGGAAAGTTTTATCCGCACTATAGTGAGGTGACTGCTGAGTTCTCGAAGTGCGTTAAGTTCGAGAATGGTTTGAGGCCTGAGATCAAGCAGGCGATTGGTTATCATAGGATCAGAAGATTAGCTGATTTAGTTTATTGCTGTAGAATCTTTAAAGAAGACAACAAGGCTCGATCGGATCACTTCAAGAGTTTGTGTAACGCCCCGATTCGATTTTCCCAAATTTTGTGGAGTCTTTTATTTTATTTATATGATAATTGTTTTATTTGTGAAATTATCATGATGATATTTGATGTTGAGGAAAATGTGATGATATATTATGTTGTGGGATTTTACCGTTTTATGAATTTCCGGGTAAAATTGGATAAGAGGGTATTTTAGGTATTTGTTAATTAATGATAAGTTAGAAATTAGTAGAATTGGTATTTTGTGAGAAAATGATATTTGGTTGGAGAGTGTAGAAAATAGAATGAAAATATAAGAGAGTGAGAAAGAGTGAAATAGAAATAGAAGTTATAAGTTGGTAAGAAGAGAAAGAAAAGATAGAAAGAAAAAGAGAAGAAAGAAAAAGGAGAGAAGAGAAAAAGAAGAGAAAAGAGGAAAAGTTGGAAAAGCTTCAAGATTGCTCCGAGGAATCGAAATAATCGGGTAAGGGTGATAAGCATTGTTATCATAATATTGTGTATGATTATGTATGTGTTTGATTGGTTGAATTTTGATTTGGTGGAAGTTAGAGAAGATGAATAGTTAGGGTTTGAGAGAAAATGTGAGAAATTATGAATTAATCGGTTGGAAATCGTTATAGCCGAAGTATGATAGCTAGAATATGTTATTGATCATGTTTATTGAGTTTTGGAGGAGTTTTGGGGGCATCTTGATGGACTGTTATGCTGCTGAGAATTCTAGAAATCGCAGTGGTCGCTCAACGAGCTATCCCTCGCTCAACAAAAGTTCCAGGGTGATTCTCGCTCAGCGAGCGAGAGGGCGCTCAGCGAGCCTGTAGGTTTTTGAGGGATTATGTGTTTTAATCCATAGCTTGAGTTTCGGGTATCCGTTTTTAGTGATCCTTATATCGATTCGAAGCTAAAAATGTGTAAAATCTATTGATGCTAAGAAGAGTAATTTTTAGCCGACTTTTACCCGACTTTTTCGATAAAACGTAATTATGTTAATATGGAATTGTGGGTTTGATTGTTGTGTTGTGGCCGTTTGGCAAGTAGATACATTGCTTGAATTAAATGTGAATGTATGCTAATTGTATGAGATGAATGCATAACTATATTGTGAATATGTATGCATTTTCAAGAATGTTTTGTGGCATTTTGCATGTAAGCATAATGTATGCATTCTTGTGCTGTGGGATTCTTTGTGAATCTGTTGTAGCATCGTGTGCTCATGTGGAGTGTGAGCGATGACTACAACAAGATCGTGTGCCCGTGTGGGGTGTGAGCGATGGGTGATTTATTCACATTGATTGTGTGCCCGTGTGGGGTGTGAGTAATCGGATTGTGTGCCCGTGTGGGGTGTGAGTAATCCATAAACATTGTGTGCCCATATGGGGTGTGAGCAATGGGGAACATCGTGTGCCCGACGGGGAGTTACTTTAGGTAACAAGCGATGATTCCATTTGGTTCCTGAGTGAACCTGCTGAAATGTTGAGTCGGTACCGCATTTGCATCTGCATAGAGCCGTGTGTCGGTCTCTATGAGTTGCATTTTATCATTTTAATTATGATATGTAGAAATAAACATGAATGTATAAATGTTTATTTGGAGTATTATGGAGATGATAATATGTGTGATGAAACATACTTGATTGTATATATGCATGTTTGATATGTATATGTATGTGATTTATACATTTGTAATGTATATGTATGATTAAGCATAGCTAGGTGTATGTTTATGCAGAATGAATAGAATTGAGGAATATACATAAATGATGGAAGTTTATGTGAATTGGTGCATGATGAACATGCTTGAATTGTGTATGTACACGTTGCGATGTGTATAGGTGATGAGGAATGAAATGTGTGGTGCGAATATGGTTTTTGTGCATTTTTATATGTGGAGATATATAATTATATGCAATGTTATTATGATAATGTTTCTCACCCTTCTGCTGTTTTATAATGCTCTATGAGGCATTGCAGAGTAGGTTGCTGGATGATATTTTTGTGAAGCTCGTCTTCATCTTTTTGGTCGGTCGGCTCTGATATGTAGCACCGGGTAGCTAGGGTTGGCTTGATGCCTTTTGTGAATACATTTGTATATGTATTTTGATGTGAAATGTTTTATGTAAACATGGAATTATTTTGGTGATTCAAACTTGCAGATATATTTATGATAAGTATATAAGTTTGAAAATGTTATGTTTTGTTTCCGCTGTTTAATGAATTGATGAATACGGGTGTAAGGATGAAATCCTTGTGTATATAAGTTACCCCGTTTGTTGCATATCTTTATTGAGCAGGTTTTGTATGTTTCAACTTTCAAGTATAATGTGGCATTGCTCTTTTATACCGTTTTTCAAATATACTCTGATGAAATTTTAATATGTGACTAAGTGATTTAATGGCTTATTTGGGGTATAGAAAGGGGGTGTTACATTAAGTGGTATCAGAGCCAGTGTTCGAGTCAGTTGTGTCTGTCTTGATGTTGTTGTGATTGAACTTTTGTTTAATCTCGTTGTTGTCTTTGGGAATGATCAGAATATGGCTGGTAGAAACGACAATGATATGGCTGCTGCTTTGGAAGCAATGGCTAGGGCGGTGCAGGGAGCGCCGAATGTGAATGCGAATGATGAGTTCAGGAAGAATCAACCGCCGGTCTTCAAGGGAAGATTCGATCCCGATGGTGCTCAGAATTGGTTGAAGGAGATTGAAAGAATCTTTAGAGTCATGGACTATGCTGAAGAGAGCAAGGTGAGACTTGGTTCTCACATGCTGAAGGAAGAAGTCGATGATTGGTGGGTCGGTAGAAGTCAAACTCTTGAGGAGGATGATGAAGAAATAACTTGGGAAGTTTTTCGTACTGAATTCTTAGGGAAGTACTACCCTGAGAGTGTGAAGGGAAAGAAGGAGATGTAATTCCTTGAGCTGAAGCAAGGTAGTATGTCAGTGGTTGACTATACTGCTAAGTTTGTGGAATTGGTTCAATTTCATCCTCATTATGCTGCTGCTACTACTGAGTTTTCGAAGAGAATTAAGTATGAGAATTGTTTGCGTCCTGAGATTAAGCAAGCTGTGGGATATCAGAGGATTAGAAGGTTTTCAGATTTGACTGAATGTTGTAGAATCTTTGAAAAAGATAATAGAGCTCGTTCTACACATTACAAGAGTGTGAATGAGAGGAAAGGGAAGCAACAAGCAAGAAGTGGACCGTATGTGACACCCGCTGATAAGGGCAAACATAGGGAAAACTTTGATAAGAGATCTGGTGGAGGGAGTTCTGGTCCCGTTAAGTGTTACAAGTGTGGAGATTTAGGCCACAAGTCTTTTGAGTGTGGGAAGAATATCGTGAAATGTTCAAACTGTGGAGGTCTTGGACATGCTACTACCGAGTGTAAGAGGAATGTTGTAAAGTGCTTCAATTGTGGGGAAGTTGGTCACATTAGTACTAAGTTTACTAAGCCGAAGCAAGCTCAGGCGGGCGGAAAGGTGTTTGCATTAGCAGGGAAGGATACTACTAGTGCAGACCGTTTGATTAAAGGTACATGCTTTATTAATAGTACGCCTTTAGTTACTATTATTGATACGGGAGCGACTCATTCGTTCATTTCTCTTGAGTGCGCTAAGCATTTGAATTTGTTTATGTCTTCTTGGGGTGGTGAGATGGTTATTGAGACTCCTGCTTCAGGGTCGGTAACTACTTCTTTGGTGTGTGTAAGTTGTTCTTTGACCATGTATGGTAAAGATTTTGTTATGGATTTAGTTTGTTTACCGTTGGAGGGTTTGGACGTGATCTTGGGTATGAACTGGTTTCAATTTAATCGAGTTCATATTAATTGTTATCATAAGTTAGTAAGGTTTTCTCCTTTGGATGATGGTGAAGAAGAGAGTTTCCTATCCATGAAAGAGTTGAAGAAAATTTTAATGGACGAAGTTCAATTGTTTGGTTTGTTTGTGTCGTGGTCAGTGGAAAGTGAAGTGGAGATAAATAGGTTTCCAGTGGTGTGTGATTTTCCAGAAGTGTTTCCGGACGATATAAAGGATGTACCGCCGGAAAGAGAAGATGGGTTTTCTATTGATCTAGTTCCGGGTACTAGACCGATTTCGATGGCACCGTATCGTATGTCAGCTTCAGAGTTGGTAGAATTGAAAAAGCTGTTGAATGACTTGTTGGAAAAAAGGTTTGTTAGACCGAGTGTTTCTCCTTAGGGTGCACCGGTATTGTTGGTAAAGAAGAAGGATGGAAGTATGCAGTTATGTATTGATTATCGGCAGTTGAATAAGGTGACAATTAAGAACAAGTATCCGCTTCCGGGGATTGATGATTTGATGGATCAATTGGTCGGTGCGTGTGTTTTTAGTAAGATTGATTTGAGATCAGGATATCACCAGATTCGTGTGAAAGAGGAGGATATTCAAAAGACGGCTTTTAGGACACGATATGGTCATTACGAGTATTCCATGATGCCATTCGGAGTTTCTAATGCGCCAGGTGTGTTTATGGAATACATGAATCGTATTTTTCATGAACAGTTGGATCGTTTTGTGGTTGTGTTCATCGACGACATTCTGATTTATTCTAAGTCTCAAGAGGAGCATGAAGAGCATTTAAGGATTGTGTTACAGATTTTGAAAGAGAAGCAATTGTATGCTAAGTTGTCAAAGTGTGATTTTTGGTTGTCGAAGGTAAGTTTTCTTGGGCATGTTATTTCCGATGGTGGTATTAGTGTTGATCCATCCAAGATTGATGCGGTAATGCAATGGGAAGTTCCTAGATCGGTTACGAAAATTCGAAGCTTTTTAGGTTTGGCGAGTTATTATCGGAGGTTTATTGAAGGATTTTCAAAGTTGGCACTTCCGTTAACGCAGTTGACTTGTAAAGGAAAAGCTTTCATTTGGGATATTCGTTGTGAAGAGAGTTTTATGGAACTTAAGAGAAGGTTAACAACGACTCCGATCTTGATTTTGCCGAATCCGACGGAACCATTTGTGGTGTTTTGTGATGCTTCATTGTTTGGGTTAGGTGGTGTTTTGATGCAAGATGGAAAAGTTGTAGCTTATGCTTCAAGACAATTGAGAGTGCATGAAAAGAATTATCCTACGCATGATTTGGAATTAGCGGCCGTGGTTTTTGCTCTAAAAATTTGGAGGCATTATCTTTATGGTGCAAGATTTGAAGTTTTAGTGATCACAAAAGTTTGAAGTATTTATTTGATCAAAAGGAATTGAACATGAGACAAAGGAGATGGTTATAACTTTTGAAGGATTATGATTTTGGTTTGAATTACCATCCGGGTAAGGCGAATGTGGTGGCCGATGCCTTGAGTCGCAAGTTGTTACATATGTCCGCGTTGATGATAAGAGAATGGGAACTTTTGGAGAATTTTAGAGATTTGAGTTTGGTTTGCGAGATGACGCCGAGAAGTGTGAGACTTGGTATGCTTCATGTTACGAATGATTTTCTTGCAACCGTTTGTGAAAAACAAAAGTTGGATTTGAAATTTGTCGGTTTAATGATGAATGAGAATGAGAATTTCAAGGTTGATAATTTTGGAGTTTTGAGATTCCGTGGTCGTATTTGTATTCCCGATGATGATGAGTTGAAAAAGATGATATTGGAAGAGGGACACAAGAGTAATTTAAGTATTCATCCGGGAGCGAATAAGATGTATCAAGATTTGAAGAAGATCTTTTGGTGGTCTGGATTGAAGAGAGATGTAGCTCATTTTGTGTATGCGTGTTTGACTTGTCAGAAGTCTAAGGTGGAACATCAGAAGCCTAGTGGTTTGATGCAACCGTTGGATATTCCAGAATGGAAATGGGATAGTATATCGATGGATTTTGTTACGGGTTTGCCGAATACGCAAAGAGGTCATAATGCTATTTGGGTGATTGTCGATAGGCTTACGAAATCTGCTCACTTTATTCCGATGGATATTAGTTATTCTTTGGAGAAGCTAGCCGAGATTTATGTTTCTGTGATTGTGAAGTTACATGGAGTTCCTAAGATTATTGTGTCGGATAGAAATCCTTGATTTACATCGAGGTTTTGGGAAAGTTTGCAAAAGGCTTTGGGTTCTAAGTAAGATTGAGTTCGGCTTACCATCTGCAAACGGACGGTCAAACCGAGAGGACGATTCAATTGTTAGAAGATTTGTTGCGTGCTTGTGTGCTAGAACAAGGTGGTGTTTGGGATAGTTATTTAGCGTTGATTGAGTTCACCTATAATAACAGTTTTCATTCAAGTATTGGTATGGCACCATTTGAGGCTTTGTATGGTCGGAGATGTCGAACACCTTTGTGTTGGCATGAAACCGGAGAGAGAACGGTAGTTGGACCGAAGATGGTACAACAAATGACGGAAAAAGTAAAGTTTATTCGGGAGAAGATGAGAGCTTCTCAGAGTAGACAAAAGAGTTATCATGACAAGAGAAGGAAGGATCTTGAGTTTCAGGAAGGCGACCATGTGTTTTTGAGAGTTACACCGGTTACGGGTGTGGGTCGTGCTTTGAAGTCGAAGAAGTTGACTTCTCGTTTTATTGGACCGTATCAGATTACTACACGAGTTGGTGTTGTGGCTTATCGTGTGGCGTTGCCTCCGAATCTTTCGAATTTGCATGATGTGTTCCATGTTTCGAAACTTCGGAAGTATGTTCCGGATCCGTCACATGTTATTCCTATGGATGAGGTTGAGGTAAGAGATAACCTTACGGTGGAAGCTTTACCGGTTAGGATTTTGGATCGTGAAATTAAGAAGCTAGAGGCAAGGATATTGCGCTTGTGAAAGTGGCGTGGGGAGGCGCTGCAGAAAGCAATATGACTTGGGAATTGGAGAGTGGGATGCGCGAGTCGTATCCAGAGTTGTTTGAATCAGGTAATATTTTCGAGGACAAAAATTTCTAAAGTGGGGGAGAGTTGTAACGCCCCGATTCGATTTTCCCAAATTTTGTGGAGTCTTTTATTTTATTTATATGATAATTATTTTATTTGTGAAATTCTCATGATAATATTTGATGTTGAGGAAAATGTGATGATATATTATGTTGTGGGATTTTACCATTTTATGAATTTCCGGGTAAAATTGGATAAAAGGGTATTTTAGGTATTTGTTAATTAATGATAAGTTAGAAATTAGTAGAATTGGTATTTTGTGAGAAAATGATATTTGGTTGGAGAGAGTAGAAAATATAAAGAAAATATAAGAGAGTGAGAAAGAGTGAAATAGAAATAGAAGTTATAAGTTGGTAAGAAGAGAAAGAAAAGATAGAAAGAAAAAGAGAAGAAAGAAAAAGGAGAGAAAAGAAAAAGAAGAGAAAAGAGGAAAAGTTGGAAAAGCTTCAAGATTGCTCTGAGGAATCGAAATAATCGGGTAAAGGTGATAAGCATTGTTATCTTAATATTGTGTATGATTATGTATGTGTTTGATTGGTTGAGTTTTGATTTGGTGGAAGTTAGAGAAGATGAATAGTCAGGGTTTGAGAGAAAATGTGAGAAATTATGAATTAATCAGTTGGAAATCGTTATAGCCGAAGTATTATAGCTAGAATATGTTATTGATCATGTTTGTTGAGTTTTGGAGGAGTTTTGGGGGCATCTTGATGGATTGTTACGCTGCTGAGAATTCTGGAAATCGCAGTGGTCGCTCAGCGAGCTATCCCTCGCTCAGCAAAAGTTCCAGGGCGATTTTCCCTCAGCGAGCGAGAGGGCGCTTAACGAGCCTGTAGGTTTTTGAGGGGTTATGTGTTTTAATCCGTAGCTTGAGTTTCGGGTATCCGTTTTTAGTGATCCTTATATCGATTCGAAGCTAAAAACGTGTAAAATCTATTGATGCTAAGAAGAGTAATTTTTAGCCGACTTTTACCCGACTTTTCCGATAAAACGTAATTTTGTTAATTATGGAATTGTGGGTTTGATTGTTGTGTTGTGGCCGTTTGGCAAGTAGATACATTCCTTGAATTAAATGCGAATGTATGCTAATTGTATGAGATGAATGCATAACTAGATTGTGAATATGTATGCATTTTCAAGAATGTTCTGTGGCATTTTGCATGTAAGCATAATGTATGCATTCTTGTGCTGTGGGATTCTTTGTGAATCCGTTGTAGCATCGTGTGCTCATGTGGAGTGTGAGCGATGACTACAACAAGATCATGTGCTCGTGTGGGGTGTGAGAGATGGGTGATTTATTCACATTGATTGTGTGCCCGTGTGGGGTGTGAGCAATCGGATTGTGTGCCCGTGTAGGGTGTGAGCAATCCATAAACATTGTGTGCCCATGTGGGGTGTGAGCAATGGGGAACATCGTGTGCCCGACGGGGAGTTACTTTAGGTAACAAGCGATGATTCCATTTGGTTCCTGAGTGAACCTGCTGAAATGTTGAGTCGGTACCGCATTTGCATCTGCATAGAGTCGTGTGTCGGTCTCTATGAGTTGCATTTTATCATTTTAATTATGATATGCAGAAATAAACATGAATGTGTAAATGTTTATTTGGAGTATTTTGGAGATGATAGTATGTGTGATGAAACATACTTGATTGTATATATGCATGTTTGATATGTATATGTATGTGATTTATACATTTGTAATGTATATGTGTGATTAAGCATAGCTAGGTGTATGTTTATGCGGAATGAATAGAATTGAGGAATAGACATAAATGATGTAAGTTTATGTGAATTGGTGCATGATGAACATGCTTGAATTGTGTATGTACACGTTGCGATGTGTATAGGTGATGAGGAATGAAATGTGTGGTGAGAATATGTTTTATGTGCATTTTTATATGTGGAGATATATAATTATATGCAATGTTATTATGATAATGTTTCTCACCCTTCTGCTGTTTTATGATGCTCTATGAGGCATTGCAGAGTAGGTTGCTAGATGATATTTTTGTGAAGCTCGTCTTCATCTTTTTGGTCGGTCAACTCTGATATGTAGCACCGGGTAGCTAGGGTTGGCTGGATGCCTTTTGTGAATACATTTGTATATGTATTTTGATATGAAATGTTTTACGTAAACATAGAATTATTTTGGTGATTCAAACTTGCAGATATATTTATGATAAGTATATAAGTTTGAAAATGTTATGTTTTGTTTCCGCTGTTTAATGAATTGATGAATACGGGTGTAAGGATGAAATCCTTGTGTATGTAAGTTACCCCGTTTGTTGCATATCTTTATTGAGCAGGTGTTGTATGTTTCAACTTTCAAGTATAATGTGGCATTGCTCTTTTATACCGTTTTTCAAATATACTCTGATGAAATTTTAATATGTGACTAAGTGATTTAATGGCTTATTTGGGGTATAGAAAGGGGGTGTTATAGTTTGGCTGAGAGAAGAGCAAAGCAACAGATGCATCATGGGAAGCCTTATGCAGCTCCAGCTAATAAAGGTAAACAGAAACATGTTGAGGGTAAGAAGCCAAGTGGGGAGGTGCTCCTGCTTCTCTGAAGTGTTATAGGTGTGGTGAACTGGGTCATTGTATCAGTGAGTGTACGAGTGATGTGAAGAAGTGTTTCAAGTGTGGCTAACCTAGACATTTGATTATAGAGCGAAAGACTAATTTGATTACTTGATACAACTGTGGAGAGCAAGGTCATATCAACACTCATTGTTTGAAACCAAAGAAAGCTGCGACTAGAGGAAAGGTGTTTGCTTTGACAGGAACACAAACTTCTAGTGAGGATCGACTGATCAGAGGTACTTGTTACATTCATAATACGCCTTTGATTACTATGATAGATACATGTGCTATACATTGCTTTATTTCTATTGATTGTGTGAGGATATTAGGTTTTGTTATTTTCCCTATGAAGGGAGAAATGGTTATCGAGACTCATGCTGATGGATTGTTAACTACTTCTCTAGTTTGTTTGAATTGTCCTTTATCGATATATGGTAAGGAATTTGGTGTGGATCTGATTTGTTTTCCGTTGGGAGGTTTTGATGCGATTCTAGGAATGAACTGGTTGGAGTTCAATCATGTTCACATTAATTGTTTCAGCAAGTCAGTTCGATTTCTTACTCCTGATGAAGAGGAAGAAGAAGCTGGATATCTATCTGCTAGAGAGTTGAAATAACTTTTGAATGAAGAAACTCAAGTATTGGCATTGTTTGCATCTTTATCGGTGGAAAATGAAATAACAATCGACGAGTTGCTATTGGTAAGAGATTTTCCAGAAGTGTTTCCAGATGATATTGTGCATGTTCCGTTGGAGAGAGAGGTGGAATTCAATATTGATCTTATGCCCGAGACTAGACCTATTTCGATGGAACCATATTGAAGGTCGGCTTTCGAGTTATCTGAATTGAAGAAACAGTTAGAGGAACTGTTAGAAAAGAAGTTTGTGAGACCAAGTGTATCGCCTTGGGGAGCTTCGGTATTATTGGTGAAAAAGAAAGACGGTAGTATGAGATTGTGTATTGATTACAGGCAACTGAATAAGGTGACAAGTAAGAACAAGTATCCACTTCCAAGGATAGATGATCTGATGGATCAGTTGGTTGGTGCTTGTGTGTTTAGTAAGATTGATCTGAAATCAGGTTACCATCAGATAAGAGTAAGAGATAAAGATGTGCAGAAAATAGCTTTTAGGACTCGGTATGGACACTATGAATATTTAGTGATGACGTTTGGAGTTACTAATGCGCCTGGTGTTTTCATGGAATATATGAACTGGATTTTCCATGTTTATTTGGATCAATTTATTGTTGTCTTTATAGATGATATTCTGATTTACTCTAAGTCAAAAGAAGAGCATGCTGAACATCTGCAAATTGTGTTGCAAGTGTTAAAAGATAAGAAGTTGTATGTGAAACTATCAAAGTGCGAGTTTTGGTTGAAGGAGGTGAGTTTTCTTGCTCATGTGATTTCGGGGAAAGGGATTGTTGTGGATCCATCCAAGATAGATGCAGTTTTACAATGGGAGACTCCGAAGCCGGTGACAAAAATTAGATACTTTTTGGGGTTAACTGGTTATTACCGAAGGTTTATTGAAAGTTTTCTGAAGTTGGAACTTCCATTGACTCAATTAAATTGTAGGGATAAGGCGTTTATGTGGGACACCCAGTGTGAATAGAGTTTCATTGAGCTAAAGAAGAAGTTGACTACTGCTCCAGTTTTAACATTACCAAAACCAAATGAACCATTTGTGGTTTATTGTGATGCATTTTTGATGGGTTTGGGTGGAGTGTTAATGCAAGACGGTCAAGTGGTGGCATATGCTTCGTGACAGTTGAGAATTCATGAGAGGAATTATCCTACCCTTGATTTGGAACTAGCAGCCATGATATTTGTATTTTAGAATTGAAGGCATTATCTGTACGGTTCAATATTTGACGTATATAGTGATCATAAGAGTTTGAAGTATCTTTTTGACCAGAAATAGTAAAATATGCGGAAAAGACGTTGGTTGGAATTCTTGAAGTACTATGATTTCAGTTTGAATTATCATCCTGGTAAAGCCAATGTTGTCGATGATGCCTTAAGTCGGAAGACATTGCATATGTCGATCATGATGGCTAGAGAATTGGAATTGATTGACCAGTTTAAAGATATGAGTTTGGATTGTGAGAAGATATATCACAGTGTAATGTTGGGAGTGTTGAAGGTTAACAATGATTTTCTTGATCGTATACGGGAGAGTCAGAAGTTGGATGTGAAATTTGTGGACCTGATGGTTAGTGATGAACGGACTGGAGGTAGTGAATTTTGAGTCAATGAACAGGGAGTACTAAGGTTTCAGGAGCGTATTTGTATTCCTGATGACCATGAATTGAAGATAATGATTCTTGAAGAGGGACATAGAAGTAGTATGAGTATTCACCCGGGAGCTACAAAAATGTATCAAGATTTGAAGAAGATATTTTGGTAGCCTGGGATGAAGCGGGATATGGCTCAGTTTGTTTATGCCTATTTGATTTTTCAGAAGTCAAAAGTAGAACATAAGAAACTTGTTGGTTTGATGCAACCGTTGGACATTCCAGAGTGGAAATGGGATAGTATCTCGATGGATTTTGTTACGGGGTTACCTAATACTCCGAGGGGGTATAATACCATTTGGGTAATTGTTGACAAATTGACAAAGTCAGCACATTTTATTCCGATTGGTATTACTTATTCTTTGCAGATATTGACAGAGATATGCCGGTGTGATCGTGAAGTTGCATGGGGTTACTTTTAGTATTATGTCGGATAGAGATCTGAGATTTACTTCTAGATTTTGTGAGAGTTTGCAAGAAGCATTGGGTTTGAAGTTGAAGTTAAGTTCAGCTTATCATCCACAAACTGATGGGAAGACAGAGAGGACTATAAAATCTTTGGAAGGTTTGTTGAGGGCTTGTATGCTTGAACAAGGAGGTGCTTGGGATAGTCACTTGTCGTTGGTCGAGTTTACTTATAATAACAATTATCATTCCTGTATCGAAATGGCGCCTTTTGAAGCACTTTATGGTCAAAGATATCGAACACCTTTATGTTGGCATGAGTCTTGTGAGAGTGTTGTACTTGGACCTGATATCGTACAACAGACTACTGAGATGGTGAAATTAATTTGGGATAAGATAAGAACTTCACAGACCAGACATAAGAGTTATCATAACAAGAGGAGGAAAGATCTTGAATTTCAAGAAGGGGATCATGTGTTTTTGAGGGTTACTCTAGTGACCGGTGTTGGACGAGCTTTGAAGTCGAGAAAGCTTACTCCTCGATTTATTGGTCCGTACCAGATTTCAATAAGGTTTGGACGTGTTTCTTATAGAATGGAGTTGCCACCGCGATTATCAAATTTGCATGATGTATTCCATGTTTCACAACTTCGGAAGTATGTTCTGGATCCGTCACATGTGATACTGATGGATGAAGTTGAAGTAAGAGATAATCTTAACGTTGAAGCACTATCAGAACATATTGATGATCGCGAGGTGAAGCAGTTGAGAGGCAAAGAAATTGTTCTCGTAAAGGTGGTTTGGAGAGGAGCTGCCGGTGAGAACATGACTTGGGAATTAGAGAGCAAGATGCGAGAGTCTTATCCGAATCTATTCGCACGAGGTAAGTTTTCAAGGACGAAAATATTCTAAATCGGGGAGAGCTGTAACGCCCCGATTATTTATTTAATTATTTAATTAAAATAATTGGAATTGTTATGTATTATGTGTGGTGTGAAGTGGTAGTATGTGGAAGGAAGTATGATATTATTTAATATTATATGAATTTAAAATAAATGATATTATATTGAATAAATAAAAATATTGAAATATGAAGAGAAAGGGTAGAATGGTAATTTGGTGAAGGAATAGTGAGGGCGAGATGAACAATCCTTAGTTGGGGTCTAAGAGTTATGTTTGGAATTTAGGAAAAAGAGAATCAGTTCGTGAAAACTGATCGTGAGAAGTGTGAACAGAGGAAGAGGAATGAGCTAGGGAAAGAACTTGCAGAGAAGAATTCCGGCTCGGAGAAGGAAATTGTCCGTCAAAATAAGGTAAGGGTGGGATTTCTTCATCTCCTAAGGGTTTTATTATATGAATAGCAGGCATAGGATTGTCGAGTCGGAATCCATGAGGTTGGAGGGATTTTGATGAATAATATGTTAGAACAATTCGAAATTGTTGAAATTGTGATAATTGTATGAATTAGGTGATTGATTGTAGGATGAACGATGAAAATTATGAGTTTTCTACCCTGAAGAATGGTTTTGGGGTATAGAAATCGTAGCAGGGTTTGGCTGGTTCGCAGAGGAAAATCTGCGATAATCGCAGTTCTCGCTTAGCGAGCATGTGAAAATGTTGGAACCTTCTTGGCAGAAAGTTACTCGCTTAGCGAGCATGAGGTCGTTTAGCGAGACCTGGAGTGAAAAAATTAAATATTTTATTCAGAAAATTTCCCTAAAATCATTTATTTACTATTTTAATGAATGAGGATTGATGTAGGGATGTTAGAGGCATGTATGGGGGGGGGGGGTTATGAGCTTGTTGAGAAGGATAATGAACATAACATAATAGATACTTGAGTTAGTATTTGTATATGTGGTTGATGCTGCTATGTGTTGTTGTTGTTGTTACATGACGTTGATGTTGTTATATGTTGTTGTAGCTGTTGATGCATGTTGTTTATGTTGTTATATGTTGTTGTTAATGTTGTTATATGTTATTGATGTTGATTTCATGAAGTAGTTATTATAGTCATGCATATTGTCATTGATGGTGCATATCATGTGTATAGTTGGGAATGATGTATCAAGGTAGGGTATATCCATCCGAATTCCAAAGGGAATCATTGTGATGTTGGTGCGGTCATGATATAGGTATTGTGCATGATCATGAAACAAAGGTAGAGGGTGTGATCATGAAATAGGGATCATACTGGACCATGAAATAAGGGTCGAGGGTTCCAACGGGAACTGAATCATGAAATAGGGATTCATAAATGGTACCACATGCATTGAGTCTGGTGGAGTCTCATTTGCATTTGTTGTTGTTTGTGTGAATAATATCATTATGTATTTTGGTGTGTTTGCTTAGTCGTTGATTGATGAGAAGTGTTGAATTACTTGATGATACTTGCTTATATTTGTATTATTTTCCCCTTTTGTTGGTGTAAGTATCTCCCTCATTCTGTTTGAATGTTACCCCTATGTTGGTAATGTGCAGGTGATAAGGAATAGTTGAGTAAATGTTCACTGAAGTCGGTGTGCTTTACGTTAGAGGAGTCGACTCTGATACGTACTTTGGGGTGTCGCGACGATGATTGTTTTTTCGTTGTTTATTTATTTAAGAAAAACATGTGGCTACTTAACTATTTATTTTATGTTTCTTTTGATTTTCCACTGCAAGTGAAACATTTATACTACGTATCAGTTTAAGCCTTTATATGAAGTTGTATGTAGCACTCGAAAATAATTTTTATATTTAATTACTCTGATTTTAAATTATAATTTGTGGGGAGTATTTTTGGGCGTTACACGTAACGATCAGCTTGGTTAGGTGTCTTCATAACATTAATTCCACATTCTCATAAATATCATGTAACACATAATATAATGTTTTTTTCTTTTATAACTTAGTAATAGTAGTAGCAACATATCAGTATATTGTTAAATAAATAGCAGAAAATACATATTTATGCAACAGATTAAACTTATAACAATTCATAGCAGAAGTGCCACAATAATAATACTGGAAAATACTACACTGCTACAAAGTAAATTAATTAGTTTCTAAAAATTTCAAACATAATAAAAAAATTGAAAAGTTACAAACCTAAATTAAATTAAAATGCAAAACTGGATTTAACTAAAATGCAATAAAATTTCTGATAAACGCCAGTGTTAGTGACTAGCCATGGTTTTGGCGGATTGATTCAATGGTTTGGCTTAAGTGGTCAAACTATTCAATGGCCATATCCTTCAATGTAATGATGTCGATGCACAAGTCACGAAGCTCGTTTTGCATTGTTGTCATTTCAGTGCAGAGGCTCCCTATGGTAAGTTGTGTATTAGTGGTAGTAGGAATGTTAATGGCGATAGGATTTGGTTTCTCTTCTTCTTCAATCACGTCCTCAGATAATCAGAATCATAGTAATTTGGAGGTGTTTTTGGATCAATTTCTACATCAGACCAAGCATCCTCAGGTTCAAAAAGTGGTTCGTCCAGATCATGCAACTAATTATGACAGTTATGCATACTTGTGCGCTTATGACCAGGTAGTGTAAAATGTGGCACAACTACACCGTTGATCAAAAGTTTGAAATGATGCGGTTCACGATCATAGAGCATTGCCCTTTCAAAACAGAAAGTGATATTCATGGGTCTATAATCTCCGAGAGGGTTAATCTGAGAAAGGTGTGTTTTAAATCCCATTGTATTAGCAATCTTGGTAACTAGGCCACCTATCAGAATTGGTTGGTGTTCAGATCGCAAAATCTTACAGAAATTTGCAAACATGAAGGCCGCTCCATTAACCCGTCGGGACTGAAAAACACAGAACATTAAGGATGTCTCATCTCTAGAGACGTTATTATCACTCTCAGGTTTTCCAAACAGGGTATAGGCCAAAATCATGTGGATGTGCCTAATAGTTAGGTTATAAATACCAGTAGATAGCATGGGGTATAGGTCATGATCAGGGTGTCTTGAGATACTACTCCAAAAACGATTCAACTCATCCTCCATAAGTACATTTTCCTGTGCCTCTGAGAAAACAACGGGGCCATATGGGAAATCCAATTGTTCAACCATGGATATCTAAATAGTCTGAAGGCTATCCTACCTCTAGTAAAACCTTTCCCGCAGTTAGGAGTGTAGGCAAGTGAACTCAAGAATTCTAAAGTCAGCTTGTAATAGGTTCTATGCTTTTTAGTAGCAAAATCTTCCCATCCTATCTGGGTAAACATAAAGTCAATACTAGCACTTATGCCCAGAGTGGTCATGGTAGGTCCATGGGCAATCTTGGTGAGGGCCATAGGTCTCTGAGCTAAAAATTCATAACGGTGCCTATGGGCATCATCTCTGAAATCCACAATAAAGTTGTCATTCATTGCTAAAGTTAGTATGCAAAATGAAATAAGAGAAGAATGTAGAAGGTAGAAAAACTTTAAAAATCCTGGAAACACGCATTAAAACAAACCAACACAGAAATAAGTAAATTTACCGCATTTTGAAAATTAGAATTTGAAAAAGAAACAAAAGCGAAAACTAAATAAAAGATTAAAACTAGAATGAAAACGAAAACAAAATCGTGGGTTGCCTCCCCCGCAACGAAAAATAAGATCTCTGAAGGAAATTCTTCTAGTTTTAGACCTGTTGAAAATTCTTTATCTTCTACACAATGATAATGTTTTAGACGTTTCCCATTTACTACAAATGGTGCACTAAACCTACCCTTATTTTCAATTGCGCCACTCACTAAGACTTTTGTTACTTCAAAATGACCGGACCATCTAGATCATAATTTTCCAAGAAACAACCTAAGCCTCGAATTGAATAAGATTACAATGTCTCCCACACTAAATTCTTTTCTACGTATACGCTTATCATGCCATCTCTTTGTTCTTTACTTGTATATGCGGGCATTTTTGTAAGCGTCTAGTCCCAACTCTTCTAATTCGTGTAAGTCTAAGATACGTTTTTCACCTGCGTCAGTATAGTTAAAGTTAAGATTTTTAATCGCCCAATAAGCTTTGTGCTCTATTTCTACCGGCAGGTGGCAAGATTTTCCGTAGACTAATTTGAATGGTATGGTTCCAATGGGTGTCTTAAAATCTGTTCTATAAGCCCATAAAGCTTCATGTAGCTTGGTTGACAAATCTTTCCTAGATGTAGCGAAGGTCTTTTCTAAGATTTGTTTTTATCTCTCTATTCGAAACCTCGACTTGTTCACTAGTTTGTGGATGGTAAGGCATTTCTACACAGTGTCTTACTCCATATTTTATAAGACTTTATCGAATATTTTAGATATGAAGTGGGAGCCTCTATCACTTATGACGAGTCTTGGCACACCGATTCTAGGGAAGGTAATGTTCTTTAAGAGATTTATAACTACTCGTGTGTCATTTTTCGGAGAAGCTATAGCTTCAATACATTTTGAAACATAATCGACAACAACGAGTATGTACTTATTGCCAAAAGAAGACGGGAATGGTCCCATGAAGTCGATCCCCCATACATCGAAGACTTCTACTTCCAAAGTGCCTTTTTGGGGCATCTCACCGCGCCTTGAGATGTTTCCAGTGCGTTGGCACCAGTCGCAATTTAGTATAGCGACATGAACATCTTTCAAAAGAGTGGGCCAGAAAAGGCCTGATTGAAGGATCTTTGCACAAGTCTTTGAGGTGTATGTGTGTCCACCATATGGAGCAGAATGACAATGGGAGAGGATGTTTCTATTTCTTCTTTTGGGACACATCGATGCAAGATAACGTCAGATCCTCGCTTAAAAAGAAACGGTTCATCCCAGTAGTATTGTTTTAGATCATGAAAAATGTATTCTTTTGTTGGTGAGTGAGATCAGGTGGAAGTACTCCGACAGCTAAATAGTTGACTATGTCAGCATACCATGGCAGTGTATCCTATGTATAAGTTTCTTCCACTATTCCTCTTGATTTTGTTTGTCTAGAGTCAAGTAGGATATTTCACTTTCTATTTGGGCTATAAGACGTTCATCAGGGAAATCATCATTGATAGGCATTTGGTCTTGTTTAATGCCTTCCATTCGTGATAAGTGATTTGCTAGTTCCTTTCTTATCGTTAATCTCTAAATTGAATTCTTGTAGTGACAGGATCCATCTAAGTAGTTTAGGTTTCACATCTTTTTTACTTAAAAATTACCTAATAGCGGCGTGATCGGTATCAATGATTATTTTAGCTCCTACTAAGTAGGAATGGAATTTGTCAAGCGTGAACACAACGACTAAGAGTTCTTTTTCTATAGTGGCGTAGTTCATTTGAGTGGAGTCTAAAGTTCTACTGACGTAGTAAATTGCATGAAGCTTTTTATCCTTTCTTTGTCCTAGTATTGCGCCTACAGCGTAATTGAGAGGGTATTTGGTATTTTGAATGATGTCAAAACTTGTATGGTTCAGGAAGACATATGGGATCTTTCGCTCCCGAAGATTTGCATCCCGGTACAAGCGTGAACGGTCGGCGAAAGGAGAAAATGAAGGTGAAGTGAATAGAGTTACCAGCTAGGCATTTTTATCCCGAAGGAAAGGTAATGCTGCATAAACCTGGAAAAAGATAGATAAGACGGTTGCGAACCAGAGAAACTGAGAAAGGGGGTTGGTTACAACCTGGGAAGGTATTAGCACCCAAATTGTCCGTCATACTCAACGGGATCCACGCTTACAAGATTGTGTTTAAAGGGGTAGTGTATGTGCTATCTGTGTTCAAAAGCTGAGAATGAATGTACAAGTGTCAGTGCAAAAAGGTGAATTGCTCAGGAACTGAGGCTTAAGAAAAGAATGCTGAAAGAGGGGGATGACAAAGATACTTTTGTTCGATAATAGTTAAGTTATGCTTACGTATCCTCTCGTGCAATGAGGAAGTCAAAACACCGTAGTTCGACTCAAAGAGACTGAAAATGAATTGACTGTGAACTGCTTACTTGTCTATGCTCAAGTGTATGACTCGTCTGGCTCGAGTGCTAACTGTCTTGCATTAGACGGAAGAAGCAAGTTCTCGTTTGTGAATGAGTGTGATGAGAAAAGAATCCCGAAGAAGACGATTATTGTTTGTTTTTGTGTTTTCACTTTTGTTATTGTTTTTGGTGTTTTGTATAAGTTAATGAGCTTAAGCCTAAATCAAGGGCTTCTAAACTCATTATATCCTCCCAGATTAGGGATAATGAGAATACTTAAGTATGAGATAAGCATCTCAACTTAATTACCATGATGATGTAGGATTAAGATCATTATCCTACTGGTGATTATTTAGATGTTTTTGGGTTTTTGTTTAGTGTTAAGTAATGAGTTTAATCTCTAATCACATATTAGTGGGCTCATTACACCATCCTAATAGAAGGATAATAGATGAGAACACTTAAGCCGAGGAAGATACCTCAACATAATCCATGGTTAGGGATTAAATTCATTATATAACAAAGCCTTTATTAAGTGAATTTTAATTAAGGGATGAGATTAAGAAATGAGTTTTATGGTTTTCAAGAAACTTGAGGGGGACTTGTCCATTAAACACCAGGGTTAGTCCTTCTTAACCATAAAGGAAGAATTAGAACCCTAATGTAAGGCCCAAGTTACAAGATGAAGTCTTAGTGATTATTAAGATGATTTGATTAAGAGGTTTAAACAAATTAGAGGTGTAACACTTAGGATTAAAGTTATACACTCCATCCTAAGAGAAGGATGCAGGCATAACCCTAATTCCAAAGTCCTAAAACTTTAAGAGTTTAGTCTCTGATTATTGAGATGAGAAGAGAGACTCAAGGAAACTCAAAGGTAAAGAGCTAAGGGGGACTAATCACAACCCTAATTATTATCATGCTTGGATGTTCCTATGGTTTGTGAGGCTTAAGAGAGATCTTCAAGGAAGCCACCAATGGAAGAAGCAGATGAAAGGAGGATGAAGCAGAAGAATAAGTTACTTACTTCACTGATGAAGATAAGTAACTTAAAGAAAGAAAGTGAGAGAGATGGAACACAAGTGAACAAGTTCACTTAAAAGGCTAACAAAATGCAAATGAAAGAGATAAAGAGAAGTGAGAAGTGAAGGCAAATCCACTTCTCAAAGTAACTTACCACCTGAAAATGTTAGCATGAATGCATAAAGTACAAAACATAAAGAAATGAAATGAAATGAGATGCAATGAGATGAAATGACCAAAGTCAGAAGTGTTTATGCAATTTTAATGTCATGTGAGATGATGCAAAGGTATACAAAGTGTATATGTATGATCATACAAGAATGAGATGTCATGTAAGCATGCTTTGAGGTTTGAAAACACATGAAAGTTAATGAAATGAAATGAATGCAAATCATGGCAAATGAATGAAGAAATGATCAAGCATGATTCTAACATCTCCTAAGATGTCTAAGGTAACATATGAATGCATGAAATGTCATGGAAAGTTCATGTATTGATGCATATGCAAGGTGAATGCAAGTGAACATGAGAAATTAGGGTTATATGGAAGTATGCGATGCGAATGAACAAAACAGAAGCATATGACATGATAAATTTTTTAAATCAAACTCAAACAAACCCTAATCCCATATTAGGTCACACCCCAAAGGAGAAGATCAGAAGCCTAACCAATCAAAAGTTATGAATTTCCTAAGTTTTCTAGGGTTTTTGGGTGATTCAAAGGAACAAATGCAAATCAAATTGAAAATGCAAGATAAATTTATGAGAAAAATGTCCTATAAACTACATGAAATATGTAACACAATTCAAAAAGAATCATCTTCAAACTATTCTTGGTTAGGAAGGAATGATTTTTTTAAGTTAGGGTTCAAAAATATGATTTTAATGACCCTTAATTCAAAGAAAATTCACAAACTATGATCAAAACTAAAAAGAAGTTTGTGTGAAGAGTTTGGAAATGTTTCTAAATGCATTGGGATGATTCATGATTTTTTTGGTGATTTTAGAGACCTAAATGTATTTTTAATTAATTAAAAGACTTTAATTAATTAAAAATAACATTTAAATATTTTAAAAATACTTTTTTAATGCAAAAAATAAAATAAAAATCATTTTTGGAATGAGAAACATATTTAAAGTCAGAATGCAAAAGAAAATATTTTTTGGATGCTTTTTGGTATTTTAAATTAAATATGCAAGAAAATGCAATTAAAATGAAATAAAAATGGACCTAAAATGAAAGTATGATGATCTGGTGGCTGAGATTTAAACTGGGCTTGGAGGGAATTGACTGTGCACGCAGATCAATGGCCCACATTCAAACTGGCTTTTAATTACATTTTAAATTAATTAATCAGGATTAAAAGATAATGACCCCATCTAGACCACACGCTCACTAACCCTAATCCTCATCTAACGGCCACAAACGCGTATGGGGATTTAATCAGAGTTTTAGCCCTAATGACTTTCAGGTGGCTGGAGAAGACCTCCGGTCATCTTCTCCGGCCAGCTTCTCTCCCTAACTTCCACCCTAGGCTAACCCAACCCCTATAAAGCTCCAGAATCAATCCCCTAACATCCCTAAGCAAGAATCAATCATCAAAACACATTTATCATTCATCAAAAACAAGATTCGAAGCAAATCGTGAAAATGAACAAAACTTTCAAAAGTTCAATACATACTCATCTCTCAATCATTTTCAAAACAAATCATATCAGGATGATCAGTGAAGCATGAGGAATCATTTAGAAACTTAAATAACAAGTTCTGGAAAAAAGCTCATGAAGCTACCTGAGTTGAAGCTTTGTGTTCTTGAGCTTTCTGGCCTCACTCTTGAGCTCTCTGGCCTCACCATGTCAATCTGATTCACTATGAACCAAAACATGTTCTTGTACTTTTTGAAAATGGAAAGATCCAATCTACAACTTTCATGACCAAGAATTTTTCATTTGAAGCATTTTTGGTTGAGAAAGAGGAGGTTGAAAAAATTTCCCAAAATGGAAAGTTTGCATTTCAAGTCATTTCCATTTTTGGCAAGTTTGCAAATGGCTCAAAATTCTTCAATCTTGTGAACTTCCAACCTCTTCTAAGATCAAATAAAGATCATATAACTTCAATTTGATGAAAATAACCCTTTGGTTCCATTGTTGGGGGCCTCAGATGCTCTGATTTTGACTTAACTTGCTCAAGAAGTTACCCAGTGAACAGATGACTTCCACAATGAATTTCTTCATCAAACTTGGTACATATGATCCTTATAACATCTTAAGAACATTAGAAACAAGAATTACCCAAAAATTTGGAGTTAAGGCCTCTGAAACCAAAACCCTAATTTAGGTCATCTATGTAGTGAAAACCCTAGCTCTGCCTCCATGCCTTTGCCAGTTCTTGTGATCCCTTGACTTTCATGAACTTTGAGGAGTATAATATGATGATAGAACACACATGGACCCTCTTGGAAAGCTTTGAGGCCTTTGGGATGGCTCAGATGGATTCTTGGATTGCTCAGATCACAAACCCTAGATGCAGATGAACTTGAACTTATGCAGTGAAGCAAATATGCAAAATGAGATGTAATGTTTATGCTTATGCAAAAATGAAGGATCACAGACCATGGGGTGATATGAGTGAGGGCAAATTTGGGGTGTTTATAGGATCACAAGATGCTGGAATAAAACTTCATCAAAAAGTGTTTTTGTGATAGTTCAATATGAAGGAGTCGACTCATCAACCAAAACAGGCCGACTCATTTAGTTGATAAAATTTGAGTCGACTCAACTGAAATTCTGGTATGATAGATTCATATGTCGAATATGATGTTGAGACGTCTTATCTGTTACTTATAAACATGGTAAGACATACACATCAGCACTTAAAAATTATGATATATCAGAGTAAGACATGCTTTTGGATGTTGTGACATCTGATAAGACATTGAGTTCAGGTATTGCATAAAACATAAAATAGAAAAGCTATAAAGAACACAACAGAATTGTTAACCCAGTTCGATTAAACCAATCTACTATGGAGGCTACCAAGCTAGGAAGGAAATCCACTATGTAGTATAAATTCAAAGACTTCTCAGCAAACACCTACAATTTATAGTCTTCTCACTTAATCACTACCAATGCAACTTCTACTTAGGAACTTCTAAATATGAGAAACTCATCCTCACTTTCAATCACCTCAGTGATGTCTCACAGTCCTCAACAGTCAGTTGTTGTTATTGACGACTTGTTACCTACAAAACAATTCACAACAAAAGACACACTTCCATGACAAACAACTTAACCTTGCTTAGCAGCTTCAGTTAAGTATAATCCACCTCTTTCTTAGCAGCTTTGAGGTTTACAAATACACAGCCACAACAGGGTTCCTTGTTGCTTATGGCTGCCACAAGAACATAACCCTAATGATGTTACATTTTCGGTTTGGTTGTTTGTTTCTAAACTAGGTTACAAGGTTTCTTTTATAACATATTCCCAACTAGATTTGGGCCTAAACAATCACAACAATAGCTGCTACAAATAATGCAGAAAAATCTTCTTACAAATATACAAAAAGATCTTCAAATCTAAAAACTCCTAAAATATATCTAAATAAAGAAACTCTATATTTTTCAATATTTGTCTTCAATTTAAATTGAGTCTTCAAGATCTTCTACAATCAGCGCCATTGGATTGATTTAAATCTTCATATAAACAATTTTTGTTGAAACCAAAACAAAAACTTCAATCCATCTTCAGTAGTTCATGATGTCGAATGAATTGTCTTGACATCTTCTTCGACATGTTGTTCCAGATGTTGAAACATTTCAACACAACATGGTTGGGCGCACACAAAGGACTCCTTGCTTTATATATTCTTTGTTTTGCAAAGATCCTGTATATACACACTGCTGCTATATTTGTTTTACAAAATTAATGCCAATTTTACAGAACTTACAATCTCCCCCTTTGGCAAATTTTGGCTAAAACACATAATAAAAATAATACATTAAAATCTTCAGCAACAAAAACAAAAGTGGAAACAACAACCTTTTCTTGATCATGTTAGGACATGTTGCTTGACATATTCCACATTGGCCTAGATCTTATTTCAATGGAAATAGTAGTGGACAAGAAGTAGAAAGTCCTCCTGAACTTTGAGAAATACCTCCTGAACTCTGAGCAGAAAGTCTAGAACTCTTGAAAGAAGAGACTCAGTACTGCCCATATCCATTCAGGTCCCCAGAAACATCCCTCTCCAGAGAGACCAATGGTTTCATAAGAGAACAAGGTATTCATTCTCTTATGGAACTCATAACACAAGTCATAAGTGTGTTCACAACTCATGACACAAGTCACAAAGACAAGCTACAACATCCATCTTGACATCTCGAGCTACTCCACAGGCCACACACACTGAACACATCAAATACAAACATTGAAACACACACTCAACCTCACCACACTACCAAACATAACACCAGGCTTTCTCTATCCCTTTTTAGCCAAAAATTGGTAAAAACAACCACTAGAAACATAGTGCCAGACCCATGTATTACTCTTATAGAAACACATGAACCCCATCAAAAGGAAGAGGAATGAAAAATACACACTGGCTGAAGGAGATAAATTACTCTCAGTAAATAGCATAAGCAAACCTTGAGAATAACGATGATGCCTAGGAACAAATGCATTCATGGTCAACAATCCGTTATTTTATGCATAAAAGCATCTCCACCCAATAAAGTGAACCGACCAAAAAATAGCTTTATAAGCACACATTTCACACCTGTACCGTCCACACATTAAACCTGGTCATCCTCAACTCACATGTTCTGAAACATGTTCTGACAACCCACTACAACATTGTCCACATCCCCTGAAGAATCCAAAAGAACCTGCAAAAAGAAACTTTATTCCAAATAGACTTTATAGAATCTTTTGGAAACCCTTGGACATTTCTCATCTGGATCAAACAGACATGCACACCACAACCACTAAGTAATAAAAATTTATCAAGGATACATACTTAGTAGCACATGTCACAACATGATGTGTAACATCCCAAAACCTGGTTAAGGTATTACTCCCCCTTAACTTCACACCACCAACTGAACATACTTGTAACACACTTCCCTTATCAAGGATACTCCATGCTTCTCTGTACTATCATGAAAGGAAAACTGAAGACGCATCTTCATGTCTTCAAGATCTCACCCTCTATTCAATTCCCAATTTAACACATCCACTTCTTGTACCAAAACATATCTGATCCCTTCTTGGTTTGTAGTTACCACAGACTACACAAGCTGAACATCTTCTACACACAGGTTCTTGAAACTGGCTCATAATAATATCTTTACAGTCCTTTGGCCATACAATTCATATAAACATCATTCAAACTAATTCTGAAATTAGTAAGAATGTCCATAAACAGGCTTCCAAGCAATCAATACCTGATCTACTTCAGTCTCTTCTACATGTTTCTTCTAATACAAATTATCTACTTCATTATTCTCCCATATGATTAGGTAGGCTAAGAATAGAAACCATGTAGACAAACACCCAAGATAATGTACTAACACATAGTTAGAACATTTTCCACACACTAAGACCTTATCACGATGATCCTAGATGTGTTCCACCAACTGGACTTACTAACACATAGTAATCCAAGAACTGAATACCTTCAACAATGCTATGCCACCGGCTTGAATTAGAAATCCAGAAAGAGAGTTAAACTCTCACCCATCTTCAAGAAGAACAAATCTCCATGAGTCTTCAACTCATCACTCTTCTGCCTAAGAGCAATTTGTTCTAAGACAATCCTCAAGAACAACCAGCTGACATACTCTGATTATCTTGATTCTTCGAATCCAATATAGAGATTGTCATACCCTAAATTTTGACCAGACTTTTTTAATATTTTTAATTCATCTGACGCATTTTTTATCGAATTATCGATAGTCAACCATTACTGCATTTTTCTTTATAACATTTCATTAATCATACATTTTACCTTTTCAAATGTCAACTTTTGTTTATTTTAGAATTTTGTTTCGATTTTAAATTAGAAAGCTTGTCTATATTTTAATCCTTATAATCTATACTTTAGAATTCGATTCAATTTTAAAATATATTTATAATTTCGTCTCATTTTATAATTACTTCCTTATTTTTATTTGTAGGTAAATGAATCATTTTAAGTGGTGTTAGAATTTGTTTAACTATATTAGGTAATTTTAGGACTTAATTTTTTGTAATTCAATAAATTGATTTAGAAATTTTATTTGTTTTAAATTTAGAAAATTCCTTTAATAACTTATATTATTAGTTAGTTTTATTTAAACTTAATTGTTAATTCATATTTAACTTTAATTTAATTAAACAATTTAATTAGCTTATTCCCTTTTAAAATTAATTTGTAGATAGTTCAAATTATAATTTTTAATTTAGTCTATATTTTAAGTTAATTCATATCTTATTTAAGTTATAAGTAAGTTTGATTTAAATTTATTTAAATTCTTTTTTTATTGTTATTTAATTCATATTTTTATTTTATTGAAATTAAATTTCAATTGCCCAAAAAACCTACACCAGTACAGCTCAAAACCTACTATCTAACCCTGCTACACTCGATCAGCTCACAACCTGCTGCAAAATACAACATACAACAGGCCATAGGTCTGCTACCATAGGGTACCCTGCAACACGCTAACTTTGCAACACAATACCTGCAAATGAAAAGAAAAAAACCTGCTACAAACACAACATTACACACCAGTTAATAAGAAACAAGTGAAATTTGAAAAGGACATGACATTATACAAGTAAAAAACGGGAAACTCTATGAAAAGGGCATAAGCTTCAATGGAAAAAGGGGGATCTTCACAAACCTCAAATATTATCCTCATCCAAGAAAAACCCTTCATCATCAATCTCATCCAGAAAAAAAGGGGAGGCACGCTGAAAAGAAACTAAGGAAAAAAAACCTTTCAAAAACCGCACCACATCAACAATCACTTCCTCAGCCCCCTTCATCGATTCAACCGTCTTCAAACCTCTCCACAAACGCATACATTGAGAGGGAGATAAGCAGATTGTGTAAACACGACACTACCCTTCAACCTCTCCAAATCGAAAAACAACCACACTCCATAACACCTCCACTCTTTTTGGATTGACCTTCAACCAAACTTTCATCATTCACCTTTTAAACCATAACACATAACCTGCAACTTTTTGTGACACCAACTAAATCACCCTTCACAAACTCTTCAGAACCCTCACAAAACCTTCATAAAACACTACAATCATTCACCACCATCAATAACCAGAAACCTCACCTCACCTCAAAATCAAACCATCACCGCAAAGCCGCAGATCCGAAAACCATATCCAAAACCGCCAATTGAGAGAGAACTTGGACTAAAAACGAGACTCGAATTGTGATGGTGACGGTGTTTTTGTTCACGAAGGAGAAGAAGAGAGGACCAAACGGAGATTGGATTATTGAGAGAGACACCGCTAGAAGCGATTACAAGAGAGCGACGGAGGGTCGTTGACGGAGGATCGTTGATAGAGACTCATGAGTGGTGGGAAATGTTTGTTTCTCGTTTAGAATCATGTTTGGGGATGAGGACTTTGGATTCGTTTTCGTTTCCCTTTTTCTCACAAAAAATCTGATTATTTATTTTAGACCTTTCTTTTATTGTTATTTTGACTTTTGTTTATTCTCTTAGTAGTGAACTCCTTGTGATCATGTTTGATGGGCTAGGAAGCCCAAACAGACCTTCTAACACCACACTCAGTCTCCTGCGCACACCTCCCCCATCCCTTTCTATTTTCTTTTAATTTTTATTATAATCTCTGATTTATCTTCTTGATATTTTGTTTCTTAATTGTTATTTAGTTTAGATTAAGTGTTGTGTTTTATGGTTAGAGTTTTAATGTTAATTGTTTTAGTTGATTTAGGGATTTATTTATTTTTTGATACTAGTCTTGTTTAATTATATATTAATTTTGACTTTATTTGTTAATGTTTTATTTTAATAGAACTTTGTGAGTAGATATCATTTGCATTTGAATTTTGAGTATAACCTTAATTGACTTTCTTACTAGAATTTTAATTGAGCTGACCATGTTGTTGGATGATATTAAGCACTTGAGGATTAACTCGGTTGATGGAAGTTTCCGACAAGTATCTTTGATTTGTTTGACACGCATTGAAGAGGCAACAGACCTTCTCAGTTAGGTATAACTAAAAAAATAAGTTCTATATCTCTTGCGCCTCATCATAGTCTTGATGTCTTTTTGTGTTTGGTTGTTTATTCGTACCTCACCACCGATTCTAAACCCTAAATCTCTATAATTAATCAACGAAAGAACTGAATTCTGGAGTCTAGCATTCCACGGGTTCCTGAATGAATCATTCCTGAGGCCATCCCCACGGGACGTGATTCATTCGCCCTTTCGTCTCTAAAACACACTCAACAATTAAATCTTAAACCAATGCTAATCAAGCTCTTCCATTACAAACATTCAAATTATTTTATAACAAAACAACGAAAGAACTGAATTCTGGATTCTAGCATTCCACGGGTTCTTGAATGAATCATTCCTGAGGTTCGCCCCACGGGACGTGGTTCATTCGCTCTTTCATCTTTCAAGACACCTAATTATTACATATCAAATAATGAAAGAATTGAATTCTGGAGTCTAGCATTCCACGGGTTCTTGAATGAATCATTTCTGAGGCTCGCCCCATGGGACGTGATTCATTCTCCCTTTCATTCTAAAAATACTAAACAAGATCAAACCATTTTCTCTAAACGAACATTGTTTAAACTCTTTCTATCTCGCAGACAAGCTAGCACTTCAGCCTCCTATTGCGAGCAGATAAGCCAACGCTTAGAAGTTAGAAAGCGGTTTAAAACAACCGTTCATTAAAAAACACCAACAAATCATAGTTGCACAAACTACGAAGCTCTGACTTTCCCATTGCACAAGGGAATACGTAGGCACAAGGATTTTAATCCTTCGCGAGCATAATAATAAATTTTTTTAATCATTTCTCCATCATAAATCACACTAATAAAAAACTTCCCATTTCTCCATAATAACAATAATAATAAACACGCATTTCCTTTAAAACAAACATCTTAGCAAACCATTTAGAAGACAAAGACATAAATCAACATTTAATCGCATAGTTAGACTAAGAGGTTCCCGTTGAGTACAACGGACGTGAGGGTGTTAATACCTTCCTCTTGCGTAACCGACTCCCAAACTTAGATTAGTGGTTTCGTTGATCATTTCTTATCCTATTTAGTTTGTATCTATATCTCCCTTTTCTTTAGTTAGAATAAATAGAATTAGGTGGCAACTCTATTGTTTTTTCCGCGTCCCGTCGCGAGGATCGTATTTTTCGAGGTACGACAGCTGAAGACTCTGCTGGGGAACTATATTTCATGTCTTGGGCATAAGAGAGTTGAGCCTAACTTAGGATAGTTTGAGCTTGTTTGCTAATATATTTTGATTGTCTTCTTTATTTACTATTGTTGTTTTATATGCTTGTCTATTGCTTTCTTCTTTATTATAATGCTCATTATTATACTTGCTTGTTGGATCTTGGGGTTACATCACGAGTAAGGCTTTATACCTGAGTTTTGGAAAAAGAAGAGGGAACACCTAAGTTATAATGGGATGTTATTAGTGTTAGTCTCCAAGGACTTGCTTCTTGAGGGCCTAGCATGAAATCTCCCCCAGAGAGTAGACCTATTCGTAGAACTTGTCATAATGCAGCTAGCCTGTCGCGTGACTTGATTCATAAAAGGGCTGTGACTCTCGGATCCACTGTTAAGAACCAGTTTCTATATTTGTCGTTGTGTGGTGTTAGTCTCCAAGGGCTCTCCCCTTGTGGGCCTAGCATGAGAACGCCACTCAAGGTAGATCTTATCGTTATTACCGTCGTAATACAGCTAGCCTGCGGCGGGACGTTAATATGATTAGCGTCCGTGACCTTGAGTATCCTAATACCACCACCATAGAAACTATCATGTGAGTGGGATTTATGGGTAAAGAACTTAGAGCTCTCCTCTTAAGGCTTACCAGTTAGGAGGTTTCGATTTACTTGAGATACCTTGGATCCAACATCTTGCCTTCATACTCCAACTCTGGAACAGATTGTACTTGTGATTCTGAGCATTGCATTCATTCGTATATCATTTGCATTTGCATTGCATATCATTTCCTAACAATCAAACTCACATGTCTTGTTCTTCGATCATCAAACTATACTTGATCTGTCACCAGAGAAGGATGGACCAACTTAAGCAGGAAAACAAATAGCTTAGAGAAGAAGTCAATACTTTAAGAAACCATTTGGGAATGTTCTCGATTACGATGAAAACTCTAGTAGACAACCTTGTGCAAGAGAATAATGAACTCCGTGAAGAGGTTCATAGTTTGATGATTGGTAAAGAACGTTTGATTTCTTTGATTAAAGATCTGGTCATTTCTCAGCGTCAGCTAAATCCTACTTCTACTCATCAACAACCTAGTCAAGGAGAAGTTGAGCTAAATGTTTTTCTGGTGTCTCATCACCAACATCAAAATCAGCGTCAGAATCAACAAAGATCTCCAAAAAATCTCGAGGGAGCGACCCACAATTTTGACCCAATCCCAATGACTTACGGTCAATTGTGGTCTTATTTTGCCCGGAACTCAATAATGACACCCAGAAAGACTAGAGCCATAATGTCTTGCCCTCATTGTTTCAATCCAAATACCAGTTGTGAGTTTCACGATGGAGTACTGGGCATCCGATTGAAGAGTGCAAAGTTTGCCAGGAAAAGGTTCAAGAGATGATCGACTATGAGGTGTAAAATATTGAAGAGTATGGAAATTATACAAGGCAGAGTGGTCAAGAAAGGATTCAAAAGAAACTATGTGCAATGGTGAATTAATTCAGACACGTGGATAATGAAAAAAATAAAATAAAAATATGACAAAATAATAGAGACACAAAATAAGGTTCGTGATTATTTTGGGATTTTTTGGATGACTAAAACTATTTTAATTAAATGGAAATGAAACTGAATAAAAGAGAAAACAAATTGAAAAAAAAGAAATTAAAATGAATTGAAGGGAGGTGAGAAGAGTAATGTTCATGTGTGTAACTTGGATGGGCCTGGTTATGGTGAGGTGCGAAAAGTACTGGTGAAGGCCCAGCATGCAGCGCTGATGTATATTATTAGAGTGGAAATTAAGTGAATTAAAATAAGAAAGCTGGAGAAAAATAGGGTGCGTGAGATTCATCTAGAGGCTGTGAGAGACAACCTCATTAATTGAGGTGGCACTAGGACGCGCTGGGATTGGTTGACGCATTATAGTTAACATGGAGTGTTCCACACGCTGATTAAAATGAAAAACAGAATTAATGAAGAGATGGAAGCATGCTTAGGGCTACGTGGCGGCGTGATGTGCGTTAGATGAGGTGATCCAAGGGATATAGTGCATCTTCTTCATAGAAAACCCTAATTGAACACAAAACAAATTCCGGTGACCGGAGCTAGGGCTCCAGCACCGGAAACCAAACCAGTACCAAAAATCCATCAATAAATGAAAACAAATAGCCCATATTAACTAATTCAACACTCTTGAACAAGAATACGGCATCAAAAACACTTGAATCTCAATGGATTGGACAGATCGAAGCAAAACAACATTGATCATGAAACTTGAAATGCACATAACTCATGATATAATGCACCAAATTCAATTCTCCAAAGTGCAGCATGACCAGCAAACATCAAGGAACACAAAGCAACAATTCAATTTCATTTTTAGAACATGAGATTTCAAGCCATACCTGAGATGGAGATCTTGAAATAGCGAGCTAGAAAACCAACCAATGCGTGCAAATCACTCCTCTTACTCCTTAGATGCAAAATAAATGCATCTAAGGTCTTGAAATGGACTGGATCTGAGGTTTCAAGACAAGTTGCTTCTCAATGGCAAGCTTCTATTTCAGTGCTTTAAGCTCAAATGAGTGGTTGATTCTTGATCTATATGATTCACTGATCAAGAATATGGAAGAGTTTTGTGAAGAAAGTGAGAAAATCAAGAGATATGTGAAGAAATGCAAGGTTGCATGAAAGTTGAGAATGAGATAATGAGAGAGATCTGAGATCTGATGAAACCCTAATTCTCTTTGTTGTGACCTCACAAAGCAATGCTGAAAGTGTGAGAAAGAACACTACGCCAAAAATGCTTTTTAACAGCGCATATTAGACAGCGCTTTTAAGAGAAAGCGCTGTCTAAGGTTAAAATTAAAATAAAACACGGAAAATGTTCCAAAAAAATAATGAAAGCGCTGTCTAAGGTGGGGTCTTAGACAACGCTTTTTAAAAGCGCTGTCTAAGACCCCCCCCCCTTAGACAGCGCTTATAGAAAGCGCTTTTAAATATTCACCTTAGTCAGCGCTTTTGATAAAGCGCTGTTTAAAGTTTTTAAATTTTTAAAAAAATAAAACCATAAGCGCTGTCTAAGGTGGGGGGGTTTAGAAAGCGCTTTTGGAAAGCGCTGTCTAAGGCATACCTTAGAAAGCGCTTTTCCCAAAAGCGTTGTCTAAGGTCTTATTAAAATTAAAATTCAGACTTCTATTTTCGTTCTCTGTTCTTTCTGTTTTCCCTCCTAACAGCGAAAGCGAACCCTAACAGCGAAAGTGAAATCGCATACATTGTTTCAGTCATTGAAAGTGTTTGAATCGTTCGTTCTTGATTATGGTATGTTCTTAATTTCTTCACTTTTTATTCAATCGGTTTCAGTTCTTCTTCATTCATTCACTGCGGTTTCATTTCGTCATTTCTTCAGTTCTTCGTTTCAGGCATTGCAAGAGTTGAATCGTTCATTTCTGAAAGTGTTTGAAGAATCTCATTACGGTATGTGTTTCCGTTTTGATTTTTTTAGGGAAATATCAGTTTTGATGTTTTTAAGGAAAAATCAGTATTTTTCATAACTCTGCGTGTTTCCCTGATTTAGCAAGCTTTTTGTTCTGGTTGTGGTTGGTTAGGGAAAAATCAGTACTTTTCATAACTCAGTTTTGATGTTTTTAGGGAAAAATCAGTATTTTTGTTCTGGTTGTGGTTGTTTGGTTTGGGTACATTCCATAACTCTGCGTGTTTCCCTGATTTAGCAAGCTTTTTGTTTCACTTAGGATGATTCTAATTAGTTTATCAAGAAGAGTGCAAATCATAAGACTTTGTTTTTTGTTTCACTTAGGATGATAAGTTTCATACTGAAATTATGGATGATATATATATATATATATATATATATATATATATATATATATATATATATATATATATATATATATATATATATATATTAAAGTAGTTCCTCATGGATGGTGGAAAGACTTCATTAATTTAGTTTTTCTTTGAATTGATGAAAAGATTCGAGTGAGATAATATGAGATGGAAAATAGTGATATTCTATTGTTTACTTTAGTTATTCAAAGATACTACCTTAGTTATGTATTTTCGTCTGGATTGATTGTTTACTTTAATAAGTAGGAAAACCATGGATAAAACATGGATCTGTGCCGATCGAATGACCAAAGAGTACGAGAGTGGGGTTGCGGAATTCGTTAAGTATGCTGTTCAACACGCTGAAAACCCCAGACGAATGCATTGTCCTTGCTTGCGTTGTTGTTATATTGGTAAGGTTGACGCACATGGATTGAAATCGCATTTGCTGAGGCATGGAATTGATCAAAGTTATCAGTGTTGGATATTTCATGGTGAGAAAATTAACGGGAATGTTGAATCGAGTGGAAAAAGTAATACGACCTATGCTTCATACGACAAAGACACAGAAACATATGATTGTGATCGAGTTGAAGAGATTGTAGAAGCACTGGAAGAAGATCTTCATGATTGTCCTGAAATGTTTGAGAGGATGGTAAGCGATGCAGAGAAACCGTTGTACAAAGGTTGCACTAAATTCTCAAGACTTTCTGCGGTATTAAAGTTGTACAACTTAAAGGCGGGCAATGGATGGTCGGATAAAAGTTTCACAGAGTTGTTGGCCCTTATGAGAGAAATGCTACCGGATGATAATGTTCTTCCTAATCGAACCTATGAGGCAAAAAAAAATGTTGTGCTCTATTGGCATGAGCTATGATAAGATACATGCTTGTCCTAACGATTGCATTTTGTTTCGTAACGAATATGCAACGTTAACTGAGTGCCCTAAATGCGGTTTGTCTCGATATAAGAAAAGATTATCTCCCGCAAAAGTCTTATGGTATTTTCCGATAATTCCGAGATTTAGGCGCATGTTTCGTAGTGAAACCGATGCAAGACATCTTACTTGGCATGCAGATGAAAGAATTACTGATGGAAAGTATCGGCATCCGGCTGATTCACCACAGTGGTCGAAGATTGATAATGATTATCCTGAGTTTGGATCAGAAGCAAGAAACCTTCGATTGGCATTATCTACTGATGGAATGAACCCACATGGTCTTCAAAGTATTTCACATACCACATGGCCTGTGATTCTTATGATTTATAACCTACCTCCGTGGCTATGTATGAAGCGTAAGTACATGATGTTATCTATGTTAATCTCTGGGCCTAAACAACCAGGTAATGACATAGACGTATACTTGACACCTCTGATCGAAGATTTAAAGATTTTGTGGGAGAACGGTGTGGAGGTTTATGATGGATATAGGAAAGAAAGTTTCAATTTGAGGGCGATGTTGTTTGGCACAATTAATGATTTTCCAGCATACGGGAATCTATCTGGGTATAGCATTAAAGGTCAACGTGCGTGTCCTGTTTGTGAAGACGGAACCGATACGATTCGATTAGAACTTTGCCAGAAGAATGTGTTTCTCGGTCATCGTAGATTCTTACATTCTAAACATCACTACCGTGGGTGGAGAAAAGCATTCAATGGAGACACCGAACATCGTAGAGCTCCACCCGCATTGTCAGGTGAACAAGTTTTTGAAAAGGTGAAAGATGTGCGTACTGAGTTTGGCAAGCCTTTTGCACATAAGATTGTGAAAGGTGGGTGGAAGAAAAGGTCGATATTTTTTGAATTGCCATATTGGAAGTCTTTGTACGTGATACATTTTCTCGATGTTATGCATATTGAAAAAAACGTATTTGAAAGTGTTATCGGTACATTACTCAATATAAAAGGCAAGTCTAAGGATGGCCTTAAAGCAAGGGAGGACATGTTAAAAATGGGAATGAGAACTGAATTAGCACCCGTGAAGAAAGGAAGACGAACATATCTACCACCTGCTGCTTTTACTTTATCTAGAAAGGAGAAAAAAAATTTGTGTAAGTCTCTGAGTGAAGTTAAGGTTCCAGAAGGATACTCATCTGATATCAGAAGACTTGTTTCTATGAAAGACCTCAAGTTGAAGAATTTGAAGACACATGATTGTCATGTTATAATGGAACATTTTCTACCGATCGGTATACGTTCTATTTTGCCAGAAAAAGTAAGAAGTTCCATAACTAAATTGTATTTTTTCTTTAGGTCAATTTGTAGTAAGGTGATCGATCCCGAGATCTTACCAACACTACAAAAAGAGATTGTAATTACCTTGTGTGAGCTTGAAATGTATTTTCCTCCGTCTTTTTTTGACATAATGGTTCATTTAGTTGTTCATCTTGTGAAAGAGACACAGTTGTGTGGACCAGCTTATATGAGATGGATGTACCCTGCTGAACGGTATATGAAAATATTAAAAGGGTACGTGAAATCCCGAAGTCGACCAGAGGGTTGTATTGTTGAACGATACATTGTTGAAGAAGCTGTTGAGTTTTGTACTGAATATTTGTCTAACGTTCAATCGATTGGACTCCCCAGAGCTCAGATTTTCGACAAAATGGAAGGTAAAAAATTAATTGGGAATAAAATTGTGACAATATCAAGGGATGAACGGGATCAAGTTCATTTGTATGTTCTGCACAATAATAATGAGGTTGAGCCATATGTTGAAATGCACAAGGATGTACTCCGAAGGTTAAATCCAAACAGAAATGAAAATTGGATAGTTATAGAGCACAATCAAAGTTTCATACAATGGTTGAAGGATCATATTTATTTGAAGCGCTCTTCAGATCCTTCTTCGGTAACAAAAAGGTTGAGATGTTTGGCATATGGTCCAAGTTTGCATGTGTTTTCTCATAGCGCATATTCAATTAATGGATACATATTTTATACCAAAGAACAAGATGATAAGAGTACTATGCAAAATAGTGGTGTCACCGTGCTAGCTGAAGCAATGCATATATCAAGTATGAAGGACTTAAACTCCAAATATGCAAATTTGTCATATTTTGGAGTTATTGAGCACATTTGGGTGTTTGATTACGAGAAGTTTCAGATTCCCATCTTTGGTTGCAAGTGGGTGAATAGTAGTGGCATACGAATGGATAAGTCTGGATTTTTGCAAGTTGATCTTACTAGGGTGGGGTACAAAGATGAACCTTTTATTCTAGCATCTCAAGCTAAACAAGTGTTCTATGTGAATGACCCGAAGAGTACAAAATGGTCTATAGTGCTTTTCTCTAACAAAGTGACTGATGATAGCGGTGTCGATCAATGTGATATTGATGTTGAGAATGAGTCATGCATTAGACGGAATGAGTTGAATAGAAATGATGAAGTTGAGGATCTTATACCGGATGAGTCATATATAAGAAACGATCATAATGAGGGAATTTTGATCAATTCATCCGTACGCATTGCTAAGTTATCCATGGTTTCTTTATTTTATTTTTTCAATTGTTTTGATTATAAGTTATATGTGATAATGCATGATTTCATTATATTTTTGTTTTCAATTGCTTTGATTATAAGTTATATCTGATAATGCATGATTTCTTTATTTTTTTGTTTTCAATTGCTTTGATTATAAGTTATATATGATAATGCATGATTTCTTTATTTTTTTTGTTTTCAATTGCTTTGATTATAAGTTATATTTGATATTTGATGGTTTCCTTGGTTTATTACAGGTTAGACATGGCTGATGACCAACATGAGGAAGTTCCTAAAAAAGTATCCGCGGAAGAAGAAATTCGAAGAGGCATCACAGTAATGAGAAGGGTGGTCCAAGGAAGATCTCGAGGCATCATACTAGATGTCTATTGGAGCACCCAGGGACAGCTTATAGAACCTAATGGGCATACCTTAACTAGTTTTATCGGTGCACTAGTAAGGAATGAAATTCCTATTACATGTGATGATTGGAGAAACAAAGAGCTGAATGAGTCCAAAGAAAAAATTTGGAGTGAGATAAAGGTACAATCATTTGGCCCTTAATTATACGGTATCAATTATGTTTTTTCAATTACCGATACTAACTATCAATCTGTATGTTTTTCTTAGCGATGTTTTAACATCGAAGAAGAAAGAAGAGGCTTTTGTATGAAATTGGCCGGAAAGCTTCTAAGAGGGTTTCAGACATTTTTATCATCCAAGTTCCTTAAGGATGCGGATGGTAATTTTGTGGATGCGGAGCTTCCTAAAAAATATGAAAGTTTGATATCGGCTGAAGAATGGGAAGCTTTCAAATCCAAAAGACAAGACCCGGTTTTTCAAAGAATAAGTGCTACAAATCGGGAAAGAGCATCAAGTCCCGCATATCCGTACCGAAAAGGACGTGTCGGATATGGACGTTTAGAACAATCCATGGTAAGTATTTTTAAATTGCGATAACAAATTTGTTCATCATATATTAGTTTTATCTGATCAAATTGTATGACTTAATGTGTAGCTGCAGAAGGAGGAAAGTTCAGAAACATCTCTTCCTGCACATGTTTTGTGGAAGGAAGCCCGTGTGGGCAAATCTGGAGTTCCTCAAGAAGAAGTTTTACACGTATACCAGAAATGTGTAAGTATAACATTTTTTCATTATTTGAATAACATTTTTATACACAAATATTTGACAAGTGTACGGTATTCATCTGATTTTTCAGGAGGAGCTATCTCAGTCTTTATCTCCCGATGATACTAGGAGCATACTTGGTCGGGCATTAGATGTCCCTGAGTATTCTGGTCGGGTGAGGGGTAAGGGATTTGGAGTCACTCCGACCTCCCTGAGTATTAAAAAAGGAAAGGCTCCTAGTAATCGGGAGCTTCATGCAAGAATGGAAGCCATGCAAGTTGAGCTTGATGCATTGAGGAGAGAAAGAGAGGTTAGCGCCTCAACAGTATACAGAGATGCTTCGGACAAAGACAGTATCAACTGTACCTTTCAGCCGAACATTCCAGAGGTAATTACATATAATTGTCTTAAATTGAACTATTTGCTTAAATTATGTATTTGACATATATACACATTAACGATTTCTTGTTATTATTGGTTTTAGGGCATTTCCCATTGTCAGCTGTATTTGTCGTCACCATACTATCGGATGGTTGGCAAGGGAAAAGTGCATAACGTTAGCGGAGTATTACTCCACACTAGAGAGCTCCCTGCTGGATGTTTGAAGGTATCAGTTGATATTGCAGTTGAGCCGAATGCAGCATTACCATATCCTAGCGATGATTCGGATGCAACAACGGTGCACGAAGCAGTAGGTTCGTTTGTTGCATGGCCGACAAACCTCATATGCGTAGGATATGAGGTATGATTAAAACTTATGTTAACTTCCTTGGTATATTCAAAGTCTAAAATTTATGCTTAAAATTTTACTAACATATTTTCCTATGTTAAATAGACTCCCACAAAATCCAAATCAAAAGATAGTGCGATTCCACGGCATACCGAGTCCACGGTTTCAAGAAAAGAGGTAATATACAATTATATGACATATATTCATGGAAGTTGTTACATTCTTAATTTGATCTAACTATTTATATGACATGTAGCTTCAAGAAAATGAGGCTAGCAATGCCTCCGCACAACAAAAAAAGGAGGTTAGCAACGCCTCCGCACGGGTACAAAGTTCTGGTGCTAAGAAGTTAGTAGCTAGGAAAAAACCTACCACCAAGTATAGGTCGTGCCTCAGGACATTTCTAGAGATGACCGATATACCGTCCGGAGGTGTTCGGACTGTACATATGGAGGTAGGGATTTTCGGCTTTGATTACGAACAAATGATTGGTAATGAGGACTTCATGCAAGTTTTTGGTCGTGAAGAAATTGGCGTCAACGTTGTCAATACATATGTTAGGTAAATCCGGACTACTTTGTTTTATTAATTAAACAACTTATGTTAATGATGTTTACTTTATGTTAATGATGTTTTTATATTAGGTTTTTGTATGACAAATTGATGCGCCCCAATGGTTTGGACGTGTCATTCGGATTCTTAGCACCCGCGACCGTCAACTATAGTTTAATGTTAAGTAGACCGGATACCGTGACGGAGTACGTTCTTCGTATCCTCATGGACAATAAAGATGCGGAGAAGTTGTTTTTTATACCGTTTAATAACGGGTTAGCATTTCATTCTAAATTCATCTATTATAATTATTTTCCAAGTTACCATCTAACATTTGCCTAATCATTACAGTGGACATTGGTTGTTGCTCGCAATCAATCCTATCCGAGAAATTGTGTATTATCTTGACTCGTTAGGAAATGATTGGACAACATACCCGGATATGAAGGTCCTAATTGACACGTAAGTGAGAATGTTCAAAATTTTTCTTAGTTTATGTGAATTGTTCTAATTGCTTCATTTTTATTTTATTAGCGTCCTACAAGCTTTTCGGGCCCAACGAGTTATCCAAACCTCAAGGAGGGGCGCCAACTCCATTACATGGATTAAAGTGGCGGTATATTTTTAATTACCGCGTTTTTTATTATATTAGTGATGACTACACTTGATAAAACTTAGGATTTATAATCCATATTTTTTTTCATATGTAGTGTCCTCGTCAACGTAATCAAATAGATTGCGGGTATTTCATGTTGAGGTTTATGCGAGATACTCTCATGTTGGGCCGATTAGAGATTCCCACCGATGTATGTATTTCTAACTTATGAGTTATTTTTATATTTACACATATCTCATATAATTAAATAGTTGGAATTAATTCAAAATATGTTATATTATTATGTAGTACTTTGATGAATTCAAGTGTGCATCTTATACAAAGGATCAAGTGGACGAAATCAAAGAGGAGTGGTGTCAATTCATGATAGAGCTCAAAGTGTGTAATTAATGTGTACATTTGTAGTAGTATATGTAATGACTTATAAATGTAAACATAAATTTGTATATATTTTGATACATTTATGGCAAATTTGGTTTGAATTGGTTAGCCAAAAATTGGTAAAAAAAAGGCCAAAATGGCATATATAAAATGTGATAATTGTCTGCCAAAATCTGGTTGAAAACAGGTAGAAATTCTGGTTTATAAACCTGGAAAAAATGTGGTTTCAAACAAATCCTTCAAAAAATTTCGTATACCTTAGACAGCGCTTTTGTAAAAAGCGCTGTCTAAGGGGGGGATTAGAAAGCGCTTTAGGCAAAAGCGCTGTCTAAGGGGGGGGCTTAGACAGCGCTTTCTGAAAAGCGCTGTCTAAGGTATACCTAAAAAAATTAAAATAGGAGGGGCTTAGACAGCGCTTTTGGCTAAAGCGCTGTCTAAGGGGGGGGGCTTAGACAGCGCTTTTCAAAAGCGCTGTCTAAGGTGTACCTAAAAAATTTAAAATAAGAGGGTCTTATAAAGCGCTTTTGGCCAAAGCGCTGTCTAAGGGTGGGGGATTAGACAGCGCTTTTAACATTTTAAAAAGCGTTGTCTAAACCTTTAGCAGCGGAGGTTTAGACAGCGCTTTAAAGCGCTGTCTAAGGCTAAAAAAAGCGATGTCTAAGGTCTTGTTTGTTGTAGTGGAATGCACGAATCAGAAATGAGAAAAGTGTCATTTTGCATAATTTGCACTTGGTGAGATAAGCATTCTATGCTCATGCTCTCTTGGGCCTCTCAGCACATGTAGCTTTCATTTTCCACCCTTGATTCAAATCCAGTCACTCCTGGCCCTTAGATTCAAGTGTCACACTTGTTTCATGACTTTTGCCAATTTGCATGTTTGGGAGGGATTTTTTCAAAGTGCACGAAAATGACCATTTCTTTTGAGCAAAATGCTTCAAATGCAATGCATATTAAGTTGGAAACAAGATTGGGCCTGTACCATGTCACAAAATTCAAGTTTGAGCCTTTTTGCACTTGGTGGCTTTTGGAAAAATTGAATTTTTCCCTAGGATATGCAAATTTTCGAAGAGGCCACAAGGAGCTCTAGGAATCCAGTGAAAATGTACTTGTACTTTTTGAAAATGGGAGCCCTTAATCTTCAACTTTCATGTTTGACTTTGGTCCATTTGAAGAATTTTTGATCATGTTAAGGCCACTTGAAAATTAGGGCAAAAGTTGCCAAATTTGGAAAATTCCATAAACCAACTTTGTACCATTTTTGCAAAACCCCTCAAATCTCCATGATTCTTGAACTTTAGGCATTCCAAACCTCTTATAACATTGTAAGGACCCCTCTTGGCCAAATAAATTGGGTTAGACCCCTTGAAATTGCACAGTTGACTTTTTATGGGCTTTATTGACTTTTTCCTTCATCTGCAAGCAACTGAGGCATTGACTGACTTCCCCATGGAATTTTCTCATGAAATTTGACACATAGGATACTATTAACATATAGAAGACCTTGCCCAAAAGAAATGGCCAAAGTTGTGAGATCTTGGTGCTTGAATCACAAACCCTAATTTGGGTGCCTTGTATAGGAGCTTTGCCTTGTCCTGAGATCTCTGATGATCATGCAATCTTCTGAGATTTTGCCAATGGACTTGAACTTGTAAATGGAGTGTAGACTCACCATAGAACTTGTACAAACTCATTGGGACCCTTGTCATGGCTTGAAATGCTTCTAGAACCTCCACAGATGACCATGTGCTTGATGCTAGGACATGAGGGATGTTATGCTTCATCTTTCCATGATATGATGTTGAGGGCATGGTAAGAGTATGATGAATATGATATGATATGATGCTTAAAAGGAAGAGGGAAAATTTGGGGTGTTACAGCTGCCCCTATTCAATCATCAGTTAATCTGAAAAGGACGATAGTACGGGCTATCGACCATTCAAGATAAACTGTGGTTGAATACCAAGAAGACCAGAAATTTACACTCTGACGAAGAATGCAACACAGGGAAATAAACCCAACCAGATGACGCTCCGGGGATATGAAAGGAGAGAAAAAGCAGACGAGCTTCTTCCAAGTTGAAACTGATATCTGGAATAAGAATGCGTTGACAGACGAGTCTTCAAACAATCCTGTGACGCCAGGAACTGGACATACGAGTCCACAAACACTGCACCAACATATGGCTTGAGACAGATGAGTCCCCTTCAGATTTACCTGTTATGCCAGGACCGGTATGCACTTAAGTCTGTGGGATAGACATGCAATCAAGGTAGACGAACCTTCTTCATATATTATCCGCGGATATATGGTATAAGACAGACGAGTCTTCTTCGAGCAAACCTGTGACGCCAGGTGCAGCAGCAATAATTGGTGCCTGAGACAAACGAGCCTCCTTCGGATTTATCTGTTACGCCAGGACCGGTAACCATTTTGACATTAATTCCCACTATCAGGATTTGAAACCTCTTCAATACAGACGAGTATTGGATGATCATCAAGATAACACAGACGAGTGCCATAAGTCAATGATACCGACGAGTATCAGACGATGATCCGAGAAACACAGACGAGTGCTTCAGGCGATGATACAGACGAGTATCAGCAACTGGTATAGACGAATACTAGAAACTCAAACACAGACGAGCATTTGAAGTAGTCACAGAACTACCAGGATAAACAGCAAATCCATACATACATATGTATAGGCTAACATAGACGAGCGCTGGGATTGATACAGACGAGTATCCAAACAAAGCAGACGAGCTTCAAATAGAAAAAACAACACAGGCGAGTGTTGGGGATGATACAGACGAGTATCCACCAATATCAGGCATACCAAACACAGACGAGTGCTGGAAAGTTGCAGACGAGCAACAGCTGAAATTACATATCAAGCACAGACGAGTGCAACAAAGGATCCAATACCACACACAGACGAGTGTTGGAAAGTTGCAGACGAGCAACAACAAATGAGATATCACAACACAGACGAGCGTTGAGAGTTGCAGACGAGCAACAACAAAGATTATATGCCAAACACAGACGAGTGTTGGGGAGTTACAGACGAGCAACATCAAATATCATATCAGAACACAGACGATTGCTGAGGAGTACATCAAAGATATAACCGAACATAGACGGGTGTTGGAAAATTGCAGACGAGCAACACAAGGTAATCACAAATCACTACTGGGGAGAGAAAACGAGCAATACCAAAGGGCCAACACAGACGAGTGTTGAAAGATGCAGACGAGCAGCAACAAAGCAGTAATATGTCCTTGCTGAGGAAAACTCCGCTTAGGGATAACACAGACAAGTGTTGAAAAACGTAGACGAGCAGTAGACAAATGCCTGATTGGCCATAAGAGTTACAACTCTGCAGGGGAAGACAAGTCAAGAGGTCTGGATACCCAACTCTGACTGAGGTGATGAATACCTGACTGTATCATCAAATTACCCAAAAGTATGGCAACTTTGCTGGGAACTATTTCACTGACGGGAGTGAAAATCAAATATGAACTCTGTGGGGATAGGATCATCTGCAAACTCAGCTGGGGAAGCTGCTTGGACAAAAATCTAGCTGGGGAGAGAATCTGCTGATTCAAAGCTCTGGCTGAGAAAAGACTCTTGCTGAGGATAGAAATCTGATAATTCCAACTCTGGTGATGTCAGGCTTTCAGATACCTGCTGGGTATACTCCACTGGGGAAGAATGGACTGCTACTTCACTGGGGAAGAAGAATTGCTTGGGCTGCTGCCAAGGCTTAGTTGGAGAAAATATCTGCTAGAGATATCAGGCTTTCAGATACCTGCTGAGCGAAGAAATCCCTTCTTGGGGAGATACTCTACTGGGGAAGAGTAAATTGCTTGGGAGAATGTGACGCCATCCCGTAACCTGCAACAAAAGAAAACACAAGTGTGCCCCAGGGATTTGCATGGAATGATCTGTTCATCCATCGTCACCCGACACTCAAAGAGGGTTACAGTTTCCCTGCATGTCAGTTTTCTTTTCAAAACTATCACCATGTTTAGATGCAATGCTATTTTTGCTGAAAATTTAGGACATTTTGCAAACAAAAATAAACTCACACAGCTTTTTGACTGAATATTATTTTTATTGAATGGCCTCTGAATAGGCAAAGATTTTACATCAGGAAGCAACCACCTGGAAGGAGGTAGCCACCATAAAAATTGAGAAAAGAAACTATCCTAATGGTAATGTACATGGCATTCCAAGGAGTTCCATTTCTGCTATGACCTGCATGTCTTCGAGACTCTGCATTCTGCTTTGGCTTTCTGAGAGGATGGGGGGACTATTTCCTATCCTTCTAATATTGTAAAGTTGTACGAAACGATGGCATGGTTCAAATTACTCGGATCACAGTTGTTCGCTTATTCCCTTGTTTTGCGTGGATCGCCCTTTCGGGTTTTCAATCCACCGGGATACCCTTTTTTGCCTGAGCTGTCCAATGTGGCTTTTCAACTCAGAGGGTGTACATTTTTTATTTATTTCCCTAACTTTTGCCCGAGCTTTTTTATTCTGTTTTTAGCTCGCCGGGATGCCCTTTTTTTTGCCTGGACTATAATTTTGTTTTTGTGTCCAGCGGGTCTCTTTATGCGAAGTATTTTTTAACTGCGTCCGAGTTAACAGGGGACTGGAAGTCATCTCCATCCATAGTGGTGAGCATCAGTGCTCCTCCTGAGAAGACTTTCTTCACTATGAATTGTCCTTCGTAGTTCGGGGTCCACTTGCCCCTGTGATCTGAACCTGGAGGAACGATCCTCTTCAACACAAGCTCTCCCACTTGATACTCTCGAGTACGTACTCGTTGGTCGAATGCACGCTTCATTCTCCTCTGATAAAGCTGACCATGACAGATAGTCGCTAATCTCTTTTCCTCAATTAGACATAGCTGATTGTAACAAGCACGCACCCATTCAGCCTCATCAAGCTTTACATCCATCATCACACGCAATGAAGGAATCTCTACTTCAACAGGCAGGACTGCTTCCATGCCATACACCAGAGAGAAGGGAGTTGCCCCTGTTGACGTCCTGACTGACGTTCGGTACCCATGCAAAGCAAATGGTAACATCTCATGCCAATCTTTGTAGGTGACAACCATTTTCTGCACAATCTTCTTGATATTCTTGTTAGCTGCCTCTACCGCACCATTCATCTTTGATCGGTAAGGAGAAGAATTGTGATGCTGTATCTTAGAGTCCCGACACAAGTCTTCCATCATCTTGTTGTTGAGATTAGAACCATTGTCAGTAATGATCCTTTCGGGCACTCCGTATCTGCATATGATATCCCTTTTCAGAAATCTTGCCACCACTTGACGAGTGACGTTGGCATAAAATGCTGCTTCTACCCATTTGGTAAAGTAATCAATCGTGACCAGGATGAAGCGATGACCATTTGAAGTAGTTGGCTCGATCTTCCCGATCATGTCAATGCCCCACATAGAAAAGGGCCAAGGAGATGACATGACATTGAGCGGGCTTGCGGAACATGCACTTTGTCTGCATATATCTGGCACTTGTGGCACTTACGAGCGAATGAACAACAGTCTGCATCCATTGTCATCCAGTAATACCCTGATCTAAGCAATTTCTTAGCCATAGCATGCCCTCCTGCATGGGTACCGAAAGATCCTTCATGGACTTCCTGCATCAACAGGCTTGCTTCGTGTCTATCCACGCATCTGAGCAAGACCATGTCAAAGTTTCTCTTATACAAAACCCCGTCTGTGTTCAAGAAGAAGCTAGCAGCAAGTCGCCTCAAGGTCTTCTTGTCATTGGAAGATTCCCCAGTTGGGTATTCTTGCTTTTCCAGGAATAGCTTGATATCAAAATACCAAGGTTTCTCGTCATACACGGCGTCTACAGAGAAGGCATGAGCTGGAGCGTCAAGCCTGGATATGTCAATTCTGGGCACATAATTCCAACATAATACTTTGATTGACGAAGAGAGAGTGGCCAATGCGTCGGCAAACTGATTTTCATCACGTGGTATGTATTGAAGTTTAACTGTTGTGAAGAACGTCAACAGTTTTCTAGCATAATCCCTGTATGGAATTAAATGCTCTTGATGCGTATACCACTTGCCAGTAACTTGGTTAATGACGAGGGCTGAATCTCCGAATATATTGAGGTTCTTAATCCGAAGATTAATTGCCTCCTCTATTCCCATTATACATGCCTCGTATTCCGCTTCATTGTTGGTGCAGCCAAAAGTAATTCTGGCAGCGAAGGGTAAGTGAACACCTTCAGGAGTAATGAGTACGGCACCAACTCCACGACCATTGATATTGACTGCCCCATCAAACATCAACTTCCATTTGGATTCAGGGTCAGGCCCCTCCTCCGGAAGTGGTTCCTCATAATCGTTTGCTTTGAGGTACATGATGTCCTCATCAGGGAAATCAAACTTCATTGGCTGATAATCATCTTCAAGAGGTTGCTGTGCAAGGTAATCCGACAATACACTTCCCTTGATGGCTTTCTGAGAAGTATATTGGATGTCGTATTCAGTTAAATCATCTGCCACCTAGCAACCCTTCCGGTCAACGCTGGTTTCTCAAAGATGTACTTGACAGGATCCATTTTGGAAATGAGCAGTGTGGTATGAGTCAACATGTACTGCCTCAGTCGGCGAGCAGCCCATACCAAAGCGCAGCAAGTTTTCTCGAGCAGTGAATATCGGGATTCACAGTCGGTAAACTTTTTGCTAAGGTAATAAATAGCGTACTCTTTTCGACCAGACTTGTCATGTTGGCCTAGAACACACCCCATTGACCCTTCTAGCATGGTCAAGTACATGATTAGAGGTCTTCCTTCCACGGGAGGCATTAGAATTGGAGGCTCCTGCAAATATTCTTTTATTTTGTCGAAAGCTCTTTGGCAGTCATCGTTCCACCTGACTGTTTGCTCTTTTCTTAGCAACTTGAATATTGGTTCGCACGTGGCAGTTAGATGAGATATGAACCGAGAAATGTAGTTCAACCTCCCTAAAAACCAGCGCACTTCTTTTTCTGTTCTCGGTGCAGGCATATCTTGAATAGCTTTTACTTTAGCAGGATCTACCTCAATTCCTCTTTGACTAATAATGAAACCCAGCAGCTTCCCGGAACGCACTCCGAAAGTGCACTTGTTAGGATTCAACCTCAGCTTGTACTTGATCAGTCTATCAAAAAGCTTCTTCAGGTTGACCAAATGCTCTTCTTCGTCTCGGAACTTAGCAATCATATCGTCCACATAACATTCAATCTCCTTGTGTATCATGTCATGGAACAATGTGACCATCACCCGTTGATAAGTTGCCCCGACGTTCTTCAAACCAAAGGGTATGACCTTATAGCAAAATGTACCCCACGGGATAATGAACGTTGTCTTCTCCATGTCCTCCGGTGCCATCTTAATCTGATTATATTCGGAGAAGCCATCCATGAAGGAAAACACCGAGAATTGAGCAATATTGTCCACCAGCACGTCAATGTGTGGCAACGGAAAATCATTTTTTGGGCTTGCTCTATTAAAATCCCGGTAGTCAACGCACATCCGGACCTTGCCATCCTTCTTTGGTACAGGTACAATGTTAGCTACCCAAGGTGGGTAACTAGTCACAATAAGGAAACTGGCATCCCATTGCTTCTGAACCTCCTCTTTGATCTTCATCGCCATGTCAGGACGAGTTCTTCTCAATTTCTGCTTCACAGGAGGACATTCCTCTCTCAGAGGTAGCTTATGCACAACGATGTCGGTATCCAACCCTGGCATATCTTGATATGACCAAGAAAAGATATCCACATACTCCTTCAGCATATTGATCAGCTCTTCTTTGACGTCGGCCTGCAGACTGGCCCCAATTTTGATCTCTTTCTTTGCATCTTCACTGCCAATGTTGATGATCTCAATCTCTTCTTGATGAGGCTGAATAACCCGTTCCTCCTGTTTCAACAATCTGACCAATTCTTCAGGGAGGTCACAGTCTTCCTCAACCCCTTCATAAGCTTGGTAGACTGGATTGTCAAAGTCATGCATAGTCATAGCAGGAACATTATCCGTGGAATCCGGATGATCAACACTGCACAGATGATGTGCTTATTCAGAATCTGCTTATTTTGAAAAAGAGACACTAACACAAAAACAAAAAGGAAAACACATTGCCATTTTTATATTTTTTTGAAAAAGTTTAAAAACAAAGAAAGAGAACACAATTTGTCTGAAAATATCCTTTTATTTCATAGCAAAATAAGATGCAATACAAAACATGGTGGCCCAATACAATGGATCCAAGCATCTTGGGCAGAATGTTGGATTTGACAATGCAGTATGCTAATAAAAGGAAACAAAATAATTACTCTGAGAGCCAGGTGACTTGAACAATATCTTCAGCAGACCAGTTTGTTAGCCCCTCGTCGGGCGCACACGGGTGGATTTAGTTGTCCCAGTCACCGTCACTGTCCCCATCTTGGCTTGCTGTACAGATCTGATTACGGTCGAGCAACCCAGCACTCGTAAACGTGATAACCTTACCACTTGGAGTAGACCCACCAGGCTGATACCCTAAGCCAAACTTATCATCTTTCTTTTCCAGCTCTAACAGCTTGCCCCGGCCTTGGGCACTGCCTGATTGAACAACCTCTTTTGCTTCCCTGTAGGAATGGATGGATGTACCCTCCTTCTCACTGCTCTTCTCCACAGGAGTCAAGATGCTGACGTTGACTACTTCGAAAGCTTGGCATAAAGTTTCATGGATTTCTCCATCCATCTCTACGTACTTGAACGTCGACAAGTGGCTTACGAATATGTCCTCCTCTCCACAAACTGTGATGACCTGGCTGCCAACCACGTATTTAAGCTTCTGATGCATGGTTGAAGTAACAGCTCCAGCAACATGTATCCATGGGCGTCCCAATAGGCAGCTATACGCAGGCTGGATGTCCATGACGTAGAAAACACTTTTGAAGACTTGAGAGCCTATCTTGACAGGCAGCTCAACCTCTCCAAAAACTGATCTTCTCGAACCATCAAAAGCTTTAACAATCAGATCACTTGGTCTCAGGACAATCCCATCAACATTAAGCTTCATCAGTGATTTCTTCGGAAGCACATTCAAGGAAGATCCTGTGTCTACAAGAACGTGCGACAACACATCACCCTTGCATTCCATAGTGATATGTAGTGCTTTGTTGTGGTTTCTTCCCTCCGACGTGAGGTCTCTGTCTGTAAAGCCTAGGTCATGGCTTACATTGACACTTCCTACAACAGCTTCAAGTTGGTTGACAGTGATTTCCTGAGGAACGTAGGCCATTTGCAGGACTTTCAGTAAGGCCTCTCTGTGTGCGGGAGAACACATTAGCAGTGATAAGATGGAAATCTTGGAAGGTGTCTGGTTCAGTTGATCAACCACCTTATAGTCACTCTTTTTGATAATCCGCATGAATTCCTCGACCTCTTTTTCAAATGTACGCTGCCCAGCAACAGGAGTAGTTGACTCATCATTCACAACTTGATTTCCTTTGGCTTTGGACGAAGCTTCAGCCTCAGGATCCCCTCTCAGCACAGGGGGAGCGAATAAACGACCACTTCTGGTGAAACCCCCAACTCCTCCGACATTCTCTACAGTCGGGTCCACAGAAACATATCTGCTCTCAATCTTCTGTCCAGCTACATATACATCTGAGCCATAATGCCAGGGAATGGCTTTATCGTCTGTGTACGGAACAGGCCCAGGTACGGTGATAGTCACGGGACTAATCTGAGGAGTATAGATTGTTATAGGCTCTCTTCTGATAGGCATGTCAGCTTCATCATAGAAAATAGTAATGGTTGACACATCATCAGCTTCTGCATTACCAACTTTGCTAAACTGCAAGGATCCATCATCAATCAAACCCTGCAAACCCATCTTCAGCTTCTCACATCCATTCTCAGCATTCATATAGTCTTCACAATCAAAACAGCAACCAGGAAACACTTGACCATTCAGCAGTCTCTCTTTCACTACCCTCAAAGGAGTCTTCACTTCTTCAATACTCAGCACAAGACTCAACTTGTCACCACCCTCAACAGCATTGACTCTTGCCCCTCCATGATTAGGCATAGGGTTCGAATTAACATTCGGCGGTGGCGCAAAGTTGATTGCTTTAGAGTCTATAAGATGTTGAACCTTGTGATGCAAAGCCCTGCACTTCTCAGTCGAGTGCCCGAGTGCTCCAGAGTGGAAAGCGAATCGTGCGTTGACATCATAACCAACTGGAAGCTCTCCAGGAGGTGGTGGTGCCAAAGTTCTCAGTTGAATCAGGTTCAAATCCAGCAGTCTTGGAAGCAAAGCAGCATAGGTCATAGGGATAACCTCAATCACCCTATTAGCCGGGCGAGTTTGCCTTGGCTGATACGGTCTCTGCTGATAGTTGGTACGGGGTTGTTGTTGTTGTTGTGGAGGAGGAGGTTGCATCTGTTACACTGGAGTAGAAGGAATTGTGACGGCTGCCATATGCTCATACGGTCTTCTATAACCACGGCCCCGGCCTCGGCCAAATACAACGTTTGTCTCACCCTCTCTTCTCCTAGGAGGTCCACTGAAAGCTTTCCTTGCTCCATTTGAGCTGCTAGCACTAGGATCTTGTATCATCCCCATCTTCAGCAGGGTCTCAACCCTTTCTCCAGCAATAACAATATCGTTGAATTTAGTGGCAGAACTGGACGTCAGTCTCTCAAGAAACACACCCTGCAAAGTCCCTATAAACATGTCGGCCAAAGGATCCAATACCACACACAGACGAGTATTGGAAAGTTGCAGACGAGCAACAACAAATGAGATATCATAACACAGACGAGCGTTGAGAGTTGCAGACGAGAAACAACAAAGATTATATGCCAAACACAGACGAGTGTTGGGGAGTTACAGACGAGCAACATCAAATATCATATCAGAACACAGACGAGTGCTGAGGAGTACAGCAAAGATATAACCGAACACAGACGGGTGTTGGAAAATTGCAGATGAGCAACACAAGGTAATCACAAATCACTGCTGGGGAGAGCAAACGAGCAATACCAAAGGGACAACACATACGAGTGTTGAAAGATGCAGACGAGCAGCAACAAAGCAGTAATATGTCCTTGCAGAGGAAAACTCCGCTTAGGGATAACACAGACGAGTGTTGAAAAACGCAGACGAGCAGTAGACAAATGCCTGATTGGCCATAAGAGTTACAACTCTGCAGGGGAAGACAAGTCAAGAGGTCTGGATACCCAACTCTGACTGAGGTGATGAATACCTGACTGTATCATCAAATTACCCAAAAGTATGGCAACTTTGCTGGGAACTATTTCACTGACGGAAGTGAAAATCAAATATGAACTCTGTGGGGATAGGATCATCTGCAAACTCAGCTGGGGAAGCTGCTTGGACAAAAATCTAGCTGGGGAGAGAATCTGCTGATTCAAAGCTCTGGCTGAGAAAAGACTCTTGCTGAGGATAGAAATCTGATAATTCCAACTCTGGTGATGTCAGGCTTTCAGATACCTGCTGGGTATACTCCACTGGGGAAGAATGGACTGCTACTTCACTGGGGAAGAAGAATTGCTTGGGCTGCTGCCAAGGCTTAGTTGGAGAAAATATCTGCTAGAGATATCAGGCTTTCAGATACCTGCTGAGCGAAGAAATCCCTTCTTGGGGAGATACTCTACTGGGGAAGAGTAAATTGTTTGGGAGAATGTGACGCCATCCCGTAACCTGCAACAAAAGAAAACACAAGTGTGCCCCAGGGATTTGCATGGAATGATCTGTTCATCCATCGTCACCCGACACTCAAAGAGGGTTACAGTTTCCCTGCATGTCAGTTTTCTTTTCAAAACTATCACCATGTTTAGATGCAATGCTATTTTTGCTGAAAATTCAGGACATTTTGCAAACAAAAATAAACACACACAACTTTTTGACTGAATATTCTTTTTATTGAATGGCCTCTGAATAGGCAAAGATTTTACATCAGGAAGCAACCACCTGGAAAGAGGTAGCCACCATAAAAATTGAGAAAAGAAACTATCCTAATGGCAATGTACACGGCATTCCAAGGAGTTCCATTTCTGCTATGACCTGCATGTCTTCGAGACTCTCCATTCTGCTTTGGCTTTCTGAGAGGATGAGGGGACTGTTTCCTATCCTTCTAATATTGTCAAGTTGTACGAAATGATGGCGTGGTTCAAATTACTCGGATCATAGTTGTTCGCTTATTCCCTTGTTTTGCGTGGATCGCCCTTTCGGGTTTTCAATCCACCGGGATACCATTTTTTGCCTGAGCTGTCCAATGTGGCTTTTCAACTCAGCGGGTGTACCTTTTTTATTTATTTCCCTAACTTTTGCCCGAGCTTTTTTATTCTGTTTTTAGCTCGCCGGGATGCCCTTTTTTTTGCCCAAACTCGTATGAGTCAATACATGTTAGTTATATAACATGTATGAGTCGATACATAGATGTATGCATCGATGCATACTGAAGCTTTGGTTATTTCAGTAAGTTAATTCAATCATGCATCGATACATATCACGAATGAATTGATACATAGCTTATTTGCAGAAACAACAATGAAGCATGTATCGATGCAAAATTTGTATGGATCGATCCATACAGAAGCAAATTCCTTTTTTTGTGATTAACAAAGAATTGTGTCGATGCAAAACAAGAATGTATTGATACATACACAGGAAAAAATGTTTTTTTTATGATTTCTCCATCATTTCTTGATCAAATTTGGTCCATAGGATTCTTGTGACCCTAATTTCATGATTTTGATCTCAAAAAGTCAGGAGTTGACCTTTTGCCCAGTCTGGTTGTCTTTTCCCCAAATCCCTGATTTTCAATCAACTGAACAATTGAACCTCTTCCAAACTGATTCCATGGATGAAGTTTGAACCCTAAGTACTTGTCATTATGTAAAAAACAACGAAGTCAAGCTTGGATCAAAATCTCACTGAGAAGCCCAGTTAATTAGAAACCCTAATTTGGCCATTTTCCTCAGGATAGTTGCACTGCTTGCATCCTTTGATCAATTCACTTCTTTTAGAATTTGTGGCCTCAAATGAAGACTTGTGGGATGTTGTGAACCCTTTGCATAAGGTTGAGGAGCTTTGTAACCCTTTGGTTGTCTTGGTATGACCTTCAATTGCTTCAGTCACTTATCACAATCCTGTACCTCAGCCATGATGAATATGATGCAATTTTTTTTTGGTTGTGACATGGCTTTGACTATGTACTTAATATGCTAGATGATATGCAAAATGAGAGGGAAAATTTTAGGGTATTACAGATGTTTAGCTCGTTCGCTATTTTTCATATGTATTTTTCTTTGTTTGTTAATGCGTTTGTTTTTGGCATGTAAGAACTTATTTGTTTTGAATGATTAATGTAATGAATATGTTTGTCTTGAAGTAATCCATTTGTATTCACTCATAATGCTTTTTTTTCTTTATAATGCCAAAATTATCCCATCTCTTGCTTAGGCAGAGAATTGGAAGGAGGATGAAGAAATTAAACGCAAATTCTCTAGTTGAATGCTTTTGATTAAAACCCTACTAATGATGTACAAGCATTGTTTCAAATTCCCAAACACCGAAGATATAAGGAGTTAATCCCTAGTTAGCCACTTCGAGCCTAGAAGTAGGAGTTTCTTTTGGATATTCCAAAACCCTTATGCTAAACCTGGGGCAGGGCAGTGTTTAGTTAATCTGGTTACACATTCAAATCGTAAGATGAAACATCCCATCAAGGAATCACTACAGCCAATGACTTGGCCGTCGCAATTTTCAGCCTTCTAATGAAGAAAAAAAAAGAGAAAAAGAAAAAGAAAAGAAAATCCCGTTAAGTCAAACACCCAAAAGGAGGTTTAGGGACCAAATAGAGCAAGTCAATCAAAAGAAGTCCTCAAATCCACAACTTCAAGCAGCATAAGATTTAGTGACCACCATACCAAAGTCAATGGGTCACCGATATCCATGAAGAACAAATAAGATGACTGTCATTTCTAGCGAACCTTGGATCATCATCTTCACTTCTTCACTATCAAGACGAATGTACGTGTCAATTTAGCTGAACATAGGATTGGAGAACATCACGGAGAATGGGTGGGTACCAAATAAACTTTGAGCCTTTATCCTTTGTTTCATAAACCGTGAACCAAGCCATGCTACAACCCTCAAAAGTCCCAATTGAAGTAGGGTTTATTTCGAAAGCATACTCAATGAGATAATGTTTCCTGACTCCTATGAGCTATGCTCAAAATGTGTGTTGGATTTGTAAAAGAAAATTAATGTCATATCCTAGCTAGTGATTCGGTCGCATGCTATTTGGATATCCTAAAAAAAACAAAAAACAAACTTCGAGACAAACATGTGTGTTGTATTAGCAGTCTCAACATTAACATTTTTTGCTCGTTAACATTTCTTGATGTCATAGAAGCTTATATATGAGTACCAGTAATGAGCTTAATCTTTTGAGGTTTGAAACCCTAATAAGTAAATGGACTACCATTTCAAAGAAATGATCATTCCCAGGGGCATGTCGCCTGAAGACTTTGCTAAACAGGGGCAAGTTGTTTCTCAGTTTGTTATATGTACAATCTAATCATCCCTCAAGACTTATTTGTGCCACATACAGTCAATCTGAGGCAGTTACGTTGAGATTCGACAAATCTCTCCAAGAGTTTAAAGACACTGGGCATTTTGAATGCCAAGTTTTCTATAAAATCCTATTGAGATGATCTCTTCTTATAAAACATTTCATTGGTGCATGACCATGTTCTCCCCTAAGTAGAGTGCTCTTGTGATCTACCTTGCAAGTATCTTTAGATGATGGGTCGTTACGCCAGGTTGCTATGATGTGTTAGGTGTAATACTCGATATTTTCTGGTGGATTTCATTTTAGTGCTCCCAGTGAGGTACTAAGTCTAGTACCCCCAATTGAGCCTTGATTCAAGTTTCCCTAGCTGAATGTGATTTTCTTCCCCAGCAGAGTACAAATTTACTTTATCCCATGGAAAAGTGGTTCGTATGGTTGTTCACTTCGATGAATTTTTGAAGTTAGAAGAATTGTCTGGTTTTTATTCCCAAGTGAAGTGTATTCCTCTCCTAAAAAAGGAGAGACTAGAGCCTCGCAACGGGACCTTATTCCATGGACGGCTCTCCCTATTCTATCTTCAGTGATGCTTCCACCTTGTCGAGACTGGTCGAGTATCTGTTTGTTGTGATGTTTATTTCATCACTAGTTTATCTCTTGTGTTTTTTCGTCTGTTTGTCAGCATAAATATAACACATATACATACATGTACATCATAACTTAATTCATACTCATGTTCATGTTGCATTCATTGATGTTCACTTCTTTCACCTTGGTCGTGTTTATCCCCAAGTGATATATGTTTCTCTCTTCAATAGAGTTGTCAGCCTTAGGCAGAAAATGTACATTCTTTCTAATTCCCCACTGAGATTTACCCTCGTGGAATATTTTTTAATTTAGTTCTCCTACCCGCAGTTGGATAGGATGAATTCCCCAGTTGATTTCATTCCTCATGGGTAAGTGTCTTATTTGACAATTTTTCTCCGGCTTGTTCCTGGATTGAATTTGGTCTTTAGCAATTTTAAAGATTGATTTTCCAGATGGAAAGTGAATTTATTTTGCACCTTTGAATACTTTGTCTCCCAGAAGGAATTTATTGAAGGTTCCCCCATTAAAGACAAACTTTGTTCTCCAACGGTGTTGCCGCAACATTCTCTTGGAGTACTTATACTTGGCAACAAGTGACAGTCTCTTTATTTGAAAAACTTGTTCTATTCATGGATTTCCCAGTGAATCGACAAATGGCAGTCTCTTTCCGAGCAGTTTTTCTATCCCAATCATGAAATTATTTTCCATCAAACAGAGTCTCTCCAAATCCTGATGAGAGGTTTGAGGATGAAGTTTTTCTGTCAACCCTTTGACGAAGACTAGTTCTTTTCTCATCAACCCTTTGACGATGTCACTCCCTAGTGAATTTTTCTTTCCACCAACCTTTCGGTGTTGATATTCCAAGACGAGTTCATTTACTGTCAACCTTTTGACGAAGACAAGTTATTTTCCGTCAACCCTTTGACGAAGACAAGTTCATTTCGCATCAACCCTTTGACGATGTCACTCCCTAGTGAAATTTCCTTTCCACCAACCCTTTAGTGTTGATATTCCAAGACAATCTTCTTTCTGTCATCCCTATGACAAGGTGTTCCTTCAATGGAGTTTTCCTTCCCGTCATCCCCGTGACGATGTATTAATTCAGTGAAGTTATATTTTGTCAACTCCATTGACAATTTCAGTTCTTCCCGTCAACCATTTGACAATGACAACGAGCGGAAGTCTCTTTATTTGAGAAGCTTGTTCTTGTCCCTGAACTTCTAGTGAATCGACAAATGGCAGCCTCTTTTCAAGCAATTTTTTTATCCCCAGCGAAGTTGTTCTTTTTGTCATATGGCATCTCTTGAAGAAGAAGGGAAGTATGGTGAAGTTATTGTTCTATCAAATGGCATCTCTCCAAGACACAGTGAGAAGTTTGATATGAACTTATTTTTCAAACAAATGGCATCTCTCCAAGAAATAGTGAGAAGTTTTTTGTGAATTCTCAATTTCCGTCAAATGGCATCTCTCCAAGACACGGTGAGAAGTTTGAGTGTGAAGTAGTTTTCCATCGTATGGCGTATCTATCATAAGAAAGGAAGTATGATGAAGTTATTGTTCTATCAAATGGCATCTCTCCAAGACACAGTGAGAAGTTTGGTATGAACTTATTTTTCAAACAAATGGCATCTCTCCAAGACACAGTGAGAAGTTTGTTGTGAATTATCAATTTCCGTCAAATGGCATCTCTCCAAGACACGGTGAGAAGTTTGAGTGTGAAGTTGTTTTCCATCATATGGCGTCTCTATCAGAAGAAGGTAAATATGATGAAATTTTTGTTCTATCAAATGACATCTCCCCAGTTCAGCAGAGAAGTTTGGTAATGAATTTTTTTTCAAACAAATGGCATCTCTCCAAGACACTGTGAGAAGTTTGGTATGGACTTACTTTTTTCAAATAAATGGAATCTCTCCAAGACACGGTGAGAAGTTTGTGGCGAATTTTCGATTTTTCATCATATGGCATCTCTATCAGAATAAGGAAAGTATGGTGAGGTTATTGTTCTATCAAATGAAATCTCTCTAAGACACGGTTAGAAGTTTGGTATAAACTTACATTTTTTTCCAAAAAAATGGCATCTCTTCAAGACACGGTGAGAATTTTGTTGTGAATTCTCAATTTCCTTCAAATGACATCTCGCCAAGACACAGTGAGAAGTTTGTTGTGAATTTTTTATTTTTCATCATATGGCATCTCTATCAGAAGAAGGGGAGTATGGTGAGGTTATTGTTCTATCAAATGGCATCTCTCCAAGACACGGTGAGAAGTTTGGTATGGACTTACTTTTTTTTCTTCAAACAAATGGCATCTCTCCAAGACACGGTGAAAAGTTTGTTGTGAATTCTCAATTTCCGTCAAATGACATCTCTCCAAGACACGATGAGAAGTTTGAGTGTGAAGTTGTTTTTCCATCATATGGCGTCTCTTTCAGAAGAAGGGAAGTATGATGAAGATTTTCATCATATGGAATCTCTATCAGAAGAAGGGAAGTATGATGAAATTTTTGTTCTATCAAATGGCATCTCCCCAGTTCGGCGGAGAAGTTTGGTAATCAATTTATTTTTCAAACAAATGGCATTTCTCCGGTAAATTTTGATGAGAAGTTTGGGGAAGATCCATGCAGATGATTCTCCCTTTATTTAAGAAATCCTTTTACATATCAATGGACCTGTATCTCTTTGAAGATCCTCTATGATGTTCAAGTAAGATTCATTTGTGGCATACAACCTCGAAGCTTGAGAAGTTTGTTTTATTTTGTCAAATACCTTTGCTTAGGCAACCATACATTTGGTAGTAGGTGATTTCTTCCTTTCAAGTCTGGAAACCCATCCAAATCCAGTTCTCGTATGGTAGACAACTTTAAAGCCAGTTCTCGTCTGGTCACATTTTCTTTAACCTATTTTTGAAAGCCAGTTCCCATCTGGTCACATTTTCTGTAACTTATTTTGAAATCCAGTTGTCGGTTGTTTACACTCGAAAGAAAATTCTCGTGTGGATTTTATTCCAGCCATGTGTGTCTGATCCCCAGTAATGCCATCTTTTTCTTCTTCCCAGTAATGTTGAGGCATTTGTCTTGCATTTTACCTTGCATATCATATCATTACAACTGCATTCGGTCAAAATTTTAGGTATTCTGATATTTAATCATCTTTCACCTCGAATGTCTGAAAGTCTTTGTCATTCATACCTTCAGGTCCAAGAAGATTAAATAGGGGCATCTCTCATACCCTAATTTTTGACCAGACTTAATATTTTTCATTCATCTGACTCATTTTTTTATCGAATTATCGATAATCAACCATTACTGCATTTTTCTTTAAAACATTTCATTAATCATACATTTACCTTTTCAAATGTCATCTTTTTATTTTAGAATTTTGTTTCGATTTTAAATTAGAAAGCTTGTCTATATTTTAATCATTTTAATCTATACTTTAGAATTCAATTCAATTTTAAAATTTATTTATAATTTCGTCTCATTTTATAATTACTTCCTTATTTTTATTTGTAGGTAAATAATTCATTTCAAGTGGTGTTAGAATTTGTTTAACTATATTAGGTAATTTTAGGACTTAATTTTTTTTAATTCAATAAATAGATTTAGAAATTTTATTTGTTTTAAATTTAGAAAATTCCTTTTATAACTTATATTATTAGTTAGTTTTATTTAAACTTAATCGTTAATTCAGATTTAACTTTAATTTAATTAAACAATTTAATTAGCTTATTCCCTTTTAAAATTAATTTGTTTTCATTAGATAGTTCAAATTATAATTTTTAATTTAGTCTATATTTTAAGTTAATTCATATCTTATTTAAGTTATAAGTAAGTTTAATTTAAATTTATTTTAATTATTTTTTTTGTATTGTTATTTAATTCATATTTTTTATTTATTGAAATTAAATTTCAATTGCCCAAAAAACCTACACCAGTACAGCTCAAAACCTGCTATCTAACCCTGCTACACTCTATCAGCTCACAGCCTGCTGCAACATACATCATACAACATGCCATAGGTCTGCTAGCATAGGGTACCCTGCAACACGCTAACTTTGTAACACAATACCTGCAAATGAAAAGAAAAAAACCTGCTACAAACACAACATTACACACCAGTTAATAAGAAATAAGTGAAATTTGAAAAGCACATGACATGATACAAGTAAAAAACGGAAAACTCTATGAAAAGGGCATAAGCTTCAACGGAAAAAGGGGGATTTTCACAAACCTCAAATCTTATCCTCAGCCAAGAAAAACCCTTCATCATCAATCTCATCCAGAAAAAAAGGGAGGCACATTGAAAAGAAACTAAGGAAAAAAAACCTTTCAAAAACCGCACCATATCAACAATCACTTCCTCGGCCCCTTCATCGATTCAGCAGTCTTCAAACCTCTCCACAAACGCAGACATTGAAAGGGAGATAAGAAGATTGTGAAAACACGTCGCTATCCTTCAACCTCTCCAAATCGAAAAACAACCAAAAACAACCACACTCCATAACACCTCCACTCTTTTTGGATTGACCTTCAACCAAACTTTCATCAATCACCTTTTAAACCATAACACACAACCTGCAACTTTTTGTGACACCAACTAAATCACCCTTCACAAACTCTTCAGAACCCTCACAAAACCTTCATAAAACACTACAATAATTCACCACCACCAATAACCAGAAACCTCACCTCACCTCAAAATCAAACCATCACCACAAACCCGCAGATCCGAAAACAATATCAAAAACTGCCGATTGAGAGAGAACTCGGACCGAAAACGAGACTCGAATCGTGACGGTGACGACGTTTTTATTCACATAGGAGAATAAGAGAGGACCGAACGGAGATTGGAGTATTGAGAGAGACACTGCTGGAAGCGATTGCGAGAGAGCGACAGAGGGTCATTGACGGAGGATCGTTGACAGAGACTCATGAGTTGTGGGTAGGGTTGTTCAAAAAAACCATGAACCGTAATGAACCGTTAAACTGAACCGAACTGAAGTTAAAATAACCGAACCATTATGTTTGGTTAATGAACCGAACCATTTATTTATTAACGGTTCTAGAACCGAACCAAACTAAAATAAACCCAACATAACCAATAGTGAACTGTGAACCATTAACTTAAACTCAAAAATGAAAATCAATTGAAAATTTGAAACTCTAAAAATATGAACCCTAACCTAAATTCCCAAATTTTCTGATTCTGGATTTTGGTGTTCGTTGTTAAATTCATTGCGATCAGTGTTGTTTCCTCTGTAACAACATGCTGTGAAAGTAGTATTGGAGAACAATCCCACCCTTTCTCACGTTTCCGGTATATACACATTCCACGTTTCACTGTTTTCTTCTTCTTCTTCTTCGAATTATCATTATCGTTAACCCTTAATCTTGTTTAATTCTTCATCTTTAGCTGTAACTCCAAGGCGTCGTTCATTCCAATCGTGTAGGCTTTTATGTGCTGGACAGGTACTTAATTAATTTCTGTGTTTTTGTTTCAATCTTGGAGATAATTGGTAAAGGACCCTTTGAATATAGGGTTTTTTGTTTTAGGTTTGTTGTGTTTATTTCCAGTGAATTGATAATCAATTATGAGTGTTCGAAATCGAAATGTGAAACCAAACACACATTTAATGAATTTGAATTCAAGGGTCTTATCTCTTTAATCTCTTGAATTCAAGGTTTCCTATTGATGTTGTTGGTTCAATATGTTTGCAGTGATACAAGAATTAAGAGGAACACTCACATGTTGTTTCACCCTCAAATTAAGAGGAACACTTCCCTTTTGTAGAAACTGTTGCTGCAAAGAATCTCCAGTCAAAGGTATGCTAATAACATTTTTGTGAACTTGGATATAGTAACATATTTTACCTGCTTCTGGAAATTTATTTATTCATTGTACTATTAACTCTGGAAAGTTATGATCTGTTGGAATAAGTACTTTTTATAAAGACTTTCTGTCATGGTAGGTTTCTACATAACTCTCTATGATATATTTATATTATGGTAGAACACTTAGAAGTCATAGGAGGGACATTCATGGAAGTTCCAATTCCAAAAGCCACAACAGAAACACAGTTAACATTAAACCTGTAACGACCAGAAACCCAAGTTCCGATTTTCCAACGAAGTTTTCCATTAACTTTAAGACTCAAAACCAATCTTCCAGAAACTTGATCATGGCCCATTTGATAACCAATGGAAGGAGCAACAGGTAAACCATTTCCTATCAAAGAAGATGACAGGAGATTGCTCTCTTGCTGTCCTTGGTAAAAGGGTGGCACAAATGAATCACTGGTAATTTGTTGATTCTTGTAAGTTGCATAAACTTGAAACTCGTCGTAGTAAATGCTAACTTTTTGGTTTGGATTTTTGGAGACGAGAGTGAGTTGGATTGATGAGTTGAGGATTAGTCCTGTGAGGTTGAGTTGATAGATGTCAAGTTCTTGAAGAGAGAATTGAGGTTTTGATGGTTTGAGGATGAACTAGATGAGAAGTATGAGTAAGAGGATGAAGTAGAGGATTTGGAGGACAAATTATCCATGATTGAAGGACAAAATTTATGTGATGGAACTATTGAATGGAAATAGAAATTATGAAATGCCATGTTGATTCTTTTAGATGTTAAGATCTTTGGTTTTCTTTGTTGACAAAATTGTTTTAGATGTTAAGATCTTTGGTTTTCTTTGTTGGCAGAATTGAATAAGAATGTCAAGTTTTCTTTTCTATGCATACAAACAGTAGTTGGATACTCTCAAACTTTGAATATCAAGTATTTGTACTAGAAAAAACAAAAGCAAAAAGGATAGTAGTGGGTTAATGAGTTGTATATGGGATTGGAAACAAAGTAAAACTGAGTGAGAAGTTGCACAGAAGATTGTTCTTTATTTATAGGTAAAATGTTAGTGGTTACTTTCTTAAAGAAAAATTCAATAACTTTTATATCAAACATAGTATACAAAATTTAGATGATGACACAACTATTAGGATCCTCTTCAACGCTAACAGCACCGTAATAAGAATTGTATTGTGGTTTCATACGATGATAGTAATTAGCATGTGTTCCATAGAATATGAAAGGATCAATAATATTTGTTGTTGAATCCTTATTATCATCTTCCTTCTTTTTAGGTTCTTCTTTCTTTTCTTCTTTAGCTGCTCCAACAGAATCGATTTCAGCATGACAAAACTTCCTTAATTTAGCCACTACACGTACTGGATCAATATCTCCTATTAAGGTTAATTTTTTGTCTTTCATGTCCATTGGAACTGATTCCACCCCTGCAATAATATTACAAATAACATCTCAGTATATATATCACTAAAACAATTCAATTGAATTGAATTTAACTTCATGAAACAAAACAAATAAAGTTACAATAGAAGTACTTGAATGTCAGGGTTGAAAAAAAAATCAGGTTTAGCTATTACTGACCTTCATTGTTATGGAACTTAGGAAGAAGAACTGTTGATGCAAATTGCAGTAGAAATGAAGAATATAAAGATGCAGTGAAGCTATGATATTTCAAATGAAACTAAGTTATGAAGTAAAGATAATTTGTTGATTCTTGTAAGTTACATAAACTTGAAACTCGTCGTAGTAAATGCTAACTTTTTGGTTTGAATTTTAATGATGTGTAAATTCTTCCTCTGTGCCTGTTTGTTTGCTGCTGGGAGTAGTTCAGTTTTTGTTGCTGGAGTAGTTCAGAGTCTGCTTGATATTAGTATTCTTGGGTAGTCGTGGTTATGCTGTCTTCTGGTGTGGGGGTTTATCTTTGTATTATCATATTGGTGCTGATATAACTATTTTGATGTATACTTGCAGTTTGTACTTGATATTATTATCCTTTCTCCTGACAAAGCGCATGAAAAATCATAAATGTTACTTCTTTTCTACACTTTGTAATTGCTACATGATTTGATATTTGTTACATCTCTTAATTTTTATGAAACAGATGACAGAGGAGGTAGAGTATACAAGTCTTACAACTTCAGCTAGCCCTCGTGATGAAGTTATATTGCCACCACATCCCAATGAAAAAAAGCGTCAATTACGGTCTGATATGTGGAACCACTTCACTATGATGGAAGGTGATGAGAAAAAGGCTAAATGTCAATATTGTGGAGTCTTAATTAAGTATAGTAATGGAACAAGTGGTATGCGGACTCATCTCGGTAGATGCACTGCTTATGATCATGATAAAACCCAAGCAACACAACCAAATAAAAGGAGAAAAACCACTACAGAAGGACAAGTAGGTTGTTCTCAAATCTATCTAAGTTTGATCAAGATGCATGCCGAGCGCAACTTGTGAAAACATTTGTGTATGCTGAGATTCCATTTCGTTTTGTGGAGAATGAGGAATTTAGAAAACTACTAATCACCTTGCAACCTCGGTTTTATATCCCATCACGGTCTACAATGAGGCATGATATTTGGGCGCTCTACCTTGAAGAAAAGGAGAAATTGAAAAAAAATATTGCCAAATTGTGGAAGAGTTTCTTTGACCACTGACACTTGGACTTCAACTCAAAACTTAAGTTACATGAGTTTGACCGTGCATTTTGTGGATAGTGAGTGGAAGATGCATAAGAAAATCATCAACTTTTGTCAAATCACAGGGCACTCGGGACACGTGATTGGGAAATATGTTGACGATTACTTAAGAAGTTGGGGGTTGAGTCAAGTCATGACCATAACGGTTGACAATGCTTCGGCAAACACCAATATGATTAAGTATCTCAACATAAGGATGAGGTCTTGGAGTAATCTTGTTTTGAATGGGGATTTTGTCCACATGCGTTGTTGTGCTCATATCTTGAATTTAATTGTAAAATCGGGATTGAAAGAGGATAAAAGTTGCATAAGAAATATCCGTCATGCGGTTAAATATGTCAAGTCTTCTCCAAGTAGACTAGTCACATTTATGAAATGTGCAGTGCAAGAAAAAGTTACATACAAAGGTGCTGTTATCCTTGATGTTGAAACCAGGTGGAATTCAACTTATTCAATGTTGAAGGCTGCCTTACAGTATCAAAAAGCTTTTGACTTGCTCTATGCACGGGATAAGACATTTCACGAAGAAATGGACAAAACAAACCAGGTAGTTAAGAAAGAGGATTGGACATATGTTGCATCAGTACTTCCATTGCTTTAGATGTTCTATAAATCTACAAATCGTTTGTCTGGATCATTATATGTCACTAGTGCTTCATATATGGCAGAGGTATTCACCATTGGAAAAGGGATCAATAAGAATTTAAAGAGTAATAACGAGCACATCAAAAATACGACGAGTAAGATGAAAGGTAAATTCAACAAATATTGGGGAGATCCTGACACACTAAACATCTTATTATTGATTGCTTTTGTTCTTGATCCAAGAGTGAAAATGTCTATCGCAGAGTTTTATATTGATCTTTTATATGCTAACACCGGAAAAGTCGATGATTTAAAGAAAAAAGTGAAGTCTTCTCTTTCAAAACTTTATGTTCAATATCGGGGTTTTGACGACTCTCAATCTAGCCAAATAGACACACCACCGAATGAGGATGATGATGATGATATTTTCTGTCACTATAGTCAAGAAACTGGGCATAAGTCTGATCCTATGACTGAAATTGAATAATATCTACAAGAAGCACGGGTGCCACACCTTAAAGCGGTTGAGTTTGACATCTTAGGTTGGTGTAAAGCCAACTTAACTAGATATCCTATTTTGGAAAGCATAGCTCGGGAAGTGTTGGCTATTCCCGCCTCTACCGTAGCTTCAGAATCTGCTTTCAGCACTGGCGGAAGGGTTGTTAGTGATTATCGCACTTGTCTAACTCCTAAAATGGTGGAAGCTCTTGTTTGCACACAAGACTGGTTGAAAGGAAAATCACTCTCCTTATTTTCTGAGGAAGGCCTTGATGAGATCCATCAATTAGAGCAAGGTAATTTCTATAAACTGTCTCTTAACTGAAAACTTGTCATTAAGCTTTTCTAATCTATGTAGGAAACATATACTAATGTTATTGGCTAAATTGTAGTATGTATGAATACTTGATTGGTTTTTTGCGATGTATTTTTAATTAGATCTTGATACATTTAGTGTGCATGTGATTGTGTGTGGAATGACAAAATGGATCACTTCAGTTTATTTTCTAATTAAAATGGATCACTTCAGTTTGATAACATGGTTTATGAGATATTTCTTTTATATACTTGAGAAAGTTGCATGTTATTGATATAACTTACTGTTCTTGATGAATCAGAAATTTGGAGTTGGAACTTATTTGTATTTGACATTTGAATTATAGAAGCACTTGTTTGTTAATGATTCTCTTTATGACTTTTATTTACTTTCTTTGAACTAATATTGAAAGTAATTTTTTATTATGTTTTGTAGAGATAACATCTCCGACATCGGCTAATTTTGATGATGATGATGAAGACCTTGCAAGTTAAAAGAGTATCAGAACAACATAGTTTGATTTTAGTTCATTTTGGTTGGCACATATTAATTATGATATACTATTGGAAAAACTCTTTCTTGGAATTACTTTTGGTTTTAATTAAGGAGTTACTCATGTTTTTATGAGACAATTTTGGCATAGGAAACTTGTCATTTGAATTTAATATCTGATACTATGGGTACTGCATGTGCCAACCATGTTTATGATAAAATTATGGAAATTGCAATTGTTTTGAAACAAAACAAAAAGTTCCAATAACCACAACCACAGTTGTAAAATTTGAAACAAATGCTCAATAACTCAAAATTCAAACAACAGGTCCCATATTCATACAGGGCATCCAAAATTGATCTAAATAAAGATTATTAAAAGTAATATAAAAGGCAAAAGCGTATAAGAAAAAAGTCTAAAATAAGTGCTTTTAAAATAAGTCTAAAATAAGAGCTTTTAAAATAAGTTTAAAATAAGTGCTTTTAAAATAAGAGCTTTTAAAATAAGTCTAAAATAAGTGCTTTTAAAATAAGTCTAAAATAAGTGCTTTTAAAATAAGTTTAAAATAAGTGCTTTTAAAATAAGTCTAAAATAAGTGCTTTTAAAATAAGTTTAAAATAAGTGCTTTTAAAATAAGTCTAAAATAAGTGCTTTTAAAATAAGTCTAAAATAAGTGCTTTTAAAATAAGTCTAAAATAAGTGCTTTTAAAATAAATTTAAAATAAGTGCTTTTAAAATCATGTTAGTTGTGTCTGAAATGATTTTTTTTTAAATAATTGCTTTTAAGTAAAATAAGTTTAAGATGTTTTTTTATTAAATAATATAAAAAAACAAAGTATAATGGTTCGGTTCTTTAACAAATGGTTCGGTTTGGAAAATTTTGTCTTCTAATGGTTTGGTACAGTTCGGAGTTCCGAACCGTTATAGAAAACCAAAAATTTTGGTTCAGTTTAGTTCTAAAAAAAATGGAAACGGTTCGGTTCAGTTTGGATGACCTTATATAATGGTTCGGTTCGGTTTGGTTCAGTTTTCTCACAAAACCATACCATGAACAGCCCTAGTTGTGGGAAGTGTTTGTTTCTCGTTTAGAATCACGTTTGGGGATGAGGACTTTGGATTCGTTTTCGTTTCCCTTTTACTCACAAAAAATATGATTATTTATTTTAGACCTTTCTTTTATTGTTATTTTGACTTTTGTTCATTCTCTTAGTAGTGAACTCTTTGTGATCATGTTTGATGGGCTAGGAAGCCCAAACGGACCTACTAACACCACACTCAGTCTCCTACGCACACCTCCCCCATACCTTTCTATTTTCTTTTAATTTTTATTATAATCTCTTATTTATCTTCTTGATTTTTTGTTTCTTAATTGTCATTTAGTTTAGATTAAGTGTTGTGTTTTATGGTTAGAGTTTTAATGTTAATTGTTTTAGTTGATTTAGTGATTTATTTATTTTTTGATACTAGTCTTGTTTAATTATATGTTAATTTTGACTTTATTTGTTAATGTTTGATTTTAATAGAACTTTGTGAGTAGATATCATTTGCATTTGAATTTTGAGTATAACCTTAATTGACTTTCTTGCTAGAATTTTAATTTAGCTGACCATGTTGTTGGATAATATTAAGCACTTGAGGATTAACTCGGTTGATGGATGTTTCCGACAAGTATCTTTAATTTTTTTGACACGCATTAAAGAGGCAATGAACCTTCTCCGTTAGATATAACTAAAAAAACAGGTTTTATCTCTCTTGCGCCTCATCATAGTCTTGATGTCTTTTTGTGTTTGGTTGTTTATTCGTACCTCACCACCGATTCTAAACCCTAAATCTCTATAATTAATCAACGAAAGAACTGAATTCTGGAGTCTAGCATTCCACAGGTTCTTGAATGAATCATTCCTGAGGCCAGCCCCACAGGTGTGATTCATTCTCCCTTTTGTCTAAAACACACTTAACAATTAAATCTTAAACCAATGCTAATCAAGCTCTTCCATTACAAACATTCAAATTATTTTATAACAAATCAACAAAAGAACTGAATTCTGGAGTATACCATTCCAAGGGTTCTTGAATGAATCATTCTTGAGGCTTGCCCCACGGGACGTGGTTCATTCGCCCTTTCGTCTTTCAAGACACCTAATTATTACATATCAAATAACGAAAGAATTGAATTCTAGAGTCTAGCATTCCACGGGTTCTTGAATGAATCATTCCTGAGGCTCGCCCCATGGGACGTGATTCATTCTCCCTTTCATTCTAAAAATACTAAACAAGATCAAACCTTTTTCTCTAAACGAACATTGTTTAAACTCTTTCTATCTTGCAGACAAGCTAGCCCTTCAGCCTCCTATCGCGATCAGATAAGCCAACGCTTAGCAGTTAGAAAGCAGTTTAAACAATCGTTCATTAAAAAACACCAACAAATCATAGTTGTACAAACTACGAAGCTCTGACTTTCCCATTGCACAAGGGAATACGTAGGCACAAGGATTTTAATCCTTCGCGAGCACAATAATAAAATAAAATTTAATCATTTCTCTATCATAAATCACACTAATAAAATACTTCCCATTTCTCCATAATAACAATAATAATAAACACACATTTCCTGTAAAACAAACATCTTAGCAAACCATTTAGAAGACAAAGACATAAATCATCCTTTAATCGCATAGTTAGACTAAGAGGTTTCCGTTGAGTACAACGGACGTGAGGGGTGCTTATACCTTCCTCTTACATAACCGACTCCCGAACTTAGATTAGTGGTTTCGTTGACCATTTCTTATCCTATTTAGGTTGTATCTATATCTCCCTTTTCTTTAGTTAGAATAAATAGAATTAGGTGGCGACTCTGTTGTTTTTTCCGCGTTTCATCGCGAGGATCGTATTTTTCGAGGTACGATGTAATACCCCGTATTTAATTAAATGCTTTGGATAATATTAATTAAATATTAATAAGGTTCCGATGTGCTCTGAGAGTTTTCAATTGAAATAATTTGAGCAATCGACGAACTTAAATTAATTAATTAAGTATTATCTGACTCGAAGGTTTTATTAAATATTCGACTCAGAGACATTTTTTGGATACTCTCAATTCTGACTAGTTAGTGTTACTAACTGATAGATATATTGTTATTTGTTATAAGAGAGAAGGAAGGATTTTATAAGAGAAAGAAAAGAAAGTTAGTAAGGGGAAAAAGAAAGGAAAGAAGAGAAAGAAGAAAAAAAGGGAAGAGAAGAGGAAAAATGAAAAGAGGAAAACCTAGAAGCTAGAGAGCTTAGATTCATCAATCTTCTTCATCGATTCTTCATCTTAGTCATCAAACTCCTCTTCATTAACAAGGTGGGTTCGTAGTTAGATACTTTTGTTTTAGATTTTGGTTGAGTTTTAGGGTTTATGAGTTTTAGGAATTTTGTTAGAAAAGCTTGAAATCGAAAGAATAGACAGTTAAAAACTCGATAAAACCTAAGTATGATGTTTGGTATATGATTATATGCATATTTGTGATTGGATTCCGTTGTTTTGGTCCACTTTTGTAAAATTTGGAGGTTTTGGAAATGGTTTCCCGTAGCTGGTTTTTAGCAGAATTTTTTCCAGTTCGCCCCACGAACTGTAGAAATTTGCTGAGTTCGCCCCGCGAACTGTAGCTTTCAGCTGAATTATGTTTTTTTTCATGACTTTTGATCCGGGTATTCAATTTTAGTGTTCCACATATCGATTCGAAGCTAAATACATTTACAAATTGATGATGCCAAAATATATTATTTTTACCCGACTTTTCCTAAATTTTACCCGATTTTTCCGATTAACCGTAATTATGTTAAGTTAGGGAATTTGTGAACTAAAGGAAATAAAAGGTATAACTTGTGAGGTAGCTAGGTTTACCCTAGGATGATACAAACCATTTTAGAGACATGACAATACTTAGACACCGATACCCGAATTAGTATCCCCGTGTTAAGTAGTTGTAATCGGTTGGAAGTTATTTTCCCCTTTGCGTTATAATCCTAATTTAATTATGTTTAGCTCGCGCCGGGGTCCCATGTGACGGACAATCGAGAGGGAACATAGTTAATCTGTGGATTCGTACCCCTTAATGGATAATCGTGACTCGTGCTTGCTTTCCATCGGGGAGTATGGCTGGGCGGGGAAAGTTATCCATTAGGAAAGCAACCGTGACCCGTGCTTGCTTGTCATCTGGGAGTATGACTGGGCGGGGAAAGTTGCTTTGGGGTGAGTAACCGTGAGCCATGCTTGCTTGTCATTTGGGAGTATGACTGGGCGGGGAAAGTTACTCAGTTGTAGGGTACCATGACCCGTGCTTGCTTGTCATCTGGGAGTATGACTGGGCGAGGAAAGTAGCTTTGGTAGATAATGAGTGACCCGTGTTTGCTTGCCACCTGGTGTTGCACCCCAAAATTTTCCCTCTGTTTAGCTGACTTATGTTTGCATTCATCTGCATCTTCACTAGGTCATTAACTAGTCATTCATGCATTAAATCGAGTTCCTAAAGCATGAGATCGATGTCATCTAAAGAATCAAGGTTTTTTTTATTGGTTTGAGGTTCTGACTTTCAAATTAATGCAAGGCTTTGAGTTCCCATCATCATGTACATCTTCGTATCAAAGTTCATCAAGCACCATGTTCATCTTCTTCAAGATTTCTCAAGTGTATTAGTGCACACTTAAGGGAGAGAACTTCAGTTTCAAGTCAAGTGCAGTTATTCAGTTACGATAAATTCCAGATGGAAGTTTGACCTAATTTTGGTCAAACCACCAAGGGACTACTTTAATCGCAATTTACCGGTGCAAGTGGTTTATTTCTGCAGCAGTGTGTACCTAAAGTTATGGTGTGGAGGTCATCAGATGATCCAATTTTAATTCATGAGGAGTGTGGATGAATCATCAAGTTCATCAGGTTCATTTATGGATTTATTTTCCTCGGCGTGGATTCAGTAATCATGGTAAGGTTTCAATTTGATTCAGATGGTAGTCGCTTCAGTTGCGAATTATTCAGTTGCCTGAGACTTGTTTATTCATTTTAATCAGGAGTTTGGTGGGGTATTCATTCACGTGGTCGTTTGACGGTTTGATTTCAAAGTCAATATCCGTTCATTTCATCTTAACCATTTTTTCCACAACCATTTATCAATATCCATTTTATAGTCCATTCCATTTTTCTATATTACAATTCACATCCAATTACCCATGTCATTATTTCTTTCCAAACCATTATCCATATTTTAAATCAAATCCATATCCAAATAGTTCATTTTCAAAAATCATGTCCTATCCATATTTAAATACCAAAAACCATTCTAATCCAATTATACCAATTCCAATTATAAGAAAAAGATCAAGTCAAATAATTTAATTTTGTAACACCCACTTTTCTCGTTACCATATATAAGCCCATGGATATTTTTTACGGCAAAGAATAAAAAGAAGCCCATTTCCTACATAAAAACTAATTGAAACACAACTTGCACACAATTCTTCCACACAACTTGTCAGCTAACAATGTGACCTCACTCCAACAATTTCAATCACAAGCTGACCCCACACATTTGTTTCCACCAACCAAAGCATATGCTACCGTTACCCTTCAATCTTCTCAACATCACGAAACCGTCACCCTCAACCCTCAACCCCCTAACATTCTTCATCTTTCAAAGCTTAACACCACAAACTCCTACATCTCTTCTTCATAAAATCCTCCATAACCAAACACTATAAAACTTGTTTCTAATAATCAAGCATAACCACTGTAATCATGATTACATCATCATTCAACTGAATCCTCCGAACCTTCATTCACCCATAAACAACCTTCTTCTCAATCTTCTTAAATCCCTTCAACCGAAACAACACCTTTCGCACAAACTTCATACAACCATATTCCACTGTTTCACCTCTTAACCTCACATCCCATGCGACTTCCATCTTTCAACCTTCTCCCTCGATGCCGCGTGTAGTTACAATGGCAACAACATAAGTGACGAGCTTTGTTCAAAACAAGTGACGTCGACGACGGTTCTGGCAACGCTTCGCAGCAGAGCATATTTCAAATAGTAACCGCAACAACATGATTCGAGCAACACAATGTCAAACGCAGCGGTAGCGACAAAACTCAGTTTGGTATTGTCTTGATTTCTCTCTGTATCGTGAACATTGTTTTTGTTTGAATGTTGGATTTTGATCTGGTTTTGGCTGCAATGTTTTATATGTCTCTATTATCAATGCTCAGCTTCAGATGGTTTTGTTTCAGTTTGTCTGATGAGCATTTTGAATTCTCTATTGTTGTGCTGATTTGTTTGTGTTATGACTTTCAGTAGTCTTGATGCTTGTTTTTGAGTCTGAATGTGAAGGGAAAAATGCCATGTGTTCTTTTGTTTGTTTCCTATGCCATGTATCATTCATGAGGTGGAATTACATTATTTTAATTAAACTTTAATGTGCTAGTGTAGTGTGATATTAACGTTAAGATATACGTATTGGCTATTCATTTTGTTTGTGGTTACTAATTTTCTATTTATTGATCCTAGTTCTTTGGTTAGTTAGTATGTTTTAGCTTTGTTTGTCTACTCGTGGTACATATTGTTGGACATTCAATTTAGTAAATAATGGTGCTGCTTTTTAGTTTTACAATAAGAGTTCTTCTTTCATACGTGTATATGTCCACCATGTTCATTTGTGGTATTACTTTATTAATTTGGTTTTCATTAATTGTTATAGAATTTGTTTTATGTAAGTGAATTTATATTCTTGTTCTCACTCTATACGCAATACAAATAGAAGTATATGTAAGACAAAAACATAGTTTGGAAAGGTAGGTGATCATGTATGTGTAACACGGTGGGAGAACTGATTTTCTATAAATGTTGCGGATAGCAAGAGTCGCCACCGAATTTTATTTTATCCATGTGGAAAGGACATAAAAGAACAGGAAAAACCTATTTTAAAAGACTTGAGTTTGGGGGTAAGTTATATAAAGGGAAGATGTTAGCACCCTTTATATCCATGGTTATCCATGAGCTCTTAGTTACTTAGTTCACTTAAATTGTTTTTGAAGAGTGTAGTGTGTGATTAAAATTTTTTCTAAGTCTTTGTAATGATCCTCGTATGGATGTATACAAAGCCTTGTTTTGAAAAATGTTTAAGAAAGTGAGGTGTAAAAAGTATTTTGAAATGTGAGCAAGCAACTAAGAGGTACCTACCCTAGATTAAGTCTTTCATGTTCTCGTATGTTCTTTCAATGGTAAGACTATCCCTATTATTAAGGAATAGGTAGTCATTACAATGGATGTGAAGGGACAAGCGTAGGGTCATCGTATGGTCATAGAAAGCAACTTAGCAATTCGTAGGGACTATCATCATTTATTCGAAGGGACAAGATCATTATTCCGTAGGCAACCTCGAAGGGACTTGATCTTTTACTGTAGGGACTATGATGATTTATACTTGAAGGGACTTTGCTTAAGACTTCCCTATATTCGAGGGACTTGACCATTTTATTTTAAGGCAACCAAGAGGAATACCCTAGGTAGTGCAAGATGACGATCAAAGATCGACTTACGTGTGTGAGTGTTTATTTTCAAATATTTTTTTTTTAAATTAGTTATCTAAATTAAATTAATTACAAATAGTTTCCACACCCTATTTACTAACCACACAATAAATATTTATAATAAAATAAAGACGGAAAATAAATCTAGAATTATTACATGGCTTTGGGATAGTTACAATATAATTGGAAAAATAAATAATAAAGCAAATATAAATAAGTAGTAAATAAAGCAATGATAATAAATAAAGCAATAATAATAAATATTAGAAAAAAGAAAATAATAATGAAGCAATAAAGAAAAATTAGAATTAAATAAGTTAAATAAGTTAGAATTTTTAGATTTTATAAGAAAAATAATATAAGTTTAAATAATAATAATAATAAAAGAATAAGGTATTTATACAAAATAAAAAAGTTATTATAAAAAAATATTTTAATTAGGGTTTAGGAAAATAAATTAAGTTTTTAGGGTTAATGGAAAAAATTAGGGTTAGTTAAAGAAATTAGGGTTTTTTTAACATAATTAATTAAAATAAATAAGTTTTTATTTACAAAATATATATATAATAAAAATTATGTACAAATGTATTATAAAATTAATCAAAATAAATAATTAAGAAAAAATTATGAAGTTAATAAAAAATATAAAGTTTAATTACTTATAAAAAACATTATTGGTTTTAAATTAAATGAATTAAATAATTAAAAGAAAGAAATTAGAAAAAAATAAGAAATATGAAGAAAAAGAGGAAAATAGCCAAAAAGATAAGACCTGGGATTTGAACCCAGGTCCTTTACCTCAATAGCGCAACACAAAACCAACCAGGCCAGCATGCGCTGGTGATATTTCTATGAGACGAATCCATTATTATCTTTCAACCTGCAAACCAAAAATAAAATGTGAAAAAATGCTGGAACCAGGGATCGAACCCAGTCCTCCTGCCTCAATACGCATACGCCCAACCAACTGTATTTATATCATGTGTTGTGAATTTTTGAATGTCCTGCACATTAAAAAATTCACAACACATGATATAAATACATTTGAATAACACCAATCAATCAATAACAGTCCTCTAAGTCCAATTGATCCATCAATTTCATGTGAAATTGCTTTTAACAGTGGTTCCCAATTTTAAGTTTGCAAAACCCTAAACATGGTGGAATACGATTTAGGCTATGGTTCTTCAATACAATTGCCCAGAAACGTTCCTTACTGCATCACAAACAATATTAAGCAATCGAAAACAATTTATCATGGTTAAATCAATGCAATCGAAAAAAAACCAAAAACAAGCATGAACATCAATTTTGTTTCCACGATTTTGCATGATTTTGATGCAAATGATGATTGAATTACAATCAGTGATCTCCAAGGAAGCTAATGCAATCCTTATTTGGCCTTGAAAGTACCTGAAATTCACAAACCGAATATGAGTTTTCTTTGAAAATTTTGAAGTTAGAATGGTGTTCTTGGAGGCAGCAAATTTGTGTCCTAGTGTATGCTTTTGTTTGTGTATATGTAGTGATCCAATTTAGGTCAGAAACTTGTGGATTTGTGGGCTTGTGAAGATTGCTTGATCATGAAGTTTCCTCACTTTCAAATATTCAAAAAATCTCATCTAACCTTTTTATTTTTGGTCCAATCTGACTTTAGTTGATTTCTAATCATTCTAAATATAATTCAAATGATTTTCAATCAAAGATTTCATGCTTTATTTGATTTTTCATAATTTATATATATTTAAATTGAATTTTAATGAATAAAATCCAAATAAATATAAAATAAACTATAAAAATCTGAAAAAATAATCATTGGGTCGTGCATGATGTCATTGTAAGGATTGGATTACAAAATTGCAAGCCCATTTGGAAAAATTTGGTTTTAAGACCTCATTTGTTCAATATACCCCTAAAAAATTTCCCAACTTTGCAAAGGCATAAATCCCTCAATTTTAAGGTTATGAAGGTGTTCTTGGATATTTTGGAAAGCTTAAAGAGTCTTCTAACCAACCTCTTTTGTCTCATGTCCATATCCTTTATCATTTTCAAATTATGCCCTTTTGAAGATGATGACTTTTTGTTGAATTTTGAAATGACCTTCAAAATGAGCTTTGGATGGGAATTGTTTGATGAAGCATGTGAAAGTTATGGCTGGTCAAAGTTCAGTAGATTTTCCTTAAGAAAACCCTAATTTAGAAACTCTTGATTCTTGATGATCTGAAACTTCCTTGATGAATCATGATCAACCCTTGATCAAATGATGAATTTTACTTCGTAAACTTGATGTTGGCAAAAAATATTGAAGTTTGACTTTAATTTGACCACAATTGACCTCAGTTTGACTTTTTAACTACTTTGACTGATTTTTGCATATCTGATCATCTGACTGGGCAAACTTATTGGGAAAGCCTTGAAACTTGACATGGGGATTCTTGAATACATGTGGGATTTTATGAAGCTCACTTGAGGCCTTGAAACTCATTTTAACCTTAAGAAACACAAAACCCTAGTTTTGGACACTTGGCTTAGGAGGAGGCATTGTCTGAGGAAACTTCCATACTTCTTGACCAATTGGGAGTCTTGAGGACCTTATGATCATTTAGAAATCTTGAGAGAGATTGTCTTGATTGTGGGAGGGAAAATTTTGGGGTACAATAGCTGCCCCTTGTTCAATTTTCTGGAATCTGAGGAGTTAGATTGACATGTATGCCATTCGTGACTTGAAGATTGAAGAGGATTGAACACAAAAAACCAAAAATTTGCACTTGCTGGTGTGTAGAATGATGTTGTTGGTTGATCGTGATGCTTGAATGGGATTAAAGATGCCATTTGAATAAAGATTCTTCTGATATGCTTCTTAAATATGGAGATGACATTTTTGGGAAGAATAAACGACGGCCCAAAAATGAGATAACCTGCGGGAAGAATAAATGACGGCCCGGGTAACAAGATAACCATTGGGAATAATAAACGACGGCCCAAGGTAAGTTGATTTCTGGGAAGAATAAACGATGGCCCAAAAATGAGATAACCTGCGGGAAGAATAAACGACGGCTCGAGGTAACAAGATAACCATTGGGAAGAATAAACGACGACACATGGTAAGTTGATTTCTGGGAAGAATAAACGACGGCCCAAAAATGAGATAACCTGCGGGAAGAATATACGACGGCCCGAGGTAACAAGATAACCATTGGGAAGAATAAATGACGACCCAAGGTAAGTTGATTTCTAGGAAGAATAAACGACGGCACAAAAATGAGATAACCTGCGGGAAGAATAAACAACGGCCCGAGGTAACAAGATAACCATTGGGAAGAATAAACGACGGCCCAAGGTAAGTTGATTTCTGGGAAGAATAAACGACGACCCAAAAATGAGATAACCTACGGGAAGAATAAACGACGGCCCGAGGTAACAAGATAACCATTGGGAAGAATAAACGACGGCCCAAGGTAAGTTGATTTCTGGGAAGAATAAACGACGGTCCAAAAATGAGATAACCTGCAGGAAGAATAAACGACGGCCCGAGGTAACAAGATAACCATTGGGAAGAATAAATGACGACCCAAGGTAAGTTGATTTCTGGGAAGAATAAACGACGGCCTAAAACTGAGATAACCTGCGGGAAGAATAAACGACGGCCCGAGGTAACAAGATAACCATTGGGAAGAATAAACGACGACCCAAGGTAACACTATGCCAAACAAGACCTTAGACAGCGCTTTTTTTAGCCTTAGACAGCGCTTTAAAGCGCTGTCTAAACCTCCGCTGCTAAAGGTTTAGACAACACTTTTTTAAATCTTAAAAGCGCTGTCTAAGAGCTGTCTAAGGTACCCTTAGACAACGCTTTTAGGAATATCTTAGACATCGCTTTTGATAAAAGCGCTTTCTAAGCCCCTATACCTTAGACATCGCTTTTGGTGAAAGCGCTGTCTAATCCCCTCTTATTTTAATTTTTTTAGGTATACCTTAGACAACGCTTTTCAAAAGCGCTGTCTAAGCCCCCCCTTAGACAGCGCTTTTGCCAAAAGCGCTTTCTAAGCCCCCCCTTAGACAGCGCTTTTGTGTAAAGCGCTGTCTAAGGTATACGGAATTTTTTGCAGCTTTTGTTTTAAACCACATTTTTTCCAGGTTTATAAACCAGAATTTCTACCTGTTTTCAACCAAATTTTGGCAGACAAATATCACATTTTATATATGCCATTTCAAACCATTTTGGCCTTTTTTCTACCAATTTTTGGCTAACAAATATATATATATATATATATACCAATTCAAACCAATTTTGCCTTAAATGTATCAAAATATATACAAATTTATGTACAAATTTACAAGTCATTACATATACTACAAATGTACAATATAATTACACATATTATCTAATCCATCCAAATTAAGCATTGCTCCAAATATATACATAGGTCCTGAAACAACACAAAGATTGTAATTCAATTAATAAAAATATTATAGAAATTACAACGTTACACATATCTAAATTCTCAACAATTAAAGTAAGACTACAATATTATACCTTATAAAACATTGAGCTCTATAATAAATTGACACCATTCCTCTTTGATTTCGTCCACTTGATCTTTTGTATAATATCGACACTTGAATTCATCAAAGTACTACATAATAATATAACATAGTTTGATTTAATTTCAACTATTTAATTATATGAGATATGTGTAAATATAAAAATAACTCATAAGTTAGAAATACATACATCGGTGGGAATCTCTAATCGGCCCAAAACAAGAGTATCTCGCATAAACCTCAACATGAAATACCCGCAATCTATTTGATTACGTTGCCGAGGACACTACATATGAAAAAAATGGATAAATCCTAAGTTTTATCAAGTGTCATCACTAAGAATCCAAATGACACGTCCAAACTATTGGGGCGCATCAATTTGTCATACAAAAACCTTATACAAAAACATCATTAACATTAGACACCTCTTTTGAAACATAAAGTAAATAAGTTGTTCAATTAATATAACAAAGTAGACCGGATTTACCTGATATATGTATTGACAACAGTGACGCCGATTTCTTCACGACCAAAAACTTGCATGAAGTCTTCATTACCAATCATTTGGTCTTGATCAAAGCCGAAAATACCTACCTTCATATGCACAAGCCGAACACCTCCGGTCGGTATATCGTTCATCTCTAGAAATGTCTGGAGGCACGACCTATACTTGGTGGTAGGTTTTTTCCTAGCTACGGTCTTCTTAGCACCAGCACTTTTTACCTGTGCGGAGGCGTTGCTAACCTCCTTTTTTTGTTGTGCAGAGGCGTTGCTAACCTCCTTTTCTTGAAGCTACATATCATATAAATAGTTAGATCAAATTAAGAATGTAACAACTTCCATGAATATATGCCATATAATTGTATTGTACCTGTTTTCTTGAAACCACAGACTCGGTATGCCGCGAAATAGCATTATCTTTTGATTTGGATTTTGTGGGAGTCTATTTAACATAACCAAGGAAAATATGTACGTAAAATGCGCGTAAAAACTTTGAATATACACATTAAAGTTAACATAGGTTTTAGGCATACCTCATATCCTACGCATATGAGGTTTGTCGGCCATGCAACAAACGAACCTACTGCTTCGTCCACCGTTGTTGCATCTGAACCATCATTAGGATATGGTAATGATGCATTCGGCTCAACTGCAATATCAACTGATACTTTCAAACATCCAGCAGGGAGCTCTCTAGTGTGGAGTAATACTCCGCTAACGTTATGCACTTTTCCCTTGCCAACCATCCGATAGTATGGTGACGACAAATATAGCTGACAATGGGAAATGCCCTAAAACCAATAATAACAAGAAATTGTTAATGTGTATATATGTCAAATACATAATTTAAGCAAATAGTTCAATTTAAGACAATTATATGTAATTACCTCTGGAATGTTCGACTGAAAGGTACAGTTGATACTGTCTTTGTCTGAACCATCTTTGAAACATGCTGAGGCGCTAGCCTCTCTTTCTCTCCTGAATGCATCAAGCTCAGCTTGCATGGCTTCCAATTTTTCATGAAGCTCCCGATTACTAGGAGCCTTTCCTTTTTTAACACTTAGGGAGGTCGGAGTGACTCCAAATCCCTTACCCCTCACCCGACCAGAATACTCAGGGACATCTAATGCCCGACTAAGTATGCTCCTAGTATCATCGGATGAATACCGTATACTTGTCAAATATTTGTGTATAAAAATGTTATTCAATTAATGAAAAAATGTTATACTTACACATTTCTGGTATACGTGTAAAACATCTTCTTGAGGAACTCCAAATTTGCCCACACGGGCTTCCTTCCACAAAACATGTGCAGGAAGAGATGTTTCTGAACTTTTCTCCTTCTACAGCTACACATTAAGTCATACAATTTGATCAGATAAAACTAATATATGATGAACAAATTTGTTATCGCAATTTATAAATACTTACCATGGATTGTTCTAAGCGTCCATATCCGACACGTCCTTTTCGGTACGGATATGCGGGACTTGATGCTCTTTCCCGATTTGTGGCACTTATTCTTTTAAAAACCGGGTCTTGTCGTTTGGATTTGAAAGCTTCCCATTCTTCAGCTGATATCAAACTTTCATATTTTTTAGGAAGCTCCGCATCCACATAATTACCATCCGCATCCCTAAGAAACTTGGATGATAAAAATGTTCGAAACCCTCTTAAAAGCTTTCCGGCCAATTTCATACAGAAACCTCTTCTTTCTTCTTCGATGTTAAAACATCGCTAAGAAAAACATACAGATTGATAGTTAGTACCGGTAATTGAAAAAACATAATTGATACCGTATAATTAAGGGCCAAATGATTGTACCTTTATATCACTCCAAATTTTTTCTTTGGAGTCATTCAGCTCTTTGTTTCTCCAATCATCACAGGTAATGGGAATTTCATTCCTTACTAGTGCACCGATAAAACTAGTTAAGGTATGCCCATTAGGTTCTACAAGCTGTCCCTGGTGGCTCCAATGCACATCTAGTATGATGCCTCGAGATCTTCCTTGGACCACCCTTCTCATTACTGTTATGCCTCTTCGAATCTCTTCTTCCGCGGATACTTTTTTACTAACTTCCTCATGTGTCGAATGCTCGTGATCATCATGTTGGTTATCAGCCATGTCTAACCTGTAATAAACCAAGGAAACCATCAAATATCAAATATAACTTATAATCAAAGCAATTAAAAACAAAAAAAATAAAGAAATCATGCATTATCAGATATAACTTATAATCAAAGCAATTGAAAACAAAAATATAACGAAATCATGCATTATCAGATATAACTTATAATCAAAGCAATTGAAAACAAAAAAATAAAGAAATCATGCATTATCAGATATAACTTATAATCAAAGCAATTGAAAACAAAAATATAACGAAATTATGCATTATCAGATATAACTTATAATCAAATCAATTGAAAACAAAAAAATAAAGAAACCATGCATTATCAAATATAACTTATAATCAAAGCAATTGAAAACAAAAATATAACGAAATCATGCATTATCAGATATAACTTATAATCAAAGCAATTGAAAACAAAAAAATAAAGAAACCATGCATAATTTACCTCAGTCACTAACATCTCTTTCTTTTCTTTGTTGGAATATTAATCACTTGTTTCTTAGCAATGCGTACGGATGAATTGATCCAAATTCCCTCATTATGATCGTTTCTTATATATGACTCATCCGGTATAAGATCCTCAACTTCATCATTTCTATTCAACTCATTCCGTCTAATGCATGACTCATTCTCAACATCAATATCACATTGATCGACACCGCTATCATCAGTCACTTTGTTAGAGAAAAGCACTATAGACCATTTTGTACTCTTCGGGTCATTCACATAGAACACTTGTTTAGCTTGAGATGCTAGAATAAAAGGTTCCGCAACCCCACTCTCGTACTCTTTGGTCATTCGATCGGCACAGATCCATGTTTTATCCATGATTTTCCTACTTATTAAGGTAAACAATCAATCCAGACGAAAATACATAACTAAGGTAGTATCTTTGAATATTCTAACAATTTTAAAGTTCAATTTATTTTATCACATTTAACAGAAATTTACAACTTTGAAGTTGAAAATAGAGTTTCGTATAATAACAACAATATTAGTATCCTAAATGTTTTAAACAAAAATTTCGTATACTAAATGTTTTAAACAAAAATTCCGTATCCTAAATGGTTTTCCTACTTATACGTATTTTGATCGTATCGTACCTCAGTGTTAATATTTACCTAAACTCTGTGTTAATCCTAACACAATGTATATATAATCTCAGTGTATATTTTAATCCTAACTCAATGTATATTTTAACACAGTGTATATATAAACACAGTGTATATTTTAATCCTAACTCAATGTTAATATTTAGCTAAACTCATTGTATATATAAGAAAAAGAACAATATCCATCAAATGAACAAGAACAAGAACAATATCCATCAATCCTCATTATGTTCATATTGTATCTACATTAATCCTAACTCAATGTTAATATTTAGCTAAACTCATTGTATCTACAGTTTATATACATTATTCTGGAACTTTTCAACAAAAAACAAGCAAGAACATGAACACCATGAACAAACAGTGGGGCAATCAATGGAGAACACATACCTTTTTGAACGAAACCGACGGTTGAAGACGGAGGTTGCCGGAGGACGACGGAAGGACGACGGCTAGCTGGACGGCGGTGGGGTTTTATGGACGACGGTGGCAAAATCAGTGGTAGGGCAACAATGGCGATTTCACGATCGCGTCTGATACTGAGAGGGAAAGGAAGAAATGAAAATAGTAACTGTATAATTTTAATATAATAAGACCTTAGACAACGCTTTTGATAAAAAACGCTTTCTAAGGTAGGCCTTAGACAACGCTTTTTAAAAGCGTTGTCTAAGCCCCCCCTTAGACAATGCTTTTGGTTTTAATTTTTTTTAAAAATTAAAAGACTTTAGACAGCGCTTTTGAAAAAGCGCTGTCTAAGGCATACCTTAGAAAGCGCTTTCTAAAAGCATTGTCTAAGGCCTACCTTAGAAAGCGCTTTTGATTATTTTTGAACAGTTTCTGTGTTTTGATTTTAATTTTAACCTTAGACAGCGCTTTCTTTTAAAAGCGTTGTCTAAGATGCGCTGTTAAAAGGCATTTTTGGCGTAGTGTAAGTTGATTTCTGGGAAGAATAATCGACGGCCCAAAAATGAGATAACCTGCGGGAAGAATAAATGATGGCCCGAGGTAACCAGATAACCATTGGGAAGAATAAACGACGGCCCAAGGTAAGTTGAATTCTGGGAAGAATAAACAACGGCCCAAAAATGAGATAACCTGCGGGAAGAATAAACGACGGCCCAAATATGAGATAACCTGCGGGAAGAATAAACGTCGGCCCGAGGTAACCAGATAACCATTGGGAAGAATAAACAACGGCCCAAGGTAAGTTGATTTCTGGGAAGAATAAACGACGGCCTAAAAATGAGATAACCTGCGGGAAGAATAAACGACGGCCCGAGGTAACAAGATAACCATTGGTAAGAATAAACGACGGCCCAAGGTAAGTTGATTTCTGGGAAGAATAAACGACGGCCCAAAAATGAGATAACCCGCAGGAAGAATAAACGACTGCCCGAGGTAACAAGATAACCATTGGGAAGAATAAACGACGGCCCAAGGTAAGTTGATTTCTGGGAAGAATAAACGACGGCCCAAAAATGAGATAACCTGCGGGAAGAATAAACGACGGACCGAGGTAACAAGATAACCATTGGGAAGAATAAACGACGACCCAAGGTAAGTTGATTTCTGGGAAGAATAAACGACGGCCCAAAAATGAGATAACCTGTTGGAAGAATAAACGACGGCCCGAGGTAACAAGATAACCATTGGGAAGAATAAACGACAACCCAAGGTAAGTTTACTTTTGGGAAGAATTAATGACGGCCCAAAAATGAGATAACCTACGGGAAGAATAAACGACGGCCCGAGGTAACAAGATAACCATTGGGAAGAATAAACGACGACCCAAGGTAAGTTGACTTTTGGGAAGAATAAACGACGGCCCAAAATGAGATAACCTGCGGGAAATATAAACGACGGCCCGAGGTAACAAGATAACCATTGGGAAGAATAAACGATGGCCCAAGGTAAGTTGTTGATGAAGTTTGTCTATTGGAGAATTTAACCTGAAAAACAAGGTTAGTTTGGTGCAAGTATAAGGATATATATAACAATCTGCAAGATAATATTTTATGAGAATGTGTATGATATGATATGATATAATGTGATGTATGTAGGAATGAATTATGTAGCTGAAGCGTATAAGTAGCTTCGTATAACAATTGCTGGCTGGGGAAAATAAATCCCGATTTGTTGCTGAGGAGCACGAAGACTTCGTTCCCGTCTTGTTTAAGAATATTGTACTTGGAACCTCTCGTTTTTCGTTCTTCGTGCTTTATTGAAGGATTAAGTTCCTGAATGTCCTGACTGAGGATAAAAGAGATGGACATAGATCCGGGAGACCTATGTAGTTAAGTATCAATTCTTCGGAGGATATGAAGCTGCTTGGAGACTTCGTAGAGTTGGAAGTATAAGATATTACTTGACGTATTCCGTAAGGATATCCGTAAAGATTACTCTGTGGGGATGAACTAGCGAAGCTTCGTTGAATTCCCATCTCTCTTCGTTCTTAGTAAATGCTATTATTGTATTTTATGCATTTCTGGTAAACATCAATCATATTCAAAGGCATATATACATTCAAATATAACCAATGGACATTGCTCGCTTTAGTAAAAAGGGAAAAGTAAACCTGAATTCGGAAAGCATTTCCTACTTGAATAAAGATGGAAAAGTAAAGCTGAACTCGAAAACATAATCGTTTCAACTTTGAGAGTGTATAACCAATTCGATTTAGAGCTCCTGAGATTCTTAAATTTCCTGAATACCTTCCCAGAAATCCTCATAGCTGGATCTAAAGACATGATACTGACACCATCTGATACTACTGGCGTAAACTATTAATTTCCACAATGGCTTCTGCTGAGAATCCAATATCAAGGTAATACAATGAGATGGACCATATACACTCCAGATATTAGATTTGGAAAGAGAGAGTTGCCCCTTGGTCGAGGATGAATTTTCCCATAATGGAAGTATTTGAATGGAGTTACCTCAAGAGAAATAAGCAGAATGCCCCACAATAATATGCTCCTGGCATCGTGAACTCTGTAATGTTACCCTTGGTAATTCAGATAAATGAGGAGATATGCCCCTGGCTACTTAAGCATAGTTGAATCTTGACCTGATGCCCAAAATGAAATAGGCAGTATCATGGTATGCCCCAATGATTGGGAAGCAGTGATTATGCCCCTTGCATACATTGGCTTTGATCCAGAAAGCAACTCTGTCTATCGGAAGCACTTTGGTTTATTGAACATTCATCCTGTAAGTTTCTCTGTTTGTCAAACACTCAGTTATATGCAAACAATGATATTCAAAAATGCAATGCTTATGTTTGTCTTGAAGTTTTGAGAAAGAGTTATTTTAGTAAAACAATGCTTGTAAAAACTGTGATATTAACTCAAGATTTATAATAAACCCTAAAGGAGTCAGGATACCTTTTGTAATAGTATGTTTTTTGGACTAACCATGCTTCAGTTAGGTCTTTTAAAGGGTTATAACGTGGCCTGGTTCACAGTTTAAGAAACAAAGGATAAAGGCTCAAATTTTATTTGTACCCCACCCCAATCTCCATGATGTTCTTCAGTCCTATGTTTGGTTAACTTATGCATTGAGGCTTCAAAGGAGTTTGGAATTGTAACACTGACATTTGTGATGGTTCCGAAACCAAAATTTATTTGAACATTCAGTCATCTTTATTTGTTGAGGATTCATAGTGACCTCTTTTTTTATTTTTCTTTTTTGGCTTTATTATCCCTTCCTTTTGACTGAACTGTTTGTTTCAAGATTACAGTCAGCAGCTGTCGCTCCCCGGATTTCCATCCTGGTACAAACGCGAAAGTGGCGCGGAAAAAGAAAAGAGTCGCCAGCCAGGCATTTTTATCCCGAAGGAACGGGAATGGTAATGCTGCACAAACCAGAAGAAAAGAAAAGGAAGGACACGGGTCCTGCGAACCAAAGAGACTGAGTTCAGGAGTCGGTTACGACCTAGGAAGGTATTAGCACCCAGATCGTCCGCCGTACCCGACGGGATCCACGCTTGCAAAGAAACTGTTTCAAAGGGTGAAGAAATGAAAGCTGCTGCAAAGAAGATGAACTGAACTGGATAAAAGAAAAGAAAAAAGGAACCGAAAAAGAAATGAAAAGGAAAAATGTAGGGAAAATAAAGATTGTGCTCGAACGGGCCCTACCCCGCTGCCTACGTACCTCATATGGACAATGAGGATCAGAGTCGCCGTAGTTCCCCTAACTAGGGGTAGAAAAGAAATTTCTTGTGAATTAAGGCTTGAACTGCCTATGCCACTGCTCAGGTGTTGCAGACTCGGACGACGAGTGCGTAACCGTCTTGCAAAATGACAAGTAGGAGCAAGTTCGCGTACGGAGCGAATGAGATGAGAAAAGCATTCCCGAAGGAAAAACGCTTATTGTTTGTTTGTGTTTTTTATGAGCTTTTTATGAGTGAAGTTGGCATAAGTAAGTGTACCTAAGTCTTACTCACTGGGATGTGTACGTCTCACATCATCCCGAAATGGAATGCGCAAGAGGCACACCTATCTATGGAGGAAATCCCCAAAGCTAGTCCCATAAGTGAAGGCTCAGACACACTAACCTATTAACATTTATTAAGTGTTTTTGTGATTTTATGTTAAGAAGTGTTTTTTATGCTTTTCTTTGTGAGGTAATCTCATGCTAAGACCTATCCACCACGAGGGATAACCTACACCTCGCCCCGAAACGGAACGCGTGCAAGTATCTCATAGCAAAGTCTCGTGTCACATGAGAAGACTCAACCTTTATTAGAATGGATTAAAATTGAGTTTGAAGATGAGAAGAGAAAGCACCAAAAGGATCACAAAAGGAAAAAATCTAATGGGAGACTAAAGAATCCTAAGTGTTGTCATGCATGGAGATCATAAGGTTAGTGTGGTTAACTATCCTAAAGAAGAAAGAAAGAAGAAGAGAAGAAGAAGAAGAAAGAAGAAGAGGGGAGTAAGGCCTAAGCCCAACAATCAAAGGGTTAGCAAAAGTAAGAATAAGAAGAGAAAAGATGAGATTTGGAGATGTGGGAATCCCATCCACACCTCTCACTTACCATAGCCCCTGAAAAGGTTAGCAACACAAGCATACAAGCAAAACAAAATGAACAACATGACATGCCAACATCATACAAACAGAAGTGAAGTCATACATACATAAACTCAATGCAAATGCAAGACAAAAGAATGAGAAAAGAAGCATACAAGTCAATATGAAGCAACATGAAACACATGGCAAACAAAGCAAACTTAAGAAGATGCAAAGCAAAAATGCACAAAACAATGAACCCAAGGCACAAAACCAGAACCAAATCAAGTTAAAGAAGTGCTTAAGAAGCAAGAAAGATGAGGAGAAGAGAAGCACAAAGCTTAACAAACAACTTATAGGAAGAAAGAAGCAAAGAGATGAGGTGGATACACATAAGAAACAAAGAACTTAAAAGGTAAGCAAATCACAAAACTTCCAAGACACAAACCCTAACCCAAGACCAGAAAGGTATCAATACCCCAAATAGACCCCAAATGAGAAGAAGAAGTTGGCACAAGTGCCCTTCTAAGCTAATGAGAGAACTTATGATCAAAAAGAAGCAAAATGGGACAAGCTATGAACCAAAATTCAAATCAAATCAACAATGCACCCAAAAATTCCACAACTTTGAACAAGAGGTCTTTAAACATGATATAACAATGTGCCAAAAGGGTTGGAAGAAATTCAGAAGCTATGCAAGTCAAAAGAAGGCTCAAACATGAACTAGGGTTAAGAAACTTCCTTCACAAGTCAATGACCAAAACCAAATGAATAAGCTTCTAAAAATCAAAACAAAAATCACACATGAACTACATCCTCTCACGAATCCAGAGCAAAAAGAACCAACAAGAAACTCAAAAAGATGAACACTATGGAAATTGGACAAGGCAGCATGCTTGAAAAAAGAATTAACTAAGATGAACAATTAATTGACACATGGATATTAAAAATAAATGGAAAAGAAAAATATGGAAAATTAGAGAAAACTCAATTTGACTTCCATGAATTAATTCAAAATTTTTAGACACTTGGAAGTATTTTTAATAATTGAAAACCAAAATGATATGAAAATAAAATAAAAGGAAAGAAATAAAATAAAGAAAAGAAGACTGGGGTGCGAATAGAAGAGAAAATAGTTGAAAACAATTGGGCTTAGAGCAAAGGGGGTGCGGATAGGATTTTAGGCCCACTGGGTTTGCGCTGGTATATAAATATAAAGGTGGAAATTCAAGAAAATAACTGGAAAAACAAAGGCCACCAGATTACACCAACACATCCTGTGAACTCATTCATTAATTGACGTGGCATGTGTATTGGATGAGAAGTGAGGGAGCACGCAGGTTATCATGTGGTGAGAAACACAAAGCATATTCAGAAACAAAATAGAAAGGCCAAGGCACGTGAGAGAGAGGCTGGCTCATTAAATGAGGTGGCATGATTTCCAGCGTTGAGATGAAAGATCTGAGGGCTCAAAGATCATCTTCAACCTTATGAAACCCTAGAACACAATTCCAGATTCCGGTGACTGGAGCTAGGGCTCCGGCACCGGAAATTGCACAGCATGAACAAACATTAATAGAAACGAACAAGAAGCTCCAGATTGAATAAACACACTACCCTGAGTTCAAAAATAACCATGAAAAGTTCAAAGGATCAAAGGATTCTCTGGATCGAAGGAAAACCGTTGGGACCATGAAATTTCAAATTCAAATATCAAGCTCAATAGTGCACCAATTTCAAAACTAAAAACAACAAAATGATCAGTGAACATCAAGGATCAGAATGCACACAATCAATTTCATTTTCAGATCTGAAGATTTGGAGGCTTACCTGAGATTGCAGTTCTTGAAAAAGCTTGTTAGAAGCCAAGATAAAGAAGCCAATCCACTCCAAATGCACTCTAGTTGCAAAATAAATGCAACTAGAGTCTTGAATCTTGCTGGATCTTGGATTTTGCAGCCAACTGTCTTGAAATAGCAAGGTTATGATTCTTGAGAGATAGCTTGCACAATGGTGAGATTTATGATCCTGAGCTCTCAAGGATGAAGGATCTGTGATTTGTTTTTGGAAAGAGCAAGTGTGTGAAGAGATTTGAGAGAAAATGCAAATGATGCAAAAACTTGGAAGCTGAGAATTGAGAGAGAACTGGATCCTCTAAAACCCTAATTTGTTTATAAATGATGTCATGAGGAAATGCTGAGAGAATTAGAGGATTTGCACGTGTGAATGAAAAGTGTGAGTGATTTTGCAATTTTGGCAAGAATTGTGTGATCTCATGAAAACTTCATGCATTCCTTTTGCTTCTGGCCCATGTGCATTCTATATCCCACCCTTGATTTCAATCCAACAGATCTTGGCCATTGGATGAGAATGTCACACTTTTTTCATGAATATGCAAAAATTTCACTTTTGGAATGGAATTCTTGTCTTGCACGAATTTTGTGTATTTCTTGGAGCAAAGTGAGCCAAATGCATTGTATTTTGATGTTGTGAACTTATTTGGTATGTACCAATACACAAAAATTAGATTCATGACATTTTGCTCTTGTGCATAAGTGAAAAAATCAAGTTTACCCTAATCTTCATCAAATTTTCGAGGGGCATAACTTCTCAACCAAGAATGCTATGAAAAAGTACTTGTACTTTTTGAAAATGGGAGGTACTAATCTCCAACTTTCATGTTTGACTTTGGTCCATTTGAAGAATATTTCAGCAAGTTATGCTCACTTGAAATTTAGGGCAAAAACTTGCCAAAAATGGCATTTTCCAAAACCAACTTTGCACCAATTTTGCAAAACACCTCAAAACCTCATGATTCTTGATCTTTGAACTTGACAAACCTCTTTTAACATTATAAGAACATCTCTTGGCTATAAAAAATGGATTGGACCCCTTGAAATCACATAGTTGACTTTTTTAAGGCACAGTTGACCAGTTTCTTCATCTGCAAGCAACTGAAGAAATGCTTGATTTCCACAAGGAATTTTCTCACCAAATTTGGTACCTAGGATCCTCTTAACATATGAAATACTTTTCCCAAATGAAATGTCCAAATTTTTGAGGTTTTCATGCTTGAATTTCAAACCCTAGTTAAGGACCATTGTGTAGGAGCTTTGCCATAACCTGGATTCCCTGATGATCTTCCAACCTTCTGAGCTTTTGCAAATGAACTTGAACTTGTAAATGCAATGTAGACTCCTCCTAGGACTTGTACAAAACCATTGGTCCCCTTGTCATGGCTTGTGATGCTTCAAGAACCTCCACAGATGATCATATGCCTAATGCTAGGTCATGAGAAATGTTATGCCTCATCTTTCCATGCTAGGATGCTAAGAATATGATATGTTCATGATGAATATGATGTGATATGATGCTTAAAATGAAGAGGGAAAATTTGGGGTGTTACAGCAGGATGTCTTAATTTTTTTACTAAGTCTCCTTCATAGGTTTTGACTTAGTGAGCTTTTCTTTTGCTAGATATTGACTTGCAGACTTTAGTGATTAAAGGGAAACATCATTAGTTGTGTACAACACAAACAATTGGCATAGTTGAGTTAACCAAATAACTACCCTGCCCCAGGTTATGAATAAGGGTTTTAATTTGCGTGAGAATGAAAACTCCTACTTCATAGGCTCAAAAGGATTGACTAGGGATTAACTTCCTTATATCTCCACTGTTTAGGAATTGAAACAATGCCTGTACATCGCCAGCATAGTCTGTTCAAAAGCATACTGCATAAGGTTATGGTATTGTTTTCGTCATCCTCCCTCTACATGCTTATAGCTTTATCAGGAGTTAAATATCACAAAATAGAAATATGAAGCATAGTTCAAAATATAGTGAGTGTTTAAACAAAATAAAATAAATTACAAATGAAAGTTCAAATGTTGTCCCATCCAGTTGGCTGAATGTCTTCAATTGCAATCTGTGAACTTTCAGGAGCAGTATATTTCACCATGAAATCAAATTTGCCACTTAGATGTCCCAAGGTGCCCCATATCTCAACAGGAATAGGTAGGCTTTCTTTCTTGCTACTTTGGGCAACTTGTCTTGCAGCTTCGATGTTTGATGGACGATAGTAGAATTCAATTTGGCCTTCTGGCGTAACCTCGAGGATTCCTTCGTCAATCAGGTCTTGAATCTTTTTCTTCAATGTCCAACAACTATTAGTATCATGTCTGGGACAGTTGGAGTGATACCCACACCTTGCCTTGGGATTATAGCGAGGAGAGGAAGTATTAGGATTTTGAGGAGGATTTTTCAAGGAAATTAGCTTCATCTCCAACAAGAATTGCAGAACTTGCGACATTGGAGTGTTGAATTTGATAAACTGCCTTCTACATTCCTTGTGTTGAGGTGGATTAACCTTACCCTTTTTTCTTCAACTGAAAAACAAACAGTGGCAACCTGTCTCTTACCTTCTTTTATCCTCATCTTCCTTTCAACCAAGTCAGCTTGTTTTGACGGAGGTTGACTGACGATTAGATTCCTGACTTCATTACTTTGAAGTTTGTGGACAAAGGTTCTCAGCTCTTCTTGCCCCTGAGATAAACTTTGGATAAGAGCCACCTGGCCATTCATCTGGATCCTCATTTATGCCATCTCAGCTTGCAATTGTTCTAGCTGACCATTCTTGTTATCTTCATGATTGTCAGAGAGAAGTGCTTTCAACTCTTCTTGCCCCTTGGACAAATTCAGGATCATTTTTTGAAACTGAGCATTCTGAGCCTGGAGATCCTTGATAGTTTGTTCGAGAGCCATTTCTGCTGAAATAAACAGCGAGAAGATAAGATACTTGTTCACAAAAAACCTGTGATGCAATGATATGGTATGTAGATGCATATGCAATGTTTTCAAGGACCGCATGATTTAAATTTGTTTAAACGAAAAATAAAAACAAAATTTTATTAGTAAATACTTAATATAAGTTTTGCCCCTTGGGCTTACAAATAAATAACAATAAGATACTAAAGATAAATGTATGGGGTTTTAAGTCTCCCATGGACGCTTCCTCTTTGCGTGGAGGTACTTGTTGAGGTTTTTCTCCTCGTGAAGTTGCCTTGTTAGCTCCAGAATTCTTTCTTGACCCGCTCTGAAATGAGTCTCAAAAGTATCCCTTTGCTCTTTTAACCGAATCCAGGACGTTTGCAATTCTTCCAAATCAGTGGGCATGTCTGGATGAAGGATGGTATAAGAAACATCCCCTTTAGCAACAGGCTCCATAGTGACTGGTAGTACAGCAGGATACGACATCATGAGAGTCTGAGCATGAAATCATACCCATCTGATATAAGACTCCATAGGAATATAATACTTTGGCTCCAAAGTCTTGTTGTCAATCCTGTTCACCTTGTTCCAAGCTCGTATAAACCTTTGATGGTAACCCTGAAGATCGTTGTCGTAGTCAAACACAATACCCTGAATAAGCATGTCATGAGGACTATTACTCCGAGCATAACCAAACTGACGTAGTTCTAAAGAAGGGTTGTAAGTAATTCCTCCTCTTATACCAAGGAGTGGCACATTAGGGAATTCCCCACAACGGTCAATGATAGTAACATTATCCATAGATCGAGAGCACCAATGAATGTCTGAATGAGAAAGTGACATGATCCTCTTAGACCACCTGAACCTTTGTTCACTCTTCATCACTGATTGAGGAAGGTGAGAAATAAACCACCTAGACAATAAAGGTATGCAACACATCATAGTTCCTCTCGCCTTCGTAGTACGAGTGTGAAGAAAATGTAGGATATTTCCAAGTAATGTAGGCACTGGGTTGTGAGTCAGAAATATGTTGATGGCGTGTACGTCTATGAACTGATATGGATTAGGGAACAACACCAAGCCATATATCAATAGGGCTAGGATCTCTTCAAAAGCATCATAACTCATAGCCTTCAAGAACACTTGAGCTTTATCCATCAATACCTTAGCAAGAATACCCTTAACTCCGCTTCTCGTTTCTAGGACAATGTCTGATTTCTTCAGATGTAGGGCTGCAACAATGACTTCAGGTTTAGGCTCCTTTTCTAAGCCTGTGAAGGTTTTCTGATCAAGGATAGGTATACCCAGTAATTTGGAGAACTCCTCCATTATAGGAACCAACTGATAGTCGGGGAATGTGAAGCCATGGTGTTTAGGATCAAAGAACTGAAATAGGACACTCATCATGTCTTCATTGAACCCTGAAGTGACTAAATCCAGTAGGTGACCATGCCTCTTGATGAATTGGGAGTTTTCAGAAACTTGAGAGACCAATTCTTTAAGCTTAGGAGGTATCCCTACAAAGTTGATCCAGATAGTATTCCTACAAGCAGAAGTCATGACCTGCAACAAAGAACAAAGATAAATCCTTTGGTCCTTGAAATGGTTAGTGAAAATTCTATGCTTATGATGCATGATGTCATGATGCTATACTCAATCACAAGCATGTGGCACACACAAACAAGTCACATAATAGCCCTAGGTTTGAAGGCTTGCATGAGGTTTAAAGGTAAGTACCCTCCCCTGAAGTTTAGTTGGTTCATCCTGTCCTACAAAAGTAAAAAGGTTCTAAGGGATCTCAATATCACTGATCCTTCCCAAGGGTGGTTGTTCAGTAGGAAACTTACTTGCCAACCAAAACCCTCCAAGTTTAGGATCTCAATGAGCGTAGTATCGAGTATCAACCAACTCCAGTCTTCACCAAAGCCGGTTATCTCGCTACTTTCTAAAGGCCAAGATGGGATAACTAGGGTTCTAAAAGTCAGTTAGTGTATTGACAACATATGGCAGCCCCATATTATCCTTAACTTACTTAAGGAACATAAGCACTAACCAAGAAGTCACACTAACTATGGCCACCAGATCAACCATATCGGTATACGCCGTACAATTTCCTTGGTCTATTGCTATTTACCTAGGGTACACTAGATCCGGGTTAGGATCTTTCACACATAAAGCCCAACAAGTAATATAAAGCAAACAAGACAAACAATTTAAGTGATCTAATTCCCAAGGGTACCCCTCTTTTACTTAGTAACTCCCCAGCAGAGTCTCTAGTTCTGTAACACGATGGGAGAACTGACTTTCTATAAATGTTGCGGATAGCAAGAGTCGCCACCGACTTTTATTTTATCCATGTGGAAAGGACATAAAAGAACAGGAAAGACCTATTTTAAAAGACTTGAGTTCGGGGGGTAAGTTATATAAAGGGAAGGTGTTAGTACTTTTATATCCATGGTTATTCATGGGCTCTTAGTTACTTAGCTCACTTAAATTGTTTTTGAAGAGTGTAGTGTGTGATTAGAAATTTTTCTAAGTACTTTGTAATGATCCTCGTATGGATGTATACAAAGCCTTGTTTTGAAAAATGTTTAAGAAAGTGAGGTGTAAAAAGTATTTTGAAATGTGAGCAAGCAACTAAGAGGTACCTACCCTAGATTAAGTCTTTCATGTTCTCGTATGTTCTTTCAATGGTAAGAGTATCCCTATTATTAAGGAATAGGTAGTCATTACCTTGGATGTGAAGGGACAAGCGTAGGGTCATCATATGGTCATAGAAAGCAACTTAAGGGATGTCTTTAGCAATTCGTAGGGACTATCATCATTTATTTGAAGGGACAAGATCATTATTCCGTAGGCAACCTCGAAGGGACTTGATCTTTTAAACTATAGGGACTATGATGATTTATACTTGAAGGGACTTTGCTTAAGACATCCCTATATTCAAGGGACTTGACCATTTTATTTTAAGGCAACTAAGAGGAATACCCTAGGTAGTGCAAGATGGCGATCAAAGATCGACTTACGTGTGTGAGTGTTTATTTTCAAATATTAATCTTTTTTTTTTAATTTAGTTATCAAAATTAAATTAATTACAAATAGTTTCCACACCCTATTTACTAACCACACAATAAATATTTATAATAAAATAAAGACGGAAAATAAATCTAGAATTATTACATGACTTTGGGATAATTACAATATAATTGGAAAAATAAATAATAAATAATAAAGCAAATATAAATAAGTAGTAAATAAAGCAATGATAATAAATAAAGCAATAATAATAAATATTAGAAAAAAGAAAATAATAATGAAGCAATAAAGAAAAATTAGAATTAAATAAGTTAAATAAGTTAGAATTTTTAGATTTTATAAGAAAAATAATATAAGTTTAAATAATAATAATAATAAAAGAATAAGGTATTTATACAAAATAAAAAGTTATTATAAAAAAATATTTTAATTACGGTTTAGGAAAATAAATTAAGTTTTTAGGGTTAATGGAAAAAATTAGGGTTAGTTAAAGAAATTAGGGTTTTTTAACATAATTAATTAAAATAAATAAGTTTTTACTTACAAAATATATATATAATAAAAATTATGTACAAATGTATTATAAAATTAATCAAAATAAATAATTAAGAAAAAATTATGAAGTTAATAAAAAATATAAAGTTTAATTACTTATAAAAAACATTATTGGTTTTAAATTAAATGAATTAATTAATTAAAAGAAAGAAAATAGAAAAAATAAGAAATATGAAGAAAAAGAGGAAAATAGCCAAAATGATAGGACCTGGGATTTTAACCCAGGTCCTTTACCTCAATAACGCAACACAAAACCAACCAGGCCAGCATATGCTTGTGATATTTCTATGAGACGAATCCATTATATTTTCAACCTGCAAACCAAAAATAAAATGTGAAAAAATGCTGGAACCTGGGATCGAACCCAATCCTCCTGCCTCAATACGCGTACGCCCAACCAACTGTGCCAAGTAGCACTTCTGAAAAATAATTACAAACAAAAACTAATAAAATAAATCAAAGTTTCAAATTTAGATTTCGCGCCAGACTTCATCTTCTTCCTCTAGCTGTCGTATTAGGCTATAGTGACACTTTGCCCGTCACTAAAGCTTGTAGTGACGAGTTTTGTCCGTCACTACATGTCATGCACATTCAAAAATTCACAACACATGATATAAATACATTTGAATAACACCAATAAATCAATAACAATCCTCTAAGTCCAATTGATCCATCAATTTTATGTGAAATTGCTTTTAACAGTGGTTCCCAATTTTAAGTTTGCAAAACCCTAAACATGGTGGAATACGATTTAGGCTATGGTTCTTCAATACAATTGCCTAGAAACGTTCCTTACTGCATCACAAACAATATTAAGCAATCGAAAACAATTTATCATGGTTAAATCAATGCAATCGAAAAAAACCAAAAACAAGCATGAACATCAATTCTGTTTCCACGATTTTGCATGATTTTGATGCAAATGATGATTGAATTACAATCAGTGATCTCCAAGGAAGCTAATGCAATCCTTATTTGGCCTTGAAAGTACCTGAAATTCACAAACCGAATATGAGTTTTCTTTGAAAATTTTGAAGTTAGAATGGTGTTCTTGGAGGCAACAAATTTGTGTCCTAGTGTATGCTTTTGTTTGTGTATATGTAGTGATCCAATTTAGGTCAGAAACTTGTGGATTTGTGGGCTTGTGAAGATTGCTTGATCATGAAGTTTCCTCACTTTCAAATATTCAAAAAATCTCATCTAACCTTTCTATTTTTGGTCCAATCTGACTTTAGTTGATTTCCAATCATTCTAAATATAATTCAAATGATTTTCAATCAAAGATTTCATGCTTTATTTGATTTTTCATATTTTATATATATTTAAATTGAATTTTAATGAATAAAATCCAAATAAATATAAAAATCTGAAAAAATTATCATTGGGTCGTGAATGATGTCATTGTAAGGATTGAATTACAAAATTGCAAGCCCATTTGGAAAAATTTGGTTTTAAGACCTCATTTGTTCAATATACCCCTAAAAAATTTCCCAACTTTGCAAAGGCATAAATCCCTCAATTTTAAGGCTATGAAGGTGTTCTTGGACATTTTGGAAATCTTAAAGAGTCCTATAACCAACCTCTTTGGTCTCATGTCCATATCCTTTATCATTTTCAAATTATGCCCTTTGGAAGATGTTGACATTTTGTTGACTTTTGAAATGACCTATAATGTTTTAGCTCATACCTTCTAAATAAAGCATTTTTAGGCTTGGCTTGTGAGACACAAAGTTGTAGAAAATTCAATTTCCTTCAAAATGAGCTTTGGATGGGAATTTTTTGATGAAGCATGTGAAGGTTATGGCTGGTCAAAGTTCAGTTGACTTTCCTTAAGAAAACCCTAATTTAGAAACTCTTGATTCTTGATGATCTGAAATTCCTTGATGAATCTTGATCAAACCTTGATAAAATGATGAGTTTTACTTCATAAAATTAATTTTGGCAAAAATTCTTGAAGTTTGACTTTAATTTGACCACAGTTGACCTCAGTTTGACGTTTTAACTACTTTGACTGATTTTTGCATATCTGATCATCTGACTGGGCAAACTTATTGGGAAAGCCTTGAAACTTGACATGGGGATTCTTGAATACATGTGGGATGTTATGAAGCTCACTTGAGGCCTTGAAACTCATTTTAACCTGAAGAAACACAAAACCCTAGTTTTGGACACTTGGCTTAGGAGGAGGCATTGTCTGAGGAAACTTCCATACTTCTTGACCAATTGGAAGTCTTGAGGACCTTATGATAATTTAGAATCTTGAGAGAGATTATCTTGATTGTGGAAGGGAAACGTTTGGGGTACAATAATATGGATGGATCATTTCATTTGGGTTTCATTGTGGTTAAAGTATTGGAATTGTTTTCTAAATACATTCAAGTCATTACAAGATTCATATGTTAGTTCTTAGGATTGAATTTGTTTGTAATAATAGGACCCAGGCCAATTTTGAGAAACTTATAGCTTTGTTTAGTCAAACTTGTATAGCATGGATAAATGAAGTCCTACTGTTATTTTATTTTGTTAATTTTAATTAATTGCTTTATTTGTTGGTATTTAGTTAATTAAGGTATACATTAAGTAAACATAGTAAATAATTCCTTGCCTTTAAAATAGTCATCTCTTAGTAAATCCATTTTATTTTTCTAAATAGAATTTTAAAAGGGATTATATTAAAATGCTAAATTTCATTTTCCCTCAGGTTTTCTTCGATTGTTCTCCTTTCCCTCGTCGGGATAAAAACGTATCGATGGCGACTCTTTTGTTTTCCGCCGGTTAATTTTCGCATTGCGGCAGCTGGGAGTGTGGCCGGGCGGGGAAAGTTATCTACACGTTAAGGATCGAGTGACCCGTACTTACTTGCCATCGGGGCGTATGGATGGGCGGGGAAAGATGCCTTAAAGCACCTTGTGTGTGCTCTATTTTGTTTTACTGTGTCTCTAGTTTTTTATGTGAACTCAAAGTCTAGGTTTGTCCCCCGACTTGAGTATTGATAGAATTGAACCTTTAGAGCCGAGAGAACCCTAAGATAGGGAACCCACTGAGATGTTGTTATATCACCCCACTATTGTTGTTGTTTTTCAGGTTTCTTTTGCAGGTTTAATTTACAAGTGGAGTTATGCTCGAGATGTTTCAAGTGAAGCATAGTTTTAGTCTTCTGCTGTGTATTTCTGTATCTTTGTACAATAATGGATATTGTATTGATCTTAGTATTTTGTTTTAGTATAATTTCCATTACTTGTGCCATTTTAGTATTGTTTTAGAATTGGTCAAGAATGTGAATTATGCTAGGCATCTTATGATGGTGTTAGTACCAAAAATTAAAACTTGTATGATATTATTCTAGATATATATTATATGGGCGTTACATACGACAAAGATTAACCAATTGTCACATATTGATCACCTTCTTTATGAATCATCATATCAAAAAGCCAATATCCACACTTGTCTTCACATTTATCAGAAATCTTCCAAAGATATCAGGATCAATAATGTTGCTCTTCACCAAGCTGTCAAGATAACAGGCCTTATGAAGCATTCAATCCATGTAGATCATTTTATCTTAAATTTATGTTCCAATTCACCAATTAGACTCTGATGTTGAACTAGATGTTTGAACTTTGTTAGTCCATATCCAGCTGTTATATTCAGCTATTTCTTCTGCCACTTGAAAGAACCTCATTCCTTCACAGAACAAGAGTTCCATGCGCTCATAAACTTGACTTATTTACCAAGTTTGACTAGACAACCTCCATCCTATTGAATGTGCAGAAATTCCTACCAATAACACATATTGATGAGAAACTTCCAATGTTTCTCCAAAGTCTTCAAACCCGCCACTGTCTGAATCTTTAGAAGGAATTGTTCAGAACTACACCTTGTAGCAATACCAAGGATGACATTTCTCCCTGAGTAAAGAAATCTTCACAAAGCCCTGATGATTTATCAATAATAACATCATGATTATAAACACCTTCCTTGTCAAGGGAAGAACAAAACTCCAGCTGCATCCACCAAAACCAATCTGCACTCTTGAACCAAAACACCACAGATGACACTACTTAACTCCCCCTCTCATGAACAACCAAAGCTCATTTTTGAAGACGAGCATTAGTTACTCAGAACACTTTCTGAACCATAAGATTCAGACTGCAGATATGCATACTTCTTAGATAAATACTAAGTCTCCCGTCCAAGTATCCACCTTTATGCATCATAAAAACAATAGACAAATACGAAGTCTCCCCTCAAGGTATTTACTAATGGTCAGATAAGATTACCTTCTCACACAAGGTTGAACATGTAATCTGACTTCTTCCTCTTCTGTAGACATCTGATACTTTCTGAACTCGAAGTCTAGGTTTGTCCCCCGACTTGAGTATTGATAGAATTGAACCTTTAGAGCCGAGAGAACTCTAAGATAGGGAACCCACTGAGATGTTGTTATCTCACCCCATTATTGTTGTTGTTTTTCAGGTTTCTTTTGCAGGTTTGATTTACAAGTGGAGCTATGCTCGGGATGTTTCAAGTGAAGCATAGTGTTAGTCTTCCGCTGTGTATTTCTGTATCTTTGTACAATAATGGATATTGTATTGATCTTAGTATTTTGTTTTAGTATAATTTCCATGTCTTGTGCCATTTTAGTATTTGTTTTAGAATTGGTCAAGAATGTGAATTATGCTATTAGGCATCTTATGATGGTGTCAGTACCAAAAGTTAACACTTGTATGATATTATTCTAGATATATATTATATGGGGGTTACAATTGGCATCAAAGCAGGTCGTATCCTCGACCTAGTCTTGAAACATCATAAGTAAATATTTCCTGTCTTTTAAGTGTGTCTTTCCGGCATGGTTCTTAATATCATATTATGTAATATTGGGTCTGGTCAACCTAATGTTATATATGTGATAGGTAGAATCATGGTTGTGCGACCATGAGGACTCTGAAGTGTTGTTGTAACTTGTACTGTGGGAGTAGGCTTAAGCCGAGAGTTAGCAGTAGGAACTTTGGTCAGTTCAGTTGGAGTCTTCTTAATGGTTTAATTCTTGTAACATGGAGTTGCAGAGTAGTGTGTTGTTCGAGAAATCCTTTGGAATGGATAAAATCTGAAGGGTAAAGATCTCTATAGGATGAGTGGTCGGTGTATTAGGGAATACGTCAAGGCACTGGTGGATCAGTATTGATCCCTAGTATGGACAAGAGTTTTTGAGGAGTTTCATTCCACAAGAAGAGAAAATGCTTTATGGAACGTGTGACGTAAGTTCGAGAATGAGTAAATTGCTAGTGTTTCAATTCCAAGGTCGCAGTGACATATTGGATGAGCGAGAGTACTTCAAGGAATGTATTTGGGTAATACCTTACGGATGGATAAAAGTTACGAATTAAGAATGTTCATTTTCTTTGGGAACCTAAAGTTACCGTGGAACGTGAAGAGGAACACAAGGGTGTGACTACATGTTTCAAGTGGGATAAGTATACCCTGGACGAAGGATAAGAGACTAGAGTTGTATATCCGATTATGACTGAAGAGACAAAGTCTAGAGTAATACATCAGGGTGTTATATTTTAGTAAGGGATTAATTCGGAAATGTTGAGTTACCTTAAGAATAGTATAAGTTATAGTGTCGAAGAAAGAACAAGCTTTATTTAGTGACTTGAGGCGTATTTGGTATGAACTATATAAGATTATGATAAGTGATAAAGTAAGCCCCTTGGTTTCAGGAGAGTTATAGTAAGATGAATTATGTTTGAGTATGAGAGGATTTCTGCAGAGCGTAAAGTTAATACGGTATGGAAACAATATTAATAGTGCGATATGAGGAAGTGATAACGAAATGTATTCTTGGACGAATGTACTATCGAGTTGTTAAGTTGTTATTAAGACTAAAGTTAAGGAAGTGTGAGAAATGACGGTTCGCTCATTAGGACTCTGGTGGTGTGACTACTATATGTGTGGAATCGTCGGTTGGTATGGCTGTAACTTTTGGATGTGATTGGGATGAGTTTGGGAGGTTTATGTAACAATGAAAACCAAAAGTTTGCTTATGTGTTTGAGTAATCGGATTTCCTTCGGGTAGTACTCGGTTACAAAATTGTGTTGCTAAATCTCCTTTAGCTACTAAAAGTCCAGGATTGCAATGAGTAATCGGTTATCCTCCTGGTAGTGACCGATTATCATTGTTAAGTTTTGGAAAATTAGAATTTTCTAAGATGCATACTTTTCGACTTGAGTGCTCGATTGAAGCGTTCTTGGTACCGATAGAAATATATGGAGACATTCTATGCAATGATTAGTAGAGGGTAAGGGAACCCCAATTAATACGTAAGTAGAGGCAGCAAGGTTCTTCAGAGGAGTGCTTTACCTCAACTTTTAGGTGAAAGGGAAAACTCCTATACTTGTGAATAATCCGAATGTTTGGAATTTACCTCTAGAGAGATTAAGAATGTTGTTGTTTTAATTCTTGCCAAGGAATTCAAGAGAGATGACAAAGTTGCATACTTGATTTTAAATGTTCACATTTTGTTTTACCCAATAAGGATTGTGTGTTGGATTTTGTTTATGGACGAACCAAGTGTTAGCTTGCGACTAAAACCCTTTTGATGTTGTCATTGTCGTTTTCCTACTAACGTCATTGTACGAGTGGATACAAGTTATTTCATTAAGTTTTTGTGATGTGACCGTAACAAAATGGTAGTTCTACTTCGTCGTTTGTCGGAGAGTATAATCTGCATGTGGTGCCCCGTTTGTGTTATCTTGAGTTATGGATGGTGAACGATTGTTGCACCTGTTTAGAAACCACAAGTGAGAGTCATATTGCAAGTTAGTGTGGACTAAATGGATAACTTTGAGTTGGATTATTGTTTACAAGAGGAACAAGTTTAGTTGTGTTCGACCGTTTAGCCTTGGATAGGTAATCGATTGACACATGACTTTCATTGTGGATTTTAGAGAATCGTACTTTCTGAACTATAAGTCCGTTTTGGCTTTTGTTCGAGGTGTTAAAGATAAAGTGTTGGGCTTTATTTTGAGCATGTTTTAGTAGATGGAAAATGATTTGAATTTTGGTGTGTTGTCGTTGCAACTACTGAGGACCTAAATTGAGAAATTATAATGGACTCATGAAGTGTTGATCTTACAAGAAACATTTTGGTATCTGAATTATTGTGTGGATAAAATATGAATAATTGGTCATTTCTATTATTGTTAATTATTAATATCAGGTTATGGACTCCGTTTGAGTAATACCAGTTATGGGCCCTTGAGTCGTACTTAAAGATATGGATTTTTAGGTCATCTTCTAAGTAAGAGTGAGAAATGAATGTTCCGAAGTTATGCATGCAAATTGGATCGTTTAAGGAACGAGACCCTTGAGAGAAATGGATTTGAACAAGAAGTTTTGTATGGTCTTCAAAGGCAAGTGTTATGGAAACCCGCAAGTGTACTAAGGATGATTTGAGTTTGGTATTGGTGACTCTCTGGTTATTGTAAGTTTTTTGGTGTTACTGTGTTATTATTGATATAGACCTTGTGTCAACAGAAATCTCGAGTGAATGGAATTTTGTAAAGAGAATTGATATGGAGAATAGTAACCATGGTCAGATTGGTTAAGTTTAAATTGGATGGGTTGTTTCGAGTTTGGAATGGAATTGAGTTAGTGTAAGTTATGTTTGCAGCAACACAACCCCTGTATCTCTGTCGTTGGAGAGTTTTGGTCCGATGTTATTGTGTAGTCGACAAGTGAATTGTTGTATCATTGCATGTTTGCAAGTTCTTATTCTATTTTTTGGTGAGAGCTCCGATGGATAAGTGTTTTCTCCGCAGACTATCAATTACTTGGAGTTGCTTGAGAATTCATGGTATCTCTACTGTTAGGATTTGGAAGCATAGTGGAGGGAGACTGATAAAAGAGTTCAGTCGGATTATGAGAATTTGAAGAGATTTATTTATAAGTGCCAAAGTAAGACAATTTTGTTCTAAGTGGGTTCAATATGGTAAGTGTCGCTCCCACCAAATGACACCTGGCCAAGAGGGGGTACAGACGCGAACGGTCGGCGAAAGAGAGAGGGAATGAATAGAGTCGCCAGCTAGGCATTTTTATCCAGAGCTGAATCTCCGAACACAGTCAAAGTCTTGATTCTGAGGTCAATGGCTTCCTCAAGACCCATAATACAAGCTTCGTATTCAGCTTCGTTGTTAGTGCAGTTAAAGGTGAGTTTTGCCAAGAAAGGCATGTGAACTCCCTTAGGTGTAATGAGTACTGAACCAACACCATGACCATTCATGTTAACAGCCCCATCAAACATCATAGTCCATTCTTCTTCCGGGTCAGGCCCTTCAGTGTGAACAGGCTCTTCATGATCTTTTGCTTTTATGAACATGATGTCTTCATCAGGGAAATCAAATCTCATAGGCTGGTAATCATCAATGGGTTGCCCGGCAAGATAATCAGACAATACACTGTCATTGATGGCTTTCTGAGATGTGTACTGAATGTCATATTCTGTGAGGATCATTTGCCATCTTGCAACCCGTCCGGTAAGTGCTGGCTTCTCAAAAATGTACTTAACTGGATCCATCTTTGAGATCAACAAGTTAGTGTGGGTCAACATATACTGCCTTAGTCGGCGAGCAGCCCACGCTAAAGCACAGAAAGTTTTCTCGAGCAGTGAATAACGTTGTTCACAGTCGGTAAACTTTTTGCTTAGGTAGTATATTGCATACTCTTTTCGACCAGACTCGTCATGCTGGCCCAACACACACCCCATTGACTCTTCTAATACTGTCAAGTACATTATTAGAGGTCTTCCTTCAACTGGAGGCATAAGGATCGGAGGCTCTTGTAAGTATTCCTTGATTTTGTCAAAAGCCCTCTGGCAGTCTTCATTCCACCTGACCGTTTGTTCTTTTCTCAATAACTTAAACAAAGGCTCACAGGTTGCTGTAAGGTGGGATATGAACCTTGAAATGTAGTTCAATCTACCTAGAAACCCCCGAACTTCTTTTTCTGACTTCGGTGCAGGCATTTCTTGAATGGCTTTAACTTTATTAGGGTCAACTTCAATCCCTTTCTCACTTACAATAAAACCCAGCAGCTTACCAGAATGCACCCTGAATGTGCATTTGTTGGGGTTTAACTTCAACTGGTACTTCCTCAGACGTTTGAATAGCTTCAACAGATTTACCAGGTGGTCTTCTTCTGTGAGGGACTTGGCAATCATGTCATCCACATAACACTCAATTTCTTTGTGGATCATGTCATGGAATAAAGTTACCATAGCCCGTTGGTAAGTTGCACCAGCATTCTTCTGTCCGAATGGCATCACCTTATAACAGAACGTGCCCCAGGGTGTGATAAAAGTTGTCTTCTCCATGTCTTCAGGTGACATCTTGATCTGATTGTATCCTGAAAATCCATCCATGAAGGAGAATACCGAGAACTGAGCTGTGTTATCAACCAATACATCAATGTGAGGTAAAGGGAAGTCATCTTTCGGGCTAGCTCTGTTCAGGTCCCGGTAATCCACACACATCCTCACCTTTCCATCTTTCTTAGGCACAGGTACAATATTAGCAACCCACGGCGGATAGCTAGTCACAGTAAGGAAACCGGCGTCCCACTGCTTTTGTACCTCTTCCTTTATCTTCATTGCCATATCTGGGCGAGTACGGTGCAGTTTCTGTTTTACTGGTGGGCAATCTTCTTTTAGAGGCAGTTTGTGCATGACAATATCGGTATCCAACCCTGGCATATCCTGATAAGACCAAGCGAAAACATCCACATACTCCCGAAGCATATCAATCAGTTGCTCTTTCACTGAATCCTGCAGACAGGCCCCGATCTTAACTTCTTTTACGTCTTCTTCCGTACCTAGATTAACCGTTTCAATCTCCTCCTGATGAGGAGTGATAACCTTCTCCTCTTGCCTTAACAACCTGGCTAGCTCTTCAAGTAGCTCATAATCTTCTTCAACCCCTTCATCAACTTGATTAATCGGATTGTCAAAGTCATACGAAGTCATAGCAGTGTTGTTGCCGGTGCAGTCTGGAGGGCACTCTCTGCAAGGGTTGAGATTGGTTTATTTTAGTGATTAATTTTATCTTATTTATAAAAAGTGAAATGAAGTTATCATTTTGAAAAAACATTGCCATTTTATCTTTGTACAAAAGAAAAATGAAAAACAGTGAGCGGAAAAGAAAAGACTCATTTGCAAAAGATGTCCTGATATTCATTAATTGATCTTTGCACAAAATACAAGATGGCCCGATTACAAAATGAGTCTTGACATCTTGGGCAAGATGCAAGACTTGATGCATTCTTTAAAATACAGGAAATAATAATTACTCTGCAGGAGTAACCTTTATAATTTCCTGGGAAGACCAGTTAAGGACTTGGCTCCCCGGGATCCTTGGACGTATCCAGCTCTCCAGGTTGCGGTCACTTTCCTCCTCGTCTTCCAAATTGTTTACAGCATCCGGGGTGAGCATTCCCCCGCTGACAAAATTGGGCTCTTTGGCAGCCTCTGATTGATCTTGTTGAGTTGGTCTGTAACCCAACCCAAATCGGTCTTCTTTCTTTTCCACGGGCAACAGCTTGCCCCAGCCTTGGGTGGTACCTTCCTCAACAACCTTTCGGGCTTGCTGATATGACGTTATGGAGGTTCCCAGTACAGCAGATGCTTCATTAATGTTCAAGGCCTCAAACCCCTGGCTCATGGTTTCATGGATTTCTCCATCCATTTCTATGTACTTATACGTAGCCAGATGGCTAACAAAGATGTCTTCCTCCCCACAGATGGTGATGATTTGGCCTTCCCACTCGAATTTCAGCTTCTGGTGAAGGGTAGATGTAACAGCGCCAGCGGCGTGGATCCAGGGTCTACCCAACAGACAGCTGTAGGCCGGCTGAATGTCCATCACATAGAAGGTAGTTTTGAAGGTTTGTGGGCCAATCATCACAGGCAGATAAATCTCCCCAAGCACTGATCTTTTAGAGCCATCAAATCCTCTCACCACCAAATTACTCGGACGCAGTGCCAAGCCATCATACTCCAGCTTTACTAAGGCTTTCTTTGGTAGAACATTGAGTGATGACCCAGTGTCCACCAGTACATGAGACAGAACAACACCCTTGCATTCCAAGGTGATATGCAAAGCCTTATTATGGTTGCATCCCTCTGTTGTTAAGTCAGCATTGGTAAATCCCAGTCCATGACTGGTGTTGACATTTGCCACCACAGTTTCTAGCTGGTTAACAGTAATCTCCTCTGGCACATATGCTGCGTGCAGGACTTTCAACAATGCGTTCCTGTGAGCTTCAGAACACATCAACAGTGATAATATGGAGATTTTCAAGGGAGTTTGGTGAAGCTGATCCACCACCTTGTAATCACTCCTTTTTATGATTCTCATGAACTCGTCTACATCTTGTTCAAAAGATGTCTTCTGAGTTTCTTTGACAGCTGGCTCTTCAGATACCACACTCTTTCCTTTTGCTTTGGCAACAACTTCTGCTTCAACATTAGGTCTCTGTGTTTGTGAGGCAAAAAGGCGTCCGCTTCTGGTGAAGCCTCCGCCTCCCCTAACATTATCAATTTGTGGAGAAGAGGTTGATGAATCCAGAGTGATTTTCTCCCCGTTGCAGTAGAGATCAGAGCCATAATGCCAAGGTATGGCATTACTGCTTTCATAAGGAACTGGTCCAGGCACTGTAATGGTGACTGGACTGACTGCTGCAGAGGAGGGCACTGTAATGGTGTACGAATCATAGTAAATTGTGACTGGTGGCCTGGCAAGAGGCGCCACTGTTTGTTGCTGGAAATTGTTGCTGGGAGGAACCTCTGATGGGTCATAGTAGATTGTAACTGCTGAGACATCTTCATTAATTTTTGCTGGCGTTGTAGAAGATCCTGCTAATAAAATGGATGCTGATGTTGTAGAAGAAATGGTTGTTGAAATCTGACTTGTTGAAGTGATGGACGGAGTAACTGCTGATGATATTGAGGAATCGGTAGGAATGATTGTTGCTGCTGTTGTAGAAGAATCGGGAATTTCTGTTAAAGGAATTGCTGGATTTGTAGATGCCGTTGTTGAGATCTGAAGGATACCATCCTTAATAAGACCATCTATGCCGTTTCTCAAATTTTCACACCCGTTGACTGCAATGTTGCAATACCCACAACCGAGTTCACACCCGGGGAACACTTGGCACTCTAGAAGCTGAGCTTTAATTTCGACCAAAGGTGTTCGAATTTGTGCAACACTGGTGATCAAGGTAGATGGTTTGTCTTCCTCAATGGCATTAATCCTCGGCCCACCATGATTAGGCATAGGATTTCTGTTGACATTCGGAGGAGGTGCGAAGTTGAGGGCTTTAGAATCCACCCGATCTTGAACTTTCATTTGTAAGGCCCTGCATTTTTCCGTATTGTGACCAGGTGCGTTGGAATGGAAAGCACACCTGGCGTTGACATCATAATTCTTTGGGAGATTGGAGGGATCTGGAGGTGCCAATGTCCTTAACTCAACCAAGTTGAGCTTCAGGAGTTGTGGCAATAAGGCAGCATAAGGCATATGGATAGGGTCAATCACCCTGTTTGCCTGTGATGGTCTTTGTTGGAAGGGTCGTTGTTGTTGATTGATATTGTTGTTGTTGTAGGTTCTCTGTTGCGGATACTGAACTTGTTGTTGATAATGTGGTTGTTGTTGTTGTTGATATGCTGGTTGCTGAGGAATCGGAGCCGGAATAGTGACAGCTGCTACTGATCTGTGAACATACTGAGGTCTGCCCCTGCTTGCATGAATGGCATTTGTCTCTCCGGTCCTTCGAGGTCCCACAAAAGGCTTCCTGGGATTACTGGATGAACTTGCACCATTATCAGAAATTTTGCCTATTTTTATAAGGCTTTCAATCCTTTCCCCAGCTATAACTACGTCTGCGAAGCTGGTAGAAGAAAAGGCAGCCAATCTATCAATATATGTTCCTTGCAGAGTATTCATGAACATGTCGGCCATTTCTCTTTCCGACATGGGTGGTTGGACAGCAGCAGCAAGCTGTCTCCACCTCTGGGCATATTCTCTGAAGCTTTCTCTGGAGGATTGAGACATTCCCATTAGGAGGGTCCTGTTAGGAGCCATGTCCAGATTGTATTGATACTGCCTGATGAAGGCTTCATCCAAGTCCTTCCAGCATCTAATAGTAGCTCTGGTCAAGTGTGAATACCACTCTCTTGAAGCCCCAGTTAGACTATCTTCAAAGTAGAACATCCACAACTTCTCATCCATGGTATATGCTTTAAGTCTCCCTAGGAAAGACTGCAGGTGAGTTCGTGGACAAGAGGTTCCATTGTATTTCTCGAAGCACGGGGGCTTGAATTTGTGGGGAATTCTCACCCCATCCACTAGCCCCATATCCATTACATCGAAGCCCAAGGAGTTCTGAGACTCCAAAGATCTCAACTTCTCAGCAATTTCATCAAACCTCCTATCATAGACTTCGTCTCCAGCTCCCATAACAGTAAACTGCTCTTCTTGGGGATCCTCTTGCAAGATTCTCCCCCAACAGTATTTCCTTGCACATTTCCCGGGATGTTGACTTCCGGATCTAGATGAGGTCCAAATACTGGTGGATTAACATGAGGCTGACCCCTCTCATTGTTGCTAGTTCCTCCAGTGCCAGGATGAGGTTCCTCGGGAGTTTGTCTTTCCACCAATGCCCTTAACCTTTCTTGGCTCTGGGCCAAGCCAGTCATCACAGCCATGAATTGGGTCATTTGGTTTCTCATCTCCACTCTTTCATTAGCCATCTGAGTTCTGACCTCAGTCAAGTCCTGTTGTACTTGCTCCATTTGGATACCAGGAAGGTTGTTACGAGTAGGATACCGGTGCTTACGGTTGACAGGGAACACTCTTCTGCGAGCAATGTTTCCTGAAGTCATAGCAAAGTTAGAAACAAATAATAACAAAACCTACAAAACAAAATAAAAGTTAGTATGCAATGCAATATGCTTATTTGTTTTCCAAGGTATCCGGCTTGGTTCTTGGTTTTGACCTTTCCAGACCTCGAGGAAGATGCTTTGATGTTGCTTGAGAAAAGAAACCCAATGAAATCAAACTAATATATTACAAATACTGAACAATACATAGTCTGTTTTACAACACATGCCCCTGGGGGGTCAAAATACAACAAAAAGAAAAGTACATAAAATGGAAATGAACAACAAGCAAAGAAGTCAAACATCCAATCCAAACTCATCCTCCTTGACCTCCTTCAGAAGTGCCTCAGTCACTGGACCAGCTGGATGCTCTGTAATGGTCCTAATGAGGAGGTTCCTGGTGGCAATGGCAGTGGTCAGCTTCTTGTGCCTGTCCTGATCCTTTGACCTCTTCAATCCAGCCCTAAGCTTCAACTCTGAAATCTCCTTCTGGGCTGCCAACAAAGCTTCCTACTGCTTCTTTTCATTGGCCTCTAACTGTTCAATCTTGGCCTGAGTTCTCTGGTCTTCTTGAGTCCGGGCTTCAGTGATCCTGACCCACCTAGCCTGACTCTCTTGCAGATAGAGTTCAGTCCTGGCCTTCTGAATCTTGGCTTCTTTATAGGAATTCTTCAATATTTGCTCCCCGACTCTTGATTTCTTGATGTAGTCTTTTGTTTTCTCAATCTTGGCCAGATGCTTCACCCTAAGCTTCTCCAACCTCTCAATGTCCAGACGACCATCACTCCTTTCCCAAAGAGTCTTCTTCAGAGCTTGAGACAGATTCTCATTCCTTTCCTTTAGCTTCTCAAATTCTTCCAGGCTGACAGTTGCTGCTGGCTGTACTGTAGAGGGTCCAGGTATGTCCTCCAAGGTGAAGGGCATTCCAGTAATCTGAGCTCTAGCATGGGACCAGTCATAGTACTGAGCTGAAGCAACATTATTACACCTCCCAAGAATAGCCATCCCTTTTGTCTGGATGTTGTCCCAAGCCCAGGATGCTTGTCTGACAACAGCTGAATTTGGCTTTACTTCACAATACAGGGTCTCAGCTAAATCTTGCACTCTAGGAGGGTGAACCAAAGCATAGCCCAGTTGTCTCTTAAACAACAAAGGATTGTAGTTGATGCAACCCTTTACTCCTATCAGAGGTACATTTGGGTATTGTCCACAGCTGGTGATAATGTCTTTGCCTTTGGTGCTCTGGGTGCACCATCTGATATCATCTGAAGTCAAAGCAATGAGCCTCTTGGCCCAATTCTTCTGCTGGTGAGGGTTCAGGAAGGCATCTGACTTAGGCAGGTGTTTGAGCAGCCAGGTATGAAACAAAGGAGCACAACATCTCACTAACTTCCCTCTTTGTTTCTCATTGCTCTGATGAATGGAGTAATATAAATCTCCCAGCAATGTGGGTACTGGGTTCCTCAGAAGAAACAGATGAATGGCATTCTTGCTGACAAATTTGGGCTCATCTGCAAACAGTATAACCCCATATATGCTGAGGGCTAACAGTGCACAGACTGCCTTCCACTCTCCCAAAGAGGCCTTCAGGATGGCCTGAGAAATCAAGAAGTCCAAGTGCAAACCAGGGATCCCAGCCTTTGTTGTCATGCTTTGCTCAATCAAAGCAGGCTCCAAGTACAATGCTTTTGCTACTTCTCCATTACTGGGAGCTGGCATCTCTGGGTTGAAGGGGACTCCACCCATGACAGGTACTCCAATCAATGATGAAAACTCCTCCAGCAGAGGTCCTAGCTGAAAGTCTGGAAAGGTGAAACATCTCAAAGGAGGGTCATAAAACTGTAAGCATGTGTGGATCATGCTCCTCTGAGAAGGGTCAAGGTCCATAACCATATCCAGGATACCTCCATAATGCTCTCTGAATAATGGGATGTGGTCAGGTGTGATAAGTGACTGGACCTGCCTGATACCAGTCAACACAGGCTCAAAGAAATGGTATGATATATTGCTCTTCTTGGGAGTAGCCATGAATGCTGCTGAAGATGATGAAGATATCTGCTGATGAAGATCAAGAATGATACTGGAGATGATCCATTGATAGGCTAATGTTGGTGATGATGAAGATAGCTGAAGCAGACAACTGATGAAGCAGAGGTATGTGCAGAAGAAGGGGTCAAAACCAAACCAGATACAATATGGATACCCTGAAAAGCAAATAAGCAAATGTTAAATAATGCAAATGATATGCAAAGGTTTGTGATCAAGCTGGATCTGATTATCTGTCTTGATATAAGGCCCATGTATGTTCAAGAAGTCCAGATGGAGGTTCAGAAATCTAGTAACCATGGTGGGGGACTCAAATAAAGAGTCACATGTCCAGGGTTAAATCACAAGAACTGTCCGAAATGAGGTACTCTTAATCAAAACAAGTAACAGGGTATGATGTGGCCAAGGGTACCTGCAAACCTGTAAACAGCCCAACCCCCTCACAGGTAATGTTCTAAAACAAGGATCCTCAGACTTGGATTAGTTATGAGAAGTGTAAACACTTCTAACCCGGAGGTACAGTGTTTACAATAACCATAAAAGATCCTACTCTAATTCACCCCAGTTTCTGAAGGTCATAATAAAGGTCATCCAGACTTAGCAGGCTTCCCAGATAGCCCTAGCACTACAGGAAATCTGTAGCACAGAGTTCTCAAGAAGAAACCCACATCTGAACCGTGTTTCATCAATGATAATGACAGTATGAAATATGAAAAACTGTAGAGGAAAGCAATAAATAAAGCTGTAGATAAAGCAATAAATAAAGCAAAATAAATAAACACACATAGCATATAACACCCCAGTAAACACAAATCAAACAAGCGCTAGGAGGAACCCACAAAGAGAACCAGAAGCCCTGGTTACAACACAAGGATCCCCAGCAGAGTCGCCAAGCTGTCGCTCCCACCAAATGACACCTGGCCAAGAGGGGGTACAGACGCGAACGGTCGGCGAAAGAGAGAGGGAATGAATAGAGTTTCCAGCTAGGCATTTTTATCCCGAAGGAAAGGTAATGCTGCATAAACCTAGAAAGATATGGATAAGACGGTTGCGAACCAGAGAAACTGAGAAAGGGGGTTGGTTACAACCTAGGAAGGTATTAGCACCCAGATTGTCCGTCGTACTCGACGGGATCCACGCTTGAAATATTTGTGTTTTAAAGGGGTAGTGTCAGTGCTATTTTGTGTACAAAAGCTGGAAAAGAATGCAAGTGTCAGTGTAAAAGAAATGTGAAGTGAATAAGAGAAGTGTCAGTGTAAGGAAAGAGTGAAGCTCAAGACTATGAGGCTTAAAAGAATAATACTGGAAGAGGGGGGAATATACAGAGACTTTTGTTCGATAACTGTTAAGTTATGCCTACGTATCCTCTCGTGCAATGAGGAAGTCAGAACACCGTAGTTCGACTCAAAGAGACTGAAAGATAAATGACTGATGAACTGCTTACTTGTCTATGCTCAAGTGTATGACCTGTCTGGCTCAGGTGCAAACTGTCTTGCATTAGACAGAAGAAGCAAGTTCTCGTTTGTGAGTGAATGAGTTGAGAAGAAAATCCCGGAGGAGACGATTATTGTTTGTTTTTTGTGTTTTCAATCTTTTATTGCTTTTTGGAGTTTGTCATAAGTTAATGAGCTTAGGCCTAAACCAAGGGTTAGTAAACTCATCACATCCTCCCTCTGATTAGGGGTAATGAGAATACCTTAAGTATGAAGTAAACACCTCACACTTAATGACCATGATGTTGGATTAAGATCATTAACCTATTTGTGATTATTTAGATGTTTTTGGAGTTTTTGTTTAGTGTTAAGTAATGAGTTTAAGCCATAATCAAGGATTTAATGGACTCATTACACCATCCTAATAGAAGGATAATAGATGAGAACATTTAAGCTGAGGAAGGCTCCTCAACTTAATCCATGACAAAACAAAGCCTTTATTAAAGTGGATTTTAGTTAATGGTAGGATTAAGAAGTGAGTTTTATGGTTTGTAAGACAACTTGAGGGGGGCTTGTCCATTAACACAAGGGTTAGTCCTTCTTAACCAATTAAGGAAGAATTAGAACCCTAATGCAAGGCCCAAGTTACAAGCTTAATGTCTTAGTGATTATTAGATGGATTGATTAAAGGAATTAAACACATTAAGGTTTTAACACTTAGGATTAAAGTTATACACTCCATCCTAATAGAAGGATGCAGGCATAAGCTTAATCACAAAGCCTTAAAACCTTTAGGGTTTAGTCCTTTATTATGAGATGAGAAGAGAAGACTCAAAGATGACACAAAGGTAAAACTAAATGGGGGACTAATCAAACCCTAATTGTTATCATACTTGGAGATCCTAGGGTTTGTGAGGCTTAAGAGAGAAAGAATCTTCAAAGAGCCACCAAGGAGAGAAGCAGATGAAAGGAGAAAGAAGTAAAGAGAAGCAAGACAACTTGCTTCACTTAAGAAGACAAGTTGCTTGAAGGAAGAAAGTGGGAGAGAGAATGAATGAGCAAGCTCACTCTAACACAAAGATAAAATGCAGCAATGATGCATAAGAGAGATGAAGAGAGATTGTGAGAAGTGAAGGCAAATTCACTTCTCAAAACAACTTACCACCTGAAAAGTTAGCAAAAGAAATGCAATGCAATGAAAATGAGATGAAATTCCATGATGCAAGACAAAGTCATAAGCATAAACATGATTTCAATGATGCTAAGAGATGATGCAAACACATGTCAAGAATTGTGGATGATCATACAAGGATGTGGATGCAAATGAAGCATGCTTTGAACCATGAAAGTTCATGAAAGTTTATGTAATGCAAAGGATACAAAACATGGAAAATGAAAGATTCAATGATCAAACATGATTCTAATATGTCCTAAGATGTAATACATGTCATGAGGATGCACAAAATATCATGGCAAGTTCTTGTATGCAAGCAAATGAAAGAAGGATGCAAATGAAGGCAAGAATTAGGGTTTATGAACAACATGCAACACAAAACCAAAAATCAGAAGCAAATGACATGATAAAAAATTGAAAATAGGATCAAAGGAACCCTAACCCTACACAAGTTCACTGCCCAAAGGAGGAGACCTAAATCTAAACCTAATGGAAGTTATGATTTTTCTAAGTCAACTAGGGTTTCAAAGCACCTCAAAAGGAAAAATGCTCATCAAATTGAAAATGAAAGATAAATTCAAACCAATTTTACCCTAAAAACTACATGCTATGAAGGATGCAACGCAAGAAGAACCATTATCAAACTCTTCATGGTTAGGCAGAATGAATTTTTCTAAGTCTGAACAAAAATATTGCTTTTAAACAACTTTTATTCCAATGAAAATTGTCAAAATACATCAAGGACCAAAAATAAATTTGTTTTGAGAGTTTGATAATGTTTCTAAATGTTTTAAAATGCAATGTGAATTTTTTGGTGATTTTTGGAAACCTAAATGCTATTTTAATTAATTAATCTTCATTAATCAATTAAAATAAACATTTAAATATTTTTAAAATAGTTTAAAAATGCAAAAAATAAAATAAAAATTGTTTTCTGGTTAAGAAAAATATTTGAAACAATAATGCAAAAGGAAAATATTTTTGGAATTTTCTAACTATTTTTAATAAATGATGCAAAATAAAATAGAAAATATGAAATAAAAATATGAATTAATGAAAAGTAAGCGCATCTGATGGCCCAGATTCAAAAGGAAATGGAGGGAATTGACTCGCGCCTTATCCAAGGGTTGAGGTTCAAACTGGCAAATTTAAATCTAATCCTAATTAATTAACTCTAATTATGGGATTAGGGCTTAATGAGACCATCCAGGCCATCCATTCACGCGCGGGAAGCAAGATCGCACGCTCCAGATTCAAACTCGTCCCTAAACCCTAATTATCATTAATCACTTTTAGATGACCGGAACAGTGGTTCCGGTCATCTTCTCCGGCAAGCACAAACCCTAGTTTCTTCTACAGGTTACCAAACTTCAAATTTCTTCCACCAAAATGATCCTCTCATCAATCTAAACCTAAGCCCTCATCTAAAATTCATTTATTTTTCCTCACAAGCATGAATCGAAACAAAATGTGAAACACGGGAAAATGTTCAGAGACATTATACATGATGGTTACTTCACCATTTTCAAAAGTAAATACATATTCATGATCAGGGGAACATGCAGAACCATAAAAGAACTTAAAACTTAGCTTCTGGGAAAAAAGTTCTTCATGTTACCTGAGATGAAGACTCTCTGATTCTGAGCTTTCTGGACTCAAACTTTGTGCAAACCCCCTCCTTTGAACACCCTGATGATGAAATGAAGCTTGGAGAGCTTTGAGAATGGCTGGTTGTGGCTGTTTTGTTCTGGTGTAGCAGAAATGGAGGTCTTTGTGTGTGATGTTTCAAGCTGTTTCAGGGGGTGATTCTTGTTCTATGGATGATTTGTGGTTTGTTGGTGAAGAGATTTTGGATTTTTGATGGCTGAGGAGGGAGTTTCGAAGAGGAGAAGTTTTGGACAGATTTTGTGCAAGCTGGATTGTGGGAGGTTTCTGGCTTGTGTGTGGCTTGCTTTATGATCCATAGCACATCCCTAAACTATTGGAAGAGGTCTGAGGAAGTGACTTGCACTGTGGGAATGGCATGGGGCAATTGGCCAAAAAGTCAATGTTAGGTGTACTTGAGGCATGGGCTGTGGCAGAGGCTATTTTAGGGTTGCTTTGGGTTCAGCTGCCTTCAAGGATGGCCATGGGATGAATTGATGTGATCTGAAATGGATGAAGGGTGAGATGCCATAGGTTTTGCCTTTTTGCAAATTGTTGCATTTTGTGACTTTTGGTTATGTACATGTGACATCTCTTGGGAAATATGCAGCAAAATGCATCACATAATGTTGTTATGACACTTTGATATTGATTAGAGACCAAGCAAAACCATAGGAACCCTTGCAAGATTTCCCTCTTTGTGATTTTCATGAAAAGTAACTTATGATTCTTGGAATTTAAGGCATGAAAGTGAGGAATTTCTTGGGCAAATCTGAATTATGAGCCATAAATTATGTTTGTGTGATGATTAGAAGCTGGTTTGAAGTCACATTTGGCCTTGGCATGAGGTTTTGCAACTTTCCTCTTTTGGTGCATAAGTGAATTTTCATGATTTTCCCCAACTTTGCAAGGCCATAACTTTTGATCCAAAATGAATTAGAAAAAGCTCTTGTACTTTTTGAAAAGGGAATGATCCCATCTACAACTTTCATGACCAAAGTTTTCTTATTTGAAGCATTTTTGAATCAAAAAGAGGAGGTTGAAAAACTTTCCCAAAATGGCAAGTTTACATTATAAGTCACTTTCCCAAAAAGGCAACTTTGCAAATGGCTTGAAATTATTCAACTTTGTGAACTTCTAACATCTTCTATGATCAAATAAAGATCATACACATTCCAAATGATGGAGAACAACCTTTGGTTGGGTCATTGGGGGCCTCAGATGCCCTGATTTTGCACTGACTTGCTCAAGAAGTCATCTCTTGATCAGATGCCTTCCCCATTGAATTTCTTCATGAAAATTGATATGCATGATCCTCATAACATATAGAGACCAATAGAAACAAGAATGACCAAACAAATTTGGAGTTATGGCCTTTGAAACCAAAACCCTAATTTCAGGTCATCTGTGCAGTTAAACCTGGCTCTACTTCCATGCCTTTCCCAGTTCTTGTGATTCTTTGGCTTTCTTGATCTTGTGAGGATATAATATGATGCTTGAACATACATGGACCCCTTTGAGATGATTGAAGACCTTTGGAGTGGCTCAAATAGCTCAGGGATTGCTCAGATCACAAACCCTAGATGCAGATGACTTTGAAACAATGCAGTGAAGCAAAAACGCAATATGAGATGCTATGATTGAACTTATGCAATATGAAAAGAAATCACAAGCCATGGTGTGAATTAGTGAGGAAAAATTTGGGGTGTTTACAGTTGTCCCTATTCAAGCATGAGTTAGCTGTGCAGGAGGTAAGCAACGGCTTAACAGGCAAACAAGATAACTTGTGGTTGAATACCAAAGACAGTCCAAAATTTGCACTCACAGAATGAAGAAGAAAAAGGATATAGATTGTAAAAGGAAGTAAAGTATGTTTATAAAGTGCGGGCGACGGAGGACGACCGTCGAGCAGAGGACGGCTGCTGGGGATATAAGAGATTATGATGGGGACGACCATCAAGCAAAGAAATAGGATTTTCTGGGGGTTAAAGGTAAAGTGAATGATGGGGACGACCATCGGGTTGAAGAAATAAATAATGAGGTACGGTCATCAGAGGTGAAGGATGATCACCTAGCAGGGGACGGCTGCTCTGTTGGGGATAAGATGAGGGACGGTCATCTAAGGTGAAGGACGATCACCTGGCAGGGTACGGCTGCCGAAAATATCACGACATAGGACGAATGCCGGATAGAAAAGGTCGACGATGGGGACGGCCATCGGATAAGCATGATGAAGGACGATCATCAAGAGGTGAAGTACGATCACCTAGCAGGGTACGGCTGCTCTCAGGGTTTATCATGACATAGGACGAATGTCAGATAATAAGATCAACGATGGGGACGGCCATCGGATAAAATGATGAAGAACGATCATCAAGAGGTGAAGGACGATCACCTAGCAGGGGACGGCTGCTAAAAATATCACGACATAGGACGAATGTCGGATAGGAAGGGGTTCTAAATGAATAGAGACTCCTCTGGGAATGATGAAGGACAATCATCCAAAAAGGTGAAGGACGATCACCTGGCAGGGTACGGCTGCCGAAAAGGTATCATGACATAGGACGAATGTCAGATAGAAAAGAAATAGTTTATTAAGATTTGCTGGGAATCCTTCTGGGGAATGGTAGACACAGACGAGCGTCTATATTCAAGAAAATATAAGTTTTTGCATATTTTTTCCCTGTTCGCCCTACGAAGTGTAGCTTTCAACTGAATTATGTTTTTTTCATAACTTTTGATCCGGGTATCCATTTTTAGTGTTCCGCATATCGATTCGAAGCTAAAAATATTTACCAATTAATGATGGCAAAAGATTTTTTTTTTACCCGACCTTTCCTGAATTTTAACCAACTTTTCAGATTAACCGTAATTATGTTAAGTTATGGAATTTGTGAACTAAAGGAAATAAAAGGTATAACTTGTGAGGTAGCTTGATTTACCCTAGATTGATACAGAACCATTTTAGAGACATGACAATACTTATACACAGATACCCGAATTAGTATCCCCATGTTAAGTAGTTGTAATCAGTTGGAAGTTGTTTTCCCTTTTGCGTTATAATCCTAATTTAATTAATTTTAGCTCGTGCCGGGTTCCCGTATCATGGACAGCCATGAGGGAACATAGTTAATTCGTGGATTCATACCCCTAAATGGATAACTGTCACACCCTAAATTTTGACCGAGCTTTTTATTTTCATTCGTCTAGCGCATTTTATAGCATTTACGATAGTCAGTCATTTTTACATTTTTAGTCTATTTTATTAATCACACATTTTACCATTATCTTTTAGGATTTGTTTCGTTTTTAATTAGAATGTTTGTTTATGTTTTAATCACTTTATTATAGATTTAGGAATTTGATTCAATCCTAGAATTTTATTATTTTTGTCTCATTTTTTTTGTAACTTATTTATTATTTTATTTTCTAGTTAAATATTTTATTTTAGATCATTTTTAGAATTTAATTTAGGTCAATTTGAATCTAATCGAAAGTTTAGTTTTATTCTCAATCTAGTTTAATTCTTATAATAAAAGTTTTAGTTTGTATTAGATTTAGAGCTAGTTTCATTTTAGTATTAATTCAAGATTTTTAATTTAGTTAATTAATTTAATTAGCTTTTCAATGTTTGAATTTTTTTTTTATTCTGGTTTTTATTTATTTATTATCTATTATTTTTATTTATTTAGTTAAGTTATTTAACTTTATTTAGATTTTCTTTTAGTTCATTATATGTTTTTTTAATTAATCAGTTTTTTAGTTTATTTGATTTATTTATTTTAATTTAATTTAGTCTGATTTGTCCAACTATTTTCTTGCTAATACAAACAAGACCCTATCTGTTGTCACTACAACCATAGCACCCTGTTACACATAGATTACAGTCTGCTCATTGACCAAATAACTTTCACCAATTTGACAAAAACCAAAACCTGCACATAAAAAAAAGTAAAAATAAGAGATTCAATAAAAGGGGCTGACAAAAAGAAAGAGACAGATCCACCATAAAGGAAATCCTCGACGCTTTCCCCATCCTTTTTTTTGGACTCAGCTATCAAGGATTTTAAGAACACAACTTGATACACCAGGAAACCAAAAAAAATAGCGATAGAAAGGGGGTCCTGGGCAAAAACAGAAGAACACCTTCACGCTTGAGGGAAGAGCAGCAACAACATAAACTTAAATGACCCTTCACCACTTAAAGAGAAAAAGAAAGAACACAATAAATCCTGGGGACCTCCAAAAACAACAACAACAATACATTAAAGCACCCGCAAACAAAAATCCAGAATCTCTTTTCCATCTTTCCGGAGCAACGAATTCAACAGGATTGTTGATTTGAATCCAACTAACCTTGATGACATATTAGCATCTGCGGATCCTAATTTACTATCTCAACTACACGGGTTTTCCATATCTACCTTCATCAACCCCATCACCAAACGAAACCCTCCCACGAATCAACCACGCCGAGGCCACCCTTTCAACAATCCACCCTCATAAACTGCCGCCGTAACACAAAGCCAACCTCACCTTTCAAATCACATAGATCCTAAACGCGAGCGAAGAACGAAAGCCTCTAAAACCACTCGCGAACGCCCGCTGCCGTCCGAAAACCCTCCTTACACTTTCAGAGCTTCCGCCGGCCACCCCACCAACGGAAACCAACGCCTTCAACCGCCGCGAAGTTGTGTTGATTCGGAGAGGTCAGGACGCGATCGACGGAGAGGTGAAACCAGTAGTGAACGCACATTGTTGCTGTTTAGAAATTTTGTTTCTATTATTTTGCTGATAAGGTTTACACGTTTCTTTTTTTTTAATTTTTTTTTATCATTTTTAATTTTTTTTTTCTCATGGTTTATGTTGACATTGGTTTGGGCTTTAACCCATTGATCCATTAATTTGGTTCTGTTACATAAACATTTGTTTCATACTTATACCTCTTTCTATTTTCATTTTTTTTATTTGATAAATAATCTCTTTTATGTTATTAATTTTGTTTATAAATTGTTGTTTAGTTTAGATCAACCGTTTTTTTAATGGTTGGAGTTTTAAGGTTATTGTAATTTCTTAGTTGAATGTTAATAAATTTTAGTGGACTTATTGATTCATTTGTTTTGATACTAGTCTTGTTTAAGTAGATTTTAAATTTTAACTTTATCAATGTTGATTTTAATAGAACCTTGCAAGTAGATATTGTTTGAATTTGAATTTTTAATATAACCTTATTTGACTTTTTTTTATTAGAACTTTAATTGAGCTAACCATGTTTTGGATGATATTAAGCATTTGAGGATTAACTCGGTTGATGGTAGTTTCCGACAAGTATCTTCGATCCGTTCAACACGCTTTGAAGAGGCAACGGACCTTCTCCGTTAGGTATCAAAAACTTTATTTTTACCTCTTTTTGCGCCTCACTGTGGTCTTGGTGCCACATTTACGTTTGTCTAATTACTCGTACCTCACCATCGATTCTAAAATCATAAGTCTCTTAGAATTAATGCGATTTTCACCAAACTTTCAAACTAATTAATTTAACATGGGATAGAACTCCGGAGTCTAGCACTCCGCACGTTCTGAAACGAACTACAACTGGGCTAGCCCCACGCGTAATGTTTCATTCACTCCTTCGTTATTAATTACATCAATTCTAAAACGTCTAAAAAACAATTATTCGACTTATTTAATTAATTTAAATACGGAAATAGAGCCCCGGAGTCTAGCACTCCGCACGTTCTAGAATGAACTGCTACTGGGCTAGCCCCACGCAACGTGGTCCATTCGCTCTCCGTATTTCAAAACATCTAATCGCACAAATTAACTTACGAAAATAGAGCTCCGGAGTCTAGCATTCTGCACGTTCTGGATTGGACCGCTACTGGGCTAGCCCCACGCGACGTGTTCAATCACCATTCGTGTATCAAAATATCCCATTCATTTTATAAATTAATTTACGAAGAAATAGAGCCCCGGAGTCTAGCATTCCGCACGTTCTAGAATGAATCGTTCCTGGGCTAGCCCCATGCGACGCGCTTCATTCACCCTTTCATATCTTAAAACAATTCAAACTTACCAACCAATTTAAATTACTTTCATAATTAATTATCGAAAGACGGAACTCCGGAGTCTAGCACTCTGCACGTTTTGGAATGAATCGCTCCTGGGCTAGCCCCACGCGACGTGGTTCATTCGCCTTTTCATTTAAAACACCTTAACAAAAGTCAAACACTTTTCTCTAAAACGAACATTGTTTAAATCATTCTATCTCGTAAACAAGCTAGCGCTTCAGCCTCCACCGCGAGTATAAGCCAATGCTTAGCAGTAGAATGCGTTTTAAACAACTATTCAATAAAAATCACAAACCGTAGTCGCACGAACTACGAAGCTCTGACTTTCCCATTGCACAAGGGAATACGTAGGAACAGGGATTTTAATCCTTCACGAGCACCCTAATAAAAAATTTCAATCTTTTCCGTCACAATAATTAAAATAAAAAACTCTAATCTTTTCTCCGTCTTAATAATAATTTAAAACTTTAACAAACATATTAACAATCATTTAGAAGACAAAAACTTAAGATCAAACATTTAATCGCATAGTTAGCTAAGAGGTTCCCGTTGAGTACAACGGACGTGAGGGGTGTTAATACCTTCCCCTTGCGTAACCGACTCCCGAACTTAGAATTTGGTTTCGTAAACCATTTCTTATCCTTTATTAGGTTGTATCTGTATCTTCCTTTTCTCTCGTAGAATAAATAGAATTAGGTGGCGGCTCTGTTGTTTGTTTTAGGATCGTATTTTTCGAGGTACGACAGTTGGCGACTCTGCTGGGGAATAGCTCCATGCTAGAAAGGGTCGAGCCTAACTTAGCTTTGTGTGTTTATTTGTTTGGTCTTGTCTCTTCTTGTCTTCTCTATGATCATTATTTATGTTTGTTTATTTGTTCTTTTACCGCTTTCCTTTATTTGCTCATTATATTACTTGTTTGTGGGATATTGGGGTCACTTTGCAAGTAAATTTGAGTGGTGGAAAAAGCAGAGGGAACACTTAAGTTTAGAATTGAATGTTATTAGTGTTAGTCTCCAAGGACTCGCTCCTTGCATGCCTAGCATGAAAGCTCCCCCAGATAGTTAGACTTTTCGTAGATCTTGTCGCAACGCAGCTAGCCTGTCGCGTGACCTGATTCACGAAAGGGCTGTGATTCTGGGACCCCCTAGGACCTGTTTCAATTTTGGTAGTTGTGTAATGTCAGGCTCCGAGGGCTCTCCCTTTTATCAGCCTAGCATGAGAACTCCACTCAAGGTAGACCTTATCGTTATTATCGTCACAATGCAGCTAGCCTGCGGCGGGGCGTTAGTACGATAAACGTCTGTGACTTTGAGTTTCCTTAAACCGTCACCGTAGAAACCATCCTGTGAGTGGGATCTATGGGTACAGACTATAGAACCAATCTCTCACAGCCTACCAAATATAGGAAGTTTGAGCTTTTAACTTCCGTGTCTGTTTGTGTTTGTGATCCCTAAGCATCCCTGCATTGCATCCGTTTGCATACCATTGCATCTACATTGCATGTCATTTTTCCTTCCTCAGAGTAAGCTCATCCTCGTCCTGTGTCCATAACCCACAGTTGATTTCCCGACACCTACATTGGACTTGAAGTAGTTCCTGATTGATCATGGACCCTGAAGGACAAAAGCAGATTGCGTCAAGGGGAGACTTTGATTTGACAAAGGACCAGAGGGACCAACTCATGGATGATGTGACAACTTTGATCAGGAGAGGGGATAATGTTCAACAGGCTGCTGTAACTGGAGATGCCTCCCCACCTCAAAGGAACAGTTTTGTTCAACCTCAGTCTGTCAGGACCCCAGTTGGGGCACCCGTTATTCAAGAGCATGCCATTATTCGAGATGGAAACTCCTTACCTCACGATGTCGTCGAGTACCAAAGCTTTGGGTTCTCTGAGCCAAATTCCCAAGGGGAAATCCCAGTAAGGAAGACCAAGGGACCAGATGTGGAGGAGATGAAAGAGAAATGTCGAATGCTGAATGAAAGACTCAAGGTTATAGAGGGGAAGAATTCTTTTGACCTGGATGCTTTAAACATGTGCTTAGTGCCTGGTTTGGTTATACCTCCGAAATTTGAAGCACCTAACTTTTAGAAGTACAAAGGGGATAGCTGTCCAAAACACCATTTGGTGATGTTCTGTCGAAAAATGACTGCATATGCTTTTGATGATAAGCTAATGATTCATTGCTTTCAAGACAGTTTGAGTGGGGTACCGTTGAATTGGTACATGGATTTGGAAAGAAGTCATATTCAGTCATGGTTGGACCTAGCCAATGCTTTTGTGAAACAATACCATTACAATTTGGAAGAAGCTCCCAATTGTTTTCACTTGAAAGACATATCTCAAAGGAATGATGAGCCGTTCAAAAAGTACGTCTAGAGGTGGAGAGAGTTTGCTGATCATGTTCAACCACCGCTATCAGAAAAGGAGTTAGTTGACCTGTTTATGGACACTCTGCAGAGCCCGTACTTTGAGAAGATGGTAGGCACCGCCTCAACGAGTTTCTCTGACCTAGTAAAAACGGGAGAACGTGTTGAGATTGGTCTCAAAAGCGGAAAGATTAAAGGCGCATCAAGCAACCATGCCAGTAAGAATGAATCCCTCAGCAGTTCCCAAGAGGAGGAAGGGGATGTAATCAATGCAGTCATGGCAGACGTCAAGTATTCTTGTGGTGCATCGACAAGACCCTATGACCCTCCATCTTTTCAGCAATCACTATTCCATATGCCTCATCATCCTTGTAGGCAACCAACAATGTTTAGGGTACCTTACCAGCAACCCTGGATCTCTCCTCATCAAAGCCAGCGAGCCAAAAGCCAAGGGTATCTGAATCAGCATCAGAGTCCACATAAGCCTCGCAACAATTTAGAAAGAAGGAATGCTCCTCTTCATCCAGTACCTTTATCATACACTCAACTTCTGCAACCTTTGATTCAAAGCTCATTAGTGGTTCCCAAGTCTCTCAAGCCATTGACAGAGCCATACCCGCCTGAGTATAATCCACATGAGCAATGTGGATATCATGCTGGATCGATGGGGCATTCAAGTGAAGACTGCAGAGCTTTTCAAGCCAAGGTGCAACAATTGATCGATAAAAAGTACATATCCTTTCCAAAAGGAAACCTGTTGGTGCATGTCAACCTCTCACCTGAGTGAGTACAAAAACTCTTCGGGGCATCTCTTGAAGACAGTAAATCAAGACCTTTTCAATTCCCTAAAGATGGCAATCCCTTGTTTGTTTCAGCACTGTTGTATTTTCTTTGCATGTTGATTTTGTATTTGCTTGTTAGCATTGTTGTTTTTGAATTGGCAAAATTAAATGAAATATTTATGCATATTTTGAATCAATCCAGTCGTATTCACTCGTTTTCTTTCATTGTTATAAATAAACTTAATTTCTCTCCTTTTATTTATCAAACTTTTGTTTTAGCAAAGATTGGAGGGAGGATGATGAAAACCAGATACCTGAATTCTCCATTTGTATGCTCTCAATTAAAACCTTGCTAATGATGTACAGGCATTGTTTCAAATTCCTAAACACCGGTGAAATAAGGAAGGTAATCCCTCGCTAGCCCCTTCGAGCCTAGAAGTAGGAGTTTTCTTTTTCGAAAAATGCAAAAACCCTTAATTTCAAACCTGGGGAAGGGTAGTCGGTTCAGTTAATCTGCTTGCATTCAATCTTCAGGAGATTCATTCCATCATTCAAGAAGGATCAGCAACGTACTTCCATTCACACACCAGAGAAGTCGTGAAGAGCCAAATGTTTGTAGTACGTATTTTCTATCCTCCAATAAAATGGCAGTCATAATCACTCAACAAAAGAATGACGTAAGGAAAAAGAAATACAAAGAAAAGTCCGCTAAGTCAAAAAAATAGAAAAAGACGACTTAGGCGAAAATTAATGAAGTCATCAAATCCAGCAAAGCAAGGATAAAGCAAGGTGGCTGCCATCACTTTCAAATCCTGATCCTTATCACGTATTGTCAAAAGAGTTTTGAGATATGAATGCGTATGTCAAATTAACTGAACATAGGATTGGAGTTCATCACGAAGAATAGGTGGGTTACAAATAAATTTTGAGCCTTTTATCCTTTATTTAACAAACCGTGAACCGAGCCACGTTACAACCCTTAAAAGACCTAATTGAGGCAGGGTTTATTTCGAGAGCATACTACAACAAGTTTGTGTTAACCTGACTCCTAAAGATCTTTGCTAATCATTTGTATTGATCACTTCATCTGCCATTCCATAAATGGCTAGATCCACTTTTTATTTTATTTTAATCAACTCCACTGTATCACTATCATACCAATAAATTGCGATTTCAAAACTTGCATAAATGTTGCATTAAAATTGCCAACTTTTAAATAAATAATGTTTGTTTACAAGTCAATTCAGCATCAAGGAAATCCCAACGAATGCAGCCAGTTAGGGAATTTAACTTGGTAAGAGAAGCCCAGCCAGGGGAAACCACTTTGAGGATAAGTCAATCCGAATCAATCTCCTCAAGAGCTAGCTACTCAGAGTTTGAACCTTTTTCAGACTAGAGTGAGCTATCACAAGAAATTCAAGAGCTCAATGACCAGTCATCATGGAGGTTTCCCATCCCAAGAGTTGGTGAACTAAAGGCCAATCCAGATATTCAAGCTTTGGGGGAACCATTTCAAAGTCCATGTCAGGGCAGGTTGTTTCTAAACCTTTTGGAAAGGATATGTTCAAGAAACCATTGATTCCGGGGCAAGAGGAATCACACATGGGAAAATCCTCTCCTTGCTTTCAAGTTGTTCAAGCAGACCTTATGTCCGCAAATTTTGAGTTCAAGACAGGTGTCGGGAATCTTGTCGTCATCCTTGCCTCCTTTTAGAGAATCGTCTGCAAAGCACTATTCCATCCTTAACCACACAGGGGCATATTTTGAAAATCACTGAGTCAGTACATAATCACTTTCATGCTTTAGTCATGTCGCTCCGCTCATAGCGTTAACCTTGCATATCGTCTTACTCATCTAGCATATGTCCAGGTCAAACCCCAAGTATACCAGTTCCTGTCTGGTAGTCAATTTCTTTTCAAACCAGTTCCTGTCTGGTAGTCAATTTCTTTTCAAACCAGTTCCTGTCTGGTAGTCAATTTCTTTTCAAACCAGTTCCTGTCTGGTAGTCAATTTCTTTTCAAACCAGTTCCTGTCTGGTAGTCAATTTCGTTTCAAACCAGTTCCTGTCTGGTAGTCAATTTCGTTTCAAACCAGTTCCTGTCTTGTAGTCAATTTCTTTTCAAACAAGTTCCTGTCTGGTAGTCAATTTCTTTTCAAACCAGTTCCTGTCTGGTAGTCAATTTCTTTTCAAACCAGTTCCTGTCTGGTAGTCAATTTCTTTTCAAACCAGTTCCTGTCTGGTAGTCAATTTCTTTTCAAACCAGTTCCTGTCTGGTAGTCAATTTCGTTTCAAACCAGTTCCTGTCTGGTAGTCAATTTCTTTTCAAACCAGTTCTTGTCTGGTAGTCAATTTCTTTTCAAACCAGTTCCTGTCTGGTAGTCAATTTCGTTTCAAACCAGTTCCTGTCTGGTAGTCAATTTCTTTTCAAACCAGTTCCTGTCTGGTAGTCAATTTCTTTTCAAACCAGTTCCTGTCTGGTAGTCAATTTCTTTTCAAACCAGTTCCTGTCTGTTAGTCAATTTCTTTCCAAACCAGTTCCTGTCTTGTAGTCATTTCTTTTCAAACCAGTTCCTGTCTGGTAGTCAATTTCTTTTCAAACCAATTTTCGTCTGTTAGTCCATTCTGAACCAGTTCCCGCCTGGTATTTCATTTAAAAGTTATTTGACAGTCGGTTCTTGTTTGACAGTCATCTCTTTTCCAAATCCAGTTCAAAACCAATTCTTGTTTGGTAGACCATTTCCGAGTCAGTCCCCGCCTAACAATGAATCAAAAGAAACTCGTTCCTGTCTGGCATGTCAAGGAAAACTCATTCGTCACTATAAACACCCCAAATTTTCCCTCACCCATTCACGCCATGGCTTGTGATCATTTCATATGCATAAACTCAATCATAGCATCTCAATTTACATTTTTGATTCACTGCATAGATTCTAAGTCATCTGCATCTAGGGTTTGTGATCTGAGCAATCCAAGAGCTTCTTGAGCCACTCCAAAGGTCATCAATCACTTCAAAAGGGTCCATGTATGTTCAAACATCATATTATATCCTCTCAAAGTCAAGAATGTCAAAAAATCACAAGAACTGAGAATGGTATGGAAGCAGAGCCAGGCTTGACTGCACAGATGACCTAAAATTAGGGTTTTGGTTTCAGAGGCCATAACTCCAAATTTTTTGGTCATTCTTGTTTCTATTGGTCTCTATATGGTATAGGGAGTATGCATATAAATTTTCATGAAGAAATTCTTTGGGGAAGTCATCTGATCAAGAGTTGACTTTTCAAGCAAGTCAGTGTAAAATCAGGGCATCTGAGGCCCCCAATGACCCAACCAAAGGGTGTTCTTCATCATTTTGATTGTGTATGATCTTTATTTGATCATAGAAGAAGTTGTAAGTTCACAAAATTGAAGAATTTCAAGTCTTTTGCAAAGTTGACTTTTTAGGAAAGTTTGACTTTTAATGAAAATGCCATTTTAGGCAACTTTTTCAACCTTTACTTTTTGATTCAAAAAAGCTTCAAATGGAAAAACTTTGGTCATGAAAGTTGTAGAATGGATCATTCCCTTTTCAAAAAGTACAAGAACATGACCTAATTCATTATGGATCAAAAGTTATGGTTTGTCAAAGTTGGCTAAAATCACAAAATTTCAAAGTTTCCACCAAAGAGGCATTTTGCAAAATGACTTGATCAAGTGTTCTAAAGCTACCAAATGGACTTCTAAACTTCACAACATGATCATATGGCTTCTAAAAATCATAATGGGCCAAAGAAGTTTGCATTTTGATGCATTAAAATTCATGAAATCTCAAAGGAACCAAACTTGGACCAACTTGCAAAACTCATCATAAGTTATGAACCACTTGCTGTCTAGCTTCTAAACTCTTTTCACAACATTCCTTGATTCAAGCTGAGCCCAAGCATGCCAAGAAGCAAGTGGTACCATAGCCCATACTTCAAGTACAAGTCAAGTTGACATTTTGGCAACTTGCCCATACCAATCACAATAGGCCAGCACCAACTCTCTGACCTATCACAATTGTTTATACACATCAAAGGCAAGCCAAAGCACATAACAACACACTCTGATCTTGCCCATAGCCACAGTTATCAAAAATCTCCTCATTTTGCAAGAGCCTTCGAAACAGCCAGCACAAGCCTCAAACACACAAACAAACTTCACAAACAATCTCAACACTCTTTCCTGATCACAAAGCACCCATCACCATTGCCTTAAACTCCCAGAATCACAAATACGATTCTCACCTCACCTTGAGCAGAACCTCTGCCATTTTCCAAACCAGCCACTACAAACTTCTTCTAAGCATCAGGACTTCATCAGGGGACCAAGAGGAGTAGTTTGCACGAAGAGAGAGGGTCAGAAAGTTGCAAACTGAGAAAGCTCAAAGCTCAGGTATATCAAGAACTTTTTTTCCAGAAATGAATTTTTAAGTTTCTAAGTTGTTCCTCATGCTTTGCTGATCACTCTGATGTTCTTAGTTTTGAAAATGGTTGAGAAATAAGTATTTAATCTTGTTCTGAAACTTTTCTGACCTAAAAATGTTTGGCTTCGATTCGTTTGATTGATGAAGAATAAATGATGTTTGAATGGGGGTTTTGATTTAGTTTGGCATGGGGATGATTTCTGGATAGTTAGTTTTCGTTTTCATGAAGTTTTGAAGATTTTAGAGATTTTCAGGTGGGAGTCCCACCGGAGAAGACGACCGGAGGTCTTCTCCGGCCACCTGAAAATAATTAGGGCTAATCCCTGTGTTTAATGAAGTTTGAATATTGCCCCTTGGATGTGTTGACTCGCGCGCATTTGGACGCCCAGGATCTCTCTATTTTGCCCTAATCTTAAGTTGACTTTATTAATTCAGATTATTTAATTTTTAATTGGGATTAATGAAGTTTGAATTTCAGCCTTTAGATTGCGCGCGCAGTCAACAAACCATTCCCCAGATTCAATCCTGGCCTCTCATTCCGCATACTTCTCATTAATTCAATTTTATTTTCTTTTTTATTCATTTATTTTGTCCATTTAATTTAAAATAGTAAAACAATTTTAAAAATTCTGAAAATTTTTGTACAAACTTTTATTAATTTTCAGAAACCAAAAATATTTTTATTTATATTTTTTGCATTAAAAAATATTTTTAAATCATTTAAAAGTTTATTTTTAATTAATTAATGAGAATTAATTAATTAAAAATCCTTTTAGGTATTTAAAAATCACCAAAAAATTCATGAAACCTCTAAAAACATTTAGAAACATTGTCTAACCCTCAAACCAAATTTCTTTTTTGATCTTGATGCATTTTGATAATTTTCCATGGAATTAATTCATTTTCAAAGCATTATTTTGATCCACACTTCAAAAAATCATTTCTGCCTAACCATTGAGAGTTGGACTTTTATTCTTTTTGCATTGTGTTTTGCATATCATGAAGTTTGTAAGGTTAAATTGGCATGATTTGATCTTTCATTTTCAATTTGTTTGACATTTTTCTTGTTAAGGTACCCTAAAACCCTAGAAATCTTAGGAAATTCATAACTTTTATTAGGTTAAGAGTTAGAACCCCTCCTTTGGGCAGTGAGTTTGTGTAGGGTTAGGGTTCCTTGGAGTGCATTTTCAATTTTTTATCTTGATGTTTGCTTCTGATTTTGGTTTTTGTTTGTTGCATTAATCATAAACCCTAATTTGGGCTTCCATATGCATCCATCTTGCATTTGCATTCATACCTTGACTTGCCATAGCATTTTGTGCTTCCATTTGGTTCATTAGACATCTTAAGACATATTTTAAACATGTTTGATCATTGCATCTTTCATTTGCCATGTTGTATGTCATTTGCATTCCATAACTTTTCATGTATGATCATGGTTCTTAACTTGCTTCATTTGCATCCATAAGTTTGTATGATCATCCCCATGTTTTGTTTCATGTTTGCATCATACCATAGCATCATTATCATCATGTATATGCTTCTGGTTTTGGTTTGTACCATGTCATTTCATCTCATTTTGCATTGCATTGCATTCCTTTACTAACTTTTCAGGTGGTAAGTAACTTTGAGAAGTGAATTTGCCTTCACTTCTCACAATTTCTTTTCATCTCTCTTATGCATCATTGCTGCATTTTATCTTGTGTTTGAGATTGATCTTGCTATTTCTTCTTCTTTCTACTTTCTTTTCTCAAGTGACTTGTCTTCTTAAATGAAGCAAGTTGCTTTGCTTCTCTTTGCTCCATTCATCTGCTTCCTGGTGGTTCCTCTGAAGATTTCTTTCTCAAACCTCACAAACCTTAGGAACAACAAAGCATGACAATGATTAGGGTTTTGATTAGTCCCCCCACTTAGTTTTTACCTTTGTGTCTCTTTGAGTCTTCTCTTCTCACCTCATAATCAGGGACTAAACCCTAAAGGTTTTAAGGCTTTGTGATTAAGCTTATGCCTGCATCCTTCTATTAGGATGGAGTGTATAACTTTAATCCTAAGTGTTAAACCCTTAATGTGTTTAAATCCTTTAACCAATTCACTTAATAATCATCAAGACATCAAGCTTGTAACTTGGGCCTTGCATTAGGGTTCTAATTCTTCCTTAATTGGTTAAGAAGGACTAACCCTAGTGTTAATGGACAAGTCCCCCTCAAGTTGTCTTACAAACCCTAAAAATCACTTCATCATCATACCATTAACTAAAATCCACTTAATAAAGGCTTTGTTTAGTCATGAGTTTAATCCCTAATCATGGATTAAGTTGAGGAGCTTTCCTCAGCTTAAACACCCTCATCTATTATCCTTCTATTAGGATGGTGTAATGAGTCTGTTTAATCCCTGATTATGGCTTAATCTCATTACTTAACACTAAACAAAAACACCAAAAACATCTAAATAATCACAAGTAGGTTAATGATCTTAATCCTGCATCAAAGGTGATTAAGTGTGAGAATCTGACTTCACACTTAAGGTATTCTCATTACCCCTAATCAGAGGGAAGATGTGATGAGTTTACTAACCCATTGGTTTAGGCTTAAGCTCACTAACTTATGACAAACATCTAAAAGCAATAAAAGACTAAAAAATAAAAAACAAACAATAATCATCTCCTTCGGGATTCTTTTCTCATCTCATTCACTCATAAACGAGAACTAGCTTCTTCCGTCTAATGCAAGACAGTTTGCACCTGAGCCAGACATGTCATACACTTGAGCATTGACAAGCAAGCAGTTCACAAGTCAATTCATCTTTCAGTCTCTTTGGGTCGAACTACGGTGTTCTGACTTCCTCATTGCACGAGAGGATACGTAGGCATAACTTAACAGTTATCGAACAAAATTCTCTGTATATTCCCCCTCCTCCCAGCATTATTCTTTAAGCCTCAGTCTTGAGCATTCCATTCTTATTCTTACACTGACACTTCATTTATACACTTCACTTCTCTTACACTGACACCTGAACATCTTTTTCCAGCTCTTTTTATACAAATTGCACTGACACTACCCCTTTAAAACACAAATCTTTTAAGCGTGGATCCCGTCGAGTACGACGGACAATCTGGGTGCTAATACCTTCCCAGGTTGTAACCAACCCCCTTTCTCAGTCTCTCTGGTTCGCAACCGTCTTATCCATATCTTCCTAGGTCTATGCAGCATTACCTTTCCTCCGGGATAAAAATGCCTAGCTGGCGACTCTATTCATTTCCTGTGAGTTCACTCCTGTGTGTTCTCACATCCTCCTTTCGCCGACCGTTCGCGTCTGTACCCTATTTGACCCGGCTTCATTTAGCGGGAGCGACAGTCACTAGCAGCCTTGTCTGAAAATCCATTGTTGTTGATACCCTTTAGTGTGGTTAATCAAAGTGTTTTCCCAGTACCACTAATATCCCCTGCAGAGGTCCTCCTTGTTATTGATATCCACCCTTTTACCACCAATATTTCTCTTAAATCCAATCGTCATTGGCACAAATCCTTCAAATTCTTCATTTAGGGAATTTTCGGAGGTTGGACTGTTTATCTTGTTTAAAACTCCAACATTTTACTGCCAGTCGGTCGCTTAGAGCCGTTGATTTATGTCTAAACGCTTCACATGCTACTCCCGGTATCAGTTTGTTTGCACAGAGCCACTGCCTAGATACTGTTTTCGTTTCCCGATCCTCGGTCTCAACAGTTACACTTGAACCTGTTGGTTTACCACTTTGGATCATATGTCTGTTATTTTATTTCCCGACCACCGTTGTCGATGCATGTTATTTTATTTCTCGACCACCGTTGTCGATGTCTGTTATTTTATTTTCCCGACCACCGTGTCGACGTCTGTTAACTTATTTCCCGACCGCCATGTCGATGTTTGTCTATTCCTGACCGCCGTGTCAATGTCTACTATTTTTGTTCTCCTGGCCGCCGAGTCGAGGTCATTTCCATTTTTCTCAATCACCGAATCGTTGCATTGGGACCCCCTACAACCATCTTGAACTTACTAACTCATCACTTCAGTTAGTCTGTCTTTAATCTTACGTTTTGTTTTCTGTCTTCTGTCATTCTTAGTGCCAGCAGTTACACTTTAACCTGCTGATTTATCACTTTGAATACATCTTGTTTTCGTCTTGTCATCCCCAGCATATTGTTATCCCTAGTGAGTCTTCACCCTCGTTTGCGTTTCTGTGGATCGCCGTCGCATTTATCTGCATCATACCATGTTCAGCATATTCATCATATATCAGCATGTTAGGGTTCATTGCATCTCGCATGTCATATCCCCAGCATAGGGAGTCCCTCATAAATTCATAATATTGCATATCATTGCATTTCATCTGCAGTCGGTCAAAATTTTAGGTATTTTTAATATTTAATCCTCTTCCACCTCGAATGTCCAAAAACTTTGTTATTCATACATTCAGGTATAAGATGATTAAATTGTGGCAACTGTCACACCCTAAATTTTGACCGAGCTTTTTATTTTCATTCGTCTAGCGCATTTTATAGCATTTACGATAGTCGGTCATTTTTACATTTTTAGTCTATTTTATTAATCACACATTTTACCATTATCTTTTAGGATTTGTTTCGTTTTTAATTAGAATGTTTGTTTATGTTTTAATCACTTTATTATAGATTTAGGAATTTGATTTAATCCTAGAATTTTATTATTTTTGTCTTTTTTTTTGTAACTTATTTATTATTTTATTTTCTAGTTAGATATTTTATTTTAGATCATTTTTAGAATTTAATTTAGGTCAATTTGAATCTAATCGAAAGTTTAGTTTTATTCTCAATCTAGTTTAATTCTTATAATAAAAGTTTTAGTTTGTATTAGATTTAGAGCTAGTTTCATTTTAATATTAATTCAAGATTTTTAATTTAGTTAATTAATTTAATCAGCTTTTCAATGTTTGAATTCATTTTTTTTTATTATTCTGGTTTTTATTTATTTATTATCTATTATTTTTATTTATTTAGTTAAGTTATTTAACTTTATTTAGATTTTCTTTTAGTTCATTATATGTTTTTTTAATTAATCAGTTTTTTAGTTTATTTGATTTATTTATTTTAATTTAATTTAGTCTGATTTGTCCAACTATTTTCTTGCTAATACTAACAAGACCATATCTGTTGTCACTACAACCATAGCTCCCTGTTACACATAGATTACAGTCTGCTCATTGACCAAAAAACTTTCACCAATTTGACAAAAACCAAAACCTGCACATAAATAAAAAGTAAAAAAAAGAGATTCAATAAAAGGGGTTGACAAAAAGAAAGGGACAGGTCCACCATAAAGGAAATCCTCGACGCTTTCCCCATCCTTTTTTTTTTGGACTCAGCTATCAAGGATTTTAAGAACACAACTTTATACACCAGGAAACAAAAAAAAAACAGCGATAGAAAGGGGGTCCTGGGCAAAAACAGAAGAACACCTTCACGCTTGAGGGAAGAGCAGCAACAACATAAACTTAAAAGACCCTTCACCACTTAAAGAGAAAGAGAAAGAACACAATAAATCCTGGGGACCTCCAACCTCCAAATCGCCATGATCCAGCGACCTTCCTCCGTCACCACTCATTAACACACACACACACACACACACATACAAAACAACAACAATACATTAAAGCACCCGCAAACAAAAATCCAGAATCTCTTTTCCATCTTTCTGGAGCAATGAATTCAATAGGATTGTTGATTTGAATCCAATTAACCTCGATGACATATTAGCATCTGCGGATCCTAATTTACTATCTCAACTACACGGGCTTTCATATCTACCTTCATCAACCCCATTACCAAACGAAACCCTCCCACGAATCAACCACGCCGAGACCACCCTTTCAATAATCCACCCTCATAAACTGCCGCTGTAACACAAAGCCAACCTCACCTTTCAAATCGCATAGATCTTAAACGCGAGCGAAGAACGAAAGCCTCTAAAACCACTCGCGAACGCCCGCTGCCGTCCGAAAACCCTCCTTACACTTTTAGAGCTTCTGCCGGCCACCCCACCAACGGAAACCAACGCCTTCAACCGCCGCGAAGTTGTGTTGATTCGGAGAGGTCAGGACGCGATCGACGGAGAGGTGAAACCGGTAGTGAACGCACATTGCTGCTGTTTAGAAATTTTGTTTCTATTATTTTGCTGATAAGGTTTACACGTTTCTTTTTTTATTTATTTTTTATTTATCATTTTTTTTCTCATGGTTTATGTTGACATTGGTTTGGGCTTTAACCCATTGATCCATTAATTTGGTTCTATTACATAAACATTTGTTTCATACTTATACCTCTTTCTATTTTCATTTTTTTTATTTGATAAATAATCTCTTTTATGTTATTAATTTTGTTTATAAATTGTTGTTTAATTTAGATCAACCGTTTTTTTAATGGTTGGAGTTTTAAGGTTATTGTAATTTCTTAGTTGAATGTTAATAAATTTTAGTGGACTTATTGATTCATTTGTTTTGATACTAGTCTTGTTTAAGTAGATTTTAATTTTTTAACTTTATCAATGTTGATTTTAATAGAACATTGCAAGTAGATATTGTTTGAATTTGAATTTTGAATATAACCTTATTTGACTTTTTTTATTAGAACTTTAATTGAGCTAACCATGTTTTGGATGATATTAAGCATTTGAGGATTAACTCGGTTGATGGTAGTTTCCGACAAGTATCTTCGATCCGTTCGACACGCTTTGAAGAGGCAATAGACCTTCTCCATTAGGTATCAAAAATTTGATTTTTACCTCTTTTTGCGCCTCACTGTGGTCTTGGTGCCACATTTACGTTTGTCTAATTACTCGTACCTCACCATCGATTCTAAAATCATAAGTCTCTTAGAATTAATGCGATTTTCACCAAACTTTCAAACTAATTAATTTAACATGGGATAGAACTCCGGAGTCTAGCACTCCGCACGTTCTGAAACGAACTACAACTGGGCTAGCCCCACACATAATGTTTCATTCACTCCTTCGTTATTAATTACATCAATTCTAAAACGTCTAAAAAACAATTATTCGACTTATTTAATTAATTTAAATACGGAAATAGAGCCCCGGAGTCTAGCACTCCGCACGTTCTAGAATAAACTACTACTGGGCTAGCCCCACGCAACGTGGTCCATTCGCTCTCCGAATTTCAAAACATCTAATCGCACAAATTAACTTACGAAAACAGAGCTCCGGAGTCTAGCATTCCGCACGTTCTGGATTGGACCGCTACTGGGCTAGCCCCACGCGACGTGTTCAATCACCATTCATGTATCAAAATATCCCATTCATTTTATAAATTAATTTATAAAGGAATATAGCCCCGGAGTCTAACATTCCGCACGTTCTAGAATGAATCGTTCCTGGGCTAACCCCACGCGACGCGCTTCATTCACCCTTTCATATCTTAAAACAATTCAAACTTACCAATCAATTTAAATTACTTTCATAATTAATTATCGAAAGACAGAACTCCGGAGTCTAGCACTCCGCACGTTTTGGAATGAATCGCTCCTGGGCTAGCCCCACGTGACGTGGTTCATTCACCTTTTCGTTTAAAACACCTTAACAAAAGTCAAACACTTTTCTCTAAAACGAACATTGTTTAAATCATTCTATATCGTAAATAAGCTAGCACTTCAGCCTCCACCGTGAGTATAAGCTAACGCTTAGCAGTAGAATGCGTTTTAAACAACTGTTCAATAAAAATCACAAATCGTAGTCGCACGAATTACGAAGCTCTAATTTTCCCATTGCACAAGGGAATACGTAGGCACGGGGATTTTAATCCTTCGCGAGCACCCTAATAAAAAATTTCAATCTTTTCCGTCACAATAATTAAAATAAAAAACTCTAATATTTTCTCCGTCTTAATAATAATTTAAAACTTTAACAAACATATTAACAATCATTTAGAAGACAAAAACTTAAGATCAAACATTTAATCGCATAGTTAGCTAAGAGGTTCCCGTTGAGTACAACGGACGTGAGGGGTGTTAATACCTTCCCCTTGCGTAACCGACTCCCGAACTTAGAATTTGGTTTCGTAAACCATTTCTTATCCTTTATTAGGTTGTATCTATATCTTCTTTTTCTCTCGTAGAATAAATAGAATTAGGTGGCGGCTCTGTTGTTTGTTTTAGGATCGTATTTTTCGAGGTACGACAATAACCGTGACCCATGCTTGCTTGCCATCGGGGAGTATGGCTTGGCGGGGAAATTTATCCATTAGGAAAGTAACTGTGACCCGTGCTTGCTTGTCATCTGGGAGTATGACTGGGCGGGGAAAGTTACTTTGGGGTGAGTAACCGTGACCCGTGCTTGCTTGTCATCTGACAGTATGACTGGGCAGGGAAAGTTACTCAGTTATAGGGTACTGCGACTCGTGCTTGCTTGTCATCTGGGAGTATGACTGGGCGGGGAAAGTACCTTTGGTAGATAATGAGTGACTCGTGCTTGCTTGCCACCTGGGAGTGTGGTTGGGCGGGGAAAGTTATCTACATGTTAAGGATCGAGTGACCCGTACTTGCTTGCCATTAGGGAGTATGGTTAGGCGGGGAAAGATGCCTTAAAGCACCTTATGTATGCTCCGTTTTGTTTTACTTTGTGTCTCTAGTTTTTTATGTGAACTCGAAGTCTAGGTTTGTCCCCCGACTTGAGTATTGATAGAATTGAACCTTTAGAGCAGAGAGAACTCTAAGATAGGGAACCCACTGAGATGTTGTTATCTCACCCCACTATTGTTGTTGTTTTTCAGGTTTCTTTTGCAGGTTTGATTTACAAGTGGAGCTATGCTCGGGATGTTTCAAGTGAAGCATAGTTTTATTCTTCCGCTGTGTATTTCTGTATCTTTGTACAATAATGGATATTGCATTGATCTTAGTATTTTGTTTTAGTATAATTTCCATGTCTTGTGCCATTTTAGTATTTGTTTTAGAATTGGTCAAGAAAGTGAATTATGCTATTAGGCATCTTATGATGGTGTCAGTACACAAAATTAACACTTGTATAATATTATTCTAGATATATATTATATCGGAGTTACATACGACAGAGATCAACCAATTGCCACATTTTTATCACCTCCTTAATGAATCCTCGTATGAAAAAGCCAATTTCCACACTTGTCTTCTTCACGTTTATCAGAAATCTTCTAAGAATATCCTGATCAATAAAGTTTATCTTCACCAAGCTGTCAAGATAACATGCCTTATGAAGCATTCAATCCATGTAGATCATTTTATCTTAAATTGATTTTCCACTTCACCAATTAGACTCTGATGTTGAACTAGATGTTTGAACATTTTTAGTCCACATCCCGCTGTTAAATTCAGCTCCTTCTTCTGCCACTTGAAAGAGCCTCCTTCCTTCATAGAACAAGAGTTCCATGCTCTCATAAACTTGACTTATTTACCAAGTTTGAGTAGACAACCTCCATCCTATTGAATGTGCAAAAATTCCTACCAATAACACATATTGGTGAGAAACTTCCAATGTTTCTCCAAAGTCTTCAAACCTGCCACTGTCTGAAATCTTCAGAAGGAATTGTTCAGAACTACACCTTGTAGCAATACCAAGGATGACATTTCTCCCTGAGTAAAGCAATCTTCACAAACTCCTGATGATTTATCAATAATAACTTCATTATAATAAACACCTTCCTTGTCAAGGGAAGAACAACACTCCAGCTGCATCCACCAAAACCAGTCTACACTCTTGCACCAAAACACCATAGATGGAACTACTTAACTCCCCCTCTCATGAACAACCAAAGTTCATTTTTGAAGATAAGCATTAGTTACTCAGAACACTTTTTGAACCATAAGATTCAGACTGCAGATATGCATACTTCTTAGATAAATACTAAGTCTCCCGTCCAAGTATCCACCTTTATGCATCATAAAAACAATAGACAAATACCAAGTCTCCCCTTATGGTATTTACTAATGGTCATATAAGATTACCTTCTCACACAAGGTTGAACATGTAATCTGACTTCTTCTTCTTCTTCTGCAAACATCTGATACTTTCTGAGATGATGTTCCAACATTTGTTCAGACATCAGTATCAGTTACACAAACCTCCATAACAAACATATGCAGGGGGATAGGGGAATCAATCACCAGCAGTTGATTAGGCTTCCAAAACACAGACATAAACAATAGTTGGGACACTCCAACATACTTCTCCTTCAGACCCAATATTCTGATTGTCTGATTTGAGATGTCTTCACACACAATATAGCTATTGATAAGCTATATACACATCAGTCAACTCCACCAGTTGACACAGCTTGACCTTCATGTACAAGGAGTTTCTCTGAAATAATCCTCCTTGAAGCTCAAGTACTTCACTCATGCGGCAAGGACCAGAAATAAATTGTCCTCGAGAAAACACATGTTGATCACTCCTTGATCAACACCCATATCTAAGTAAAGTTACAGGGCTAGAACCTTCTTAGACACACCATAAAGATGCCTCCTCTTCTAAATCTGGAGTAGGTTCCAAACACTTGTGAAATAAACACAATAGTTTAACACCCAAGCATATATATAGCCATTCCTTGGACAACATAATCAAGCCTAATTCTTATGTGATGTTCTATCATGGGATAAGACATCATTCCAAGGATCACAAATAGATCTACAGACAGAAGATAGGTCTGTTAATAGCAGTCTTCAGATCTCTAAACAACCACTTCTCTTCACAGTGCTTTGAGTGGACTTGAAAAAGAGTCTTCAAGTATCATTAGTACAGTTGACAGAAGCAGATAGACATATATCCCCAACATCATAGGATATATCTCCAGAGAAGAGCAACCTTCTCACACAAAGGAGTTATCAGATAGCTAAGCAGCGAATAAAAAACTCCTTAAAAGCTTCAAGTGTCACAAATTAGCCCTAACAATTATCTCCAGGTGACACCAGCAACCATAGGTTTGAAAATAAATAAAACATATCACAATAGTATCATGAATCCCATGCTTCAACAACAGAACAATCCATCCTCCACTTCTAGGGACCATTCACACATCTAAACAACTTTTCAGTAGAACCCTTCTACCTTGACCATGAACCAGAAAGTATCCCCATTGGATCTCATCCAGAAATAAACTAGGATGCCTACTCTGATACCAATTGAAATTCTGGTATGACAGACTATGATGTCGAATATGATGTTGAGACATCTTAGCTGTTACTTATAAACATGGTAAGTCATACACATTAGTACTTAAAAATTATGATATATCAGAGTCAAACATGCTTCAGGATGTTGTGACATCTGATAGGACATTGAGTTCGGGTAATGCATAAAACATAAAACAAAAAAGCTATAAAGAACACAACAGAATTGTTAACCCCGTTCGATCAAACCAAACTACTCTAGGGGCTACCAAGCCAGGAAGGAAATCCATTATGTAGTATCAATTTAAATATTTCTCAGTAAACACCTACAATTTACAATCTTCTCACTTAATCACTACCAATGTAACTTCTATTAGGAACTCCTAAATATGAGAAACTCATCCTCACTTCCAATCACCTCATTGATGTCTCATAGTCCTCAACAGTCAGTTGTTGTTATTGACGGCTTGTTACCTACTCAACAATTCACAACAGAAGACACACTTCCATGACAAACAACTTAACCTTGCTTAGCAGCTTCAGTTAAGTACAATCCACCTCTTACTTAGCAGCTTCGAGGTTTACAAATATAAAGCCACAACAGGGTTCCTTGTTGCTTACGGCTGCCACAAGAATATAACCTTAATGATGTTACCTTTTTGGTTTGGTTGGTTGTTTCTAAACTAGGTTACAAGGTTTCTTTTATAACCTATTCCCAACTGGATTTGGGCCTAAACAATCACATAAATAGCTGCGACAAATAATGCAAAAATATCTGCTTACAGATATACAAAAAGATCTTCAAATCTAAAAACTCCTAAAATATCTCTAAATATAGAAACTCTATATTTTTCAATATTTGTCTTCAATTTAAATTGAGTCTTCAAGATCTTCTACAATCAGCTCCATTGGATTGATTTAAATCTTCAAATAAACTATTTCTGTTTAAACCAAAACATAAACTTCAATCCATTTTCAGCAGTTCATGATGTCGAATGAACTGTCTTGACACCTTCTTCGACATGTTGTTCCATATGTTGAAACATTTCAACACAACATTTTTGGGTGCACACAAAGGTCTCTTTGCTTTATATATTCTTTGTTTTGCAAAGATCCTATACACACACACACACACACACACACACACACTGTTTCTATATTTGTTTTACAAAATTAATGTTAATTTTATAGAATTTACATCAACTCATGATTTAGGTCGACTCAAATGAAGGAAAAATCACTTGGAACTTACAAGTCCCAACAGGCTGACTGAGGGAATTTTTTAGGTCGACTCACTACTACCCAACAGGTCGACGCAAAGCCTCAATTAGGTCGACGCATTACTAAGTATATGCGCCTCCCATTTTTCTCTCTCTTTTACTGTGTTTTAAGTTTTTCCTTTATTTTTTCTAAAAATTATAAATAGCTGTGATATTTATTTAAGAACTAACAAGAAGAGTGAAATAGATACACAAGTTCTCTCTTCATCTTCTCCTTCTCTAGCATTAATCAACAACTACACACAATAATTTTTGTTGATCAAAGCGCAAGATTCAAGGTGATAACGTTCAAACGATGAAATTGAGATTTCAGTTTGGATTGAGAGATTTTTGGGTTTTTCTTGAATAAACATTGAGGGTTTGTCCTTCAAGATCATCGTGATTTGGGGGTTTTGCATACATCATTCGTTCGTTGATTCAGCCAAGTGAAGAGCTTTGAAGATCAAGGTGATTGTTCAACCATATCACAGTAACCGGAGAATTGCGAAGAACGATGTGGGTTCACAAGTATCAAATCAAAGTGGTCGTGCTCAAAGTTTGGAGAATCGTGGATTCTTTCAAGAAGGGAGCAATTAATCATAGGTTAGTTCGACACGCGTGAATGACTTAATTCGACTAGGATCAAGGGGCAAAGAGAAACATAGCTACAACTACAATTAGGATTGGTTTGCCGTTCCTATTTTCTCTTTGTATAAATATTTCAATTTTAATAAAAGTTCCCTATTCGGCTTATGAATAGGGGGAAGAGGTACCCTTAGCGAGGACGGTAGGGGAACTGCCTAAACAAATTCTTGTGTCTTCCACATTTTTCATTCGGTATATTTTCTGCACAAGTTGAAATAATTGAGTTTTGAAAATTCTATTTTGCAGAGTTTTGAAAATAATTGAGTTTTAAAATTGTTGCTATCACCATTACATAGCAAACGTAGAGAAAATTATACACTAGACTATTTGGCAAAATACAATAAGTGTGTTGTGCACACCAAGTGTTTGACGAAATTTCAAAACACATTATTTCTTGTTGGTTGTGCTTATTTCTTCTCTATATACATTGATGGAAGTAGTTTAATCAAATATTTCAAATTTAAGTGATTAATTTGCTTGGTATTGATTTGTTGATTCATCTTTATTATCCCATTTGGTTTGATAATTCATATTCGATCACTGATGACTTTGAATCATTTAGACGTGATTTTTCTGGGGAACTTCCGCAAAATATTTTTCAATTAATTTGTGAAAAGTAAATTTTTAAAAAGGTATTTATTCAACCCTTTTCTATATCCATGCCATCGTCTAACAAGTGGTATCACGAGCACCAATTCATCTAGTGCTTCACATATAACATTTTAGAAAATTGATAACGATCCAACGAGGGCGTATAATAGAGCTCCCATTTTCACAGGAGAAAAATATAGTCACTAAAAGGATTGTATGTGTATTCATATCAACTATATTGATAGAAAGATATGGAAGGTTATTCAGGAGGGTCCTATACAAATAATTATGATCGATGTGAATAATGTTGATGTACCTAAACCCAAAGCACAATGGGATGAAAAAAATGAAAAGAACTATAGTTATTGTTGTAACCCAAAATTTTCCCTCCCAAATTCAACATCATGTATTTCAAGAGGTCTCTTAATAGTCACATGATTCTCAATTGGACAAAAGAATTGAAGGTTTCATCAGACAAAGCCTCCTCCTGAACAATGGATCTTAGAACTAGGGTTTTGAGTTTCCCTAAGCAAAGTGGTCTTCCAAATCCTAAAGTGGACTTCATAACATCCCATATAACTTAAATAATCCTCATGTAAAGATTCAAAGCTTTCCCAACAAATTTGGTCAGTCAGATGCTCAAATACCTAAAAATCAGTTAACTTGGTCAAAAAGTCAACTGAGGTCAACTCTGGTCAACTCAAAGTAAAACTTCAATATTTTTGCTTAACATCAATATTTTGAGGTGAAATTAATCATTTGATAAATGGTTGATCATGATTTATCAAGGAAACCTCAGAATCATCAAGAATCAGAAGTTGCTAAATTAGGGTTTTCATAGTAAAAGTCAACTGAACTTTGACCAGCCATAACTTTAACATACTTCATAAAAAATTTCCCATCCAAAGCTCATTTTAAAGAAAATTCAATTCTCTACAACTTTGTGTCTCACAAGCCAAGTCCAAAAATGCTTCAATTGGGAGGTATGAGCCAAAACATTATAGGTCTTTTTGAAAGTCAACAAAAAGTCAACTTTTTCCAAAGCTCATAATTTGAAAATGGTAAATGATATGTACATGGGACAAAAAGGGTTGATTTGAGGACACTATAAGCTTTCTAAGAAAACCTAGAACACCTCTATGACATTAAAATTTAGGAAGTTATGCATTATCAAAGTTGGGAAATTTTCAAGGGGTATATGAAGCAAAAAGGGTCTAAATACAAGATTTTGTCAAATGGGCCCATAGTATTGCAACCCAAACTTGAAGATGAAGTCATGCACGACCTAATGATCAATTATTCTGATTTTTTTCATTTATTTTATATTATTTTGGATTTTAATTATTAAAATTCAATTTTAATAGAAATAAAATATGAAAATCAAATATTTGATCTCATAATTATTTTTGGATCAAAGATTTTGCATTCAAGTTGATTGGAAATCACTCAAAATCATGCAAGACCAAAATAGTATGTGAAAATTTGATTTTTTTGGCAAAATTGGCAAGATGGTTTCTTCACACTCAAGTAATCCAAATCCATGCATCTAAGGCCCATCTTTCTGACCTAAATCCTTCTCCTACATATACACAACAATGAGACAAAATGAGGGGACGATTTTTAGATCATAAAAGCATCCTTCAATCTTCAATTTTTTTCACAAAAAAAACAAATTTTCGGTTTTGACATTTGAAGTTGTTTCAAGGCAATTTAAAGGTTGCAATAGATTCCTTGATACTCATTGAACGTATCTCAATTGTTTTTATCATCAAAACCATGTTAATATGCATAAATCGCATTCAACTTTTAAGCCATTCTTGAGTTTTTCGATTTCATTATCATGCTTGTTATAAAATGTTTTTGATGAGTGTATGTTGTTCATAATGCTTCATAGATTGTTTCTGGATGGTTTGTTTGAAGTTCTATCGCATGTATCAAATTCCACCATGGCTAGGGTTTGTCGTCCAAGATTATGGATTTTTTATTCAAGCCATTTGAAAACCTTTTAAGGACATATTTCGATCATATGATCTCTAGGTAGTTGATTGACACCATTATTTAGGATTAATTGTACTTATCTTGATTTCTTTGAAAAATATAGGTTTACCTACAAAAACAAATTCGCAGGAAAACTTGCAATAATAATTGCAGGAAAACTTGCAGGTCACGAGGAAGAAGATGATGGATTTGGCACGCTGAATATTTTCAAATATTTTGTTTTATATTTTATTTAATTGTTTGATTATGTAAACAAGTATGTGTTGATGGCTTGGTGGTAAGGCGCGCATGATATTAGCCTGAAGGCGTGGGATCGAATCCACCCTTTGGCATGTTTTTTTTTTATAATTGAGTTATTTCACTTGTTTTATTATTTATTATTTGTTGCTAGTTTCTATCACATGTGCGCGCTTGTCCCAGTGGCAAAGAACTCAATGGAAGCAAGGGTGTGGGTTCAAACCCAGTCTTGGGACATTTTTTACTTACATTTTCTTTTTCTCATTTTTATTATATAATAGGTATTTGTTATACCTATTCCGATGCAAGAACGTAGCCTAGTGGCAAGGTAGGAGAGTTGGCAAGGCAAAGGGCAAGGGTTCAATTCTCCTCTATGACATTTTTTGTCAAATTGATTATTTCTTTCCCTTTTCTTTAATTATTAAAAATTGATTATATATTTTCTTTTAAATTAAAACCTTAATGTTTTTTTAATTAATTAATTTGAAACCTAATTTTTTTATAAACCTTAAACCTAATCTTTTTAAAAAAAACCTTCTTCTTTTATAAATCTAAACCTATTTTTTTTTATAAAACCTTATTTTCTTTCACTAAACCCTAAAAAAAGTTTCTAAACCTAAAAATAATTTTTAAAACCCTAAACGCTAAAGGTTTTTCTTAAACTTATAATTTTTTAACCCTAATCCTAATTTATAATTCATTTTTATGTTATTCATTGCTTATATAATTATGTAAGCGTTTCATATTTGTAATATTTTAGATTTTTATTTTTTCGCCATTACTATTATGTAACTTCCCTAAAGCTTTGTAATATGGTAGGTCATTCACCTTCTGCCTTTTAAATTTCTGCCATTTATTTTATATTTATTTGTGTAGTTAGTAATCTAGGGTGTGGAAAGACATAACTGAATTGAATTGGACTTAGAAAGTTAATATTCAAGATAAATCTTGAAAATAACATTCACACACGTAAGTCGATCGTTCTACGATCGCCATCTGCACCTCCTAGGGTTTCCCCTCTTGGTTGCCTTAAATATGATCAGGTCCCTCAAAAGTGGGGGTGTCTTAAGCAAGGTCCCTACAGATTTAGAATCATCATAGTCCCTTCAAGATAAAAGATCATAGTACCTTCGAAGTTGCCTACGGAATAAATGATCTTGTCCCTCGATGACCCTTCTGAAAAAATGATGATAGTCCCTATGAATTGCTAAAGACACCCCTACAAGTTGCCTTCATTGACCATATGATGACCCTACGCCCGTCCCTTAATAAATCCAAGGTAAATGACTACTTACTCCTTAATAGTAAGGGCAGTCTTACCCTTGAAAGGAAATAAAGAAACATGAAAGACCAATCTAGGGTTGGTAGTTCTTAGTTACTTGCTCAAATTTCAAAAAACTCTTTTTCACACCCCACTTTCAAACATTTTCAAACTCAAAGCTTTGTATACATCCATACGAGGATCATTACAAAGAATTATGAAAATTTCTAAACACACTACACATTTTTCAAACAAGTTAAAGTGAGCTAAGTAACTAAGAGCCCATGGATAACCATGGATAACCATGGATATAAAGGGTGCTAATACCTTCCCTTTATATAACCTACCCCCCGAAATCAAAATTTTTAAAAAGGTCTTTCCTGTTCTTTTATACCCTTTCCTATTGGATAAAATAAAAGTCGGTGGCGACTCTTGCTATCCGCACATGTTTTTTGTCAAACAAAAACACCAAGTCAGTTCTCCCACCGTGTTACAGTTATGATTGGAAGGCTCAAAATATGATCATTGCCTCTTTGGTGGCTGATGAATATTTTAGAGTCTCACGTCATACCACAACTAAAGCTATGTGGGAAGCGTTACAAATTTTCCATGAGGAAACTAATGACGTGAAACTAGCTAGAATCAATACATTGCAACAAGAGTTTGATCACTTTCACATGAACCAAAGGGAAACCATTGGTGATCTGGGAAATAGATTTTCTCATTTATTAAATCGCTTAAATGCTCTTGATAAACCCACTCCTAACAATGTAGCTACTAACAAAATTCTAAGATGTCTTACTAGGGAATGGTTACCAAAAGTCACGACAATCAAGGAAGCTAATGATGTAAGAACCTTGGATTTGACCAAGTAAATTGGTAAGCTACAAGAACATGAGCAAGAGCTCTTGAATCTACATGAGCATGATGAAAGTGAAAAGAAAGAAAATAATGAAAAATCCAAAGACAACGAGAAGACGAAGAAGTCTATCGCATTGAAGGCTTCTACTACCAAACCATCCACCAATAATCAGTGTGAGAGTGAGTCTAATGACGAAGATGACGAATCAAATGAGGATATGGGGCTATTTGTCAGAAGATATAATAGGTACCTTAAAAAGAATGAAATTTCTCATTCGGATAAACATCTCGTCAATTATAGAAGGCAATCAAACCCTTCTAAGCAAGATCAAAGCAAAAGTACTAAGTCAAAAGGTCATGCTACAATTGCGGAAAACCCGATAATTATAAACCGGAATGTCTTATGTTGAAGAAAGAAAAAGGTAAAGTTAAATATAAAAATAAGGGTAACAAAGAAAGGAGAGCTTATATCGCATGGGAAAGCGATAGTGAAGTCTCTAGCGACGACAACTCAAGTGATGAAGAACAGAAAGTGAACCTTTGTCTCATGGCTCATAAAAAGGGAAAAAAGCAAGTAAGTCATTCCAAGTATGATAACTTTAAAAAATTGTCTTATTTCGATTTACTTAGTACTTTTAGAGTTCTCCACCATGAAGCCAAATAAGCTTTTAAACGCTTAGCCTCCAATAAGCTTATTTTAAAACATTTGGAGAAAAAGGTTTATGACTCTCAAAAGGAGTTGGGAGCACTTAAGCGCTTCATGGTGGAACCAATTAAGAAAGACAAGCAAAGATGGTCTAATTTCCATAGTTGTGAAACTTGTTGTATTTGGCAAAAAGATGTCAAAACTCTTCAAGCCAAACTAGACAAAGTATCACAACCAAATATGACATTTCCTATTGATCATTCTAATTTTAGAAACTCTATGAATAATCCATATAAAATATACACCTATGTGGTGAAGGATCAAACTAGCAAATGGGACATTAAACCAACTTTAACTTGTCTCTATTGTTGCAAGAGGGGACACACTATTGCCAAATGCCAATTTAGGAGATTCTTAGTTCCTAAAGGAATTTTCCAATGGTTACCCAAATGCAACTAACGTTTCACTCACACACAAGGATCCAATGAAAATTGGGTACCTCTCTCTCGCTCTCTTGATTAAATTTGTAGGTTGAGTGTCTTGAGACTACGGAGAAAAAATGGTTTCTCGATAGTGGTTGCTCAAGACATATTTTAAACACCCCAAATTTTCCCTCACTCATATCACACCCTGGCTTGTGATCTTTCATTTTTGCATAAGCATAAGCATTACATCTCATATTGCATGTTTTCTTCACTGCATAGTTCAAGTTCATCTACATCTAGGGTTTGTGATCTGAGCAATCCAAGAATCCATTTGAGCCATCCCAAAGGTCTCAAAGATTTCCAAGAGGGTCCATGTGTGTTATATCATCATATTATGCTCCCCAAAGTTCATGAAAGTCAAGAGATCACAAGAACTGGCAAAGGCATGGAAGCAGAGCTAGGGTTTTCACTACACAGATGACCAAAATTAGGGTTTTAGTTTCAGAGGCCTTAACTCCAAATTTTTGGGTCATTCTTGTTTCTAATGTTCTTAATATGTTATAAGGATCATGTGTACCAAGTTTGATGAAGAAATTCATTGTGGAAGTCATTTGTTCACTGGGTAACTTCCTGAGCAAGTTAAGTCAAAATCAGGGCATCTGAGGCCCCCAACAATGGAATCAAAGGGGTATTTTCATCAAATTGAAGTTCAATGATCTTTATTTGATCTTAGAAGTGGTTGTAAGTTCACAAGATTGAAGAATTTTGAGCCAATTGCAAACTTTCCATTTTTGGAAATGACTTGAAATGCAAACTTTCCATTTTGGGAAAGTTTTTCAACCTCCTCTTTCATGACCAAAAATGCTTCAAATGAAAAATTATTGGTCATGAAAGTTGTAGATTAGGTCTTTCCCTTTTCAAAAAGTACAAGAACATGTCTTGATTAATCATAGAACTCAAGATATGGCCTTTTAAAGTTGGCAAAAATCCTATAATTTCAAGTTTCATGTCAAAGAGGGATTTTGCATTTTGGCATGTTCAAGCATTCTAATGACTTCTAATGTACACAAACACTTCGCAATATGTCAAATGTACTTCAAATAATCAGAATTGTGCATTGAACCTAGGGTTTCACGACTTGAACTTCAAGAAATCACAAAAGGGCCAAAACTCTCAATATTTGCAAAATGCACTGGATCCTCTCATCCACTTGTGCCAGCTGCATAATCTCAAGTACACAAAAATTGACTTTTTTGCAAAACACCCCATACCAATCAGCCTGTGCCACAACAACTATCTGAGCAATCCCATTGGATTAAACAAACATTATGCAAGTCATTTGATAACACACATGATCCTGAAACCTCCAAGAACTCAGATTTCACAAAATCCCTCAAAAAACTTCCTCTCTTCGAAAATCATCACACAACCACTCAAACTTCAAACTTCTTCCACCAATCAACTCAGCATCACCCCAGGATCATTTCCCACCCATCACCATAGCCTAAAACACAGCCAAACCAAAACACGATTTCTGGTGCAGCAGAGGTGAATCATCAAAACCAGCAATTGCAAGCTTGTTCCAAGCATCAAAGCATCCTCAGAAAGCTCATTGGAGTTGATTTGCACCAAAGAAAGGTCCAGAAAGCCCAGAATCAGAAAGCTCAACCTTAGGTATACCTTAAGAACAATTTTTCCAGAACTTGTTTTTCTAGTTACAATATGAATTTGTATTCTCTACTGATCATTGGGATGTAATTTGTTTTGAAAATGATTGAGAAATGGCCATGTGTGCTTGTTCTGAAATTTTGCCCGTAAATTTTGTTTGCTTTGATTCTTGTTTTTGATGCATTATAAATGGATTTTGTGCTTGGATTTTTGTTTAATGTTGCTTGTGGATCATTTCTAGAGAGTTTGATGCATTAATTTGAGGTTTGGAGAGAGTTAGGTTTTGGTTTCACCGGAAAAGATGATCGGAGTTAGCTCCGGTCACCTGAAAATAATTAGGGTTAGTTAATTAGGGTTTAGGGGTCAGTTTGGATGTAGACCATTGGATTTGATTTTGCGTGTGTGTGAACGGTTCAGATCATTTCACTTAAGTTTAAATTCTAATTAATTAAGTTAATCAGTTAATTAGCCCAGATGAAATCCAGGCCCTCCAAATGCGCGCGCAGTTTTCCCCCTTTGAATCTCACCCACTGGATCAGTTGACTTCCCATTTTATTCATTTATTTTAATTTTTATTTGCATTTTCTTGCACAATTAATTTAAAATAGCAAAAAGCATTCAAAAATATCTTCTTTTGCATTCTGACTTTAAATATTTTTCTTCATCCAAAAATGAATTTTATTTTATTTTTTGCATTAGAAAAGCATTTTTAAAATATTTAAATGTTATTTCTTAATTAATTAAAGTATTTTAATTAATTAAAAATACATTTAGGTTTCTAAAAATCACCAAAAAAATCATGAATCATCCCAATGCATTTAGAAACATTTTCAAACTCTTCACACAAATTTCTTTTTAGGTTTGATCATAGTTTACCAATTTTCTTTGAATTAAGGGTCATTAAAATCATATTTTTGAACCCTAACTTTAAAAAATCATTTCTGCCTAACAAAGAAGAGTTTGAAGATGATTCTTTTTGAATTGTGTGGCATATGGCATGTAGTTTATAGGTCTTTTTCCTCATGAATTTATCTTGCATTTTCAAATTAATTTGCATTTTTCCCTTTGAACCACCCAAAAACCCTAGAATACTTAGGAAAATCATAACTTTTGATTGGTTAGGCTTCTGACCTTCTCCTTTGGGGTGTGACCTAATATGGGGTTAGGGTTTGTTTTAGTTTAATTGGAAATTTTTATCATGTCATTTTCTTCTGTTTTATCCATTTGCATCTCACAAGTCCATGTAACCCTAATTTTGCATGTTCATTTGCATTCACCTTGCATATGCATCATTACATGAACTTGCCATGACATTTCATGCATTCATATGTCATCTTAGACATCTTAGGAAATGTTAGAACCTTGCTCAATCATTTCTTCATTCATTTTCCATGATTAACATTCATTTCATTTCATGAACTTTCATGTGTTTTCAAACTTCAAAGCATGCCACCTTTGCATCTCATCTTTGTATAACCACACATATGCATTTTGTATGGCTTTGCATCATCTTACATGACATTTACATTGCATAAACACTTCTGACTTTGATCATTGCATCTCATTTCACTTCATTTCTTTATGCTTTATACTTTATGCATTCATACTAACACTTTCAGGTTTTGGTAAGTTATTTTGGGAGGTGGATTTGCCTTCACCTCTCACATCTTCTTACCTATTTCATTTGCATTTTACAAGTATTTGAAGTGAATTTAATTCACTTATGTTCCATTTCTCTCACTTTCTTCCTTTAAGTTACTTATCTTCTTAGGGAGTAAGTAACTTATTCTTCTGCTTCATCCTCCTTTCATCTGCTTCTTCCATTGGTGGCTTCCTTGATGATCTTTCTCAAGCCTTACAAACCATAGGAACATCCAAGCATGATAATATTATGTTTGTAATTAGTCCCCCTTAGATTTTTACCTTTGAGTCTCCTTGAGTCTCTCTTCTCATCTCAATAATCAGAGACTAAACTCTTAAAGTTTTAGGACTTTGGAATTAGGGTTATGCCTGCATCATTCTCTTAGGATGGAGTGTATAACTTTAATCCTAAGTGTTAAACCTTTAATTTATTTAAACCTCTTAGTCAAATCATCTTAATAACCATCAAGACTTTATCTTGTAACTTGGGCCTTACATTAGGGTTCTAATTCTTCCTTAAGGTTAAGAAGGACTAACCCTAGTGTTTAATGGACAAGCCCCCCTCAAGTTGTCTTACAAACCATATAATTCAATTCTTAATCTCACCCCTTTATTAAAATCCACTTAATAAAGGCTTTGTTATATAATGAATTTAATCCCTAACCATGGATTAAGTTGAGGTATCTTCCTCAGCTTAAGTGTTCTCATCTATTATCCTTCTATTAGGATGGTGTAATGAGCCCACTAATCTGTGATTAGAGATTAAACTCATTATTTAACACTAAACAAAAACCCAAAAACATCTAATTACCTTTCCTAGTTTCTCTGGTTCGCAACCGTCTTATCCATCTTTTCCTAGGTTTATGCAACATTACCTTTCCTTCGGGATAAAAATGCCTAGCTGGCGACTCTATTCACCTTTACTTTCATTTTCTCTTTTCGCCGACCGTTCGCGTCTGCACCGGGATGCAAATCTTCGGGAGCGACAGCTTGGCGACTCTGCTGGGGAAAGATCTTGCAACCAGGGCTTCTGGTTCTTTTAGTGGGTTTCTCCTAGCGCTTGTTTGATTTGTGTTTATGGGGGTGTTATGTGCTAATTGTGCTTGTTGTTTATTTGCTTTATTTATTTCTTTCTGTACAGCTTTATTTATTGCTTTCATTTACTGTTATATGCATTTCATACTGTTATCATCATACCATTTGTGCTGGATCTCTTGTCTGTTTTGGTGGGAGGGATTATTGAGTGATTAAGGTTCCATACCGGGAGCCTGGGTGACACATAGGATAGAGTGGCTTCATATTCTTTCCCATTCCATTTCGGTATGGTGCGGGAATATGAAACACGGTTCAGACATGGGTTTCTTCTTGAGAACTCTGTGCTACAGATTTCCTGTAGTGCTAGGGCTATCTGGGAAGCCTGCTAAGTTTGGATGACCTTTTTATGACCTTCAACATCTAAGATGAATTAGAGGAGGATCCTTTATGATTATTGGAAACACTGTACCTCTGGGTTAGAAGTGTTTACACTTCTCATAACTGATCCAAGTTTGAGGATCCTTGTTCTAGAACAATACATGTGAGGGGGTTTGGATATTTACAGGTTTGCAGGAACCCTTGGCCTCATCATACCCTTGTTACTAATATTGTTAAGGTTGTATCATTTTGGACTGTTCTTGTGAAACCCTGGACTTGTGACTCTATATTTGAGTCCCCCACCTGGTTACTGGTTTTCTAAGCCTTCATCCGAACTTATGAACACACATGGCCCTATCAAGGTAGATAACAGATCCAGCACTTGATCACAAACCCTTTGCATATCATTCTGCATACATCATTTTGCATCATTTAACATTTGTCTATTTGTTTTATAGGGTATCCACATCTTATCTTTGGTTTGGTTTTGACTTGTTCTACTGCTCAGATTCCTTCAGTTATCTGCATTAGCCTCTTCATCAGTTATCTTCACCAGAGATTCTTTTTAGCTCTCTTCACCAGTTGTCTTCATCAGAGACTTTTCTTCAGCATCTTCTTCAGTTTCCTTTATCAACAGTCATCTTCAGTCTTTTTCACCAGCATCCATTGTTAGCATGGACCCATCCAGGAAGAGCAACATCACTTATCACTTCTTTGAGCCCACTCTGACAGGCATCAGACAGATTCAGACTCTCATCACTCTTGATCATGTCCCTCTATACAGGGAACATTATGGTGGCATTATGGACATGATCATGGACCTGGATGCATCCTAGAGGAGCATGATCCACACTTGTCTCCAGTTCTATGACCCTCCTCTCAGATGTTTCACTTTCCCAGATTTTCAGTTGGGACCTTTGATGGAAGAGTTCTCCATGTTGTTAGGTGTCCCCATCAGGAGAGGGATTCCCTTCAACCCTGAGATGGTTGCTCCCAATAATGAAGATGTAGCTAAGGCTTTTCACTTGGAGTCCACCCTAATTGACCAGAGCATGACCACTAAGGCTGGAATTCCAGGCCTTCACTTGGATTTCTTGATTACTCAGGCCACCCTACATGCTGCAGCAGGGAAGTGGGACATTGTTTGTGCTCTTCTGGCCCTCAGCATATATGGAGTTATCTTGTTTGCAGACGAGCCTAAGTTTGTAAGCAAGAGTGCTATTCACCTGTTCTTGTTGAGGAATCCAGTTCCTACCTTGCTTGGAGACTTCTACTACTCAGTGCACCAAAGGAATGAGAAGCAGAGGGGGAGATTAGTCAGATGATGTGCACCTCTTTTCTACTGTTGGTTGTTCAGGCACTTGCCAAAGTCAGACGCTTTCTTGAATCCTCATCAGCCAAGGAACTCGGCTAAGAGAATGATTTCCCTTACATCAGAGGACGTCAGATGGTGCACTCAGAGCACCAAGGGCAAAGATATCATCACCAGCTGTGGGCAGTATCCCAATGTACCCCTGATTGGAGTGAAGGGTTGCATCAACTACAACCCTTTTCTTTTCAAAAGGCAATTAGGGTATGCCTTGGTACATCCACCAAGAGAGCAAGATTTGACAGAAACCTTCTATTGTGACATCCAACACAACCTTGCCATTGTCGTACAGGCATCCTGGGCTTGGGACAATATTCATACTAAGGGGATAGCTATTCTTGGCAAGTGCAACAACATAGCTTCAACTCAGTATCTTGACTGGTCTCGTGCCAGGGGACAGATCACCCGTATTCCATTCACCATAGAGGATGTACCTGGACCATCAGCAGTGGAGCCTGCAACTACTGTCAGTTTAGAGGAGTTTGAGAAATTGAAGGAAAGGAATACTCAACTCTCTGAAGCTTTGAAGAAGAACCTATGGGAGGAGAATGATAGTCGTCTAGACAATGAAAGGTTAGAGAAGCTCCAGATTGAGCACTTAACCAAGATTGAGAAGACGGATGATTACATCAGAAGGGCTAGAGCAGGAGAGTTAGTATTGAAGAATGCTTGCAAGGAAGCCAAGACTCAGAAGGCCAGAGCTGAGAATTACTTAGAGGAGAGTCAGGCTAGGTGGATCAGGATCACTGAGGCTCGTGCACAGAAGGATCAGAGAACCCAGGCTAGGATAGAGTAGCTGGAGGCTAATGAGAAGAAGCGTCAGGAGGATTTGTTAGCTGCATAGAAGGAGATCTCCGAGTTGAAGCTCCGGGCGGGGTTGAAGAGATCAAAGGACCAGGATAAGCATAAGAAGTTGACCAGTGCCATTGCCACCAGGAACCTTCTTATCAGGACCATCACAGAGCACCTAGTTGGCCCAGTGACTGAGGCTCTCCTGAAAGAAGTCAGAGAGGATGATTATGGACTGGATGTTTGATTTCTTTGTACTCATACTTCCCTTTGTTTGTACTTTTGATTTTGTTGTTGTATTTTGACCCACCATGGGAACTTTATTGTAATCAAACTATGTATCTTCACTCTTTGTAATATATGGTTTGTATTATTTCATGGGCTTTATATCTCTTCAACATCATCATTCCTCGAGGTCTGGAAAGGTCAAAACCAAAGAACCAAACGGGATACCCTTGGAAGACAAATAGGCATCCTGCATTGCATACTAACCTCTTTTCTTTGTTTTGTAGGTTTTTTGTTTTTATTGTTGTTTCTCACTTTGTTGTGGTTTCAGGAAACATTGCTCGTAGAAGAGTGTTCCCCGTCAATAGAGTGCACAGATATCATACAAGAAACAACCTTCCGGGCTTACAAATGGATTAGGTTCAACAAGATCTGACAGACGTGAGAACCCAAATGGCCAATGAAAGGACTGAGATGAGGGCCCAAATGAATCAGTTTATGGCAGTGATGACTGGGTTTGCCCAGAGCCAGGAGAGACTGAGAGAGTTGGTCGAGCGGAAAACTCCCGAAGAAAACCACCCAGGCACAGGGGGTACCAGCAACAACGATCACGTACAGCCTCGTACTGATCCCCCAGAGTTTGGACCTCATCTGAACCCAGACATCAATGCTATAAGAAACACCCAAGGCAACACGGGAGGGAGGGCCTTGCAGGAGGACCCTCAGGAAGAACAATTTACTGTGGTTGGGGCAGGAGACGAAGTCTATGATCGTCGGCTAGACGAGATAGCAGAAAAGTGAGGTCTCTTGAATCCCAAAACTCTCTAGGTTTTGATGTCATGGATATGGGATTAGTGGAGGGGGTTAGAATTCCTCAAAATTTCAAACCTCATTGTTTTGAAAGATAGAATGGTACATCCTGCCCTCGTACCCATCTTCAGTCTTTCCTGGGGAGATTGAAAGCCTACACCATGGATGAAAAACTGTGGATGTTTTATTTTGAGGATAGCTTGACAGGGGCATCCCGGGAGTGGTACTCTCATTTGACCAGGGCCATAGTAAGGAATTGGAAAGACTTGGCCGAAGCTTTCATTCGTCAATATCAATATAATTTGGACATGGCTCCAAACAGAACCCTTCTGATGGGAATGTCACAGTCTTCCCGGGAAAGTTTTAGAGAGTACGCCCAAAGATGGAGGCAATTAGCTGCTGCCGTTCAACCCCCGATGTCAGAAAGGTAAATGGCAGATATGTTCATGAACACCCTCCAGGGGACTTATATTGACAAGTTGGCTGCATTCTCTTCCACTAGCTTTGTAGACGTGGTTATAGTTGGGGAAAGAATTGAGAGCTTATTGAAAAAGGGAAAGATTTCTGACAACGGCGCCAGTTCAAGCAGTGCAAGGAAACCATTTGCAGGACCCCGCAGATCGGTGAAACAAATTATGTACATATAGGCAGAGGAAGACCCCAATATCTGCCAAGATCAATTGCTGCTGTCACTATTCCTACTCCACCTCCTCAATACACTCAACAACCACATCATTTTCCTCAACAACCACAGTTTCCTCTACAGAGAGCCTACAACAACAACAACAACCAACAACAACGCCCTTTCCAGCAGCGACCATCTCAGATCAACAGGGTGATTGACCCTATAACAATGCCATATGCCACATTAGTGCCGCAACTCCTAAAGCTTAACCTTTTCGAGTTAAGGATATTGGCTCCACTAGATCCTCAGAACCTTCCGAGAAATTACAACGTCAACGCCAAGTGTGCTTTTCATTCTAATGCACCTGGTCATGCCACAGAAAAGTGCAGGGCTTTGCACATGAAGGTCCAGGATCTGGTTGATTCAAAGGCCCTAAATTTTGGACCACCTCCTAATGTCACGAAGAATCCTATGCCCATCCATGGTGGGCCAAGGATAAATGCAATAGAGGAGGGCTCACCCATGAATTTAATTGAAGATACTGCAAGTATTCAAATACCTCTGGCAGAGGTTAAAGTTCAGCTTTTAAAATGTCAGGCGTTTCCAGGTTGTGAGGCATGTTGTGAATCTTGCAAGGTTTCCGTGAACGGATGTGCAAGCTTGAGGAATGGCATTGATGGCCTGATCAAAGAATGTATCCTGCAAATAACAACAACAGCTTCTACAACACCAACAACTCCTTTTTCAACATCAAATATTTCTCCTACAACTACAAAGACAATTGTTCCTACAGACTCGTCTACAAAATTAGCAACCACTGCTTCCATCACTCCAATAGACAATAGTTCAATTCATCAACTTCTATAACTACATCAACCACCAACAATGATGTCTCCACAGTCACCATCTATTACGACCCTGCAACGGTCCCTGTTTCAAACAATTATCAACAACAATCTCAACAACAATTTCAGCAACAACCAAACTTCAGTCAATCACCACCAACATCAATCAGAAGTCCTGTCACCATCTTTTATGATCCACAAACAATAACGGTTCCAACCTCTGCTGCAGTTAGCCCAGTCACCATCACGGTGCCAGGGCCCGTTCCATATGACAAAGACAATGTTGTGCCATTGCACTATGGTTCAGACCTTTACTGCAATGGAGAAAGAGTCCTTCTTGATTCTTCAGTTCACACACCCCAGTGGATAATGTCGGGGGAGGTGGAGGATTCACCCGAAGCGGACGCCTCTTCGCGTCACAAGCTCCAAGAACTAACACTGAGGCAGAGGCTGCTGCCAAAGCCAAAGGGAAAAGTGTGGCACCTGAAGAACCTGCACCAAAAGAGACCCATAAATCATCCTTTGATCAAGATGTGGATGAATTTATGAGGATAATCAAAAGAAGTGACTACAAGGTTGTGGATCAGCTCCACCAGACTCCTTTCAAGATCTCCATCTTATCCTTGTTGTTGTGTTCCGAAGCTCATCGGGATGCACTACTTAAAGTTCTGCATGCAGCCTATGTGCCGGAGGAGATCACAGTGAATCAGCTTGAGACAGTGGTGTCTAATGTTAATACTAGCCATGGGCTAGGTTTCACCAATGATGACTTGACAATGGAAGGACGTCACCACAACAAAGCTTTACACATCACTTTGGAGTGTAAAGGGGCTGTGCTCTCGCATGTTCTTGTTGACACTGGGTCTTCACTCAATGTCTTGCCGAAGAAAGCCCTTGTCAAGCTTGAGTACGATGGTATTGCTCTCCGACCAAGAAATCTGGTGGTCAGAGCTTTTGATGGCTCCAAGAGGTCTGTTCTTTGAGAGGTGGAGCTGCCTGTGATAATTGGTCCACAGGTCTTTCAGACTACTTTCTATGTGATGGACATTCAGTCGGCCTACAGCTGTTTGTTGGGTCGACCATGGATTCACGCCGCTGGCGCAGTTACGTCAACCCTTCACCAGAAATTGAAATATGAGTGGGAAGGACAGATTATCACCATCTGTGGTGAAGAGGACATCTTTGTTAGCCATCTGGCTACATACAAATACATTGAGAGGGATGGTGAGATTCATGAAACCATGAGCCAAGGGTTCGAGGCACTGAATGTCAATGAGGTGACGACTGAAGTATTTGCTGCATCCCGGGAGGATAGGATAGGTACTTCAATTGTCTCCTATCAACAAGCCCAGAAGGTTGTTGAAGATGGAAATGCCCAAGGCTGGGGCAAGCTGCTACCGGTGGAGAAGAAGGAGGACATATTTGGTTTGGGTTATAGACCATTCAGACAAGATCAAGTAGAGGCTGCTAAGGAGCCCAATTTCATCAGTGGAGGGATGCTCACCCCAGATGCTGTCAATAACATGGAAGACGAGGCGAAAAGCGACCTCAACCTGGAAATCTGGATTTGTCCAAGGATCCCGGGTCACCAAGTCCTTAACTGGTCTTCCCAGGAAATTATAAGGGTTACTCCTGCAGAGTAATTATTATTTCCTGCTTTTTTCAGCATGCATCAAGTCCTGTATCTTGCCCAAGGTGTCAGGACTCATTTTGTAATAGGGCCATATTGTAATTTTGTGCAAATGGAATATCAATGAATATCGGACATCTTTTGCAAACAATTCTCTCTTTCGCTCACTGTCTTTTCGTTTTTTCACTTTTGTACAAAACAATAAAATGGCAATGTTTTCAAAATAATAACTTCATTTTACATTTTTTAAACAAGATTAAAATTGATCACTAAAATGAACAAATATCAACCCTTGCAGAGATTACCCTCCAGATTGCACCGACAACAGCACCGCTATGACCTTGTATGACTTCGACAATCCAATTAATCAAGCTGATGAAGGGGTTGAAAAAGACTATGAGTTGCCTGAAGAGTTAGCCAGGTTGTTGAGGCAAGAAAAGCAAGTGATTACTCCTCACCAGGAGGAGGTTGAAAACAGTTAATCTTGGTACCGAAGAGGATTTGAAAGAAGTGAAGATTGAGGCCAGTCTGCAAGCTTCCGTAAAAGAACAGCGTATTGACATGCTTCGAGAATACGTCGACGTCTTTGCTTGGTCTTATCAAGACATGCCAGGTCTAGATATGGATATTGTCATGCATAAGCTACCATTGAAAGAAGATTGCCCTCCAGTGAAGCAGAAGTTGCGCCACACTCGCCCAGATATGGCCATGGAGATTAAGGAGGAAGTACAAAAGCAGTGGGACGCAGGTTTCCTTGCTGTAACTAGTTGCCCACCATGGGTTTCTAACTTTGTACCTATGCCTAAGAAGGATGGTAAGGTGCGTATGTGTGTGGATTACCGGGATCTGAACAGAGCTAGCCCGAAGGATGATTTCCCATTACCTCACATTGATGTATTGGTCGATAACACCGCTCAGTTCTCAGTATTTTCTTTCATGGATGGATTTTCTGGTTATAATCAGATCAAGATGTCACCTGAAGACATGGAGAAAACAACCTTCATCACACCTTGGGGCACATTTTGTTACAAGGTAATGCCATTTGGACTGAAGAATGCCGGTGCGACCTATCAACGGGCTATGGTAACGTTATTCCATGACATGATTGCCAAGTCCCTTACTGAAGAAGACAATCTGGTGAATCTACTGAAGTTATTCAAGCGTCTGAGAAAGTATCAGCTAAAGCTAAACCCCAACAAATGCACATTCGGGGTACGTTCTGGTAAGTTGTTGGGATTTATCGTAAGTGAAAAGGAAATTGAGGTTGATCCCGACAAAGTCAAAGCCATTCAGGAGATGCCTGCACCTAGGACTGAAAAGGAAGTTCGGGGTTTCTTAGGTAGATTGAACTACATATCAAGGTTCATATCTCATCTTACTGCAACCTGTGAGCCATTGTTCAAATTGTTAAGAAAGGAACAAACGGTCAGGTGGAATGAAGATTGTCAGAAGGATTTTGACAAGATCAAGGAGTACCTGCAAGAACCTCCAATTCTCATTCCTCCAATTGAAGGAAGACCTCTGATAATGTACCTGACAGTATTAGAAGGATCAATGGGGGTGTGTGATGGGCCAGCATGACGAGTCTGGTCGAAAAGAGTATGCAATATACTACCTAAGAAAAAAGTTTACCGACTGTGAACAACGTTATTCACTGCTCGAGAAAACTTGTTGTGATTTAGCGTGGGCTGCTCGCCGACTAAGACAGTATATGCTGACTCACACTACCTTGTTGATTTCAAAAATGGACCCCGTCAAGTACATATTTGAGAAGCCAGCACTTACCGGAAGGGTTGCAAGATGGCAAATGATTCTGACAGAGTATGACATTCAGTACACATCTCAAAAGGCCATTAAGGGCAGTGTACTGTCTAACTATCTGGCTGAGCAACCCATTGATTATTACCAACCCATGAGATTTGACTTCCCTGATAAAGACATCATGTACTTAAAAGCAAAAGACTGTGAAGAGCCAGTTCACACTGAAGGGCCTGATCTAGAAGAAGAATGGATTATGATGTTCGATGGGGCTGTCAATATGAATGGTCGTGGGGTTGGTGCAGTACTCATTACACCTAAGGGAGTTCATATGCCTTTCTCGGCAAAACTCACCTTCGCATGCACTAATAATGAAGCTGAATATGAAGCCTGTATCATGGGTCTTGAGGAAGCCCTTGACCTCAGGATCAAAACATTGAATGTATTTGGAGATTCAGCTTTGGTAATCAATCAGACCAACGGAAAATGGTACACTCACCAAGAGCATCTGATCCCATACCGTGACTACACGAGGAGATTATTGAATTTCTTCACAACAGTCAAAATTGAGTACATCCCTCGAGAAGAAAATCAGTTCGCAGATGCTTTAGCTACCATCTCCTCCATGATCAAAGTTCAAACTACAAATTATGTGCCTCGGATTTTAGTATCTAGACTAGACCAACCGACATACGTATTCTCGGTGGACACTGTTAAAGATGACAAGCCTTGGTTCCATGACATCAAAAGCTTCTTAGAGGATCAGGCATACCCACCTGGGGCATCATCCAATGATAAGAAGACATTAAGAAGGTTGGTCGGTAGTTTCTTCCTTAATGCTGATGGTTCATTATACAAGCGAAACTTTGACATGGTTCTACTCAGATGTGTTGATAAGAAAGAAGCAGACTTGCTGATGCACGAGGTGCATGAAGGATCTTTCGGTACCCATGCTGGAGGACATGCAATGGCAAAGAAGTTGTTGATATCAGGTTACTACTAGATCACAATGGATGCAGACTGTTGTGCCTATGCCAAAAAGTGCCATAAATGCCAGATCTATGCGGATAAAGTGCATGTGCCTACGAATCCTTTGAACGTAATGTCTTCACCTTGGCCCTTTGCCATGTGGGGCATTGACATGATTGGAAAGATCAAACCGACTGCTTCAAATGGCCACAGATTCATCCTGGTAGCCATTGATTATTTCACCAAATGGGTTGTAGCAACTTCATATGCAAACGTCACCAGACAAGTGGTAGCCAGATTTCTGAAAAGAGACATCATCTGTCGATATGGAGTACCCGAGCGAATCATTACTAATAATGGTTCCAATTTGAACAACAAAATGATGGCAGAATTGTGCTGGGACTTCAAAATCCAACATCACAACTCTTCTCCTTATAGGCCAAAGATGAATGGCGCTGTCGAGGCAACTAACAAAAATATCAAGAAGATTGTGCGGAAGATGGTGGTTACTTATAAAGACTGGTATGAAATGCTACCATTTGCCTTGCATGGGTACCGAACCTCAATCAGAACGTCCACTAGGGCAACGCCTTATCAGCTTGTATACGGTATGGAAGCTGTCCTACCTGTTGAAGTTAAGCTACCCTCCTTACGGGTAATGATGGATGTAAAGCTGGATGAAGCAGAATGGGTCCGGTCTCGGTACAATCAACTGAATCTGATCGAAGAAAAGAGACTAGCTGCTATCTGTCATGGGCAGTTATACCAAAAGCGGATGAAGAAAGCCTTTGATTAGAAAGCCAGGCTTCGGGAATACCAAGTGGGAGATCTTGTGCTGAAAAGACTTCTTCCTCCTCATATAGACCACAGAGGAAAATGGACTCCAAACTACGATGGTCCATTCATAGTAAAAAAGGTTTTCTCTGGTGGAGCACTGATGCTCACTACTATGGATAGCGAGGATTTCTTATCCCCTGTGAATTCAGATGCAGTTAAAAAATACTTCGCATAAAATGACTCGCTGGACATAAAAACAGAATGTAAGTCCAGGCAAAAATAGGGCATCCCGGCGAGTCAAAAACAGAATAAAAGACTCGGGCAAAAATAAGGGAAAAATCAAAAAAATGTACACCCGCTGAGTTGAAAAGCCGCATTGGACAGCTCAGGCAAAAATGGGTATCCCGGTGGATTGAAAACCCGAAAGGGCGATCCACGCAAATCAGGGAATAAGCGAACAACTACATTCTGAATTCTCCTGTATCCCTCGCAACATGGAAAGTTTCAAAAAGACAAAGCATTAGTCAAAATCAACCTTCTTCAGAAAGCTAGATGAGAAGAACGTCAAGGCCATACAGGTCATAGCAAAGGAAGCTCATTGGAGCGTCGTCAACATTGCCAACACCTTTATTTTCTCAATTTTTAGCAATCTCCTCATTTCAGGGGATTTGTTTCTTTAACTGTATTTCGCCAATTCAGGGCACCCAAATTAATAAAATCAGAGCTTTTAGTCACACCTCGTTTTATACATTTTTGTTTCGTTTGCAAAATGTCCAGTATTCATGATACAACACTTGCATAAAACAAATGAGCCATTTATAATAAATTCTTGCAGGAAATATATTGCTTTCAGGTAAGTCTAACTCCTATGACGGAATCCGGTTAGGGATACCTCGGGATACTTGTGCGTTTCTCTTGTCTTAAAACAGGTTGCAGGTATTCAATACACAACATGGGGCACACCAAGCATTGCATCCCCAATATGCTGCTTCCCAAACGTTATCACCTCCCCAAGCAGTACCTGACAACCGTGACATATCAAGATGGGCAAGGAACTTCCTATTCCCCACCATAGAGCCAGATCTCCCTCGTCCCCAGCAAAGCTAATGGAACTACCTCCCCACAGAGTTTCCATTCTTCCCCCAGAAGAGCAATGCATGAAACCCTTCCCCAACAAAATGGCTGAAGTTTCCTTCTCCCCAGCTGAACTCTCCGGATAGATCTACCAATAATCTATTTCCCCAAGCAGAGTTCTCTCTTCAGATAGATCTACCAATGGTCGCTTCCCCAGCCGGGACATCCCTTCAAGCAGATCAACCAGAGAACTTTATCCCAGCGGGATCCGAATCCCGGATCGGTTTCTCTTTTGCATAATCATAGCATTTGCATCATATTCACCAAATAATCATAGCATTCCGTCTAATACGGAGCATTATGGCAAAAATCAAACATTTGCATGATCACAAGCCAGGTTTGAGCCAGTCACCTGCAATTACCATCAATTTTTCATCAGCAATATACAAAGTACACCCCTTTGCACATAAAAGCCAAAGCGTCCCCTTTGCATTCTCAAAAACAAACACTTGTTCATCCTAACCCCACAGAAAGCCAAAGCATATCCTTTGCATTCCCGAAACAGATGCATGTTTATATATTACTTATTTGACACTCGTCTGTGTTATGTATTCCCCAGCAGATCAAACACTCGTCCGTGTCTTGCTCATACTTCACTAACAAACCAATACTCACTCATACTTATACAATAGTCTTCGATACTCGTCCGTATCTTGTTTATATCACTCCTCAACAGATCCGACACTCATCCATGTTCTTTGTTAACCAGTTGGTACTCGTCCGTATCATCATCTTTGAACACGCGTCAGCGTTTGTTTCTACCAATACTCGTTCGTATCATGCTCCTAAGGATGCTCGTCCGCATCTTGAATCTATACACATCGTCAAACACTTATACCTTTTATTCTTAAACGTAAGCACTCGTCTGTGTTTATCGTTCCCCAAGAAGTCACCAATAGAATAACTTTCTTCTATCCGACATTCGTCCTATGTCGTGATACTTTTGGGAGCCGTCCCCTGCCAGGTGATCGTCCTTCACCTTTGGATGTCCGTCCCTCATCCCCTTCCCCAACGGAGTCCCCATTAGTGGAACCTTTCTATCCGACATTCGTTCTATGTCGTGATATTTTCGGCAGCCGTCCCCTGCTAGGTGATCGTCCTTCACCTATGATGACCGTCCCTCATCATTTATCCGATGGTCGTCCTCATCATTGATCTTGTTATCTGACATTCGTCCTATGTCGTGATAAACCCTGAGAGCAGTCGTACCCTGCTAGGTGATCGTCCTTCACCTCTTGATGATCGTCCTTCATCATGCTTGTCTGATGGTTGTCCCCATCGTCGACCTTTTCTATCCGACATTTGTCCTATGTCGTGATAAAGAGCAGTCGTACCCTGCTAGGTTATCGTCCTTCACCTTTGATGACCGTCCCTCATCATTATTTCATTTATTCTTTAAACTGATGGCCGTCCCCATCGTTGATTGCTTTACTTTTCAAGCCTGATGGCCGTCCCCATCATTGCCTTTACTTTAATCCCCAGAGAATCTTGTTTCCTTACCCGATGGCCGTCCCCGTCGTGGTCTCTTTATTTCCCCAGCTTGTCGGTTGTCCCCGTCATTGCTTTACTTATCGCTTTATCCCTAGTAGTCATCCTCTGTTCGATGGTCGTCCTCCATCGCCTTCATTTGATAATCATACTATACTACCTTTTACAATTTATATCCCTTTTCTTCTTCTATCCAACGAGTGCAAATTTTGGACAGTCTTTGGTATTCAACCACAAGTTATCTTGTTTGTCTGTTAAGCCAGGCGCTTACATCCTGCACAGCTAACTCATGCTTGAATAGGGGCAGCTGTAAACACCCCAAATTTTCCCTCACACATATCACACCATGGCCTGTGATCTTTCATTTTTGCATAAGCATAAGCATTACATCTCATATTGCAAGTTTGCTTCACTGCATAGTTCAAGTTCATCTGCATCTAGGGTTTGTGATCTGAGCAATCCAAGAATCCATCTGAGCCATCCCAAAGGTCTCAAAGCTTTCCAAGAGGGTCCATGTGTGTTCTATCATCATATTGTGCTCCCCAAAGTTCATGAAAGTCAAGAGATCATAAGAACTGGCAAAGGCATGGAAGCAGAGCTAGGGTTTTCACTACACAGATGACAAAAATTAGGGTTTTGGTTATAGAGGCCTTAACTCCAAATTTTTGGGTCATTCTTGTTTCTAATGTTCTTAATATGTTATAAGGATCATGTGTACCAAGTTTGATGAAGAAATTCATCGTGGAAGTCATTTGTTCACTGGGTAACTTCCTGAGCAAGTTAAGTCAAAATTAGGGCATTTGAGGCCCCCAACAATGGAACCAAAGGGGTATTTTCATCAAATTGAAGTTCAATGATCTTTATTTGATCTTAGAAGTGGTTGTAAGTTCACAAGATTGAAGAATTTTGAGCCAATTGCAAACTTGCCATTTTTGGAAATGACTTGAAATGCAAACTTTCCATTTTGGGAAAGTTTTTCAACCTCCTCTTTCATGACCAAAAATGCTTCAAATGAAAAATTCTTGGTCATCAAAGTTGTAGATTAGGTCTTTCCCTTTTCAAAAAGTACAAGAACATGTCTTGATTCATCATAGAACTCAAGATATGGCCTTTGAAAGTTGGCAAAAATCCTATAATTTCAAGTTTCATGTCAAAGAGGGATTTTGCATTTTGGCATGTTCAAGCATTATAATGACTTCTAATGTACACAAACACTTCACAATATGTCAAATGAACTTCAAATAATCAGAATTGTGCATTGAACCTAGGGTTTTCATGACTTGAACTTCAAGAAATCACAAAAGGGCCAAAACTCTCAAAATTTGCAAAATGCATTGGATCCTCTCATCCACTTGTGCCAGCTGCATAATCTTGATTCTATGGCTCTCCATGAATCTTGCTGAGGCCAGACACCCCAAAAAATCAGACCTGCCATAGCTCATACCACAAGTACACAAAATTGACTTTTTTGCAAAACACCCCATACCAATCAGCATGTGCCACAACAACTATCTGAGCAATCCCATTGGCTTAAACAAACATTATGCAAGTCATTTGATAACACACAAGAGCCTGAAACCTCCAAGAACTCATATTTCACAAAATCCCTCAAAAAACTTCCTCTCTTCAAAAATCATCACACAACCACTCAAACTTCAAACTTCTTCCACCAATCAACTCAGCATCACCCCAGGATCATTTCCCACCCATCACCATAGCCTAAAACATAGCCAAACCAAAACACGATTTCTGGTGCAGCAAAGTTGAATCATCAAAACCAGCCATTGCAAGCTTGTTCCAAGCATCAAAGCATCCTCATGAAGCTCATTGGAGTTGATTTGCACCAAAGAAAGGTCCAGAAAGCCCAGAATCAGAAAGCTCAACCTCAGGTATACCTCAAGAACAATTTTTCCAGAACTTGTTTTTCTAGTTACAATATGAATCTGTATGCTCTACTGATCATTGAGATGTAATTTGTTTTGAAAATGATTGAGAAATGGCCATGTATGCTTGTTCTAAAAATTTTCCCGTAAATTTTGTTTTCTTCAATTCTTGTTTTTGATGCAATATAAATGGATTTTGTGCCTGGATTCTTGTTTAATGTTGCTTGTGGATCATTTCTGGAGAGTTTGATGCATTAATTTGAGGTTTGGAGAGAGAGTTAGGTTTTGGTTTCACCGGAGAAGACCGGAGTTAGCTCCGGTCACCTGAAAATAATTAGGGTTAGTTAATTAGGGTTTAAGGGTCAGTTTGAATGTAGACCATTGGATTTGATTTCGCGCATGTGTGAACGATTCAGATCATTTCACTTAAGTTTAAATTCTAATTAATTAAGCTAATCAGTTAATTAGCCCAGATGCAATCCAGGCCCTCCAAATGCGCGCGTAGTCTTCCACCCTTTGAATCTCACCCACTGGATCAGTTGACTTCCCATTTTATTCATTTATTTTCATTTTTATTTGCATTTTCTTGCACAATTAATTTAAAATAGCAAAAAGCATTCAAAAATATCTTCTTTTTCATTCTGACTTTAAATATTTTTCTTCATCCAAAAATGATTTTTATTTATTTTTTGCATTAAAAAGGAATTTTTAAAATATTTAAATGTTATTTTTAATTAATTAAAGTATTTTAATTAATTAAAAATACATTTAGGTTTCTAAAAATCACCAAAAAAATCATGAATCATCCCAATGCATTTAGAAACATTTTCAAACTCTTCACACAAATTTATTTTTAGGTTTGATCATAGTTTACCAATTTTCTTTGAATTAAGGGTCATTAAAATCATATTTTTGAACCCTAACTTTAAAAAATCATTTCTGCCTAACAAAGAAGAGTTTGAAGATGATTCTTTTTGCATTGTGTGGCATATGGCATGTAGTTTATAGGTCTTTTTCCTCATGAATTTATCTTGCATTTTCAAATTAATTTGCAATTTTCCCTTTGAACCAGCCAAAAACCCTAGAATACTTAGGAAAATCATAACTTTTGATTGGTTAGGCTTCTGACCTTCTCCTTTGGGGTGTGACCTAATATGGGGTTAGGGTTTGTTTGAGTTTAATTGCAAATTTTTAGCATGTCATTTGCTTCTGTTTTATCCATTTGCATCTCACATGTCCATGTAACCCTAATTTTGCATGTTCATTTGCATTCACCTTGCATATGCATCATTACATGAACTTACCATGACATTTCATGCATTCATATGTCATCTTAGACATCTTAGGACATGTTAGAACCTTGATCAATCATTTATTCATTCATTTGCCATGATTAACATTCATTTCATTTCATAAACTTTCATGTGTTTTCAAACTTCAAAGAATGCCTCCTTTGCATCTCATCTTTGTATGACCACACATATGCATTTTGTATGGCTTTGCATCATCTTACATGGCATTTAAATTGAATAAAAACTTCTGAATTTGATCATTGCATCTCATTTCACTTCATTTCTTTATGCTTTATACATTATGCATTCATACTAACACTTTCAGGTTTTGGTAAGTTATTTTGGGAGGTGAATTTGCCTTCACCTCTCACATCTTCTTACCTCTTTCATTTGCATTTTACATGTCTTTGAAGTGAATTTAATTAACTTATGTTCCATCTCTCTCACTTTCTTCCTTTAAGTTACTTATCTTCTTAGGAAGTAAGTAACTTATTCTTCTGCTTCATCCTCCTTTCATCTGCTTCTTCCATTGGTGGCTTCCTTGATGATCTTTCTCAAGCCTTACAAACCATAGGAACATCCAAGCATGATAATCTTAGGGTTGTAATTAGTCCCCCTTATCTTTTTACCTTTGAGTTTCCTTGAGTCTCTCTTCTCATCTCAATAATCAGAGACTAAACTCTTAAAGTTTTAGGACTTTGGAATTAGGGTTATGCCTGCATCCTTCTCTTAGGATGGAGTGTATAACTTTAATCCTAAGTGTTAAACCTTTAATTTTCTTAAACCTCTTAATCAAATCATCTTAATAACCATCAAGACTTTATCTTGTAACTTGGGCCTTACATTAGGGTTCTAATTCTTCCTTATGGTTAAGAAGGACTAACCCTAGTGTTTAATGGACAAGTCCCCCTTAAGTTGTCTTACAAACCATAAAATTCACTTCTTAATCTCACCCCTTTATTAAAATCCACTTAATAAAGGCTTTTTTATATAATGAATTTAATCCCTAACCATGGATTAAGTTGAGGTATCTTCCTCAGCTTAAGTGTTCTCGTCTATTATCCTTCAATTAGGATGGTGTAATGAGCCCACTAATCTGTGATTAGAGATTAAACTTATTACTTAACACTAAACAAAAACCCAAAAACATCTAATTAATCACAAGTAGGTGTAAACACCCTAAATTTGCCCTCACTCATTTCACCATGGCTTGTGATTCTTTTCATTTGCATAAGTTCAATCATATCATCTCATATTACATTTTTGCTTCACTGCATTGGTTCAAAGTCATCTGCATCTAGGGTTTGTGATCTGAGCCATCCCTGAGCTATTTGAGCCACTCCCAAGGTATTCAATCATATCAAGAGGGTCCATGTATGTCCAAGCATCTTATTATATCCTCCCAAGATCAAGAAAGTCAGAAAATCACAAGAACTGAGAAGGCATGGAAGCAGAGCCAAGCTTAACTGCACAGGTGACCTAAAATTAGGGTTTTGGTTTCAGAGGCCATAACTCCAAATTTTTTGGTCATTCTTGTTTCTATTGGTCTCTATGAGTTATAAGGATCATACACACCAATTTTCATGAAGACATTCAATGGGGAAGGCATCTGATCAAAAGATGACTTCTTGAGCAAGTCAGTGCAAAATCAGGGCATCTGAGGCCCCCAATCATCCCACCAAAGGGTCTTCTCCATCATTTTGGGTGTATATGATCTTTATTTTATCTTAGAAGAAGTTAGAAGTTCACAAAATTGAAGAATTTCAAGCCATTTGCAAAGTTGCCATTTTGGGAAAGTGACTTGTAATGCAAACTTGCCATTTTGGGAAAGTTTTTCAACCTCCTCTTTTTTATTAAAAAATGCTACAAATGAAAAATTCTTGGTCATGAAAGTTGTATATTGGATCATTCCCTTTTCAAAAAGTACAAGAACTTTACCTAATTCATCATAGAACTCAAGTTATGGCTTTGCAAAGTTGGAAAAAATCACAAAATTTCACTTATGCACCAAAGAGGGAAGTTTGCAAAAACACTTGCCAAAGCATTTTGTGACCTCAATTTTACTTTTAAGTATTGCACAAACATCACACATGACCTATAATTCATAATTGCACAAAGAAATCCCAAGTTTCATGCCTTGAACATCAAGATTTCCTAAAGGGGCCAAAACATCACATAATTGCAAAACACCCCATAACTTTATTCTCTCTTGCTGAATTGCCTCAAGAATGGATTTGTGGACCTCCATGAAGTCAGCTGCGCATGGACATGCCCAAGGGCCAGCTGTGTTCTTGCCCATACCTCAAGTACAAGTCATGTTGACATTTTTGCAACTTGCCCATACCAATCAACATAGGCCACCACCCACCCTCTGACCTATCCCAGCATGATATGTGTACCAAAAGCAAGCCATTCCATAACATAACACAAGATGAAACCTCCAAGAACTCAGCAATCACAAAAACTCCCTCTTATGCAAAAGCCTTCGAAATTCATAGCTCATCCATCAAACCTCAAAACAAATTCCACCATTCAACTCCATATCCATTAATGATCATTTCCCACCCTTCATTTTCCCCTAAAACACCCTGAATCAAAAACACGATTTTGACATTGATTGAACTGAATTTCTGCCAACTTCATTTAGAGACCATTTAAACTCCAACCAAGCATCACAAACTCTTCAGGAGGATCATTGGAGCTGATTTGAAGCAAAGAAGCAGCCAGCCAGTGCCATTTTCGAAAGCTTCAGTTCAGGTGAGCTCAAGAACTTTTTTTTCCAGAACCTTCATTTTAAGTTCTTAATTGATTCTATGTGCTCTCCTGATGATCATGATGTCTTTACTTTTGAAAATGATTGAGAAATAAGCATTTCATAAGCTTCTGAAATTTCTGTTATGTTTCCCGTTTTGCTTCGATTCATGTTTTTGGTGATGAATAAATGAATTTTGTTGTGTGATTCTTGTTGGGGTTGGTGTGAGGATCATTTCTGGAGAGTTTAAGGGCTTGGGGTTGCGTATTGAGGGAGATTGGATGAGAGGCTAGTGTCGCTCCCGATAAATGAGAATGGCTCAGATAAAGGTACAGACGCGAACGGTCGGCGAGAGGAGGGTGTGAGGACACACAGGAGTGAACTCACAGGAAAAGAAAAGAGTCGCCAGCTAGGCATTTTTATCCCGGAGGAAAGGTAATGCTGCATAGACCTAGAAAAATATGGATAAGACGGTTGCGAACCAGAGAGACTGAGAAAGGGGGTTGGTTACAACCTGGGAAGGTATTAGCACCCAGATTGTCCGTCGTACTCGACGGGATCCACGCTTAAAAGATTTGTGTTTCAAAGGGGTAGTGTCAGTGCGATCTGTGTATCAAAGCTGGAAAAGAGTGCTAGTGTCAGTGTAAAAGAAATGTGAAGTGTATAAGAGAAGTGTCAGTGTAAGAACAAGAGTGAAATGCTCAGGAATATGAGGCTTAAAGAATAATGCTGGAAGAGGGGGGAATATACAGAAACTTTTGTTCGATAACTGTTAAGTTATGCCTACGTATCCTCTCGTGCAATGAGGAAGTCAGAACACCGTAGTTCGACCCAAAGAGACTGAAAGATGAATTGACTTGTGAACTGCTTACTTGTCTATGCTCAAGTGTATGACCTGTCTGGCTCAGGTGCAAACTGTCTTGCATTAGACGGAAGAAGCAAGTTCTCGTTTGTGAGTGAATGAGATGAGAAAAAATCCCGGAGGAGACGTTTATTGTTTGTTTTTGTATTTTCAGTCTTTTATTGCTTTTTGAAGTTTGTCATAAGTTAATGAGCTTAAGCCTAAACCAATGGGTTAGCAAACTCATCACATCTTCCCTCTGATTAGGGGTAATGAGAGTACCTTAAGTGTGAAGTCAGCTTCTCACACTTAATCACCATGATGTAGGATTAAGATCATTAACCTACTTGTGATTATTTAGATGTTTTTGGTGTTTTTGTTTAGTGTTAAGTAATGAGGTTAAGCCATAATCAAGGATTAAACAGACTCATTACACCATCCTAATAGAAGGATAATAGATGAGAATGTTTAAGCTGAGGAAAGCTCCTCAACTTAATCCATGATTAGGGATTAAACTCATGACCAAACAAAGCCTTTGTTAAGTGGATTTTATTTAATGATATGATGAAGAAATGATTTTTATGATTTGTAAGACAACTTGAAGGGGACTTGTCCATTAACACTAGGGTTAGTCCTTCTTAACCAATTAAGGAAGAATTAGAACCCTAATGCAAGGCCCAAGTTACAAGCTTGATGTCTTGATGATTATTAGGTGATTTGATTAAAGGATGTAAACACATTAAGGGTTTAACACTTAGGATTAAAGTTATACACTCCCTCCTAATAGAAGGATGCAAGCATAAGCTTAATCACAAAGCCTTAAAACCTTTAGGGTTTAGTCCTTGATTATGAGATGAGAAGAGAAGACTCAATGAGACACAAAGGTAAAATCTAAATGGGGGACTAATCAAAACCCTAATTATTGTCATGCTTGTTTGTTCCTAAGGTTTGTGAGGTTTACAAGAAAGATCTTCAGAGGAACCACCAGGAAGCAGATGAAAGGATCAAAGAGAAGCGAAGTCACTTGCTTCATTTAAGAAGACAAGTCACTTGAGGAAAGAAAGTAAGAAGAACAAGAATGAGCAAGCTCAATCTCAAACAAGACAAAATGCAGCAATGATGCATAAGAGAGATGAAAAGAAATTGTGAGAAGTGAAGGCAAATTCACTTCTCAAAGTAACTTACCACCTGAAAAGTTAGCAAAAGGAATGAAATGCAATGCAAATGGAATGCAATGAGATGATGCAAACCAAAACCAGAAGCATGTGTGTGATGATAATGATGCTATGAGATGTTGCAAACATGAAACAAGGCATGGGGATGATCATACAAACATATGGATGCAGGAGAAGCATGCTTAGAACCATGAACATACATGAAAAGTTATGAAATGCAAATGACATACAACATGGCAAATGAAAGATGCAATGATCAAACATGATTCTAATGTGTCCTAAGATGTGTTATGAGTCAAATGGATGCACAAGATGTCATGGCAAGTTCATGTATGCAAGCTTATGCAAGATGAATGCAAATGAAGATGCAAATTAGGGTTTATGTACAACATGAGATGCAAAATTCAAAATCAGAAGCAAAACATGAGATAAAAATTGAAAATGGGATCAAAGGTACCCTAAACCTATATAAGTTCACTGCCCAAAGGAGGGGATCCAATTCTTAATTTTTAAAAAATGTCACTTTTTGCACTTAACTTCCAATGGTGGAAGTTATGTGTTATTTTAGGCTTCTTTTCAAAAATGTCACATTTTGCACTTAACTTCCAATGGTGGAAGTTATGTGCTATTTTTGACTTTTTTCAAAAATGTCATTTTTTGCACTTAACTTGCAATGGTGGAAGTTATGTGTTATTTTTGACTTTTTTCAAAAATGTCATTTTTTGCACTTAACTTCCAATGGTGGAAGTTATGTGTTATTTTTGACTTTTTTCAAAAATGTCATTTTTTGCACTTAACTTCCAATGGTGGAAGTTATGTGTTATTGATGATTACATTTCTGAAAAAATGTTCTTGATGATACCTGAACCGAAGCTTTGAACTTTGGAGCTTTCTGGCCTCAAACTTGGTGCAATCCCTCTCCTTTGAACACCCTGATGATGAAATGAAGCTTGGAGAGCTTTGAGAATGGCCGGTTATGGCTGTTTTGCTCTGGTGTAGCAGAAATGGAGGGCCTTTTGTGAGATGTTTCAAGTTGTTTCAGGGGGTGGTTCTTGTTCAAAGGGTGATTTGCGACTTGTTGGTGAAAGAAAAGGTGAAGTTTGATGGCTGTGTGAAGAAAAATTCAGAGAAGAAGTTTGGGACAGATTTTGGTGCAAGTTGGATTGTGTGTGTTTCTATGCCAAATGAGCTGCTATATCACTCCCATAAAGTTTGAGTAGGGTGTGGAGCAGGTTAGTAGAGGCTGCTAATCACTATTCCAAGAGCATGGGAGAAATTGCAAAAAGTCATGGTTAGGTGTACTTGAGGCATGGGCTGTGGCAGAGCTGATTTTCTGGCTTGTACTGCATCAGCTGAGTTCAAGGATGACTCTTGGATCAATTGATGTGAGCTGTAATGGATGAAGGGTGAGATCTCACATGTTTTGCAATTTTGCAACTTGTTGCACTTTGTGACTTTTGGCCATGAACATGTGACATGTCTTAAGAAATATGCAGCAAAATGCATCACATAATGTTGTTATGACACTTTGATAATGATTAGAGACCAAACAAAACCAAAGGAAACCTTCTTGCAAGACTTCCCTCTTTGTGATTTTCATGAAAAATGGCTTATGATACTTGGACATCAAGGCATGAAAATGAGAAATTTCTTGGGCCCATATGAATTTTAGGCATTGCATTGTGTTTGTATGAAGATTAGAAGTCACTTTTAAGTCATCTTTGGCCTTGGCATGAGGTTTTGCAAGTTTTCCTTTTTGTGCAAAAGTGAAATTTCAATGATTTTTCCCAACTTTGCAAAGCCATAACTTTTGATCCAAAATGAATTAGAAAGAGTTCTTGTACTTTTTGAAAAGGGAATGATCCATTCTACAACTATCATGACCAAAGGTTTTCCATTTGAAGCATTTTTGAATCAAAAAGCAAGGGTTGAAAAAGTTTCCTAAAATGGCAATTTCATTAAAAGTCAAACTTTCCCCAAAAGTCAACTTTGCAAATGACTTGAAATTCTTCCATTTTGTGAACTTCCAACATCTTCCATGATCAAATAAAGATCATACACAATCAAAATGATGAAGAACACCCTTTGGTTGGGTCATTGGGGGCCTCAGATGCCCTGATTTTGCACTGACTTGCACAAGAAGTCAACTCTTGATTAGATGCCTTCCCCATGGAATTTCTTCATGAAACTTGATATGCATGATCCTCATAACATATAGAGACCAATAGAAACAAGAATGACCAAAAAATTTGGAGTTATGGCCTCTGAAACCAAAACCCTAATTCTAGATCATCTGTGCAGTTAAACCTGGCTCTGCTTCCATGCCATTTTCAGTTCTTGTGATTTTTTGACATTCTTGACTTTGGGGGATACAATATGATGCTTGAAAATACATGGACCCCTTTGAAGTGACTGATGACCTTTGGAGAGGCTCAAATGGCTCTTGGATTGCTCAGATCACAAACCCTAGATGCAGATGACTTTGAAACAATGCAGTGAATCAAAAATGCAATATGAGATGCTATGTTTGTGTTTATGCATATGAGGAGATCACAAGCCATGGTGTGAATGGGTGAGGGCAAATTTGGGGTGTTTACAGCTAGCCGGAGAAGATGACCCGAACACTGTTCCGGTCACCTGAAAGTGATTAGGGTTCAGATTAGGGCTTAATTGTGTAATTAGCGTAGTTTGAAATCTGGCCCTTGGATAGCGTGCGAAGTCAATTCCCTCCCCTTTCCATTTGAATCCGGGCCACTGGATCAACATACTTCCATTAATTCACATTTTAATTGCATTTCTTTGTACATTTTATTAAAAATAGCAAAACACTTTAAAAAATTTTTATCTTTTGCATTTCCCTTTCAAATATTTTTCTCATTCTAAAAATAATTTTTATTTTATTTTTTGCCTAAATTTCGTATTTTTAAAATATTTAAAAGTTTATTTTAATTAATTAATGAGAATTAATTAATTAAAATACCATTTAAGTTTCTAAAAATCACCAAAAAAAGCATATTGCATCTTGATACATTTAGAAACATTATCAAACCCTTCACACAAATTTCTTTTTGGTTCTTGACCTATTTTGACATTTTTCTTTGGATTTAGGGTTCTTAAAAATCAATATTTTTACCCTAACTTAGAAAAATCCTTTCTGCCTGACCATGGAGAGTTTGATGATGGTTCTTTTTGCATTGCCTTCCTCATGTCATGTAGTTTCTAGGATAAAATGGGTTTGAATTTATCTTTCATTTTCAATTTGTTGTGCATTTTTCCTTTTGAAGTGCCCTAAAACCATAACAAACTTAGGAAAATCATAAGTCCTTTAGGGTTTAACTTCTGACCTTCCTCTTTGGGCAGTGAACTTGTATAGGTTTAGGGTACCTTTGATCCTATTTTCAATTTTTTATCTCATGTCTTGCTTCTGGTTTTGATTTTTGTATTGCATGTTATGTATAAACCCTAATTTTTGCCTTCATTTGCATTCATCTTTCATATGCTTGCATACATGAACTTACCATGACATTTTGTGCACCCACATGACATATAAGACATCTTAAGACACTTTAAAATCATGTTTGATCATTGCATCCTTCATTTGCCATGCTTTTGCTTTCATTTGATGTCATATGCATTCATGAAATTTCATGTTTCTTACATGTCTCATTTGCATATTCATTACTTGTATGATCATCCACACTTCATGACATACATTTGCATCATCCCTTAGCATCATTTACATCTTGAATATGCTTCTGGTTTTGGTTTGCATCATTGCATTCATTTCATTTTCACTCCATTTTCATTTCCCTTCACTAACTTTTTCAGGTGGTAAGTATTTGAGAGGTGAATTTGCTTTCACTTCTCATAATCTCTTCTCATCTCTTTCATGAATCCTTGCTGCATTTTACTTTTGTATTAGAGTGAGCTTGCTCATTCATGTTCCCTCCTCACTTTCTTTCTTCAAGCAACTTGTCTTCTTAAGTGAAGCAAGTTGTCTTGCTTCTTTCTACTTCTCCTTCCTTTCATCATGCTTCTTCCATGGTGGCTTTTCCTTGAAGATCTCTTGCAAGCCTCATAAACCCTAGGATTACCCAAGCATGATAACAATTAGGGTTTGATTAGTCCCCCCATTAGTTTTACCTTTGTGTCATCTTTGAGTCTTCTCTTCTCATCTCTTAATCAAGGACTAAACCTTAAAGGTTTTAAGGCTTTGTGATTAAGCTTATGCCTGCATCCTTCTATTATGATGAAGTGTATAACTTTAATCCTAAATGTTAAACCCTTAATATGTTTAAACCCTTTAATCAATTCACCTAATAATCACTAAGACATCAAGCTTGTAACTTGGGCCTTGCATTAGGGTTCTAATTCTTCCTTAATTGGTTAAGAAGGACTAACCCTAGTGTTAATGGACAAGTCCCCCTCAAGTTGTCTTACAAACCATAAAATCCACTTCTTAATCTTACCATTAACTAAAATCCATTTTAATAAAGGTTTTGTTTTGTCATGAGGTTAATCCCTAATCATGGATTAAGTTGAGGAGCCTTTCTCAGCTTAAATGTTCTCATCTATCATCCTTCTATTAGGATGGTGTAATGGGTCCATTAAATCTTTGATTATGGCTTAAACTCATTACTTAACACTAAACAAAAACCACAAAAACATCTAAATAAATGCCAGTAGGTTAATGATCTTAATCCTACATCATGGTGACTAGGTGTGAGGTGTTTACCTCATACTTAAGGTATTCTCATTACCCCTAATCAGAGAGAGGGGGGATGAGTTTACTAACCCTTTGGTTTAGGCTTAAGCTCATTTTCTTATGACAAACACCAAAAAGCAATAAAAGATGGTAAACACAAAAACAAACAATAATCGTCTCCTTCGGGATTCTTTTCTCACCTCTCATTCACAAACGAGAACCTGCTTCTTCCGTATAATGCAAGACAGTTAGCACTCGAGCCAGACGAGTCATACACTTGAGCATAGACAAGTGAGCAGTTCACAGAAATTTTTTTTCTTTCAGTCTCTTTGAGTCGAACTACGGTGTTCTGACTTCCTCATTGCACGAGAGGATACGTAGGCATAACTTAACAGTTATCGAACAAAAGTCTTTGTATATTCCCCCTCTTCCAGCTTTATTCTCTAAGCCTCATAGTCTTGAGCTTTGTACTTCCTTCCAGCACTGACACTCTTTACTTCACTTCACACTTCTTTTACACTGACACTTACATTCTTTTCCAGCTTCTAGCACACAAAATAGCACTGACACTACCCCTTTTAAACACAAACTTTCAAGCGTGGATCCCGTCGAGTACGACGGACAATCTGGGTGCTAATACCTTCCCAGGTTGTAACTAACCCCCTTTCTCAGTTTCTCTGGTTCGCGACCGTCTTATCCATCTTTTCTTAGGTTTATGCAGCATTACCTTTCCTTCGGGATAAAAATGCCTAGATGGCGACTCTTTTCATCCTTTCTCCTTTCGCCCAACGTTCGCGTCTGTACCCCTCTTGGCCCTGTGTCATTTTGTGGGAGCGACACTATGTTAATGATCTTAATCCTACATCATCATGGTAATTAAGTTGAGATGTTTATCTCATACTTAAGTAGGCCATTATCCCTAATCAGGGAGGATATAATGAGTTTACAACCCTTGATTTAGGCTTAAGCTCATTAACTTATGCAAAACACCAAAACCAATAACAAAACTGAAAACACAAAAAAACAAACAATAATCGTCTCCTTCGGGATTCTTTTCTCATCACACTCATTCACAAACGAGAACTCGCTTTTTCCGTCTAATGCAAGACAGTTAGCACTCGAGCCAGACGAGTCATACACTTGAGCATAGGCAAGAAAGCAGTTCACAATCAATTTATCTTTTTCAGTCTCTTTGAGTCGAACTACGGTGTTCTGACTTCCTCATTGCACGAGAGGATACGTAGGCATAACTTAACAATTATCGAACAAAAGTTCATGTGTCTTCCCCCTCTTTCAGCATTCTTTTCAAAGCCTCAGTTCCTGAGCATTCACCCTTTTGCACTGACAGTTGTATATTCTTTTTCAGCTTTTGCACACAGATACTACATACCCTACCCCTTTAAACACAATCTTTTAAGCGTGGATCCCATCGAGTACGACGGAGAATCAGGGTGCTAATACCTTCCCAGGTTGTAACCAACCCCCTTTCTCAGTTTCTCTGGTTCGCAACCGTCTTATCCATCTTTTCCTAGGTTTATGCAGCATTACCTTTCCTTCGGGATAAAAATGCCTAGCTGGCGACTCTATTTACCTTCACCTTCATTTTCTTTTTTCGCCGATCGTTCGCGTCTGCACCGGGATGCAAATCTTCGGGAGCGACACATATGATGGGTGACATTTCCTAATTCTATGACTTTGTGGCTAAGAAGAAGGGATTTGTTACTTATGGTGATAATAACAAGGGTGCAATACTCGACAAAGGTAGTGTAGGTAATCCCTCTTCTACATCTATCTCCAATGTCCTTTTAGTTCAAGGCCTTAAGTACAATCTTATTAGCATTAGTCAATTATGTGACAAGGGATATAAAGTCTCCTTTTCAAAACAAGGTTGCATAATTGAACATGATGATAAAAAGAACGACGTGTTTAAGGGCTCGAGGTTTAATAATGTACATATGCTTGATTTGAATGATGTGTCTATTACTGATCCTAAGTGTCTAGTCTCTACGAGTGATGATTCTTGGCTTTGGCATAGACGCTTAGCGCACATTAACTTTGACTTGCTATACAAGATCATTTCAAAAGATTTAGTAGATGGTATACCCAAAATAAAATTGACTAAAGATCACCTTTGTGATGCATGTCAAATGGGTAAGCAAATAAAGGTTTCTTTTAAATATAAAAACGTTGTTTCAATGACTAGACCTCTTAAACTTCTTCATATGGATCTATTTGGTCCATCTAGAATTAAAAGTCTAGGAGGAAACTATTATGGTTTTGTTATTGTATATGACTAATCAAGATTTTGTTGGACCATTATTTAGCAAGTAAAAGTGACACCTTCTTGGCATTTGAAACGTTTGCCAAGTTATCCCAAAATAAACTGAACACTAGCATTGTTACAATTCGAAGTGACCATGGAGGTGAATTTGAAAATCATATTTTTGAAGAATTTTGTGAAAAACATGGAATTTAACATAATTTTTCCGCTCATAGAACTCCGCAAAAAAATGGTGTTGTGGAGCGTAAAAGTCGTGTTCTACAGGAGTTAGGAAGAACTATGATCAATGACAGTGGTCTTCCTAAATACTTTTGGGCTGACATCATAAGTACGATGTGCTATGTGTTGAGTAGGGTGATAATTTGTATTATTCTCAATAAAACACCCTATGAACTCTTAAAAGGTAGGAAGCCTGATCTATCTCATCTTCATGTCTTTGGTTGTAAATGTTATGTGTTAAATAATGGTAAAGAAAATCTTGGTAAATTTGACTCAAAAGCAGATGAAGGTATCTTTCTCGGATACTCTAATTCAAGTAAAGCTTATAGAGTATACAATAAGAGATTACTTATCATTGAATAATATGTGCATGTGTCCTTTGATGAATCTTATTCGATAATTGTCGGAAAAGGTAGTGGTGTTGTTGGTGCATGTGTTTCTTTTGAGGACATTCTTAAAGATAAATAATCTTCATGTGTTAAACCCATTCCGGATAGAGCTAAGGAGGAGCCAGATAAAGGATCTTAAATTCAAGAGGAGGATCATTCATCAAATAAAGACGATCTCCCATTGGAATGGAAAACCTCAAAGGATCATCCTATTGACAATATTCTTGGAGATATATCAAATGGAGTCACTACACGATCAAGGATAAGTAATTTTTGTTATCATTATGCTTTCATCTCTCAAATTGAGCCTAAAACTCCAAAGATGCTTTACTCGATGAAAATTGGTTTTAGCTATGCAAGAGGAACTTAATTAATTCAAAAGAAATGAGTATTGGGACCTTGTCCCTCCTCCGAGAGGTCATCGAGTAATTAGCACCAAATGGGTGTTTAGGAACAAGATGGAAGGAAATGGTATTATCACTCGCAACAAGGCCCGTCTTATTGCTCAAGGGTATAACAAAGAGGAAGGTATTGACTATAAGGAGGCTTATGCTCTGGTTCCCCTCCTTGAGGCTATACGCCTTTTGCTTGCATTTGCATGCTCACAGAACTTTAATTTATATCAAATGGATGTCAAGAGTGCTTTCCTTAACAGATACATAAATTAAGAAGTGTATGTTTGTCAACCTCCCAACTTTGAAATCCATGAAAATCCTAACTATGTGTACAAGCTTAAATGTGCTTTGTATGGCCTCAAACAAGCTCCTAGAGCTTTGTATGAGCGCCTTAGCAAAATTTTATTAAATCAAGGATTTTCAAGAGGAAAGGTTGATACTACCCTTTTTATTAAATGAGAAGGAAAACATTCAATTTTAGTTCAAGTGTACGTAGATGATATCTGAAATTCTGGGATCAGGTACGTGATGTCGAATGAGATGTTTAAACACTTGAAGACTTAAACAAAAACTTAAAGTGCAGGTAAAATAAATAACACAGGAAATTGTTAACCCAGTTCAGTGTATCTCCACACTTACATCTGGGGGCTACCAAGCCAGGAAGGAAATCCAATATAAGTAATATTAATTATGGACTTAAACCACTCAATTTAATCCTTCACTTAATATCTACCCAAGGCAATTTCTACCTAAGACACAACTTAGATATGAGTACCAACTCACTCCCCCTCAATCACACAGTGATATGTTACAAGTTTAATAAAATTGAAGTCACACTTCAAACACAACAGCTTAATTTTACTTCACAGTTTCAATCAAGACACAATACACTTTTTGCTTAAAAGCTCATAAAGTGATACACATATACAAAACCTGCTATTAAACACAAACACACTATTTAGTCTTCTTAATTTCGTGCTCTATTCTGAGAGTTTCTGTTCCTTAAATAGATGCTTGGATTTTGGGATTTCTGTAGATTATCCAGTCCTGATACGCATGTTGTCATCACCTTGAATTAGGGTTTGTTACTTCCTTGATTCTAGGTGAGTTAGTTCTTCTGTTATACTGAAATCATATAACTAATCTCCCTACAGATGCGCCTTGTATTGTTTATCCATTCACAATTAATTCCAGATAAATTCCCTGAATTTACTCAGTTCTGTTATGCATTATTTAATTCTGGTAGCAGGTTTGAGATGTCACAACATCTGGTGTGACATCCTGAAATCTGAGCTTACTTCATTAACTTATACAATGTCACAACATCTGGTGTGACATCCTGAATTAAGTTCATTAACTTATACTCTGTTTGATAATGTCACAACATCTGGTGTGACATCCTGAACTAAGTTCAACACTTCTTGTTGGCCAAAAATTCTGCCAATTCTAAACATCTACAAACTCCCCCTTTGGCTAATTTTTGGCTAACACAATCTTCTGGTTTTATCAGAGTGCAGCAGAGTTTCATTTATCAGAGTGCAGCAGTTCTTTTCTTTTGAATCATGTGAGATTTTATAATAATCTGCTCCCCCTCAAACCTGTATGTATTCTGACTTGTTCAACAGAATTTTCTATTAAAAAAACTTAGTTCAGAAGCAGACATTAAACAGACAAACAGCTTGTTCATTAATCATGTAAACTACAACAGACATTGTTGATGTTCAGTACACTTCTCTTCTCCCCTTGTTAGTCAGAAATTGGGGCCAAATTACACAAGCAGAGAGAAATACAAAATATTCAAAATTACAAAACCAAAATACAATGCTGAAGCAGACAGTACACATTTTCACTCAGAGTCTTCATATTCAGTATCTTCTTCCTCTTCAGATTCATCATCAGAGTCATTATCAGATTTAGCAGCATTCTGAGCACCCTCTTCCATCTCCAGCCTTTGAATAATTTCCTCAAGCTTTTGCTTCCTGGCATCCAGCTCTTTGCAAGTGTGCTTGAGTTCTGCAATCAAGGCAGCTTTGGATATGGGAGTCTTTGCTTTTGAAGGTCCAGCAGATGTCCCACTGGGAGCTTCAACATCAGCAGCATGATGGCTCAAGAATAGTTTGTAGTGGAAGGCCAGAGGACTTTCTCTCTTGCAGACTAAATCCTTCTCAGTGAGAATGCCTGGATACTGGTTGAGGATGATTCCACATAGCAGAGATGGAAAAGCAATGGGAAGCTTTGTTGCTGATGTTCCTGCATGCTTTAGTGTTTGATCAAAAATGTAAGCCCCAAAGTCCAACTTTGTTTGGGTGCCCACAGCATAGATGAATCTTCCCAATCCAGTAGCTATTGAAGAGGTATGGTTGGTAGGGACCCAGTTGACAGTACTAATCCTATGCAGCATTGCATACTTCCTTGTTAGCAAGCTAACAGAAAGTTTGCCCTTGACTGGCCAAGTTTTGACCTGATTGGCAGTGATGACCTTGCAAATTTGGTTGTCAGTCTTCCCCAGCTCATTAGGCCCATCAGATTCTCTCCCTAGGTAATGATTGATAACCCTAGGAGAGAATTCCACACATCTCCCTCTTACATAGACTTTTCTGAATTCTTCTGACTTTCCATCAGCACAGTCTTCTTGCAGGTTGACAATGAACTCCTTGACTAGCAGCTCATAGCAGGGTGAAAATTTTGAAACTGTCTTGAATAAACCAGCAGATGATATTAGGTCTATTACCTCATTGCACTCCAGTGCATTGCTGCCCAACTCTCTTTCCAGTGCCACCCTTCTTTGGTAGACATACTTCCATCTGCTCACACTTGACACATGATGGAATGACACATTGTCTAGAGGAGCTTCTGGAACAGCAGAGGTAGACCTTGAAGGTGCTGGCTTCTTCCTTGGTTGGGATTTTGGGACATCTTCCTCAACATCTGAATCAGGTGGAGTAGCAGCTTTCCTCTTTTGGGTACTCACTTTGCTCCATTGTTTGGTAGGTCCAAATGACACTTTGACCTTGTCTTTCTTTGGAGTAGGCTGTTTCTTTTCAGGAGTTGCATGTCCTGCAGTCTTCTTCTCCTTCCTAGCCCTAAGCCTTTTGGCTATGCTAGGGTCCACAGATGCAATGATCTCTGTGTCAGAGTCATCATCTATGGCTTCAACAAGAGGAGGTTGGGAAGTCTCCTCTTCAGCAGGTGGATCAACAGAAGCTTGGTCATCAGGGGCTTCATCATCATCATCAGTTGAGGCCTTGTTCTGGTCCTCAGATGTTTCAACATCTATTGGGACATCCTGTTGAGCAGGAGTGTCCTCTTCAGCCTGATTGCTCTGTTCCTCTTGTGGAGCAGGCATGGTGTTCAGGGGAACAGATACCCCACGCACTACTCTTTGCTCAGACAAAATCCTATTCACAAGATGCTTGATGGATGCATCCACATATTCAGAGGCTTTGGGGGTGGTATTTGAGGATGAAGGAATCCCTTTGCTTTTGCTGAACACAGGTTCCTTTGCTCTTCTCACATTTGGAGTTCTAGGTTTTTGAGCAAGAGGGACACTTCCTCTGATTTCGTCTATGAGAGTAGTATCCATTGGTACCATAGATATTAGGGTTGCATGCACCACATCTTCTTGGTTGAGATTCTCATCCATGATGTTGGGGTTTTGATGTTGAGACATTTTCGAATGTGGTGGAAGAAGAGTTTAGGTTTGATTGATTTTGATGAGCTTAGAAAATCAGCTTTAGCATGCAATTTGTTTTGAGAAAATCGTGAGGAGATGAAAAGCTGAGAGCAAGCTTGAGCTTTTATAAATTCCGTTACTGGTGGGATTCTAAAGAGTGGAATACACAAAGTTAGTGACCAGAATGGTGCTGCCATCTGGTGATCATGCCACATGATGTCATAGGACATGTTGGCACTTCTCCATAACTGCTATATTTCACATAAGCAGATTCCCAATTTACCCCTTAGGTTTTCAAATTGGGTAGCATCCAAAGCTTTTGTAAATATATCAGCCAATTGCAGATCTGTGGCTACATGTTCTAATGAGATCACCTTCTCTTCCACAAGATCTCTGATGAAATGATGCCTGATATCAATGTGCTTGGTCCTGCTATGTTGGATAGGATTCTTTGATATGTTAATAGCACTTAAATTGTCACAGTACAATGTCATGACATCTTGTGGGACATTGTATTCTGTGAGCATTTGCTTCATCCAAACCAATTGTGAACAACTGCTACCAGCTGCAATATATTCAACTTCAGCAGTGGATAAGGATACACAATTTTGTTTCTTACTGAACCAAGAAATCAAATTGTTTCCTAGAAAGAAGCATCCTCCTGATGTGCTCTTTCTATCATCAGCACTTCCAGCCCAGTCAGCATCACAAAAGCCAGTGAGAATTGGTTCACATCCATGGGAGTACATTATGCCATAGTCACAAGTACCATTGACATATTTCAGAATTCTCTTAACCTGGTTTAGATGGCTAACTTTTGGATCAGCTTTATATCTTGCACATGCACCTACTGCAAAGGCTATATCTGGTCTGCTAGCAGTCAGATATAATAGGCTTCCAATCATGCTTCTGTATAAGCTTTGGTCCACCTTCTCACCCTTGTCATCCTTTGTCAGCTTTAAATGAGTGGGGGCAGGTGTTCTTTTGTGACTTGCACTGTCCATCCCAAACTTCTTGACAGTGTTCTTTGCATACTTGCTTTGGGATATGAACATGGAGTCTTCCATCTGCTTGATTTGCAGTCCAAGAAAGTAGGTTAGTTCTCCTACTAGGCTCATCTCAAATTCAGATTCCATTTGAGTGACAAAATGTTTAACCATCCTGTCTGGCATCCCACCAAAGACTATGTCATCTACATATATTTGAGCAATCATGACATTTACTTCTTCATCCTTCACAAACAAGGTTTTATCTATTCCACCTTTCCTGTACCCTTATTTTATGAGAAAAGTAGTCAGTCTCTCATACCATGCTCTTGGGGCTTGCTTCAGACCATAAAGAGCCTTCCTTAGTTTGTATACATGATCTGGACAGCTTGGATCAACAAATCCCTTAGGCTGCTCACATATACCTCCTCATTAAGATATCCATTTAGAAAGGCACTTTTCACATCCATTTGAAATAGCTTGAACTTCAGGATACAAGCAATTCCTAAAAGTAGTCTGATTGATTCAAGCCTTGCTACTGGTGCAAAGGTTTCATCAAAGTCTACTCCCTCAATTTGTATGTATCCTTGAGCTACAAGTCTAGCCTTGTTCTTTGTAACAACTCCCTGCTCATTTGACTTGTTCTTATACACCCATTTAGTGCCAATCACATTTATGTCATCAGGTCTAGGAACAAGATCCCACACTTCATTCCTTGTGAACTGGCCTAATTCTTCTTGCATAGCAGAAATCCAGTACTCATCATTCAGAGCTTCCTTGATGTTTTTAGGTTCTATTTTTGAAACAAAGCAGGAGCCTGAAATCATCTCTCTTGATCTAGTGATTACACCACTGTTGGGATCACCAATTATCAGATCTTTAGGATGATCTTTCTGGATTCTGATGGAGGGAGGTTTGCTGGATTGTTCCGTCCTTGCCTCAGTTAGAGTGGAGTCAGGATTATCACTATTTATTTCAGCTTCAGTCTGACTGTCAGCAGATGTTCCAACATCATCTAGAACATCTGCAGGGGCATCATCAATTATCACATTTATTGACTCCATTATAACCTTGGTTCTGGAGTTAAATACTCTATAGGCTCTGCTATTTATGGAGTATCCAAGGAAAATCCCTTCATCACTTTTAGGATCCATCTTTCTTCTTTGATCCCTATCAGCCAGAATGTAACATTTACTTCCAAACACATGAAAGTACTTGACTGTAGGTTTTCTGCCCTTCCAGACTTCATAGATGGTGGACAAGGTTCCTTTCCTTAGAGTGACTCTATTGTGAATGTAACAAGCTGTGTTCATAGCTTCAGCCCAGAAGTACAATGGTAATTGTTTAGCATGAATCATAGCTCTTGCTGACTCTTGGATAGTTCTGTTTTTCCTCTCAACAATCCCATTCTGTTGAGGGGTGATAGGAGAAGAATACTCATGATTGATTCCTTCTGAAGAACAGAAATCTGAGAATTTTTTATTCTCAAACTCCTTTCCATGGTCACTCCTTATTCTGACCACACAGCTTGCTTTTTCTCTTTGTATTCTTTGGCACAGATCTTTGAATACATCAAACACATCAGACTTTTCTTTGATGAAACTTATCCATGTATATCTTGAAAAGTCATCAACCACCACATAAGCATACCTTTTTCCACCAAGGCTCTCAACCTGCATTGGTCCCATAAGATCCATATGCAATAATTCCAAAACTTTGGAAGTTGTCAGATGTTGGAGCTTTGGATGGGACATCTTGGTTTGCTTGCCTATTTGACATTCACCACATACTTTGCCTTCATCAATCTTCAGTCTTGGAATACCTCTTACAGCCTCCATAAATATGATCTTCTTTATTCCCCTGAGATGAAGATGACCCAGTCTTTGGTGCCATAGCTTCACTTCTTCTTCTTTGGCTAAGGAGCAAGTTGAAGTGAGACTGAAATCTTGAGGTTCCCACATATAGCAATTGTCTTTAGATCTGACTCCTCTCATAACAACCTTCTGTTCTTTATCAGACACTATGCATTCAGTTTTGGTAAAGTTTACACTGTAACCTTGATCACATAATTGACTTATGCTGATCAAGTTAGCAGTCAATCCTTTTACCAGCAGCACATCATCTAGTCTTGGTACATCTGGGCAGTCCAAAGTCCCAACTCCCTTGATTTCTCCTTTAGCTCCATCTCCAAAGGTTACATATCTGGATGAATGTGACTTTAAGTTTACCAGCAGATTCTTCAATCCAGTCATGTGCCTTGAGCATCCACTGTCAAAGTACCAGTCTTCCTTAGTTGATACTCTGAGAGATGTATGAGCTATATAGGCAACACCCTTCTTTGACCATTTTTGCCTGTTGTGAGGTTTCCTTTGATGCCTCTGCCCTGTGTAGTGTCCATCTTTAGAGCTCCAAGGTTGTTTGTTGAACTTGTTCTTGGGCATGTAGCTTTGATCAGCATGAAGACTAGCTTTAAGTACCCATACTTTCTTGATGACCTCTGTCTTCTGCTTAGGGGGTTGCTGATATCTTTGATTTTGATGTCTATGCAGCACTCTCTAGGTGACCTCTGTCTTCTGCTTAGGGGGTTGCTGATATCTCTGATTTGGATGTCCATGCAGCTTGTAGCAAAAAGGTTTGATGTGACCAAACCTTCCACAATGATGGCATCTCCATCTTTGATACTTCTTTTTCATCATGTTCTTTTCATGATGTTGGGACATCTTGTTTGACTTTATGGGATTTGAAGTTGTTTTGCTGGTGCTAGCCTCAACCTTTTGAGCTTTATTAAATCCCAGCCCAGTTTTATCCCCTGAATGCTTATTGTTGTTGAGAATGACATCCAGTGTGTTTGAGCTACTGTTTAGCATTCTGACAGATTTGGACATATGTTCCAATTTGGAGTTGAGTAGACTTACTTCACTTTTCAAAGAGTCAATGATCTCTAGATTACTTGTCTTTTCAGCCTTCAATCCCTCAATCTACTTCTTCTGCTTTATATTCTCCATGCATACTTCAGTGCTTCTTTTACACAGCATCTTGTATGATTCTTCAAGCTCTTCAAAAGTCAGCTCTTCATCACTGGATCCCCCTTCAGATTCACATACTCCAGCTAGAGCAGTGATGTGCTTTGCAGATTCTTCTTCTGAATCACATCCTGAGTCTTCATCAGACCAGGTCACAGAGAGACCTTTCTTCTGCTTCTTTAGATAGGTAGGGCATTCATTTCTGATGTGTCCATATCCTTCACATCCATGACATTTAATCCCTTTTTCTTGGTTGGTCTTCTCATCATAATTTGTCCTTCTATCATAAGGTCTTTTATTCTCAGAAGAGTTTGAGTTTCTTCCACTTGGTCTGGACCTGCTATCCATTCTTTTGAGAATTTTGTTGAATTGTCTTCCAAGCATAGCAATTGTTTCTGATAAATTTTCTTCAGGGTCTGCTTCATGATTTTCTTCTTCTTTATCAGTATTTGAGACCAAGGCTATGCTTTTGTTCTTCTTCACAATTTTATCATTCATTCCCATCTCAAATGTTTGAAGGGAACCAATGAGCTCTTCAACCTTCATTGTGCATATGTTCTGAGCTTCTTCTATTGCAGTAACCTTCATGTCAAATCTTTTTGGTAAAGATCTGAGAATCTTTCTTACCAGCTTTTCATCACTCATATTCTCTCCCAAAGCACCAGAAGTATTAGCTATTTCCAAGATGTTCATGTAAAACTCATGAATTGTCTCATCTTCCTTCATTCTCAAGTTTTCAAATTTTGTGGTGAGAAGTTGAAGTCTTGACATCTTCACCTTTGATGTTCCTTCATGAGTGGTTTTGAGAGTGTCCCAAACATCTTTGGCCAGCTCACAGTGATGCACAAGTTTGAATATGTTCCTATCAATGCCATTGAATAAGGCATTTAAGGCTTTGGAATTTCCAAGTGCTAAATCTTCTTCCTCCTTGGTCCATTCTTCTTCAGGCTTCAACACTTTTGCCCCATCCTTGTTGTCTTGGACAGGGTGCTCCCATCCTTTGTTGACTGCTTTCCAAGCCCTATTATCAAGTGATTTTAAGAATGCTACCATTCTTGGCTTCCAGTAGTCATAGTTGGATCCATCTAATATATGTGGTCTATTCACAGATCCTACATCTCTGTCCATGTTCCCAAAATTTGCAGTCCCTAGATCTCACCCAGTTAAACAGGCAGGGTGCCTGCTCTGATACCAATTGAAATTCTGGGATCAGGTACGTGATATCGAATGAGATGTTTAAACACTTGAAGACTTAAACAAAAACTTAAAGTGCAGGTAAAATAAATAACACAAGAAATTGTTAACCTAGTTCAGTGTATCTCCACACTTACATCTGGGGGCTACCAAGCCAGGAAGGAAATCCAATATAAGTAATATTAATTCTGGACTTAAACCACTCAGTTTAATCCTTCACTTAATATCTACCCAAGGCAATTTCTACCTAAGACACAACTTAGATATGAGTACCAACTCACTCCCCCTCAATCACACAGTGATATGTTACAAGTTTAATAAAATTGAAGTCACACTTCAAACACAACAGCTTGATTTTACTTCACAGTTTCAATCAAGACACAATACACTATTTGCTTAAAAGCTCATAAAGTGATACACATATACAAAACCTGCTATTAAACACAAACACCTTATTTAGTCTTCTTAATTTCGTGCTCTATTCTGAGAGTTTCTGTTCCTTAAATAGATGCTTGGATTTTGGGCTTTCTGTAGATTATCCAGTCTTGATACGCATGCTGTCATCACCTTGAATTAGGGTTTGTTACTTCCTTGATTCTAGGTGAGTTAGTTCTTCTGTTATACTGAAATCATATAACTAATCTCCCTACAGATGCGCCTTGTATTGTTTATCCATTCACAATTAATTCCAGATAAATTCCCTGAATTTACTCAGTTCTGTTATGCATTATTTAATTCTGGTAGCAGGTTTGAGATGTCACAACATCTGGTGTGACATCCTGAAATCTGAACTTACTTCATTAACTTATACAATGTCACAACATCTGGTGTGACATCCTGAATTAAGTTCATTAACTTATACTCTGTTTGATAATGTCACAACATCTGGTGACATCCTGAACTAAGTTCAACACTTGTTGGTCAAAATTTCTGCCAATTCTAAACATCTACAATATCATTTTTGGATCTACTAATATGAAATTGGTCAAAGAATTCACAAGTTCAATGCAAGGTGAATTTGAGATGAGTATGATGGGGGAGCTAAATTACTTTCTCGAACTTCAAATTAGACAACTTGAAGAAGGCACCTTCATAAGTCAAACAAAATATTGTAATGAGCTTCTCAAGTGATTTGATATGACCGATTAAAAAGTTATTGATACACCAATGCCTACTGCAACAAGTTTAGATCGAGATGAGAATGGCAAGGAATTGGACATAAAAGGTATAAAGGTATGATCAGATCTCTTCTTTATCTTACCACATCTCGTTTTGATATCATTTTTATTGTTTGTATGTGTGCTAGATTTCAATCTTGCCCTAAGGAATCACATTTAAAATTAGTTAAACGTATTCTTAGATACATTTGTGGTACTCCTAAATTTGGACTTTGGTATCCTAAGGGTAATGATTGTTCTTTGGTAGGTTATTCTGACTCCGACTTTGCCGGTTGCAAAGTGGATAGGAAGATCACTAGTGGTACATGTCATTTCTTCTCAATTCTCTAGTAAGTTGGCATAACAAAGAACAAGTTTTAGTTGCTTTGTCAATTGCGGAGGCGGAATGTAACACCCCATTTCTATACCCCCAAATAATCAATTATATCATTTAGGCACATAATAAAAATTCCATCAGAGTATATTTGAAACATGGTATAAAAGGGTCATGCCACATTATACTTGAAATTAACACATACAACACCTGCTCATTAGAGATATGCAACAAACAAGGTAACTTGCAAACACTAAGGATTCCATCCTTACACCCGTATTCATTAATTCAAATAAACAGCGAAAACAAACATAACCATTTCAAACTTATATACTTATCATAAATATATCTACAAGTTTGAATCACCAAAATATTTCATGTTTACATAAAACATTCATCACCAAAATACATATACAAATGTATCACAAAAAGGCATCAAGCCGACCCTAGCTACCGGTGCTACATATCAGAGCCGACCGACCAAAACGATGAAGACGAGCTTCACAAAAATACCATCCAGCAACATACTCTGCAATGCCTCATAGAGCATCATAAAACAACAGAAGGGTGAGAAACATTATCATAATAACATTGCATATAATTATATATCTCAACATATAAAATGTACATAAAGCATGTTCTCACCACAAATCACTTCTCATCACCCATATATATATATATATATATATATATATATATATATATATATACATATATATATAGACACACACACAATATCAAGCATATTCATCATGCACCAATTCACTATTCACACATATACACCGTAATGTATAAACACACACACACATATATATATACACATATACATCCATATATATATATATATATATATATATATATAAATATATAAACAAGCATGTTTTCATCAATACATACTTTCACCTCCACATAAACATATATATTCATCTTTATTCATCAACATCAATTATAGATGATAAATGCAAATCATAGAGACCGTCACATGACTCTATGCAGATGCAAATACGGTACCGACTCAATCATCATCAAGTTCACTCATGAACTAATGGATCGCTCGTTACCTAAAGTAACTCCCCGTCGGGCATACGATGTTCACCCATTGCTCACACCCCACATGGACACACAATGTTTATGGATTTCTCACACCCCACATGGCACACAATCTGATTTCTCACACCCTACACGGGCACACAATCCGATTGCTCACACCCCACACGGGCACACAATCAATGTGAATAACTCACCCATCGCTCACTCCCCACACGGGCACACAATGTTTATGGATTGCTCACACACCACACGGGAACACAATCTAATCGCTCACATCCCACATGGGCACACGATCGTGTTGTAGTCATCGCTCTCACTCCACATGAGCACACAATGCTACAACAGATTCATAAAGAATGCCACAACACAAGAATGCATACATTATGCTTCACATGCAAAATTACACACAACATTCTTGCAAAATGCATACATTATTCACAACGTAATTATGCACTCAACTCATTCAATTAACATACATTTGCATTCAATTCAAGAAATGTATTCATTTTCCAAACGGCCACACCATCACATCAAACCCACATTTCCATAATTAATTCATTTACGTTTTATCGGAAAAGTCGGGTGAAAGTCGGCTAAAAATTACATTTCTTAGCATCATTAGTTTCTACACGTTTTTAGCTTCGAATCGATATAAGGAACACTAAAAACGAATAAACGAAACTAAAGCTATGGATTAAAACACAAAACCTCTCAAAACCTACAGGCTCGCTGAGCGCCCTCCCGCTCGTTGAGCGAGGAAATCCCGGGAATTCTCGCTGAGCGAGGGATAGCTCGTTGAGCGACCACTGCGATTTCCAGAATTTCCAACTGCGTACAGTCAACTCCTTCTACTCAAACCTCAATCAAAAATTCATTAAGTATGATCTAAATCATATATCTAACATCATACTTCGATTATAACGATTTCTAACCGATTAATCTCACATTTCCTCCAAAACCCTAACTATTCATCTTCTCTAAACTTCATCAAAACCAAAACCCAATCATTCACACACATACATAATCATACACAATATCCAGATAATTTTTTTTATCACATTTACCCGATTTTTTCGATTCCTAGGAGAAATCTTGAAGAATCCAAGCTTTTCCCTCTTTTTCTCCTCTTTCTCTTCTCTTCCTTTCTATTTCCTTTCTTTCTCTTCTATTTCCTTTTCTTTCTCTTATATTCTTTTCTCTCTATTTTTCTAACTATCTATTCTACACTTAACTCATTCTCTTATCTATTTCTACTAAATATCATTTCTCTCACAAAAATATAATTCCATCTAATTCTAACTTATCACTAATTAGTAAAAGTCTAAAATACCCTCTCATCCAATTTTACCCGAAAATTCACAAAATGGTAAAATCACATATCATACCATATTAACACATCAACATATCATAGTATCACATCAATTTCACAAATGAAATAATTATTACTCAAATAAAATAAAAGACTCAACAAAATTGGGAATTATCGAATCGGGGTGTTACAACTCTCCCCCACTTTAGAAATTTTCATCCTCGAAATTATTACCTGATTCAAACAACTCCGGATACGACTCTCGCATCCCACTCTCTAATTCCCAAGTCATATTGCTCTCCGCAACGCCTCCCCACGCTACTTTCATAAGTTCAATATCCTTGCCTCTTAGCTTCTTGATTTCACGATTGAAAATCCTAATCGACAAAGCTTCAACCGTAAGGTTATCTCTTACTTCAACCTCGTCCATAGGAATAACATGTGACGGATCCGTAACATACTTCCGAAGTTGCGAAACATGGAACACATCATGCAAATTCGAAAGATTCGGAGGCAACGCCACACGATAAGCCACAACACCAACTCTTGCGGTAATATGATACGGTCCAATAAAACGAGAAGTCAACTTCTTCGACTTCAAAGCACGACCCACACCCGTAATCAGTGTAACTCTAAAAAGCATATGGTCGCCTTCCTGAAACTCAATATCTTTCCTTATCTTGTCATGATAACTCTTTTGTCTACTTTGAAAAGTTCTCATCTTCTCTCGAATAAACTTCACTTTTTCCATCGTTTGTTGTACCATCTCCGGTCCAACTACCGTTCTCTCTCCAGTTTCATGCCAACACAAAGGTCTTCGATATCTCCTACCATATAAAGCCTCAAATGGTTCCATACCAATACTCTAATGAAAATTGTTATTATAGGTGAACTCAATCAATGCTAAATAACTATTCCAAACACCACTTTGTTCTAGCACACAAGCACGCAACTAATCTTCCAACGATTGAATTGTCCTTTCGGTTTGACCGTTCGTTTGCGGATGGTAAGTCGAACTCAATCTTAGCTTAGAACCCAAAGCCTTTTGCAAACTCTCCTAAAACCTCGATGTAAATCTAGGATCTCTATCTGATACAATACTCTTAGGAACTCCATGCAACTTTACAATCACAGAAACATAAATCTCGGCTAGCTTCTCCAAAGGATAACTTATATCAATCGGAATAAAGTGAGCAGATTTAGTAAGCCTATCCACAATCACCCAAATAGCATTATGGCCTCTTTGCATATTCGGCAAACCCGTAACAAAATCCATTGATATACTATCCATTTCCATTCCGGAATATCTAACGGTTGCATCAAACCACTAGGCTTCTGATGTTCCACCTTAGACTTCTGACAAGTCAAACACGCATACACAAAATGAGCTACATCTCTCTTCAATCCGGACCACCAAAAGATCTTTTTCAAATCTTGATACATCTTATTCGCTCCCGGATGTATACTTAAATTACTCTGGTGTCCCTCTTCCAATATTATCTTTTTCAACTCCTCATCATCGGGAATACAAATATGACCACGGAATCTCAAAACTCCAAAATTATCAACCTTGAAATCCTCATTCTCATTCATCATCAAATCAACAAACTTCAAATCCAACTTTTGCTTTTCACAAACGGTTGCAAGAAAATCATTCGTAACATGTAGCATACCAAGTCTCACACTTCTCGGTGTCATCTCACAAACCAAACTCAAGTCTCTAAAATTCTCCAAAAGTTCCCATTCTCTTATCATCAATGCGGACACATGTAACAACTTACGACTTAAAGCATCGGCCACCACATTCTCCTTACTCGGATGGTAATTCAAACCAAAATCATAATCCTTCAAAAGTTCTAACCACCTCCTTTGCCTCATGTTCAATTCCTTTTGATCAAATAAATACTTCAAACTCTTGTGATCACTAAAAACTTAAAATCTCGCACCATAAAGATAATGCCTCCAAATTTTCAAAACAAACACCACAGCCGCTAATTCCAAATCATGCGTAGGATAATTCTTTTCATGCAACCTCAATTGTCTTGAAGCATAAGCTACAACTTTTCCATCTTGCATCAAAACACCTCCTAACCCAAACAATGAAGCATCACAAAACACCACAAATGGTTCTGTCGGATTCGGAAAAATCAAGATCGGAGCCGTTGTTAACCTTCTCTTAAGTTCCATGAAACTCTCTTCACAATGAATATCCCAAATAAAAGCCTTTCCTTTACAAGTCAACTGCGTTAACGGAAGTGCCAACTTCGAAAATCCTTCAATAAACCTTCGATAATAACCCGCCAAGCCTAAAAAGCTTCGAATCTCCGTAACTGATCTAGGAACTTCCCACTGCATTACCGCATCAATCTTGGATGGATCCATACTAATACCACCATCAGAAATAACATGACCAAGAAAACTCACCTTTGACAACCAAAACTCGCACTTTGACAACTTAGCATACAATTGCTTTTCTTTCAAAATCTTAACACAATTCTTAAATGCTCTTCATGCTCCTCTTGAGACTTAGAATAAATCAAAATGTCATCGATGAACACAACTACAAAACGATCCAACTGTTCATGAAAAATATGGTTCATGTATTCCATAAACACACCTGGCGCATTAGAAACTCCGAATGGCATCACAGAATACTCGTAATGACCAAACCGTGTCCTAAAAGCCGCCTTTTGAATATCCTCCTCTTTCACACGAATCTGGTGATATCCTAATCTCAAATCAATCTTACTAAAAACACGCGCACCAACCAATTAGTCCATCAAATCATCAATCCTCGGAAGTGGATAATTGTTCTTAATTGTCACCTTGTTCAACTGTCGATTATCAATACATAACCACATACTTCCATCCTTCTTCTTTACTAACAATACCAGCGCACCCCAAGGAAAAAAACTCGGCCTAATAAATCCCTTATCCAACAAGTCATTCAATTTCTTCTTCAATCCTACTAACTCTGAAGCTGACATACGATACAGTGCCATCGAAATCGGTCTAGTACCCAGAACTAGATCAATAGAAAACTCCACTCCTCTTTCCGGCGGTACATCCTTAATATCGTCCGGAAACACTTCTGGAAAATCACACACCACTGGGAAACTACTAGTCTCCACTTCGCTCTCCACTGGACAGCGATGCAAACAAGCCAAACAATTGAGCTTCGTCCACTAAAAGTCTCTTTAACTCTTTCGTGGATAGGAAACTCTCATCTTCACCATCATCCAAAGAAGGAAACCTTAATAACTTATGATAGCAATCTATATGAACCCGATTAAACTGCAACCAGTTCATGCCCAAGATCACGTCTGAACCATCCAACGGCAAACAAACTAAATCCATAACAAAATCTTTACCATACATGGTCAAAGAACAACTTACACACACCAAAGAAGTAGTTACCGGCCCTGAAGCAGGAGTCTCAATAACCATCTCACCACCCCAAGAAGACATAAACAAATTCAAACGCTTAGCACACTCAAGAGAAATGAACGAATGAGTCGCTCCCGTATCAATAATAGTAACTAAAGGCGTACTATTAATAAAGCATGTACCTTTAATCAAACGGTCTGCACTAGTAGTATCATTTCCTGCTAATGCAAACACCTTTCCACCCGCCTAAGCTTGCTTCGGCTTAGTACATTTAGTACTAATATGACCAACTTCTCCACAATTGAAGCACTTCACCACATTCCTTCTACACTCGGCAGTAGCATGTCCAAGACCTCCACAGTTTGAACATTTTACAATGTTCTTCCCACATTCAAAAGACTTGTGACCCAAATCGCCACACTTGTAACACTTAACAGGACCAGAACTCCCTCCACCGAATCTCTTATCAAAGTTTCCCCTATGCTTGCCCTTATCAGAGGGTGTCACATAAGGTCCACTTCTAGCTTGTTGTTTCCCTTTCCTCTCATTCACACTCTTGTAATGTGTAGAACGAGCTTTGCTATCTTCTTCAAAAATTCTACAACATTCCGTCAAATCTGAAAACCTCCTAATCCCCTGATATCCCATAACTTGCTTAATCTCAGGACGCAAACCATTCTCATACTTAATACATTTTGAAAACTCAGCAGTAGTAGCAGCATAATGAGGATGAAACTGAACCAACTCCACAAACTTAGCAGTGTAGTCAACCACTGACATACTACCTTGCTTCAGCTCAAGGAATTCCATTTCCTTCTTTCCCTTCACACTCTCAGGGTAGTACTTCCCTAAGAACTCAGTACGAAAAACTTCCCAAGTTATCTCTTCATCATCCTCCTCCAGAGTTTAACTTCTACTGACACACCAATCATCGGCTTCTTCCTTCAGCATGTGAGAACCAATCCTCACCTTACTCTCTTCAGCATAATCCATAACTCTGAAGATTCTTTCAATCTCCTTCAACCAATTCTGGGCACCATCAGGATCAAATCTTCTTTTGAATACCGGCGGTTGAATCTTCCTGAACTCATCATTCACACTCACATTCGGCGCTCCCTGCACCTCCCTAGCCATTGCTTCCAAAGCAGAAGCCATCGCATTGTCATTTCTACCAGCCATATTCCGATCATTCCCAATTATAACAACATGATTAAACAAAAGTTCAATCATCACAACAACAAGACAGACACAACTGACTCGAACACTGGCTCTGATACCACTTAATGTAACACCCCCTTTCTATACCCCCAAATAATCAATTATATCATTTAGGCACACAATAAAAATTCCATCAGAGTATATTTGAAACATGGTATAAAAGGGTCATGCCACATTATACTTGAAATTAACACATACAACACCTACTCATTGAGATATGCAACAAACAAGGTAACTTGCAAACACTAAGGATTCCATCCTTACACCCGTATTCATTAATTCAAATAAACAGCGGAAACAAACATAACAATTTCAAACTTATATACTTATCATAAATATATCTACAAGTTTGAATCACCAAAATATTTCATGTTTACATAAAACATTCATCATCAAAATACATATATAAATGTATCACAAAAAGGAATCAAGCCGACCCTAGCTACCCGGTGCTACATATCAGAGCCGACTGACCAAAACGATGAAGACGAGCTTCACAAAAATACCATCCAGCAACCTACTCTGCAATGCCTCATAGAGCATCATAAAACAACAAAAGGGTGAGAAACATTATCATAACAACATTGCATATAATTATATATCTCAACATATAAAATGCACATAAAGAATGTTCTCACCACAAATCACTTCTCATCACCCATATATATATATATATATATATATATATATATATATATATATATATATATATATATATATATATATATATATATATATATATATATATATATATATATATATATATATATATATATATAATATCAAGCATATTCATCATGCACCAATTCACTATTCACACATATACACCGCAATGTATAAACACACACACACACACACACACACACATATATATATATATATATATATATATATACACACACACATCCATATATATATATATATATATATATATATAAACAAGCATGTTTTCATCAATACATACTTTCACCTCCACATAAACATATATATTCATGTTTATTCATCAACATCAATTATAGATGCAAATACGGTACCGACTCAATGCAGATGCAAATGCGGTACCGACGCAATCATCAGCAAGTTCACTCAGGAACTAATGGAACCATCGCTCGTTACCTAAAGTAACTCCCCGCCGGGCATACGATATTCACCCATTGCTCACACCCCACATGGGCACACAGTGTTTATGGATTGCTCACACCCCACACGAGCACACAATCTAATCGCTCACATCCCACATGGGAACACGATCATGTTGTAGTCATCGCTCACACTCCACATGAGCATACAATGATACAACGGATTCACAAAGAATCCCATAACACAAGAATGCATACATTATGCTTCACATGCAAAATGACACACAACATTCTTTCAAAATGCATACATTATTCACCACGTAATTATGCATTCAACTCATTCAATTAACATACATTTGCATTCAATTCAAGAAATGTATTCATTTGCCAAACGGCCACACCATCACATCAAACCCACATTTCCATAATTAATTCATTTACGTTTTATCGGAAAAGTCGGGTGAAAGTCGGCTAAAAATTACATTTCTTAGCATCATTAGTTTCTACACGTTTTTAGCTTCGAATCGATATAAGGAACACTAAAAACGAATAAACGAAACTAAAGCTACGGATTAAAACACAAAACCACTCAAAACCTACAGGCTCGCTGAGCGCCCTCCCGCTCGCTGAGCGAGGAAATCCCTGGAATTCTCGCTGAGCAAGGGATAGCTCGTTGAGCGACCACTGCGATTTCCAGAATTTCCAGCTGTGTACAGTCAACTCCTTCCACTCAAAACTCAATCAAAACTTCATTAAGCATGATCTAAATCATATATCTAACATTGTAACACCCCAAATTTGCCCTCTCCTTTTTGAGCATAATCATCATACCATAATCATCATAAGCATATCATATCATTGGCATCTTTGCATGGAAAGATGAGGCATAACATTCTCATGACATAGCATTAGATATATGATCATCTGTGGAGGGATTTGAGGCATCACAAGCTATAATGGGAGGCCCAGTGGATTTGTCCAAGTCCTATGAGGGGTCTACATTGCATTCACAAGTTCAAGGTCATTCATAAAGCCCAAGAGGTTGGGAGATCACCAGTGAATTCAAGTTAGGGCAAGCTCCTGCACAATGATCCCAAATTAGGGTTTCATTTCCAAGCATGAAATCTTTGTGACTTTGGCCATTTCATCTGGGCAAAGTATCTCATATGACAAGAGGATCCTAGGGATGAAGTTTGGTGAGAACATTCCTTAGGGAAGTCAGTTATTTCATCAGAAGTTCAAAAATACAACTTTTCTCCTGTAGTTGGGAAATCCTGATTAGGGTTTTGGGCCAGATACTCATATATTCTGAATTTTGACCATTTCTTGAGGGAAATGGCTCTTATTTGGTCTGCATGGCTTATGTATGAAGTTTGAAGCAAAAATTCACTGAAGAAGTTAAGGTTTGGTTCAGTTGCTTGAAGGTGAAGCAAGAAAGTCAACTGTGCAGTCAAAAAAGTCAACATGAATATTTCAGAGTTTTTTAATCAGGATTATCATTTTTGAGGTCATGTCATGTCAAGGAGTAATTCAGTTAAGCTTAAATGTCAAAAATCGGGAGTATGCGAAAAGTTACTAAATTTGGAAGTTTCCATTTTTGGAAATTATTTTGTCCCGAAACTTCAAGCTATTATTTCATGTGCAAAAAAGCTCCGAATGATTTTTCGGTGAACACGAAAGTTGTAGAGCACGATTTTCCCTTTCCGAAAAGTCATAGAACACTTTCATAGCATTTTTAGAACTCAAGTTATGATTTTTTGAAGTTTGGAGCATTTTTTAGGATTTTGGTGGACATGTGTCATTTAGTCATTGGTTTATTAATTAAATAAGGTTATGTGTGGCGTGACATGGTTTATTTTTTCACATTTATTTTAGTGAGTCCACTGCATTATTTGTGTGACCAAATATATAAAATAATCCAAAAATAGTGACATTTGGTGATGATGTACGAAGAAGTAGTGTGAAGAGCAACATTTTGGGCCAACCAACCTCAGCCTGCCACATGTTCCCTTTTCATTTGCCCTGAGGTCACACTTTTTCTTCCTCACTCACACTCACGCGGACGCCACAATGATAAGATAAGGGAGTTCACGTGAGTCATGCAGTCCATGCATCATCCCATGTACCACACAAAGCCAGCCAATCACAGCTGTCCCTCATTTGCATTTCTTTCTGTCATCCAATGATGATCCAACAACACTCACACACCACCATAATACTCTACACCATCATGCACATGATTGATTTCAAATTTGAAAACTGAAAGAAAGAACCAAGGGAGTCACGCAGGCCTCATGGTTGAAAGAGATATCAATTTGATTCCTTCTTCACAACAAACACACGCTGCACCTTTACTATAAAAGAAGCTAGGGCAAAAGAGAGTGGGATTTTTTTTCACATTACACAGAAAAATCACACGCCTCTCTCTCTTTTTTTCATTTGAGCTCTAAACTGCATATCACAACAAAGCATTTCCAGATCTGTTTCCTGACTCTCTCATCTCATTCTTCATCTTCAACACCTTTGCATCCTCACATTCATCATCACACCACATATATAAGGAGCTTTTTTGAGCTTCGGGCAAGAAAACAAGTTCAATCACTCTTTCTGTTTTGCTCACTCTTCCATCTGCAAGCCTTCATTTGGCTCAAACAAGACAAAGGAGTTCAAAAGGAAGCTTTGTGGATCTTTGGATTTCTGAAGATCTCAAGAAAAGCTCAAGTGTAGGTTTGAATAGTCACTCTTCTTCATTTCGGATTTGGTTTGTTTTCACTTGATTTGACTTGTTAAGGTTGGATTTAAGATGACTGAAGTGTTTGAGTTACTTGTTTAAGCTTAATTTGAGATTTACAGTTTTCTGGTTGAATGTTATGTTGTTCGATTTGCTTTGATTATGGTTCGTTTTTAAAATATGATAGCATATTCATGATCCTTGTATGTTGGACTCCATTTTTGGCTTTTATACCTTTGAGTTTCATGGAAAGATGGAGGAGTTATAATGCTCTGAGTTTGGATGTGTGAAGCTGCATTTTGCCCTATTTTCGTTTTTTCTGAAGTTGTTTCATGAAGGGAGGTTGAAGATGATGAGGTGTGGCTTTGTGATTGGTTGTGGTGTTTTTTTTGTCTTCTTATGACTTAACCTAGTGTGACCAATTGATCCTGTGTTCACATAATTTTGTTATTTCATTTTAATAAAACAATTGTCACATGTAAATATTAACACATAATTAATCCTGTTTATTGATGGTTAATGAGATTTTCGTGTGGGCCTTGCCCAGAGTTACTATATACACCTCCATTTTGGGCCCAGATTTATAATAAGCTGATTTCGTTTGCTGAGTGCACCCTTGGCCTGGTTTCTTTTATTTTATTTCTTTTTTATTTCTTATTTTATTTTCAGTTTGAGTTTTAATTTTTAAAAATAGAAATATGTCTTCAAAAATTATAAAAAATTCAAGAATGATTCTTTTAGTTTTCTCTAATTTTTGGTATTTTTATTTTTTATTTATTTTTAATTGCCACGAAGAAATTAATTGTTTCTTTTAATTAAATTCTTTTATTTCATTTTTGAAGCATGCTGCCTTGTTCATTTTCTATATTGATCATTATTTTGAATTTTGAGATGATTCTTTTTGCTCTGGATTCATGATGAGATGTAGTTTATTGATGATTTTTATTCTGATTTTTAGAAGTTTGCTTAATTGGTTTTGGTCTCTAACTTGTGCATGAAACTTTCTAACCCTAATCCATGTTTGAACCTTTATTTGAATGGCTAAGTTTCTGATTTTGATCCTCTCATTTTGGCATGATGATATTGAATGATTGAAGATTATTTGTGCAAGTTTGTGGAATTTTTGGATGCATACTTGAATTGATTTGAATTTTTGTTCCTTACTTGTTCCCCTTTGCTTCTTTTGGGTCATATGGTCACTCTTTAAGGTAGAAGGGCACTTGTGCCAACTTCTTTAGCTTGTTTAGAGCCTTATTAGGATATTGATAGGCCTCTAGTCTTGAGTTTGTGTTTGTACCGTGGAAAATTTTGTGATTGTTTGCTTTTGAAGTTCTTTCACACTTATGTATGCTCACTTCACTTCCTTTGCTTCTTTCTTTTCATGATGTGAATACTTGATTTTGTGTGCTTCTTCTCTCCATCTTACATGATCCCTAGGAACTTTTTTAACATGTTAGGGTTCTGGTCTTGCACTTTGTGGTGTTGCTCTGACTATTTTGCTTTGTATTCTCTCATGTTTACTTTGTTTGGTCATGGTGATTCATAATGATTCATGTTGAGTTATATGGTTCTTCTCTCATTCTTGTGCTTTGAATTTGCATTGGGCATTTGTGTTTGAGACTTCACTTCTAGTTATGTGACTTTGATTTGACATTATGTTCATTTTGTGTTTCATTTATTCTTGTGTCACTAACCATTTCAGGGGCTTTGGTAGGTGAGAGGTGTGGATGTGATTCCCACATCTCCAAGTCTTATCTCTTCTCTTTTCTTCATTGATGTTATTATTGTGATTTTTG